>JAIOJX010000005.1:127857700-129224366 GCA_022376925.1 Tragulus kanchil | reverse complement strand
ATAGTAAATTAAGACAAACTTAACAAGAAAAAACAGTAGAAAAAAAGGTTTCCAACATACTTAAAAAATACTAAATGAAATGTGTAGTAAATCTAAATAAATACTAACTACAATACAATAATTATAGGTGTGTGTGTAAAATCTCCATAATCACCTAGGAAGTGACAAAAATATCAACTTAAGAATGTAAGGAGCCAAGGAAATTAGAATCTGTAGACAGTAACCACCCAAAGATGACAAAAGAATGCACAACTAAGAAGCTCATAAAAGGGGGAAACAGAATTATGAATAAATGGTTGGTTAATCCTAAAGAAGGTAAGAAAGGAAAAGAGACTTAAAATAGGTGGAAAAGATAAATATAAATACAGAAATATCAGTAATTATATACTTAGTATAATGTAACTTCTTTTTTTTTAAGATTTTGCATGTGAGATTGTACAGTAATTTGACCTTCTGTGTCTGACTTAGTTCACTTAGCATAGTGCTGCCAAGGTCATCCATACTGTCTCAGATGGCAGGATTCCCTTCTTTTTTAATGGCTCAATAATATTCAGTTGTGTGCATATATATATGTGCCATATTTTTTTTATCCATTCATCTATTGATGGACATTTAGGTTGTTTTCATGTCTTTGTTATTATAAATAAGGCTGCAGTGATCATGGTGTGCAGATACCTGTTCAAGGTAGTTTTTGTTATCTTCAGATAGATACCTAGAAATAAAATTGCTGGATGATATGATAGTTCTACTTTTAATTTTTTTGAGCTACTGCCATACTGTTTTCCCTAGTGGCTATACTAATTTACATTTTTACTGTATCTGTTGAGTTCTTCATTTCACGTATTGTATTTCCCAGTTTTAGAATTTCCGTCTGATTCTTTAAAATATTTTCTAGTTCTTTAGAAATTAGAAATTATAAAATTTTGGGCTTCCCTGGTGGTCCAGTGGGTAAGGACACTGCCTTGTCGTGCAAGGGGTGCCGGTTCGATCCCTGGCCTGGGAAGATCCCATGTGCCGTGGAGTGGCTGGACCGATGTGTCCAACTACCGAGCCAGAGCTCTGGAGAGCATGCGCTCAGAGCCGGTGCTCTGCGACAACAGAGGCCACTGCGATGGGAGGTCCACACGGGCCGAAGAACAAAGATGGGTGAAAATAGAGAAATGGAAGGCCAATAGAAGTGGCCCGCCTGCCCCCGTCCCTCCCCAACCTGGCCTCCCTCCAAAAAAGTTAAAAAAAAAAAAAAGAAATTATAAAATTTTATCTTTTCATCTAACTTTTTAGAACATATTAATCAGGATTGTTTCAAATACTATGCTCATTCTAACGTCTGGATCTCACGGGCAAACTTATATTATCTGTTTTGTATTTTTTTTCTCTTGGTTTTTGGTCATTTGGTTTTGGTGTAAGTAACTTTCTTTTGTCAGAATGTCGGACAGGTTGTGTGAAAAACTGTAGGGAAGGGCTTCCCTGGTGGTCCAGTGGGTAAGGACACCGCCTTGCAGTGCAAGGGGTGCCGGTTCCATCCCTTGCCTGGGGAGATCCCATGTGCCACAGAGGGACTGGACCCATATGCCAACTACCGAGCCGGAGCTCTGGAGCACATGTGCCCCAGAGCCAGTGCTTTGCCACAAGAGAGGCCCCTGTGATGGGAGGCCCACACAGGCCAAAGAACAAAGATGGATGAAAATAGATAAATGAAAGACCAATAGAAGTGGTAAAATATATATATATATATATATATATATAAAGCTGTAGGGAAAATCTGAGGCTGTAGATATCTTCCTCCAGAAAGGATTTGATTTTCCTCAGTCTGATAGTTAACATCAGAGCCGATCATCTTTCTTTCATAGAACGGAGTTTGTGAGGACTGTTCTATTTTCAGTTTTCATAACAGGTCTTCCTGGCTTGCAGATGGCTGCCTTCTTGCAATGTCTTCACAGTGTGTAGAGAGAATTGGAGTCATCTCTTGGTCTTCATATAACAGCACCAAGTTCTATGAGAATGCATCTTATAAACTCATTTAACCTTAACTGCCTCTGTAAGGGCTGCATCTTCAATATGGCAACATGGGCTTTATAGCTTCAACACATGAATTTGAGGGGCATGCAGGTTAGTTCACAGCATCTGCTTTGTTTCATGAGTTAGTAATTCCACTGCTCGAATGTACCCAGTAGAAATATGGTGCCAAAAGACACACTGAAGTTTATTCATAGCAGTAGTTTTCATATTAGCTACAAGCAGGAAGCAACCAAATATGCATAAATAATACTGTCTTTAAATTATTTGTGGTCATTTGCTACAATGGTATTCTATACAGAATGAGTGAACTACTGCTACATGCAACAACATAGATGAATTTCACAGATAAGACGTCCAACAAGGAAGTCAGACCAAAAAGAAAACATACTGTATAATTCCACTTATACAATATTCAAAAACAGAAAACATTAATCTGTGGTGGTAGATGTCAGGATTATTATTATTGTGTTGTAGAACTTTAATGATTTTATTTAACTGAATCATGATTGCCATAAGCGAGTGAGGGTTGCTCAGTTGTGTCTGACACTTTGAGACCCATGAACTGTAGCCCACCAGGCTCTTCTGTCTGTGGCATTTCCCAGGCAAGAATACTGGAGTGGGTAGCCATTCCCTCCTCCAGGGGATCTTCCCAACCCAGGGACTGAACCCAGGTTTCCCTTACTGCAGGCAGATTCTTTATCATCTGAGCCACCTGAGAAGCTATTACATAGGTAGCTGTAAAATTTAATACTCCTTGGGAAGTAATGCTCTTTTCATCTTTTTACTTTTAAAATTTTCTCTTTGTTTTTCATTTTTGTAAATCTGACTTTGATGTTCCTTACACATTTGTTATGCTCTCCTGTTTTATAGAAAGTAATTCCTTAGTTTGTCCCAGTTTTCTTTCTTCCAGTTAAAGAATTCTATCTTCTTTGGATTCAGTATTCTGTTAAATCTTCTCAAGTTCCAATATTATATCTATTTGATCCTTTAATATGTTCCAATGTTTTGATGAAGTTACCTACCTTTTTTCTTTATACTTTTGAATATATTAATAATAGGTATTTTAAAGGCTTTGCCCACACTCAGAAACTAAATCTCATTATTTGTGGATTTCTTTTCTGACTCTGGTTTTAAATTTCCCTAATGGGCTTTATAGCTTCAACACATGAATTTACATGCAGTGCACAGCATCTGCTTTGTTTCATGAGTTAGTAATTCCACTGCTCGAATGTACCCAGTAGAAATATGGTGCCAAAAGACACACTGAAGTTTATTCATAGCAGTAGTTTTCATATTAGCTACAAGCAGGAAGCAACCAAATATGCATAAATAATACTGTCTTTAAATTATTTGTGGTCATTTGCTACAATGGTATTCTATACAGAATGAGTGAACTACTGCTACATGCAACAACATAGATGAATTTCACAGATAAGACGTCCAACAAGGAAGTCAGACCAAAAAGAAAACATACTGTATAATTCCACTTATACAATATTCAAAAACAGAAAACATTAATCTGTGGTGGTAGATGTCAGGATTATTATTATTGTGTTGTAGAACTTTAATGATTTTATTTAACTGAATCATGATTGCCATAAGCGAGTGAGGGTTGCTCAGTTGTGTCTGACACTTTGAGACCCATGAACTGTAGCCCACCAGGCTCTTCTGTCTGTGGCATTTCCCAGGCAAGAATACTGGAGTGGGTAGCCATTCCCTCCTCCAGGGGATCTTCCCAACCCAGGGACTGAACCCAGGTTTCCCTTACTGCAGGCAGATTCTTTATCATCTGAGCCACCTGAGAAGCTATTACATAGGTAGCTGTAAAATTTAATACTCCTTGGGAAGTAATGCTCTTTTCATCTTTTTACTTTTAAAATTTTCTCTTTGTTTTTCATTTTTGTAAATCTGACTTTGATGTTCCTTACACATTTGTTATGCTCTCCTGTTTTATAGAAAGTAATTCCTTAGTTTGTCCCAGTTTTCTTTCTTCCAGTTAAAGAATTCTATCTTCTTTGGATTCAGTATTCTGTTAAATCTTCTCAAGTTCCAATATTATATCTATTTGATCCTTTAATATGTTCCAATGTTTTGATGAAGTTACCTACCTTTTTTCTTTATACTTTTGAATATATTAATAATAGGTATTTTAAAGGCTTTGCCCACACTCAGAAACTAAATCTCATTATTTGTGGATTTCTTTTATGAATCTGGTTATTTTCTAAAATTTATTAGTAACTTCCAGATCAATCTTACAGCACCTTCACAGTTAGTTGTGGCAGAGGGGTGAGAAGTTTGATTCACTTGTGCACACTCTCTCAGATGAAGTAGAAAAATGCTCTGTCTTCTTGTTTCATCTCTCATACTGTAAACAGGTGTGCTTTTTGTGGTCTACTTGCTATATTTTGTGTACTTTTGTGCTTTATTTGGTGACCTGTTTCCAAGGGTCCACAACCATAATGCTAAGGTGCTGTCTAGTGTTCCTTAGTGCAGGAAGGCTGTGATGTACCTTATGGAAAAAACAGATTTGTGATACAAACTTTAGGCATGAGTTACAGTGCTATAGGTTGTGAGTTTAATGTTAATGAATCAACAACATGGTACATCTGGGCAAATAAAGGAAATTTGGTAATTTATACATGAAGCCACTCCGGAAAGTGCTAAATAATATGTATATTACATGGAAAAACAGCTAAATTGTGGATTCAAAGTATAGTGAACAGCACTATTGTGAGAGTGGATACCAAGGAAATTTACCATCAGGTTACTCAGCGGGTAACAATTAGCTAGATGTGAAACACTTAGCTACTGCTACTGGCTCAGACATTTCAAAGGTAATGTGCCATGAAACATGTCAAAATTGCAGGCAAGTTCTGCAGATAAGGAGGCTGTGAAAGAATTTTAAAACACTTGCTAAATCTTATATAGGAAAAGAGTTCCATGGAAGAGGAAGTTATCATTGCTCCTGAGGCTGACTCATTTTACAAGGCTTTTGTCCATCAAACCTGTATAACACAAAAGGCATTTTTGATTGAAAAATTACCAGAGACTGGAAAGGAACCTGTTTGCCCAGTTTTCTTTCTTCCAGTTAAAGAATTCTATCTTCTTTGGATTCAGTATTCTGTTAAATCTTCTCAAGTTCCAATATTATATCTATTTGATCCTTTAATATGTTCCAATGTTTTGATGAAGTTACCTACCTTTTTTCTTTATACTTTTGAATATATTAATAATAGGTATTTTAAAGGCTTTGCCCACACTCAGAAACTAAATCTCATTATTTGTGGATTTCTTTTATGAATCTGGTTATTTTCTAAAATTTATTAGTAACTTCCAGATCAATCTTACAGCACCTTCACAGTTAGTTGTGGCAGAGGGGTGAGAAGTTTGATTCACTTGTGCACACTCTCTCAGATGAAGTAGAAAAATGCTCTGTCTTCTTGTTTCATCTCTCATACTGTAAACAGGTGTGCTTTTTGTGGTCTACTTGCTATATTTTGTGTACTTTTGTGCTTTATTTGGTGACCTGTTTCCAAGGGTCCACAACCATAATGCTAAGGTGCTGTCTAGTGTTCCTTAGTGCAGGAAGGCTGTGATGTACCTTATGGAAAAAACAGATTTGTGATACAAACTTTAGGCATGAGTTACAGTGCTATAGGTTGTGAGTTTAATGTTAATGAATCAACAACATGGTACATCTGGGCAAATAAAGGAAATTTGGTAATTTATACATGAAGCCACTCCGGAAAGTGCTAAATAATATGTATATTACATGGAAAAACAGCTAAATTGTGGATTCAAAGTATAGTGAACAGCACTATTGTGAGAGTGGATACCAAGGAAATTTACCATCAGGTTACTCAGCGGGTAACAATTAGCTAGATGTGAAACACTTAGCTACTGCTACTGGCTCAGACATTTCAAAAGGTAATGTGCCATGAAACATGTCAAAATTGCAGGCAAGTTCTGCAGATAAGGAGGCTGTGAAAGAATTTTAAAACACTTGCTAAATCTTATATAGGAAAAGAGTTCCATGGAAGAGGAAGTTATCATTGCTCCTGAGGCTGACTCATTTTACAAGGCTTTTGTCCATCAAACCTGTATAACACAAAAGGCATTTTTGATTGAAAAAAATTACCAGAGACTGGAAAGGAACCTGTCCGCATATTTTCACTTGGAGAAACGTTTTGGTATTGAGTACTCAGTGTTCATGGCCACATTACAGAACTACTACAAATAATGAGAATTGACTGTTTCTGAATCATCTGTGGATCTACTTTTATCATTTATTTTTCCCCTTGGCTATTGGTTTGGTGGCTCTGCTTCTACATGCATAGTAAATTTTAATTAAATGCCTTAAAATAGTATAGAGTTCTAGATGATATCTTTGATAGGTAAATTTATCCTTTTATTTGATAGGCAAATAATGGCTTGTTAATCTGTTTAATCCAGCCACAGGCTGCCTGGTTCAAACTGGGTTACAGTTTTGTTAAGTCTAAGTCTCAACCTGATTTCTTTCTGTGTGGCTCTCAGGAAATTTAATCAAGAGCTTGACTTTCCTTCAGCTCAGTAGCAGGGAAAATTTTGCTCCACTCTCTGGAGATTTGTGGCTTAGAATTTTGATTCCTCACCTTTAAAACTTCAGACTGGCGAGTCTACCGACAAGGAGGCTGATAGTATGTCTGAGGCTCCTCAAATCTTATATGTTGTCACTTTGGCCTAACAATAACCACCAGGATTTGTTCTGCTGGTTTATCTGTTCCACAGAAGTGGCCCTCTGCCAGACACCAAACTGGATATGCAGACTGTAGAGGATCTAGATCAGTAAGTGCTCTGGGAAAAAGAGTTGAAGATAATCAGTGTTGCCTCAGCAAGGACACTGTAACAAAGTACCTCAGGCTGGGTGGCTTAAATAACAAACATTTTTTAATCATAATTCTGGAGGCTGTAAGTCTCAGATGAAGTTGTTAGCAGTGTTGGTTTCTTCTGAGGCTGCTCTCCTTGGCACATAGATGGCTGCCTTCTCACTGTTTCTAAACATGGTCTTCCCTCTGAACATGTCTGTCTCCTAATTTCCTCCCATTATAAAAATACCAGTCACAGGCCTTCCCTGGTGGTCCAGTTAAGATTCCACACTTTCAATACAAATGGCACGGGTTTAATTCCTAGTCAGGGAAATAAGATTCCACTTGCTGTGAGACGTGACCAAAAAAACAAAAAATAACACAAAAAAGCACCAGTTACATTTGATTTGTTGTTGTTGTTCAGTCACCAAGTCATGTCCAGCTCTTTGCGACTCCATGGACTGCAGCACCCTAGGCTTCCCTGTCCCTCATCATCCCCTGGAAGTTTGCCCAAGTTCATGTCCGTTGAATCAGTGATGCCATTCAACTGTCACCCTCTTCTCCTCCTGCCTTCCACCTTTCCCAGCATCAGGGTCTTGTCCAGTGAGCTAGCTGTTTGCATCAGATGGCCAAAATATTGGACCTTCAGCATCAATCCTTCCAAAGAGTATTCAGGGTTGATTTCCCTTAGGATTGACAGGTTGGATCTCCTTGCTTTCAAAGGAACTCTCAAGAGTTTTCTCTAGCACCACAATTTAAAAGCATCAATTTTTCAGTGCTCTGCCCCTAATGACCTCATTTTAACTTAATTACCTGTTTAAAGACTTCATATTCAAATACAGTTGGATTCTGTAATACTGGAGGCTAGCACTTGAACATACAGATTTTATAAGTGTGTAACGTACCAAGTGACACTATTGATAAAGAATCTGCCTTCCAATGCAGGAGACTCAAGAGATGTGGGTTTGATCCCTGGGTCAGGAAGATACCCTGGAGCAAAAGGTGGCCACCCACTTCAGTATTCTTGCCTGGAAATTCTCATGGACAGAGGAGTTGTCCACAGGCTTGCAAAGAGTCAGACCTGATTGAACAACTGAGAGTAATTCAGCCTATAAAAAAGACTTTCTAGTCCTCTCTGTAGTTCCAGAACCATTCTTCAGAGGGACTTTTTGTTTCCCAGGCAGTGATAGGCTATGAGAAATTCCACTGTGCCTTTCTGATTTGGGGTTCAGGCCTTTCTATTCTTGCATCTTCGGAATTCAGCAGAGGTTTCAATAGAAAAAATGCCATTTGTTTGAAACCTGTCAGTGTCTCATTTTTGCCCATCCCTCCCTGTTTCTCTGTCACGATCTCTGCTCCATCAGTTTTCCTGCACTTGTCTCAGCATCAGCCCTCTTCCTGGGCCAAGCCGGAATTTTATCCTCTGGCCTGTACCCAGAATCTGCCAGTATCCTCAGGCGCAGCTGCTAAACCTAGCTCACCTCTGCCATGTTTGACCACTTTGAATTTCACTCCTTCCCGTCCTCATGGTTTCTGCAGTTCTCAGATTCCTTTAAATGTATGGCTTTTACAAGTAACCTGTGCATTTTTTTCTATTTTCCATGGGAATGAGGGCTTGTATGAATTTTTCTATCCTTTCAGGAGGACAAGCCAGTGGTTACCTCTAAGGAAGGGATGGACTGTGACAGGCAGGTGATAAGGAGTGTCTAACTTAATGTGGGAGTTGCAGTTACAGAGGTGTATTCAATTGAATAAAATTCATTGAGTTGTATACTTAGGAAAATATGTTCTGGCATGTATATTTCCATTAAAATGTGTATTTTTTAAAACAGAAGGTACAGAAGAAAGTAAACTATATGCTGAATACTTTTTCAAAACTCCATGGAAAAGTAGCTTTAGAAGCAAGTGTTAGTCATTCAGTCGTGTCTGACTTTTTGAGACCCCATGGACTGTATGTCGCCCTCCAGGTTCCTTTGTCCATGGAATTCTCCAGGCAAGAATTCTGGAGTGGGTAGCCATTTCCTTTTCCAGGGTATCTTCCCCACCTAGGGATTAAACCCATGTCTCCCGCATTGTCAGGTGGATGCTTTGTTGTCTGAACCACCAGGGAAGCCCCTTCCTAAAGGGATTCTGGTTCTTCCCTCAGTTTCTCTGCCCTTGGATTCTTACTCTTTCTTGGTCTTTCCCTATGAGGAACTCTACCCCTTTTAATGTAAGGTTATTGGCAGCCTCGTTCCTTCTGTCTTATGGTAGAATTTCCGAAGTCTGAGTCCTTGTGTCAGGAATGATTTGCTAGAGACTTTGTCAGGAAAAGTGGAGATATGTGCTGACATTCCACTACGGAATGGGCAGGTAAGGGAAGGAAACTGGAGGCTCTTGATCTCACACGCTTGGGGCAGCCAGATCATATCTTCCTGCGTGCTTTTCCTGGCAGGATGATTTGCAGATACATCTGCTTAATTAACTTTGTACGTGTGGATCCTCATGCATATCTACATCTCTGAGGACATTATTAGTTCTCAAGGACAGTACATTCTCAGGCCTTCAAAGGAAGAAAGTAACTTCTTCAGTACCTGTAAACTGCACAGCCCTTCCTCTCCTGCAGTTAGTAAATCCAATTATGATTCTTTCCTCCTTCCAGATGGAAACCTTTGGGGCCTACTGAAATAAGGAAGATAATAAATGCCCCTTCATAAAAGCTTTCTCAGTTACACTAAGGGAAACTGAGAAATGTCTAAGACAGAAAGAGATTCATCACCCCCATCCAGGCTCCACTTGGGGAAAGGGGTGAAGTTTAGTTACAACTGTGGTGAGTGCAGCATAGGAAAAATATTAAGTGTCATGAGAGTGAGTTAAAAGGCATGCATTGGGGCTCCCCTGGTGGTCCACTAATTAAGACTCCATTGCAGTGGGCACAGGGTGCATCCCTGGCTGGCATGCGAATACTGATCCCACATGCCCCAGCCATAAAAACATTTTAAAAAAGGAGTGCTTTAGAGGAAGACTTTCATGTTGAGCCCATTTGTGACTTTCGTTTCTGCCACTCTGTCCATGGGCCCATCATCCCAGGTCTGGGGTGGTTGAAGTGGAAGTCTGGCTAATGTCAATGGCTGAGTCACTTGGTATAGGGTTTGGGGGCCATTTCCTTTTCCAGGGTATCTTCCCACCTAGGGATTAAACCCATGTCTCCGCATTGTCAGGTGGATGCTTTGTTGTCTGAACCACCAGGGAAGCCCCTTCCTAAAGGGATTCTGGTTCTTCCCTCAGTTTCTCTGCCCTTGGATTCTTACTCTTTCTTGGTCTTTCCCTATGAGGAACTCTACCCTTTTAATGTAGGTTATTTGCATCCTCGTTCCTTCTGTCTTATGGTAGAATTTCCGAAGTCTGAGTCCTTGTGTCAGGAATGATTTGCTAGAGACTTTGTCAGGAAAAGTGGAGATATGTGCTGACATTCCACTACGGAATGGGCAGGTAAGGGAAGGAAACTGGAGGCTCTTGATCTCACACGCTTGGGGCAGCCAGATCATATCTTCCTGCGTGCTTTTCCTGGCAGGATGATTTGCAGATACATCTGCTTAATTAACTTTGTACGTGTGGATCCTCATGCATATCTACATCTCTGAGGACATTATTAGTTCTCAAGGACAGTACATTCTCAGGCCTTCAAAGGAAGAAAGTAACTTCTTCAGTACCTGTAAACTGCACAGCCCTTCCTCTCCTGCAGTTAGTAAATCCAATTATGATTCTTTCCTCCTTCCAGATGGAAACCTTTGGGGCCTACTGAAATAAGGAAGATAATAAATGCCCCTTCATAAAAGCTTTCTCAGTTACACTAAGGGAAACTGAGAAATGTCTAAGACAGAAAGAGATTCATCACCCCCATCCAGGCTCCACTTGGGGAAAGGGGTGAAGTTTAGTTACAACTGTGGTGAGTGCAGCATAGGAAAAATATTAAGTGTCATGAGAGTGAGTTAAAAGGCATGCATTGGGGCTCCCCTGGTGGTCCACTAATTAAGACTCCATTGCAGTGGGCACAGGGTGCATCCCTGGCTGGCATGCGAATACTGATCCCACATGCCCCAGCCATAAAAACATTTTAAAAAAGGAGTGCTTTAGAGGAAGACTTTCATGTTGAGCCCATTTGTGACTTTCGTTTCTGCCACTCTGTCCATGGGCCCATCATCCCAGGTCTGGGGTGGTTGAAGTGGAAGTCTGGCTAATGTCAATGGCTGAGTCACTTGGTATATTTGGAGGCCTAGTGCATCTTGCATGGTGTTTGCTTTCTATTTGGCTTCAGTGTGACATGCAGATTTCTTTGGGGCCACACCAAGAGGTCTATTCACATACCTCTACTATGGACATCCTTATTATCCATCTTTGAAATTTTTTTTCCTTCCATGCTTCTGAGTAGCCATCCAAGTAATATGTTCTCACCTTGAGCTACTGCTTTTTCCAGACAAAGAAGATAACAAAGTACACTGATCAATTTCACCCAATGAGAAGATTTTCCCTCTTCATTGTCTTTCAAGGTCACTCCTGTAGTGTAGCCATTGCCCATTATTGGCATGTACCTACATACCAAGTTGAACCACCTAGATTCCAAGCTTTGGTTTTTGCTGGCTGTATACGGCCTTCTCTATGGCCATGTGTGCAGCTAGAGGGACCACTCATCCAACTGTGGTTTAGGTAACATGGGGCTTTGGGCTACCTGCCTGTGAGGTTTATTTGTACTCATTTTCCTGCTCTGTCTGATTTAGTCCAAGATGTATTACTCCTGTATTATGGGTGGAGTGCTACTGCACCTATCTGACTTGTTGAGATACATATGCATATATATATATACATACATACATATATATATATATATATATAGAGAGAGAGAGAGAGAGAGAGAGAGAGAGTGCATAATGTAGCCCACCATGAACAATTATGAACACAGGTTGTTTGGTTCCCCATGGTCAAGCATTCATCTCTGCAGGACCCAATAATGTGCAGGAGAAGTTTATCCTAGAATATATAAGTTTTCTTGCAGATGTCTGTTCTCACACTCTGGGAGCTGAATTGTGGTTTTACCATTGATACCTTCTATAAAATCCACACAGCATCTATTTTTCCCTATAGATACATCTGATTCCCACAGGGTCTGTGGGACCATACGGCTTACTTTACAGGGGTGTTTGTATTGCAGCCTGGATGTGCTGCAGTGCTCTTTTCCTGCTGTGGTTCTACTCAAAGCTGGCATCTTTCCATGTTATCCAGTGTATGGCTAGAGCAATATGTCTGGGTGTAGAATGTGCTTTCTCTAGAAATCAAAGAGGTCTACCAGGCACTGTCCTTTGTCATTGGGGATGCAAGATGAAGCCATTTGTCTTTTCGTCAAGTGTACTCTTGATCACTAAACATCTATAAACCTTTCTGAAATGGAAGATCCTTGAAATTCATAGGGTTTATCTCCCATCATCCCTAGCTATATATCTTACAACCACCTCTAATGTTGGTGTCACTTCCTGCTTGTACTGCTCAGTGACTGTGATGATATCATTGTAATGGATCAATATCCTCAGAGTCCAGATCTCCTTGAATTGTATAGAGGGAAAGATTTTGCCCTAATATAGGCTTAGGGCAAAACTCTGAGTATCCTTGTCAATTCTTCCTCTGCAGAAGATAAGAAGCTTCTTTAAGCCACCAAGTTGAACCACCTAGATTCCAAGCTTTGGTTTTTGCTGGCTGTATACGGCCTTCTATGGCCATGTGTGCAGCGAGAGGGACCACTCATCCAACTGTGGTTTAGGTAACATGGGGCTTTGGGCTACCTGCCTGTGAGGTTTATTTGTACTCATTTTCCTGCTCTGTCTGATTTAGTCCAAGATGTATTACTCCTGTATTATGGGTGGAGTGCTACTGCACCTATCTGACTTGTTGAGATACATATGCATATATATATATACATACATACATATATATATATATATATATAGAGAGAGAGAGAGAGAGAGAGAGTGCATAATGTAGCCCACCATGAACAATTATGAACACAGGTTGTTTGGTTCCCCATGGTCAAGCATTCATCTCTGCAGGACCCAATAATGTGCAGGAGAAGTTTATCCTAGAATATATAAGTTTTCTTGCAGATGTCTGTTCTCACACTCTGGGAGCTGAATTGTGGTTTTACCATTGATACCTTCTATAAAATCCACACAGCATCTATTTTTCCCTATAGATACATCTGATTCCCACAGGGTCTGTGGGACCATACGGCTTACTTTACAGGGGTGTTTGTATTGCAGCCTGGATGTGCTGCAGTGCTCTTTTCCTGCTGTGGTTCTACTCAAAGCTGGCATCTTTCCATGTTATCCAGTGTATGGCTAGAGCAATATGTCTGGGTGTAGAATGTGCTTTCTCTAGAAATCAAAGAGGTCTACCAGGCACTGTCCTTTGTCATTGGGGATGCAAGATGAAGCCATTTGTCTTTTCGTCAAGTGTACTCTTGATCACTAAACATCTATAAACCTTTCTGAAATGGAAGATCCTTGAAATTCATAGGGTTTATCTCCCATCATCCCTAGCTATATATCTTACAACCACCTCTAATGTTGGTGTCACTTCCTGCTTGTACTGCTCAGTGACTGTGATGATATCATTGTAATGGATCAATATCCTCAGAGTCCAGATCTCCTTGAATTGTATAGAGGGAAAGATTTTGCCCTAATATAGGCTTAGGGCAAAACTCTGAGTATCCTTGTCAATTCTTCCTCTGCAGAAGATAAGAAGCTTCTTTAAGCCACCAAATAGGCTCTCTGGTTCTCACAGTCAACCATTACTTATTTGTTGACCACTTTTAGCTTCTTTTCATCCTCTGCAGTACAACTTATTGGTGCCTAGCCAACTCTGCTGTCCCTGTAGGCACTGGTTCCCCTATGCCTTTGAAGTGTTTAGATTATCATACTAGCAAGGGCATCCTTCCCCATCAGGATGTTTTCTCAGAATTCCATGGTGAATCTTCAACAATTAGGCCACTACCTTGTTCCAGGGACTATTCATATCTCATGTCCCACTCAGGATGAGATTCTCATTGCCAGCTTGGTAGTGACTGTGCTCATCCTCAAGCTTTTTCAGCTTTCTAGTACTATCTCGGTTGGTTCAGTTTCTCTGAGAATAAGATATCAAGGTGGGATTAGATGTACATGAGATTTGGGAGGATAAAGAAGGAAAGAGAACCAGAAGGCAGATTAAGAGTTAGACCTTGATATAGGAGTGACATCTGAGAAAGGAGAGGAGAGAAGAGAAGAGATGATTAGGGAAAAGAGTGTAGACAGTGAAGTTCTGCTCAGACCTTGACAGCAAGGTTACCTATTAGAAGAATCCTTGCTTAGGGCCATGCAGCCAATTATTTTGATGTTGAGATTTGAACTTGGAGTCTCCAAAGTACATGCTGGTCTCATTTCACCATAGCTGCTTTAAGTTTTCTTCCACTAGCTAGAACTAGCAGTCCCCTGACATTTGGGGCTTCTCCCTGGGAGTTTTATATGACTAGATTCAAGGTTGTATCTTCTTTTCAAGTTCACCAATGGGCATCAAATCCTGGATCCCGTGATGTAACCGAGTCTCATATATTCACAGTCACATATTTAGCTCTTCTGCTCCCCTGCAGTCAGAAGACTATAGATAAGTTAGAAAAAGAAGGTTGAGAATCACATCATTGTTCAGTCACTAAGTCCTGTCCAGCTCTTTCTGCCACTATGGATTGCAGTATGCCAGGCTCCTCTGTCCTCCACTATTTCCCTGAGTTTGCTCAAATTCATGCCCATTGAATCAGTGACACTATCTGATCATTTCAGCCTCTGCCACCTCCTTCTCCTTTTGCCTCTCAATTTCCCAGCATCAGAGTCTTTCCCAATGGCTCTTCACATAAGGTTGCCAAAGTATTGGAGCTTCAACATCAGTCCTTTCAGTGAACATTCAGTGTTGATTTCCTTTAGGATCGACTGATTTGATCTCCTTTGCTGTCCAAAGGAATCTCAAGAGTCTTCTTTAGCACCATATTTCAAAAGCATCAATTCTTTGGCATTCAACCTTCTTTATGGTCCAACTCTCACATCTATACATGACTACTGGAAAAACTATAGTTTTGACTATATGGACCTTTGTTGGCAAGATGATGTCTTTGGTTTTTAATACATTATCTAGGTTTGTCATAGCTTTCCTTCCAAGGAGCAAGCGTCTTATTTTCATGGCTGCAGTTACTGTCTGCAGTGATTTTGGAGCCCAAGAAAATAAAATCTGTCACTGCTTCTGCTTTCTAACCCAGATTAGTGATAAGTCTTGAGTTGGCTCTGAGGATATGAAATAATATGGAACTTTGAGTTTTATACTGTCTATTCCAACATACATATATCCATCTCCCAGACATCTCTGCACATTCTTGACTCAGTGAAGTTAATCTCTGGCAGTATTCTTGGTGAGGATTGTTGGTTCTAAAAGGTCTATCAGTTCTAAGTCTTTCAGCATCCTCTAGCATGGAAATGATGTCTTCCGAATCACAAAATAATTACAGATGGGGAAATTGAGGTACAAATTAGACATGTTAAGTAACTTTCCAAATTCACCAAGCTACTTAATTAATGGTAGTTGTTAAAAAAAAAATTGATAGGCTAGCAGTCCCCTGACATTTGGGGCTTCTCCCTGGGAGTTTTATATGACTAGATTCAAGGTTGTATCTTCTTTTCAAGTTCACCAATGGGCATCAAATCCTGGATCCCGTGATGTAACCGAGTCTCATATATTCACAGTCACATATTTAGCTCTTCTGCTCCCCTGCAGTCAGAAGACTATAGATAAGTTAGAAAAAGAAGGTTGAGAATCACATCATTGTTCAGTCACTAAGTCCTGTCCAGCTCTTTCTGCCACTATGGATTGCAGTATGCCAGGCTCCTCTGTCCTCCACTATTTCCTGAGTTTGCTCAAATTCATGCCCATTGAATCAGTGACACTATCTGATCATTTCAGCCTCTGCCACCTCCTTCTCCTTTTGCCTCTCAATTTCCCAGCATCAGAGTCTTTCCCAATGGCTCTTCACATAAGGTTGCCAAAGTATTGGAGCTTCAACATCAGTCCTTTCAGTGAACATTCAGTGTTGATTTCCTTTAGGATCGACTGATTTGATCTCCTTTGCTGTCCAAAGGAATCTCAAGAGTCTTCTTTAGCACCATATTTCAAAAGCATCAATTCTTTGGCATTCAACCTTCTTTATGGTCCAACTCTCACATCTATACATGACTACTGGAAAAACTATAGTTTTGACTATATGGACCTTTGTTGGCAAGATGATGTCTTTGGTTTTTAATACATTATCTAGGTTTGTCATAGCTTTCCTTCCAAGGAGCAAGCGTCTTATTTTCATGGCTGCAGTTACTGTCTGCAGTGATTTTGGAGCCCAAGAAAATAAAATCTGTCACTGCTTCTGCTTTCTAACCCAGATTAGTGATAAGTCTTGAGTTGGCTCTGAGGATATGAAATAATATGGAACTTTGAGTTTTATACTGTCTATTCCAACATACATATATCCATCTCCCAGACATCTCTGCACATTCTTGACTCAGTGAAGTTAATCTCTGGCAGTATTCTTGGTGAGGATTGTTGGTTCTAAAAGGTCTATCAGTTCTAAGTCTTTCAGCATCCCTCTAGCATGGAAATGATGTCTTCCGAATCACAAAATAATTACAGATGGGGAAATTGAGGTACAAATTAGACATGTTAAGTAACTTTCCAAATTCACCAAGCTACTTAATTAATGGTAGTTGTAAAATATAGCACAAATGAAATAACATTAATACAATGATCTCAGCACCTATTGTCATAAAGCTACCTCCCTTCATATCCCCTGTGCACCTCATAGGAGGTGGTCTTGAGAGGAAAAGCATAAGCTCTTGAGTTAGGCAGACTTGAGTTCTAAATGACTGTCGATTTCCACACGTGTGCCCTTGGGCAAGTTAAGTTCTCTGTCCTCAATAGCCTCATCTGTAAAAGAGAGTTAATTATACCTAATCTATATTATTGACAAAATATTTAAATTTGTGCATGCAAAGGCAGCTGGTACAGGCTGAGCAGGTGGTAAGGGCTCAACAAATATTCATTCCCATCTCTGGGAGAGATTGTTATGATAGATCCACCTCCTCCATCTCCCAAGGCAGTGAGCAGCTTATCAACATCGGCCTTCCCTGACCTCATTTCACAAGGTGCCTGAATGAATCTGAGAAAATGAAGCCTCACTGTGTGTCAGCCTTGAGGTTGGCACTTGGAAGGCAGCTACATCAATAGCAATTAATTTCCTCAGTCCTGGCTTTCCTGTAAATTATTCTGAAAATGTTCTCACATTCTGTCAACAGGACTGCTTTCAAAATTGCAGCCATTTTTCATCCTTAATAAAGTCTTCTTCTTGTCTTCTCCCTTTTGTTTCACAGTTGAAAATATCTTCATCATGGAGAACTGAAAGAATATGGAAAAACAGAAAGTCGAGAGCTCTTTTCTACACTCTGTCTAATCATAATTACCCCCTAAAAGAGAAATTGACCTCGCCTTGTCCCTGGGTACAGCAGCGTTACATTTCCTGCCATGTTCAATCTTCACACCAAGGTTCCATGTCAGCTGTGTTGGGCTTGTACCCACTTTAGCCATGAAGAAGCCGATGTTGAGAGAGGTTACTTATTTTGCCAATTTTACCATAGTCAATATTGAAGCCCAATCTATCTGATATCAAAATTCAGCCTAAAATCACACACACACGTCTGCACCCACAGTTTACTGCCTCTTGTTTCTGATCTATCACATAGAGAAGAAAGCATCTGCCTTTTCTGTCAGCTCCTGTTCTCCATGTTTGAAACCATTGCCCATTGTCTTGCACTGATTCCAGTAAAAGCTCAAAAAACAGTAATTGCGAATTAATCTTGTTTCTTTGCAGGCAAAGAAAGGTGTTGTATTAGATACAATATCCCCCCAGGTTCTCCTCAGGTCAGTGGCCTCGCTCAAAAACAGTAAAGGCATTATTTTAGATGATTAGAAGAATCAAAAGTTCCTTGTGAGAGAAGACCATGCCATCTACTTTCTCTGGATCTGCACAGAGCTGTGCCCTCACAAATTAATGAAATAAAGTGCAATAAGTAGCATCCTGGTACTGAGAATGTTTTTTGCAGATTAGGGGGCTCATTTCAGTGCTACCTCTGATCTTGTGCTGTTCTGTGCCAAGTTACTTCAGTTATGTTCGACTTTTTGTGACCCTGTAGACTATAACCCACCAGGCTCCTCTTTCCATGGAATTCTACAGGCAAGAATACTGGAGTTGGTTGCCATACCCTTTTCTCATCTCTAGAATGAGGAGTTGAGCATGACAGCCTTCCAGGTCTTGTAGTCTCTGTGTCTTTGGCCGTCAGCCATGCCTTTGGGACTATGATGTCTTCTAGCCATGTCTCATGTCTCCATGCTTGGGGTCAGGCTCTTGTGTGAGCATGCACCTCTCTCAGCAGTCATTGCCACCTGAAGGCAAAACCATGTTTCACAGTTGAAAATATCTTCATCATGGAGAACTGAAAGAATATGGAAAACAGAAAGTCGAGAGCTCTTTTCTACACTCTGTCTAATCATAATTACCCCCTAAAAGAGAAATTGACCTCGCCTTGTCCCTGGGTACAGCAGCGTTACATTTCCTGCCATGTTCAATCTTCACACCAAGGTTCCATGTCAGCTGTGTTGGGCTTGTACCCACTTTAGCCATGAAGAAGCCGATGTTGAGAGAGGTTACTTATTTTGCCAATTTTACCATAGTCAATATTGAAGCCCAATCTATCTGATATCAAAATTCAGCCTAAAATCACACACACACGTCTGCACCCACAGTTTACTGCCTCTTGTTTCTGATCTATCACATAGAGAAGAAAGCATCTGCCTTTTCTGTCAGCTCCTGTTCTCCATGTTTGAAACCATTGCCCATTGTCTTGCACTGATTCCAGTAAAAGCTCAAAAAACAGTAATTGCGAATTAATCTTGTTTCTTTGCAGGCAAAGAAAGGTGTTGTATTAGATACAATATCCCCCCAGGTTCTCCTCAGGTCAGTGGCCTCGCTCAAAAACAGTAAAGGCATTATTTTAGATGATTAGAAGAATCAAAAGTTCCTTGTGAGAGAAGACCATGCCATCTACTTTCTCTGGATCTGCACAGAGCTGTGCCCTCACAAATTAATGAAATAAAGTGCAATAAGTAGCATCCTGGTACTGAGAATGTTTTTTGCAGATTAGGGGACTCATTTCAGTGCTACCTCTGATCTTGTGCTGTTCTGTGCCAAGTTACTTCAGTTATGTTCGACTTTTTGTGACCCTGTAGACTATAACCCACCAGGCTCCTCTTTCCATGGAATTCTACAGGCAAGAATACTGGAGTTGGTTGCCATACCCTTTTCTCATCTCTAGAATGAGGAGTTGAGCATGACAGCCTTCCAGGTCTTGTAGTCTCTGTGTCTTTGGCCGTCAGCCATGCCTTTGGGACTATGATGTCTTCTAGCCATGTCTCATGTCTCCATGCTTGGGGTCAGGCTCTTGTGTGAGCATGCACCTCTCTCAGCAGTCATTGCCACCTGAAGGCAAAACCACCTTTCCTTTTCTCCCTTTTCTGCTAGTGCATATTTTAAAGGCTAGAGGAGCCTCTTTACCCATTGACGCTTTTTGCAAAGAAATAAGTTCTTCTGTACAAAGAAGATGAAACCTCCTCATTTCAAGACATCTTCTCAAAGATGCAGTACATATTATTATTCCTAAATATTTCAGAATCCTATTTCTGTGTGGGATTCTGAAATTTACTTCCAAGTAACTCTTCCTTCAGAGAATGCTGATGGGCAAGTTGAGTCAAGACTACTTCAGAGTCGAGTCTGATTTAGGGAAAAGAGGTTGCGAGGCAAACTTTAGTTTTCTGTGTGATTTTTATTTCTGAAGGTGAAGGAAGTTATTGCTAGTGTCTTGAGGCTATCTTTGTCCCAGCTGAAAATCATCTCCCTGACCAGTTAAATGAGCTTAAATTACTAGGAAAGTATGCAAACGTTTCTTAAGTGCCTCTAACTGCTTAAAGAGCTTTTGATCAGAGATGCAGCCAAACTCTGAGAAAGAAGGCAATATGTCAAATGCCTCTTTTGTCCTGAAGGGGAGAGTAAATGATGATTCCTGATATAGATCATGAAGGTTGTTCTCTAAATGGTAATGAGGCATCACTAGGTAAGCATTGGCTGGAATGATTGGGAAACAGAACATTTCCACACAGTCCAATCCAAGGGCATGGTTGACTTCAAGGAAGAGATACTAATCTGAAGAAAGGGGAGGGGGAACTCAGATATACCTAGTGAGGATAAAGTGCTGGGGAAGAAATACCAGATTTGGTTAGATCTGATGAGCCTCAGGCTGGGTAGAGGCTGAAGATACCATGTCAGTTTGTGAAACAAGCAGAGAAGACTTTTATTTTTTCGACTTTTGTGACCCTGTAGACTATAACCCACCAGGCTCCTCTTTCCATGGAATTCTACAGGCAAGAATACTGGAGTTGGTTGCCATACCCTTTTCTCATCTCTAGAATGAGGAGTTGAGCATGACAGCCTTCCAGGTCTTGTAGTCTCTGTGTCTTTGGCCGTCAGCCATGCCTTTGGGACTATGATGTCTTCTAGCCATGTCTCATGTCTCCATGCTTGGGGTCAGGCTCTTGTGTGAGCATGCACCTCTCTCAGCAGTCATTGCCACCTGAAGGCAAAACCACCTTTCCTTTTCTCCCTTTTCTGCTAGTGCATATTTTAAAGGCTAGAGGAGCCTCTTTACCCATTGACGCTTTTTGCAAAGAAATAAGTTCTTCTGTACAAAGAAGATGAAACCTCCTCATTTCAAGACATCTTCTCAAAGATGCAGTACATATTATTATTCCTAAATATTTCAGAATCCTATTTCTGTGTGGGATTCTGAAATTTACTTCCAAGTAACTCTTCCTTCAGAGAATGCTGATGGGCAAGTTGAGTCAAGACTACTTCAGAGTCGAGTCTGATTTAGGGAAAAGAGGTTGCGAGGCAAACTTTAGTTTTCTGTGTGATTTTTATTTCTGAAGGTGAAGGAAGTTATTGCTAGTGTCTTGAGGCTATCTTTGTCCCAGCTGAAAATCATCTCCCTGACCAGTTAAATGAGCTTAAATTACTAGGAAAGTATGCAAACGTTTCTTAAGTGCCTCTAACTGCTTAAAGAGCTTTTGATCAGAGATGCAGCCAAACTCTGAGAAAGAAGGCAATATGTCAAATGCCTCTTTTGTCCTGAAGGGGAGAGTAAATGATGATTCCTGATATAGATCATGAAGGTTGTTCTCTAAATGGTAATGAGGCATCACTAGGTAAGCATTGGCTGGAATGATTGGGAAACAGAACATTTCCACACAGTCCAATCCAAGGGCATGGTTGACTTCAAGGAAGAGATACTAATCTGAAGAAAGGGGAGGGGGAACTCAGATATACCTAGTGAGGATAAAGTGCTGGGGAAGAAATACCAGATTTGGTTAGATCTGATGAGCCTCAGGCTGGGTAGAGGCTGAAGATACCATGTCAGTTTGTGAAACAAGCAGAGAAAGATGCCCTGTTCTCCTGATTTCTTGTTCTTGCCCAATCTTTTCCCAACATATCATGAAGAAGAGTAGCAGGAGAAGAATCTGGCATGTCAGTTCTGTCAAGGCAGGAGACAAACACAGGAGACTCACTGTGAGAAAGGAAGGTCCTTGCCCCAGAAGAGTTCTAAGACTCAGTGTCTTCCGCAGGATGCAACCTGTACAAACATGTATGGCAGCTCTGGATCCTCACAGTCCCTCAGGGGTATTATTTATTTACTTATTTATTTGGCTGTGCTGGGTCTTAAGTGCATCATATGGGATCTAGTTTCCTGACCAGGGATTGATCCAGGATCCTCGAAACTGGGAGTGCAGAATCTTAGCCTCTGGACCACCAGGGAAGTCCCCACCGTATTTCTCTTGAATTAGGAACTTCTCCCAGCCTGGAGCACTCTACACTCAGCCCCTCCTATACTTTACTGGCTGGCTACACATTCATCTCCCAAGTCTCTGCTCAGACACCACTTCCTTAAGCTGCGGCCTGAATTAGATGCCTATTTAGGTGTTCCCACCTTCCTACCACTTGTAACTGAACTGAATTGGCCTATTCCTTGGATTTTTCCTGCGATCTGGGAGCTTTTAGAGACCACTGATGGTATGCTTCCATCTCTTCAGGGCTATCCACAGGGCTGGGCACACACAGGGGCACCTGGCAAATGTTTGCTGCAAATTGAAGGGAAAGGGGAGAAGAGGAGAGAAGAAAAGGAAAAAAAAACACAGAGAAAAGGGGAGAGAATGAGGTAAAGGAAAGGGGATGTGGGAGGGAGGGAGAGAGGGACAAGAGAAAAGTAAAAAAAGAAGAAGAAAACAAGAGAAAGGAAAGGAGGAGAAGAGGGGAGAAATGGAGATGGGCTAAACAGAACTTGGTTGCCCACAAAGTGGAGCGAGACTTCTCTGCCAGCCCACCTGTCTCAGTGGCCTTTCCTTCCTTCACCTTTTCTTCTCCTCTTCACCACACCCTGTTTAATTAAAGTCTGTATCGCCAGAAGTACTAAATGAGCCAAACCTCCTCATCTAACAAGAAATGCGGCACTCCAGGGTCCTCCTCCTCCCCTCCTCCAAAACTATGACCCAGGATTTCCATCAGCAATGTCAGTGTCCAAACTGGGGCAGTGGGCTTGAACCAGCTAAGACCCTGGGTTAAGGGGGTCTCCTCACTTGAGTTTCACAAGATCCGTTTAATCACTGGAGAGCTAGAAGGCTGCTACAGACTGTGTGGTCTGCAAAGTAAATTGTTTTCTAAGCCTATGGAAGGCACTTCCTTGGGGAAATATCCTCTTTCTGCTAGAGTTGAGCCTCACAGTCTTGCTCTGGGGCCTCCTGCTTAATGATATGTTTTGGAAAAGAGTTTGGGGGTCAGGGTTTTCTTATCAGGCTGATGAGAGAGAAATTCACTTGGTTGCTGGGAGGGCTGAGAGTTCCATTTAAGTTGTCATTTAAACTTGTGACTATTAACTTGCAAAAGCATTACCCAGGGAGCTTGTTTAAAATGAGCAGTCCGAGGTCCCAGCTGCATCGACTCTGATTCAGAGGGTCTGGAGGGGGCTCTGTGATTCTGCCTGTTGAACAGCCATCTTCCTCCTCCTGAATCCTCCTTCAGAGCCGCAGGATCTGAGGGAGGCCTGGCCCAGGTAGGCTGGCAGCTCTCTGCAGTGAAAACTCGGGCTGACTTGGAGACCACAGGAGCAGGAAAGGGGCGGTGCAATCTCCAGCTGCTAATGGATTTTTCCTGCGATCTGGGAGCTTTTAGAGACCACTGATGGTATGCTTCCATCTCTTCAGGGCTATCCACAGGGCTGGGCACACACAGGGGCACCTGGCAAATGTTTGCTGCAAATTGAAGGAAAGGGGAGAAGAGGAGAGAAGAAAAGGAAAAAAAAACACAGAGAAAAGGGGAGAGAATGAGGTAAAGGAAAGGGGATGTGGGAGGGAGGGAGAGAGGGACAAGAGAAAAGTAAAAAAAGAAGAAGAAAACAAGAGAAAGGAAAGGAGGAGAAGAGGGGAGAAATGGAGATGGGCTAAACAGAACTTGGTTGCCCACAAAGTGGAGCGAGACTTCTCTGCCAGCCCACCTGTCTCAGTGGCCTTTCCTTCCTTCACCTTTTCTTCTCCTCTTCACCACACCCTGTTTAATTAAAGTCTGTATCGCCAGAAGTACTAAATGAGCCAAACCTCCTCATCTAACAAGAAATGCGGCACTCCAGGGTCCTCCTCCTCCCCTCCTCCAAAACTATGACCCAGGATTTCCATCAGCAATGTCAGTGTCCAAACTGGGGCAGTGGGCTTGAACCAGCTAAGACCCTGGGTTAAGGGGGTCTCCTCACTTGAGTTTCACAAGATCCGTTTAATCACTGGAGAGCTAGAAGGCTGCTACAGACTGTGTGGTCTGCAAAGTAAATTGTTTTCTAAGCCTATGGAAGGCACTTCCTTGGGGAAATATCCTCTTTCTGCTAGAGTTGAGCCTCACAGTCTTGCTCTGGGGCCTCCTGCTTAATGATATGTTTTGGAAAAGAGTTTGGGGGTCAGGGTTTTCTTATCAGGCTGATGAGAGAGAAATTCACTTGGTTGCTGGGAGGGCTGAGAGTTCCATTTAAGTTGTCATTTAAACTTGTGACTATTAACTTGCAAAAGCATTACCCAGGGAGCTTGTTTAAAATGAGCAGTCCGAGGTCCCAGCTGCATCGACTCTGATTCAGAGGGTCTGGAGGGGGCTCTGTGATTCTGCCTGTTGAACAGCCATCTTCCTCCTCCTGAATCCTCCTTCAGAGCCGCAGGATCTGAGGGAGGGCCTGGCCCAGGTAGGCTGGCAGCTCTCTCTGCAGTGAAAACTCGGCGGCTGACTTGGAGACCACAGGAGCAGGAAAGGGGCCGGTGCAATCTCCAGCCATGTAGTCTCTGGAAAGCAGGGGTCTCTGATCATTTTTCACTTTGTGGGTTTAGAATTCTCTGTTTGCACCTTAGTTTTCTCTTCCCCAGGACCATGCCTTCTTGTTGGAACTACTGACCCTGGCCACACCATGTCCACTTTACATTTAAAAATTACGTATATTTATTTATTTATTGACTGTGCCAGGTCTTCATTTCTGGCAGGGGCTTTATGTAGTTTTGGTGCACAGCCTTCTCATTTTGGCGGCTTCTATCCTTGCAGAACATGGGCTCTCGAGTGTGTGGGCTCCAGTAACTGCGGCACACAGGCTTAGTTGCCCCAAGCCATATGGGATCTTCCTGAACAAGGGATCAAACCTGTGTCCTCTGCACTGGCAGGTGGATTCTTAGCCACTGGACCACCAGGAAAGTACCCTCCCTGACCTTCTAAGGTAACTCCACAGGCCTCCTCCTGCACGGGCACAGATGGAGGTCTGTGAAGTAACAACTGCATGCTGAGCCAGCCGCTCCCAGGGACCTGCTAGCTACTTAGATCCTTTGTTGGAGAAGAGGCTGGGGTGGGGGGTAAACGGCTGAAGACCCCTCTGGTGGTTCCTAAATGAGCACCAGTTTACTAAGTAGGAAGGGAAGTGACAAGGGAGGATGAAGGAGGGAAGCAGGAACTGGGACCTGCACCCTTCTCTCTCTCTGCTGTTAATCAGTTGTGGGACTTGGGACTGTGGCTTCCATTTGCTCCTGCAAGTGAAGAGCCGGCCACCCCTGAGCACTCAGCGTTGAGCTCCTTTATTCCCAACACTTCTCCTCTGAAGCTGTTTTCTCCTATCCCAGTTTCTCCATCCCTCCAGCTTTGTCTCCTAGTTCCTAGAGACTGCGGTGCAATTAGTGAATTATTAAAAATAAATAAATAAAACTTCTTTAAATGTGTCCTTCTGTAGAGAAAATAGTCAATTCTTTTGCTTTTTTGATTTTATTTATTTATTTAGTTTGGCTGAGCTGGGTCTTTGTTGTGGCTTCTCATTGCAGTGACTTCTCTTGTTGCAGAGCATGAACTCTAGGTGTGCACACAGGCTCAGTAGTTGGGGCTCATGGGCTCTAGAGGGTGGGCCTACTTGCGTCATGACATGTGGGATCCTTCTAGACCAGGGATTGAACCTGTGTCCCCTGCATTGGCAGGCAGATTCCTAACCACTGGACCACCAGGGAAGCCCCAGTCAATTCTTTATTGCTTTGCTTCTCTGAAAAAACCAAGCAAGGTGACAGATGGGATTAACCTTAAGACCTTGACTCTGAGAAAGTAAGCAGAACATTCTTGCGAGGCACTGCCTGGTGGTCTAGACCATCCCTCCAGTGTGTCTGCCTCCACGTCTGCTCCTGCCACCCCAGCCTCCTCTTTTCCTCTGGCCTCATTATTTTCACTTGTTCCCCTCCCCTCTTGTAACAGCACCAAGGTTCTCCGACTTTCCTGGATTTCTCAGGTCTTACCTTAAAGGTTTCCTCTTTAGAGAGCCTTTCCTCGACGTCCATATCTTAACTGTTCTCTCGTTGCCCCGTTGGTTAGTTTTTCCTTCAGTGTATTTTAAGTCATGATCTTCACAGCTGGCTGCTCCTTAAAATCATTTAGGAAGCTGATGAATGCTATGGATTCCAAAGCTTCACTCCTTGATTTAATGGGTCTGTGGTAGAGGGTATGGCATTTTGCTGGAAAAGCTCTCCAGGTGATTCTTATGTGGAGACAGGGTTGAGAATTTCCTAGCTCTGGTGAGTTATTGGACTGCACCCTTTTTTCCTCCTTCTGCTGAAGGAGGAAGCAGGAACTGGGACCTGCACCCTCTCTCTCTCTGCTGTTAATCAGTTGTGGGACTTGGGACTGTGGCTTCCATTTGCTCCTGCAAGTGAAGAGCCGGCCACCCCTGAGCACTCAGCGTTGAGCTCCTTTATTCCCAACACTTCTCCTCTGAAGCTGTTTTCTCCTATCCCAGTTTCTCCATCCCTCCAGCTTTGTCTCCTAGTTCCTAGAGACTGCGGTGCAATTAGTGAATTATTAAAAATAAATAAATAAAACTTCTTTAAATGTGTCCTTCTGTAGAGAAAATAGTCAATTCTTTTGCTTTTTTGATTTTATTTATTTATTTAGTTTGGCTGAGCTGGGTCTTTGTTGTGGCTTCTCATTGCAGTGACTTCTCTTGTTGCAGAGCATGAACTCTAGGTGTGCACACAGGCTCAGTAGTTGGGGCTCATGGGCTCTAGAGGGTGGGCCTACTTGCGTCATGACATGTGGGATCCTTCTAGACCAGGGATTGAACCTGTGTCCCCTGCATTGGCAGGCAGATTCCTAACCACTGGACCACCAGGGAAGCCCCAGTCAATTCTTTATTGCTTTGCTTCTCTGAAAAAACCAAGCAAGGTGACAGATGGGATTAACCTTAAGACCTTGACTCTGAGAAAGTAAGCAGAACATTCTTGCGAGGCACTGCCTGGTGGTCTAGACCATCCCTCCAGTGTGTCTGCCTCCACGTCTGCTCCTGCCACCCCAGCCTCCTCTTTTCCTCTGGCCTCATTATTTTCACTTGTTCCCCTCCCCTCTTGTAACAGCACCAAGGTTCTCCGACTTTCCTGGATTTCTCAGGTCTTACCTTAAAGGTTTCCTCTTTAGAGAGCCTTTCCTCGACGTCCATATCTTAACTGTTCTCTCGTTGCTCTCGTTGGTTAGTTTTTCCTTCAGTGTATTTTAAGTCATGATCTTCACAGCTGGCTGCTCCTTAAAATCATTTAGGAAGCTGATGAATGCTATGGATTCCAAAGCTTCACTCCTTGATTTAATGGGTCTGTGGTAGAGGGTATGGCATTTTGCTGGAAAAGCTCTCCAGGTGATTCTTATGTGGAGACAGGGTTGAGAATTTCCTAGCTCTGTGGGGTCTTGCTGGTGTTATTATTTTGAGATATAATTGACATATTAGCTTCAGGTATACATCATAATGATTTGATATTTGCATATATTGTGAAATGATCACAGTATGTCTAATAGTATGTGTCACCATGCATAGTTACAACTTTTTCTTATGATAGGCATTGTTATATATTTGCTGTTTGTCTCAACCATTCCAGTACACAATAGATTGCAATAA
This sequence comes from Tragulus kanchil, assembly GCA_022376925.1. Classification (NCBI taxonomy): domain Eukaryota; kingdom Metazoa; phylum Chordata; class Mammalia; order Artiodactyla; family Tragulidae; genus Tragulus; species Tragulus kanchil. Next base: position 129,196,825 of record JAIOJX010000005.1, on the reverse strand, counting down.
AATGGGCACAAAACCTTCCCAAACTATATTCATGCCATTTGCAATGTATCTTTGAAGCATCTTCCATTCAGAGATGGAGCATCCCTTACCTCTGGGCTGGCCAGGTGACTGACTTTCATCCACTGAATGTTACAGACATGACACTGTGGAACTTCCAAGGCTAGCCTAGTGGAGGAATAGCAGACAGGTGGATCAGATAGAAATCATCCCCTTTGAAGCCCCTTAGACCAAGCATCTGGCAGCTTGCACCACCTTCCAGATGGAAGTCATGCCAGAGGAAGAGGGTGGGGAGAGAAGTGGGAGGGGGTTAAGGATGAGGGGCACACGTGTATACCCATGGCCGATTCATGCTGATGTATGAAGAAAAAACATAACAGATTCTAAAGTAATTATCCTCCAATTAAATATTTAATACAAATATAAAATCAAGGGTTTCCCTGGTAGCTCATTGGTAAAGACTTTGACTGCCAATGCAGGAGACATGAGTTCAGTTCCTCATTCGGGAAGATCCCACATGCTGTGGAGCAACTAAGCCCGTGAGCTACAACTATTGAGCCTGTGCTCTAGAGCCTTGCAGCTGCCACCATTGAGCCCATGTGCCACAACTCCTGAAGCCCATGTGCCCTAGAGCCCGAGTTCCACAACAGGAGAGTCACCGCAACAAGAAGCCTGCTCACCTCAACTAGAGGGTAGCCCCCACTCCCTGCGACTAGAGAAGAGTCTGTGGCAGCAGTGAAAACCCAGAGTATCCAAAAATAAATAAATAAAACAAATAAATAAAATTTAAACAAGAATTTACTTGATGCTAAAGAGAAAAAAAAAAAATATATATATATATAAAATTAAGAATACCACGCATAAAAAGGAATTCAAGCCAGCTTAGACTATCCTGTTCTAATTGAGGGACCTACAGTTGCATGAATGACCCCAGGTGAGACAAGCACAGTAGCCCAACTGAGCCTAACCCACCAAAATTGCTAACCTGCAGAAGTTAGAGCAGTTACTGATTTAAGCTATGAAGTTTTGATGCCACTCGTCATGGAGCAGTGAACAATACAGACTGTAAGGTTCATAAGGGCAGAAACTCTCTAGTTTTATGGTTCTTGTTTTTTCAGTACCCTCTCCCCATTACCTGGTTCTGAGCCTAAGCAGGCATGTGGTAGGTGCTCAATAAATATTTTCTAAATGGATCTGTGATATCTGATAGGCCTTTACAAAGAGCTGTTTTGCAAGTTGCTAAGAGTCTGGCTGGCAATATGGGACATTTACTTCTGTAATTAGAGTCAGCTAATGAGACAGAATATGACTCCTCTTTTCTCCCCCAAGAAATCTCTTAAACTGCTACGGTGAGACTCTTTCTCAGTAGGTCATTTCATAAAAAGGCTTTTTAGCATAAGTATATGCTGATTCAGGAACTCATTTTCAAGTCCTCAGATTAAATATTCCTTAGTTCAGAAATATTACAGAAATCGACTGCTTCCTCCTCTCTTCCCCTGAGAAGAGCACCCAGGTAACCAAGGGTGTGAGGATCCCATCCTGAGCAGGTGGTCAGCTTGGTGGTGGATCTGAGGGCAGTAGAGAACAAGATTATGCTGAAAAAATTAGAATACTGGCTTGTGACACTGACGTAGTTCCAGTCCCTGTTATTAGCAGACTAGGGATTTGAGTAATAGGTTGTTCAGTTGCTAAGCCATGTCTGACTCTTTGCGACTGCATGGGCTGCAGCACACCAGGCTTCCTTGTCCTTCACCATCTCCTGGAGTTTGCTCCAAGTTATTTCCATTGAGTCACTGATATAATCTAACCATCTCATCCTCTGTTGCTCCCTTTCCCTCCTGCCCTCAGTCTTTCCCAGCATCAGAGTCTTTTCCAAGGAATCTGCTCTTCGCATCAGGTGGCCTAAGTATTGAAGTCTCAGCTTCAGTACCAGTCCTTCCAATGAATATTCAGGGTTGACTTACTTTAGAATTGACTGGTTTGATCTCCTTGCTGTCCAAGGGACTGTCAAGAGTCTTCTCCAACACCACAACTCAAATCATCAATTCGTCAGTGCTCAGCTTTCTTTATGGTCAATTCAAAAGCCTTGGGGCTGTCATTATAAGACTAAGAGAGGGATAATGTGGTGACCTAACCTTGAATTGTGTACGGAGTTAGTGAGCTGGGTTCCCCCTAAAGCCAACCCTGAAACTGGGATTCACATGATCTCAGGAAGCATAAGTACGTGAGTGGGGGTGTCAGTGAGGAAAGGCAAAAGAAAGGACATATTAGTGAGCAGAGTACTGTGTGGCACCTGGAGTTGAGTCCTCTGGGGACCTCTGGTGTATGTTAGAGAGCCTCCATGCTTCAGACCTTCCCTCCTCCAGGAAGTGAGGAGGCTGAAGGTGACTTTTACCTGCTTCGGGCTGGTCAGTGTAGGAGCCTCCTGCCTCCTTCTGCCAGGTGAGCCCTTAGGCAGAACATCATGGGGCTGACCATGGTGAGCTAGGTAGGCTACAAGGACGTTTTTCTTCAAGAATCCATTCTGAGCAGCACAACTTCTGAAGGAACCAAGTAGCTGGCCCTGGAGAGTGTTTGTTCAAGCTTTAACCCCAGTCTTCCCTTACCCCTAGTGGCTACTTCCACTTCCTTCTCAAGGTACCCATTCTGTCTCAGGGCTCTAGCCTTCAGGTCTCAGAGCTGCCTTAGGGTGGCAGCACAGAGGAGAGTGGATGTAGGAGGACACCGTGGTGTCATCATATTTGATATCATGGCCAACACTTACGAGCACCATCTGTGTGCTAAGTAAGGATTATGTCACTTAATTCTCAATACATCATGAAACAGATGTTGTCATGAGACATATTCATGTGTGTGTGTGTATGTGTGCATGTGTTCCAACAAGTCTTTATTTATAGAAACAGGTAGTGGGCCAGATTTGGCCAGTCATGCTTCCCAATCACTCTTCAACCCACTGAAATTTACAACACCTCTTTTTTACTGCAGGGGCCACTAATTCACACTGTGGTAAATATATATCATGTATTAGCATATTTTTTTCACTCCTTACTAGAATGTGAGCTTCAGAAAATGTTTCTGGTGTTCACCACTATATGCCATTGTGTAGAATAGTTGCTGCTACACTGTAGGGGCTCCAGAAATATTTGCTCAATGAATGAATTTGTTGTTAATTTCATAGCTGAATTATCAGAGATGCCATCTTCAGTTCAGTCCCTCAGTCATGTCCAGATCTCTATGACCCCATGGTCTGCAGCACCCCAGGCTTCCCTGTCCTTCACCATCTCCTGGAGCTTTCTCAAACTCTCGTCCATCGACTCAGGAACACCGACCATCTCGTGCTCTGTTTTCCCTCTCTCCTTTTGCCTTCTGTTTCCCCCAACATCAGGGTCTTTTCCAGTGAGTCGTCTCTTCTCATCAGGCAGCCAATGTATTGGAACTTCAGCTTCAGCGTCATTCCTTCCAATGAATGTCCAGTGAAATATCAGGGTTGGTTTCCTTTAGAATTGACCACCTTTAGGATTGATTTCCATTTTGTTTCTAAGCTAATTGGAGGCACCTCACTCCTCCCTCTTCTCTTCCTGCAAATATACATAATTAAACTTTATCTTCATGAGATTATTGTGCTTAACTCGTTAACTCACCTAAAGCACTTTAGATGCATAATCCTCATAAAAGTAGACTCCTTATATGTCCCATGCTCTATGGAGTTGTAATCTGAGAACCCATTCCAACACATACAGTATTATAAAAGGAAGCTCAGTTTTTTCTTTTGTCCCGTGAAGAATATTAATTTTGACCCAATTCATAATATGTAACAATGTTTCTGAGAAGTATCTTTGCTCTCCTTAATTTTTTCCTACTTGCTATTTCTCTGGTTACACCAAAGTCTTTCTTAAGTTCAACCCATTTGGCTTTTTTCCTAATGGTTACCTGTGTGTGTGTATGTGTGCATGTGTTCCAACAAGTCTTTATTTATAGAAACAGGTAGTGGGCCAGATTTGGCCAGTCATGCTTCCCAATCACTCTTCAACCCACTGAAATTTACAACACCTCTTTTTTACTGCAGGGGCCACTAATTCACACTGTGGTAAATATATATCATGTATTAGCATATTTTTTTCACTCCTTACTAGAATGTGAGCTTCAGAAAATGTTTCTGGTGTTCACCACTATATGCCATTGTGTAGAATAGTTGCTGCTACACTGTAGGGGCTCCAGAAATATTTGCTCAATGAATGAATTTGTTGTTAATTTCATAGCTGAATTATCAGAGATGCCATCTTCAGTTCAGTCCCTCAGTCATGTCCAGATCTCTATGACCCCATGGTCTGCAGCACCCCAGGCTTCCCTGTCCTTCACCATCTCCTGGAGCTTTCTCAAACTCTCGTCCATCGACTCAGGAACACCGACCATCTCGTGCTCTGTTTTCCCTCTCTCCTTTTGCCTTCTGTTTCCCCCAACATCAGGGTCTTTTCCAGTGAGTCGTCTCTTCTCATCAGGCAGCCAATGTATTGGAACTTCAGCTTCAGCGTCATTCCTTCCAATGAATGTCCAGTGAAATATCAGGGTTGGTTTCCTTTAGAATTGACCACCTTTAGGATTGATTTCCATTTTGTTTCTAAGCTAATTGGAGGCACCTCACTCCTCCCTCTTCTCTTCCTGCAAATATACATAATTAAACTTTATCTTCATGAGATTATTGTGCTTAACTCGTTAACTCACCTAAAGCACTTTAGATGCATAATCCTCATAAAAGTAGACTCCTTATATGTCCCATGCTCTATGGAGTTGTAATCTGAGAACCCATTCCAACACATACAGTATTATAAAAGGAAGCTCAGTTTTTTCTTTTGTCCCGTGAAGAATATTAATTTTGACCCAATTCATAATATGTAACAATGTTTCTGAGAAGTATCTTTGCTCTCCTTAATTTTTTCCTACTTGCTATTTCTCTGGTTACACCAAAGTCTTTCTTAAGTTCAACCCATTTGGCTTTTTTTCCTAATGGTTACCAAAGGTGAAAGGAGGGAGGGATAAATGAGGACTTTGGGAGTAACAGACACACTACTAAATATAAAATAAACAACAAGATCCTATTGTATAGCACAGGGAACTATATTTGATATCTTGTAATAACCTATAATGGGAAAAAAATCTGAGAAGAAGAAATTTATCTGTCTACCTATCTATTTGAATCATTTTTCTTTCCACCAGAAACAACATTGTAAACCAACTATGCTTCAATAAGGTGCCTGGTTCACAGTGGACACTCAATAATCTTAGCTATTTCTGTTCATATTATTCAGTAGCAGTAATAACATCATCTAACTCCTAATTGTACACCACTCAGTATCTGAGAATCAAGTGTCTAAAACAGAAACTCTAGAAACAGCAAAGGGAAGGTATGAATCTTATTGGTCAAGTCTCTCTCTTTCATAGGCATACAGGAAAGTGATGTGCTGAGAGAGGTGTGGAAAGGTGGAAACTTCATTATAAAACCCTGCACCTGTTAACAAGACCCTGAGTATTATAAGCCTTCACTATTAGAGAATTTTCTTTTTGCACTGCAGTTCATGATATGTATTTCCAGTTTAGTCTATTTTTACAGTGATACCACTCTTTTTTTGGACCAGCCATCTTCAAGTATTTTAAATTTTCATCTAACACCACCTTGAGACTCCCTGCTTGTTGTACTGTCTGACCTTCTCTTTTGATTTTCTTCTTCCATTTTTATAGCTTTCCCACTGATCACAGTGTAAGGTCTCTCAGAGACTCTTCTGAAGGTCTTCTCTTGGCAATTTTCTTGCTATGTGATAGCCTAAACATCTTTTTTAAGTCCTCTGTGGCATTGAGGAGAGGCAGGATGAGGCCAGTTCAGTCTGTTTTCTTTTTACCTGTGTTTCACACTCCAGCAATGCCAGGGCATGGGGTAAACCGGGTGGAAATAATTGCCAGTACTGCGGGAGGTGCCAAGGTCCAATAAGCCCCCCACCACAGCCAAGAAGCCCACCAGAGAACAAGTGTGATTACTGTGAGCATGAGAGAAGGGAGGGCTGAGAGACTAATTTAGATTCCTACTTGCTATTTCTCTGGTTACACCAAAGTCTTTCTTAAGTTCAACCCATTTGGCTTTTTTTCCTAATGGTTACCAAAGGTGAAAGGAGGGAGGGATAAATGAGGACTTTGGGAGTAACAGACACACTACTAAATATAAAATAAACAACAAGATCCTATTGTATAGCACAGGGAACTATATTTGATATCTTGTAATAACCTATAATGGGAAAAAAATCTGAGAAGAAGAAATTTATCTGTCTACCTATCTATTTGAATCATTTTTCTTTCCACCAGAAACAACATTGTAAACCAACTATGCTTCAATAAGGTGCCTGGTTCACAGTGGACACTCAATAATCTTAGCTATTTCTGTTCATATTATTCAGTAGCAGTAATAACATCATCTAACTCCTAATTGTACACCACTCAGTATCTGAGAATCAAGTGTCTAAAACAGAAACTCTAGAAACAGCAAAGGGAAGGTATGAATCTTATTGGTCAAGTCTCTCTCTTTCATAGGCATACAGGAAAGTGATGTGCTGAGAGAGGTGTGGAAAGGTGGAAACTTCATTATAAAACCCTGCACCTGTTAACAAGACCCTGAGTATTATAAGCCTTCACTATTAGAGAATTTTCTTTTTGCACTGCAGTTCATGATATGTATTTCCAGTTTAGTCTATTTTTACAGTGATACCACTCTTTTTTTGGACCAGCCATCTTCAAGTATTTTAAATTTTCATCTAACACCACCTTGAGACTCCCTGCTTGTTGTACTGTCTGACCTTCTCTTTTGATTTTCTTCTTCCATTTTTATAGCTTTCCCACTGATCACAGTGTAAGGTCTCTCAGAGACTCTTCTGAAGGTCTTCTCTTGGCAATTTTCTTGCTATGTGATAGCCTAAACATCTTTTTTAAGTCCTCTGTGGCATTGAGGAGAGGCAGGATGAGGCCAGTTCAGTCTGTTTTCTTTTTACCTGTGTTTCACACTCCAGCAATGCCAGGGCATGGGGTAAACCGGGTGGAAATAATTGCCAGTACTGCGGGAGGTGCCAAGGTCCAATAAGCCCCCCACCACAGCCAAGAAGCCCACCAGAGAACAAGTGTGATTACTGTGAGCATGAGAGAAGCAGGGCTGAGAGACCTAATTTGATCTGAGCCCCGGGTGGAGACTAGAGTAGTAATTTGGAAAGGACTATAATCAAGTCTGTCTTGGCTCTATTTCCAATGTATAAATTGGGAGCAATTTAATAAAATTTAGCATTTCGGGGTTAAAAGATATAATCAGGAGAGGGGCTAGGGTTTTTACATTATAAGCCTGGACTATCCTTTCTCTATAGGATCTCTTTTCTCCAATCATATTTTTCTCATAACACAAATGTGATCTAATTTAGAAAGGAGTCCCAATTTAAGAAAACCAGAGCTTACAAATAAGATACAATCAGGAAGTGTTGATTTCCTTCTTCATTTTATTCTCAATTTTAAAAAGTAGCTTTTAGAGTAGTGAATTCTCCTGGGTGCCCTGCGAATCTGTCTCGGAGCATTAACTTTCTGCTCAAGTCTTAGAGGAGCTGGGGTGATGTGGAGGAAGGAACAGAGAAACTGAAAGGTAAGGCAGTGGGAACCACTGCCAATAGAAGCTCAAGGTGAAATGAAGATGAAAATGTGTCTGAATTTTAACTTAATGCAAAAGGGAAACACAGTGAGCTCCCAGGAGGAATTTAACATGCATCCTTGTTAATTCTTCAAGGAGAGACATGGCCTTAAGGCTGGTCCTGCTAATCTAGTGAACTTTGAGAGAGACATTTTTTGGAGGTCTGAGAAGTAGGTGGGAGCAGATGGAGGGCCTGAAGACAGAGAAGTAGTTCTTGCTGAAGTGACCCAAGGACAATGAACTAAATCCCTATCCAGGGTCCTTAATGTACTGGGTAATACCATCTATCCTGCACCTGACACTTTTCCAGGCTATCTACTGACCCTTTCCCTGCAAAAGGCAGTATAAGGATGTGGTTAAAAACTCAGGTTCTGTAGCCAATCAGTCAACCTGGACTTGAATCTGGCATACATAGATTACAGTTTGTATCAGCTTGGGTGAATCATTGGTAAAATGGAACTTTTAAATACTGCACACTGTTCTTCTGAGCATACAAAGCACTTAACCTAGAGCCCGCTACTGGGTAAATGTTGCCATTATTACTTTTATTATTATTATTATTAATTTCTCCTGGAACACATAAGAGGACTTCTCTTTGAAGAGTGGAAGTTTCCATGACTGTTTCTAAGTATGGACTTGGTTTGTGACTCAGTTTACCTCAGCTGGGGCTCATGCATCACTGGAAACCTGAGCTGCAAAACCCCAGTTCCTCAGTCTGCATCTGCCTTTTGCAGGAAGAGGATCTCTGCTGAGATAACGGTGCCACCGGAAGAGAAGCAAGTGATTCACTGCTAATCATCCGCGACTTACTCACTTTCACAGAACAGCTGGGTATCCCCCACACAGTGGGCTCTGAGCATGGAATGGTGGGGGCAGAGCTGACCTCTGAAGCGCAGCCAAGGAGGAGCCATGCCCACCCTCCAGCTGAGCTCTACCTGTGTGAGCTTGCCTCTGCTTGTGTCTGCATTAGTCAGACAGCTGAGGCCAAGAGTCCACATCCTAGATCTTTGAAAGTCATGAGCTCATCTGCGAAGTGAAGGTAGTAATGGCATTTATCTTAATGGCTTGTAATGAATATCAAATAAGATCTTAGCACAATGTAAAAATTCAGTTAATAGTAATAATGGTCCTTTTGACTTAGAACTCCCCCTCTCTTCTCTCCGCCCCTTCCTCCTTGTCTGGCTTGTCCACCCTGGGTGACTCTGGTCACAGCGAACACCTCTCCCCTCACTTAATTCCATTCTGTTTGTGTTTCTCGTCAGCACATGTGGATCTTATGGCAAAAGCTCTTGTTGGGGCTTCCCTGGTGATCCAGTGGGTAACGAGTCTGCCTTGCAGTGCAAGGGGTACCGATTCAATCCCTGGCCTGGGAAGATCCCACATGCCATGGAGTGGCTGGACCGGTGTGTCCAATTATGAGCCACTGTTCTGGAGCACATGCACCCAGAGCTGGTGCTCTGCAATGAGAGAAAAGGCAGTATAAGGATGTGGTTAAAAACTCAGGTTCTGTAGCCAATCAGTCAACCTGGACTTGAATCTGGCATACATAGATTACAGTTTGTATCAGCTTGGGTGAATCATTGGTAAAATGGAACTTTTAAATACTGCACACTGTTCTTCTGAGCATACAAAGCACTTAACCTAGAGCCCGCTACTGGGTAAATGTTGCCATTATTACTTTTATTATTATTATTATTAATTTCTCCTGGAACACATAAGAGGACTTCTCTTTGAAGAGTGGAAGTTTCCATGACTGTTTCTAAGTATGGACTTGGTTTGTGACTCAGTTTACCTCAGCTGGGGCTCATGCATCACTGGAAACCTGAGCTGCAAAACCCCAGTTCCTCAGTCTGCATCTGCCTTTTGCAGGAAGAGGATCTCTGCTGAGATAACGGTGCCACCGGAAGAGAAGCAAGTGATTCACTGCTAATCATCCGCGACTTACTCACTTTCACAGAACAGCTGGGTATCCCCCACACAGTGGGCTCTGAGCATGGAATGGTGGGGGCAGAGCTGACCTCTGAAGCGCAGCCAAGGAGGAGCCATGCCCACCCTCCAGCTGAGCTCTACCTGTGTGAGCTTGCCTCTGCTTGTGTCTGCATTAGTCAGACAGCTGAGGCCAAGAGTCCACATCCTAGATCTTTGAAAGTCATGAGCTCATCTGCGAAGTGAAGGTAGTAATGGCATTTATCTTAATGGCTTGTAATGAATATCAAATAAGATCTTAGCACAATGTAAAAATTCAGTTAATAGTAATAATGGTCCTTTTGACTTAGAACTCCCCCTCTCTTCTCTCCGCCCCTTCCTCCTTGTCTGGCTTGTCCACCCTGGGTGACTCTGGTCACAGCGAACACCTCTCCCCTCACTTAATTCCATTCTGTTTGTGTTTCTCGTCAGCACATGTGGATCTTATGGCAAAAGCTCTTGTTGGGGCTTCCCTGGTGATCCAGTGGGTAACGAGTCTGCCTTGCAGTGCAAGGGGTACCGATTCAATCCCTGGCCTGGGAAGATCCCACATGCCATGGAGTGGCTGGACCGGTGTGTCCAATTATGAGCCACTGTTCTGGAGCACATGCACCCAGAGCTGGTGCTCTGCAATGAGAGAGGCCACTGTAATGGGAGGCCCGTGTGGGCCAGAGAAGAAGGATGGACAAAAATAAATAAATGAAAGACCAATAAAAGTGGCCAAAAATTTTTTTTAAAAAGGCTCTTGTCTATGAGCTTTATTATTTTAAACATTATTAAAATTTTATATTGGGAAAATATTAAGCAAGGATTTATTAATTTATTCAAAGATAGGTATTTGAATGTCAGCTGTATTTGCACACTTCCATATGCTGATGATCTGGCAATAATCAAAACAGATAAAACCCCACCTTCATGGTACTTACTATAGAGGAGATAGACACATATACACGCATGTAAAAGTGTCTGCAAAAATAGGCGTACAATTCAAAGAATAAGGCAGACCACTCATTTAAAAAAAGTACATGCACGCCAATGTTCATAGCAGTGCTGTTTACAATAAACAAGATATGGAAGCACAGCACGTGTCCATCAACAGCATGTGCACACACACATATACACAATGGATAATTACTCAGTCATAAAAAAGAATGAAATAATGCCATTTGCAGCAACATGCATGGGCCTAGAGAATATTATGTTTAGTGAAATAAGTCAGACAGAGAAATAACAAGTACTGCACATATCATATTACTGATATGTGAAATCTAAAAAAATAACACAAATGAATATGTATAGTGAAATAGAAACAGACTCATAGAAAATAAACTAGTGGTTATCAGAGCGAGAGGGCAGTGGTGAGAGGCAAGATAGGGGTATAGAATTAAGTGATACAGACTATTAGGTATGAAATAGATAAGTAGAAAGGACATATGGTATAGCACAAGGAATTACATCCATTATCTTATAACTTTTACTGAAGTAGACTTTATAAAAAATATGGAATCACTATGCTGCATCCCTGAAACTAACATCATACTGTGAATCAACTATACTTCAATTAAAAAAATACGGCTTCCCTGGTGGTGCAGTGGGTAAGGACACCGCCTTGCAGTACAAGGGGCACCGGTTCAATCCCTGGCCTGGGAAGATCCCATGTGCCGTGGAGTGGCTGGACCGATGTGTCCAATTACCAAGCTGGAGCTCTGGAGTGCATGCGCCCAGAGCCAGTGCTCTGCGACAACAGAGGCCACTGTGATGGGCGGCCCACACGGGCCAAAGAACAAAGATGGATGAAAAATAGATAAATGAAAGACCAATAGGAGTGGCTCGCCCATCCCCCTCCCTCCTCAACCCCTCCTCAAAAAAAAAAAAAAAGAAAATGTGACAGAGCACTTGGTACCCACCTCTCAAGTAAAGACATAGAACGTTTTCTCCCAGAAGGATCTTGATGTGTCTTCTCAGTCACACCTGCTCCATTTCCCCCAAGCCCAGAGGGACCAATCATCTTAGCGAGTATGCTAATCATGTCCCTACTTTTCCTGTCTTACCACCTACGTATTTGACACTCAATCCTCTTTTAATTCAGTGGTCTGTTTCAATGTCATATTTTCAATGCCATATGGATGTATTATCTGCATTTTTTTCTGTGATTCCTTTCATGTTACAGTATGGCTTCTGAGTTGCTCTTCATGATCCCTAGGACTATAATTGACTCATCTGTCACTGATGGGTCATGTTACATGTATTGCTTTCTCACACTGAATGTGTACATTCTGTTATTGGTGTGTATTTGGGTTCTTTCATTCAAAAACATTGCTTTCATGCTTCTATGGCCATTCTTGAAACTGTCTCTTGCTTCCCATGTGTAAGAGTTCCTGCAGGAGTAGAGATTCTGGGTGGTTTTTCAGATACTTGAAACTATCTAGAGGAAGGGGTCTCTTCCTTTGGACCCTTGATGCTGCCTCTCACAGAGAGGATGGTAAGAGTTGGCTTAAGGGCCTTGGATAAGTGGATCTATGCAGTTCAAACCTGTAATTGTTTAAGGGTCAGCTAGCACTTAAGTAGTCTGGTGCTAAAGTTTAAAGATGAAAGGAAGTCTCCAAATATCTCAAAGTCACTGTCGTTGGTAGGAAGCTGTGGAAATCAGCAAAATAGCTGAAGGAAAACCTATTCCTTGCTTTCATGTCAGCACAGGCTATCAGGCTAAATCAGGAGCAGGTATATATTGATACATCAACTGATTCCTTACTATTTGGCTACTTAAAAATATCTCCATATTTTTCTGGTCAGGAAGGACAATGCCATGAATCTCTTTCCATCCTGGCACGCGGATGGAAAGCCTCAGAGTCCCTCATGCACTAGGTACTAGACTGGGGCTCCTGGCACAAGCCATGGCAGCAGACTGCAGGCTTCAGGCAGCTTAGAGGCAACTGAAGCCATCCATGCAGCCAGGCAATAAGGGAGGGATTACAGGGCTTGATGGGCTATGCAGAGAAGGCCTCTGGCAGAACAAAGTGGGATCTAGAGGCCTTGCCAGGTCATGCAGAACATTTCACATCTGTGATCCAGGTCAGACAGAGCTGCCAAAGTTTGCTGTTGTCCTGGTTGTGCCAGCTCAGAGGAAATGAGCCTGGCTTGCTGGCTGCCTGTCCCCAGTGGAGTGCCCCCTCCCGAGGTGCAGGGCTGACAAACTCTGTAATAAGTCTTCATTGCCCTTTCAGGGAAGCCAGCAAGTCCTTTCCTCCCTGGAATGGGATTTCTTCAGGGGCACTGTGTCCCTGCTGTCTCATAGAAGGTGATATCTACTGGCCAGTCTAGCAAGAAAGCTGCATGTTGGCTCATAGGGATTTTTCCCACTTTGAAGCTTAGAGGCTAGGTTAGAAATGCTCTTCTTGGTCTCAGAGTGTCTTGGGAACATTGCAGATGGGACATCTTGGCCCACATTGCTCTTTAAGTGTTTTCCCAGTTTGGAATAAGCAATGGAGCAGTTTGGCTTTCAAAGGGTGGCCAAGCCTGATGGAGAGGCTCTCCAGATGGTAGCAAGGAGTGATGCCAGCACGGGCTCTGATGACACAAGGATCTTGGACACACTAGATCACAGAGCACCAAGAATCCCAAGCTTCTGTTGCATCTGCTCTCTGGAAAGTCTGGACAAGGCCTCCAAGATGGGGGAGATCCTCCTCTGGAGCCTTCTGAGACTGCTTCTGAGAGGAAGCACACCTACTCAACTTCAAGGCTTCTTGGCTTTTGAGTCTGCTGTTTGTGGTGTCTCTCTTACCCCCAGAACTCATATCAACAGGACTCAACTGCCTGAGTCCAGAATTCCCCAACCTCTCCCACACTATGAGGCACAGGTGAGAACCTCAGCACCCAAACTCTCAGACCTTCTCACTCCAGGAATAAGCCTGCCCATGATTCCCTGGTCTTGTAGAAGCAGGAAATACACATTGGCATCCTTAGCCATGTGTATCTGACCTCAGGGGAATGAGTGGGGCATGATCTTGGTGGTTACAGAGCATGATGAGAATCCTGCCTCTGCCACTTCCTAACCAGGTATCTTGGGCAAATCTCTCAATGATGCAATAGAAAAAGACTCATAAGCTTGCTAGGTTGTTGTTAGGATTGGATGAGATTTTTCTAACAGAGAGTGGGAGAAAGAGTGAATGAACAAGCTAATCATAATGCCTGGGTGCCTGGTTGGTAGTGTGTTTCTGATAGAAAATGGTCATATGCACACATGTTTCAGGAGTTTTAAAGAATTTCAAGAAGCCCAAGTACAGATCATCAGATCCAATGACTTAATTTTTAGATAAGGAAAATGAGGCTAAGCCTCAAGAGAAGTGACCTCCTTGTGGTCACTTAGCCACTTAGGAGCAGAGTCAGAGCTGGGAACTGGAACTCATATCTCCAGTGCTCTCTTCCTGGCCTTTTGACTTACAAGGAGCCAACCAGGCCTCATGGTATCACCTACCATCTGCTAACTGAGAGTGGTTGGCAAGAGAGTCTCCTTACACTGCAGGGAACAGAAAATTGCTCAATTCATTTCCTCGTAGGCAGTGGTGAAAATCTCATTTAGGAGAAAAATGGAAATGTGCAGGTCATCAATCTGGTGCTACCCTGATGTTGTTAGTCCTCAGAGAGGACAGCCTCAGTGTAGCGAGCTTGCAGCTCCTTTGGGCTCCCTTTGTGCTGGACATCTTCTCTTTGTCCCTCCGGGTCTGCTATCCTTCATCCCCACCCCGCTCTATGCCCCGGGAGGCTGATTGGTGTGAATCACACCAATGGGCTTCCTTGCCCTTTGGCTTATGGTTTAATTCAACCAATCAAGAGCCCCAGCAGAAAATCAGAAAGAAGGGAAGCCAGACTAGTGAATAACTGCCCTGCTTCTCTCTATGTGAGGTCACCTTCATCTAGGCATGTCACTCTAAAGAAGTCACTGTTCCTCACATGGTGACCTGTTCTAGATGACTCTGGTCCTTCAGAGTCAACATAATGCCTCCTCGCCTTTTCCCTTTGGGTTCTTTTCTTCTTAACCTTGGTGTTGTACTGTCCATTGTAGTTTTTCTAGATCCTGTCCATATCTTTTTAAGTCCTCCCTTTTTTAAATGAACTATCCTTGGGATTATCCTGAGTGTGCTGTATACTTTATTTGGGGACTCAAACAAGATCCAGCTACAGGTAACTTGTGTTGATTAGGAAGAAAATTCCATGTAAAATAACATTTGTATTTCTTACTGTATTTCCCTTAGCTCTCTTAGGAGGCCGGGTAAAACTTTATTAATGGTCAAAATGGAGTCTGATTTATCTTCCATGCAGTGGGGAAAGTACACAATATCAGAAGTGACAGGTAAATGTGAATAGAATGCAGGACTTGGTCATCTGGCCAACCTCAGTGTGTGTGTGTGTCTTTCTCTCTATTTACTCTCTCTCTCTTTAAAAATCTTGTGCATTTCATGGGGCTTCTTTTGGGTTTCTGATTGAACTTTACAAAAGCAACCTGAAAATCTATCAAGTACAGTGGCTTTATAACCTAGTCCTGAATCATAAGATGGAATCAAGATAACTGGGAGAAATATCAGTCAACTCAGATATGCAGACAGTACCACTCTAATGACAGAGAGTGAAGAACGAAAGCTTCATGATGAGATTGAAAGAGGAGAGTTAAAAAGTGACTTAAAACTCAGCATTCAAATGCTAAGATCATGGCATCTGGTCCCATCTCTTCATGGCAAATAGATGGGGAAAAGGTGGAAACAGTGGCAGATTTTATTTTCTCAGACTACAGAATCACTGTGGATGGTGGCTGTAGTCAGGAAATTAAAAGGCATTTGCTCCTTGGAAGAAAAGCTGTGACAAACCTAGAGAGCATGTTAAAGAGCAGAGACATCACTGTCAACAGAGATCTGTCTAATCAGGATGGTTTTCCCAGTGGTCATGAATGGATTTGAGAGTTGGACCATAGAGAAGGCTGAATACTGAGGAAATGATGCTTTTGAATGAACTGCTTACAGAAGCACTGAAGAGAACTAGTCTCACTTGCCTTCTTCTTGAGAGTCCCTTGGACTGCAAATAGATCAGACCAGTCAACCCTAAAGGACGTCAACCCTGAGTATTCATTGCAACGAATGATGCAGAAACTGAAGCTCCAATACTTTGGCCACCTGTTTCAAAGAGCCAACTCACTGGAAAAGACTCCCATGCTGGGAAAAATTGATGGTGGGAAAAGGGGGTGACGGAGGATGAGATGGTTGGATGGCATCACTGACTCAATGAACAGGAGTTTTATCAAACTCTGGGAGATAGTAAAGACTTCCTTGTCCTTCAGTTAAAATATAAAACCTCATTATATTTGGTAGAGTTGATGGTGAGTCAGGAAGCTTGAATTTACAATCATCGACCTTTTTGTTCTTGCCCTACATTTGATTGCTTTTGTTCTCCATAGAAAGCTAGATAGTAAATTCTTTGCTGATGAGAAATATATTTTAAAAACTAATTAACTTTTGTATTTACAAGGATTTATTTGACACCTGCTATGTGTCAGACACTGGAGGTGCAATGGTTGCTAAGATATAATCACTGTAGTTAAAGAATATATGGTCTAACCCAAGGCAGACTTTGAATGCTGGTTGTTTTGCCAATAAAGTTTTATTGGTACACAGACCTGGCCATTTGTTTACTAGTATCTATGGCTGCTTTCAAGCTATAAGGCAGAGTTGAATTGTTGCAAGAGAAATTGTACATCTTGCCAAGTCCATAATATTTACTCCTAGCCTTTTATAGAAAGTTTGCTGACTCCTGGCCTAGCCATGTACCACCCTAGTACCTGGTGAACAGGTAGCTGTACTTTTTTTTGTCCTTTTATTGTCAACAGATTGTTCACAGCTGAAAAGCAGGAGTTTTATTTCTACGAATCCTGTGGATGTCTGAGTAGAAATTAAAAGGCATTTGCTCCTTGGAAGAAAAGCTGTGACAAACCTAGAGAGCATGTTAAAGAGCAGAGACATCACTGTCAACAGAGATCTGTCTAATCAGGATGGTTTTCCCAGTGGTCATGAATGGATTTGAGAGTTGGACCATAGAGAAGGCTGAATACTGAGGAAATGATGCTTTTGAATGAACTGCTTACAGAAGCACTGAAGAGAACTAGTCTCACTTGCCTTCTTCTTGAGAGTCCCTTGGACTGCAAATAGATCAGACCAGTCAACCCTAAAGGACGTCAACCCTGAGTATTCATTGCAACGAATGATGCAGAAACTGAAGCTCCAATACTTTGGCCACCTGTTTCAAAGAGCCAACTCACTGGAAAAGACTCCCATGCTGGGAAAAATTGATGGTGGGAAAAGGGGGTGACGGAGGATGAGATGGTTGGATGGCATCACTGACTCAATGAACAGGAGTTTTATCAAACTCTGGGAGATAGTAAAGACTTCCTTGTCCTTCAGTTAAAATATAAAACCTCATTATATTTGGTAGAGTTGATGGTGAGTCAGGAAGCTTGAATTTACAATCATCGACCTTTTTGTTCTTGCCCTACATTTGATTGCTTTTGTTCTCCATAGAAAGCTAGATAGTAAATTCTTTGCTGATGAGAAATATATTTTAAAAACTAATTAACTTTTGTATTTACAAGGATTTATTTGACACCTGCTATGTGTCAGACACTGGAGGTGCAATGGTTGCTAAGATATAATCACTGTAGTTAAAGAATATATGGTCTAACCCAAGGCAGACTTTGAATGCTGGTTGTTTTGCCAATAAAGTTTTATTGGTACACAGACCTGGCCATTTGTTTACTAGTATCTATGGCTGCTTTCAAGCTATAAGGCAGAGTTGAATTGTTGCAAGAGAAATTGTACATCTTGCCAAGTCCATAATATTTACTCCTAGCCTTTTATAGAAAGTTTGCTGACTCCTGGCCTAGCCATGTACCACCCTAGTACCTGGTGAACAGGTAGCTGTACTTTTTTTTTTTTTCCTCTGTACAAATACTTTTATGGTTAGATCAACAGATTGTTCACAGCTGAAAAGCATCACCATTGTTCTGATAGTAGGAACTAATCCTTAGTGGATTATTTTTAATCTTTGCATCATTAAGAATTTGCTGAAATTTCTAGATGTTGACATATGAACAATTTTCTTGCCTTTTTTGGTGGATCCGTGTGAATTCAATACACCTGTGCAACTGTGCAAGTAGTTTTAAAAGGGGAAAATATTCTGATGCATGAGGTGGGGGAAAGGATTGAATAGAACCTTGATTGCTACCATTCCAGAATGTGTCATCTGGTTTTCTGCTGCTGTTAGCCTTCTCTAAAGGCACTTATGCTGTGAATCTTTTTCAACTTTTGTTCATAAATACTTGAAGAAAAGCAACGAACTCAGAAGTCCTGTTTAACCATTTCCTTCTCATTAGTATTTAACAACATAAATGTGTGGCTGTTGGATTCTCTGGGATCGATGCACGGGTATAAAAAAGTGTTAGTCGCTCAATCATGTCTGACTCTTTGAGACCCCATGGACTATAGCAAGCCAAGCTCCTCTGTCCATGGAATTCTCCAGACTGTAATACTGGAGTGGGTGACCATTCCCTTCTCCAGGGGAGGAAGAAGGCAAAAGCCAGTGTCATTGGCCTAGCCTGACCTGTCCATTTTCTGTGCAGCATCTCTGAATGACACTTGGAATGCCGATTAAATAGGTGCAAGGTGTTCTCTCTGACTCCCTGTGGGCTTAGAATATTTGCTAATTAACTTTTGAAAAATTTTAAACAAGGATTTATTTGACACCTGCTATGTGTCAGACACTGGCGGTGCAATGGTTGCTAAGATATAATCACTGTCGTTAAAGAATATATGGTCTAACCCAAGGCAGACTTTGAATGCTGGTTGTTTTGCCAATAAAGTTTTATTGGTACACAGACCTGGCCATTTGTTTACTAGTATCTATGGCTGCTTTCAAGCTATAAGGCAGAGTTGAATTGTTGCAAGAGAAATTGTACATCTTGCCAAGTCCATAATATTTACTCCTAGCCTTTTATAGAAAGTTTGCTGACTCCTGGCCTAGCCATGTACCACCCTAGTACCTGGTGAACAGGTAGCTGTACTTTTTTTTCCTCTGTACAAATACTTTTATGGTTAGATCAACAGATTGTTCACAGCTGAAAAGCATCACCATTGTTCTGATAGTAGGAACTAATCCTTAGTGGATTATTTTTAATCTTTGCATCATTAAGAATTTGCTGAAATTTCTAGATGTTGACATATGAACAATTTTCTTGCCTTTTTTGGTGGATCCGTGTGAATTCAATACACCTGTGCAACTGTGCAAGTAGTTTTAAAAGGGGAAAATATTCTGATGCATGAGGTGGGGGAAAGGATTGAATAGAACCTTGATTGCTACCATTCCAGAATGTGTCATCTGGTTTTCTGCTGCTGTTAGCCTTCTCTAAAGGCACTTATGCTGTGAATCTTTTTCAACTTTTTGTTCATAAATACTTGAAGAAAAGCAACGAACTCAGAAGTCCTGTTTAACCATTTCCTTCTCATTAGTATTTAACAACATAAATGTGTGGCTGTTGGATTCTCTGGGATCGATGCACGGGTATAAAAAAGTGTTAGTCGCTCAATCATGTCTGACTCTTTGAGACCCCATGGACTATAGCAAGCCAAGCTCCTCTGTCCATGGAATTCTCCAGACTGTAATACTGGAGTGGGTGACCATTCCCTTCTCCAGGGGAGGAAGAAGGCAAAAGCCAGTGTCATTGGCCTAGCCTGACCTGTCCATTTTCTGTGCAGCATCTCTGAATGACACTTGGAATGCCGATTAAATAGGTGCAAGGTGTTCTCTCTGACTCCCTGTGGGCTTAGAATATTTGCCTTGTTCTGGGAACTATGTATTGTACTGAGTATTATTAAAATTTGAAAAGAAAAGAAATGAAAGTTATCTTCCAAATGAATAGGTTTTTTAAAATTAAAATTAGAATGCTAATGAAAGATGCTGTGGCATTCCCTAAAGATGAGGGAAGGACAATGTTGTAGATATTCTAGGAGAAAAGAAAGAAAAATAAACAAGGATAGATCTAGGCACATGGTAGGAAAAAAAATGACGATTCTTATTTTGAATTACCAAGTGCCTAAAACTGACCTATACATACTCTTCTGGAGTACAAATACAAAATGTTATGAGTGGAAATTTACCCAGTCCAAGGTAGACTTATGAGTTCTGATCATCTCAGTTATTATTTAGCATGACTAATTCTATTCAGAAGGAATTTATTAATTTGTGTTCTAGGCACTGTGATCATCCTACAAAATATAACAATGACGCAGTTAATAATTTAATTGCCATACCTAGTTTGAATGGGTTGTGAAATCTAGTTGTTGTACCCAAGTCGTAGAATCCCCCCAAAAGTCAGGCCCAATGCAAAAGCAAGAGGAACTGTTCATTCAAGCTCGAGCAGGGACCTCCAGTCACACCGAGGCAGCAGCTGTGGGATGGGAGCCCTGAGCAAGGTTTCGCGCAGGCTTTTATTATGAATTTCAGCAGGGGAGGGGGTAGTTGGGGATTTCTAGTTGTGGGCACATTTGATAGGTTAACTGTTGGTGTAGGCTCGTGTGTCTTACTTTGATTGGTTACAGTGTATAGGTCAGTACTCTGGAATTCTACGCTCTTCCCTTCTTTCTAGTGATTAGTTCCTTACATCAGGTGAGAGGCAGTCTTGGCTCTGGTGTTTCAGGGAATTCCTGGATGTCTAAAATGGAGGGCTTTTCCAATATGGAGTCACTTAGGTATCACATAGTGAAAGGTGGAATTACTGAGAGTTGGTAATACTGCAGAAAATGTTTTGGTATTGGATTAGTCGTTAGAATAATAAGAGAACACTACTGCAATAGATAGGACTTAGTTGAAAAATTATATGTGGTTGGATGATAGAAAACTAGCTCTTAGTAAGGAGGTGGAAGGGCCACCCAAGATTTTAACTATCAGTGTGCGATTGAAGACAATGGGGAACTATTAAGGTCCTGAGGAGTGGATTGGGATGCTTGTAGCTTCTAAGGTTGAAATGCAAGCTGTGCTTGATGACTTGGAGAGATGAGAAATTGGAGGTGTGGAGGGCACTTAGATGGGGCTGCAACACTTCCAGTGGGGGCAAATGTGATTATAGAAATAGACTTTCTACTGAAGTACACTAAGCAGGCTGGGTACCTGTGAGAATATGAATGAGGAGGTAAGAGCTTTGGACTAAGTGTCTGATTGTGTGGAAATGATTCACAGAGAGGGCTTCATGTGGAGAGGCATGTGGTAACATGTATCCCAGTTAGACTGCAGCTAAGACACACTAATGAAGATAAAAAATTAACACATTTCCAAATCTGCTGTACTGATCTAGGTCGGTTAGGCTCTTTAGGACCTAATTCAAGAATCCCCCTCTTCCAAGAAGCATTTTCTAGCCACAGAAACAGGTCTTGCTTGGATTTTCAAGTAATTAACTTATAAGCAGTTGTAGAAAAATTGTTGAAGAGGGGAAAATGTCTTTGTTATCCACTAAATATTCTAGTATAGTATCAGTCCTACAGTGAGTGACACAATATGTGTGCACTGTGAATCACCTTGATAGACAACTTATGAAACAATAGGTCCCATATACATCAAAGCTAGCTGCCTAGAATGGTGAGCTGTGGAGACCAGAGGTTCTCCAGGGTCAGGAAGATAACCATCGGGTCTGTCTGGACATAGCTTAACTATCAGGTCTATACAAACATAGCTAGGAGAGTTCTTAGAAAAACTCAAGAGTCGGAACAATGTGGAGGAAGGCTTCTTAGGAGACTGGGAATGGTGGCTGTAGGGGCTGGGGCAACGATGACTTCAGGGTGCTTTAAAGCAGCATAAAGTTGAAGTGCTGACAGATCTGAAACGTAGCTGGAAATAACACGTGGGGTCAATTCTGGTGATTTTAATCAAAGGGGAACAATGCTTATTTGTCTATGGGTTAATGGGAAAACAATTTGGAACATTAAGAAGTGATGAAATTTGTTAATGAGGGCTCTCTTCATAGAGTGGTTTGGCAGGCTTCTTCAAATGATGTGACTGAAGATTGAAAAATTTTCTGAAAATAATTACTTTACAATACTTGCCTGTGAGACTGAAACCAAACCTCCTCCCTCTCTCTGCCCTCTAGCATAGGCTTTCCTTCATTTTGGGGGCACAAACTAGACAAAGACTAGTGTATGTTTAGCACACATATCACTTTACATTGAAATATTAGCAGCATTCTTACTGAAATCAGGAATAAAAGAAGTTTGGCTATTATGATGGCTACTATTCAACATTATAATGGAAGTTCTAGATGAAACAATAAGACATGGAAAGTAGGTAATAACTACTAAAAAGAAAGAGATACAACTAATATTATTTGGACTTCATGTGAAAATCTAAGTAGTTTAGGAATTTTTGAATCTTCCATTAGAACTTTAGAAAATTCAACAAGCTCAGTGGGTACTATCCATCTATCATATATCTATCTCTGTACATTAGTAATAGCTATAAAGTATACTTGTCTAATATTAACATGGAGAAAGCTATAAAACTTATTGAAGGATGGAAAAGAAAACTTGATGATATAAAAATATGCCATGCTTGTGCTTAGGAAGACTAAATACATTCTTCATAAATTATTCTAAACATTTAGTTCATTCCCAGTCAAATTTCTATAGAATTCAACTAATTCTAAAATCTTTGTGGGATAGAAAATGTTTAAGAGTTAATTAATTTTTTAAAAAGAAAACAATGATGGGGATATGTCATGTTAGACATCAAAATATACTGTCAAACTATAATAATAAGATATGATATCAGGATGGAAGTAGACTTTTTTTTTTTAAGTTCAGTGGAATACTAAAGAATCTAAGGATAAATGTATTCTAGAGATAATGCTTCACATAAATGAGAAAAGACCTTGGGGCTATTGGCCAACCATCTGAGAAAAAAGAAAATTAGATCCATTTCTAAAACAGTGTGCAAAATTAATTCTAGATAAATTAAATAATTTATAAGCATCTTTATAAGAAAATATAGGAAAGTTAAAAATATTTGGTCTTGGAAGAGTTTAAGGTAGACACAGAATTTTATTAATTTGACTCTATACAGATTAATAAAAGATATTAAATAAAATCCAATGCTGTATACATTGCAAACATTTTCTTTCAGTGTGAGACTGAAACCAAACCTCCTCCCTCTCTCTGCCCTCTAGCATAGGCTTTCCTTCATTTTGGGGGCACAAACTAGACAAAGACTAGTGTATGTTTAGCACACATATCACTTTACATTGAAATATTAGCAGCATTCTTACTGAAATCAGGAATAAAAGAAGTTTGGCTATTATGATGGCTACTATTCAACATTATAATGGAAGTTCTAGATGAAACAATAAGACATGGAAAGTAGGTAATAACTACTAAAAAGAAAGAGATACAACTAATATTATTTGGACTTCATGTGAAAATCTAAGTAGTTTAGGAATTTTTGAATCTTCCATTAGAACTTTAGAAAATTCAACAAGCTCAGTGGGTACTATCCATCTATCATATATCTATCTCTGTACATTAGTAATAGCTATAAAGTATACTTGTCTAATATTAACATGGAGAAAGCTATAAAACTTATTGAAGGATGGAAAAGAAAACTTGATGATATAAAAATATGCCATGCTTGTGCTTAGGAAGACTAAATACATTCTTCATAAATTATTCTAAACATTTAGTTCATTCCCAGTCAAATTTCTATAGAATTCAACTAATTCTAAAATCTTTGTGGGATAGAAAATGTTTAAGATTTAAATTTAAATTTTTTAAAAAAGAAAACAATGATGGGGATATGTCATGTTAGACATCAAAATATACTGTCAAACTATAATAATAAGATATGATATCAGGATGGAAGTAGACTTTTTTTTTTTAAGTTCAGTGGAATACTAAAGAATCTAAGGATAAATGTATTCTAGAGATAATGCTTCACATAAATGAGAAAAGACCTTGGGGCTATTGGCCAACCATCTGAGAAAAAAGAAAATTAGATCCATTTCTAAAACAGTGTGCAAAATTAATTCTAGATAAATTAAATAATTTATAAGCATCTTTATAAGAAAATATAGGAAAGTTAAAAATATTTGGTCTTGGAAGAGTTTAAGGTAGACACAGAATTTTATTAATTTGACTCTATACAGATTAATAAAAGATATTAAATAAAATCCAATGCTGTATACATTGCAAACATTTTCTTTCAGTGTAGCAGAAAAATACTTGAAATATATAAAGAATTTCTATTAATCAATAAGAAAAAAGATAAAGATGTAAAGAAATATGAGTAGATAATACACAGAAAAATAAATCCATATGGTCAGAAACATGAAAGGGTAGATAACTTCATTTATCATTAGAAAAATGCAGATTACAAGGCAACAAAGTGTGAGATTCCCTCCTGAAAAACTTGGAAAACAATGAGGAAAAGAAGTAGGATAGCAGAAAAAAGAAGATACCATGAATATTTGCCTATATTCTGTCGTTGGTCCTGACATTAACTGACATAGCCTCTTTTGGAGAAAACTCCCACAATGTTTATAAAGATTTAATATGTATATCCTCTTATTTCATAATTCTAAACCTAAGGATATTCCTAGAAAAATATTCACATATGTACACAGTGCAATGTATAGATTGCAATATTGCAATATTATAGTGACAAATTGAGTATGATTAAATGCCCCATTAGGTAGGTCCAGTAAAATGAAATAGACCACATCCATTTTATGAAGTATTATGCAGTGATGAAAAATAATTCTAAATTGAAGTATACATAATATGAATATGTATACACACATATATATACACACATACACACACACAACTCAAAGTGCATAAAATTATTTCTGGAGAAGACTGTGAGATTGAAGTGGCAAAGACGATCTTTTTGTAGAATTATTTCTTTGAATTTTTGAAATAAAATTTACCTGGATCTTCCATATGGTTTTAGGAAGATTCGCATAGGAAAATATAGGAAAGTTAAAAACTAAGGATAAATGTATTCTAGAGATAATGCTTCACATAAATGAAAAAGACCTTGGGGCTATTGGCCAACCATCTGAGAAAAAAGAAAATTAGATCCATTTCTAAAACAGTGTGCAAAATTAATTCTAGATAAATTAAATAATTTATAAGCATCTTTATAAGAAAATATAGGAAAGTTAAAAATATTTGGTCTTGGAAGAGTTTAAGGTAGACACAGAATTTTATTAATTTGACTCTATACAGATTAATAAAAGATATTAAATAAAATCCAATGCTGTATACATTGCAAACATTTTCTTTCAGTGTAGCAGAAAAATACTTGAAATATATAAAGAATTTCTATTAATCAATAAGAAAAAGATAAAGATGTAAAGAAATATGAGTAGATAATACACAGAAAAATAAATCCATATGGTCAGAAACATGAAAGGGTAGATAACTTCATTTATCATTAGAAAAATGCAGATTACAAGGCAACAAAGTGTGAGATTCCCTCCTGAAAAACTTGGAAAACAATGAGGAAAAGAAGTAGGATAGCAGAAAAAAGAAGATACCATGAATATTTGCCTATATTCTGTCGTTGGTCCTGACATTAACTGACATAGCCTCTTTTGGAGAAAACTCCCACAATGTTTATAAAGATTTAATATGTATATCCTCTTATTTCATAATTCTAAACCTAAGGATATTCCTAGAAAAATATTCACATATGTACACAGTGCAATGTATAGATTGCAATATTGCAATATTATAGTGACAAATTGAGTATGATTAAATGCCCCATTAGGTAGGTCCAGTAAAATGAAATAGACCACATCCATTTTATGAAGTATTATGCAGTGATGAAAAATAATTCTAAATTGAAGTATACATAATATGAATATGTATACACACATATATATACACACATACACACACACAACTCAAAGTGCATAAAATTATTTCTGGAGAAGACTGTGAGATTGAAGTGGCAAAGACGATCTTTTTGTAGAATTATTTCTTTGAATTTTTGAAATAAAATTTACCTGGATCTTCCATATGTAGGAAGATTCTTTACCATCTGAGCCACCAGGGAAGCCCACTTGTATGCTTAACAATGTATTACTTAAAAAGCAAATCAATAATCTAAGTCCACAAGTATACAAGATTATGGCTCATGCCTACAAAGAGCTTGATCTAGGCATTTTTCTTACATTATATAATTGTGCATTCCTCCTTTCCAGCAAACTTATTCCCCTTTTAGGATTTATCCTTGGAAATGTCAATGCCAAAGACTGATCTGTTAGCTAATTAGGCACATTTCTGTGTATACAATTACTTTAAAGGATAACAGATGTTTCATCTCACATTCAGACCTTGGCTAATGTGTAGATCATTAACTCATGTCTGACTCACATTTAATTTTATGATGATAGAAGGGAGTTCTTCTTATCTTTTTTAAATAAAAAAAGATTTTAAAATCTTCTGAAATTACTACAAATTTCAGCTCTTCGGGGATTTGATTTTACTGTTCCATACTAGCTTTTCACCAGATTTTTACATTATCCTGAGTTCTCTATATCGTACTGATCATATTAGTGAATAGAATCTAGCTTTTAGCCAAAATAATTGGACCTTTAATTCTACAGTCGAACAAATAAGCCAGAATGAATATACCTAAAAACTAGTTTTGCTCAACATTTTCTTTGCAAAACAGAGAAGCTGTCAGGAATGACAAAACTTATCTGTGGAAAAGGATACTTTTGTATGGGTATCTCTCCTGAAGCACCTCCTCATTTCCTATCTGTGGGCTTCACCAGACCTGGCAAACCGGGCACAAACTGTCTGTAGGACTTTGCTTTTATAATCTGGATAATCTGGTTTTTTTGGATTTTAAAAAGAAAAAGAAAGTAGGTAGTTGACGGCTCTGAGTTTGCCCCATCACACCACAGTGCTGCCACAAGTTCAGGTTGGATCCGCAACCTCGCTGAGCACCTGCTGGGTCCCAGGCAGAACACCAGGAACTCGGGGGTGAGTAGGAGTCCCACAGGACCTTGCTCTTGGGCTGCTCACACCCTTGCGATCACAAAGGTGGGTTGTAGAGAGAATGACGGAGTTGTGTAAACCATTCCACTTATTCAACAAGTATTTCTTAAGCCCTATGTGTCAGGCAATGTGCTAAGCCCTGGAGGGACGCAGCCATGTACAAGACTCTCCTGCCCTTATAACTTCACAGTTTAGAGAGGATGAAGAACAATGAAACATGAGGATACTCTATGGCATGTGCTACGGTGGTGCAGGACATACAGCTTCCTAGGAGGGGCTTAAGGGAGTAGAAAATGTATTCCCAGGGAGTCAGAAAAGACTCTTTGAGCAAGAGAGGTTTAAGGCGTGCACCCAGAGAATTGAAAGATGAATAAAGTTTGTGAACCACGGGAGGAGGGGGACGAGGAGGGATGATGGGAAGGATCACCTTGTGCCCAGCACCCCGGTGGGCCCCTGGGGGTTCTTGCCCTCACAAAGGCTTGCGTCCCTGTCTATCTCTTCCCCACCTGGGCGAGAAGTCTTCAGCCTGTCCTCCTCCTTGCCTCTGGCCATCACCCCTGATTCCTAAGGCTGTTCCTCATAGGCCCCCTCACTCATCCAGTGGAGCAACAGCCCCTGGACTCTGTTCCCCATCCCCCCATCTCTGCTGGCAGTGACCTGGCCCTCCTTCCACATCCCATCGCTATTCAGGGGACAGCACAATCACCGACAGCACTCCACGTTTAACTACTTTCTTATTGAGCTGCTGCTTTTTATGTGCCAGTCCATGCCCTTGTGGAAGTAAGGGTGCTTATCTCCCCCAGGTTGCTCTGGGATGCTAAGTCATCATAATAGCCTCACTTCTTGTCCTTGCTTTCTGTAATGATGACAGTTGGGAACACCTTCCCCTACCCCCAGCCACATCTTTCTCCTGTGGCCTTATAGACAGTTTCCCAAATTTTCAATTGAATTTGGCATAATCTGCACTTCTTAAGGGCTCCCTCGCACTAGGAAAGCTTCTGAGTTTATTCTAATAACCGCTTGTCTTGAATAGCATTGATATACAAAGGAGTTTTCCATAAGCTTTACTTAAAGATTGAGCAGACCTCCTAGCCACCCTTGTCACATTCTCCCTCTGAGCACTGGGGGGGTCTTCCACAGAGGGCCCCACCCTTGCGATCACAAAGGTGGGTTGAAGAACAAACCATTCCACTTATTCAACAAGTATTTCTTAAGCCCTATGTGTCAGGCAATGTGCTAAGCCCTGGAGGGACGCAGCCATGTACAAGACTCTCCTGCCCTTATAACTTCACAGTTTAGAGAGGATGAAGAACAATGAAACATGAGGATACTCTATGGCATGTGCTACGGTGGTGCAGGACATACAGCTTCCTAGGAGGGGCTTAAGGGAGTAGAAAATGTATTCCCAGGGAGTCAGAAAAGACTCTTTGAGCAAGAGAGGTTTAAGGCGTGCACCCAGAGAATTGAAAGATGAATAAAGTTTGTGAACCACGGGAGGAGGGGGACGAGGAGGGATGATGGGAAGGATCACCTTGTGCCCAGCACCCCGGTGGGCCCCTGGGGGTTCTTGCCCTCACAAAGGCTTGCGTCCCTGTCTATCTCTTCCCCACCTGGGCGAGAAGTCTTCAGCCTGTCCTCCTCCTTGCCTCTGGCCATCACCCCTGATTCCTAAGGCTGTTCCTCATAGGCCCCCTCACTCATCCAGTGGAGCAACAGCCCCTGGACTCTGTTCCCCATCCCCCCATCTCTGCTGGCAGTGACCTGGCCCTCCTTCCACATCCCATCGCTATTCAGGGGACAGCACAATCACCGACAGCACTCCACGTTTAACTACTTTCTTATTGAGCTGCTGCTTTTTATGTGCCAGTCCATGCCCTTGTGGAAGTAAGGGTGCTTATCTCCCCCAGGTTGCTCTGGGATGCTAAGTCATCATAATAGCCTCACTTCTTGTCCTTGCTTTCTGTAATGATGACAGTTGGGAACACCTTCCCCTACCCCCAGCCACATCTTTCTCCTGTGGCCTTATAGACAGTTTCCAATTTGCAATTGAATTTGGCATAATCTGCACTTCTTAAGGGCTCCCTCGCACTAGGGAAAGCTTCTGAGTTTATTCTAATAACCGCTTGTCTTGAATAGCATTGATATACAAAGGAGTTTTCCATAAGCTTTACTTAAAGATTGAGCAGACCTCCTAGCCACCCTTGTCACACTCTCTCCCTCCCAATTAATAAAATACATAATCATATATATATCCATATCTGTCTCCTGGACTTTGGCATCTGCTTCATAATTATTCAGGAAGTTGACTCAGCAGTTTGGAAGGAGGTTGGAGGAGGGGAGGGGAGGAAATTTGCCCTTGTCAGTAGAGAAGAGAGGGAGAAAAGGAGTGAGAAACTCTAGTTCTCTGGGCAACCCTTTTCCCATTTATGTCAATTAAACGTTAAGCTCTTCCAGACTGGTGGCTGCATGATGTATTGAACTGTCCCCAAATTGCATCAGCCATAAAACCTTGCACATAGTGCATTAGCAAACGATTTTTATTCACAATGATAAGAAAAGTAGAGAGAAGAAAGTTCTAAGTAAGAGAGATAAAAATATGTGTGGGAGGAAAAGGCAAGTGCTGAAGCTGACAACTTAGGTCAGAGTATATATATATGTATATATATATTTAGTAAATAGCAATATCCCAAAGTGGGGTTGCTGGATGATATGGTAGTTCTGTTTTTAATTTTTTCAGGAACTTCGATACGTTTTTTTCCTTGGTAGCTGCACCAGTTTACATTGCCACCAACAGTGTGCAAAGATTTCCTTGTCACATCTTCACTAACATTGCTTTTTTTTGTTTTTGTTTATAATAGTGGTAGGGTTCAGAACACAGGACCCCAACATATGGTACCTTGGCCTAGTCAATATTTCAGGCTGAAAGAATTTGAGAAATGGCTTGGGCAGGAAGGAGTTTCCGACCTCCGCTGAGCCTGGCTGTGTAAGAGCCTCACGGGACAGCTGCCCTCCTATACTCAGAGAAGCAGCTTCCTTTTCTTCCAAGATAAAGGGACCTAGAGAGAATGTGAGGGACCAGTCTTTGTTAAATTTTCTCCAGTTTACTATACTTAACTCCCCTTTGTCTTTTATCATCTGTTTTGACAAACCTTCACCAAACCTAAGCAGAAAAACACTCATGTTTAACCGTATCTTTGGGTCTCCATTTCCTTTGTCACACAAAACTTAAAAAAAATATGCACAACTAGGTCTTCCTTGTTGTGCAGACTTTGTCTAGTAGGGGTGAGCAGGGGCTACTCTTTTTTGCTGTGTGAAGGTTTTTTTGTTTTTTTGTTTTTTTTTTTATTGCAGTGGCCTGTCTTGCTGCAGAGCACAGGCTCCAGGCATGCAGGCTCTGTAATTGTGGCACTTGGGCTGAGTTGCCTCGTGGCATGTGGAATTTTACTGTCCCTTGTCTCCTGCATTGGCAGACAGATCTTAACCATCAGGACCACCAGGGAAGTCCTGTGATTTCGATTTGTATTTCCCTGATAATTCGTGATGTTGAGCACCTTTTCTATGTCTGTTGGACATTTGCGTGTCTTTAGAGCAATCTGTCCCCAAATTGCATCAGCCATAAAACCTTGCACATAGTGCATTAGCAAACGATTTTTATTCACAATGATAAGAAAAGTAGAGAGAAGAAAGTTCTAAGTAAGAGAGATAAAAATATGTGTGGGAGGAAAAGGCAAGTGCTGAAGCTGACAACTTAGGTCAGAGTATATATATATGTATATATATATTTAGTAAATAGCAATATCCCAAAGTGGGGTTGCTGGATGATATGGTAGTTCTGTTTTTAATTTTTTCAGGAACTTCGATACGTTTTTTTCCTTGGTAGCTGCACCAGTTTACATTGCCACCAACAGTGTGCAAAGATTTCCTTGTCACATCTTCACTAACATTGCTTTTTTTTGTTTTTGTTTATAATAGTGGTAGGGTTCAGAACACAGGACCCCAACATATGGTACCTTGGCCTAGTCAATATTTCAGGCTGAAAGAATTTGAGAAATGGCTTGGGCAGGAAGGAGTTTCCGACCTCCGCTGAGCCTGGCTGTGTAAGAGCCTCACGGGACAGCTGCCCTCCTATACTCAGAGAAGCAGCTTCCTTTTCTTCCAAGATAAAGGGACCTAGAGAGAATGTGAGGGACCAGTCTTTGTTAAATTTTCTCCAGTTTACTATACTTAACTCCCCTTTGTCTTTTATCATCTGTTTTGACAAACCTTCACCAAACCTAAGCAGAAAAACACTCATGTTTAACCGTATCTTTGGGTCTCCATTTCCTTTGTCACACAAAACTTAAAAAAAATATGCACAACTAGGTCTTCCTTGTTGTGCAGACTTTGTCTAGTAGGGGTGAGCAGGGGCTACTCTTTTTTGCTGTGTGAAGGTTTTTTTGTTTTTTTGTTTTTTTTTTTATTGCAGTGGCCTGTCTTGCTGCAGAGCACAGGCTCCAGGCATGCAGGCTCTGTAATTGTGGCACTTGGGCTGAGTTGCCTCGTGGCATGTGGAATTTTACTGTCCCTTGTCTCCTGCATTGGCAGACAGATCTTAACCATCAGGACCACCAGGGAAGTCCTGTGATTTCGATTTGTATTTCCCTGATAATTCGTGATGTTGAGCACCTTTTTCTATGTCTGTTGGACATTTGCGTGTCTTTAGAGCAATGTCTATTCAAGTCCTTTGCCTATTTTAAAATAAGGTTGTTTGATACTTTTGCTATTAAGTTGAAGAGGTTCCTTAAATATTTTGGAGATTAACCCCTTATCAGAGTATGAGGTCTTCCCTTGTAGCTCAGATGGGCAACTCCGTCCAGTATTCTTTCCTGAAGAATCCCATGGACAGAGGAGCCTGGCAGGCTACAGTCCATGAGGTATTGTGAGAGTGGGACATGACTGAGTAATTAAACCACCACACAGTATGAGAAAATATTTATTTTCTCCCATTCTGCAGGTTGCCTTTTTCACTCTATGGATTATTTCCTTTCCTGTGAAGAAAGTTTTTAGCCTGCTGTGGTCCTTCTGATCTATTTTTGCTTAGGTTGCTTGTGCTTTGGTGTCATTGTCATAAAATTATTATCAAGACCCATGTCATTTCCCGCTATGTTCTCATCTAGGAATTTTATATATTGGAGTCTTATGTTTAAGTCTTCAATCCATTGTGGGTTGATTTTGGGGGGGCTATAAGATAGGGGTCTCATTTAATTGTCTTGCATGTGGCTATCTTCTGGGTCAAAAGAGTCCAAATCAGTATCTCAAAGAGAAACTTGCACTCCCAAAGGGTTTCCCTTTCAACATTATTTGCAATAGTCAAGATGTGGAAACAATCCAAGTAATATTCTAGTGTATGTATATACCACATTCTCTTTTTTCCTTTGATAAGTTAATAGATAAAGTATGGTGTATATATACACAGTGGAATATTATTCAGCCTTATAAAAGAAGGAAGTTTACCATTTGTAACAATATGACCAGACTTCAGTCACAGAAGGACAAATACTGTATGATTCTACTTATATGAAGTGCAAATGCTCAAATTAATAGGAGTGAAAAATAGGATGGTGGTTATCAGGGGATGAAGGGGGTAGGAAATGGAGAACTGTTGTTCTGTGGGTATAAAGTTATAGTTTCACTAGATGAATAAAGGTCTAGAGATTTACTGTACGATAATCATACCTCTAGTTAACAGTATGATGTTGGGCATTTAAAAATTTAAGGGAGTAGATCTTAGGGTAAGTGTTCTTATCACACATATACAAAAAGCAAAGGTATGCAAGGAGATTTTTGAAGGTGTTGTCTATGTTTATTACATTGATTTTAGTGATGGTATCAGGGGATTATGCATATGTTCAGTTCATCAGCTGTATACATTAAATATGTGTATGTTTTGGATATCAGTTATACCTCATTGTTTTTCAGTTGCTACGTTGTGTCTGACTCTTTGTGACCCCATAAAGTGCGGTACACCAGGCTTCTCTGTCATTCACTGGCTCCTGGAGTTTGCTCATATTGAAGTCCATTGAGCTGGTGATACTGTCTAACCATCTCATCCTCTACCACCACCTTCTTCTTTTCTCCATTCTGCAGGTTGCCTTTTTCACTCTATGGATTATTTCCTTTCCTGTGAAGAAAGTTTTTAGCCTGCTGTGGTCCTTCTGATCTATTTTTGCTTAGGTTGCTTGTGCTTTGGTGTCATTGTCATAAAATTATTATCAAGACCCATGTCATTTCCCGCTATGTTCTCATCTAGGAATTTTATATATTGGAGTCTTATGTTTAAGTCTTCAATCCATTGTGGGTTGATTTTGGGGGGGCTATAAGATAGGGGTCTCATTTAATTGTCTTGCATGTGGCTATCTTCTGGGTCAAAAGAGTCCAAATCAGTATCTCAAAGAGAAACTTGCACTCCAAGGTTCCTTACAACATTATTTGCAATAGTCAAGATGTGGAAACAATCCAAGTAATATTCTAGTGTATGTATATACCACATTCTCTTTTTTCCTTTGATAAGTTAATAGATAAAGTATGGTGTATATATACACAGTGGAATATTATTCAGCCTTATAAAAGAAGGAAGTTTACCATTTGTAACAATATGACCAGACTTCAGTCACAGAAGGACAAATACTGTATGATTCTACTTATATGAAGTGCAAATGCTCAAATTAATAGGAGTGAAAAATAGGATGGTGGTTATCAGGGGATGAAGGGGGTAGGAAATGGAGAACTGTTGTTCTGTGGGTATAAAGTTATAGTTTCACTAGATGAATAAAGGTCTAGAGATTTACTGTACGATAATCATACCTCTAGTT
Organism: Tragulus kanchil; assembly: GCA_022376925.1. NCBI lineage: Eukaryota > Metazoa > Chordata > Mammalia > Artiodactyla > Tragulidae > Tragulus > Tragulus kanchil. The sequence continues at coordinate 129,163,220 of JAIOJX010000005.1, read as the reverse complement.
AACAGTATGATGTTGGGCATTTAAAAATTTAAGGGAGTAGATCTTAGGGTAAGTGTTCTTATCACACATATACAAAAAGCAAAGGTATGCAAGGAGATTTTTGAAGGTGTTGTCTATGTTTATTACATTGATTTTAGTGATGGTATCAGGGGATTATGCATATGTTCAGTTCATCAGCTGTATACATTAAATATGTGTATGTTTTGGATATCAGTTATACCTCATTGTTTTTCAGTTGCTACGTTGTGTCTGACTCTTTGTGACCCCATAAAGTGCGGTACACCAGGCTTCTCTGTCATTCACTGGCTCCTGGAGTTTGCTCATATTGAAGTCCATTGAGCTGGTGATACTGTCTAACCATCTCATCCTCTACCACCACCTTCTTCTTTTGCCTTCAGTCTTTCCCAGCATCAGGGTTGTTTCCAATGAGTTACCTCTTAGCTGTAGAAAAACACTTTTTTTTTTTTTTTTAACCAGTAATATAACAGATGGAAAAAAGTAAGGAAATAATTAGTCTAAACTTGGATGGAGGCACACGTCCTGTGGAATGGGCATTCTGACTCCTAGCTAGGAACAGAAATGGTTTTTTTTTTTTTTTTTTTTTAAGATTTATTTACTTATTTATTTTGGGCGGGGGTCGGGTTGGGGAGGGAGTGGAGTGGGCGGGCCACTTCTGTTGGTCTTTCATTTCTCTATTTTCATCCATCTTTGTTCTTTGGCTCCTGTGGGCCCCCCATCGCAGTGGCCGCTGTCGTCGCAGAGCGCCGGCTCTGGGCGCATGCACTCCAGAGCTCTGGCTCGGTAATTGGACACATCGGTCCAGCCGCTCCGCAGCACGTGGGATGTTCCCAGGCCAGGGATCGAACCGGCGCCCCTTGCACTGCAAGGCGGTGTCCTTACCCACTGGACCACCAGGGGAAGCCCAGAAATGGGTATTATTTTAATATTTTGGAAGCAAATGACAATTAAATCACCTTAAATGATTGATTATCTTAAATCTCCATAGAATTATATTTCTACTATTTAGCCTATGGAAGTGTTTGGTTAGTATTAGTATTGAAAAAGCGTTATTGTTCAGTCACTAAGTTGTGTCTGACTCTTGATGACCCCATGGACTGCAGCATGCCAGGCTTCCCTGTCCCTCACCATCTCCTTGAGTTTTCCCAAGTTCATGTCTGTTGCATCAGTGATGCCATCCAACCATCTCATCCTCTGTTGCCCTCTTCTCCTTATGCCTTCAGTCTTTTCCAACATCAGGCTCTTTTCCAGTGAGTCAGCTCTTTGCATCTGGTGGTCAGAGTATTAGAGCTTCAGCATCAGTGCTTCCAGAGAGTTATTCAGGGTTGATCTCCTTTAAGATTGGCTGGTTTGACCTCCTTGTTGTCCAAAGGACTCTCATGAAATGCACTTTTTTGTGATCCAGCTCTCACAACTGAAAGATCGTAGCCTTGACTATATGGCTAAGACATAGTAATGTCTTTGCTTTTTAACACAGTAAGTTTGTCATAGCTTAACAGTCCTAAACTATTTATTTCAATATCATTTGTAATAAGTAATATTAAAAACAATCTGAATGTTCGACTCTGTGGGAATGTTTGAATAACCAGAGAATAGCCACATGATTAGAAATTGTGTCGAAGAATAGGATTAATAGAACCATGGTTGGGGTGAGGGGCCGGGGGTGAATTCTACAATAGCTCCTCTTGCAGGGAGGTGGCTGTCTTGTTTCTTTACTTAATTAGGTCATTGTGGTTTCTATCTATGGTTGTAGCATTGGGTCTAGAATATGGTGGATATTTCACAGATGAGAGCTACTATTATGTTGACATTAATATTCATGAAATTTACAAGGAGCAAGGAAATTTGCAAAAGCAAGAAGTCTTTATGCTATCCTAAAAGTGAAACAATGTATCTCACTGTTATTGTTTAGTTACTAAGTTGTGTCTAGCTGGCTGTGTTCCCATGGACCATAGCCCACCAGGCTTCTCTGTCCATGGGACTTCCCAAGCAAGAATACTGGAGTGGGTTGCCATTTCTCCAGAGTATCTTCCCAGTCCAGGCATTGAACCCATGTATCCTCCAATGGCAGGCTGATTCTTTACCACTGGGAAGCCCACTATTTCACTATAAAAAATAACGATTGTAAGTAGAAAAAAATAGACATGACAGGAAATGCAAAAAAATAGTAGAGTAAAAATGTATTAATAGAACTATAGTGATTTGCATTTGTCTTTCATATTATCTAATAATTTAAAAATTGTATTGAACTATGGTTTAATTCAATGTCTTTAACTTCTGCTGTACTACAGTGACTCAGTTATACATATATATATATATTTTTTTTTCATATTCTTTTCCATTACTGAGCATAGTTTTCCTGTGCTATACAGTAGGACTCTGTTGCTTGTCTATCCTATGTACTGAACATAGTTTTCTTGTGCTATACAGGAACTGAACATAGTTTTCTACTGAACATAGTTTTCCTGTGCTATACAGCAGGACTCTGTTGCTTGTCCATTCTATATATAAGAGCTTGCATCTGCTAATCCCAAAGTTCCAATCCCTTCCTTTCCCCACTTCCTCTCCGTGTTGGCAACCATGTCTGCTCTCTATATCTGTGAGTCTGTTTCTGTTTTAGATATGTTCATCTGTGTCATATTTTAGGTTCTACATATAAATTATATCATATGGTATTTATTTTTGATTTACTTTGGTTAGTATGATAATCTCTAGGTTAATAGAACCATGGTTGGGGTGAGGGGCCGGGGGTGAATTCTACAATAGCTCCTCTTGCAGGGAGGTGGCTGTCTTGTTTCTTTACTTAATTAGGTCATTGTGGTTTCTATCTATGGTTGTAGCATTGGGTCTAGAATATGGTGGATATTTCACAGATGAGAGCTACTATTATGTTGACATTAATATTCATGAAATTTACAAGGAGCAAGGAAATTTGCAAAAGCAAGAAGTCTTTATGCTATCCTAAAAGTGAAACAATGTATCTCACTGTTATTGTTTAGTTACTAAGTTGTGTCTAGCTGGCTGTGTTCCCATGGACCATAGCCCACCAGGCTTCTCTGTCCATGGGACTTCCCAAGCAAGAATACTGGAGTGGGTTGCCATTTCTCCAGAGTATCTTCCCAGTCCAGGCATTGAACCCATGTATCCTCCAATGGCAGGCTGATTCTTTACCACTGGGAAGCCCACTATTTCACTATAAAAAATAACGATTGTAAGTAGAAAAAAATAGACATGACAGGAAATGCAAAAAAATAGTAGAGTAAAAATGTATTAATAGAACTATAGTGATTTGCATTTGTCTTTCATATTATCTAATAATTTAAAAATTGTATTGAACTATGGTTTAATTCAATGTCTTTAACTTCTGCTGTACTACAGTGACTCAGTTATACATATATATATATATTTTTTTTTCATATTCTTTTCCATTACTGAGCATAGTTTTCCTGTGCTATACAGTAGGACTCTGTTGCTTGTCTATCCTATGTACTGAACATAGTTTTCTTGTGCTATACAGGAACTGAACATAGTTTTCTACTGAACATAGTTTTCCTGTGCTATACAGCAGGACTCTGTTGCTTGTCCATTCTATATATAAGAGCTTGCATCTGCTAATCCCAAAGTTCCAATCCCTTCCTTTCCCCACTTCCTCTCCGTGTTGGCAACCATGTCTGCTCTCTATATCTGTGAGTCTGTTTCTGTTTTAGATATGTTCATCTGTGTCATATTTTAGGTTCTACATATAAATTATATCATATGGTATTTATTTTTGATTTACTTTGGTTAGTATGATAATCTCTAGGTTCATCCATGTAGCTGCAAATGGCATTACTTTATTCTTTTTTAATGCTGAGTAATATTCTGTTGTATAGATATACCACTTCGTCTTTATCCAGTCATCTGTCATTGAACATTTAAGTGGTTTTCATGTCTTGATTTTTTGAAATATTGCTACTATGAATATGGGGGTGCATGTATCTTTTTGGATTATTGTTTTGTCTGGGTATCTGCCCAGGAGGGGGACTGTTGGATCATATAGCAGCCCTAGTTTCTTGAGGAGCTTCCATACTGTTTTCTGTAGTGATTGCACCAATTTACATTCCCACTAACAGTGTAGGAAGATTCCATTTTCTCCACACCCTGTCCAGTATGTATTATTTGTAGATTTTTTTGGCTATGGCCATTCTGAATGGCATGAAATGGTACCTCACTGTAGTTTTGGTTTGGATTTCTCTGATAATTGGTAATGATGAACATCTTTTCATGTGCCTTTTGCCATCTGAAAGAGATATGGCTTCATTTATTTCTTTTGATAAATGTCTATTTAGGTATTCTGTCCATTTTTTTTTTGATTGGGTTATTTTGTTGTTGTTGTTGTATGAATGGTCTGAGTATTTTGGAAATTAGGCCCTTGTAGGTCACATCAGATGTTTGCAGATGTTTTCTCGCAGTCCATTAATAGTTCTGTAGTAAGTGTACAAAATTTTAACAATAAAGACAAACGTTTTTGTTTATTGAAACTAATCCATTCCTACTTTTTCTCATCCTTTTGACAGATGACCTTTTTGGCTATTCATTGAATCAGTGCTACTGGTAGAAGAAAAACAAACTGTAGAAATCTGTTATAGGTGGTAAAAAAAAAAAAAAAAAAGGCACCAAAGTGAGGGTTGGGGGATTTGGGTCTCCTCCTTCTCAGTGACCTTGGAAAAGTCAGTTAGCTTCTCTGATCTCTATTTCTTCCTGGTAATGGCAAGAACGATATTTGACAAAGCACCCCATAAACTAGTAAGGGCATCTTGCAAGATTGAATAAAGACTTTGAAAAAGTCTTTTACAAACATACATTGCCTTTCTGTTTCAAGTTTTTACTGCTTTAAACTTGAACTCTGTCCCTTATAGCTCTTCTTGCAGATAAAGCCAACTGAGTTGGATACCAGGATTCATCATGAACTACACCTACCTTCATCCTTATTTCTTGCCTTATCTCTACTCTTTACAAAGAAACCCAATCCATAGATCTCTCATAGCATTTTTTCCCTCCTTTTTCTTTTGAATTTCAACCAGGAACATCTGCTGTCATATTAGGAGTGACTAAACTTGATGTAACTTTCTCAATTTAGATGAGACATTTCTAGTACCCTAATGGCCAAAGGAAGACATTACCTATGAACTCAGACCTATCCAGGCAGGAGACTGCATTTATATCATGGGTAAAGTAGCAAAGTATTCTTGCTTGGGAGAATTCTATGGCTCATCCATGGGGTCACAGAGTCAGATATGAATGAGTAACTTTTACTCACTCACTCAAAGTAGGAAATAGCATACTAGATGATAGGATCACTTTCAGATGGTGTGTTAGTCTGTCCTCCCACACTCAAAGTGACCAGATAAGTTACCTGGAAGTGATGGTCATCTCTGTTAGCTGGCACATAACCTTGCTCATCAAGGAAACATACATCTTTGTTCTTTTAAAGGAATTTGCATTACCACCTCAAAGATACCACAGTCTGGGTGACTTTGAATATTACATTATTTAATTTGCCTGGTACAACTGTAAATATCTCAATATCTCTGCCTTTACATGAGTCCTAATGTTTTATCCAGGTGAATCTACTGACATCAGTGTCTTTTAACTGAAATTTTACTTGCCTCCATCTTTGAATCCTCAACTGAGACAGTCTGACCCTTTCTAAATTTTATTTAGAATAAGTATAACTTTTAAGAATATTAAAATTCTATTAAATTAAAAAAGCAATTCCTGTGTATGTGCATATATATATATACACATATATAAAATATATTGTGCATAAGTATTATATATACATAGGTATATTATACATATATATGCACAATAAACTTACATGTGTGTTTATATTGTCTTTATATGTGACATTTGTATTTCTTTGAATAAAGACTTTGAAAAAGTCTTTTACAAACATACATTGCCTTTCTGTTTCAAGTTTTTACTGCTTTAAACTTGAACTCTGTCCCTTATAGCTCTTCTTGCAGATAAAGCCAACTGAGTTGGATACCAGGATTCATCATGAACTACACCTACCTTCATCCTTATTTCTTGCCTTATCTCTACTCTTTACAAAGAAACCCAATCCATAGATCTCTCATAGCATTTTTTCCCTCCTTTTTCTTTTGAATTTCAACCAGGAACATCTGCTGTCATATTAGGAGTGACTAAACTTGATGTAACTTTCTCAATTTAGATGAGACATTTCTAGTACCCTAATGGCCAAAGGAAGACATTACCTATGAACTCAGACCTATCCAGGCAGGAGACTGCATTTATATCATGGGTAAAGTAGCAAAGTATTCTTGCTTGGGAGAATTCTATGGCTCATCCATGGGGTCACAGAGTCAGATATGAATGAGTAACTTTTACTCACTCACTCAAAGTAGGAAATAGCATACTAGATGATAGGATCACTTTCAGATGGTGTGTTAGTCTGTCCTCCCACACTCAAAGTGACCAGATAAGTTACCTGGAAGTGATGGTCATCTCTGTTAGCTGGCACATAACCTTGCTCATCAAGGAAACATACATCTTTGTTCTTTTAAAGGAATTTGCATTACCACCTCAAAGATACCACAGTCTGGGTGACTTTGAATATTACATTATTTAATTTGCCTGGTACAACTGTAAATATCTCAATATCTCTGCCTTTACATGAGTCCTAATGTTTTATCCAGGTGAATCTACTGACATCAGTGTCTTTTAACTGAAATTTTACTTGCCTCCATCTTTGAATCCTCAACTGAGACAGTCTGACCCTTTCTAAATTTTATTTAGAATAAGTATAACTTTTAAGAATATTAAAATTCTATTAAATTAAAAAAGCAATTCCTGTGTATGTGCATATATATATATACACATATATAAAATATATTGTGCATAAGTATTATATATACATAGGTATATTATACATATATATGCACAATAAACTTACATGTGTGTTTATATTGTCTTTATATGTGACATTTGTATTTCTTTGAATTATCACTTAGAGACTGTTACTTCATATTTCAGTCCCTATGAGGTATCTTATGTTAAAATGCTTGTCCTTCCAGTTATTTTGCTTTGAATAACAAAGCATTGCTTGAGGAAGACAGGGCATCTCAACCTTGGCTGCATATTTAGATCACCCGGAGAACTTTTAAAAATTCCAATGTCCAGGCTACATCTCAAACCATTAAGTCAGAATCTATGGAAGTAGGTCCTGGTGTTAGTGATGTTTTTTGTTGTTTATAAATTTTTGTTGGAGCACAGTTGCTTTAGTTATGTTAGTTTCTGCTATATAGCTGTACATATACATATATTCCCTCTTTTTTGGATTTTCTTCCCATTTAGGTCACCACAGAGCATTAAGTAGAGCCCCATGTGATATCTAACAGGTTCTGGTTAGTTACTATTTTATACATAGTATTAATAGTTCTCATAGGTCAATCCCAATCTGCCCATTCATCCCACCCCCGCTTTCCTCCTTGAGTTTATACATTTTTTCTTTACATCTGTGTCTCTATTTTTGCTCTGTAAGTAAGATCATCTACACAGTCTTTTTTCATATTCCACATTTAGGCATCAATATATGGTATTTTTTCCCCTTTATGACTTTCTTCACTCTGTATGATAGTCTTAGATCCATCCAAGTCTCTACAAATGACCCAGTTTCATTCCTTTTTATGGTTGAGCAATATTCCATTGCTTGTTTGTACCCTATCTTTTTATTTATTTATTTATTTATTTTTGGGTGGGGGTTGGGGAGGGAGGGGAGCGGGCGGGCCACTTCTATTGGTCTTTCATTTGTCCATTTTCATCCATCTTTGTTCTTTGGCTCCTGTGGGCCTCCCATTGCGGTGGCGTTGTCGTTGCAGAGCACCAACTCTGGGCGCATGTGCTCCAGAGCTCCGGCTTGGTAATTGGACACATCAGTCAAGCCGCTCCGCGGCACGTGGGATCTTCCCAGGCCAGGGATCGAACTGGCGCCCCTTGCACTGCAAGGCAGTGTCCTTACCCACTGGACCACCAGGGAAGCCCTGTACCCTATCTTCTTTATATGTGACATTTGTATTTCTTTGAATTATCACTTAGAGACTGTTACTTCATATTTCAGTCCCTATGAGGTATCTTATGTTAAAATGCTTGTCCTTCCAGTTATTTTGCTTTGAATAACAAAGCATTGCTTGAGGAAGACAGGGCATCTCAACCTTGGCTGCATATTTAGATCACCCGGAGAACTTTTAAAAATTCCAATGTCCAGGCTACATCTCAAACCATTAAGTCAGAATCTATGGAAGTAGGTCCTGGTGTTAGTGATGTTTTTTGTTGTTTATAAATTTTTGTTGGAGCACAGTTGCTTTAGTTATGTTAGTTTCTGCTATATAGCTGTACATATACATATATTCCCTCTTTTTTGGATTTTCTTCCCATTTAGGTCACCACAGAGCATTAAGTAGAGCCCCATGTGATATCTAACAGGTTCTGGTTAGTTACTATTTTATACATAGTATTAATAGTTCTCATAGGTCAATCCCAATCTGCCCATTCATCCCACCCCCGCTTTCCTCCTTGAGTTTATACATTTTTTCTTTACATCTGTGTCTCTATTTTTGCTCTGTAAGTAAGATCATCTACACAGTCTTTTTTCATATTCCACATTTAGGCATCAATATATGGTATTTTTTCCCCTTTATGACTTTCTTCACTCTGTATGATAGTCTTAGATCCATCCAAGTCTCTACAAATGACCCAGTTTCATTCCTTTTTATGGTTGAGCAATATTCCATTGCTTGTTTGTACCCTATCTTTTTATTTATTTATTTATTTATTTTTGGGTGGGGGTTGGGGAGGGAGGGGAGCGGGCGGGCCACTTCTATTGGTCTTTCATTTGTCCATTTTCATCCATCTTTGTTCTTTGGCTCCTGTGGGCCTCCCATTGCGGTGGCGTTGTCGTTGCAGAGCACCAACTCTGGGCGCATGTGCTCCAGAGCTCCGGCTTGGTAATTGGACACATCAGTCAAGCCGCTCCGCGGCACGTGGGATCTTCCCAGGCCAGGGATCGAACTGGCGCCCCTTGCACTGCAAGGCAGTGTCCTTACCCACTGGACCACCAGGGGAAGCCCTGTACCCTATCTTCTTTATCCATGCCTCTGTTGATGGATATTTAGGTTATTTCCATATCCCAGATGTTATAGATAGTGCTACAGTGAACAATGGGGTGCATGTATCTTTCTGAATTCTGATTTTCTCTGGTATATGCCCAGTAGTGGGATTGCTAGGTCATGTGATCATTCTATTTTTAATTTTAAAGGAACCTTCATACTGTTTTCCATATGGCAGTATCAATTTACATTCCCATCAACAATGCAAGAGGGTTCCCTTTTTCCTGCATACTCTCTCTCTCTCTCATTTATTGTTTGTAGGTTTTGTAGGTTTTGTGATGATGGCTATACTGACTGGTTTAAGGTAGATTATAGTTTTGACTTGCATTTATCTAATAATTAGTGGTATTGAGCACCTTTTCATGTTTCATGTTTTCATGTGTTTGTTTGCCATCTGTATGTCTTCTTTGGAGAAACATCTGTTTAGGTCTTCCACCCATTGAGTTTGTTTTTTAATATAGCTACATAAGCTGTTTGTATATTTTGGAGATGAATCCTTTGTCATTGGCTTCATTTGCAAATACTTTCTCCCATTTTGAGGGTTGTGGATTCACCTAAAGAGCATTTAAAAATAAAAACACTAATCCCAGGACTAGCATAATTAAGACTGTATGGTACTGTATTGCTGTAAGTTGTGTCAGACTCTTTTGTGACCTCATGGCTCCTCTGTCCATGGGATTTCCCAGACAAGAGTACTGGAATGGGTTGTTATTTCCTTTTCCAGGAATTCAACATAGATTTAGTGAATGTTTCTGAGGGAGAAGTCTCCATCATTGCAAACGGTGACTATCATTACTTAAGAAAAAATAAAAAAGATGAAGCGTTTAAAGAAAGTCATTTTGATAAGATACATCATCATTGTAAGTTGTAGGCATTTCAAATATACATTCACAGGATAAATGAAAAGCAAATTTTTATATTATGCTAGATGGTTTTGGTGGTATAGGATAAATCAAGCGGCAGAATTATGCATGGAATCAGAAAGTGCTATAGTTGAGAAAAGTAGCACCGGCTTGGTATGGCACTCGTGTTGGGGGATCTTCCCAGGCCAGGGATCGAACTGGCGCCTTGCACTGCAAGGCTTTACCCACTGGACCACCAGGGGAAGCCCTGTACCCTATCTTCTTTATCCATGCCTCTGTTGATGGATATTTAGGTTATTTCCATATCCCAGATGTTATAGATAGTGCTACAGTGAACAATGGGGTGCATGTATCTTTCTGAATTCTGATTTTCTCTGGTATATGCCCAGTAGTGGGATTGCTAGGTCATGTGATCATTCTATTTTTAATTTTAAAGGAACCTTCATACTGTTTTCCATATGGCAGTATCAATTTACTTTCCCCATCAACAATGCAAGAGGGTTCCCTTTTTCCTGCATACTCTCTCTCTCTCATTTATTGTTTGTAGGTTTTGTAGGTTTTGTGATGATGGCTATACTGACTGGTTTAAGGTAGATTATAGTTTTGACTTGCATTTATCTAATAATTAGTGGTATTGAGCACCTTTTCATGTTTCATGTTTTCATGTGTTTGTTTGCCATCTGTATGTCTTCTTTGGAGAAACATCTGTTTAGGTCTTCCACCCATTGAGTTTGTTTTTTAATATAGCTACATAAGCTGTTTGTATATTTTGGAGATGAATCCTTTGTCATTGGCTTCATTTGCAAATACTTTCTCCCATTTTGAGGGTTGTGGATTCACCTAAAGAGCATTTAAAAATAAAAACACTAATCCCAGGACTAGCATAATTAAGACTGTATGGTACTGTATTGCTGTAAGTTGTGTCAGACTCTTTTGTGACCTCATGGCTCCTCTGTCCATGGGATTTCCCAGACAAGAGTACTGGAATGGGTTGTTATTTCCTTTTCCAGGAATTCAACATAGATTTAGTGAATGTTTCTGAGGGAGAAGTCTCCATCATTGCAAACGGTGACTATCATTACTTAAGAAAAAATAAAAAAGATGAAGCGTTTAAAGAAAGTCATTTTGATAAGATACATCATCATTGTAAGTTGTAGGCATTTCAAATATACATTCACAGGATAAATGAAAAGCAAATTTTTATATTATGCTAGATGGTTTTGGTGGTATAGGATAAATCTCAAGCGGCAGAATTATGCATGGAATCAGAAAGTGCTATAGTTGAGACAACTTAGTCAGCAGTGAATAGGATGTGCAAGAAAACTTTTCTAGATGATTCAAAAGGGACACTAGTGATGATTAAGACATTGACGTCAAAGGTGCTTATGGAAAGTTTAAATAGAATTGTTCCATGAAATTTGAGCATAGAAAAAGTAATATTTTGAATCACTGTATTAGGTCAAATGAATTTAAATATCTATTGTAAGTAAAATTAGAAATGAAATATTAATCATTTCAACCACCCCTCAAAGCATTTCAAAATTAAAATTCATCAAAAAATTGTCAGTGGGAGGGGCTTCCCTGGTGGTCCAGTGGGTAAGGACACCACCTTGCAGTGCAAGGGGCGCCGGTTTGATCCCTGGCCTGGGAAGATAGATAGATCCCACGTGCCGCGGAGTGGCTGGACCAATGTGTCCAACTACCGAGCCGGAGCTCTGGAGCGCATGTGCCCAGAGCCTGTGCTCTGCGATAGCAGAGGCCACTGTGATGGGAGGCCAACGAGGGCCAAAGAACAAAGACGGATGAAAATAGATAAATGAAAGACCAATAGAAGTGGCCTGCCCATCCCCCTTCCTCCCCAACCCATCCCCTACCCCCCCACCAAAAAAAAAAAAATTGTCAGTGGGAAAATGGAAGTGCTGCATTATACTTGGAGTCCCCTTATTTTGTTGCATTCATGTTTTCTTTCTTTTTTTTTTTTTTACTTGCTAAAAGTCAAATCCTTAAGGATGGAGACTATCTCTTACTGATTTGATTTTTACATATGCCTAACCATGGACACAGGTTTTGTGGGAACAGAAGCATATCCAACATGGGTAGCCTTATTTTAGAAAAATACATAGTGACCAGGAGATAGTATGGGCTTCCCTGGTGACTCAAAAGGTAACGAATCTGCCTGCAATGTGGGAGACCTGGGTTTGATCCCCTGGGTTGAGAAGACCCACTGGAGAAGTGAATAAGCTACCCACTCCAATATCCTTGCCTGGAAAATGCCATGGACAGAGGAGCGTGGTGAGCGTGGTGGGATCGCAAAGAGTTGGACACGACTGAGGGACTAACACAACATGAGACAGTATTAGGACGTCTAAGGCTATTTAAACGAGGGGCAGTGAGATATAAGCCCATGAACTTCATGGGAAATTCTGCTGGCATCCACTCTAGTGCCTAGTACTAATGTCTGCCTAACCAGCCGCAGGCATTGCACAGCCATTTAAGTTGTATTGTTTTCCTTACTAAACAGCTTGTGAAATCCTCCGGTTGTTTCAGATCATCCCTTGCTGGTCTCTGTTGTCTAAGGCAGCAGAAGCAATTTCTTGCCCTGGAGCAGAGTGGTCAGGTGGCACGAGGTTGGCAGAGCAGTAGATAGCAAAGAAGAGTACTATTTCACTTCTGAAAACTGAGCTAGGATGAATGTGGCAAATAAAATTTGAGCCTGGGAGCTTCTAGGCTGGAGGCGGGAGGCATCTTGACAGTATAAATATAATGTGGCCCAGGCTTTCCTTCAGATTCCTATCTCTTGTACGGTCAAACAGATGTATTATAAAGTTTTAGGACTCTTATTGTCAGATGGGGATGGGTGAATTCTGTGTGGACACTCTGTAGGCAAGGCTTCCATCTCATTTATCTTGGTGTCTCTAGCACCAGTCTCAAAATGTCTGGCTGGTGCTAGAATGTTTATTGAAATTGCATCAGAAACTTTAATGTAGTCAGTGAAGGTAAGTAGCATCAGTATGAATCATCAGGTTCTGCATTTTAACATGGTACATAAAATTCAGTTAGGCATTCATTTCCTTATTCTCTCTTCTGTCTAGAATTCAACTGATGAGGATGAGGTAGAAGAGAAAATGACCTCTGAGAATAGGCTGCCCAGCTAGGATGCTAGCCAGACTCCAAACTCAGGAATACTGACTCTGGGTACATTTTCTAGGCAGGAGAATTGGATGAAGCTTCTGAAAAGTTTTTTTTTTTTTTTTTTTTTCGTCTCCTTGTTTGACACTTGGAGCCTCTTGGTCTTTGGATAGAAATATAGATTTCCAACTCAATAAACCGGAAGTGTAAAGAAAGAAAACTTTCCAGTCTTTCATGCACATTAAATGTTTACCTAAAGTTAGTACCTGAAGCCACTTAAAGGTGACTAAGGAGTTACGCTAAAGATAAAAGTGACTGCAAGGACCCGCTGGTAAGCACCATGCTGTCCCAGAGAGAGGAAAAGGGGCAGTTGAGAAGCAGCAGCATAAGAAAGATCAAAACACACAGTATGCAGAGCAGCAGGAAACAGTGGTATCCACATCCTAGCAGGCCTCTTGACATTTCACAGGGGTTCTGAAGCCAATTTGAGCATCATCTTGGAAGTGATGCTTTTGAGAACATGAACATGAAAAGGACACACACATTCTCTATGCTGGAGCAGGACAGAGACTTGAAAAGACATATGTCTCTATGCCTGGGGGGGAGGCAAAGAAGAGTACTATTTCACTTCTGAAAACTGAGCTAGGATGAATGTGGCAAATAAAATTTGAGCCTGGGAGCTTCTAGGCTGGAGGCGGGAGGCATCTTGACAGTATAAATATAATGTGGCCCAGGCTTTCCTTCAGATTCCTATCTCTTGTACGGTCAAACAGATGTATTATAAAGTTTTAGGACTCTTATTGTCAGATGGGGATGGGTGAATTCTGTGTGGACACTCTGTAGGCAAGGCTTCCATCTCATTTATCTTGGTGTCTCTAGCACCAGTCTCAAAATGTCTGGCTGGTGCTAGAATGTTTATTGAAATTGCATCAGAAACTTTAATGTAGTCAGTGAAGGTAAGTAGCATCAGTATGAATCATCAGGTTCTGCATTTTAACATGGTACATAAAATTCAGTTAGGCATTCATTTCCTTATTCTCTCTTCTGTCTAGAATTCAACTGATGAGGATGAGGTAGAAGAGAAAATGACCTCTGAGAATAGGCTGCCCAGCTAGGATGCTAGCCAGACTCCAAACTCAGGAATACTGACTCTGGGTACATTTTCTAGGCAGGAGAATTGGATGAAGCTTCTGAAAAGTTTTTTTTTTTTTTTTTTTCGTCTCCTTGTTTGACACTTGGAGCCTCTTGGTCTTTGGATAGAAATATAGATTTCCAACTCAATAAACCGGAAGTGTAAAGAAAGAAAACTTTCCAGTCTTTCATGCACATTAAATGTTTACCTAAAGTTAGTACCTGAAGCCACTTAAAGGTGACTAAGGAGTTACGCTAAAGATAAAAGTGACTGCAAGGACCCGCTGGTAAGCACCATGCTGTCCCAGAGAGAGGAAAAGGGGCAGTTGAGAAGCAGCAGCATAAGAAAGATCAAAACACACAGTATGCAGAGCAGCAGGAAACAGTGGTATCCACATCCTAGCAGGCCTCTTGACATTTCACAGGGGTTCTGAAGCCAATTTGAGCATCATCTTGGAAGTGATGCTTTTGAGAACATGAACATGAAAAGGACACACACATTCTCTATGCTGGAGCAGGACAGAGACTTGAAAAGACATATGTCTCATGAGTGCCATTCTGGTGCAGGGAGAGGGCAGTAGCTGCTTAAAGGAAATGACTCAAGTTTGGGTTCTATTTCAGTCCCAGTTGATACAAAGTCTTAGGATTTCTGTTTGCACCACTTTCTAGTAAGGATGACTTTAGGGAGAGCTTTCATGGTCTCCTTCTTGGAGCTGAAGTAAAGTTAAAATCAACACTGGAGAGTTCACATATAGACATCTCATCTGATCAGGCAGGGAATCCTTGATGAATTCTATAATCTTGCTCTCGTACAACTGCAGTGACAGTGACAGCTGCTTCAAAACCCATAGCGACGTTTCCTGGAACACAGGCTGCATGGAGCTGACATTTCATTTGACACATTTTAGGCCTGGTGGTTTTAAATGAGGGAGGGAAAAAAAAAAACATGTTGTTAAATATTACTGTGAAATTTCACTTTGCTTAATGGGCAATAAAATAACACAGTGTGTTCAGGTGGCTCAACCTTTCCGGTCTGACCATCTGGCCTGATGAAGAGACTCAGTGTATCTTGTCTTTTGCCGGCTTTTGCTCCACTATCCACTGATGAGTCAGTGGCTATCAGAATAATTAGCTCCTGCTTGAAACCTCCTTAAAAGAAATGTCCTGATACCTGTCCAATGATACCCTGGGAGTCAAAACATCACAATAGAAGAGACTCCAGCTGATCAAAAATGTTGTCCTTATGTTTATAGTTTGAAAAGATACTACAAGAATATTGTTTTTTTCTTATTCACACAAAATGTTCAAAAGAAATAGCCACATATTCCTTCTCCTACAACATTCTGGATTTAAGGTTTAGGAAGGAATACTGATGTCTCAAGGAAGAGGGCCCTGAACTATTAAAAAGGGAAAATGCTATTGAAAATTTAGAAGAAGCTACAAAAATAGTAAATCTGTCCTGCATAGACTGATGCACTCTTAGAATTTTTAGAGAAGACTGACAGTTAAAAGTTTTTAAAAAATGAGTCACTATGTGGAAAACTTAAACTGTTTTGCCCCAAAGGATGGGTGTACATATAGAAACATAGTCACTTTGAGGGTGTAAGCTAAAAATACTTCTCAGCTTTCCCTTGCTCTTCTCATGATATGGATGCTTTGACCATCTTATGCTTTTGTAGAGTTTCTATAAAAATTATTTGAAGAAGTAGAATAATGAATAATGATTTTTGTTTGAAACCTCTGCTCTAGACAGTTGGCTTTAAAATCACACACACACACACACACACACACACACACAGAATGAAACTTCCACTTGTCTATGATGGAGTGATGGTACCAAATTTGTCCTCATATTGTAAACAACCAGCGCACACACAAACACACACACACACACACACACACACACACACACACACAGATTCATCAACAAAAGAAAACTGAATAACATATACAAGGCAATTGTTTTCAAGCAATGGATAGACAGGCATGGAAAACCACAATCCCTGAAAAGAATGCAGCTTCTAAGGTGAGAATTCAGGGCAGCTAAAAGAGCTGTACTCCATAGAGTGTTCACCCCAGAGGAGAAAGCTGCACCTTGGGCAGTGGTGGTGGTGGAAGTTTCTTTGCAGAGGGGTTCATCATGAATCCTTGGTTAAAGACTAGGCTGCACATCTTCAGGGTGAGGTTACATGTAAAACTGGCTGTTAATGGCATTGAGAACAGAGAGTCTAGATATCAACCAGTGCTGGGCAACATTGGAGTTTCAGCCCAGGTAGGTGGAGAAATCTTGTTCACACTCCAGCATCCACCAATGATAAAATAAAAAACTCCTACAAAATGTTGTCCTTATGTTTATAGTTTGAAAAGATACTACAAGAATATTGTTTTTTTCTTATTCACACAAAATGTTCAAAAGAAATAGCCACATATTCCTTCTCCTACAACATTCTGGATTTAAGGTTTAGGAAGGAATACTGATGTCTCAAGGAAGAGGGCCCTGAACTATTAAAAAGGGAAAATGCTATTGAAAATTTAGAAGAAGCTACAAAAATAGTAAATCTGTCCTGCATAGACTGATGCACTCTTAGAATTTTTAGAGAAGACTGACAGTTAAAAGTTTTTAAAAAATGAGTCACTATGTGGAAAACTTAAACTGTTTTGCCCCAAAGGATGGGTGTACATATAGAAACATAGTCACTTTGAGGGTGTAAGCTAAAAATACTTCTCAGCTTTCCCTTGCTCTTCTCATGATATGGATGCTTTGACCATCTTATGCTTTTGTAGAGTTTCTATAAAAATTATTTGAAGAAGTAGAATAATGAATAATGATTTTTGTTTGAAACCTCTGCTCTAGACAGTTGGCTTTAAAATCACACACACACACACACACACACACACACACAGAATGAAACTTCCACTTGTCTATGATGGAGTGATGGTACCAAATTTGTCCTCATATTGTAAACAACCAGCGCACACACAAACACACACACACACACACACACACACACACACACACACAGATTCATCAACAAAAGAAAACTGAATAACATATACAAGGCAATTGTTTTCAAGCAATGGATAGACAGGCATGGAAAACCACAATCCCTGAAAAGAATGCAGCTTCTAAGGTGAGAATTCAGGGCAGCTAAAAGAGCTGTACTCCATAGAGTGTTCACCCCAGAGGAGAAAGCTGCACCTTGGGCAGTGGTGGTGGTGGAAGTTTCTTTGCAGAGGGGTTCATCATGAATCCTTGGTTAAAGACTAGGCTGCACATCTTCAGGGTGAGGTTACATGTAAAACTGGCTGTTAATGGCATTGAGAACAGAGAGTCTAGATATCAACCAGTGCTGGGCAACATTGGAGTTTCAGCCCAGGTAGGTGGAGAAATCTTGTTCACACTCCAGCATCCACTTAAGACATCAGAAAAGTCTTACCTTACAAGTAAGGACCATATTTTATAATAAGGTTCACTCTAGATCTGCCTTCATATAATCTAAAATAAAAGACTAAACGTTAATAGCACATTAGGAACTTTGGGAATAATATTGGACACTTTATCAAACATGTAATTAGCATCTCAGCAGCAAAAAAAACTTTGAAAATTGGTGGGCAAAGATTTCCTATATTCATTGAAACACATTGGCTTACAGGTCTGTGATGCTGGATGAACTCACAACAAGAGAAATACAAAGAAATTTACACTTAGGCATTCAGACCCAAACACCTGAAATTAAAAAGTAAAGAAGAAAACCATATTGAAAGCAGACAAAGCAAAATGCATACAGGAGAATGATCAGAGAATGATCAGAGTCAACGTTAGGAGAAAAATAGGCATAGAAAGATAAAGGAATGACATTTTAAACGACTGAAATAGAAACACCTGATATCATATATTCTATATATAGAGAAAATGTCCTTCATAAACAAGGGCAAACTATAGATATTTTCACAAAAATAAAGGCTGAGAGAATTAATTGTCAACAGACTTGAAAGATATTCTTCAGGCTGTCATTCCTTTATCTTTCTAAATAATCTTTAAATAATAGCTGTGTGAGTGAATGAATTCAGTGACACCACAGGACACAAAGTCATAATACAAAAATAAACTGTATCTCTATATATTCACAATAAACAAGCAAAATCTTAAAAATTTAAAAACTGTACCATAAAAATATCCAAATATGTGGGAAATTCTATATTAAAAATGCAGTAGACTGCTGAGAGAAACTGAAGAGTAAAATAAATGGAAAAATATATCATACTCATGGATTGGACAATACAACATTGTTGTCAGTCTTCCATAAATTAGATTTAACAAAACCACAATCATAATTCCACCAGATTCTTTTTAATTGACAAGCTAATTTCATAAAACAATGCAAAAGGGTGAGGTTACATGTAAAACTGGCTGTTAATGGCATTGAGAACAGAGAGTCTAGATATCAACCAGTGCTGGGCAACATTGGAGTTTCAGCCCAGGTAGGTGGAGAAATCTTGTTCACACTCCAGCATCCACTTAAGACATCAGAAAAGTCTTACCTTACAAGTAAGGACCATATTTTATAATAAGGTTCACTCTAGATCTGCCTTCATATAATCTAAAATAAAAGACTAAACGTTAATAGCACATTAGGAACTTTGGGAATAATATTGGACACTTTATCAAACATGTAATTAGCATCTCAGCAGCAAAAAAAACTTTGAAAATTGGTGGGCAAAGATTTCCTATATTCATTGAAACACATTGGCTTACAGGTCTGTGATGCTGGATGAACTCACAACAAGAGAAATACAAAGAAATTTACACTTAGGCATTCAGACCCAAACACCTGAAATTAAAAAGTAAAGAAGAAAACCATATTGAAAGCAGACAAAGCAAAATGCATACAGGAGAATGATCAGAGAATGATCAGAGTCAACGTTAGGAGAAAAATAGGCATAGAAAGATAAAGGAATGACATTTTTAAACGACTGAAATAGAAACACCTGATATCATATATTCTATATATAGAGAAAATGTCCTTCATAAACAAGGGCAAACTATAGATATTTTCACAAAAATAAAGGCTGAGAGAATTAATTGTCAACAGACTTGAAAGATATTCTTCAGGCTGTCATTCCTTTATCTTTCTAAATAATCTTTAAATAATAGCTGTGTGAGTGAATGAATTCAGTGACACCACAGGACACAAAGTCATAATACAAAAATAAACTGTATCTCTATATATTCACAATAAACAAGCAAAATCTTAAAAATTTAAAAACTGTACCATAAAAATATCCAAATATGTGGGAAATTCTATATTAAAAATGCAGTAGACTGCTGAGAGAAACTGAAGAGTAAAATAAATGGAAAAATATATCATACTCATGGATTGGACAATACAACATTGTTGTCAGTCTTCCATAAATTAGATTTAACAAAACCACAATCATAATTCCACCAGATTCTTTTTAATTGACAAGCTAATTTCATAAAACAATGCAAAAGGTCTAGAATAGCTAAAAGGACCTTGAGAAGGAAGTTGGAGTTCCTATGCTATCTGATTTTAAGACTCACTATAGATTTATCACAATCAAGGCAGTGTGATATTCAGTAAATATACATAGTTTTTAAAAGTAATTAACATAAAAATCAGGTAACCAAGCAGCTCATGAGATATATGTAGAAAACTGGAAAATTAGTGCCTTGCTCTAATGTAAATTGTAAGCATATTTAGAATTTCTGAATTCTGACAGTGTAGGCTTTGCATTCCATACATTAAATTATTGGAATAAAAGATTGCTCTTTTTGGGTTGGAAAGAAGCAAAGACAAGTTAGGAGTGACCAGTGGGTAGGGAAGAAGGGAAAAAGTTTCGTTGTATTTTAGAACTTTAAAAACAGAACAAAATATAAAAGCCAATAAAACCATTATTGCAATGATCTACAAAAAATATACATTTAGATCAGTGGAACATAATAGATATTCCAGAAATAGACCCACACATGTGGTTAACTGATTTTCAGCAAAGGCACTAACATAATTCTATACACACAAAAAAATGTTTCTTATTCCTATGGGAAGAAAATGAACCTCAGCCATGCCTCAAGCCATATAAAGATTCATTCAGAATGGAACATGGACTTAAAAGCAAAAACTAAACAACAAAATAGATGAAGTTCAAAAGACTTTAAAAGCAAAAACTTTTTAACATACAAATAATCTTTAAATAATAGCTGTGTGAGTGAATGAATTCAGTGACACCACAGGACACAAAGTCATAATACAAAATAAACTGTATCTCTATATATTCACAATAAACAAGCAAAATCTTAAAAATTTAAAAACTGTACCATAAAAATATCCAAATATGTGGGAAATTCTATATTAAAAATGCAGTAGACTGCTGAGAGAAACTGAAGAGTAAAATAAATGGAAAAATATATCATACTCATGGATTGGACAATACAACATTGTTGTCAGTCTTCCATAAATTAGATTTAACAAAACCACAATCATAATTCCACCAGATTCTTTTTAATTGACAAGCTAATTTCATAAAACAATGCAAAAGGTCTAGAATAGCTAAAAGGACCTTGAGAAGGAAGTTGGAGTTCCTATGCTATCTGATTTTAAGACTCACTATAGATTTATCACAATCAAGGCAGTGTGATATTCAGTAAATATACATAGTTTTTAAAAGTAATTAACATAAAAATCAGGTAACC
Organism: Tragulus kanchil; assembly: GCA_022376925.1. Classification (NCBI taxonomy): domain Eukaryota; kingdom Metazoa; phylum Chordata; class Mammalia; order Artiodactyla; family Tragulidae; genus Tragulus; species Tragulus kanchil. The sequence continues at coordinate 129,142,197 of JAIOJX010000005.1, read as the reverse complement.
AAGCAGCTCATGAGATATATGTAGAAAACTGGAAAATTAGTGCCTTGCTCTAATGTAAATTGTAAGCATATTTAGAATTTCTGAATTCTGACAGTGTAGGCTTTGCATTCCATACATTAAATTATTGGAATAAAAGATTGCTCTTTTTGGGTTGGAAAGAAGCAAAGACAAGTTAGGAGTGACCAGTGGGTAGGGAAGAAGGGAAAAAGTTTCGTTGTATTTTAGAACTTTAAAAACAGAACAAAATATAAAAGCCAATAAAACCATTATTGCAATGATCTACAAAAAATATACATTTAGATCAGTGGAACATAATAGATATTCCAGAAATAGACCCACACATGTGGTTAACTGATTTTCAGCAAAGGCACTAACATAATTCTATACACACAAAAAAATGTTTCTTATTCCTATGGGAAGAAAATGAACCTCAGCCATGCCTCAAGCCATATAAAGATTCATTCAGAATGGAACATGGACTTAAAAGCAAAAACTAAACAACAAAATAGATGAAGTTCAAAAGTATCATGGTGAATCATCATATGACAGTACATATTATATGATCTCATTTATGTAAAATGAGTAAGAGGCTAAATATTCAGTGGAGATGGTATTTAGAGTAGAGTTGCACATGGAGATATGCACTGACTGGAAAAGAACACCAGGGGATTTTCCGAGATAATGGAAAATATTTTTATCCTGATTTTGTTGGTGGTTGCATAGACTTACACATTTTTCAAAGCTCACTGAATTGTATATTTCAAATATAGACTTTTTATTGTTTGTAAATTGCATCTCAGTAGTGTTGATTGGTGGCTCAGATGGTAAAGAATCTGCATGACAGGCAGGAGAACTGGGTTCAGTCCCTGGGTCAGGAAGATCCCATGAATAAGGGGTTGGCTGTCTACTCCTATTATTGCCTGGAGAATTACATGGACAGAGGAGCCTGGTGGGCTCAAGCCCATGGGGTCACAAAAAGTCGGATAGGACACAGTGACTAACACTTTCAGTGTTGATTTTAAAAGATAATTTAGAAAGTTCCCTGGAAAACTTTCTTTCTGCAAAGCTTATCGACACTTCCTAGTTCATCCTATATTGACATCAGAATTCGTTGAGACCATTGAACTGAATTCTGCGTTTAGTGTAGGTTTCCCAACACAATGACTATTAACAAAACGATAGATAGGCAAATAAATAGATAGATAGATTCACAGTGGTTTGATGTTAGAAAAAAACATTGTGAAGAAACCAGTGGCATTGGATTTATTTGCTAGAAATTATTGATAGAACCCTTAGGGAAGAAGGGAAAAGTTTCGTTGTATTTTAGAACTTTAAAACAGAACAAAATATAAAAGCCAATAAAACCATTATTGCAATGATCTACAAAAAATATACATTTAGATCAGTGGAACATAATAGATATTCCAGAAATAGACCCACACATGTGGTTAACTGATTTTCAGCAAAGGCACTAACATAATTCTATACACACAAAAAAATGTTTCTTATTCCTATGGGAAGAAAATGAACCTCAGCCATGCCTCAAGCCATATAAAGATTCATTCAGAATGGAACATGGACTTAAAAGCAAAAACTAAACAACAAAATAGATGAAGTTCAAAAGTATCATGGTGAATCATCATATGACAGTACATATTATATGATCTCATTTATGTAAAATGAGTAAGAGGCTAAATATTCAGTGGAGATGGTATTTAGAGTAGAGTTGCACATGGAGATATGCACTGACTGGAAAAGAACACCAGGGGATTTTCCGAGATAATGGAAAATATTTTTATCCTGATTTTGTTGGTGGTTGCATAGACTTACACATTTTTCAAAGCTCACTGAATTGTATATTTCAAATATAGACTTTTTATTGTTTGTAAATTGCATCTCAGTAGTGTTGATTGGTGGCTCAGATGGTAAAGAATCTGCATGACAGGCAGGAGAACTGGGTTCAGTCCCTGGGTCAGGAAGATCCCATGAATAAGGGGTTGGCTGTCTACTCCTATTATTGCCTGGAGAATTACATGGACAGAGGAGCCTGGTGGGCTCAAGCCCATGGGGTCACAAAAAGTCGGATAGGACACAGTGACTAACACTTTCAGTGTTGATTTTAAAAGATAATTTAGAAAGTTCCCTGGAAAACTTTCTTTCTGCAAAGCTTATCGACACTTCCTAGTTCATCCTATATTGACATCAGAATTCGTTGAGACCATTGAACTGAATTCTGCGTTTAGTGTAGGTTTCCCAACACAATGACTATTAACAAAACGATAGATAGGCAAATAAATAGATAGATAGATTCACAGTGGTTTGATGTTAGAAAAAAAAAAACATTGTGAAGAAACCAGTGGCATTGGATTTATTTGCTAGAAATTATTGATAGGCATTTCTATTGACCCAGTGATGTGAAATGCAGTTTAATACTTTTTATTAGATGTTTTCTATGGCTCATCTCTGGTGAAAACATGAGAGATAATTGTGCTTTAGAAATTCCAATAAAAATGTAGCCATAGCATTGAGTTATTCTGGGATTGTAATATAGCCCACAGCAGTATGAAAAATTTGATGCCATAAGAAATTATGGAGGCAAAATGCCTTCTGCTTGGTGGTATGATATGTAAAAGGAAGGAGGGGACAGATTGGGAGTGACTGGAGGGAATTACTGATTCCCAGTAGTGTCAATATTATCCTTTTTGTTCACTGACTTTAACTTTACCGCTCATCTGTTGTTACCAAATGATTGAAATGAATCTGGACATGGGATCATGGTGGCTGGAATTATCTTGTGGTCAGTGGCTGGGCTGTTTGCACTTGAATGTCAATTCAATTCCCACCAAAGCTTAGGGAGAAGTGGATTTAGTGACAGATGCATCATCTTGGGAACAGACAATGGCAAATGACAGTAACAAATAACCAATACAAAGTTCAGGTTGAAAGGTTTCCATTAACAGAGGAAATGGGAGGAAAATGCAGGTTTTTGTGTATTATCTGAATTGTGCTCAGGTCTCCAACTACAGGAGAGTGCAGAGTCCTATAGCTGTAAATGGCTAGGGCTGGGTGAATCTCAAAGCATCTATTCAGGTTGGCTTCAGTAAGACAGAAGGTCAGATGTTGACTTTGCGGATTATTTGCCTCATCTCAGGAGAGCTGCAGAGTTTAACGCTATGAGCTGTAAATTGCCTGGAGAATTACATGGACAGAGGAGCCTGGTGGGCTCAAGCCCATGGGGTCACAAAAAGTCGGATAGGACACAGTGACTAACACTTTCAGTGTTGATTTTAAAAGATAATTTAGAAAGTTCCCTGGAAAACTTTCTTTCTGCAAAGCTTATCGACACTTCCTAGTTCATCCTATATTGACATCAGAATTCGTTGAGACCATTGAACTGAATTCTGCGTTTAGTGTAGGTTTCCCAACACAATGACTATTAACAAAACGATAGATAGGCAAATAAATAGATAGATAGATTCACAGTGGTTTGATGTTAGAAAAAAAAAAACATTGTGAAGAAACCAGTGGCATTGGATTTATTTGCTAGAAATTATTGATAGGCATTTCTATTGACCCAGTGATGTGAAATGCAGTTTAATACTTTTTATTAGATGTTTTCTATGGCTCATCTCTGGTGAAAACATGAGAGATAATTGTGCTTTAGAAATTCCAATAAAAATGTAGCCATAGCATTGAGTTATTCTGGGATTGTAATATAGCCCACAGCAGTATGAAAAATTTGATGCCATAAGAAATTATGGAGGCAAAATGCCTTCTGCTTGGTGGTATGATATGTAAAAGGAAGGAGGGGACAGATTGGGAGTGACTGGAGGGAATTACTGATTCCCAGTAGTGTCAATATTATCCTTTTTGTTCACTGACTTTAACTTTACCGCTCATCTGTTGTTACCAAATGATTGAAATGAATCTGGACATGGGATCATGGTGGCTGGAATTATCTTGTGGTCAGTGGCTGGGCTGTTTGCACTTGAATGTCAATTCAATTCCCACCAAAGCTTAGGGAGAAGTGGATTTAGTGACAGATGCATCATCTTGGGAACAGACAATGGCAAATGACAGTAACAAATAACCAATACAAAGTTCAGGTTGAAAGGTTTCCATTAACAGAGGAAATGGGAGGAAAATGCAGGTTTTTGTGTATTATCTGAATTGTGCTCAGGTCTCCAACTACAGGAGAGTGCAGAGTCCTATAGCTGTAAATGGCTAGGGCTGGGTGAATCTCAAAAAGCATCTATTCAGGTTGGCTTCAGTAAGACAGAAGGTCAGATGTTGACTTTGCGGATTATTTGCCTCATCTCAGACTCTGAAGTCTGGAAAGCTGGCCAGGATTGTTTTGGAAGAACGGCTTGCAGCTGAGATTTTCCTGGCAATCAGAACTGCAGTTCATTTGACTATTTGGGCTAAAGCTCAATGTGGACAGAGAAGCCGCCCAGATGAAGGAAGATGAAAAATTCAGTCTTGTAATGAATAATTCTTCAAAGGCGCATGCTTGCCCCTCAGTGGGGTATGAATACTTTTATAACTGTTTCTTGCTTAATTTTCAGGGGGATAAGGGTGAAGTGTATGCACATGTGATCTGGGCTTTGCCCTGGAGCTTGTTTCTCTGCATTGTCTCTTGAACTAGATTCCTATGAATGTATTATTATGTATTTTGAGAGAAAGTATATCATGGTGAATAATATGAGAAAGGCAACATGTGCTTCTCTTTTTTGGCCTGTCATAAAATTAGTTGGCAAGAAGGCTCTCTTTCAGAAGCTCTGCAGTAGAGAAACCTATTCCTTACCTCTTGCTACCCCTCATGAATGTTCTAGTATCCCTGATGCTTTTTCACCTAACACCTGGGTTCTTTAGTTTCATAACCTTCCAGTCTCTAGTGATCTGTTTTTCTATTTGTCCTCATTTTCTTGTCTAAACTGTTTGACTCCCTACTTCAAGCATGTCATTCTCGGGGGGTCCATCCCCTCCTAGCCTTCCAGTTTGCCGACTTCAGAAGTCTGACACCAAAGATTGTAAAGAGGCTGTATTATTAGTAGTATGATGTGGACTTGAGACCTGGTCTGTTAGGCTTTAGATTCCAGCACTGAAGAGCAGTGTGTGTGTATGCAAGTTCCTAAGCCCCTCTTTCCTTCAGTTTACTCACCTTTAAGAGGTAAACAATAATAACAACTACCGCTCAGGGTTATTGCAATATTTCAATATGTTAATCAATATAAAATGCTTCAAACAGTGCCAGGCATATGGCATTTGCTTCATAAATGTGGAGGCCACCTCAGGCTCTCCAGGTCATGGAGGTAACTAATACTTCTCCCTCTCCCTCTGTGCATCTGTACTTTCCTCCTTAAATAGTGTAAATCCTATTGTCCATCTCTATAACTGGTTCTTTCCAAACATCTTAATTCCCTCGTTTTATTTTCCTGTATATACACACATATGTATCAAAGCCCCAAGCTGGTTAGAATCAACTTTATAACTTCACTTGAGCAAGGGAGGCTGCTGGTGGAAGCCACCAGGAATGCTGACTCTGTTCATGACTCAACATCGCTAATGAGTCCTTAACACCGCTTGGCGATCTTACTGTTCTTTACTGTTTCCAGATTATCCACTTCACACATGCTCTTTTCTCCTCTCACCTTTCACTGCCACCGTGGACTGTTCCTTAGTGGATGACCTCGCTTCATGGACCACTGAGAAAGCAGAATCGACCCAAATCTTCTTTTCCATGATCAAATCCACTGCTTCACTTGCCTCTGTACTTACACTATCTCTTTGTTCCCAAGATGGGACTTCAGCCTGATTGAATCCCCTCTGGTCTCCTTGGGCACTTGGAACCATAACAGTTCCCTGTCTTTCCTATATCGTCAATCAGTCTCTCTCTCGGATCATGGTCATGATGGAAATGATCTAAATTTAAAGAACAATTTTCAAACTTCCTTCAAAGTCCCAGATGGACTTTTGGTGACTTCCACCAAATATTAAAGGAAGAAATTATACTAATTCTCTACATTCTCTTTCAGAAGATACCAGGACAGGGAACACTTCCTAACTCATTCTAGGCAGTCAGCACTACGCTAAGATCAAAACTGGAAAACGACATTACAAGAAAGAAGAATACAGTACAATATCTCTCAAGAAGAAAAATGCAAAGATCCTCAACAAAATACTAGCAAATCACATCCAACAAGGTGTAAAAAGAATTATATACCACAGCCAAGTGGAATTTATCCCAGATATACAAGGCTTTGTTTCAAGCTTTAACAAAACAACTACCGCTCAGGGTTATTGCAATATTTCAATATGTTAATCAATATAAAATGCTTCAAACAGTGCCAGGCATATGGCATTTGCTTCATAAATGTGGAGGCCACCTCAGGCTCTCCAGGTCATGGAGGTAACTAATACTTCTCCCTCTCCCTCTGTGCATCTGTACTTTCCTCCTTAAATAGTGTAAATCCTATTGTCCATCTCTATAACTGGTTCTTTCCAAACATCTTAATTCCCTCGTTTTATTTTCCTGTATATACACACATATGTATCAAAGCCCCAAGCTGGTTAGAATCAACTTTATAACTTCACTTGAGCAAGGGAGGCTGCTGGTGGAAGCCACCAGGAATGCTGACTCTGTTCATGACTCAACATCGCTAATGAGTCCTTAACACCGCTTGGCGATCTTACTGTTCTTTACTGTTTCCAGATTATCCACTTCACACATGCTCTTTTCTCCTCTCACCTTTCACTGCCACCGTGGACTGTTCCTTAGTGGATGACCTCGCTTCATGGACCACTGAGAAAGCAGAATCGACCCAAATCTTCTTTTCCATGATCAAATCCACTGCTTCACTTGCCTCTGTACTTACACTATCTCTTTGTTCCCAAGATGGGACTTCAGCCTGATTGAATCCCCTCTGGTCTCCTTGGGCACTTGGAACCATAACAGTTCCCTGTCTTTCCTATATCGTCAATCAGTCTCTCTCTCGGATCATGGTCATGATGGAAATGATCTAAATTTAAAGAACAATTTTCAAACTTCCTTCAAAGTCCCAGATGGACTTTTGGTGACTTCCACCAAATATTAAAGGAAGAAATTATACTAATTCTCTACATTCTCTTTCAGAAGATACCAGGACAGGGAACACTTCCTAACTCATTCTAGGCAGTCAGCACTACGCTAAGATCAAAACTGGAAAACGACATTACAAGAAAGAAGAATACAGTACAATATCTCTCAAGAAGAAAAATGCAAAGATCCTCAACAAAATACTAGCAAATCACATCCAACAAGGTGTAAAAAGAATTATATACCACAGCCAAGTGGAATTTATCCCAGATATACAAGGCTGTTTCAGCTTTTGAAAAATCAGTTAATGTATTCAATCATATCAATGGGATAAAGACAGAGAATCACATGATCATGTCAATAAATGTAGACAAAGCATTTGAACAAACTCCAACACACGTTCATAATAAAGACTTAAAAAATAATCAACTATATTTGAAATTAAAATATTAAAAAAGACAGTAAATTAGGAATAGAGCTGAATTTCTTCAAATAGATAAGCATTATCTATAAAAAACATACAACTAACATATTAAATAGTGAGAAATTTGACGATTTCCCATTAAGATCTGGTACAGGCAAGCTTGTCCCTTAAATAATACTGGAAGCTCTTGCAAAGGCAATTAGCCTTGCAAAGACAAAAATAGCAAAGGAAGAAAAGAAAAGAAAAAACAATGCGATATTGTTATGTACCTATTAGAATGGCCAAAACCCAAACACACCAGCAAATGCTGACAAGGGTGTGAATCAGCATGAACTCTCTGGTGGAAATGCAAACTAGTATAGCCACAGTAGAAGATAGATTGTGGTTTCCTAGAAAATTAAACATCTACCAGAGGATCCAGCAAATCGTGCTCCTTGGTATTTACCTAAAAGGGTTGAAAATTTATATTTACATGAAAAACCTGCACATGGTTATTTATAATGGCTTTCTTCATAAATAACTAGAAATGACAGCAACCAAGATGTCCTCCAGTAGGTGAATGGATAAATAAACTGGTAGGTACATCCATATAATGCAATGTGTTCAGTATTAGAAATAAGTGAGCTTATCAAACCATGAATAGACAGGGAGGGGTCTTGTTACTAAGAAGCCAACCTGAAAAGGCTACATATAATATTATTCCAACTATATGACATTCTGGAAAAGCAAAATTGTGGAGGTGGTTAAAAGATCAGTGGTTGCCACAGGTTGCGCGGAAGTGGTGGGGGAAGGATGAATAGGCAGAACCCGTGGGACTTGTAGGGCAAATTCTGTATAATGCAATGATAGACGTCATTATATGGGCTCCCCTAGTGGCTCAATAAAGAATCTGCCTGCAATGCAGGAGATCCAGGTTGGATCCCTGGGTCGGAAAGATTCCCTGGAGAAGGGAATGGCTGCCCACTTCATTATTCTTACCTGGAGATTTCCATGGACAGAAGAGCCTGGTGGGCTATAGTCCATGAGGCCACAGAGACTTAGACATGACTGAGTGACTAACACTTTCACTTTCATGTCATTATATACTTGTCCAAACCTATAGAATGTACAACATCAAAAGTGAACCCTTTGGTAAACTATGGACTTTGGGCAATTATGATGTGTCATTGTAAGTTTATCACTTTTAACAAATGTACCACTCAGGTGGTGGGTGCTGAAGGTGGGGGGTGGCTGTGCATGTGAGGGGGCAGAGGCTATTTGGGAAATTTCTCTACCTTCTTGTCAATTTTATTGTGCACCAAGAACTTCTCTGAAAGTCATTAAAACATCCCCCACCCCAAACTTCCTTGACCTACATTATCCTCTAGCTAGTGTCCTATTTCTGTTTTCCTTCACAGTACAAATGTTCTATAACTTGTTTTGTGAAAAATTTCAAATACACATAAAAGTAGAACCATAAAATGAGCCCCTATGTACTCTCCATACAGATCTAAAAATTTTAAGCTTCTGGTCATATTTCTTTTATTATTTTTTGCTTTAATGTTTTAGAGAATTGAAGCATCAGACCTTATAACATTTCACTTCTAAGTATTTTAGTGTATCTCTTAAGTGCATTTTCTTCTGTAACCATGATTACTATACCATGATCATTATAGCTAACACATAATTAACAAAAATTCCTTGGTATCAACTAATATCCAGTTTAGATTTGTATTTCCTCAGTTATTCCCAAAATAGCTTATATTGGTATAGTAGAAAATCAATCCAAATAAGAGTCCTACTGAGAGAGTTAGTTCTTAGGCAGGTTGATAGGAAAGTTAGGGAAGAGCAAGAGGAAGGTGCCTTCACCTTGGTTGCCACACCTGTGACAATAATCTGTTTTGCCTAAGACTTTCTTTAAACCCACAGATGTTTATAACAACAATGTATCTTATTCAAGGACATGTTTCTCTTTCTTAAGGGAACCTGTTTCTTTGGACTAATCTCATACTTAATGTTAATTCGCTATGTTGTGGGTCTGGTAAGACCTTTACAATCTTAAAATATTCTTTTAACCTATTGTTGATAACCAACTGAAAAAGTACATAATGTCCTGCCTAAAGTAGTTGCTTGGAGTACTCTCCTACCTCCTTCCAGTGATTTTTACTGGAAGCTGTCTCTGTCCCTTTTTCCACTTAGAAAACTTTTGCTGTATGGAGCTCTGAGTGACCAAAGCATGTCTTTTGGCCCCGAAGTGAAATTTTCTCCCTGAGAGGTCACAAATTTGACACTGCTCACTGTAAGCTGTCTACTGTCATCCATCACTACATTGCATTTGGTTTTTATTTAAAAAAAAATTTTTTTTTTGGTCTCTTTTTATTGATTTTTTTTACTTATTTATTTTTCATCCATCTTTGTTCTTTGGCCTGTGTGGGCCTCCCATCGCAGTGGCCTCTCGTTGCAGAGCACTGGCTCTGGGCACATGCGCTCCACAGTGCTGGCTTGTAATTGGACACACTGGTTCAGCTGCTTTGCAGCATGTGGGATCTTCCCGGGCCAGGGTTCAAACTGGTGCCCCTTGCACTGCAAGGCGGACTCTTTACCCACTGGACCACCAGGGAAGCCTGGTTTTTATCTTTTGAATAGAGTTCAGTCTTAAATAAGTTCAATCTAGAACATTTTTTTTTTCTATGCCATGGTTGGTTGTCCTGTAAAATGGCCTGTATGGCATGCACATGCGTGCCAAGTCACTTCAGTCGTGTCTGATTCTTTGCGACCCTATGGACCATAGTCTGCTAGTCTCCTCTGTCCATGGGATTCTCCAACCCCAAGTAGTGGGTGAATTCCTAAGAGAACGCCACTCCCTCATCTGCCCTTTTCCCTTGAGCTGTTTCAGCTGGGTTTCCTACTCCCCCATCCTGTGAATACAACTCCCTGATGTGCATGTTAATACAACTAACAGGCATGTCTCTTTCCTCGCTTTTCTTGGTGTCTCAGCATTCATTAGACAGCTGACCTTCTCTGTTTCTTGGAACCCTGTCTTCTCTTGGCTTACGGAATCCATACTCTCCTGTATTTCCTCCCCTGTCAGGCAAAGCTTTTCCTGTCTCTTTCTTGGCCTTTTGTGCTATGACTGACCTCTATATACTGGAGTGGTCAGTATTTAGAGTTTCAGCCTAGGTCTCCTTTTTTCTGCTGCCCTGTGTTAGGTAAGACCTACTTTCTAGCACATGACTTTAAATACCATCTATACTCCGGGAGACAGTGAAGGACAGGGTATTCTGGCATGCTGCAGTCCACGGCATCACAAAGAGTCAGACAAGACTTAGAGACTCAACAACAACAAAAATACATAGTTAACTCCCAAATCTATGTCATCAGGCCTAATAGCTTCAAAATTGCTGAGTTACAATTTTACACTCCTACCTGAATTTACATTTAAATGTTTAATGAGTATCTCAAAATTTAACTTACCAAAAGCAGAACTCTTGGGTCATTATGTCATCAGTTCATGTGTTTCTATGGGCATCACCTGTCTTATCCATTGATCTTTAAGCTCTGGTAGGAGAGAGTTCATACCCATGCTGAATACCATTCTCTTGCCATGCGTAGCTCTGTGCCTGATACATAAATATTTGTTGAATGAAAAATGCATGAATGTAGTCCTACGTGTAATCCTACAAGTCTGATTTCTTTCATCTTATTGAGAATCCTGTGCCGCACGTGCCTTCAGAATGTGTACAAATCTGAAGTAGACGTATGCCCTGTAATGATCAGTGGAGATCATTTTGAGAGAAAATCTGAGAAAGACTACATCTGCTTTTTCTCTTTCTCCTGAGAACAAAATAAGATGATGTTCCATAGGTAGATAGAAATGTCTATTCCAAATGGTCATGGGTGGCTGAGAGCCAGGCGATTTTCTTTTGTGGTTTAAATAGACCTCAGGTGCATTGGATTCATCAGAATCTGTGACTCATGACATACTCTTATGGTTGGTTCATTGCCACTCTAAATTTTCTATTTATCTTTCTTTTGCTTTCCTTTCTATATTGTTCTATTAAATTATTAGGCACACATGAAAGCATGTATTTTATTTGATTGGTTTTTAAGTTGATAGAAAGTGTGTCACACTGTTTATAATCTTCCAGGGCTTTCATTAATATTATATCCCTATGATTTCTCCAGATTACTGCTTAACACTGTACTCCAGTTCCTTTAACTGCTGTATTATGTTTCACTGAGTGATTATAGGATATTTATTCATTCATTCTTCTACTGATGGATATTTGGATCAATAATATTATACAGCTGTCCTTTTGAGCTTGTCCTTGGCCTCCAGAATTCAGTGGAAGCCAATTTCTTTTAGATTTTCATGTAGTGGGAAATGTGGTAGATACTATGGGAGATGCCAAGAGGTGTAAGGAATGTGATTGTCCTTTGGGAGTTCACAATCTGTGTATGAGTCTCAGCAGAATGTGCTAAGTGCTGCAAAGGCACCTCACAGTATAGTCAGACAGAGTGGAATAAGGGGGGGTTTATTTAAAGTTCTGGGTGGTTTGAATGTTGGATCATGGTGAATGTGTGTGAACTTGATAGGTGGGAAAAGGGGACAGTTGGAGAGAGAAGATATGTAAGGAGTGGGAATAATGTGGAGGACAGAGGTAGGAAAAGATACAGAGAATCTGCTATACACTGATATCCCGGGGGTGGGGGCTGAGATGGAGCTTGGGTCATAGGACAGAGAGGTACAATACAGGAAAGGGAGGTTTAGGAAGGAGGAAGGGAGGTAGGATTTCCACCTTGGAGGCTTTAAAGGTTGGGAGAAAGAGTTGAGCTTTTATTCCATCTGCAGTTGAGAATCATTGAAAGGGACAGAGCTGCTGGCCACTCTGGAGACTATGAAGGGGTGTGTGACATCTGAGGGAGCGGGTCTAGATGGGACTCTGTCTTGTCCTCTTTGGGACCACTTACAGTTATACTAAGACAAGTGTATACAGTAGGGGAGATGCTGTGGACATTCTCTTTGATTTCAGTTTCTTTACCCAACACTCTTCTTTGATATTTTCTATGAGAGCCAGGCGATTTTCTTTTGTGGTTTAAATAGACCTCAGGTGCATTGGATTCATCAGAATCTGTGACTCATGACATACTCTTATGGTTGGTTCATTGCCACTCTAAATTTTCTATTTTTCTTTCTTTGCTTTCCTTTCTATATTGTTCTATTAAATTATTAGGCACACATGAAAGCATGTATTTTATTTGATTGGTTTTTAAGTTGATAGAAAGTGTGTCACACTGTTTATAATCTTCCAGGGCTTTCATTAATATTATATCCCTATGATTTCTCCAGATTACTGCTTAACACTGTACTCCAGTTCCTTTAACTGCTGTATTATGTTTCACTGAGTGATTATAGGATATTTATTCATTCATTCTTCTACTGATGGATATTTGGATCAATAATATTATACAGCTGTCCTTTTGAGCTTGTCCTTGGCCTCCAGAATTCAGTGGAAGCCAATTTCTTTTAGATTTTCATGTAGTGGGAAATGTGGTAGATACTATGGGAGATGCCAAGAGGTGTAAGGAATGTGATTGTCCTTTGGGAGTTCACAATCTGTGTATGAGTCTCAGCAGAATGTGCTAAGTGCTGCAAAGGCACCTCACAGTATAGTCAGACAGAGTGGAATAAGGGGGGGTTTATTTAAAGTTCTGGGTGGTTTGAATGTTGGATCATGGTGAATGTGTGTGAACTTGATAGGTGGGAAAAGGGGACAGTTGGAGAGAGAAGATATGTAAGGAGTGGGAATAATGTGGAGGACAGAGGTAGGAAAAGATACAGAGAATCTGCTATACACTGATATCCCGGGGGTGGGGGCTGAGATGGAGCTTGGGTCATAGGACAGAGAGGGTACAATCCAGGAAAGGGAGGTTTAGGAAGGAGGAAGGGAGGTAGGATTTCCACCTTGGAGGCTTTAAAGGTTGGGAGAAAGAGTTGAGCTTTTATTCCATCTGCAGTTGAGAATCATTGAAAGGGACAGAGCTGCTGGCCACTCTGGAGACTATGAAGGGGTGTGTGACATCTGAGGGAGCGGGTCTAGATGGGACTCTGTCTTGTCCTCTTTGGGACCACTTACAGTTATACTAAGACAAGTGTATACAGTAGGGGAGATGCTGTGGACATTCTCTTTGATTTCAGTTTCTTTACCCAACACTCTTCTTTGATATTTTCTATAGAATTTGCTGGTCTGCTAGAAGGCCAGCCTTTGTAGACAGAAACAGTGGTTTTGGGATGTCTTATGTTAGGCCTAACATAAAACAGGGTTTTTTTCCCTAAAAATATTGCATGTGTTAGCGTGTCTTTTTTTTTTTTTTTTTGGTTATTCTGGGTTTTCACTGCCGCTGCAGGCTCTTCTGTAGTTGCAGGGAGTGGGGGCTACTCTCTAGTTGACGTGACAGGCTTCTTGTTGTGGTGACTTCTCTTGCTGTGGAACTCGAGCTCTATGGCTCCCAGGCTTCAGCAGTGTGGCACATGGGCTCAACAGTTGTGGCTCCGAGGCTCTAGAGCACAGGCTCCATAGTTAACTGTGGCTCATGGGCTAAGTTGCTCCACAGCATGTGGGGATCTTCTTGGATCAGGGATCGAACCCGTGTCTCCTGCATTGGCAGGAAAACTCTTTACCACTGATCTACCAGGGAAGCCCAGCATGTCTTTTTAAAAAAAATTTTTTTTTTCATTTATTTTTGGTTGTGCTGGGTCTTTGTGGCTGTGTGGGCTTTTCTCTTGTTGTAAACAGTGGGAGCTATTCTCTAGTTGCAGTACATGGGCTTCTTATTGCTGTGGCTTCTCTCGTTGTGGAGCATAGGCTTTAGGGTACATGGATTTCAGTAGTTGTGGCATGTGGGATCAATAGTTGCAGCTCCTGGGCTCTCAAGCACAGACTCAATAATTGTGGTCCAGAGCCTTAGTTGTCCCATGGTACGGGGGATCTTCCCGGATCAGGGATCAAACCTGTGTCTTGTGCATTTGGAGATTCTTTGAGCCATGAGGGAAGCCTTTAGAATGTCTTACATCAAGATTATTTTCACATTTCATTTAGTTTGTGTTTTCCAATTTCTACATCTCTTCTTTTCGTTTTTTTTTTTTTTTTTTGAGGTTCTTTCTCAAACTTTATCAAGTATAATTAGAAAAACTTTTGTACACTATATATATGTATGCATATATATATACACATATAGTATGTATAGTATATATATATTTCAGAAAACTTACAAATTTTGCCTAACTAAAAAAAAAAGAAAAAAGATTTTCTTTTTTCTCCCCCCTAAACAAGAGTGGTAAGGGGAAGGCTGGATTTTCTCTCTTGATTATTTTAAAGATTTCTCTTCTGGAGGAGACTCCCTTGAATGTGCAGGCCACATTTCCATGAACAAAGGAAAATTGTAACTGAGGAGAAATGCAAACCTATGGCTCCCGTAGCCCACATGGTTCCACCCACACTCCCACTGCACCTACTATCTGGACAGCCCCAAAGTGTTTTCATTCAGTGGCACTTGTCTATGCTGAGAGAGAGATGCATATGTAAATAATACATAAACAACCTGAAATCATTTTGAGAAACACTGTGTGCCATTTGATCTGTTTTGGGTTTGGAGGCTTTCTCCTTTCACAGGAAATCCTGTCTTGATCTCACATTGAACCCTCATTAAGATGCTTGACTGGAAAGCTGACCCCCAGGACTGAGCCTGCAGAGGAGAACCCTTGATTCCTAATTGTGTGGATGCCAGCTCTAAAAGTGTTGACTTCTGTTTTGAACTGTGATTATCTTCCGTCAAGAAGTGGTGGAGAGGGCTTCCCCTGGTGGTCCACTGGGTAAGAACACCACCTTGCAGTGCAAGGGGCGCAGGTTCGATCCCTGGCCTGGGAAGATCCCACGTGCCGTGGAGCGGCTGGACCGATGTGTCCAATCACCGAGCCGGAGCTCTGGAGCACATGCACCCAGAGCCCGCGCTCTGCAACGACAGACACCACAGGAGCCAAAGAACAAACACGGATGAAAATAGAGAAAGGAAAGACCAATAGACGTGGCCCGCCTGCTCCCCTCCATCCCCAACCTGACCCCCGCCCAAAATAAATAAATAAATAAAACTTAAAAAAAAAAAAAAAAAGAAGTGGTGGAGAGCGTAGAACTCGTGAAGGCACAAATGAGTGACTGAACCAGAAAAAACGTGAAATCAGGTCATTAAGTCACCATGTGCCACCACAGCAACCTGGAAGTAGCAATTTGTAAGTTAATACCTGGAGCTGAACTGAGATGGGTTAAAAGCAATGATGTGATCTGATCTAAAGAGGGAAAATGAAGTCGTATTCAGGGCTCCCATAAGAAGTAAGATCTCTAGACTTAAGACCATCCTAGGGATAGGCATGGGTATGACATGTTTCTCAAAGGTGTGAGCTAGATGTTGGCTCATTCCTTTGGCTTAACAGATAAAAGTGTTTCAAGGGAGGAAGCTAGAAGTTTCCCAGTGGCAAGAAGAGAAGCCACAGGACTGAAAGATGTTTGTGTCTGAGTGTGCTGTGGATAGGGTGTCCCTGGGTGTTCTGTGGAAGTGCTCCATGCCTTGGTCTCTTCTCCCCAAGGAGAGGAGAAGCATACCAACCTCATGGGTCTTAATGCTACTAAGTATTGTTTATTTATTGTTCTTCTCCCCCATGTAACTATAAGATCCACAAGGACAGGGACTCAGAGTATTGGGTATACCGGTGTATCCCCACATTCCAGAACAATTTTTTTTTTTTTTTTGGCCACTTCTATTGGTCTTTCATTTATTTCCATCTTTGTTCTTTGGCCTGTGTGGGCCTCCCATCACAGTGGCCTCTCTCGTTGCAAAGCACCGGCTCTGGGTGCATGTGCTGCAGAACTCCGGCTCAGTAGTTGGATGTATCGGTCCAGCCACTCCGCAGCACATGGGATCTTCCCAGGCCAAGGGTAGAACTGGCACCCCTTGCACTGCAAGGCAGTGTCTTTATCAACTGGATCACCAGGGAAGCCCATCCCAGAACAATTTAACGCTGCATATAGTTATGGTGAATGAATAAATGTATAAATGGGCTTCCCTGGTGGCTCAGCTAGTAAGGAATCTGCCTGAAGTGCAGGAGACTTTGGCTTGACTTTTGGGTTGGGAAGATCCCCTGGAGAAGGAAACAGCTACCCACTCTAGTATTCTTGCTTGGAGAATCCCATGGACAGAGGAGCCTAGTCCATGGGGTCGCAGAGAGTCTCCCATGACTGAGTGACTTTCACTTTCAAAATAGGGCTGCTCTTTGAGTTCAATGAGCCCACTTGAAAGTTTCTACATGTAGAGGTCCAGTACGTTTATTGGACTAATCCTGAGCTGCTTAATGGGTTAAAAGCAATGATGTGATCTGATCTAAAGAGGAAAATGAAGTCGTATTCAGGGCTCCCATAAGAAGTAAGATCTCTAGACTTAAGACCATCCTAGGGATAGGCATGGGTATGACATGTTTCTCAAAGGTGTGAGCTAGATGTTGGCTCATTCCTTTGGCTTAACAGATAAAAGTGTTTAAAGGGAAGGAAGCTAGAAGTTTCCCAGTGGCAAGAAGAGAAGCCACAGGACTGAAAGATGTTTGTGTCTGAGTGTGCTGTGGATAGGGTGTCCCTGGGTGTTCTGTGGAAGTGCTCCATGCCTTGGTCTCTTCTCCCCAAGGAGAGGAGAAGCATACCAACCTCATGGGTCTTAATGCTACTAAGTATTGTTTATTTATTGTTCTTCTCCCCCATGTAACTATAAGATCCACAAGGACAGGGACTCAGAGTATTGGGTATACCGGTGTATCCCCACATTCCAGAACAATTTTTTTTTTTTTTTTGGCCACTTCTATTGGTCTTTCATTTATTTCCATCTTTGTTCTTTGGCCTGTGTGGGCCTCCCATCACAGTGGCCTCTCTCGTTGCAAAGCACCGGCTCTGGGTGCATGTGCTGCAGAACTCCGGCTCAGTAGTTGGATGTATCGGTCCAGCCACTCCGCAGCACATGGGATCTTCCCAGGCCAAGGGTAGAACTGGCACCCCTTGCACTGCAAGGCAGTGTCTTTATCAACTGGATCACCAGGGAAGCCCATCCCAGAACAATTTAACGCTGCATATAGTTATGGTGAATGAATAAATGTATAAATGGGCTTCCCTGGTGGCTCAGCTAGTAAGGAATCTGCCTGAAGTGCAGGAGACTTTGGCTTGACTTTTGGGTTGGGAAGATCCCCTGGAGAAGGAAACAGCTACCCACTCTAGTATTCTTGCTTGGAGAATCCCATGGACAGAGGAGCCTAGTCCATGGGGTCGCAGAGAGTCTCCCATGACTGAGTGACTTTCACTTTCAAAATAGGGCTGCTCTTTGAGTTCAATGAGCCCACTTGAAAGTTTCTACATGTAGAGGTCCAGTACGTTTATTGGACTAATCTCCTGCCCCTACTTACTCTTTTCAACCAGGGAAGGGCCCCAGATTCTGCTTAAATACTGGAGGAGGAGATCTCTATTTGGACTGCTTACTGGTAACTGAATTCTCTGATCAGAAGTGAGGACAGGGACATGACATTATCTAGCATCATCCAGGGAGACACATGTTTCTCCTTCTCGTGAATCTCATTCCCTCATAACTTGGTCATCATTTTCTTATTCACATACTCTGCTCAGTCCTGCTCCTCATTTGTGCTCTGACCCTGCATCCTATCAAGAATCATTTGCTTCCTCTCTGGCCTCCCGTGTCCTAACCCTCTGAGAGGGCATTTCCATCTCACCCCACTCTGTGAGGTCCTGCCTGCAACCTCTCACCTCTGGCAGCTTTCCCTGACTTAGTTTGTTCTCTTGGATACATTCAGTGCAGACCATACACTTCCTGGATTTGTCAGGGCAGAGCAGCACAGTCCTTGAGAACAGAGGTCTGATCTATTTGGAATGGAGACTCTTCTATTGATTTTTGTTGTTGTTCAGTCATTCAGTCGTATCTTATTCTTTTCTACCCCATGGACTGCAGCATGCTAGGCTTCACTGTCCTTTGCTATCACCTGGAGTTTGCTCAAACTTACGTCCATTGAGTCAGTGATGTCATCCAACCATCTCCTCCTCTGTCACCTTCTTCTCTTCCTGCCCTCAACCTTCCCCAGCATCAGGGTCTTTTCCAATGAGTTGACTCTTCACATCAAGTGGCCAAAGTATTGGAGTTTCAGCGGCAGTCCTTCCAATGAATATTCAGGGTTTATTTCCTTTATGATTGACTGGTCACATACGGGCTTCCTGGTGGCTCAGCTAGTAAGGAATCTGCCTGAAGTGCAGAAACTTTGGCTTGACTTTTGGGTTGGGAAGATCCCCTGGAGAAGGAAACAGCTACCCACTCTAGTATTCTTGCTTGGAGAATCCCATGGACAGAGGAGCCTAGTCCATGGGGTCGCAGAGAGTCTCCCATGACTGAGTGACTTTCACTTTCAAAATAGGGCTGCTCTTTGAGTTCAATGAGCCCACTTGAAAGTTTCTACATGTAGAGGTCCAGTACGTTTATTGGACTAATCTCCTGCCCCTACTTACTCTTTTCAACCAGGGAAGGGCCCCAGATTCTGCTTAAATACTGGAGGAGGAGATCTCTATTTGGACTGCTTACTGGTAACTGAATTCTCTGATCAGAAGTGAGGACAGGGACATGACATTATCTAGCATCATCCAGGGAGACACATGTTTCTCCTTCTCGTGAATCTCATTCCCTCATAACTTGGTCATCATTTTCTTATTCACATACTCTGCTCAGTCCTGCTCCTCATTTGTGCTCTGACCCTGCATCCTATCAAGAATCATTTGCTTCCTCTCTGGCCTCCCGTGTCCTAACCCTCTGAGAGGGCATTTCCATCTCACCCCACTCTGTGAGGTCCTGCCTGCAACCTCTCACCTCTGGCAGCTTTCCCTGACTTAGTTTGTTCTCTTGGATACATTCAGTGCAGACCATACACTTCCTGGATTTGTCAGGGCAGAGCAGCACAGTCCTTGAGAACAGAGGTCTGATCTATTTGGAATGGAGACTCTTCTATTGATTTTTGTTGTTGTTCAGTCATTCAGTCGTATCTTATTCTTTTCTACCCCATGGACTGCAGCATGCTAGGCTTCACTGTCCTTTGCTATCACCTGGAGTTTGCTCAAACTTACGTCCATTGAGTCAGTGATGTCATCCAACCATCTCCTCCTCTGTCACCTTCTTCTCTTCCTGCCCTCAACCTTCCCCAGCATCAGGGTCTTTTCCAATGAGTTGACTCTTCACATCAAGTGGCCAAAGTATTGGAGTTTCAGCGGCAGTCCTTCCAATGAATATTCAGGGTTTATTTCCTTTATGATTGACTGGTCTATTGACTAACACATACTGAATTCCTACTAAATGCCTAGCTCAGTGCAAAGTGCTGTAATAGAGACTAACGATGTGTTATGGACAACTTGAAAAGATCACATGTAGTGAGTGCTCTGCTACTCTAGGTTTTGGCTTAAAAGAAGAAAGGAGGTTCAAGTTCTAGAGTCTTAGCCCTTGTTGTCTGGATCGGTATGCATCTTCCTTTATTGCAAAAGCTTTAAGTGATACACTAGTCCAAACAGGTTGTGAGATTTTTTCCACATACTTGCCCAGGAGCTTCTGCCCCCTGGTGTGGGGAGAGGGCATTACAGTGTGATGGGAAATGGAGGTTTTGATTTTAACCTTGTAGACTCCATGAATTTTCTAACAGAGTAAATAGTGAATTCTTTTTCAAAGTGGTGTAAATTTTTCAAAGTAAGAATTATACAGAACCTTTATGTATAAATGGATAAAAAGTTACTCCAAAGAGTGTATGTTCTAGGGAAGGTTGGAGATATCAGAGCCCTGCCTTCTTTTTCCTTTAGAATTTTGCTAATGGCCTTCATAGAACTTAGAGGTCCTGATTCATAGTGGAAAATGCAAGACCTAAAAAATATGCAAGGGCCAGGGGGTGGGATATTATTATTTTTTAGATGACCTCCACAGTCCCTTCGGGGAAAAAGAAACTCACATCTAGTGAACTCTTTTTTAATGCCCAATCCTTTATATACCTTATTTCATTATGTTTTCACACTCACCCTATGAAGTAGGTTTTAATATACTGGTGTCACAGATGAAGAAAATGAACCAAGAGAGATTTCAGGTTTTTCTCATGACTATCCAACTTCTAATATTTTGAGCCAAGATTTAAAAGAAAGATTTAAAGAAAAAAAAAAAAAAGCATTGACTGTGATGATTTGTAGTTGCAGCATGTAAAATCTTTTAGTTTGAGTATATGGGATCTAGTTCCCTGACTAGGGATTAAACCTGGGCCCTCTGCATTGAGAGTGTGGAGTTTTAGGCACTGGAATATTGACTAAACAACAACAGAAATGGAACTCATTGGAAATCTGGGAAATGGCCTCCAGTTAGAGCTCTCTACATGTTCAGTTGTTCAGTTCTTTGCGACCCTATGGACTGTGTCTGCCAGGTTCCTCTGTCCATGGAATTCTCCAGACATGAAGACTGGAGTGGGTTGCCATTTCCTTCTCCGGGGATCTTCCTGATCCAGGAATTGAACCCAGGTTTACCTGCATTGGCAGGCAGGTTCTTTACCACTGAGCCACCTGGGAAACTGTGCCTGTTAGAGAGCTGGTCGTCTGCAGAAGACACACAGCAGGTGCGAAGTTCTGCTCTCCAGACCCTCATGCCTGCCAAATACAGAAGCTGTTCTTTGTTAGGAGCCCCGAGGAATGGCATCAGTTGAGGCCTCCAATAATGTAATCACTTTTAATCAGCCTTTAATGAGGATATAAGCAGCCTCTGCTTACCTCTGTGGCAGAGAGGCAACTACACATAAACCTCAATTACTCAGACATTTAAAAATCAATTTCAAATAAAACGTCCAGGTGATGGAACTAAAGGGATTAGAAGGCTCAGGATGTGTGTGCAGGCCTGGCATGTCTTCTCAGGGCAGGGGAGGTAGACAGCTCCTTTAATGCAATCAAGCTGGCCGGCTTTGTGCCCTGAGGGGTTTAGGGAGCAGCCTTATCTCCCAGCTCCTCCTGGAAGCAGAGGAAGATTCCATTGACAAGAGAACACAAAATGACTTCTGCATGTTCAAACCAGAGCCAGTGTTCTCCTCATTTTATTTTATAGTCGTGAAGAGGAAATGTAGCCTTAGGATACCACTGAAGCCCCTCCATCCTACTCTGACCTCGATCTGCACTACCAGATCAGATATATTACTATTTTTGTGGATAATCTCAACTTTTTTTTTTTTTTTTTTTGACCAGTCATATCTCCTTATTGTTCCCTCAATTGGCTGGCAATTTAACTCAATAAACTTTTATTGAGCATGTACCATGTGGCAGGCACGGTGCTGAGCCACATGGGGACACAGAGGTGAGGGCATTATAGTCTTTGCTTCACTTTACAGGGTAGAAGAAATGAGGCCAGTTCCGGACCTGATCAGGGTTTACAGCCCTACAAAACCAAGTCACTTAAATCTTTGGACATGGCAGGCTATCTGAGTCCCAGTCCTTGCGGACAAGGATAGCCCTGGGGATCAGCTGCTTAAATAGTCTTTTGATTCTGTGTGTTCAAGTTTCTTATTCCAAGTATTTTCTTCTTCTTTGCTTTTGGGATCTTCCTGATCCAGGAATTGAACCCAGGTTTACCTGCATTGGCAGGCAGGTTCTTTACCACTGAGCCACCTGGGAAACTGTGCCTGTTAGAGAGCTGGTCGTCTGCAGAAGACACACAGCAGGTGCGAAGTTCTGCTCTCCAGACCCTCATGCCTGCCAAATACAGAAGCTGTTCTTTGTTAGGAGCCCCGAGGAATGGCATCAGTTGAGGCCTCCAATAATGTAATCACTTTTAATCAGCCTTTAATGAGGATATAAGCAGCCTCTGCTTACCTCTGTGGCAGAGAGGCAACTACACATAAACCTCAATTACTCAGACATTTAAAAATCAATTTCAAATAAAACGTCCAGGTGATGGAACTAAAGGGATTAGAAGGCTCAGGATGTGTGTGCAGGCCTGGCATGTCTTCTCAGGGCAGGGGAGGTAGACAGCTCCTTTAATGCAATCAAGCTGGCCGGCTTTGTGCCCTGAGGGGTTTAGGGAGCAGCCTTATCTCCCAGCTCCTCCTGGAAGCAGAGGAAGATTCCATTGACAAGAGAACACAAAATGACTTCTGCATGTTCAAACCAGAGCCAGTGTTCTCCTCATTTTATTTTATAGTCGTGAAGAGGAAATGTAGCCTTAGGATACCACTGAAGCCCCTCCATCCTACTCTGACCTCGATCTGCACTACCAGATCAGATATATTACTATTTTTGTGGATAATCTCAACTTTTTTTTTTTTTTTTTTTGACCAGTCATATCTCCTTATTGTTCCCTCAATTGGCTGGCAATTTAACTCAATAAACTTTTATTGAGCATGTACCATGTGGCAGGCACGGTGCTGAGCCACATGGGGACACAGAGGTGAGGGCATTATAGTCTTTGCTTCACTTTACAGGGTAGAAGAAATGAGGCCAGTTCCGGACCTGATCAGGGTTTACAGCCCTACAAAACCAAGTCACTTAAATCTTTGGACATGGCAGGCTATCTGAGTCCCAGTCCTTGCGGACAAGGATAGCCCTGGGGATCAGCTGCTTAAATAGTCTTTTGATTCTGTGTGTTCAAGTTTCTTATTCCAAGTATTTTCTTCTTCTTTGCTTTTGTCTTAATCTCTCCATTTTGTAAGGTAACATATTTTAGGGCTGTTGTGTGGATTAAATGAGCTACAATATTGTACTGGGCACCAGTAGGTTTGGCTATGTGGTGCTACCGTCCCTATCTTGAGAATTATCACCATTCATATTGCACTCAATGGTGTCCCTTGGATTTGCAAAGTATCATGTTACAAAAGTTAAAAACATGACTCACATGACATAGAACAAATCTGAATCAAAAATCCGTTCAGTTTATTAATTCATTAGGAGGTCATTAGGATGGCAAATCTGGTTCAAAGGAGAATCAGGAAGGAAATTTATATAGTCACTGAATCAAGGGGGTACTGAAATGGGTTTGTTAAATAAATGATAAAATGGGTTAATGATCTACAGAGCAATAAAAGTATAGCCTTCTGGTTTTCCATGTTACAGAGGTTGACCAGTCAGTAGACGTGTAACTTCAGTGTATCTGTGTTCTAATCAAAAGTAGTAAACAGCAGATTCAAACACAGACATGTTCTCCCAGGTCACAGAGGTAGCAATTTTTTAAAAGGGCTAGGTAGTAAATATTTTTGGTTTTCTAGACATATGGTCTCCATTGAAGCTACTAACTCTGGCACAGAGTGGCCTCAGAACAACCTTAGATAATAAACAGAGGGATTGTTTCAGTAAAACTTTATTTATACATACATATGGCTAAAGGTCATAGTTTGCCAGCTCCTATCCAGATGATTAAATAGCCAGTGAAACAATGCCCAAGTGTGACACCAAGAGCACATGCAGTTATCTGTTAATAATTGCCTTGTCTCTAATTGTTGGTTCATTTTTCTTAACAGCATTAAAATATGAATGGAACCTCCTGGACTTGCTGATGCACTGTTCCTGCACCCCTCTACACACCCCGGCCACCTACATGGATACAGCAGAGCCTTGAT
The DNA here is from genome assembly GCA_022376925.1 of Tragulus kanchil. Taxonomy (NCBI): domain Eukaryota; kingdom Metazoa; phylum Chordata; class Mammalia; order Artiodactyla; family Tragulidae; genus Tragulus; species Tragulus kanchil. Next base: position 129,118,017 of record JAIOJX010000005.1, on the reverse strand, counting down.
GTTTGTACAGATGGGCCACATTCTCTCCTCCCTGTCTTCATCAGTGTTGTCTGGATCATGGTTGGCACCTGACCCAGTTTCCAAACCTGAAGTGGAAGTAAGTAATTCTTATGCAAGATTGGTTGCTTTTATTTATTTGGCTGTACAAGGTCTTAGTTGCACATGTAGGATCTTTAATTGGGGCATGTGGGATATAGTTTCAGGAATCAAACCCAGGCCTCCTGCATTGGGAGTGAGGAGTCTTAGCTCCTGGACCCCAGGGAAGTCCAGGTTGCTTTCTCTGGGGACTGACGGATGAAGTAATTTTCTGCCACTTAAACCAGAAAACAAAGGAATGAAGGTCGGAAGAAATCTGCTCAGTGCCTCTCTGCCTCATTTCACTCTCCACACAGTGGGGGTAATAGTGGACCACTTCCTGGGATGGTTGTATAGTTTCAGTATGATAACACAGGTAAAGCCTCCAGCTGAGAACACAGTATGTGCACTTTAGAAATGATTTCTCTTGTCTTTGATCCCTTTCCTACCCTCTCCTTCCCAAGGTGGCTCCATTGCTAAATGGCTTTAGTATCACTACAGAAATTGTGCCGGTCCCACAGCTCTGCCTCCTCTCTGCTTGAGTTCATTGCTCTTTCTTCTTGACACTGATGTTTTATTTCACCACTGACATCTAACCTTTGACTTTACTCAAACTGCTTCTTATAACTTCATGGTTTATACTTGATTAACTATTGCTGATTTCTCCATTTTCTTCTGTGAGTGAGGAGGAGCAGAGAGGACCAAGCAGAGCAGGAGTGTGGCTAAGTGCTTTCAATAGATGGTCTCTAAACGGCACAACTATTTACTTTTAGGGACAGGTTACCTTTATTTTGATTCCATAAAGTTAAGTTTAGTGAAGTGAAATTTGTAAAGGTAAAAATCAAAAATATGGGGTGTACAGTTGCCTAAGTTTTGAGAATCACTAATGTAACCACCATCACCCCAGAATATTTCCATGTGCACCTCTGTGGTCAACCCTATATTCTCTCCTTTGAGTCGTGGCCCCTGGAGCCCTAATTTCTGCCTTTGTAGTTTTGTACCTGTTGTCTTTCACTTAGAATGATGTCCTTGATGTTCTGTCCACCCATGTCAGAGCAGTTAGAGTAGTTCATTTCCTTTTATTCTTGAATAGAAATATACTGTATGAATGCATTTTTTAATTGAAATACAGTTGATCTACAATATTCTACTTTCACCTGTATAGCAAAGTGATTCAGTTATACACCTGTATACATTCTTCTAAACATTGTCTATTATAGCTTATCCCAAGAGATTGGCTCTAGTTCTGTGCTACAGAGTAAGACCTTGTTGTTTATCCATTCTAAAGGCAATAGTTTGTATCTACCAACCAAAAACTTCTAATCTACCCTTTACAGCCCAGCCCCTCCCACTTTGCAACCACAAGTCTGGAATCTTATTTCTGTGAGTCTGTTTTGTAGACAGGTTCCTTTGTGCCATATTTTATTACTTTACTTTGTAGTGAAGCAGTTTATTTATAATGTGCCAATCTCTGTGGTACAGCCAGCTGACTCGGTTATAAACGTATACACATTTTTTTTTTTTAATATGCTTTTCTATTATGGTTTACCCCAGGAGATTAGATATACTTCCCTGTGCTATACAGCAAGACCTTCTTCATCCATTCTAAATGCAATAGTTTGCATCTACCAACCCCAAATTCCCAGTCCATGTCTCTCCCTTTTCCTCCTGGCAACAGATCTATTTTCTTTGTCCATGATTCCATTTGATAAATAAGTTCATTTGTGCCATATTTTAGATTTCCACATATAAGTGAAATCAAGCAGTCTTTGTCTTTCTCTTTCTGGCTTGCTTCACATAGCATGAGTGTCTATTTACATCCTTGTTGCTGCAAATGGCATGATTTCATCATTTATGGCTGTAGTATTACAATAGCATTATGTAACTGTGTAGTATTCCATTGTATATATGTACTGCATCTTCTTTATCCACTCGTCTGTTGATGGATGTTTAGATGGCTCCATGTCTTGGCTTTTATAAGTAATGCCACTATGAACACAGGAGTGCACGTCTCTTTTTGCATTAGAATTTCCTTAAGATATAAAGCCCAGGAATGGATTTGCTGGATCACGTGGAAACTCTATTTTTAGTTTTCTGAGGAACCTCCATATTGTTCTCCAGAGTGGCTGCAACAGCTTACGTTCCCACCGACAGGGTAGGAGGTTCCCTTGTCTCCCGAGCATTTACTGTTTGTTTGTGGATTTTTTTGATGATAGCCATTTTGACTTATGTGAGGTGATTATTTCATTTAGTTTTGATTGCTTTTCTCTAATAATTAGTGATGTTGAGTATCTTTTCATGTTACTACTGGCCATCTGCGTATCTTCTTTTGGAAGGTACTATAAGGTCTATTAAGGTCTTCTGCCAGGTTTTGATTGGGATTTTCGTTGTTAGGCTGTTTGTATTTTTCAGCGATTAAGTCTTGTCAGTTGTGTCATTCTGGCCAAAAAAAAAAAGAAAAAAATTATTTATGTAAGATAATTTTAATGAGTCATAGTGATTGTTTTAGCTAAACCAAATTTTGTTGCAAAATAATTCTTTTAACAGGTATAGAACATGCCTATCATGTTGTGGGTAACTAAAAATGCATTTAATCAGATTGAGTAATTTCTGACTGGAGAGGGAGCACAGTAATAGATGTAGGAATAAAAAATTTGAGGTTTTGTGTGGTATTTTTGATACTTTTCTGTTTATTTTGCTGCTTGGCAAAAATAAGAGTTCAAATTCCTTCTGGGTTCTTTCATAACTGATACATGAACTTGGCCTAATTGTTGATCCATAGAGAATGGTTCGAAATACCAATACCCTCAGGGTTATATTTCCCAACTTTTGTTGTGGAAATATTTAGTCAACTAATGATCTCCTCCTCCATCCCCTGCTGTTAGCTTTGGCAGAAACTGCACCCCTTGTTCTTAAAGGAACACAAAAATAATCCTCAAAGGGGACAAATACCTGTGTGAAGCTCCCGAAGAACTAAAATGAGGAATGCCCAGCATCAAGGAGAGATTTTAAACTCCTTACTCAAAGAAAAATGAAAAAATATTCTGTAAAGACAAGAATGTATATTCCTGATTATAATGAATGAAGCTGGAGGAAATCTCACCTCTAGCGACTCAAAGGACAGGTTGGAACTCTTAATGTCTCTCGGCCAGATAATGTCTAAGTAGCCTGAATAAATTTTTATTTGAGGTCAGCCTCATCTGCCATCTAGTCCTCTCAGTATATACTGGACATCTACTGAGGAGAACACCAAGGTATGTCAAGACAGGTTGTTAACCTTTTGAGGAGCTTAATGGAAGCAACACAGTCTAGTCTTTGCAAATTTGTCTTAGCTAATACTTATTGGGGTGGTCAAAAAGTTCATTTGGGTTTTTCCAGAAAAGGGAACAGAGAAAACCAAATGAACTTTGTGGCCAACCCAGTATTTAGCATTAACTATGCAACAGGCACTACTCCCTGGTAGCTCAGCCGGTAAAGAATCTGCAGACAATGCAGGAGACTCAGGTTCAATCCCTGGTGGAAAAGATCTCCTGGAGAAGGAAATGGTAACCTTGCTCCAGTATTCTTGTGTGGGAAATCCTATAGGTGGAGGAGCCTGGAGGGCTACTGTCCATGTTGTCTCAAAGAGTTGGACACAACTTCGTGATAAATCATCACCAGGTGCAACAGGTACTGTGCTTAAAAGGCAGGATAAATATCCCATTTATTTTACAGCAATTCTGTGAGAACATTGTTATCATTTTCCTTTCAGGAATCTAAGGTATGGAAAAGTTCTATACTAGTGTGTACATATACAATAGCTAGCAGCAGATCTGTGCCTCTAATGAAGTCCATCTGACTTTAAGGTCAGTATTATGCTTTTAAGTTTGGGGTTATGATATTGGTTTATACAAAACACACAGGACAAGAACAGTCATTGTCTAAAGTGTGGCAAATAGTGATAGCTATATTTTTAAAACGTGAAAATTACAACTGTTGTGTGTTTGTATGTGTTACTTGGAGTGTCCAAAGAGTTTATAAAGAAGTGTGCCACGTAGGTGGTATTAGTGAAGAATGTATATCTTGCATCTAGATAGCTCACCTTTAGTTGCAAAAAGCTGAGAAGTCCTCTATTTGAGAGTTATTCTATGTGGCCACCAAGGGTTTCCAGTCTTTATGCTATCAACTGCGGGGGCCTTCCGCAGAAAGGGAAGGCAGCGGGATTGCCCCCGGCCGAACCAGGAGATCTCAGAGAGAGATGAGCCTTGCTGTCCTGCCCCCTTCCGCCAGCTGGGCATGCCAGGGACGACCAGACATGGCAGGGGTTCTGTCGGAGCAGTTCCACTTTATTAATGTAAACTAACAGTTTTTATAGGCAAACGAAGGGGGGTTTGCAAGGGACTTCCTATGGTTACACCAATCAAGCTAAAGGTCGAGCAGTTATGTATTTACATTGCAATAGGAACTCATGGTGAGCACCAGGGGGATCAATTAGAAGTTTTGACATGGACCTTAGATCACGCCCTGTTTCTTCCTGTAGGCATCCTTTTAGCACCAAACTGTAAATATGTGCTTAAGCTTCCTTATGCTTGCAAAGGCCCTCTTTCCTTCAGGGCCCCACAATCAACAAGAATGTCCTATTAAGCATTTGAACTCTTTGGAGTAGTAACACATTTATTTAATGAGTTCTCAACCACAAGATTAGTGAGGATCCTGACCCAAGAGCAATAGTATGGTGGCACACTCAATTGGGAATTATTACAAAGTTGTGAGTGAAGTGAAGAGGAAACAATAAGGGTGGGTTAGTAAGAGGGAGGTCCAGTTCCAATTCCTCCCTTTGCTCTTCTGGGATTAGGAGGGAGGAAACCATGCCTGGATTCTCGAGAGAGTTATACCTGAAACTCAGGCTGAAGATATGGAAGAGGGCTGTCTATGAGAAGATGGGTGGTCTTGGGAAGAGCAGCAGCAGAGAAAGAATGACAATGTACCAACCTCTTTCCTGCCATCCAGTATCCTTGGGAGAGGACACATGATTTATTGGTTTATACAAAACACACAGGACAAGAACAGTCATTGTCTAAAGTGTGGCAAATAGTGATAGCTATATTTTTAAAACGTGAAAATTACAACTGTTGTGTGTTTGTATGTGTTACTTGGAGTGTCCAAAGAGTTTATAAAGAAGTGTGCCACGTAGGTGGTATTAGTGAAGAATGTATATCTTGCATCTAGATAGCTCACCTTTAGTTGCAAAAAGCTGAGAAGTCCTCTATTTGAGAGTTATTCTATGTGGCCACCAAGGGTTTCCAGTCTTTATGCTATCAACTGCGGGGGCCTTCCGCAGAAAGGGAAGGCAGCAGGACTGCCCCCGGCCGAACCAGGAGATCTCGGAGAGAGATGAGCCTTGCTGTCGTGCCCCCTCCCGCCCGCTGGAGCATGCCAGGGACGACCAGACACGGCAGGGGTTCTGTTGGAGCAGTTCCACTTTATTAATGTAAACTAACAGTTTTTATAGGAAACGAAGGGGGGTTTGCAAGGGACTTCCTATAGTTACACCAATCAAGCTAAAGGTCAAGCAGTTATGTATTTACATTGCAATAGGAACTCATGGTGAGCACCAGGGGGATCAATTAGAAGTTTTGACATGGACCTTAGATCACGCCCTGTTTCTTCCTGTAGGCATCCTTTTAGCACCAAACTGTAAATATGTGCTTAAGCTTCCTTATGCTTGCAAAGGCCCTCTTTCCTTCAGGGCCCCACAATCAACAAGAATGTCCTATTAAGCATTTGAACTCTTTGGAGTAGTAACACATTTATTTAATGAGTTCTCAACCACAAGATTAGTGAGGATCCTGACCCAAGAGCAATAGTATGGTGGCACACTCAATTGGGAATTATTACAAAGTTGTGAGTGAAGTGAAGAGGAAACAATAAGGGTGGGTTAGTAAGAGGGAGGTCCAGTTCCAATTCCTCCCTTTGCTCTTCTGGGATTAGGAGGGAGGAAACCATGCCTGGATTCTCGAGAGAGTTATACCTGAAACTCAGGCTGAAGATATGGAAGAGGGCTGTCTATGAGAAGATGGGTGGTCTTGGGAAGAGCAGCAGCAGAGAAAGAATGACAATGTACCAACCTCTCTTTCCTCCTGCCATCCAGTATCCTGATGATGTCTCCATTGGCCAGAGGACAAAATTACATGGGTGGAGTAGCCCAAAAGTGTCCCCTCCCAGGGCACAGAGCAGGATGGGGAAGGGTGGACAGAGGATCTGGAAAGGCAAATGGTCAGCAGGAGGATTGAGTCAGGAGTAATTTGTTGCTAATCACACTCAAAGCAGCTTGCCAATTACTTCCTTTTGTAAATTAAGAAGATTCAACATTACCCCGGCAGTGGTGGTGGTTTAATAGCTAAGTCATGTCCAATTCTTTGCAACCCCATTGACTCTACCCCACCAGGCTCTTCTGTGTATGGGATTCTCCAGGCAAGAATACTGGAATGGGTTGCCATTTCCTCCTCCGGGGGATCTTCTGGACCAGCAATCAAACCTGGATCTCTTGTATTGCAGGCAGATTCTTTACCGACTGAACTCTGGTAACATGCACTCTCCAAGATCTTGTTTTGCCATTTTATTCAAATAACAAATAGTTTTCTCTTATTCCCTTGCATTTAGATATTTTTTATGCTCGTGAGAGAAAAGGGAGGAATTACAGCTACCTAGTCAGCTGGGATTATTGACAGCCCTTCTTATCCTCAGTTTACTATGGGAATGTCATCCCTCAGGTGTGTTATGGGGGTGTGGAAAATGGAATATCATCGCTTTGCATCAACCAGTAAGTCTTAGGACAAGAAAGGGTTGTTGAACAGACCCATCATGATAGAGGAAAGGAGGAGAGGGTGTGTTGTGCACAGAATATTGGGAAAGGGGAAGGAGCAGAAAAAAAAGAATAAAAATTAAAATGCAATGATATTAATATTTTTTCTAGAGCTGAGCCGCCAACGATTAAGAGGCCTCCCTCTCTTACCCAGGAATCTGAAGCTAGTTGTAATGGGAGGGAAAGAGTAGCGTTATGTCTTCTCCTCTGTTTTTGTGCTGAGACCGGTCACACACATGTGTGCCTCTCCAAGTAGATTATTAAAGTGAGTCCAAGCTGCCATCATCATAAGCAGGAGGTAGAGAGAGGATCACTTAAGGATGTTTTTCCTTATCATGGAGTCTGCCTGTTAGTAGAGGGCATGCTGAGTGGGGGTGACAAAAACCTTCCCCAGGGCTCTGAGAACAATACATTTCCAGGATATTTGAGAAAAGGGAGTCCCACAGCACTGTAGGTATGCTCATAATTATCTATTTCCCTATCAAGAAATTGGCTCTCATCCCTCATTTCTGGCTGGATATTAAGCATCTTCTCGAGGTAATTTTGAAACCCTCTTTCTCTGCACACACATGCACAGAGCTAACAGGGTACTGTGCATGATGAGAAACCTGAAAACTGAGGCCTACTGTAGTACGTTAAAGAAAGCAAATATATCCTTGGCAAGACTTGAAAAACATGCGAGATGTCCCCCAGAAATAGTTTCATACTAACAAACAGAAGTGAAAAAGGAAAAAAGTAAACTAGGTAAAAACTTTCAAGCCCATCTCAGTTACAGAGAAAATCCACGGAAGTTTTCTTAAGAAGCTATTACCAAAATCCTAAAAATCCAAGAGAATTACAATAATCCATTTTCCATTCCAAGTCATTACTTACTGGTAACAGCATGTCCACTATCCATGTTGATCAACAGCTTATAGATGAATAAGGACTTAAGAATCTAGTATTTAAATTCAGCAGGCTGTTTCCAGTAAGTAAACTGAAAGACCAAGAAATGCCCAAAACACAATGACTAATCCAGATAGCTCTTTGTAGCTGCACAAATAGAGATCAGACTCTGGAGATCTCTGGAGATCATTTCCTCTTAAGTTCATATTTTTAATGTTGTGAAATGTTTGCATTTTACATTACTTTGTTACCCTCAGGAAACAACCTGGAAGGAGAGAAGATGGTTGAGTTGAATTGTAGTAGCAAGGTAGGTGCAGTCTTTCGTTGTAAATCCTAGCGTCAAACTTGGGGCACACACAGGAACTTGTTGAAGGAGTCTCACCCTAGCTTTTCTTGAGGTTTTTCATTCAAGTATCAGCACATTTATATGAAAGAGGCCTAGGTGTTCATCAGGACTCAAAGGGGATGGAAGGGAGAGCATAAGTTTTTGCTGTATCTCTTGCTTGAATTAACACAGTGATCACCTCCCTGGTGGCTCAGATGGTAAAGAATCTGCCTGCCATGTGGGAGACCTGGGTTCGATCCCTGGGTCAGGAAGAGCCCCTGGAGAAGGGAATGGCTGCCCACTCCAACACTTCTGCCTGGAGAATTCCATGGACAAGAGCCTGGTGGACCCTGGTCCATGGAGTCACAAAGAATTAGATACAACTAAGTGACTAACACTTTCACAACCAAGTCTGGTACACATACTTCCTCCAATTTTTCCAAGATAGGGGTCATTTTGTCCCTTCCAGATGACTCCCAAAGTTCTTGAATGACCCAAGAAGACAAATCTATTAGTATTTCAAAATCCTAGGAAACATTGGAAAGGCTGCAAACAGTGTGAGTCAAACCTGGCTCCATACCTTTCCAACCAATGTCACCTGGTCCCTGAAAAACCAAGCCCAAAACTTGGATCTTCTCTAACGTTCCCTATTTTCTTTCAAAGGAATTTGGTTGTTATTCTGTTTCCCTTCTATTTTGCCTCTCCCACTCCAGAGACTGAAAGTGCCATGACTTGCTAAGGTGTGGGCATGAGACTCAGTCATGGTCAATACAGCAAGTCTGCTAGGAGGTCACTAGAAAAGGTATTTTTCCTCCTAATGCAAGGAAACACACTGCACACGCTTAAGAATGGTTATATTTAGAAGGACTGACAACCCAAGTGTTGGAGAAGAAAGAGAACAACTGGACCTATACAATATTGCTTTGGAAGATAATAGTTTCAATATAAAATTATGATATGTTCATCAGGAGTATTTGCCTTGTACAATGAGTTTAGGAGTGTTCCTCACTCTTCAAATTTTTGGAAGTGCTTAGTAAGTACTGATATTAATTCTGCTTTAAATGAGTAGTAAAATTCACCACTGAAGCCATCTTGTTCTGGGCTTTCTTTGTTGGGAGGTTTTTGATTACTGATTCAATCTCCTTAATTCTTGCCAGTATGTTCAGATTTTCTACTTAACGATGCAGTCTTGATAGTTTTTTTTTTTTTTTCTTTTTAGGGATTTTTCTGTTTATTTTAGGTTGTCTAATTTGTTGGTGTATAATCGTCTTTTAAGCTATTTAAAATTGTATTTCCATGGTATCAGTTGTAATGCCTCCTCTTTAATTTTTGAGTCTTTTTATATCTTACTTTAGCTAAAGATTTCTGAATTTTCTCTTTTCAAATAATTAGCTCTTAGTTTTATTTGCCACTTTTCTCTGGTCCCTATTGCATTTATTTCCACTCTGATCTTTATTTCCTTCCATCTACTAACTTTGGTTCAGTTTATTCTTATTTTTCACCTAGTTCCTTAGGGTATAAAGTTAGTTTGTTTGAGATCTTCCTTTTTTCCTTAATTTAGGCATTTACTGCTCTGAACTTCCCTTTTAGAACTGTTTTTTCAGCATCTCCTAGGTTTTGGTATGTTGCACTTTCATTTTCATTCGTTCTATTTATTTTTCTTTTGATACTTGGTAGGGTTTCAATCTTAAAGTTGCCTAGACTTATTTTGTTACTGTTCATGTGATCTATCGTAGAGAATGTTCCGTGTGCACTTGAGAAGAATGTGTATATCCCCTCCCTCATATCTGTTAGGTTAGCTTGATATTTTCAGGTGCTCCAGTGTTGGCTGTGTATATGTTTATGATCGGCACATCTTCATGATGTACTGACCCCTTTATGTTGACCTAATGACTTTTTCTTGTTATCATTTTTGGCTTTAAGTTTCTTTTGTCATATAAGTATAGCTACTACTGCTTTCTTTTGGTTTCCACTTCCACGAGATACCTTTTCCTATACAATATTGCTTTGGAAGATAATAGTTTCAATATAAAATTATGATATGTTCATCAGGAGTATTTGCCTTGTACAATGAGTTTAGGAGTGTTCCTCACTCTTCAAATTTTTGGAAGTGCTTAGTAAGTACTGATATTAATTCTGCTTTAAATGAGTAGTAAAATTCACCACTGAAGCCATCTTGTTCTGGGCTTTCTTTGTTGGGAGGTTTTTGATTACTGATTCAATCTCCTTAATTCTTGCCAGTATGTTCAGATTTTCTACTTAACGATGCAGTCTTGATAGTTTTTTTTTTTTTTTTCTTTTTAGGGATTTTTCTGTTTATTTTAGGTTGTCTAATTTGTTGGTGTATAATCGTCTTTTAAGCTATTTAAAATTGTATTTCCATGGTATCAGTTGTAATGCCTCCTCTTTAATTTTTGAGTCTTTTTATATCTTACTTTAGCTAAAGATTTCTGAATTTTCTCTTTTCAAATAATTAGCTCTTAGTTTTATTTGCCACTTTTCTCTGGTCCCTATTGCATTTATTTCCACTCTGATCTTTATTTCCTTCCATCTACTAACTTTGGTTCAGTTTATTCTTATTTTTCACCTAGTTCCTTAGGGTATAAAGTTAGTTTGTTTGAGATCTTCCTTTTTTCCTTAATTTAGGCATTTACTGCTCTGAACTTCCCTTTTAGAACTGTTTTTTCAGCATCTCCTAGGTTTTGGTATGTTGCACTTTCATTTTCATTCGTTCTATTTATTTTTCTTTTGATACTTGGTAGGGTTTCAATCTTAAAGTTGCCTAGACTTATTTTGTTACTGTTCATGTGATCTATCGTAGAGAATGTTCCGTGTGCACTTGAGAAGAATGTGTATATCCCCTCCCTCATATCTGTTAGGTTAGCTTGATATTTTCAGGTGCTCCAGTGTTGGCTGTGTATATGTTTATGATCGGCACATCTTCATGATGTACTGACCCCTTTATGTTGACCTAATGACTTTTTCTTGTTATCATTTTTGGCTTTAAGTTTCTTTTGTCATATAAGTATAGCTACTACTGCTTTCTTTTGGTTTCCACTTCCACGAGATACCTTTTCCCATGCATATTTTGAGGTTATGTGCATTTTTAAAGTTGTAGTGAGTCTCTTAGAGGTAGCATAGAATTGTTTTAGTAGCCATTCATTCACTCTGTGTCTTTTGATTGGAAATGTTAATCTCTTCAGAATAATTATTGTTGGGTAAGGACTTACTAGTGACGTCGTGTGAATTGTTTTCTGGCCAAGAATGCACTGATGCTTTTATGCATTGTCTAATTTCATTCTCCCACAACACGAACTAGTAGGGACGACTGCTCTTTGACATTGGTCTTAGCAATATTTGGGGGGTGGGGGGATAATCTGTCGTCTCCAAAATCAAGGGAAACAAAAGCACAGAGTGGATGGACTTCATTAGTGTACCCAGTTGAGCACCATTGCATTACCCAGATTTTACAGGTAGGGGCCTGAGGTTTGGAGAAGTAAATTACTAGCCTTAAGGTACTTTGCTGATAAAGGACAGGGCCAAGATTTCAGTCTAGGTTTGCTTGTCTTTAAACTCCTGAATTACTATTCCTTATTGATTATTCAAACTTGACTCCTTCCCCACATACATCATTTGGACTCCCATCTGAAGTGGGAGCTGTACTGATTTCTCATCCACCTAACTATACATTCACTCACCAGGAATGCGTCTCCCCAACTCACCCAGCCATTACCTCTCTGCCAGTTCACATTTTACACTCTTCTGGATTAATGCATGGACCAGTGTAGCCAACCCTTCTAGATTGCAACTTTTTTCCCCTCTAAAGTTCTATTTATTTTTCTTTTGATACTTGGTAGGGTTTCAATCTTAAAGTTGCCTAGACTTATTTTGTTACTGTTCATGTGATCTATCGTAGAGAATGTTCCGTGTGCACTTGAGAAGAATGTGTATATCCCTCCTCATATCTGTTAGGTTAGCTTGATATTTTCAGGTGCTCCAGTGTTGGCTGTGTATATGTTTATGATCGGCACATCTTCATGATGTACTGACCCCTTTATGTTGACCTAATGACTTTTTCTTGTTATCATTTTTGGCTTTAAGTTTCTTTTGTCATATAAGTATAGCTACTACTGCTTTCTTTTGGTTTCCACTTCCACGAGATACCTTTTCCCATGCATATTTTGAGGTTATGTGCATTTTTAAAGTTGTAGTGAGTCTCTTAGAGGTAGCATAGAATTGTTTTAGTAGCCATTCATTCACTCTGTGTCTTTTGATTGGAAATGTTAATCTCTTCAGAATAATTATTGTTGGGTAAGGACTTACTAGTGACGTCGTGTGAATTGTTTTCTGGCCAAGAATGCACTGATGCTTTTATGCATTGTCTAATTTCATTCTCCCACAACACGAACTAGTAGGGACGACTGCTCTTTGACATTGGTCTTAGCAATATTTGGGGGGTGGGGGGATAATCTGTCGTCTCCAAAATCAAGGGAAACAAAAGCACAGAGTGGATGGACTTCATTAGTGTACCCAGTTGAGCACCATTGCATTACCCAGATTTTACAGGTAGGGGCCTGAGGTTTGGAGAAGTAAATTACTAGCCTTAAGGTACTTTGCTGATAAAGGACAGGGCCAAGATTTCAGTCTAGGTTTGCTTGTCTTTAAACTCCTGAATTACTATTCCTTATTGATTATTCAAACTTGACTCCTTCCCCACATACATCATTTGGACTCCCATCTGAAGTGGGAGCTGTACTGATTTCTCATCCACCTAACTATACATTCACTCACCAGGAATGCGTCTCCCCAACTCACCCAGCCATTACCTCTCTGCCAGTTCACATTTTACACTCTTCTGGATTAATGCATGGACCAGTGTAGCCAACCCTTCTAGAGAATGGGGGTCATCTATTTGATGAGTAGAACCCCAGGAAAAAAACTGGATTTCTTACCAGGCTAGCTATGTGAGTCCTCAGAGTTACTTCCATTTTATTTGTAAAGGAAGAATGTTCTTTCACTCCCCACTTTCCCCAAAGAAGAATAGGCACTCACACCAGTTAGAGAGTCCTAAGGAGTTAGAGCTGTAGGGACTTTAAAAACGGTCACACTCAGTCAGCCCAGTTTACAGATGTAAAGGCTAAGGCCCATTAAGGAAAACAGGAGACTTGAAATCACACAGGTAATTGGTGGTGAGCCACACCTTGAAATCCCAAGTTCAGGGCCCTTTCCGCTAAATTCTTCTTTTTCTAGAAAAGACAAAGACTCAGGACTGTGACACGGGGGTTTTAGAGGTGGTTTGAATTATTGGTGAATTATACATAGAATTATATTTAATGGTTCTATTTCTGAATAATATTTTATAGATGAAATTCATTATTTTTAAAATTACTCTTCTAAAAAGACAACATTCATTAATGGCTTTGCCGTTTCTTTTAGCATTTTCTGTTTTAAGGACTTAATATACGCTGGGTTCTTTCTCTCTCATTTAACTCTTACCGTGTGAAGCAGGTATAATGATCTACTGTATTGGCCAGGAAATAGGAACCACTTTAAGACTTTGAGTAGAAGGAATGAAAAACTGGACTGGGGGAATTGAGCCAGGAAATAGGAACCATTGCATTACCCAGATTTTACAGGTAGGGGCCTGAGGTTTGAGAAGTAAATTACTAGCCTTAAGGTACTTTGCTGATAAAGGACAGGGCCAAGATTTCAGTCTAGGTTTGCTTGTCTTTAAACTCCTGAATTACTATTCCTTATTGATTATTCAAACTTGACTCCTTCCCACATACATCATTTGGACTCCCATCTGAAGTGGGAGCTGTACTGATTTCTCATCCACCTAACTATACATTCACTCACCAGGAATGCGTCTCCCCAACTCACCCAGCCATTACCTCTCTGCCAGTTCACATTTTACACTCTTCTGGATTAATGCATGGACCAGTGTAGCCAACCCTTCTAGAGAATGGGGGTCATCTATTTGATGAGTAGAACCCCAGGAAAAAAACTGGATTTCTTACCAGGCTAGCTATGTGAGTCCTCAGAGTTACTTCCATTTTATTTGTAAAGGAAGAATGTTCTTTCACTCCCCACTTTCCCCAAAGAAGAATAGGCACTCACACCAGTTAGAGAGTCCTAAGGAGTTAGAGCTGTAGGGACTTTAAAAACGGTCACACTCAGTCAGCCCAGTTTACAGATGTAAAGGCTAAGGCCCATTAAGGAAAACAGGAGACTTGAAATCACACAGGTAATTGGTGGTGAGCCACACCTTGAAATCCCAAGTTCAGGGCCCTTTCCGCTAAATTCTTCTTTTTCTAGAAAAGACAAAGACTCAGGACTGTGACACGGGGTTTCAGAGGTGGTTTGAATTATTGGTGAATTATACATAGAATTATATTTAATGGTTCTATTTCTGAATAATATTTTATAGATGAAATTCATTATTTTTAAAATTACTCTTCTAAAAAGACAACATTCATTAATGGCTTTGCCGTTTCTTTTAGCATTTTCTGTTTTAAGGACTTAATATACGCTGGGTTCTTTCTCTCTCATTTAACTCTTACCGTGTGAAGCAGGTATAATGATCTACTGTATTGGCCAGGAAATAGGAACCACTTTAAGACTTTGAGTAGAAGGAATTTGATAGAGCCAATATCCCCAGTCAGACTGGGAGTGCTGAGAAGGTAAAAAGGGGGCGGTGAGGCAACTCAGAGATGAGCGGCAGTAGAAAGCTGCTACACTGTGAGACGGGAGGCACAGGACGAGGTGGTGTCCGCATTTTCAGAAGCAGGATCCTCTGAGAGGCAGCCTGCTCAGTGAAGCTGATACTGGAAGAGAGACTGCTCCTCCCAGAGACCCGAGAGGAAGTGAGAGAAGGGGGTGAAGACATTGACAGCTCCCACCATCTAGCCTTCCATCGTTGCATCCCACCGAGAGAGCCTACCTAGCAGCCAGAGAGCAAGGGAGCCTGGGAAATGTGGTTCCTGAAACATAGAGATGTCCAGAGAATGGATTGGAAGGCAGACAGGTACCAATCTACACAATTGTCTTTACCAATTTCTATGATTTGTGACAGTCACCTCAACAGATACCTAACAAACAGAGGCCATGGGGAGTGAGACCCCACATTTCTGTTTTTAGGATTCCTTCTCTTTATCCTAAAGAGGAGATTTGAGTCATATAGATAGAAACAAGCTGGCATTTCATATCTTTTGATGACTTTGTTGGGGTGGAAACTGCCAGTCAACTCACCTAGGAATCCACCAGCCAACAAAATTCAAAAATACAGGACATGACAGGCACTAGACTCAGTATTTTCCAAAAGGAAACACTTACCAGTCATGTGAGGGCTGAGGGCACAAACAGAAGCATATTGTGGAGTGAATTGTGTCTCTAGAATTTCTATACTGAAACTCCAACCCTCTATGTGAGGTCCTAAGTGTGAGGCCCTAATCCAATATGTCTGGTGTTTTTATAAGAGAAGGAAGAAGTACCTGGGATGCCTGTACCCAGAGAAAAGGCCATGTGAGGACACAGTAGGAAGACAGCCATCTGCAAGTCAGGAGAGAGAAACAGTCTTGCCCACACATTGGTCGTGGACTTTGAGCCTCCAGAATTGTGACAAAATAAATTTCTTTTGTTTAAGCCGCCTGGTCAGCAGTATTTTGTTCTGGAAGCCTGAGAACACTAAGCCAAGGTACCAGCACAATATATGAAAGAAGAATCAATGCTCATGCTGATTTCAAAGATGGGGCAAGAGGTCTCCTGCTATGAATTATATAGTCCCTGAAATTATTTACTAAGCAGTAGAAAGCTGCTACACTGTGAGACGGGAGGCACAGGACGAGGTGGTGTCCGCATTTTCAGAAGCAGGATCCTCTGAGAGGCAGCCTGCTCAGTGAAGCTGATACTGGAAGAGAGACTGCTCCTCCCAGAGACCCGAGAGGAAGTGAGAGAAGGGGGTGAAGACATTGACAGCTCCCACCATCTAGCCTTCCATCGTTGCATCCCACCGAGAGAGCCTACCTAGCAGCCAGAGAGCAAGGGAGCCTGGGAAATGTGGTTCCTGAAACATAGAGATGTCCAGAGAATGGATTGGAAGGCAGACAGGTACCAATCTACACAATTGTCTTTACCAATTTCTATGATTTGTGACAGTCACCTCAACAGATACCTAACAAACAGAGGCCATGGGGAGTGAGACCCCACATTTCTGTTTTTAGGATTCCTTCTCTTTATCCTAAAGAGGAGATTTGAGTCATATAGATAGAAACAAGCTGGCATTTCATATCTTTTGATGACTTTGTTGGGGTGGAAACTGCCAGTCAACTCACCTAGGAATCCACCAGCCAACAAAATTCAAAAATACAGGACATGACAGGCACTAGACTCAGTATTTTCCAAAAGGAAACACTTACCAGTCATGTGAGGGCTGAGGGCACAAACAGAAGCATATTGTGGAGTGAATTGTGTCTCTAGAATTTCTATACTGAAACTCCAACCCTCTATGTGAGGTCCTAAGTGTGAGGCCCTAATCCAATATGTCTGGTGTTTTTATAAGAGAAGGAAGAAGTACCTGGGATGCCTGTACCCAGAGAAAAGGCCATGTGAGGACACAGTAGGAAGACAGCCATCTGCAAGTCAGGGAGAGAGAAACAGTCTTGCCCACACATTGGTCGTGGACTTTGAGCCTCCAGAATTGTGACAAAATAAATTTCTTTTGTTTAAGCCGCCTGGTCAGCAGTATTTTGTTCTGGAAGCCTGAGAACACTAAGCCAAGGTACCAGCACAATATATGAAAGAAGAATCAATGCTCATGCTGATTTCAAAGATGGGGCAAGAGGTCTCCTGCTATGAATTATATAGTCCCTGAAATTATTTACTAAGCAACTAGGTCCTTTTAAAAAAGAAAAAACCAAGTTTCTCTTTTATATTGATGTATAGCTCATTAACAAGGTTGTGATAGTTTCAGGTGGACAGCAAAGGGACTCAGCCATACATATATATGTTTCCAGACACCACCCTCCCCCCCCTCCCAATCCGGGCTGCCACATAACATTGAGCAGACTTCCATGTGCTCTAGTGAAGGTCCTTATTGGTTATCCATTTTGTTTATTTATTTTTTGGTTATCCATTTTAAACATAGTGTGTACCTGTCCATCCCAAACTCCCTAAATATTCCTTTCCCTCATCTTCTCCACCAAGAACCGTAAGTTTGTTCTCTAAGTCTGTGAGTCTGTTTCTGATTTGTAAATAGGTACATTTGTATCATTTCTTCTTAGATTCTGCATATAAGGGATGCCATACACATTTCTTCTTCTCTGTCTGATTTAAGTTCACTCAGTATGGCTATCTCTCGCAACAGGGTCCTTTCTATAGTCAGGGGTGAGGTTGAAACACACAACCATTAGACAGAAAAAAAGAGAGCAATAGTTCAAATTCATTTGCTGATAGAACTGATTTCCCTTGAGAGCAAGTTGCAAGCAAGAGGGAGAAAGACAGAATGAGAAACTGGGCATTTGTAAAAGAAGGGATTCCAAAGAGGTGTATGGTGGGGGAGGGAATTGGAGGCCCTGAAGATAACATTTTCCAAGTCTACAGCTGTGGCTGGCTAAAGTCTTGGTGAAAGATGTATTTCCTCTTTAAATCTATGACTTTCAGAAAATATGGAAGCGGGTCAGCAAGCTAATTTTTGGATATGTTTCTTTCTCCAGACCATTCCATGGTTCTTAGCAAATTATTAAAACTTTCTAGTTTGGATGCATTTTGTTAAAGTCCTTGACTCATCAGGACCTAAGAATTCTATGTCAGTTTAATTGTGGGTATATTGTTTTATTGAAATTTATTAAAATAACTTTCCTAGTTTGGATGCTTTTGTCTGGAAGCCTGAGAACACTAAGCCAAGGTACCAGCACAATATATGAAAGAAGAATCAATGCTCATGCTGATTTCAAAGATGGGGCAAGAGGTCTCCTGCTATGAATTATATAGTCCCTGAAATTATTTACTAAGCAACTAGGTCCTTTTAAAAAAGAAAAAACCAAGTTTCTCTTTTATATTGATGTATAGCTCATTAACAAGGTTGTGATAGTTTCAGGTGGACAGCAAAGGGACTCAGCCATACATATATATGTTTCCAGACACCACCCTCCCCCCCCTCCCAATCCGGGCTGCCACATAACATTGAGCAGACTTCCATGTGCTCTAGTGAAGGTCCTTATTGGTTATCCATTTTGTTTATTTATTTTTTGGTTATCCATTTTAAACATAGTGTGTACCTGTCCATCCCAAACTCCCTAAATATTCCTTTCCCTCATCTTCTCCACCAAGAACCGTAAGTTTGTTCTCTAAGTCTGTGAGTCTGTTTCTGATTTGTAAATAGGTACATTTGTATCATTTCTTCTTAGATTCTGCATATAAGGGATGCCATACACATTTCTTCTTCTCTGTCTGATTTAAGTTCACTCAGTATGGCTATCTCTCGCAACAGGGTCCTTTCTATAGTCAGGGGTGAGGTTGAAACACACAACCATTAGACAGAAAAAAAGAGAGCAATAGTTCAAATTCATTTGCTGATAGAACTGATTTCCCTTGAGAGCAAGTTGCAAGCAAGAGGGAGAAAGACAGAATGAGAAACTGGGCATTTGTAAAAGAAGGGATTCCAAAGAGGTGTATGGTGGGGGAGGGAATTGGAGGCCCTGAAGATAACATTTTCCAAGTCTACAGCTGTGGCTGGCTAAAGTCTTGGTGAAAGATGTATTTCCTCTTTAAATCTATGACTTTCAGAAAATATGGAAGCGGGTCAGCAAGCTAATTTTTGGATATGTTTCTTTCTCCAGACCATTCCATGGTTCTTAGCAAATTATTAAAACTTTCTAGTTTGGATGCATTTTGTTAAAGTCCTTGACTCATCAGGACCTAAGAATTCTATGTCAGTTTAATTGTGGGTATATTGTTTTATTGAAAATGTTAAAATGAAGTTTAAATAAGCCCAAAGTGCTCAGGTGTGCCATTCCAATGTGGGGTCCTGAGAGCTACTGTGTGATTGCTTTTGTGCAAAATAATTTGAAGAAGTAAACTGATATTCTGCAGTTGGCATTGCCCTTGGGTCTTCCTTGAGCCCGGGTGGCAATCTGGGATCTGCTTGAGATGAACTGGTTCACGTTTTTCCCAGAGTCCTGCCTAGTCCTATGAGTCACAGTTGCACTCCACAAATATGCTTTTCCCTGAGGGGGAGAAAGGGTCAGGGGCTCTCTGGGGAAGAGAACACAGGTTGGCAGGTGAAGGTCATCTTAAGAGTTAAGGAGACAACAGCAGCAAGGTTTGCAGTTCTAGAGGAGAGAGACCTACATGCACAATTACAAGACCGCTCATAGTTCCAGAAACCAACCTAAGGAGAGTTTCCACAGTAATTTGATAACATCTTTGCTACAGAGAGGGGAGTCTCAGACCAGCAGCTTCTACAAACCTGTGAGCTCATCAGTGAGGCAGACCTCCAGACCCACTGAATCTGAATCTACATTTTGACAAGACACCCAGGTAAATTCAACACCCAGCACCAGGTCAGCCTTCACTAGCAACAGCAGACAGCACCCACTGCAGTTGCAAATTGCCTCTGGATGATAGGAGGCAACGGTTCCCTAGGCTGCTGTCAGAAATATGCCACTCACTGGGGTAGGCTCCAGGGAATTCTCTGTTCTCCCTTCTAACCCTGTTCTTCAGAATTCTCTTGCCTGCAAGAGGTGGGCTCCACTGCTCCCAGCCTGTGTTTAAAACCCTCACCAAAACAAGCTGTCCTTGATGTGGGGCAACCATTCCCAGTGGTAGGGAACCTAAAGCCAGAAGTGAACACTGCCAAGTAAATTCATAGGTTGCAGACTTGATACAATCACCACTTAGAAGTATGGTGGCTTTTTGCTATGAACTACCCCACCCCCAATTAATATGGTGAAGCCCTACCCACTCCCATGTAACCATATTTGAAAAAAGGTTCCTTAAGGAGGTAATTAAGGTTAAATGAAGTTATAAGAGTGGGGCCCTCGTCTGATAGGATTGGTGGCCTTATAAGAAGAAGAAGAGATGGATGGATCTCTCTACACATGCACACCGAGTGAAGGTATCGTGAGGACTTAGTGAGAAGGTGGCTGTCTTGAAGTCAGGAATAGAGTGCTGACCAGAACCTGACCACAATGAACCTTGATCTTAGACTTCCAGCCTCCAAAACTGTAAGGAAATTCATTGTTGTTGTTTAAGTTACATACTCTGTGATATTTTGTTATAGTAATCCAAGCAGACTAAGACATACTTGTCCAAGGAGAATAAACTATTGGAAACTAGATTCTTGATAAGAAAGGGGATGTTTTCAATTTAAAGCTTATCTGCTGACATTGGACATGTTGATTTTCTATGATCAGTTTCTATCTATAGCTTCTCAGGACATATTCAGCTCAATTTGAGCACATATGGCCCAGTCGTTTTATTATAATACTTATAATAACACATACACCTAGGGGATGGGAGGATGTATCAACACACACCCTGGCCTGTTTAGCATGACCAACTAATTTGCCTAGGATGGAGGGTTTTCTTGAGATGTGGGACTTTCACAGCTGAACCAGAAAAGTCCTAGGCAACTGGAACAAGTTGATCACCCTAAATAGACCAAGTTTCACTTGTTGGAAGGCCAAAGGTGACACATAGTAAGGAAACAGTTATTGAAAGGTAAGTAGGGCCTGGTCTAGTTTCACCCTTGTGACTTCACCTCTTGGAACCTAAATTTCTCTGTGAGACGAGGGACCTGGTTATGTCTAAGGGATATTCCAATTTGCATATGCAGTAATTTCTGATTTGTGGAGTGTTCTGTCTTTGAGAATTGGAGAGATGAAATTGTATCACTCCACCAAATAATCAAAGGAGAGGAACAAGGCTCTGAGCTTGGTGCACAGATACACATGTATATAACGCACTGTCTTCATGGAGCTTACTGTCTAATGGGGATGATGAGAAACAGATGCAAGGAGAGCTCAGAAGGAAATAACAGTGTTATGAGAGGTGATGATCTGGGATCTTCTCAGAAGCAGCAATGTCTTAGCTGAGATTGGAAGAGAGCAATATGAAAATAAAGGTAGGGAACAGTAAGGACTTCCCTGGTGACTCAGATGGGAAAGAATCTGCCTGCAATGTGGGAGACCTGGATTCAGTCTCCATGTCAGGAAGATCTGGAGAAGGGCATAGCAACCTACTCCAGTATTCTTGCCTGGAGAATCCCACAAATAGAGGAGCCTGGCAGGCTGCGGTCCATAGGGTTACAGAGGGTCAGACATGATAAGTGACTGAGCACACAGGGAACAGGAAACACCTAAGGGCCTGAGATGAGAAAGAGATTAATGAGCTTAAAGGAACAGGACTATAGTTTGAATAAACCAAGTGAGTCAGAAGTAGTGGAAAGAACTGAGATTGGAGAGGCAGGCAGGGGCTGGATCACATCAGTCTCATCAGAGACAATAGGAGCTCAGACTTTTCCAAGTGTCAAGAGAGGTGAGCAAAGGGTGAAATTGTATCAGAGTTACACAAACTGGCTAACCTTGCTCACAAAATTATTATTGTATAATTACAAAGTACACATATGCATATAATAAAATAGGAAGCATATAACATTTCTGTTCTATAGGTCTGATTTTAATTAATGAAAAGAGCCTTCAATGGATTGACAGAAGTTTAGGATCTATACCTTTACCTCATCACTTTAAACATTAGAATCCACTTCAGCATGACTTTCATGGAAAATGACAAAATGAATCTAAGGCTCAAATTTCCCAAACCTGCTCCTTTGTGAGTGGAAGGTTTCTTGGAACATATCTTTACAATTAGGATCTAATTATTATTGATGCTTAAATGGTCTTACTGGCTGCATCTTCAAGAAAGTAAAACACAGTTTACTCTTCCCCAATGCTGAATAGTGTTTGAATAAGGACTCTAAGAGATATTACCCCGGATGCTGGATCTTTACAAGGGCTTGAATTAATGTAAGAGGGATTAGAAATTGTATCTGTTTTGGTTTCAAGTTTATCCCCCAAGTATTACAAAGGCATTTGAGACCACTTCAAAAATTAAATACTGCACAAAATAAAGCAATAAAGGGAGAGGAAAAGACAGTACAAATCTCTTTATCCCTCAGAAGGAAATGAATTTGCAATAGGGAAACTCAATGACTGAATTCTGCCCCTGAATTTCCTGGAAACTGAGGAAAGAAGGGGCATGGGGGGTTGCATGATGCTTATTATCTGATAACAAGAAAATATCAGAAGCACTCTACAGAGACAGCCTTTTTCTTTAAACTCCACAGAAAGAGGAATTTATCTTGTAGATATTTGTGTAAGAGACGTTTGTTATCTAATGGACAATGCTTTCAATAGAAAACTTTAAAGGAAAGACAGAAAGGTAGTTTTAGAAATGTTTCATGGGCCCGCTATCTGCAAAAGTTGAGTTGTATAGCTCCACAGTGCCATTTTTGTAGGAAGCTGAGATATTGTGGTCCCTGTACTTTGCTTTATGATAGGGAATCCACTTAAAGGACCTAGAATAAAGAAGATATTTCTTATGTCCATTAGACCCTTTCTAGCAAATTACAGCTCCTTAAAGTAAGCCTTTGGTAGGCATTGACTTGCACTCAATTTCAGAAAGTACAAATCTCAGGGGAAAACAGATAGTCAAGACTATTAGCCAAAATGGACTCTGAATGGCCAGTCATGAAAGAGGCAGAGCTGGTCCTCTGGGATAGGAGGTTAAGATGTCGAATTGTTGTCTTGTCCAGAGACCATCTTATTTCAGCACAGACTTTCTGAACAAAGATTATATCTTTTTCTTGGAAAAAAAAAAGTGATTACTCTCAAGAACTTGAACGTATTCCTTGTGGTGACTGACTCCAAATTTTGATCCCCTGGCCTCAGGAAGAAATGCAGAGTGTGGGCAGATGTAAAGGAGAGAATGACTTTCTGTTGGGCGGGGTGTAGGGAGCATTTCCTGGGGATGTCTGCCCGATTGTACAACTCTTCCACAACTATTTAAGTCAAACCTACGTGGTATAGCTATAGTTCTGGCTCTTTTATACATGCTTACACATTGTGTTCTAATTTATCTGTTTTTGTGGCTTCTTTAATTCAAGGATGATTTCCTCTTTTCATTAAAATTTTTACAAGGGCTTGAATTAATGTAAGAGGGATTAGAAATTGTATCTGTTTTGGTTTCAAGTTTATCCCCCAAGTATTACAAAGGCATTTGAGACCACTTCAAAAATTAAATACTGCACAAAATAAAGCAATAAAGGGAGAGGAAAAGACAGTACAAATCTCTTTATCCCTCAGAAGGAAATGAATTTGCAATAGGGAAACTCAATGACTGAATTCTGCCCCTGAATTTCCTGGAAACTGAGGAAAGAAGGGGCATGGGGGGTTGCATGATGCTTATTATCTGATAACAAGAAAATATCAGAAGCACTCTACAGAGACAGCCTTTTTCTTTAAACTCCACAGAAAGAGGAATTTATCTTGTAGATATTTGTGTAAGAGACGTTTGTTATCTAATGGACAATGCTTTCAATAGAAAACTTTAAAGGAAAGACAGAAAGGTAGTTTTAGAAATGTTTCATGGGCCCGCTATCTGCAAAAGTTGAGTTGTATAGCTCCACAGTGCCATTTTTGTAGGAAGCTGAGATATTGTGGTCCCTGTACTTTGCTTTATGATAGGGAATCCACTTAAAGGACCTAGAATAAAGAAGATATTTCTTATGTCCATTAGACCCTTTCTAGCAAATTACAGCTCCTTAAAGTAAGCCTTTGGTAGGCATTGACTTGCACTCAATTTCAGAAAGTACAAATCTCAGGGAATACAGATAGTCAAGACTATTAGCCAAAATGGACTCTGAATGGCCAGTCATGAAAGAGGCAGAGCTGGTCCTCTGGGATAGGAGGTTAAGATGTCGAATTGTTGTCTTGTCCAGAGACCATCTTATTTCAGCACAGACTTTCTGAACAAAGATTATATCTTTTTCTTGGAAAAAAAAAAGTGATTACTCTCAAGAACTTGAACGTATTCCTTGTGGTGACTGACTCCAAATTTTGATCCCCTGGCCTCAGGAAGAAATGCAGAGTGTGGGCAGATGTAAAGGAGAGAATGACTTTCTGTTGGGCGGGGTGTAGGGAGCATTTCCTGGGGATGTCTGCCCGATTGTACAACTCTTCCACAACTATTTAAGTCAAACCTACGTGGTATAGCTATAGTTCTGGCTCTTTTATACATGCTTACACATTGTGTTCTAATTTATCTGTTTTTGTGGCTTCTTTAATTCAAGGATGATTTCCTCTTTTCATTAAAATTTTTTCAATTAAAGATTCATTAAATATTTTTCAGATTATAATCTGACATATATGTATATATGTGTGTGCATGTATGTGTATATAACCATTTTATACCTTTACTTCATTACTGCTGTTATGCTATTAGTTATTTGATTAGTTATTTAATTAATGAATGAATCTTAATACAAGCTTAATGCTGAAGTGCTGTCTAGTTTTACTTAATGCAAGAAAGCTGTGATGCACCTATGTGCCAAGCTTTATCCCACCTCAGAAGCCTGGCCTGAGAAAGAAGACAGTCTCCGTCTTCCAGTCCCATGGAGTGCCTAATTCCCTGGCTCCAAATTACTAGGTTTTTAGTTCAGTGCATCCCTGTTTCCTTCAGGAGAAAATTCCATCCTTCCCTGTTTCAATGGTCTTACCTTCAGGGAGTCATCGATTGGAAAATCACAGACCAGCCAGGATTGGTTAGTTTTTGAATGTCTAGATAATTTGGTACAATCCAGTCTCTTGGTTAAAGTTCTGTGGATCTCTGTTGGACACGACTAATCTGGAAGTTGATCTGAATGATCTGGACATATGCATACTGTTATGCCCTGAGAACCCTAGAGAATAAATGGTGCCCTTCGTGCCTTGTCAGGGGTGTCTATCCTGCAGCTCTGTCCTGGGCTCCTGATAGTGAGCTCACACAGGAGAGATGCCAGCATCAGTTGCTGGGGTTGGGAGATCAGTGTCCGTAAATCCCTGCAGTATCTCTTAGTCGCCTGGCTAAAGTGAAAAGGGGAAACACCTCAGCAGGGGTGAATAACTGAATGCTGGGCTAGGTCCTCAAGGTCACACTTAAATTTGTTAGCTTCATAGTATCAAAGAGAAAAGAAAAGGCATTTTGCATAAGTCTCTCTCAAAATGATCATTTCCTTTCATCACTTGCTTTCCTTCCTCAGAAATGCCCTATCAAAGAAAAAATAAGAAAAGGGCATTTTGCAAATAAAGCAACTCTTCACAACTATTTAAGTAAACTACTGTATATATGTTTTTTGCTTACACATTGTGTTCTAATTTATCTGTTTTTGTGGCTTCTTTAATTCAAGGATGATTTCCTCTTTTCATTAAAATTTTTTCAATTAAAGATTCATTAAATATTTTTCAGATTATAATCTGACATATATGTATATATGTGTGCATGTATGTGTATATAACCATTTTATACCTTTACTTCATTACTGCTGTTATGCTATTAGTTATTTGATTAGTTATTTAATTAATGAATGAATCTTAATACAAGCTTAATGCTGAAGTGCTGTCTAGTTTTACTTAATGCAAGAAAGCTGTGATGCACCTATGTGCCAAGCTTTATCCCACCTCAGAAGCCTGGCCTGAGAAAGAAGACAGTCTCCGTCTTCCAGTCCCATGGAGTGCCTAATTCCCTGGCTCCAAATTACTAGGTTTTTAGTTCAGTGCATCCCTGTTTCCTTCAGGAGAAAATTCCATCCTTCCCTGTTTCAATGGTCTTACCTTCAGGGAGTCATCGATTGGAAAATCACAGACCAGCCAGGATTGGTTAGTTTTTGAATGTCTAGATAATTTGGTACAATCCAGTCTCTTGGTTAAAGTTCTGTGGATCTCTGTTGGACACGACTAATCTGGAAGTTGATCTGAATGATCTGGACATATGCATACTGTTATGCCCTGAGAACCCTAGAGAATAAATGGTGCCCTTCGTGCCTTGTCAGGGGTGTCTATCCTGCAGCTCTGTCCTGGGCTCCTGATAGTGAGCTCACACAGGAGAGATGCCAGCATCAGTTGCTGGGGTTGGGAGATCAGTGTCCGTAAATCCCTGCAGTATCTCTTAGTCGCCTGGCTAAAGTGAAAAGGGGAAACACCTCAGCAGGGGTGAATAACTGAATGCTGGGCTAGGTCCTCAAGGTCACACTTAAATTTGTTAGCTTCATAGTATCAAAGAGAAAAGAAAAGGCATTTTGCATAAGTCTCTCTCAAAATGATCATTTCCCTTTCATCACTTGCTTTCCTTCCTCAGAAATGCCCTCAGTGTCTTTCCAAAGCCATAGACAGAAAAATAATTCCCTTTTCCTTTCTGATATATAACTGATTTTAGGGTTCTCCTAAGACTCACTTCTCTAGTGGCATAAAAGGAGCCTTTCAGAAAAGGCACTTATAGACCTTACAGTGAAATCAGACAGCTTTGCAAGTGATTTATCAAAACCCTTGAAGGGCCATTTCAAGGCAGGTGGCAAAGGCAATAATGCTGAACAAAGGGAGTACATCTAGAGCCAGAACTATATTACATGTTCAAAAAAAAAAAATAAATAACAGAGAGAGAGGAAACCCATGAGGAACCATTTTGTTCCTTTTGGTTCTGAGCATGAACCAATACAATTTTTAAAGAGCCCATTCAAAGCCAGGTGGAGATAAGTACAGGCCCTCACTTCTTTCAGCTCCTCATAAGGCAGAATTCTCTTCTGAATTTGAAGGTAATTATGGAGAGTGGCTTTTCTGTACCTTTAAATAGGTGCACTCAAAAATCACCTCCTATAAAATCACGGGTTTTTGACCATTAACCAGAGGAAGCATCATCCTGGAATAAAGGCACGCATCAATGAAAGCATCAACAACACGCATTATACTTCATATTAAAATCTCCCCTGGTGAAAGAGAGAAAGGTGGGCTTGTAGCCCAAGAGAACAAAGATACCTGGACGCCTGCCACTAGGACATCCAGTCCCCAGGAAGGACTGAGTTGCGGCAGCCTGTTTAATCAGAGTAGTGAGTCAGCACCTGGGAAGAAGAAGCCAGTGAGAGCAGAGGGCTCGGAAAAGCTGCATGCCTTAGTGGAGATGGACAGCTTTCTAGGGCAACAGGGCATCACCCATTTCCATGGGAGATGTACCAAGGTAAGAATGGAATCGTGGAATCCTAGAGTGTTCAGAGTGAGTGGGACACCAAGAGGTCATCCAGTCCAACCTCCCCATGCATGATAGGGTCCAGGAAACTGAAGCTATGAGACAGAGGAGTAGAAGCTAAAATGATGGGCTTATTATACTCAGGACCCTATCCTTAGCATTCTCTCTCAAAATGATCATTTCCTTTCATCACTTGCTTTCCTTCCTCAGAAATGCCCTCAGTGTCTTTCCAAAGCCATAGACAGAAAAATAATTCCCTTTTCCTTTCTGATATATAACTGATTTTAGGGTTCTCCTAAGACTCACTTCTCTAGTGGCATAAAAGGAGCCTTTCAGAAAAGGCACTTATAGACCTTACAGTGAAATCAGACAGCTTTGCAAGTGATTTATCAAAACCCTTGAAGGGCCATTTCAAGGCAGGTGGCAAAGGCAATAATGCTGAACAAAGGGAGTACATCTAGAGCCAGAACTATATTACATGTTCAAAAAAAAAAAATAAATAACAGAGAGAGAGGAAACCCATGAGGAACCATTTTGTTCCTTTTGGTTCTGAGCATGAACCAATACAATTTTTAAAGAGCCCATTCAAAGCCAGGTGGAGATAAGTACAGGCCCTCACTTCTTTCAGCTCCTCATAAGGCAGAATTCTCTTCTGAATTTGAAGGTAATTATGGAGAGTGGCTTTTCTGTACCTTTAAATAGGTGCACTCAAAAATCACCTCCTATAAAATCACGGGTTTTTGACCATTAACCAGAGGAAGCATCATCCTGGAATAAAGGCACGCATCAATGAAAGCATCAACAACACGCATTATACTTCATATTAAAATCTCCCCTGGTGAAAGAGAGAAAGGTGGGCTTGTAGCCCAAGAGAACAAAGATACCTGGACGCCTGCCACTAGGACATCCAGTCCCCAGGAAGGACTGAGTTGCGGCAGCCTGTTTAATCAGAGTAGTGAGTCAGCACCTGGGAAGAAGAAGCCAGTGAGAGCAGAGGGCTCGGAAAAGCTGCATGCCTTAGTGGAGATGGACAGCTTTCTAGGGCAACAGGGCATCACCCATTTCCATGGGAGATGTACCAAGGTAAGAATGGAATCGTGGAATCCTAGAGTGTTCAGAGTGAGTGGGACACCAAGAGGTCATCCAGTCCAACCTCCCCATGCATGATAGGGTCCAGGAAACTGAAGCTATGAGACAGAGGAGTAGAAGCTAAAATGATGGGCTTATTATACTCAGGACCCTATCCTTAGCATTCTACATATAATAATACATCATTTAACATTGATATGACAATAATTCACTGAATCTTCATAACATCATTAACAGTTGGTGCTATGATCTCATTGTCTCCATTTTACAGATGAGGATTTTGAGGAAAAAGGAAATTAATGTCTTAGTTACTTCAATGGATTGGATAGGGCTCACTCGTATTAAGGAGGTATATCTGTTTTACTCACTCTACTGATTCAAATATGAACGTCACCCAGAAACACAAAGACATAACCAAAATAAGGTCTCATCAAATGTCTAGGTACCCCATGGCTCAGTCAAGTTAATACATAAAGTTAACTGTCATAGAGCCCTTATTCAGAATTTTTCCATCTAAAATTTGCTGAGTACCTACTATGTGCTAAGTGCTATTTAACTATGGGGAGTATGTCAGTGAATAGAACTTACCAAGAAGTTTGTGCTTCTGGTGTTTAGATTCTAGTGGGGCAAGAAAACAAATATATTAAATATATAAATTATATAATATGTTAGAAGGCAATAAAAATACTAGGAAAAAATAGAGTTGGGAGATCCAAAAATATACCTTGGAATGCTGGTAAGGGGAAGACAAAGGCTCATATTTTAAACAGGACAATCAGAGAGAAGGTAAATTTGATCAAAGGCTTCAAGGAAGAAAGGGAGTGAGCTATATGATATGCAGGGAAGAGCATTCCAGACAGAAGGAAGAGAAACACCCCAGAAGCAGTTTTACATGAAGAGTTAAGAATGGTCCCTAATGGCTCAAATGATAAAGAATCTGCCTGCAATGCAGGAGACCTGGGGTTCAATCCCTGGGCCTGGAAGATCACCAGGAGAACAGAATGGCTACTCACTCCAATATTCTTCCCTGGAGAATTCCATGGACAGAGGAGCCTGGTGGGCCACAGTCCATGGGGTGGCAAAGAGTTGGACACGACTGAGTGACTAACATTTGTTTTCACTCGAGGAGATGAGTGTGCCCAGTACAGACGGGAGTTAGGGGGAAGTAATAGAAGAGATGGAGTGCATTATGCTTATTCTGTCCACAGATGCAAGATAATCACATGTTGTGACAGTCTGGGGAGCCTCTATGCTGCTTGACTTGGTTCACACCTGGAGTTGAATGGTGCACTGATGGCAGTTGTCACAAGAGCCTTCTCACTGCTCATGAATTATGATCAACAGCCCAGAACTCATTTTATCTGTTAATCTTATTAAGCCCCTTCCATGCACAGGATTCTCTGATGGTATGCTAAGTGTGAGACAATGTCTCAATCTCCATTAACTTGGATATAAAGGATTTAAGAACTTCATCAGTTACATAACCACACATATCAATACCTAAATTAATTTCCAATGAAGATGGATACATATAATGGCACAGAAAGACATTGTTAACAAGTATTAGGCAATTTGGAGGCAATTGAGATCCCTCTGGCCTTGGGCCAGCTAGAGGAAGCTGCCTAGAGGAGGGGAGCCTTGAATGTTATGAACCAGAGAAGAAGAATAGCATCCTAGAAGTAGACTAGTACTGTTTATAATGTAAGGAGAAAAAAACATGGAAAGGAAGATACATTGAAGCCAGATCATTAAAGATATGAACGAGAGGAATTTATATCATGAGATGTAATGAAAAGTCACTGAAAATTCTGGACCAGGAGCTTGCAAAGTTGGCAGGACTCTTTATGAAGGCTACCATCACAGCAGGGTGTTGACTGAGTTACTGAATGAAGGAGGAGAGGGTGGATGAGGGGTTGGGAGGTCAGGGAGGAAAATGAGAGGTGATAGTTTCGTCAAGAGTTGCAGAATCTGAAGTAACTGGTATTTCTCTGGGTTTCTCAGAAAAAAAGATTTCTGGATAAGGAAAAGTGAATGATGGGTTTTCAGTGCTGTAGACCATTTTTTTGGGTTTTATTAGAATCTGTATTGTCCAAAAAAGAGATAATAAGGTCTCAGACTGAAATGGAAAACAGGAAAGAAAAAGAGGATCAAGAACCATATTTTCTATTAGATCCATGGCCCCAGATACAATTGCAACATGTATACCCAATCAAATTTGTGAACTAAGTACGTTATTTTGGTTCTTTTAACTTTCTTGAGTGTCCCAATGGAAGTATGAATGGAGTGCATTACTTACTGTCCACAGATGCAAGATAATCACATGTTGTGACAGTCTGGGGAGCCTCTATGCTGCTTGACTTGGTTCACACCTGGAGTTGAATGGTGCACTGATGGCAGTTGTCACAAGAGCCTTCTCACTGCTCATGAATTATGATCAACAGCCCAGAACTCATTTTATCTGTTAATCTTATTAAGCCCCTTCCATGCACAGGATTCTCTGATGGTATGCTAAGTGTGAGACAATGTCTCAATCTCCATTAACTTGGATATAAAGGATTTAAGAACTTCATCAGTTACATAACCACACATATCAATACCTAAATTAATTTCCAATGAAGATGGATACATATAATGGCACAGAAAGACATTGTTAACAAGTATTAGGCAATTTGGAGGCAATTGAGATCCCTCTGGCCTTGGGCCATCTAGAGGAAGCTTCCTAAAAGAGGAGAGCCTTGAATGTTATGAACCAGAGAAGAAGAATAGCATCCTAGAAGTAGACTAGTACTGTTTATAATGTAAGGAGAAAAAAACATGGAAAGGAAGATACATTGAAGCCAGATCATTAAAGATATGAACGAGAGGAATTTATATCATGAGATGTAATGAAAAGTCACTGAAAATTCTGGACCAGGAGCTTGCAAAGTTGGCAGGACTCTTTATGAAGGCTACCATCACAGCAGGGTGTTGACTGAGTTACTGAATGAAGGAGGAGAGGGTGGATGAGGGGTTGGGAGGTCAGGGAGGAAAATGAGAGGTGATAGTTTCGTCAAGAGTTGCAGAATCTGAAGTAACTGGTATTTCTCTGGGTTTCTCAGAAAAAAAGATTTCTGGATAAGGAAAAGTGAATGATGGGTTTTCAGTGCTGTAGACCATTTTTTTGGTTTTTATTAGAATCTGTATTGTCCAAAAAAGAGATAATAAGGTCTCAGACTGAAATGGAAAACAGGAAAGAAAAAGAGGATCAAGAACCATATTTTCTATTAGATCCATGGCCCCAGATACAATTGCAACATGTATACCCAATCAAATTTGTGAACTAAGTACGTTATTTTGGTTCTTTTAACTTCTCTTAAGTTCTTCCAACTAATAGAGAAAGCACACTGACTGAAACCGCCCACCCCCCAGGCACCATAGTAACCATATGCATGAGTTAATTGAGGACAGGAGGTCATGGTAAGGAACACAGAACAAGCCACCACTAACTGAAAGCATTCGGGAAAGGTCAAAGGGAGACACCACATGTCTGACCACCTCCCAGAATCCTTTTCATGGTCATCCATCTTGGCTGAGCAACGTGTGTGCCACCGAGGCACTCAGGAAGGACCCTGAATCAGAGTGACTAGCCACAGACAGCCAGAAAACTAATCCTATCGCCATAAAACCTGAGACTGTGAGCCACGAGGCAGAGCCATTCTCCTGGGCTCCCTTACCTGCTGCTCCCCACCCAGGCGCCCTTTCCCAATAAAATCTCTTGCTTTGTCAGCACGTGTGTCTCCTCAGACAATTCACTTCTGATTGCTAGACAAGAGTCCACTTCCTGGCCCTGGAAGGGGTTCCCCTTTGTACCATATAGTCACTTTGTTCATCGAGAGTCCCAATTTGTATCTTCTTATCGCTTCCCCCAAAGCAATCAGTTTTAAATGTAGTCTCTTTTATGGAGATTTTTATTTTTATATTAGATTGAGGGGAAGAGTCAACAATACTTAACCAAAATAAATAGGAGCAGAATATCCTAGTGATAGACTGTTTGGGGATAGAGCATCATCTATGATTTCTTCAAACTGCCTCACTTCGGTGACCAAATACATACCGCATTATTCTGTAGAGAATTGAAAAGATGGCTTGGATGAGAAATATATTATCCCTAATTGTATGCAGTTTTATATATCATCTAATGAGGTATTTCTTCCAATGAAATTAAAAGGCCTGGATTCAGCTCTCATCAGGAGTAGGGAAGGAAAAGTTGTTACCAAAATAAGGCCACAAGAAGCCCTTTTGGAATGTGGAAAGTAAGGAACTCCAGAAATAAGCTCTTTTACAAAGCAAAAAATGATCCAAACCAAAAATGTTTGAAATTCTGGAAATTAATAAAGGACTTTCAAAAATACAAGTAATGTAAGAAAAATGACTGGGTCTCATTAAGAACAGTGACCTTTGTGACATTTTACCTTACCCTATTTTCCACCTCTCTCTCCCCAGTTCCATGTTAGCCTTGAAAACCAACAGCCTTGTAATCATAGGAGAGGGCAGATCGGGTTTAGGGCCCCTGGAAAAGTCTCATGCACCCTCCCAGCACTGTCACTATTTGACCAGTCTGTCAGCAACTCAGGAAAGTCCCAAGCCCTGGGCTAATTTTTATTTGACTTGACTCAGAGGCCATTTAGGCAGGAAAGCCGTTTAATCACAGGGTGTTTGTCAAAATGATCAGCGTCAATTGTTTAGCACTGAAATCTACCTGAGGTCATGATATCAACTTGGGATACACAAGAGGTGGTGAAAAAACTTAAAAGGAAAACCTGGGGAAACCAGATGTCCCTGGAGGGCTTTGCAAAGCTCTGATCTATTCCTAGGATCTTGAAAGCCAAGCTCATGAGCCAGGCTATGTGTATGCCTAGGAAAGATCTTACAAAGATATGCTCTCTCAGTCCCTGTGTAAACAGAAGTGAGGGGTAGGGCAGAGTTGTCAACTGCCAGAGCAGTGAAGACACACCTCAACACACAGCTTCTCAAAAAATGATGGGAGATGGCAGACTTCCTGGTTAAAGGCATTTAAGGAAATCTCTGTCTAGTCATTAGCCAACCACTAAACTAACCAAGCAGAGCTTTCAGTGGCCACACATGATAAATAGACGTTACAGAATTAGTCCAAGGATGTCATTAAAGAAGCAAAACAAACATCGGCAAGGAAATACATACCGCATTATTCTGTAGAGAATTGAAAAGATGGCTTGGATGAGAAATATATTATCCCTAATTGTATGCAGTTTTATATATCATCTAATGAGGTATTTCTTCCAATGAAATTAAAAGGCCTGGATTCAGCTCTCATCAGGAGTAGGGAAGGAAAAGTTGTTACCAAAATAAGGCCACAAGAAGCCCTTTTGGAATGTGGAAAGTAAGGAACTCCAGAAATAAGCTCTTTTACAAAGCAAAAAATGATCCAAACCAAAAATGTTTGAAATTCTGGAAATTAATAAAGGACTTTCAAAAATACAAGTAATGTAAGAAAAATGACTGGGTCTCATTAAGAACAGTGACCTTTGTGACATTTTACCTTACCCTATTTTCCACCTCTCTCTCCCCAGTTCCATGTTAGCCTTGAAAACCAACAGCCTTGTAATCATAGGAGAGGGCAGATCGGGTTTAGGGCCCCTGGAAAAGTCTCATGCACCCTCCCAGCACTGTCACTATTTGACCAGTCTGTCAGCAACTCAGGAAAGTCCCAAGCCCTGGGCTAATTTTTATTTGACTTGACTCAGAGGCCATTTAGGCAGGAAAGCCGTTTAATCACAGGGTGTTTGTCAAAATGATCAGCGTCAATTGTTTAGCACTGAAATCTACCTGAGGTCATGATATCAACTTGGGATACACAAGAGGTGGTGAAAAAACTTAAAAGGAAAACCTGGGGAAACCAGATGTCCCTGGAGGGCTTTGCAAAGCTCTGATCTATTCCTAGGATCTTGAAAGCCAAGCTCATGAGCCAGGCTATGTGTATGCCTAGGAAAGATCTTACAAAGATATGCTCTCTCAGTCCCTGTGTAAACAGAAGTGAGGGGTAGGGCAGAGTTGTCAACTGCCAGAGCAGTGAAGACACACCTCAACACACAGCTTCTCAAAAAATGATGGGAGATGGCAGACTTCCTGGTTAAAGGCATTTAAGGAAATCTCTGTCTAGTCATTAGCCAACCACTAAACTAACCAAGCAGAGCTTTCAGTGGCCACACATGATAAATAGACGTTACAGAATTAGTCCAAGGATGTCATTAAAGAAGCAAAACAAACATCGGCAAGAATAACAACAATGAGATGGGGGAAAATATTAGTTTCTAGGGTTGCACATTATATTATTTAAAATGCCAAGTTTTCAACAAAAGAATTATGAGATGTGCGAAGACAGATAAAAATACAGCCCAATAAAGGAACAAAAGCAGTCAATAGAAACTACCCTGAAGAAAGACCAGATGCTGGACTTACATAGACTTTAAATGACTTGTTATAAATATGCTCATAGAACAAAAGGAAGACATCTCTAAAAACCAATGGGAAGTTTAAGAATGATGTCTTAACCAAACTGAGAATTTCAATAACGTATTTGTTTCCTATTGATTTTGTAACATTCTAAAAACTTAATGGCTTAAAACAAGACAAACTTATTATCTTACAGCTCTGAAAGTCAGAAATCTAAAACAGGCCAATAGAAGTTCAGAAGGTGGTAGGGGAGAACCCTTGTCTTTTCTAGCTTCTAAAGGCTGTCCACATTTTTAGGTGCATGGCCTTGTATCTATCATCTGAATTTTCTTTCCACAGTCACATTTCCATCTATGACTGTGACCTCCTCCTGATAAGGACTCCTGTGACTGCAGTGGACACACTTTGATAATCCAGGATACTCTCCCTATCACAAAATCCTTAATCACACCTGCCAAAGTCTCTTTGCCATAAAAAGTAACATATAATAGGACCTGAATGTTTCTGGAAGGAAGAGACATTATCCTGCCTAAAGCAAGTAAAGTGATCAAAAAAAAAATAATAAAAAAAGGGCCTGAAATGGTTTCTGGAAAAGGGAAGAAAAACATTATCCTGCCTATCAAGTGTACCACCTTATACAAAAGCTCTGATCTATTCCTAGGATCTTGAAACCCAAAGTGCCCTATGTGTATGCCTAGGAAAGATCTTACAAAGATATGCTCTCTCAGTCCCTGTGTAAACAGAAGTGAGGGGTAGGGCAGAGTTGTCAACTGCCAGAGCAGTGAAGACACACCTCAACACACAGCTTCTCAAAAAATGATGGGAGATGGCAGACTTCCTGGTTAAAGGCATTTAAGGAAATCTCTGTCTAGTCATTAGCCAACCACTAAACTAACCAAGCAGAGCTTTCAGTGGCCACACATGATAAATAGACGTTACAGAATTAGTCCAAGGATGTCATTAAAGAAGCAAAACAAACATCGGCAAGAATAACAACAATGAGATGGGGGAAAATATTAGTTTCTAGGGTTGCACATTATATTATTTAAAATGCCAAGTTTTCAACAAAAGAATTATGAGATGTGCGAAGACAGATAAAAATACAGCCCAATAAAGGAACAAAAGCAGTCAATAGAAACTACCCTGAAGAAAGACCAGATGCTGGACTTACATAGACTTTAAATGACTTGTTATAAATATGCTCATAGAACAAAAGGAAGACATCTCTAAAAACCAATGGGAAGTTTAAGAATGATGTCTTAACCAAACTGAGAATTTCAATAACGTATTTGTTTCCTATTGATTTTGTAACATTCTAAAAACTTAATGGCTTAAAACAAGACAAACTTATTATCTTACAGCTCTGAAAGTCAGAAATCTAAAACAGGCCAATAGAAGTTCAGAAGGTGGTAGGGGAGAACCCTTGTCTTTTCTAGCTTCTAAAGGCTGTCCACATTTTTAGGTGCATGGCCTTGTATCTATCATCTGAATTTTCTTTCCACAGTCACATTTCCATCTATGACTGTGACCTCCTCCTGATAAGGACTCCTGTGACTGCAGTGGACACACTTTGATAATCCAGGATACTCTCCCTATCACAAAATCCTTAATCACACCTGCCAAAGTCTCTTTTGCCATAAAAAGTAACATATAATAGGACCTGAATGTTTCTGGAAGGAAGAGACATTATCCTGCCTAAAGCAAGTAAAGTGATCAAAATTATAAGGAAGGAAATCAAATAGAAGTTCTGCAGTTGAAAAGACAGAGCAAAATTGAGCAGGCATGATTAAAAACTGGCAAAGTTGAAGATCGGTCCATTGAGATTATCTAGTCTTAAAAAGTGAATGATTTAACAGAACATCTGAATCTCTGAGACACTATCAAGTGTACCACCTTATACAAAATGGGAGACCCAGAAGAAAGGAGAAAGGAGCAAAAGAATACTTGATCAATAACAAGTCCACACATTTCTTCAGAGTCCAAACATCTCACAGTCTTCTAGGACTGTACTGTAATGTGCACTTGAGAGGTAGAACAATAAAGTGATAAAAAAAATATTGGCCTCAGCTCTATGCTATAAAATGGAATAGGGATATACTCTAAAAATATAGGGACTACCTCACCTTATCTCATAGTGATGTACTATAAAAATTAAATTAGGTAATGCAAATAAGGAGGTAAGCAGTGTCAGTTACACAGTAAATTCTCAATATTGACTTTTTAACATGAAGAAAGTAGGGAAAACCACTAAGCCATTCCGGTATGACCTAAATCACATCACTTATCATTATACAGTAAAAGTGATAAATAGATTCAAGGGATTAGATTTCATAGACAGTGTGCCTGAGGAACTGTGGACAGAGGTATGTAACATTGTGTAGGAGGTGGTGATCAAAATTACCCCCACAAAGGAATGCAAAATGGCAAAATGGTTGTGGGAGGAGGCCTTACAAATAGCTGAGGAAAGACAAGAAGCAAAAGGTGAAGGAGAAAAGGAAAGATGGACCCATCTGATCATGGTGTCTTCCCTGCCAGGTAAGTATAGATGGACCCATCTGAATGCAGAATGACAAGGAGAGATAAGAAAGCCTTCTTAATTGAACAATGCAAAGAAACAGAGGAAAGCAATAGAATGGGAAAGACTAGAGATCTCTTCAAGAAATTAGAGATATCAAAGGACTACTTCATGCAAATAGGGGCACAGTAAAGGAAAGAAACAGTATGGACCTAACAGAAGCATAAAATACTAAGAAGAGGTGGCAAGAATAGACAGAAGAACTTTTATACAAAAACAGTCTTAACGACAAAGACAACCACTCACCTAGAACCGGACATCCTGGAGTATGAAGTCAAGTGGGCCTTAGGAAGCATTATTACAAACAAAGCTAGCAGAGGTGATGGAATTCCAGCTGAGCTATTTAAAATCCTAAAAGATGATGCTGTTAAAGTATTTCACTCAATAAGCCAGCAGATTTGGAAAGCCTATTAGTGGCCACTGGACTGGAAAAGATCAGTTTTCATTCCAACTTCAAAGAAGGGCAATGCCAAAGCATGTTCAAGTTACCACACAATTGCACTCATTTCACATGCTAGGAAGGTAATGCTCAAAATCCTTCAAGCTAGGCTTCAACAGTATGTGAATCGAGAACATTCAGATGTACAAGCTGGATTTAGGAAAGGTAGAGGAACCAGAGATCAAATTGCCAACATCCGCTGGATCATAGAAAACGCAAGTAAATTCCAGAAAAACATCTACTTCTGCTTCATTGACTACACTAAAGTCTTTGGCTGGGTGGATCACAACAAGTGAATTTAACATGAAGAAAGTAGGGAAAACCACTAAGCCATTCCGGTATGACCTAAATCACATCACTTATCATTATACAGTAAAAGTGATAAATAGATTCAAGGGATTAGATTTCATAGACAGTGTGCCTGAGGAACTGTGGACAGAGGTATGTAACATTGTGTAGGAGGTGGTGATCAAAATTACCCCCACAAAGGAATGCAAAATGGCAAAATGGTTGTGGGAGGAGGCCTTACAAATAGCTGAGGAAAGACAAGAAGCAAAAGGTGAAGGAGAAAAGGAAAGATGGACCCATCTGATCATGGTGTCTTCCCTGCCAGGTAAGTATAGATGGACCCATCTGAATGCAGAATGACAAGGAGAGATAAGAAAGCCTTCTTAATTGAACAATGCAAAGAAACAGAGGAAAGCAATAGAATGGGAAAGACTAGAGATCTCTTCAAGAAATTAGAGATATCAAAGGACTACTTCATGCAAATAGGGGCACAGTAAAGGAAAGAAACAGTATGGACCTAACAGAAGCATAAAATACTAAGAAGAGGTGGCAAGAATAGACAGAAGAACTTTTATACAAAAACAGTCTTAACGACAAAGACAACCACTCACCTAGAACCGGACATCCTGGAGTATGAAGTCAAGTGGGCCTTAGGAAGCATTATTACAAACAAAGCTAGCAGAGGTGATGGAATTCCAGCTGAGCTATTTAAAATCCTAAAAGATGATGCTGTTAAAGTATTTCACTCAATAAGCCAGCAGATTTGGAAAGCCTATTAGTGGCCACTGGACTGGAAAAGATCAGTTTTCATTCCAACTTCAAAGAAGGGCAATGCCAAAGCATGTTCAAGTTACCACACAATTGCACTCATTTCACATGCTAGGAAGGTAATGCTCAAAATCCTTCAAGCTAGGCTTCAACAGTATGTGAATCGAGAACATTCAGATGTACAAGCTGGATTTAGGAAAGGTAGAGGAACCAGAGATCAAATTGCCAACATCCGCTGGATCATAGAAAACGCAAGTAAATTCCAGAAAAACATCTACTTCTGCTTCATTGACTACACTAAAGTCTTTGGCTGGGTGGATCACAACAAACTGTGGAAAATTCTTCAAAATATGGGCATACCAGACCATCTACCTTACCTGCCTCCTGAGAAACCTGTATGCAGGTCAAGAAGCATCAGTTAGAATCAGACATGGGACAATGGACTGGTTCAAAATTGGAAAAGGAATATGTCAAGGCTGTATATTGTAACTGTGCTTATTTATGTTTATATGCACAGTACATTATGTGAAATGCTGGGCTGGATGAAGCTGGAATCAAAACTGCCAGGAGAAATATCAATAACCTCAGAAATGCAGATGATACCACCCTAATAGCATCAAGAGGAACTAAAGAGCTTCTTGATGAAGGAGAAAGAAGACAGTGAAAAGCCTGGCTTAAAAGTCAGTATTCAAAAAACTAAGATGATGGCATCTGGTTTCATCACTTCATGGCATCCAGTCCTATAATTTCATGGCAAATAGACTGGGAAACAATGGAAACAGTGACAGTCTTTGTTTTCTTGGACTCCAAAATCACTGTGGACAGTGACTTCAATCATGAAATTAAAAGATGCTTGCTCCTTGGAAGAAAGCTATGACAAATCTAGACATGGTATTAAAAAGCAGAGACATCACTTTGCCAGCAAAGGTCTGTATAGTCAAAGCTATGGGTTTTCCAGTAGTCAGGTATAGACATGAGAATTGGACCATAAAGAATGCTGAGTGCCCTCATTCCTATATACAAACAATGAAAAATCAGAAAAGGAAATCAAGGATGCAACCCCATTCACCACTGCAATCAAAAGATTAAAATATTTAGGGATAAACCTACCCACAGAGACAAAAGAACTGCACACAGAAAACTACAAGACACTAATGAAAGGAATCAAAGGCGACATAAACAGATGGAGAGATATTCCATGTACCTGAGTCAGAAGAATCCATATAGTAAAAATGACTCTACTACCAAATATCATCTACAGATTCAATGCAATCCCTATCAAACGCAAGTAAATTCCAGAAAAACATCTACTTCTGCTTCATTGACTACACTAAAGTCTTTGGCTGGGTGGATCACAACAAACTGTGGAAAATTCTTCAAAATATGGGCATACCAGACCATCTACCTTACCTGCCTCCTGAGAAACCTGTATGCAGGTCAAGAAGCATCAGTTAGAATCAGACATGGGACAATGGACTGGTTCAAAATTGGAAAAGGAATATGTCAAGGCTGTATATTGTAACTGTGCTTATTTATGTTTATATGCACAGTACATTATGTGAAATGCTGGGCTGGATGAAGCTGGAATCAAAACTGCCAGGAGAAATATCAATAACCTCAGAAATGCAGATGATACCACCTAATAGCATCAAGAGGAACTAAAGAGCTTCTTGATGAAGGAGAAAGAAGACAGTGAAAAGCCTGGCTTAAAAGTCAGTATTCAAAAAACTAAGATGATGGCATCTGGTTTCATCACTTCATGGCATCCAGTCCTATAATTTCATGGCAAATAGACTGGGAAACAATGGAAACAGTGACAGTCTTTGTTTTCTTGGACTCCAAAATCACTGTGGACAGTGACTTCAATCATGAAATTAAAAGATGCTTGCTCCTTGGAAGAAAGCTATGACAAATCTAGACATGGTTTTAAAAAAGCAGAGACATCACTTTGCCAGCAAAGGTCTGTATAGTCAAAGCTATGGGTTTTCCAGTAGTCAGGTATAGACATGAGAATTGGACCATAAAGAATGCTGAGTGCCCTCATTCCTATATACAAACAATGAAAAATCAGAAAAGGAAATCAAGGATGCAACCCCATTCACCACTGCAATCAAAAGATTAAAATATTTAGGGATAAACCTACCCACAGAGACAAAAGAACTGCACACAGAAAACTACAAGACACTAATGAAAGGAATCAAAGGCGACATAAACAGATGGAGAGATATTCCATGTACCTGAGTCAGAAGAATCCATATAGTAAAAATGACTCTACTACCAAATATCATCTACAGATTCAATGCAATCCCTATCAAACGCCAATGACATTCTTCGCAGACAAAAAAATAACATAGTTCATATGGAAACACAAAAGACC
Source organism: Tragulus kanchil (assembly GCA_022376925.1). NCBI lineage: Eukaryota > Metazoa > Chordata > Mammalia > Artiodactyla > Tragulidae > Tragulus > Tragulus kanchil. The sequence continues at coordinate 129,076,609 of JAIOJX010000005.1, read as the reverse complement.
CTGAATAGCCAAAGCAATCCTGAGAAAGAAGAATGGAGCTGGAGAAATCAGCCTCCCTAACTTCAGACTTTACTACAAAGCAACAGTCATCAAGACAGTAAGGTACTGGCACAAAAACAGAGATATAGATCAATGGAATAAGATAGAGAACCCAGAGATACACCCACGCACCTATGGGTACCTTATTTTTGACAAAGGAGGTGAAAAGATACAATGGGACAGAAAAAGCCTCTTCAACAAGTGATGCTGGGAAAATTGGACTGCTACATGCAAAAAAAAAAAAAAGAAATTGGAACATTCCCTAACACCATACACAAATATAAACTCAAAATGGATCAAAGACCCAAATGTAAGACCAGAAACCATAAAGCTCATAGAGGAGGATATAGGCAAAACACTCAATGACATGAATCAAAGCAAGAGCTTCTATGACCTGCCCTCTAGAATATCAGAAATAAAAATAAACATGCCTAATGAAACTAAAGGCTTTTTCATAGCAAAAGAAACTACAAGCAAGGTGAAGAGGCAACACACAGAATGGGAGAAAATAATAGCAATGAAACAACAGACAAAGAGTTAACCTCCAAAATCTACAAGCAACTCAGACAATTCAATACCAGAAAAATGAACAACCCAATCAAAAAATGGGAAAAAGATCAAAAGAGACATCTCTCCAAAGAAGACATACAGGTGGCCAAAAAACACATGAAAAGATGCTCAACGTCGCTTATTATTAGAGAAATGCAAATCAAAACTACAATGAGATTATCACCTCACACCAGTCAGAATGCCCACCATTAAAAAATCTACAGATAATAAATGCTGGAGAGGGTGCGGAGATAAGGGAACACTCCTGCACTGTTGGTAGGAATGTAAATTGATACAACCACTATGGACAACAGTATGGAGATACCTTAAAAAACTAAGAAGCACCCTATGACCCAGAAATCCCACTATTAGGTATATATCCTGATGAAATCAAAACTGAAAGAGACACCTGTACCCCAATGTTCATTGCAGCACTCTATACAGGAGCTAGAACATGGAAGCAACCTAGATGTCCATTGGTGAATGAATGGATAAAGAAACTATGGTACATATATACAATGGAATACTCAGCCATAGAAGGCAATGCAGAAGAATCAGTCCTAATGAGCTGGATGAATCTAGAACTTAGTATACAAAGTGAAGTAAGTCAAAAAGAAAAGGACAAATACACTATTCTAATGCATATATATGCAATCTAGTAAGATGGTACTGATAAATGCACATGCAGAGCAGTGATGTAGAAACAGAGAACAGACCTATGGTCATTTGGGGGAGGGAAGATCAGATAAGAGGTATGGAAAAAGCAACAAGGAAACCTACACTATTATATATAATAGAAATTACCACGGTGATTAAGCTGTAAGACTAAAGGAGCCTACATGAGGACTAAGTATCAATCTGGGGAGGAGGGGTGGAAGGGGGAAAAAGGGAGAGAGAACTCAGGGGAGAAGGATCAGAGATATACCTATGACTGGCAATTATGTATACCTGTAAACAAGAAACTGTAAAAATGTGTAACAATAACTTCGCTGTACACCTGAAGCTAATGCAACATTGTAAAACAAATAAACCCCAATTTAGAAAAATGCTGTGTGCCAATGAAGTGATGCTTTCAAACTGTGGTGCTGGAGAAGATTCTTGAGAGTCCCTTGGACAGCAAAAAGATCAAACCAGTCAATTCTAAATGAAATCAACCCTGAGTATTCATTGCAAGTACTGCCACTGAAGTTGAAGCTCCAATACTTTGGCCACATGATGCAAAGAGCTGACTCACTGGAAAAAAACTTTGATGCTGGGAAAGATTGAGGGCAAGAGGAGAAGGGGAAGACAGAGGGTAAGAGTTTGGAAGGCACCATCAAATCAGTGAACAACTCAATAGGCAAACTCTGGGAGATAGTGAAGGACAGGGAATCCTGGAAGGCTGTGGTCCATGGGGTCACAAAAAGATGGATACGACTGAGTGACTGAAGAACAATTTACATGATTTTTTAATATACTGAGCATCATGCCAAGCACTCTATACCATGTCCCTTTTCAATTCTCACAACTATCCTATAAGTTAGGCATTATTATTCCCATTTTCAAATAAGAAAATAAAACTACAAAGGTACTGAATAATGTCCTTAAAGTCATGATCCATGATTTCAATTCAAGTCTAATGGGGTCCCAAAGAGTCAGACACGACTGAGCTCACATATACACCTGCTAATACCATATTTGGTTTCTCAATCACCAGACTCAATTACTGCTCTGGTAGGACAACACTTCTGTGAATTAAAGATGTGCCAGGTCTGAGTCCTTGTAACAAATGCAAAAGACTCTGAAAAATTAAAGTCATCAAAATTCTCCAATAACAAACATTCTGGTTTTAGATCAATTATGATAATGCACAATGTGTCTTGTACCTTAAGCTTTGGCTCAAAAATGACAAACAACTTGAATGATGGATAGTGAGGTGCTGGCCCCCAAATGCATATGTTAATGCTCTCATCCCTAATGTGACTACGTTGGAAGGTCGGAAACTTAAGAAGTAATTAAAATGAGGTCATAGAAGTGCTACCTTCATCCAGTAGTGAAGAAAAGACATCAGAGCTCTCTCTCCACCATGTGAGGACACTGAGAATGTGTCCACCTGCAAAGGCATGAAGAGAGTCCTCACTGAGACCCAATAACATCTCAGATGTATTCAGAATTTTAAGAAAATAAATTTCTATTGTTGAAGCCACACAGAGTAGGACAGTGTTTATAGCAGCTGAGGTGATCGATACAGGAGGGCAGTTTGAGAAGTGAAGGGATTTCAGAGTCAGATTTTCCTTCTAAGCACCCACACTGGACATGTTAACAAAGAACATGAGTCGTCAAGACTATGAAGTATATATAAGTGTGATTCATCACAAATGGAGTTTCTGGCTAAACAGAATTCCTAAGCATTTGGGAAAATGAAGGAACTGAGTACAATCGCCTCATTCCTTCTCCATGCATTTGTGGATGGTTGTGGCCTGCCAGGACCAAGGCTAAGTACTGAGAATCACTTTGGTTGGAGCAGAGATTTCTGTTGTGGTAGACTAGGAAGACTGGATTGGAAGAGAGGATTCCAACGAGCAGCAGATTTCTGTTGTGGTCATGTCCCTTTTCAATTCTCACAACTATCCTATAAGTTAGGCATTATTATTCCCATTTTCAAATAAGAAAATAAAACTACAAAGGTACTGAATAATGTCCTTAAAGTCATGATCCATGATTTCAATTCAAGTCTAATGGGGTCCCAAAGAGTCAGACACGACTGAGCTCACATATACACCTGCTAATACCATATTTGGTTTCTCAATCACCAGACTCAATTACTGCTCTGGTAGGACAACACTTCTGTGAATTAAAGATGTGCCAGGTCTGAGTCCTTGTAACAAATGCAAAAGACTCTGAAAAATTAAAGTCATCAAAATTCTCCAATAACAAACATTCTGGTTTTAGATCAATTATGATAATGCACAATGTGTCTTGTACCTTAAGCTTTGGCTCAAAAATGACAAACAACTTGAATGATGGATAGTGAGGTGCTGGCCCCCAAATGCATATGTTAATGCTCTCATCCCTAATGTGACTACGTTGGAAGGTCGGAAACTTAAGAAGTAATTAAAATGAGGTCATAGAAGTGCTACCTTCATCCAGTAGTGAAGAAAAGACATCAGAGCTCTCTCTCCACCATGTGAGGACACTGAGAATGTGTCCACCTGCAAAGGCATGAAGAGAGTCCTCACTGAGACCCAATAACATCTCAGATGTATTCAGAATTTTAAGAAAATAAATTTCTATTGTTGAAGCCACACAGAGTAGGACAGTGTTTATAGCAGCTGAGGTGATCGATACAGGAGGGCAGTTTGAGAAGTGAAGGGATTTCAGAGTCAGATTTTCCTTCTAAGCACCCACACTGGACATGTTAACAAAGAACATGAGTCGTCAAGACTATGAAGTATATATAAGTGTGATTCATCACAAATGGAGTTTCTGGCTAAACAGAATTCCTAAGCATTTGGGAAAATGAAGGAACTGAGTACAATCGCCTCATTCCTTCTCCATGCATTTGTGGATGGTTGTGGCCTGCCAGGACCAAGGCTAAGTACTGAGAATCACTTTGGTTGGAGCAGAGATTTCTGTTGTGGTAGACTAGGAAGACTGGATTGGAAGAGAGGATTCCAACGACACAGCCTGCCAGATCCAGCATTTCTGAGTAATTCTAGAAATGAGAAATTTGGGATTGGGTAGACAATGATTAAAAATATACAGAGCAAGATGTCCATCGACGAATGAATGGATCCAGAAGCTCTGGTACATATATACAATGGAATACTACTCAGCTGTTAAAAGAAATGCAGAAGACTCAATCCTAATGAAGTGGCTGGCTCTAGAACCTATCATAAAAAGTGAAGTAAGTCAAAAAGAGAAAGACAAATACAGTATACTAACACACATATATGGAATCTAGTAGGACGGTCTTGATATCACACACAGGGAACTCATGAAAAAAAAAAAAAAAACAGAGCATAGACATAGGGACATCGTGGTGAATAAATAGGGAGGGGGAAGCATGGAGGAAGTAACAAGGAAACCTATAGTGTTATGTGTGGAAAAGATAGCTAGTGTCACAGTGCTAAGGGAATAGGAGTGCTTACAATGGCTTGGGGCAAAGGTCTGGAGGGTGGGATGGGGGATCTGGGTGGGTGGGGACCATGGATATGCATATGACTGATCTGGGAACATACATGTATGTGAACAACAAAACTCTGTAAAACCTTTAAAGAATAAAAAAAAAAAAAAAAGATCCTAAAAAAAAATAAATAAATAAATAAATAAATAAATAAATAAATAAAAATTAAAATTTTAATGTAAAAAAAAAAAAAAAATACAGAGCAGGGCTTCCTTGGTGGCTCAGTGGTGGAGAGTTTGCCTGCCAATGCAGGAGCCATCAATTCGATCCCTGATCTGGGAGGATCCCACATGCTGTGGAGCAGCTAAGCCCGTGAACTGCAACTATTGAGCCTATGTTCTAGAGCCTCGGAGCCACAACTGTTGAGCCCATGTACCCTAGAGTCTGAGTTCCACACCAAGAGAAGTCACTGCAGCAAGAAGTCTGCTCACCTCAACTGGAGAGTAGCCCCCACTCCCTGCAACTCGAGAAGAGCCTGCAGCAGCAGTGAAAACCCAGAATAGCCAAAAATAAGTAAATAAATGCATTTCTTAAAAAAAAAAAAAAAATATATATATATATATATATATATATATATACACACACACACACACACACACACACACACACACAGAGCAGAACATCAAACACTCTAGAAACATAAAGGTCTAGAACAGGCCAAGACTGATGGAGATTTCAAAAGCCCAGGCTCAGCAGGTGAGCATACAGATTAGAAATGCAATACTTTTGAAAGAAGGGCAAATTGTAGCACTAATTGAATCATAGGATGCATGAGGAACAATGCACAGATTTTAGCTTGCCAGGATTGGGAAGACCAATGATCATGAAATAGTGAAAAGAAAAAGAAAAAGACAGAGGCATACAGTATACTAACACACATATATGGAATCTAGTAGGACGGTCTTGAAAAAACACACAGGGAACTCAAGAAAAAAAAAAAGACAGAGCATAGACATAGGGACATCGTGGTGAATAAATAGGTAGGGGGAAGCATGGAGGAAGTAACAAGGAAACCTATAGTGTTATGTGTGGAAAAGATAGCTAGTGTCACAGTGCTAAGGGAATAGGAGTGCTTACAATGGCTTGGGGCAAAGGTCTGGAGGGGTGGGATGGGGGGATCTGGGTGGGTGGGGACCATGGATATGCATATGACTGATCTGGGAACATACATGTATGTGAACAACAAAACTCTGTAAAACCTTTAAAGAATAAAAAAAAAAAAAAAAAAAAGATCCTAAAAAAATAAATAAATAAATAAATAAATAAATAAATAAATAAATAAATAAAAATTAAAATTTTAATGTAAAAAAAAAAAAAAATACAGAGCAGGGCTTCCTTGGTGGCTCAGTGGTGGAGAGTTTGCCTGCCAATGCAGGAGCCATCAATTCGATCCCTGATCTGGGAGGATCCCACATGCTGTGGAGCAGCTAAGCCCGTGAACTGCAACTATTGAGCCTATGTTCTAGAGCCTCGGAGCCACAACTGTTGAGCCCATGTACCCTAGAGTCTGAGTTCCACACCAAGAGAAGTCACTGCAGCAAGAAGTCTGCTCACCTCAACTGGAGAGTAGCCCCCACTCCCTGCAACTCGAGAAGAGCCTGCAGCAGCAGTGAAAACCCAGAATAGCCAAAAATAAGTAAATAAATGCATTTCTTAAAAAAAAAAAAAAATATATATATATATATATATATATATATATACACACACACACACACACACACACACACACACAGAGCAGAACATCAAACACTCTAGAAACATAAAGGTCTAGAACAGGCCAAGACTGATGGAGATTTCAAAAGCCCAGGCTCAGCAGGTGAGCATACAGATTAGAAATGCAATACTTTTGAAAGAAGGGCAAATTGTAGCACTAATTGAATCATAGGATGCATGAGAGGAACAATGCACAGATTTTAGCTGCGCTTGCCAGGATTGGGGAAAGACCAATGCATCTATAGCATTCATTCATTCATTCCTTGTTGAGTATCTACTCTAGGCCAGAAATTGTGTTAGATGCTAGTAATCCAATGATAAGATAGACATGGTTTTTTATGGAGCTTACAGATCAGTGATGATTTTTCACCATCTTCAATGAACATATCCTATGAACATGCTTTCTTCTTGGTGACATCTACCACCTATAAAACCACATCCTAACAAACTTCATCACAAGGTATGCTTAGATACCTTTTATCCAATGCAAACAGAGATTTCTCCCTTATATCTACTCAAACTCTCGGTGCCAGCCTAGAAATGTAATATATTGGTACAGAACCACAAGTACATGGTATTTCTGCAGCCACTCTCCCCGAGTTTCTGGAGAAGGAAAAGTAAACAGTAGACTTTCAATGTTCTCTTAGATCTTGGATTTTCTACAATCATATTGCTAGACTATTTTTAATTGAAACTTCAGTTCAACTTAGGTTGAATTGAATGTATTAACTTTTGGAAAGCCACTCACAAGATGCCTGCCATGCAGTAGGCAGTGATGCCAGTTAGTGTCATTGTACTGAAAATAGAGCTAGTTATGTTCTGCAGTGTTAACACTCCCACCTCCTTGCTGATCCAGAGGAAACTTCTCAGAATTATGGAGGGAAAGAAAATTATAGACACTAGCTAAATGAAACTTCCCCTGCAGATTTGCTTATCCATGACTAGGTGAGGTTCTTTTAACCCACATTAAAGAATTTTATATTGTCTTACTTGAGACAAGGTAGCTGATGTTCAGAGTAGAACTGAGGACAGGTAGAGAGACATGTTTGCATCTGGTGAGCATCACTGTGATTTGGCTGTGGCTTGAGAAAGGCCAGAAACCAGGGTTGTGTATACTTTTAACCAGTGAACAAATCCATTACTAACAATGCCTAATTGTTTATTCACTCGATGGCCAGAAACCATCTCCCACCAGACACCTACTGTTAAGTCACAGCTTTCTTTTCCACTTCTAAGGAAATGGGTAGAAAATGATGGCTGTTTGCTTCCAGCACTACTGTAAACTCCTCAGTCAAAGTCAGTAGCCTTTGAACAGTTTCTAGAAAAACTGTGGGAGATATTATAGAAAGAACATTAAGTTTGGAATTAGGGTTCTGATTATAAATCTATTACTTTTTAGCTACATGATTTCAAAACAATACTGAGTTCTGTCATCTGGGTGCTGAGGATCTACCTCAAAAGGCCACAGTCACATTTTTTCATGAATAATTTCGGGCATATATGAAAGCGACAGTGTTTCAGACACCATAAACTGAACCTGGATTCAACAGTTTCTTGGATTTTTGACATCCTAACTTTACATAGCCCCCCCCCCCCCTTCCTATCTTGACTAGGTATTTTAAAGCAAGGTCTTCTCAGGTGGTGTAGTGGTAAAGAATCCGCCGGCCAAAGCAGCAGACACAAGAGACATGATTTGGCTTCTGGAGGAAGATACCACGGAGGAGGAAATGGCAACCCACTTCAGTATTCTTGCCTGGAAAACTCCATAGACAGAGGCCGCTAGACTATTTTTAATTGAAACTTCAGTTCAACTTAGGTTGAATTGAATGTATTAACTTTTGGAAAGCCACTCACAAGATGCCTGCCATGCAGTAGGCAGTGATGCCAGTTAGTGTCATTGTACTGAAAATAGAGCTAGTTATGTTCTGCAGTGTTAACACTCCCACCTCCTTGCTGATCCAGAGGAAACTTCTCAGAATTATGGGGGGAAAGAAAATTATAGACACTAGCTAAATGAAACTTCCCCTGCAGATTTGCTTATCCATGACTAGGTGAGGTTCTTTTAACCCACATTAAAGAATTTTATATTGTCTTACTTGAGACAAGGTAGCTGATGTTCAGAGTAGAACTGAGGACAGGTAGAGAGACATGTTTGCATCTGGTGAGCATCACTGTGATTTGGCTGTGGCTTGAGAAAGGCCAGAAACCAGGGTTGTGTATACTTTTAACCAGTGAACAAATCCATTACTAACAATGCCTAATTGTTTATTCACTCGATGGCCAGAAACCATCTCCCACCAGACACCTACTGTTAAGTCACAGCTTTCTTTTCCACTTCTAAGGAAATGGGTAGAAAATGATGGCTGTTTGCTTCCAGCACTACTGTAAACTCCTCAGTCAAAGTCAGTAGCCTTTGAACAGTTTCTAGAAAAACTGTGGGAGATATTATAGAAAGAACATTAAGTTTGGAATTAGGGTTCTGATTATAAATCTATTACTTTTTAGCTACATGATTTCAAAACAATACTGAGTTCTGTCATCTGGGTGCTGAGGATCTACCTCAAAAGGCCACAGTCACATTTTTTCATGAATAATTTCGGGCATATATGAAAGCGACAGTGTTTCAGACACCATAAACTGAACCTGGATTCAACAGTTTCTTGGATTTTTGACATCCTAACTTTACATAGCACCCCCCCCCCCTTCCTATCTTGACTAGGTATTTTAAAGCAAGGTCTTCTCAGGTGGTGTAGTGGTAAAGAATCCGCCGGCCAAAGCAGCAGACACAAGAGACATGATTTGGCTTCTGGAGGAAGATACCACGGAGGAGGAAATGGCAACCCACTTCAGTATTCTTGCCTGGAAAACTCCATAGACAGAGGCTTCTGACAGGGTACTGTCCATGGGGTCACAAAGAGTCAGACTTGATTGAGCGTGTGTGCATGCATGCACACACACGTACATATTCTAAAGCAAAGCTCAGAGCTCATGTCATTTCATCTCTTTATATACTTCAGTATCTATTTCTAAAAGAGATTTTCTTATATAACTTTAATGACATTAACAGTCCTAACAAAATTAACAATAGTTCTTTGATGTCTTTAATGATCCATTATATTCATATTTCTTGATTATATCAAAATGTCTTTTGAAGTTGAATTGTTTAAAACAATGGCCAAATAAGATGTATACAATGCATTGGGACATGTCTATCAGAATGTTTTAATCCAGAGCACTGTCCCTTCCATCGTTCTATTTTTTAATTCTTTCTGTCTTACTGAAGAAAATGATTTAGAAAATAATCACATTCCATTTTTCTCCATGTTTCTCTATGGTGGCATTTGTTTCTCCAAAACTCATATTTCTTATAAATAAAAATTTAGCTTTAAGGGTTCAATTATATTCAGGTTTGATCTTTTACTTCCATTAACATCTCATGGGTGGTGCTATGTATTTCATCTTGCCTCACATGGTAAAAATTCCTTATTTTTTAGCAGTAAGACTTCAGTGAATCATGAGTTCAAGTGGTAAGAATCTGGTATTTCTTTCGCTAAATTCTTTGTACATTTAAAAAATGTCTTTGCTTATTGATAATCTTTACCTAAATCAATCATTCCATTATAAATGATTGTTAATTTCTTAATTCTTTCTCTTTTTTTTGATCTTTTCACATTTAGTAGCTGGAATTTTCTTCTGCAAAGAAGTACTTCTCTCATTCAACCAAGGCTGCTTAATGACACTGAAATACTGCTTATTCAGAAAAGCAGAATAAATGTTTAATTATTTTTCCCTTACTTACTAATTTTCAAAATGAGGAGTTACTTCAAAATTGACCAATGGGGCTGTTTGGAATTTTTTGGTGGGGGAAGAACTATACGTTTTTAAAAACCTATAGGTTTTTATAAATTTACTGAGGTTGTTTATTTGATGTTCACCTTTGTCATCAAGAGACCATTTAAGCTGGCTCTTTGGTCCTTTTGTTCTGGCTCCACTACTCTTTAAAAGCTTTTTGCTCTCTCATATTTAAAAAGTGGCCCAGGCTCATCTTGTACATTTCCTGCCCTAGAACTGGTATTAACCATTCCTCCACAGAGTTTTGGTTCTTTTTAATGGGGGACAGTGAGTTTTTTACAAAATAGGATCATGAATTGAAACTTAACCCAAAGTGCCTGGATCCTTGTTGATATTTGCTTCTACCATGGCAAACTCTCAGTGTCTACCAGAACATCCACTGACTATTTTTTCTCACCTCTGATTTGCTATATCTTCTGCCCTAACCTTCAATGCATACTATGAATATTCCTTATGATGACAAGAATCTGATTCGCTATTGAATCCCTAAGGCTTAGAACAGATCCTAAGACATGCCAGTGTGCCCAATAAATTTTTGTTGCATGAATAATTTGTTACTTCTGAGATGACTTTCCCATCTCCTTCTTTCCTGAACCAGAATTAACTTTTTTATTTTTAATTATGGTTTATATGTCTATTAATTTCCGGCACCCGGCTTACTAGCTCATATAGTATGCAATACATACTGCTGAGTAAACAAATGAACACATAATGTAAAATGCTCTTCGTTTAAAAATACATCATTTGCTTTACTGAATTCAATGATGGAAAACCGGACAGCTACATTTAAAAGAATGAAATCAAAACATTCCCTCACACTATACACAAAAATAAACTCAAAATGAATTAAGGACCTAAATACAAGGCCATACACTATAAAACTCTTAGAGCAAAACATAGGCAGAACACTCTGGCATAAATCGTAGCAAGCTCTTTTTGATCCATCTCCTAAAGTAATGAAAATAAAAACAAAAATAAACAAATGGGACCTAATTAAACTTAAAAGCTTTTGCACAGCAAAGAAAACCATAAACAAGATGAATAGACAAACCTCAGAATGGGAGAAGAGACTTCAGATGAAGCAACTGACAAGGGATTAATCTCCAGAATATACAAACAGTCCACACAGTTCAATATCAAAAAACAAACAAATTAATTAAAATAAAAACCCCAAAAAATCCTAACAGTAGTTTACAATAGGTTTTTCATTGAAAGCTTTAGGGCTCTTTGGTCCTTTTGTTCTGGCTCCACTACTCTTTAAAAGCTTTTGCTCTCTCAAATTTAAAAAGTGGCCCAGGCTCATCTTGTACATTTCCTGCCCTAGAACTGGTATTAACCATTCCTCCACAGAGTTTTGGTTCTTTTTAATGGGGGACAGTGAGTTTTTTACAAAATAGGATCATGAATTGAAACTTAACCCAAAGTGCCTGGATCCTTGTTGATATTTGCTTCTACCATGGCAAACTCTCAGTGTCTACCAGAACATCCACTGACTATTTTTCTCACCTCTGATTTGCTATATCTTCTGCCCTAACCTTCAATGCATACTATGAATATTCCTTATGATGACAAGAATCTGATTCGCTATTGAATCCCTAAGGCTTAGAACAGATCCTAAGACATGCCAGTGTGCCCAATAAATTTTTGTTGCATGAATAATTTGTTACTTCTGAGATGACTTTCCCATCTCCTTCTTTCCTGAACCAGAATTAACTTTTTTATTTTTAATTATGGTTTATATGTCTATTAATTTCCGGCACCCGGCTTACTAGCTCATATAGTATGCAATACATACTGCTGAGTAAACAAATGAACACATAATGTAAAATGCTCTTCGTTTAAAAATACATCATTTGCTTTACTGAATTCAATGATGGAAAACCGGACAGCTACATTTAAAAGAATGAAATCAAAACATTCCCTCACACTATACACAAAAATAAACTCAAAATGAATTAAGGACCTAAATACAAGGCCATACACTATAAAACTCTTAGAGCAAAACATAGGCAGAACACTCTGGCATAAATCGTAGCAAGCTCTTTTTGATCCATCTCCTAAAGTAATGAAAATAAAAACAAAAATAAACAAATGGGACCTAATTAAACTTAAAAGCTTTTGCACAGCAAAGAAAACCATAAACAAGATGAATAGACAAACCTCAGAATGGGAGAAGAGACTTCAGATGAAGCAACTGACAAGGGATTAATCTCCAGAATATACAAACAGTCCACACAGTTCAATATCAAAAAACAAACAAATTAAAAAAAACTGGGCAGAAGACTCAAAGAATTTCTCTCAGGAGGACATACAGATGGCCAAAAAACATATGAAAAGATGCTCAATACAACTAATTATTAGAGATGGACAAATCAAAACTAAAATGAGGTATCATCTCACACTGGTCAGAATGGCTATCATCAAAAAAATTTACAAACATAAATGCTAGAGAGGGTGTGGAAACAAGGGAACTCTCACTGTTGGTGGGATGGAGACTGATACATTCACTTTGGAGAACAGTACAAAGTACAGAGGTTCCTTTAAAAACTAAAAATAGAAATACCATGTGACCCAGAAATACCCCTCCTGGGCAGAGAAAACCATAATTCAAAATGATACATGCACCCCAGTGTTATCGCAGCACTATTTAAAGTAGCCAGGACATGGATGGAGACTAAATATTGACCAACAGAGGAATGGATAAAGAAGATGTTGTACAGGAGACTTCTCTGGTGATCCACTGGCTAAGACTCCATGCTCCCAATGCAGGAGGTATGGGTTTGATCCCTGGTAAGGGAATAAGATCCCACATGCCGCAACTAAAACCTGGTGCAGGCAAAGAAGATGTGGTACATGTATATAATGGAATATTATCCAACCATAGTAAGAGAATGAAATTGTGCCATTTTCACGGACATGGATGAACTTAGAGACTGTCATGCAGCATGAGGTAAGTCAAAAAGAGAAAAACAAATATATATTAATGTATCTATTGTAGAATTTAGAAAAAATGGTATAAATGATCTTATTTGAAAATCAGAAATAGAGGCACGGATATAGAGAATAAATATATGGATACCAAGGGGGAAAGGGAGTTGTAGGGTGAACTGGGAGATTAAGATTGACATATACTCTTAATACTAGGTATAAAATAGACAACTAATGAGAACCTACTGTATACACAGGGAACTTGTCTCAGTGCTCAGTGGTGACCTCTATGGGAAGGAAATCCCAAAAGACAGGATGGATGTAAACATATAGCTTATTCACTTCTTTTTGAAAGTGTAAGTGTTTGTCAGTCATGTCTGACTCTTTGTGACTCCATGAACTCTAGCCAGCCAGGCTCCTCTGTCATAAGAATACTGGAGTGGGTAGTCATTCCTTTCTCCAGGGTGTCTTTCAAGCCCAGGAATTGAACCAGGTCTCCTACATTGCAGGCAAAGTCTTTGCCATCTGAGTCACCAAAACTAAAGTGCTAAAAAAGAATGGCAAAAAATTCATCAAAAAATTTACAAACATCAATGATAGAGAGGGTGGGGAAACAAGGGAACTCTCACTGTTGGTGGGATGGAGACTGATACATTCACTTTGGAGAACAGTACAAAGTACAGAGGTTCCTTTAAAAACTAAAAATAGAAATACCATGTGACCCAGAAATACCCCTCCTGGGCAGAGAAAACCATAATTCAAAATGATACATGCACCCCAGTGTTATCGCAGCACTATTTAAAGTAGCCAGGACATGGATGGAGACTAAATATTGACCAACAGAGGAATGGATAAAGAAGATGTTGTACAGGAGACTTCTCTGGTGATCCACTGGCTAAGACTCCATGCTCCCAATGCAGGAGGTATGGGTTTGATCCCTGGTAAGGGAATAAGATCCCACATGCCGCAACTAAAACCTGGTGCAGGCAAAGAAGATGTGGTACATGTATATAATGGAATATTATCCAACCATAGTAAGAGAATGAAATTGTGCCATTTTCACGGACATGGATGAACTTAGAGACTGTCATGCAGCATGAGGTAAGTCAAAAAGAGAAAAACAAATATATATTAATGTATCTATTGTAGAATTTAGAAAAAATGGTATAAATGATCTTATTTGAAAATCAGAAATAGAGGCACGGATATAGAGAATAAATATATGGATACCAAGGGGGAAAGGGAGTTGTAGGGTGAACTGGGAGATTAAGATTGACATATACTCTTAATACTAGGTATAAAATAGACAACTAATGAGAACCTACTGTATACACAGGGAACTTGTCTCAGTGCTCAGTGGTGACCTCTATGGGAAGGAAATCCCAAAAGACAGGATGGATGTAAACATATAGCTTATTCACTTCTTTTTGAAAGTGTAAGTGTTTGTCAGTCATGTCTGACTCTTTGTGACTCCATGAACTCTAGCCAGCCAGGCTCCTCTGTCATAAGAATACTGGAGTGGGTAGTCATTCCTTTCTCCAGGGTGTCTTTCAAGCCCAGGAATTGAACCAGGTCTCCTACATTGCAGGCAAAGTCTTTGCCATCTGAGTCACCAGCGAAGTCCCTTATTCACTTTGCTGCATAGTACAAATTAGCATAACATGCAAATCAACTAAACTCCAGTATAAATCAATTAAAAAATTAATAAGTGGCTCCCATTGCTCTTGAACACATTTTAAATTCCTTAAAACGGGACACAAGGTCCCACTATCATCTGGCCCCAACCATCAGTCTTCTCAGCTCTGGTTTCTGTCACTTCTCTCCTTGACCGCTTAGCTCTAGCCCATGAAAGACTTTCCTTCCTCCGTTCTTTCAAGGTACCTTATCCATCCTTCCTTTGGACCTTCCAATAGAGTCTTTCCTCTGTCTCCTATGATTCTCTTTCTTCTCCCCTTCTCCATTCTTCCTATCTGATTCCAATTTATCTTTAGGTCCTTTCTTAAAATAAGCTCACCTAGGAAGCCTTGCATGGCACACTCTCCCCTAGACCTCCTTGCTATATATTTCCATGATATTTGTTAATTTGCTATTACACTAGTACCTGCTAGTGCTGTGTCATTACTTGTATAATATCTGTATTCTCTCCTAGGCTGTGGGCCCCATCAGGGTGGGACTTATACCTCTGTAGTTTAGAACTCTATTCCCAGTTATTCAGAAGAGCCCAGTCTGAACTGGCTGAATCAATGGGCATTAGTGCTGTTAAACTCTTGAAATATATGAACCGTATTGTTTCCACATTTATCCTCGTTTTAGCTTTTACAATCATTTGAGTTCTTAGAAGAGATTCAGGAAATGTTGGTCGAAAGGCTAGACACTGCCTCTAATCAAGGCATTTGGCTACCTTCATTATGCAGGGAAAGACACTTCCTGGCACAGTCTACCTCTCCAATCCAATATTTTTCTGAAATTGAGCTATTTTTCCTCCTAGCACCTTGAAATGCATTGGTATCTCACTTCCCCATCATCAGCAAGAAGCAATGCACAGTGCCAGAGAGCCAGCAGATGGAGGAGTGGGCTTTGGGGACTGCTTCCACATCCCTCTTGTGCGCCCAGGACTGGAACTGGAGAAAATGACCACACTCTGTGGCAGAGAGAACGGTGAGTATAAGCTGAGGAAGAACTCTGCTCCATCCAGGATTGAAGCAATGCACCATCCCGTGAATCCCTCTCAGCCACTGCTTAGTAAGAGAATAACTCCACAGCCAGGAGAGGAAAGTCTAGTGACACCTGCTGGCTACAAGTCAGACTGCCATGTTTACATAAGAAAGAACAAATGTGGTCTCCACGAATGACACACATTTAGAAAAAATATGGTCAACTACAGTGTGTAGTTTTTTTACAGAAAGACTATTCCAGTCCCTTAGGACAGGGAGCCCATGATGGGTCAGTGGCAAAGTCGGAGGTAAACATGCTTAAAAAAAACTGGCACAGAAGATACCTCAACACGTAGTCTATTGCTGTGGAGATTCCATATCCCAAAGCAGAGTTTACTGCCTGTGGGGACAGGAATGGGGTGGGGAGGAGAGGAAGAGTGGTATATCTTTGGGGCATCCATTGATATCTGAGCAGTCACCCATTTGAAAACACCACTTAAGGCTAAGAGACAGTTTGCACAGTGATAAATACCCCAGACTTTGGAACCACGCTGATCTGGGTTAAAATCTCAGGTTTATACCACTTATTACCTGAGTAACTGTGGACAAGTGTCTTAACTTCTATGAGCCTCAGTTTCCTCACCTGTGGAGTAGCATACTGCCAATTCCAAGTGGGCTTATCAAGGTAATATTGAAAACAGTTATCTCCATAAGAAAACCTCTTAAAGTGCTATTTTGATGTGAGTTTACCAGTTAATTATATAAAGATGCAAAAGACACCACTCAGAATGTCAACGAACACATAGACTAGCTGGAGAAACCAATGCATAAACACTTAACTAGCATACCCGCTGACCATTATTCCACTTAGTCAATGAGAAAGTAGAGGCCAGAACACTGGGGTGCACACATTGGATCATGGAGAAGTGAGATGGACAGCTGGGCTTGGCCTTCAAAGATGAAGAGGATTACAACCAAGGTGGACAAGAAGGAAGGAAGAGAAAGCAGATATGAATTTGGAGATGAACACGAGGGCTTGTTCAGAAAATGTGGAGTTGCCGATGAAGTGCAAGTGAGGAGAGCCTTAGCTAAAATGAAGCTCAGGATTGAAGCAATGCACCATCCCGTGAATCCCTCTCAGCCACTGCTTAGTAAGAGAATAACTCCACAGCCAGGAGAGGAAAGTCTAGTGACACCTGCTGGCTACAAGTCAGACTGCCATGTTTACATAAGAAAGAACAAATGTGGTCTCCACGAATGACACACATTTAGAAAAAATATGGTCAACTACAGTGTGTAGTTTTTTTACAGAAAGACTATTCCAGTCCCTTAGGACAGGGAGCCCATGATGGGTCAGTGGCAAAGTCGGAGGTAAACATGCTTAAAAAAAACTGGCACAGAAGATACCTCAACACGTAGTCTATTGCTGTGGAGATTCCATATCCCAAAGCAGAGTTTACTGCCTGTGGGGACAGGAATGGGGTGGGGAGGAGAGGAAGAGTGGTATATCTTTGGGGCATCCATTGATATCTGAGCAGTCACCCATTTGAAAACACCACTTAAGGCTAAGAGACAGTTTGCACAGTGATAAATACCCCAGACTTTGGAACCACGCTGATCTGGGTTAAAATCTCAGGTTTATACCACTTATTACCTGAGTAACTGTGGACAAGTGTCTTAACTTCTATGAGCCTCAGTTTCCTCACCTGTGGAGTAGCATACTGCCAATTCCAAGTGGGCTTATCAAGGTAATATTGAAAACAGTTATCTCCATAAGAAAACCTCTTAAAGTGCTATTTTGATGTGAGTTTACCAGTTAATTATATAAAGATGCAAAAGACACCACTCAGAATGTCAACGAACACATAGACTAGCTGGAGAAACCAATGCATAAACACTTAACTAGCATACCCGCTGACCATTATTCCACTTAGTCAATGAGAAAGTAGAGGCCAGAACACTGGGGTGCACACATTGGATCATGGAGAAGTGAGATGGACAGCTGGGCTTGGCCTTCAAAGATGAAGAGGATTACAACCAAGGTGGACAAGAAGGAAGGAAGAGAAAGCAGATATGAATTTGGAGATGAACACGAGGGCTTGTTCAGAAAATGTGGAGTTGCCGATGAAGTGCAAGTGAGGAGAGCCTTAGCTAAAATGAAGCTCAGTACGTTGAAGGCCCTGCAAGAAGCCCAGATGGCTCAAGCCCAGCTCGTAACAGCAAGACAGGAATGGGTGCTCTTTATGGAAAGGTCCTCAGATACTCTCTGCTACAAGCAACACACAATGACTGGTTTTGTCTGCCCAGGGTCCATTTTTCTATCTTTTGAAAACGAGAATTCTATGTTCCTTTGAAAAATGATCCCCCTTAATGCTAGCTTTGTGATTTGGGTGGTGCTGATCAGCCAACCTCATAGCCACATTCATAGTCCAAGGTAGTCACATGATCTAGGCCAGGAGAATGAGCATATTCCATCTGCTTGACCACAGTGATTGGTCCAGAGATTGGTGATGCCATCTACGTTAGTCTAATCAGAGTGAACCTAGGGTCCAAACAAGCTACAGTTACCACTAATCAGCTGCAAGGATGTGCAGACCTGAGCCACCAAGGCCACCGCATGTCCAGAAATGAAAACACACACACACACCCGAGCAAAACAGTGAACAAAGACAAGTGGAGATATGGGAGAAGAAGGTCTAAGCCCTGATTATGTGATTTGGACTCCTGGACTAGGCATTCCAGACAGAAACTTCAACTCCTGGATGTTCCAATAAAGGTATCTTTTGATTTAGGCCACATTTGTTGGCTTCCCGTCACTTTCAACCAACAGATTCCCAATCAACAAAATACTGGTGTCTCGATTTTTAAGAAAGTATGTGCATTATATAACTCATAGGGTTACCTAATTATATAAAGATGCAAAAGACACCACTCAGAATGTCAACGAACACATAGACTAGCTGGAGAAACCAATGCATAAACACTTAACTAGCATACCCGCTGACCATTATTCCACTTAGTCAATGAGAAAGTAGAGGCCAGAACACTGGGGTGCACACATTGGATCATGGAGAAGTGAGATGGACAGCTGGGCTTGGCCTTCAAAGATGAAGAGGATTACAACCAAGGTGGACAAGAAGGAAGGAAGAGAAAGCAGATATGAATTTGGAGATGAACACGAGGGCTTGTTCAGAAAATGTGGAGTTGCCGATGAAGTGCAAGTGAGGAGAGCCTTAGCTAAAATGAAGCTCAGTACGTTGAAGGCCCTGCAAGAAGCCCAGATGGCTCAAGCCCAGCTCGTAACAGCAAGACAGGAATGGGTGCTCTTTATGGAAAGGTCCTCAGATACTCTCTGCTACAAGCAACACACAATGACTGGTTTTGTCTGCCCAGGGTCCATTTTTCTATCTTTTGAAAACGAGAATTCTATGTTCCTTTGAAAAATGATCCCCCTTAATGCTAGCTTTGTGATTTGGGTGGTGCTGATCAGCCAACCTCATAGCCACATTCATAGTCCAAGGTAGTCACATGATCTAGGCCAGGAGAATGAGCATATTCCATCTGCTTGACCACAGTGATTGGTCCAGAGATTGGTGATGCCATCTACGTTAGTCTAATCAGAGTGAACCTAGGGTCCAAACAAGCTACAGTTACCACTAATCAGCTGCAAGGATGTGCAGACCTGAGCCACCAAGGCCACCGCATGTCCAGAAATGAAAACACACACACACACCCGAGCAAAACAGTGAACAAAGACAAGTGGAGATATGGGAGAAGAAGGTCTAAGCCCTGATTATGTGATTTGGACTCCTGGACTAGGCATTCCAGACAGAAACTTCAACTCCTGGATGTTCCAATAAAGGTATCTTTTGATTTAGGCCACATTTGTTGGCTTCCCGTCACTTTCAACCAACAGATTCCCAATCAACAAAATACTGGTGTCTCGATTTTTAAGAAAGTATGTGCATTATATAACTCATAGGGTTACCTCATTATGATTAATTCTTAAGTTCTAGACACTACTAATCCATTTTACAGAAAAATCAGGGTTTCCTGTTGTGTCCCAAATAAGACTTCCAGCTGGAAACATGTAACCCTGCAGAGGGAGAAAACAATAGAGTCAACAGATAGGTAAGAATGTAATTGTAATGAATGTGCAGCCTTGAAGCCAGTATTTGAATCAATAACGCATGCCATTTTCAGACAGTGAAGGCCTGAAAGCCATCTTTCTGAGTTGTAAAGACTGGTTTAGGGCTTCTGCCTTTTGTTGCTCATGTTTTCACTGTTGAATCCCCACTGAATGTACAAAAAGAGAAAAAAAAAGAAAATGAAAGAGCTCTTTACTTCTGACAGCTTTGATTCTAGCCCCAGCAAAGCATTGTATTTGGGAAATCAGCACGCCCTCTGTTGAGCCTGGCAGCCAGCCAGCTTACAAGGAAGAGCAGTTGCTCTGGACAAGGCCAGAGCACAGGGGCCGGCATGCCCTCTCTCTGCAGCCCCGGCTGGAACTGCACTGCTCAGCGGGAAGCATATGTGTACAGAATGCAGAAAGACTTCCACGATGGAAAAGCGTTCCTGAAAAGAAGAATTCAGACATGATAGATAGCATGTTCCATCTCACTGTCGCTATTATTATACTGTACAGTTGCACAGGTTCAAATATTATTAAGTCATCCACCCGCAAAATAGATCTTTCCCTCCTTCCATGGGTAGTAGAGGAAGGAAAGGTTTTAACTCTAAAAAAGGAAAAAACCTCCCCTCGTGAAACCTTGAAATCACTGTCAGAGATGTGGGTTCCACAGCAGATAACAGATTTTCTTTTCTAGGCTGAGCAGATGGCAGCCATAACCTAGCCTAGAACAAAGACAAGTGGAGATATGGGAGAAGAAGGTCTAAGCCCTGATTATGTGATTTGGACTCCTGGACTAGGCATTCCAGACAGAAACTTCAACTCCTGGATGTTCCAATAAAGGTATCTTTTGATTTAGGCCACATTTGTTGGCTTCCCGTCACTTTCAACCAACAGATTCCCAATCAACAAAATACTGGTGTCTCGATTTTTAAGAAAGTATGTGCATTATATAACTCATAGGGTTACCTCATTATGATTAATTCTTAAGTTCTAGACACTACTAATCCATTTTACAGAAAAATCAGGGTTTCCTGTTGTGTCCCAAATAAGACTTCCAGCTGGAAACATGTAACCCTGCAGAGGGAGAAAACAATAGAGTCAACAGATAGGTAAGAATGTAATTGTAATGAATGTGCAGCCTTGAAGCCAGTATTTGAATCAATAACGCATGCCATTTTCAGACAGTGAAGGCCTGAAAGCCATCTTTCTGAGTTGTAAAGACTGGTTTAGGGCTTCTGCCTTTTGTTGCTCATGTTTTCACTGTTGAATCCCCACTGAATGTACAAAAAGAGAAAAAAAAAGAAAATGAAAGAGCTCTTTACTTCTGACAGCTTTGATTCTAGCCCCAGCAAAGCATTGTATTTGGGAAATCAGCACGCCCTCTGTTGAGCCTGGCAGCCAGCCAGCTTACAAGGAAGAGCAGTTGCTCTGGACAAGGCCAGAGCACAGGGGCCGGCATGCCCTCTCTCTGCAGCCCCGGCTGGA
The DNA here is from genome assembly GCA_022376925.1 of Tragulus kanchil. NCBI lineage: Eukaryota > Metazoa > Chordata > Mammalia > Artiodactyla > Tragulidae > Tragulus > Tragulus kanchil. The sequence goes on along the minus strand of JAIOJX010000005.1, from coordinate 129,055,092 downwards.
ACTGCACTGCTCAGCGGGAAGCATATGTGTACAGAATGCAGAAAGACTTCCACGATGGAAAAGCGTTCCTGAAAAGAAGAATTCAGACATGATAGATAGCATGTTCCATCTCACTGTCGCTATTATTATACTGTACAGTTGCACAGGTTCAAATATTATTAAGTCATCCACCCGCAAAATAGATCTTTCCCTCCTTCCATGGGTAGTAGAGGAAGGAGGGTCAACTCTAGGAGACCTCATCGTGAAACCTGAAAACTGAAAGACACCCCAAAGGAATCAAAGCATCACACCATCCACAGCACCCCTCAGATGTGCAACACATTCCATCTACCCTTTTAAGTCATTTTTCTAACTCTACACTGTCAGAGATGTGGGTTCCACAGCAGATAACAGATTTTCTTTTCTAGGCTGAGCAGATGGCAGCCATAACCTAGCCTAGGTTTAAGTTCTTCTCATTGTCTCACAAAGTTTTTAACAGTCAAGTTGTTTTAGTGGACATTATTTCCTTTAGATCAAATGTGAAAAAAAATAACAGCACTGTTTTCAACTTCTCCCTAAACACTGAAATATATTCCAGGACCCGGGACAACGCCATGCAGCTGACAATGCTCCTTGATCAACTGCCAGATTTAACGTCATCCAGTATTTAGCTCAAAGAGATGCTCTTTTTCCCTACAAGGCTACACAACCTGGAGAAGGAGATGGGTCCAAAAGCATGTGGGTGTGCTTATGTGTGCATGACCCCCTTGGTATTTGCTGCTATTGACCACTACATTTTCTTCTTCACGGCACTTCCATAACTGTAATTCTAGGATGGGCTGTGAAATGCTCTTCTTTTCTCTGACGATGGACTAGCAGTTCTGTGACAACTGGGGTGAAGTTTGACTTATCCACTATCAGATTTATCTGTTCTCATCACAGAGCAGGAAGCACAAGACGAGGCACTTGTTAAATGTATGCTAAATGAAGCACCAAAGGAAAGAGATAGTGGGAAAGATAGAGGAGAAGCCCATTTTAAAAAATGTTGACACTGTGATTAGAAAATGTAATATATTACAAATTGTATATACATATAGGGTTCCCAGGTGGTGCTAGTGGTAAGAATCTGCCTGCCAGTGCAGGAGACACAAGAGATTCAGGTTCAATCCCTGGGTTGGGAAGGTCCCCTGGAGGAGGGCATGGCGACCCACTCCAGTATTCTTGCCTGGAGAATACCATGGACAGTGGAGCCTGGAGGGCTACAGTCCATGGGGGTGCAAAGAGTACCATATATACATATGTACTTTGTATGGGTAGTAGAGGAAGGAGGGTCAACTCTAGGAGACCTCATCGTGAAACCTGAAAACTGAAAGACACCCCAAAGGAATCAAAGCATCACACCATCCACAGCACCCTCAGATGTGCAACACATTCCATCTACCCTTTTAAGTCATTTTTCTAACTCTACACTGTCAGAGATGTGGGTTCCACAGCAGATAACAGATTTTCTTTTCTAGGCTGAGCAGATGGCAGCCATAACCTAGCCTAGGTTTAAGTTCTTCTCATTGTCTCACAAAGTTTTTAACAGTCAAGTTGTTTTAGTGGACATTATTTCCTTTAGATCAAATGTGAAAAAAAATAACAGCACTGTTTTCAACTTCTCCTAAACCCTGAAATATATTCCAGGACCCGGGACAACGCCATGCAGCTGACAATGCTCCTTGATCAACTGCCAGATTTAACGTCATCCAGTATTTAGCTCAAAGAGATGCTCTTTTTCCCTACAAGGCTACACAACCTGGAGAAGGAGATGGGTCCAAAAGCATGGGGGTGTGCTTATGTGTGCATGACCCCTTGGTATTTGCTGCTATTGACCACTACATTTTCTTCTTCACGGCACTTCCATAACTGTAATTCTAGGATGGGCTGTGAAATGCTCTTCTTTTCTCTGACGATGGACTAGCAGTTCTGTGACAACTGGGGTGAAGTTTGACTTATCCACTATCAGATTTATCTGTTCTCATCACAGAGCAGGAAGCACAAGACGAGGCACTTGTTAAATGTATGCTAAATGAAGCACCAAAGGAAAGAGATAGTGGGAAAGATAGAGGAGAAGCCCATTTTAAAAAATGTTGACACTGTGATTAGAAAATGTAATATATTACAAATTGTATATACATATAGGGTTCCCAGGTGGTGCTAGTGGTAAAGAATCTGCCTGCCAGTGCAGGAGACACAAGAGATTCAGGTTCAATCCCTGGGTTGGGAAGGTCCCCTGGAGGAGGGCATGGCGACCCACTCCAGTATTCTTGCCTGGAGAATACCATGGACAGTGGAGCCTGGAGGGCTACAGTCCATGGGGGTGCAAAGAGTACCATATATACATATGTACTTTGTATGTATATATAGTATGTGCACGCTAAGTTGCTTCAGTCATGACTGGCAGGGGATCTTCCCAACCTACAGATCGAACTCACATCTGTTAGGTCTCTGGCATTGGCAGCTGGATTCTTTACCACTGGTGCCATATGGGAAGCCCATATGCACATATGAGTACATTTTATAAAACTCTCTTCATCTTGAGAAAACAAGTAAAGGGTATGAACACCATAGTTTACAAGAGCCATGGTTTACAGGGGCAGCAAATATTGACCAAGTAACACCCTGGAACAAGAGATAAAACTACAACTAGGCTTGTAAGGAATGTAATCCTTGTGCAGAAAAATTGGTTAAAATACTACGGAAAGGTTAAATAAAGAGAATTTTAAAGCACATTTTTTTCAGTGACTCCCTGCATTGTCAGGATTTGGGAACCTACCTGGATACAGAAAGACAATATTGGCACTCTTAAACTCTTGAACTGTGATCTTTGCAGTTCTTGCATCAGAGTTTCATTGGGAGCTTACTAAAATGCAGAATCCTAGGCCCTACCTAAGATCTGCTGAATAAGAATCTTTAGGACTGGATATTAGGGGTCATATTTCTTTATTTTGTTATTTTTAGGAACTTTCTGATTGATTTTTTTCACACCTTAATTCTGGGAAATCATCATCATGGTCCAAAAGGGTACCTTGCTATAATATGATGGCTTGTGGAACAATAGCCCTTAAAATGCCATAGTCTAATAAAATGTGATTAAGATATGCTTTTTTCATGTGCTATAAACTTTGATTAGGGCTTCCCCAGGTGGTTCAGTGGTAAACATGTGTTTGATCTCTGATCTGGGAAGATTCCACATGCCATACCATAGAGCAGCTAAGCCTGTGTGCCCCAATGACTGAGTCTGAGCTCTAGCACGTGATCCACAACTACTGAATCCTTACACAGCTCCACAATGAGAGAAGCCATTGCAGTGAGGAGCCTGCATGCCACAACTAGAGAGTAGGCCCACTTTCTATGACTAGAGAAAAGCCCACATAGAAATGAAGACACAGCATGGATATAAATAAATATTTTTAAATGAGAAGTCACTGATCATTTTTAAGCTGGGGAAATAGTCTACTTTCCTTCTTGTATTTGTGAAAGCTTTTTCTGGAAGCAGGAAGGAGAAGAGTGGAGAGAAATGGGAACAAGAAGGAATGATGCCGTTGAGAAGTGGTAACAGTGGAAAGGTTCCTGAAGAGCTACAGGAGATGGTGGCTTTGGATGAGTGTATTGGTAGTAGAATACAGACATGTATAACTTTGAGAGAAATACAGGAGGTAGAATTTGCATAAATTTTGACTGATGGGATGCAGTAGGGAAGGAAGCAGTTAAGAATGACCTAGGCTTTTCACTCAGGCAACTGGATGGTGATAACATTTACTTAGACAGGAAAACCTGGATGAAGATAAACAGGTTGGCATGGTTATGAAGAGATGGGGAGAATTCATTCATTTAATTCTGGATATTTGGAATTTGAACTTGTGACCAGAGATCCAAGTAGAGAAATCTGGTCAATAAATACATCTAGTCTTTAGGGAACATATTTAAGCAGGATCATAAACATGGCTTTAGGGCCTCCATGAAAATGAAGGATGATTGAAAACAGAGGTGTAAGTGTAGTTATAAAGGGCCAGTGTGAGAACCAAGGTGAGAAGTGAGTCTAGGACAGTAGTCTGAGGAACTGCAACATTTAAAGGAGAAATGAAGAGAATGTATAGAAAAAGAGATGGGAGGAAACATTCAGAAACATAAAGGATGATAAGCCGAACAAGGGGGCTAAAAGAAGAGACTTTCTTAAAATGAAAGCAAAAATAAAATAAAATAAAAATAAAATGAAAGCAAAATCTGCAGGGGTAATGATCATCCTCTGTGGTCAAGTCAAGGGTGACTATACCAATAGGTGGATGCAATACCAACCCTCAAAGAAGACAAAGACTTTATGTTGTGAAGGACTAAATTGCATAGTAAAGGGAATGCCTTTAATGACAAAATGCAGAACATTGCTCAGTTAAAAGTTGAAAAGTATTTTTCCCCCAAGAGAGGTAGGGTATGAATTAATCCTTCATGAATTTTTTTTTTAATGACTTGTTGCTGTTTTTAAGATGTCAAGAATTCATTCATCAAACTTCTGTCCACACCCTCTAAATTGGCCAGATAGCTTTCCCTAATTTCAAGTCCTTTTGGGTCAAGCTTCCCCCTTTCCTTCTCTCATTTGGGCCCTATGGTCCCATGGATAAAATCCATAGCTTCTACCTATAACCCTTCTTAGATTATTTTGCAGGTAATACAACTGACCTACTCCAAAAAGCTTCAAACTGAACAGGAGATGGTGGCTTTGGATGAGTGTATTGGTAGTAGAATACAGACATGTATAACTTTGAGAGAAATACAGGAGGTAGAATTTGCATAAATTTTGACTGATGGGATGCAGTAGGGAAGGAAGCAGTTAAGAATGACCTAGGCTTTTCACTCAGGCAACTGGATGGTGATAACATTTACTTAGACAGGAAAACCTGGATGAAGATAAACAGGTTGGCATGGTTATGAAGAGATGGGGAGAATTCATTCATTTAATTCTGGATATTTGGAATTTGAACTTGTGACCAGAGATCCAAGTAGAGAAATCTGGTCAATAAATACATCTAGTCTTTAGGGAACATATTTAAGCAGGATCATAAACATGGCTTTAGGGCCTCCATGAAAATGAAGGATGATTGAAAACAGAGGTGTAAGTGTAGTTATAAAGGGCCAGTGTGAGAACCAAGGTGAGAAGTGAGTCTAGGACAGTAGTCTGAGGAACTGCAACATTTAAAGGAGAAATGAAGAGAATGTATAGAAAAAGAGATGGGAGGAAACATTCAGAAACATAAAGGATGATAAGCCGAACAAGGGGGCTAAAAGAAGAGACTTTCTTAAAATGAAAGCAAAAATAAAATAAAATAAAAATAAAATGAAAGCAAAATCTGCAGGGGTAATGATCATCCTCTGTGGTCAAGTCAAGGGTGACTATACCAATAGGTGGATGCAATACCAACCCTCAAAGAAGACAAAGACTTTATGTTGTGAAGGACTAAATTGCATAGTAAAGGGAATGCCTTTAATGACAAAATGCAGAACATTGCTCAGTTAAAAGTTGAAAAGTATTTTTCCCCCAAGAGAGGTAGGGTATGAATTAATCCTTCATGAATTTTTTTTTTAATGACTTGTTGCTGTTTTTAAGATGTCAAGAATTCATTCATCAAACTTCTGTCCACACCCTCTAAATTGGCCAGATAGCTTTCCCTAATTTCAAGTCCTTTTGGGTCAAGCTTCCCCCTTTCCTTCTCTCATTTGGGCCCTATGGTCCCATGGATAAAATCCATAGCTTCTACCTATAACCCTTCTTAGATTATTTTGCAGGTAATACAACTGACTCTCATTAACTCCCAAATGACAGAACCTCCAAAAATCAAAAACTACTACATATAAGAACTGGAACATCTCTTTGGTGTGATTCAGTCCCCCATTTTACAGTGAGCAAAATTTAGGTCTAGAGAGACAAGTTAACTATCCCAAGGCCACACAGTGGTGAAACTGTCAAAAAATCCACAAACAATAAATTCTGAAGAGGGTGTGGAGAGAAGGAATCTCTCCCCACACTGTTGCTGGAAATGTAAATTTGTGCAGTCACTATGGAGAACAGTATGGAAATTCCTTAAAAAAAAAAAAAAAAACTAAAAATAAACCTATCATATCACCTTGCAATCCCACTCCTGGACATGTATCCAGAGAAAACCATGGTCCAAAAGGATGCACGGATAACTCTGTTCATTGCAGCACTGCTTATAGTAGCCAAGACATGGAAGCAACCTAAATGTCCATTAACAGAGGAATGTATAAAGAAGATGTGGTACATATTAGTCAGCCATAAAAAATATGACTAGTGACTAATGGAATATCAGTCAGCCATAAAAAAAAATGAAATAATGTCATTTGATGGCATTTGCAACAACAAGGATGAAGCTAGAGATGATCATACTGAGTGAACTAAGTTAGAGAAAGAGAAATATATGATACGGCTTTCTTGGGAATCTAAAAAGAAATTATATAAATGAACTTATTTACAAAACAGAAACAGAATCACAGACTTAAATAAAGAACTTATGATTACTAGAGGGAAGGAAGGAGGGAAGGGATAGTTAGGAGTTTGTGATCAACAGGTACACACTGCTATCATGAAAACAGATAGCCAACAAGGACCTACTCTACAGGACAAGGAACTCCGCTTAATGTTATGTGGCAACCTGGATGGCGGGTGGGGTTGAGGAGCTTAAACTTCTGTAAAGGGAATGCCTTTAATGACAAAATGCAGAACATTGCTCAGTTAAAAGTTGAAAAGTATTTTTCCCCCAAGAGAGGTAGGGTATGAATTAATCCTTCATGAATTTTTTTTTTAATGACTTGTTGCTGTTTTTAAGATGTCAAGAATTCATTCATCAAACTTCTGTCCACACCCTCTAAATTGGCCAGATAGCTTTCCCTAATTTCAAGTCCTTTTGGGTCAAGCTTCCCCCTTTCCTTCTCTCATTTGGGCCCTATGGTCCCATGGATAAAATCCATAGCTTCTACCTATAACCCTTCTTAGATTATTTTGCAGGTAATACAACTGACTCTCATTAACTCCCAAATGACAGAACCTCCAAAAATCAAAAACTACTACATATAAGAACTGGAACATCTCTTTGGTGTGATTCAGTCCCCCATTTTACAGTGAGCAAAATTTAGGTCTAGAGAGACAAGTTAACTATCCCAAGGCCACACAGTGGTGAAACTGTCAAAAAATCCACAAACAATAAATTCTGAAGAGGGTGTGGAGAGAAGGAATCTCTCCCCACACTGTTGCTGGAAATGTAAATTTGTGCAGTCACTATGGAGAACAGTATGGAAATTCCTTAAAAAAAAAAAAAAAAAAACTAAAAATAAACCTATCATATCACCTTGCAATCCCACTCCTGGACATGTATCCAGAGAAAACCATGGTCCAAAAGGATGCACGGATAACTCTGTTCATTGCAGCACTGCTTATAGTAGCCAAGACATGGAAGCAACCTAAATGTCCATTAACAGAGGAATGTATAAAGAAGATGTGGTACATATTAGTCAGCCATAAAAAATATGACTAGTGACTAATGGAATATCAGTCAGCCATAAAAAAAAATGAAATAATGTCATTTGATGGCATTTGCAACAACAAGGATGAAGCTAGAGATGATCATACTGAGTGAACTAAGTTAGAGAAAGAGAAATATATGATACGGCTTTCTTGGGAATCTAAAAAGAAATTATATAAATGAACTTATTTACAAAACAGAAACAGAATCACAGACTTAAATAAAGAACTTATGATTACTAGAGGGAAGGAAGGAGGGAAGGGATAGTTAGGGAGTTTGTGATCAACAGGTACACACTGCTATCATGAAAACAGATAGCCAACAAGGACCTACTCTACAGGACAAGGAACTCCGCTTAATGTTATGTGGCAACCTGGATGGCGGGGTGGGGTTGAGGGAGAATGGACATGTGTATATGAATGGCTGAGTCACTCTGCTGTGCACCTGAAACTATCACAACATGTCAATTGCCTATAGCCAATTACAATACAAAATAAAAAAGTTTTGCAAAAGTGAATTTAAAAAACAGCAAAACGAAGATGGCGGCATAGAAGGACGTGCACTCATCTCTCCTGCAAAATCGCCTGAATTGCGACGAGTTCCTGGGAAACCATCGACGAAAGGAGGCTGGATCTGATCACAGAGAGGACACCCCACATCGAAGAACAAAGGAGAAGCCGCATCAAGAGGGTAGGAGGGGTGCAATCGCACTTTTAAAAGTCAAACCTCATACCCGCCGGAGAGGCTGGGCGGGCCAAAGCCGCAAAGCCTGTTGCAGATCAAAACCCCGGAGAGGAGCACTAACACCCACAAGGGACTGAGCCAGACCTGCTTTGGAGGGTCCAGGTGCCCCTTGAGCTAGAAGTGCCCTTGAGCAGGCCTCGGAAGGGCGGCACTCAGTTCCCTTTGGAGGAGGTTACCATTAACCCAATCACAGAGCCGCCGAGGAGGACTGGAAAGTCTCTGCACACTGTGATCAGGGAGAGAGGAATAGCGATCCTGCATGTGACTGAGCCAGACTCACCTCTGAGTAACCTGACGTCTCCCGCGGTGGCGGGGGTCGACGGTGGCCTGCAGCAGGGTCGGGGGCACTGTGGAAGTGCTTCCCATAGAGCGTGTGGGAATAAATCCTCTGTGAGACAGACGCCATTTTCCCTACTGTAGTTTGGCTGCTGGTCAAACTGCAGGGCTGCTGGTCAAGCTACAGGGAGGGAACTTAGCTCCACCCAGCAAGAAAAGGGATTTGGATTAAGAAACTCCCAGGGCCAGCCTGGGTGGGCCTTTTAATTCTGGAATAGGCCAAAACAAGCAGTCAAAGAGGTCTTCAGATCCAACCACTGCCAGAGGCAAGAAAAAGACTGATAATTCCTGAATAGTCAGCAAGAGACAGAAGAACATAAACACTATTTTCACGTTTTGTCTGAAGCTGGAGTTACTGCTGGACTTTAAAATTTCATTTTTTGTATTGTATTACTTGGTTTCAATTTTTTTTTTTTTTCCAAACCCACTCAGTGCACCCACCGCTTTTTTTTTTGTCCTTTTCTTGGGGGTGTGTGTGAGAGAGAGAGTGGGTGTGTTCATTTCCTTCTCTGAATTCTATTGAAGCTACTAATCTTATCAGTAAGACTGAATATATTCAAGTTTACATATTTTTTTTTCTTTTTCCTTTTAAACCACACATTTTATTTTGGTATAAACTTCTGGTTCCCCATTGGCCTTTTAAGGTTCTGTGGGGGTTTTGTTTGTTTTTGCTTTGTTTTTCTATATTTTTCTATAAAATTTAGATCTTTTAATTTTTAATAATTTTTTCATTTGTACGACTACCTCTTCTATAATTCTTTGCTTTCTCTGAAGCTCCTTTCCTATAGCACTAAATTCTAATACATACAAATCTTTATCCCATCAGGGGAAGGAAAAGGGACGCAGCCAGACCTGCTTTGGGGGGGCCAGGTGCCCCTTGAGATAGAAGTGCCCTTGAGCAGGCCTCGGTAGGGCGGCACTCAGTTCCCTTTGGAGGAGGTTACCATTAACCCAATCACAGAGCCGCCGAGGAGGACTGGAAAGTCTCTGCACACTGTGATCAGGGAGAGGAATAGCGATCCTGCATGTGACTGAGCCAGACTCACCTCTGAGTAACCTGGCGTCTCCAGCGGTGGCGGGGGTCGACGGTGGCCTGCAGCAGGGTCGGGGGCACTGTGGAAGTGCTTCCCATAGAGCGTGTGGGAATAAATCCTCTGTGAGACAGACGCCATTTTCCCTACTGTAGTTTGGCTGCTGGTCAAACTGCAGGGCTGCTGGTCAAGCTACAGGGAGGGAACTTAGCTCCACCCAGCAAGAAAAGGGATTTGGATTAAGAAACTCCCAGGGCCAGCCTGGGTGGGCCTTTTAATTCTGGAATAGGCCAAAACAAGCAGTCAAAGAGGTCTTCAGATCCAACCACTGCCAGAGGCAAGAAAAAGACTGATAATTCCTGAATAGTCAGCAAGAGACAGAAGAACATAAACACTATTTTCACGTTTTGTCTGAAGCTGGAGTTACTGCTGGACTTTAAAATTTCATTTTTTGTATTGTATTACTTGGTTTCAATTTTTTTTTTCTTTTTTTTCCAAACCCACTCAGTGCACCCACCGCTTTTTTTTTTTTTTTCTTTTCTTGGGGGTGTGTGTGAGAGAGAGAGTGGGTGTGTTCATTTCCTTCACTGAATTCTATTGAAGCCACTAATCTTATCAGTAAGACTGAATATATTCAAGTTTACATATTTTTTTTTTTTTCTTTTTCCTTTTAAACCACACATTTTATTTTGGTATAAACTTCTGGTTCCCCATTGGCCTTCTAAGGTTCTGTGGGGGTTTTGTTTGTTTTTATTATTTTTGCTTTGTTTTTCTATATTTTTCTATAAAATTTAGATCTTTTAATTTTTAATAATTTTTTCATTTGTACGACTACCTCTTCTATAATTCTTTGCTTTCTCTGAAGCTCCTTTCCTATAGCACTAAATTCTAATACATACAAATCTTTATCTCCCTATATTTAACTTTGCAATATTATTCTATATTTCTCTTCTATCCTCCCTTTCTCTTTTTCCCTTTCCCCACTATATTTCTTAGTCTGTTCTGTCCTCATTGCCTTATCCCCAACGGGGACCCTGCTCTAGCATTATTCTCCAATTGGTACTCTACTTAGTTTGCTTATTAACTTGTGGATATCATTCTTGGATTTCTCTATTCGCCGTGCTAACGTATTGTACTGTATTTTTGATTGGAATGCTTGGGTTATGTTATAGCTGTATATGTTTATGTGTATAATTCAACACGCTAGATAGTACTTGCATAATTTTTAAATTGCCATTTGTCAAAGGTATACCTTCTGCTTCTCATTTGCATATATATGTTTTAATATCATTTAATGCCATAACAAACCAGCCGTAAAATCTTCATTCCCTGGTCAGGCAACAAGCCCCGGGGTTTTAAGGAGGGTGCACTGACTCCAAAACTCTACAATACTAGAGAACGCATAACACTAAAGAGCAATATACAAGTGAGAACGCCAGCAAAGGTAATCACTTGTATACAAGTCCTGACATCACCCAATCACCAGCATCACCCAGAATAGAAGCCCCATCCAAACAACAAACACCAACAGACGTAACTCAAAGTCTGGGAAAAGGAAATCCCAAACAGAATCAGTTTTAAAAAATTAATAGTAACAATGAAACGGCAGAGAAATACCACACAAGCGAAAGAACAATCCACAAACACACAAGATCAAATTAATGAAGAGAATTTGGACAAACTTTCTGAAAGTGATTTCAGAAGAATGATAGTAAAGATGATCAAAGACACTGAAAACAGAATTTCCGAGAAATTTCAAGATACAACTAACACACTGAATAAAGAAATACAAGGACTTACCAAAAAAGTAACAGAGACAAACAACTCAATTGCTGAACTGAAAAACACGGTAGAAGGAATCAAGAGCAGAGTATCTGAGACAGAAGACCGGATAAGTGAGCTGGAAGATAAAATGGTGGAAGTAACTGCTGAAAAACAGACTCTAGCTCAAAGAATGAAAAGAGCAGAGGACAGCCTCAGAGACCTCTGGGATAATATCAAACGCACCAATATTCGAATTATAGGGGTTCCAGAAGAAGAAGAAAAAAAGAAAGGCTATGAGAAAATTTTTGAAGAGATTATAGTTGAAAATTTCCCCAACATGGGAAAAGAAATAGTCAATCAAGTCCAAGAAGCACAAAGAGTACCTAACAGAATCAATCCGAGAAGAAACACACCAAGACACATATTAATGAAGTTAACACAAATTAAACACAAAGATAGAATTCTCAAAGCAGCAAGGGAAAAGCAACTAGTGACATACAAGGGAAAGCCCATCCGTTTAACAGCTGACCTTTCAACAGAAACTCTGCAGGCCAGAAGGGAATGGCAGGACACATTTAAATGACTGAAAGAGAATAATCTGCAACCAAGAATCCTCTACCCTGCAAGGATCTCCTTCAAAACTGATGGAGAAATCAAAAGCTTTACAGACAAGCAAAAATTAAAAGAATTTAGTCACACCAAACCAGCCTTACAACAAATGTTAAAGGGACTTATATAGAAAACAAGTATAAAAGGAGAAGACTCACGAAACAAACCCATCATACCATCTAGAGATGACTCAGATCAATAATTACTTTGAATGTCAATGGACTAAAGAGCAATATACAAGTGAGAACGCCAGCAAAGGTAATCACTTGTATACAAGTCCTGACATCACCCAATCACCAGCATCACCCAGAATAGAAGCCCCATCCAAACAACAAACACCAACAGACGTAACTCAAAGTCTGGGAAAAGGAAATCCCAAACAGAATCAGTTTTAAAAAATTAATAGTAACAATGAAACGGCAGAGAAATACCACACAAGCGAAAGAACAATCCACAAACACACAAGATCAAATTAATGAAGAGAATTTGGACAAACTTTCTGAAAGTGATTTCAGAAGAATGATAGTAAAGATGATCAAAGACACTGAAAACAGAATTTCCGAGAAATTTCAAGATACAACTAACACACTGAATAAAGAAATACAAGGACTTACCAAAAAAGTAACAGAGACAAACAACTCAATTGCTGAACTGAAAAACACGGTAGAAGGAATCAAGAGCAGAGTATCTGAGACAGAAGACCGGATAAGTGAGCTGGAAGATAAAATGGTGGAAGTAACTGCTGAAAAACAGACTCTAGCTCAAAGAATGAAAAGAGCAGAGGACAGCCTCAGAGACCTCTGGGATAATATCAAACGCACCAATATTCGAATTATAGGGGTTCCAGAAGAAGAAGAAAAAGAGAAAGGCTATGAGAAAATTTTTGAAGAGATTATAGTTGAAAATTTCCCCAACATGGGAAAAGAAATAGTCAATCAAGTCCAAGAAGCACAAAGAGTACCTAACAGAATCAATCCGAGAAGAAACACACCAAGACACATATTAATGAAGTTAACACAAATTAAACACAAAGATAGAATTCTCAAAGCAGAAAGGGGAAAAGCAACTAGTGACATACAAGGGAAAGCCCATCCGTTTAACAGCTGACCTTTCAACAGAAACTCTGCAGGCCAGAAGGGAATGGCAGGACACATTTAAATGACTGAAAGAGAATAATCTGCAACCAAGAATCCTCTACCCTGCAAGGATCTCCTTCAAAACTGATGGAGAAATCAAAAGCTTTACAGACAAGCAAAAATTAAAAGAATTTAGTCACACCAAACCAGCCTTACAACAAATGTTAAAGGGACTTATATAGAAAACAAGTATAAAAGGAGAAGACTCACGAAACAAACCCATCATACCATCTAAGAAGATGACAATAGGATCATTTGTATCAATAATTACTTTGAATGTCAATGGACTAAACGCCCCAACCAAAAGACACAGAGTGGCTGAATGGATCCAAAAACACGACCCATACATATGCTGCCTCCAGGAAACTCATTTCAGACCTAGAGACACTCATAGACTGAAAGTGAGAGGCTGGAAAAAGATATTCCATGCAAATGGAAATCAAAAGAAAGCTGGAGTAGCAATCCTCATATCAGATAAAATAGATTTTAAAGTAAAGAAGATTCTAAGAGACAAGGCAGGTCACTACATCATGATTAAGGGATCCATCCAAGAAGAAGACATAACAATCATAAATATCTACGCTCCCAACGCAGGAGCACCCCAATACATAAGACAAACACTTTCAGACATAAAAGAAGACATTGACAGCAACACAATCATAGTAGGAGACTTTAACACTCCTCTCACACCAATGGACAGATCATCCAAACAGAAAATTAATAAAGAAACACAAGCCTTAAATGCCACACTAGAAGAAATGGACCTCATTGATATCTTTAGGACTTTCCATCCAAAAGCAGAAGAATACACTTTCTTCTCAAGTGCTCACGGAACATTCTCCAGGATAGACCACATCTTGGGCCACAAATCAATCCTCTGTCAATTCAAGAAAACTGAAATTCTATCAAGTCCAAGAAGCACAAAGAGTACCTAACAGAATCAATCCGAGAAGAAACACACCAAGACACATATTAATGAAGTTAACACAAATTAAACACAAAGATAGAATTCTCAAAGCAGCAAGGGAAAAGCAACTAGTGACATACAAGGGAAAGCCCATCCGTTTAACAGCTGACCTTTCAACAGAAACTCTGCAGGCCAGAAGGGAATGGCAGGACACATTTAAATGACTGAAAGAGAATAATCTGCAACCAAGAATCCTCTACCCTGCAAGGATCTCCTTCAAAACTGATGGAGAAATCAAAAGCTTTACAGACAAGCAAAAATTAAAAGAATTTAGTCACACCAAACCAGCCTTACAACAAATGTTAAAGGGACTTATATAGAAAACAAGTATAAAAGGAGAAGACTCACGAAACAAACCCATCATACCATCTAAGAAGATGACAATAGGATCATTTGTATCAATAATTACTTTGAATGTCAATGGACTAAACGCCCCAACCAAAAGACACAGAGTGGCTGAATGGATCCAAAACACGACCCATACATATGCTGCCTCCAGGAAACTCATTTCAGACCTAGAGACACTCATAGACTGAAAGTGAGAGGCTGGAAAAAGATATTCCATGCAAATGGAAATCAAAAGAAAGCTGGAGTAGCAATCCTCATATCAGATAAAATAGATTTTAAAGTAAAGAAGATTCTAAGAGACAAGGCAGGTCACTACATCATGATTAAGGGATCCATCCAAGAAGAAGACATAACAATCATAAATATCTACGCTCCCAACGCAGGAGCACCCCAATACATAAGACAAACACTTTCAGACATAAAAGAAGACATTGACAGCAACACAATCATAGTAGGAGACTTTAACACTCCTCTCACACCAATGGACAGATCATCCAAACAGAAAATTAATAAAGAAACACAAGCCTTAAATGCCACACTAGAAGAAATGGACCTCATTGATATCTTTAGGACTTTCCATCCAAAAGCAGAAGAATACACTTTCTTCTCAAGTGCTCACGGAACATTCTCCAGGATAGACCACATCTTGGGCCACAAATCAATCCTCTGTCAATTCAAGAAAACTGAAATTCTATCAACCATCTTCTCGGACCACAATGCAGTGAGACTAGAGATCAACTACAGGGAAAAAACCGCTAAAAACACAAACACATGGAGGTTAAACAACACATACCTAAAAAACCAACTGATCATCGAGGAAATCAAAGGAGAAATCAAAAAATTCCTAGAAGAAAATGACAATGAACACACGACAGTGCAAAACCTATGGGATACTGCAAAAGCAGTTCTAAGAGGGAAGTTTATAGCAATACAATCCCACCTCAAGAAACTAGGAAAATCTCAAACAGACGACCTTACCTTACGCTTAAAACAACTGGAGAAAGAAGAACAAAAACACCCCAAAGCCAGCAGAAGAAGGGAAATCATAAAGATCAGAGCAGAAATAAATGAAAAAGATACAAAAGAAACAATAGTAAAGATAAATAAAACAAAAAGCTGGTTCTTTGAAAATGTCAATAAAATCGACACACCACTGGCCAGACTCATCAAGAAAAAGAGAGAGAAGAACCAGATCACCAAAATCAAAAATGAAAAAGGAGAGATTACAACAGATAATGCAGAAATCCAAAGGATTATAAGAGACTATTATGAACAACTCTATGGCAACAAACTGGACAACCTGGAAGAAATGGACAGTTTCTTAGAGAAGATTAATCTCCCAAGACTCAACCAGGAAGAAATAGAAACTATGAACAAGCCAATCACAAGCTCAGAAATCGACCTTGTGATCAAAAATCTACCCAAAAATAAAAGCCCAGGGCCAGATGGTTTCACAAGTGAATTCTACCAAACATTTAAAGAAGAGCTAGTGCCTGTCCTTCTAAAACTCTTCCAAAAAATTGCCCAGGAAGGAACACTTCCAAACACATTCTACGAGGCCACCATCACCCTGATACCAAAGCCAGGCAAAGACAACACAAAAAAAGAAAATTATAGGCCAATTTCACTGATGAATCTAGATGCTAAAATCCTCAACAAAATCCTAGCAAACAGAATTCAGCAACACATCAAAAAGCTCATTCATCACGATCAAGTTGGGTTCATCCCAGGCATGCAAGGATTCTTCAACATCCGCAAATCAATCAATGTGATACACCATATCAACAAATTGAAAGACAAAAGCTCATTGCATCAAAACAGCATCCATTTATGAAAATCTCCAGGATAGACCACATCTTGGCCCTAATCCTCTGTCAATTCCTAAAATCTTCCCCCGGACCACAATGCAGTGAGACTAGAGATCAACTACAGGGAAAAAACCGCTAAAAACACAAACACATGGAGGTTAAACAACACATACCTAAAAAACCAACTGATCATCGAGGAAATCAAAGGAGAAATCAAAAAATTCCTAGAAGAAAATGACAATGAACACACGACAG
Source organism: Tragulus kanchil (assembly GCA_022376925.1). Classification (NCBI taxonomy): domain Eukaryota; kingdom Metazoa; phylum Chordata; class Mammalia; order Artiodactyla; family Tragulidae; genus Tragulus; species Tragulus kanchil. The sequence goes on along the minus strand of JAIOJX010000005.1, from coordinate 129,038,541 downwards.
TGCAAAACCTATGGGATGCTGCAAAAGCAGTTCTAAGGGGGAAGTTTATAGCAATACAATCCCACCTCAAGAAACTAGGAAAATCTCAAACAGACGACCTTACCTTACGCTTAAAACAACTGGAGAAAGAAGAACAAAAACACCCCAAAGCCAGCAGAAGAAGGGAAATCATAAAGATCAGAGCAGAAATAAATGAAAAAGATACAAAAGAAACAATAGTAAAGATAAATAAAACAAAAAGCTGGTTCTTTGAAAATGTCAATAAAATCGACACACCACTGGCCAGACTCATCAAGAAAAAGAGAGAGAAGAACCAGATCACCAAAATCAAAAATGAAAAAGGAGAGATTACAACAGATAATGCAGAAATCCAAAGGATTATAAGAGACTATTATGAACAACTCTATGGCAACAAACTGGACAACCTGGAAGAAATGGACAGTTTCTTAGAGAAGATTAATCTCCCAAGACTCAACCAGGAAGAAATAGAAACTATGAACAAGCCAATCACAAGCTCAGAAATCGACCTTGTGATCAAAAATCTACCCAAAAATAAAAGCCCAGGGCCAGATGGTTTCACAAGTGAATTCTACCAAACATTTAAAGAAGAGCTAGTGCCTGTCCTTCTAAAACTCTTCCAAAAAATTGCCCAGGAAGGAACACTTCCAAACACATTCTACGAGGCCACCATCACCCTGATACCAAAGCCAGGCAAAGACAACACAAAAAAAGAAAATTATAGGCCAATTTCACTGATGAATCTAGATGCTAAAATCCTCAACAAAATCCTAGCAAACAGAATTCAGCAACACATCAAAAAGCTCATTCATCACGATCAAGTTGGGTTCATCCCAGGCATGCAAGGATTCTTCAACATCCGCAAATCAATCAATGTGATACACCATATCAACAAATTGAAAGACAAAAATCACATGATCATCTCAATAGATGCAGAAAAAGCCTTCGACAAAGTACAGCATCCATTTATGATAAAAACTCTTCAAAAAATGGGCATAGAAGGAACTTATCTTAACATAGTGAAAGCCATATACGAGAAGCCCACAGCGAACATTACCCTCAATGGTGAAAAACTGAAAGCATTCCCTCTAAGATCAGGAACAAGACAAGGGTGTCCACTTTCACCACTCTTATTCAACATAGTCCTGGAAGTTCTAGCAATAGCAATAAGAGAAGAGAAAGAAATCAAAGGAATCCAGATTGGAAAAGAAGAAGTCAAACTCTCTCTATTTGCAGATGACATGATATTATACATAGAAAATCCCAAAGACACTATTACAAAACTACTAGAGTTAATCAGCGAATTCAGCAAAGTCGCAGGATACAAAATCAATATACAGACATCACTGGCATTCCTATACACAAACAATGAAAAATCAGAAAATGAAATCAAAGAGGCAATCCCCTTCACCATCGCAACCAAAAGAATCAAATATCTAGGAATAAACCTACCCAAAGAAACAAAAGAACTGTACACAGAAAATTACAAGACACTCATGAGAGACATTAAAGAAGAGTTAAACAGATGGAGAAATATTCCATGTTCCTGGGTCGGGAGAATCAATATTGTGAAAATGACCATACTATCAAATGTCATCTATAGATTCAATGCGATCTCTATCAAACTTCCAATAACATTCTTCACAGAACTAGACCAACGAATAACACAGTTCATATGGAAACACAAAAGACCTCGAATAGCCAAAGCAATCCTGAGGAAGAAGAATGGAGCTGGGGGGATCAGCCTCCCCAACTTCAGATTCTACTACAAAGCAACAGTCCTCAAGACAGTATGGTACTGGCACAAAACCAGAAATATCGACCAATGGAACAAGAGCGAGAACCCAGAGATAAAGCCACGCACCTATGGATACCTTATTTTTGACAAAGGAGGCGAACATATAAAATGGGACAAAGACAGCCTCTTCAACAAATGGTGCTGGGAAAATTGGACAGCTACATGCAAGAAAATGAAGTTGGAACATACCCTGACACCATATCAACAAATTGAAAGACAAAAATCACATGATCATCTCAATAGATGCAGAAAAAGCCTTCGACAAAGTACAGCATCCATTTATGATAAAAACTCTTCAAAAAATGGGCATAGAAGGAACTTATCTTAACATAGTGAAAGCCATATACGAGAAGCCCACAGCGAACATTACCCTCAATGGTGAAAAACTGAAAGCATTCCCTCTAAGATCAGGAACAAGACAAGGGTGTCCACTTTCACCACTCTTATTCAACATAGTCCTGGAAGTTCTAGCAATAGCAATAAGAGAAGAGAAAGAAATCAAAGGAATCCAGATTGGAAAAGAAGAAGTCAAACTCTCTCTATTTGCAGATGACATGATATTATACATAGAAAATCCCAAAGACACTATTACAAAACTACTAGAGTTAATCAGCGAATTCAGCAAAGTCGCAGGATACAAAATCAATATACAGACATCACTGGCATTCCTATACACAAACAATGAAAAATCAGAAAATGAAATCAAAGAGGCAATCCCCTTCACCATCGCAACCAAAAGAATCAAATATCTAGGAATAAACCTACCCAAAGAAACAAAAGAACTGTACACAGAAAATTACAAGACACTCATGAGAGACATTAAAGAAGAGTTAAACAGATGGAGAAATATTCCATGTTCCTGGGTCGGGAGAATCAATATTGTGAAAATGACCATACTATCAAATGTCATCTATAGATTCAATGCGATCTCTATCAAACTTCCAATAACATTCTTCACAGAACTAGACCAACGAATAACACAGTTCATATGGAAACACAAAAGACCTCGAATAGCCAAAGCAATCCTGAGGAAGAAGAATGGAGCTGGGGGGATCAGCCTCCCCAACTTCAGATTCTACTACAAAGCAACAGTCCTCAAGACAGTATGGTACTGGCACAAAACCAGAAATATCGACCAATGGAACAAGAGCGAGAACCCAGAGATAAAGCCACGCACCTATGGATACCTTATTTTTGACAAAGGAGGCGAACATATAAAATGGGACAAAGACAGCCTCTTCAACAAATGGTGCTGGGAAAATTGGACAGCTACATGCAAGAAAATGAAGTTGGAACATACCCTGACACCATACACAAAGATCAACTCAAAATGGATTAAAGACTTAAATGTAAGGCCAGAAACCATCAAACTCTTAGAGGAGAATATAGGCAAAACCCTCAAGGACATCAATCAAAGCAAGATCTTCTCTGACCCACCTACTAGAATAGTGGAACTAAAAAAACAAATGAACATGTGGGACCTAATGAAACTTAAAAGCTTTTGTACAGCTAAAGAAATTACAAAAAAGCTGAACAGACAGCCCACAGAGTGGGAGAAAATCATAGCAAATGAAACAACAGACAAAGAATTAATCTCCAAAATCTACAAGCAACTCAGACAACTCAGCACTGGAAAAACGAACAACCCAATCAAAAAAGGGAAAAGGACCTAAACAGACACCTCTCCAATGATGACATACAGATGGCCCAAAAACACATGAAACGATGCTCAGCTTCACTAATAATTAGAGAAATGCAAATCAAAACTACAATGAGATATCACCTCACACCCGTCAGAATGGCCATCATCCACAAATCGACAGACAATAAATGCTGGAGAGGCTGCGGAGAAAAGGGAACACTCCTGCATTGCTGGTGGGAGTGTAAATTGATACAGCCTCTATGGAAGACAGTCTGGAGATTTCTTAAAAAACTAAAAATAGAAGCACCATATGACCCAGCAATCCCACTCTTAGGCTTATACCCTGACGAAATCAAAACTGAATGAAGCACCTGTACCCCAATGTTCATTGCAGCTCTCTATATAATAGCTAGAACATGGAAGGAACCTAGATGCCCATCGACGAACGAATGGATCCAAAAGCTCTGGTACATATATACAATGGAATACTACACAGCCGTAAAGAGAAATGCAGAAGAATCAACCCTAATGAGGTGTCTGGATCTAGAACGTATCATAAAAAGTGAAGTCAGTCAGAAAGAGAAGGACAAATACAGTATATTAACACATATATATGGAATCTAGTAGGATGGTGATGATGGCACATGCAGTGAAGCGACAGAAAGACAGACATGGACAGTGGACATATGGACATTGTGGGGAAGGAACAGTGGGTGAGAGGCGTAAAGGAAGTAGCATGAAGGCCTGTACTATCATAAGTGAAGAAAATAGCTATAGTCATTGCTCTGTGAGAAAAGGGGATCCTTCTGGGGTGCTGTGTGATGGTCGGGAGGGGAGGGAAGCGGGGGATATACATGTGACTAATCTGAGAACATGCATGTCTGTGAACAACAAAACTCTGTAAAAGTTAAAAGTAAAATAAAGGTTTAAAAAAAAAAAAAAGTAAAAAAAAAAAAAACAGCAAAACAAAACCAAAATCCTATCTAGAAACTCCAGTCAAGGACTCTGGTTGCCTTTTAGTAAATGCTGTATTTCTTCAGTGCATTTCACCACTGGTCTTCCAGAAGGTGAATCTTGGTTCAGATTATCAGCATGTGAATTCCAGAATTCTGTTTGTGCTTTTGCGGATGCACACTCCTTTTCCCATTGTTTTCCAACTTGAACTTCTACCATTATCTTACTGTTGAAAGGGAGGAATTCATCTGAAAGTGCAATTAACTCAGTGAAAGATAGAAGGAAAGAAGGCAGAAAGAAAGAAACTCACGGTATGAACCACTTGCTAAGCCATGCCCTATAATGAGCCTCATCCTCGAAAGTGAAGGTATTAGTCATTCATTTGTGTCTGACTCTTTGTGAGCCCATGGACTGTAGCTCACTAGCTATGGGATTCTCCAGGCAAGAATGCTGGAGTGGGTACCATGACCTTTTCCAGGGATCTTCTCGACCCAGAGACTGAACCTAAATCTCTTGCATTGCAGGTAGATTCATTCCTGTCTGAGCCTTGAGAGAAGCCCCAGTCCTCAAAGATGTCTCCTAAATGAGCCCTGAAATTTCTTTTCATATAAATGGGCTTATAGTGCATTTCTCATCACTTACAGCTGAGAGGGTTTTGATTAATACATCATTAACTCTGCCACTGTCCTTTAACACTAAAAGTCAGGTGCACTGTAGTAAAGGTGAGATGCACTGGTTATAAAGAAGTCTGAAGGCTGTAGGGGAATCATGTGCAGTATTTTATTTTGAACCCAGTTTCCTATGCTCATGCTACATTCTGAGAAAACTGACTTAAATAAGCATGCCTCTCAGCTCAACCTCGTCCTTTGCTTCATTATGAAATCCAGGTGAAGAGGCTGCGGTCTTGATTCTTGAAGAGAGTAATCATCAGACCTTGGTGTCCATGTTGAGATTAAGCTGACTCAACTTTCCACAGAACTGTACCAAGAAGGCTTTGAAATCAATATACCCTCATCCTGCTGACTAAACTCAAGGAAAATTTTTAAAAATAGAGTTGATTGTTCAATAAGACCCCCAAAATTTTGGCATTGTTTTCTCCATACCAATTATAGACTTATAATGGGAGAATCAACATCAAGCTTCTCCAAGCAAAGGATAAAGGAAATGATTTGGGGGTGGGAAGGGCATGAGTCTTGAGATGGGAAAACCTGATTCTGGACCAACTGCCATTCCTCACTAGCTGTGGAACTTTGCCATCTCTGGACACTAGTCTCTACTGCATCTCTGGACTTTATCCCTGATAGAATAAAGGAGATGGACTATTTGTTTCTTTGGTAGCTATCTGTCTAATAATAGTACATAAGAAACATGGAGATAATGCATTTCAAAATCAGATAATCTAGGATTCTGACACTGTAAATCACTGCTGTGTTACCTTAAACAAGCGCTCTACCTCTCTGATCATCTGTTTCATAATCTAGAAATTGGGGGAAATAAAGAATTGATATTTTAAAACAATTTTAAGAATCCAATTAGATTGTAAACATAGAGTTTAACTCACATCACAAATTAAACAATTACTATTATCACTGACATAACTTTACAAAGGTCCTTAAAGATATAATAAAGAATAAACTTTTAGTGGGCTCCCTAGGTATCACAGTGGTAAGGAATCTGCCTGCCAGTGCAGGAGATACAAGAGACATGGGTTCAACCCCTGGGTTGGGAAGATCTCCTGAAGTAGGAAATGGCAACCCACTCCAATATTCTTGCCTAGAGAATCCCATGGACAGAGGAGCCTGGCGGGCTACAGTCCATGGGGTCTCAAAGAGTTCGATGCAGCTGAGCACGTGTGCGCACGCGCGCGCATGCACACACGCACACACACACACGCACACACAGAGTTTTAGCCAGGAGCCGTGTTTGATGTGCACTATTTAATACAGCGCTAAGCTGAGTGTACGGGGGAGATGGGAAGGGAAAATGGTCATCTCCAAAATCTGTTACATTCTCCTCTGTTTAAGTAAATTTACTGAATATCTGAATAATTTTTTTTTTTTAAAGATTTATTTATTTATTTTGGGCGGGGGTCGGGTTGGGGAGGGAGGGGAGCGGGCGGGCCACTTCCATTGGTCTTTCATTTCTCCATTTTTCATTCGTCTTTGTTCTTTGGCTCCTGCGGGCCTCCCATCGCGGTGGCGTCTGTTGTTGCAGAGCGCCAGCTCTGGGCGCATGCGCTCCAGAGCTCCGGCTAGGTGATTGGACACATCAGTCCAGCCGCTCCACAGCACGTGGGATTTTCCCAGGCCAGGGCTCGAAACCGCGCCCCTTGCACTGCAAGGCGGTGTCCTTATCCACTGGACCACCAGGGGAAGCCCAATAATTTTTTTAATTAAAAGAAATTTAACATGGAAATGAAAGAAAGGGCCCCTTTCACAAGGTATGTATTTAGTAGGAAAAAAATGAAAGTCTTTTGGTTTTCTCCTCACCACCCAGAGTCTGCCCTTGGGTTTAGTGAGTTTGACACATGAATCCTTTACCCAGGACATCTGTGGGGATTCCAGCCTGTTTCCCTATGCCAGATGTTAAAATCACCCTGCTAACTCTGAGCAGCACGAGAACAATTCAATGTAAATTCCCTTTCCCTTCCACAGGCCCTGGTCAAAGGGCCTTGAATGTCTTAGTTAAAAAAAAAAAAAAAATAAAGAAAAGAAAAAAGTTTAGTCTTAGTACAAAACTGTCTGAAAATGCAGATTTCTGCATTAAAATGTGTTCGACAATGAGAAAATATACCCTTTATAATGTATCTTTTTAGAAGAGGTAGAAGAAATCCAATTATTGACATCTGAAACAGCTTCTATCTTTTTTATAGAATCATTTTTTCAACTTGCTTCTTGAAGCAATATGACAGAAACAATTGCTTTAGAGAACAGTGAAATTATACTTAATATGGCAATGAGAGTAAATCTCTCCCTTGCAGCATTTCACTTCTAATCAGTTTGAAGTAATAGTGAAGAGAGGTTTAACGGGAGCGTAATTTACTCTTCACACAAAAGAAAAAAAGACTCGAATAATTTACCACATTTACATCTCTAACCCAAACATGAAATAGGAGGGAAACCAATTTTCTTATCTTGGGAGATGGTGATTTATAGAAGAAAAGGGAATAATTAATTTATCTTCTTGGAGGACATGAAAATACCCTAGAACAAATTATTATGAGTTTAAAAAAAAAGTATAGAAAGAGAAACAAGCATAATGCAAATACCTTTGATCTCAAAACCTTCCTTTTCTTGTGCCTTGAAAAAGTAAGAGACTACCCTCCTCCCAGTCAGACACAATGAACATAGGTTCTTGAAAGGGTTGTAGCGTCAATTTAAGCTGTAGTGGTCCCTTCCTGCTGGAAATGTTCTGTATCAGACCTTCTTTCCACTGCACACTTTTTACATTTAATTACTTCCTTTACACACAAAGGAAATACTGCTTCCAAAGTACACTTCAAAAAATGTCGAGTGGATGTGGACCCTTAGCATGGGACCAACATTTTTCCCAAAGTTTCTCCAGTTCATCTCGGAAGTTAATTTCTCTGAGAAAGATGTTAGCTTCCTCACCCAACCAAGGCCCACATGAAATGGGGATTCCAGCCTGTTTCCCTATGCCAGATGTTAAAATCACCCTGCTAACTCTGAGCAGCACGAGAACAATTCAATGTAAATTCCCTTTCCCTTCCACAGGCCCTGGTCAAAGGGCCTTGAATGTCTTAGTTAAAAAAAAAAAAATAAAGAAAAGAAAAAAGTTTAGTCTTAGTACAAAACTGTCTGAAAATGCAGATTTCTGCATTAAAATGTGTTCGACAATGAGAAAATATACCCTTTATAATGTATCTTTTTAGAAGAGGTAGAAGAAATCCAATTATTGACATCTGAAACAGCTTCTATCTTTTTTATAGAATCATTTTTTCAACTTGCTTCTTGAAGCAATATGACAGAAACAATTGCTTTAGAGAACAGTGAAATTATACTTAATATGGCAATGAGAGTAAATCTCTCCCTTGCAGCATTTCACTTCTAATCAGTTTGAAGTAATAGTGAAGAGAGGTTTAACGGGAGCGTAATTTACTCTTCACACAAAAGAAAAAAGACTCGAATAATTTACCACATTTACATCTCTAACCCAAACATGAAATAGGAGGGAAACCAATTTTCTTATCTTGGGAGATGGTGATTTATAGAAGAAAAGGGAATAATTAATTTATCTTCTTGGAGGACATGAAAATACCCTAGAACAAATTATTATGAGTTTAAAAAAAAAGTATAGAAAGAGAAACAAGCATAATGCAAATACCTTTGATCTCAAAACCTTCCTTTTCTTGTGCCTTGAAAAAGTAAGAGACTACCCTCCTCCCAGTCAGACACAATGAACATAGGTTCTTGAAAGGGTTGTAGCGTCAATTTAAGCTGTAGTGGTCCCTTCCTGCTGGAAATGTTCTGTATCAGACCTTCTTTCCACTGCACACTTTTTACATTTAATTACTTCCTTTACACACAAAGGAAATACTGCTTCCAAAGTACACTTCAAAAAATGTCGAGTGGATGTGGACCCTTAGCATGGGACCAACATTTTTCCCAAAGTTTCTCCAGTTCATCTCGGAAGTTAATTTCTCTGAGAAAGATGTTAGCTTCCTCACCCAACCAAGGCCCATATGAAATGGGGAGTTCATGTCCTAAAATTCATTCATTCTGGAACATTCTGAGCTAATTTGAGCCATGAGTGCCTTCCTCAGATGGTGTTTTGGGGAAAGTATATCAGTCTCAGACAGGGAGTCCCCAGTTACAGATGGTCTGTATTCCAGAAGCCCACATGTCAACCCTTTGGTTCTCAACGTGTCTTTCCTCATAGGTATAATACTGACATGGTGATTGGCTGATTCTAAGGTTCAGAGTGTATTTTGGCTACATTATAGGTTGTATTTTTTTTATAGGTTTTGAAGGAAAAATGCTTCCTGAGATCTTTTTACCAGTAACCCTCTGGCAACATAAGATACCACAGTGGCTTCAGAAAACCACCTAGCAGGCCCTCAAATGATTAAATGCAGAGTCATCTGATACAAAGAGCAGACTCCTTGGAAAGGACCCTGATGGTGGGAAAGATGGAAGGCCAAAAGAGAGAGGGAGAAATGGTTAGATGGCATCACTGACTCAATGGACATGAATGCAAACAAACTCCAGGAGATAGTGGAGGATGCAGGAGTCTGGTGGGGTGCTAATAGGTTGCAAAGACTCAGACACCACTGAACAACAGCAACAATAACCATGTGACCCACCAATCCAACTCCTAGTTATATGTCCAAGAGAAATGAAAATATATGTCCCCACAAAAGCTTGTACATGAATGTGTAGAGCAGCATTACTCATAATAGCCAAAGGTAGAAACAATGCAAATACTTATCTATGGATGGACGGACAAACAAAACGTGGAATATCTATATAATGAAATACTATTCAGTCATAAAAGGAATGATGTACTGATAAATATGCTAAATGAAAGAATTAAAACATATCTGGCAATTTAAGCTGTAGTGGTCCCTTCCTGCTGGAAATGTTCTGTATCAGACCTTCTTTCCACTGCACACTTTTTACATTTAATTACTTCCTTTACACACAAAGGAAATACTGCTTCCAAAGTACACTTCAAAAAATGTCGAGTGGATGTGGACCCTTAGCATGGGACCAACATTTTTCCCAAAGTTTCTCCAGTTCATCTCGGAAGTTAATTTCTCTGAGAAAGATGTTAGCTTCCTCACCCAACCAAGGCCCATATGAAATGGGGAGTTCATGTCCTAAAATTCATTCATTCTGGAACATTCTGAGCTAATTTGAGCCATGAGTGCCTTCCTCAGATGGTGTTTTGGGGAAAGTATATCAGTCTCAGACAGGGAGTCCCCAGTTACAGATGGTCTGTATTCCAGAAGCCCACATGTCAACCCTTTGGTTCTCAACGTGTCTTTCCTCATAGGTATAATACGGAGCTGGTGATTGGCTGATTCTAAGGTTCAGAGTGTATTTTGGCTACATTATAGGTTGTATTTTTTTTATAGGTTTTGAAGGAAAAATGCTTCCTGAGATCTTTTTACCAGTAACCCTCTGGCAACATAAGATACCACAGTGGCTTCAGAAAACCACCTAGCAGGCCCTCAAATGATTAAATGCAGAGTCATCTGATACAAAGAGCAGACTCCTTGGAAAGGACCCTGATGGTGGGAAAGATGGAAGGCCAAAAGAGAGAGGGAGAAATGGTTAGATGGCATCACTGACTCAATGGACATGAATGCAAACAAACTCCAGGAGATAGTGGAGGATGCAGGAGTCTGGTGGGGTGCTAATAGGTTGCAAAGACTCAGACACCACTGAACAACAGCAACAATAACCATGTGACCCACCAATCCAACTCCTAGTTATATGTCCAAGAGAAATGAAAATATATGTCCCCACAAAAGCTTGTACATGAATGTGTAGAGCAGCATTACTCATAATAGCCAAAGGTAGAAACAATGCAAATACTTATCTATGGATGGACGGACAAACAAAACGTGGAATATCTATATAATGAAATACTATTCAGTCATAAAAAGGAATGATGTACTGATAAATATGCTAAATGAAAGAAATCAGTCACAAGAATCTATATATTGTATGATTTGATTCATAGGAAAGTCTACATTTGAGAAATCTATCTATCTGTCCAGTCAGATCAGATTCATTGTTGCCTAGATTGGGTGAAACTTAAAATGTATACTGTTTCCTTCTGATGTGAAGGTTTTTAAAAACTGACTGTGGTGATAGTTGCACACATCTGTCAAAGGACTGAAAACCATCAAGCTGTACACTTTAGGAGGATTGTATGGCATCTGAATTATTTCTCAATAAAGTTGATTTTTTTTTTTTAAAAGAGTACATCTTCTTATTCTCTCAACCTTAGCACAGGCTGGTCTTAGCAGGGTTAATTCACAACTTCTTATCTTACCTGGGTTGTGAAACAAAATCTTAGTTATTCTGCATTAACATTGTATTGTATCTAAAAAGCCCTTGAGTGCTGGTCAAGTTCTCTTACAACTCAGGCAGAAATGAGTCAAGGTTCTGACAGGTTATAACAGGCCCTGTGCTTGCAGTTCAAAGGAACTTGTCTCCTAGAAGAAATTCAACTTGAGTTACCACTTTTCTTTTCAGCAAGGTGTTTTCTACATAGTCGCTATAATTACTTTTAATAGGTGTATAGAATATAGGCATCAAATTTGGAAGGAATCAAATTTTTACATTTTTTTTTTAGTTTTGGCAAGGAGAGAAGATGGTAATAAATGGGTTTTGTTCTTTGCTATACCTCCACAGATCTAGCAAACTCTCAGAAAATAAGTGCACTGGATCTTCTGAGTAAAGTTGAAAGGGTAAAGTGGGTGATTATGAGACATTACACAGCTGATTTTCAAGCTGATAGAAGTCAATATTCAGCAAAGTTATATACATATATATCCTCATATACCATATATATTATACATACTACATGAGACAACAATGCAAAACTCAGATGAACAAACAAAATGTGACCACCTATCTATATAAAAATGGACAAATTGTACATGAATGTGTAGAGCAGCATTACTCATAATAGCCAAAGGTAGAAACAATGCAAATACTTATCTATGGATGGACGGACAAACAAAACGTGGAATATCTATATAATGAAATACTATTCAGTCATAAAAAGGAATGATGTACTGATAAATATGCTAAATGAAAGAAATCAGTCACAAGAATCTATATATTGTATGATTTGATTCATAGGAAAGTCTACATTTGAGAAATCTATCTATCTGTCCAGTCAGATCAGATTCATTGTTGCCTAGATTGGGTGAAACTTAAAATGTATACTGTTTCCTTCTGATGTGAAGGTTTTTAAAAACTGACTGTGGTGATAGTTGCACACATCTGTCAAAGGACTGAAAACCATCAAGCTGTACACTTTAGGAGGATTGTATGGCATCTGAATTATTTCTCAATAAAGTTGATTTTTTTTTTTTTTAAAAGAGTACATCTTCTTATTCTCTCAACCTTAGCACAGGCTGGTCTTAGCAGGGTTAATTCACAACTTCTTATCTTACCTGGGTTGTGAAACAAAATCTTAGTTATTCTGCATTAACATTGTATTGTATCTAAAAAGCCCTTGAGTGCTGGTCAAGTTCTCTTACAACTCAGGCAGAAATGAGTCAAGGTTCTGACAGGTTATAACAGGCCCTGTGCTTGCAGTTCAAAGGAACTTGTCTCCTAGAAGAAATTCAACTTGAGTTACCACTTTTCTTTTCAGCAAGGTGTTTTCTACATAGTCGCTATAATTACTTTTAATAGGTGTATAGAATATAGGCATCAAATTTGGAAGGAATCAAATTTTTACATTTTTTTTTTAGTTTTGGCAAGGAGAGAAGATGGTAATAAATGGGTTTTGTTCTTTGCTATACCTCCACAGATCTAGCAAACTCTCAGAAAATAAGTGCACTGGATCTTCTGAGTAAAGTTGAAAGGGTAAAGTGGGTGATTATGAGACATTACACAGCTGATTTTCAAGCTGATAGAAGTCAATATTCAGCAAAGTTATATACATATATATCCTCATATACCATATATATTATACATACTACATACATTGTTGTCCTCCCCTGTTCCACACCCATATATCAGAAGCTATGATAAACTTGCAAGTGGTAATATTTAAGAAGTAATTTGGGGCTTCCCAAGTGACACTAGTGGTAGAGAACATGCCTGCCAATGAAGGAGGGTTAAGATGTGTGGGTTTGATCCCTGGGTCAGGAAGATGCCCTGCAAGAGCGCATAGCAATCCACTCCAGTATTCTTGCCTGGAAAATTCCATGGACAGAGGAGCCTGGTAGGCTGCAGTCCATGGGGTTGCACAGTGTCTGACATGACTGAAGCAACTTAGCACACACGCAAGAAACAATTTAACTCTGGGCTTCCCCTGGTGGTCCAGTGGGTAAGGACACCGCCTTGCAGTGCAAGGGGTGCCAGTTTGATCCCTGGCCTGGGAAGATCCCATGTGCCGCGGAGCGGCCGGACTGATGTGTCCAATTACCTAGCTAGAGCTCTGGAGTGCATGCGCTCAGAGACGGCACTCTGCAACGACAGACACCACCACGATGGGAGGCCCACAGGAGCCAAAGAACAAAGACGGATGAAAATAGAGAAATGAAAGACCAATATAAGTGGCCCGCCCGCTCCCCTCCCTCTCCAACCCGACCCCCGCCCAAAATAAATAAATAAATCTTTAAAAACAATAACAACAACAACAACAACAAAGAAACAATTTAACTCTGATATGCTAAAATCCAGATATGCTTTACTTTTATATATTGACACTGTCCAAGTGAGTAAAGTTAAAGATGAAGGCATTTGATGCTAGGAGTAGCCAGGTAACTAGAGAAGTGAGCCCTAGGGGACCTGCAGGCTTCCTCTTTGATGGGAATTCCTGTATCTGTCATTAAAATATAGAGGAAATTAAAAGCTAAGAAGTCTTAGTTCTGTGCTGAAGGAAGTAGGGCCATAGGAAAACAAGGATTCACTGAGGTCTAAGGAGATAGAAGTCACATGAAAAAATGTTTTTCTCCTTCACAAACCTGAAAGACAAATTTCCAAGAGAGGTAGGTTATAGTACTTTGTAGACGGGTTTTTTTCCTCCTCACAACAGACAGAGTTTTACAATGTGTGTTTGGTTGAAAAATTTTCATGACCAAAGTGACTTTTATTTCTTGGCTGAACTGTTTTAAAGGAAGTAGTATAGGGCTGCCCTGGTGGTCCAGTGGGTAAAGAGTCTGCCTTGCAGTGCAGGGGGCACCGGTTCGATCCCTGGCCAGGGAAGGTCCCACATGCCGAGGAGTGGCTGGGCCAGAGTGTCCGGTTACAAGCCAGCGCTCTGGAGCACATGGGCCCAGAGAGGGTGCTCTGCAACGAGAGAGGCCACTGCGATCGGAGGTCCACACAGGCCAAAAGAAAAAAGATAAATGAAAAATAAATGATAACTTAGAGGAAAAAAAAAAAAAAACTATATAAAAAAAGAAGTAGTATGGTATGGCAAACAGGAGAGCATAGGGGCTTAGAACTGTAAGATATCAAATGACCTTTAGTTCTTCTATCTCATAGTTTAAATTAAGTGAGTCCAGAGTTCAACCTTCCAGGTCTTGTGCTAAGCACTTAACAAATTGTTTCACTATATTCCAATAGCAACCTCTGTGATCGGTACCACTGTTTCTTGTAAAGCTGAAGTTATTAATACACTGGCATAAACATAGACAGTTAGAACAATGGACTTAAGAGTCCAGGAAGAGAAAAACTTAGGTTTTATTCAAAGATGAAACTTCAGAATAGTGGGGAAAGAATGGTCCTCTCAATTAATAAGTCAGTTGAATGGAAACAAAAAACCTGACACTTATCTTACATGATACACAAAAATCAATCATGGATAGACTGAAAAGCTTGTGTAACATGATCTCAGGCCAGGAAAAGAACTTTAAAGTTGGATATAATAGCACTAATTATAAAGGATAAAACGATTAACCAGGTCACTTTAAAATTAAGAAATCTGTTCTTCAAAGGACACCATTAAAAGTTTAACTAAGCAAAGGAGAAAGTGAAAGAAGATATCTGCAATGTATTTTTTCAATGAAGGAAAGTATATAAAAAATTTCACAAAGCAAGTAGGATAATACAGACCCACTTCACAACAGACAGAGTTGTTTTCTCCTTCACAAACCTGAAAGACAAATTTCCAAGAGAGGTAGGTTATAGTACTTTGTAGACGGGTTTTCCTCCTCACAACAGACAGAGTTTTACAATGTGTGTTTGGTTGAAAAATTTTCATGACCAAAGTGACTTTTATTTCTTGGCTGAACTGTTTTAAAGGAAGTAGTATAGGGCTTCCCTGGAGGTCAGGTGGGTAAAGAGTCCACCTTGCAGTGCAAGGGGCACCGGTTCGATCCCTGGGCCGGGAAGATCCCACATGCCAAGGAGTGGCTGGGCGGGTGTGTCCAATTACGATGCAGTGCTTTGGAGCGCATGCGCCCAGAGAGGGTGCTCTGCAACGAGAGAGGCCACTGCGATCGGAGGTCCACACAGGCCAAAAGAAAAAAGATAAATGAAAAATAAATGATAACTTAGAGGAAAAAAAAAAAAAAACTATATAAAAAAAGAAGTAGTATGGTATGGCAAACAGGAGAGCATAGGGGCTTAGAACTGTAAGATATCAAATGACCTTTAGTTCTTCTATCTCATAGTTTAAATTAAGTGAGTCCAGAGTTCAACCTTCCAGGTCTTGTGCTAAGCACTTAACAAATTGTTTCACTATATTCCAATAGCAACCTCTGTGATCGGTACCACTGTTTCTTGTAAAGCTGAAGTTATTAATACACTGGCATAAACATAGACAGTTAGAACAATGGACTTAAGAGTCCAGGAAGAGAAAAACTTAGGTTTTATTCAAAGATGAAACTTCAGAATAGTGGGGAAAGAATGGTCCTCTCAATTAATAAGTCAGTTGAATGGAAACAAAAAACCTGACACTTATCTTACATGATACACAAAAATCAATCATGGATAGACTGAAAAGCTTGTGTAACATGATCTCAGGCCAGGAAAAGAACTTTAAAGTTGGATATAATAGCACTAATTATAAAGGATAAAACGATTAACCAGGTCACTTTAAAATTAAGAAATCTGTTCTTCAAAGGACACCATTAAAAGTTTAACTAAGCAAAGGAGAAAGTGAAAGAAGATATCTGCAATGTATTTTTCAATGAAGGAAAGTATATAAAAAATTTCACAAAGCAAGTAGGATAATACAGCTAGCCCACTGGGGGAGGGATGAGTAAAAGCTACCTTAAGATATTTCAGAAAGAAGAATTCCAGAAGACTAATACACATATCAAAAAGTGTTACACTCATTTAGTCATCAGAGAAATACAAATTCATATCACAACTCAATACCACGGCATGTCTACTTAAAAACCTAAAGTGAAAAAGACAAGTGTTGACATGGAACAACTAATTTGCCTCCTATTAGGAGCATGTGCAATCTCTAATTGTTCCATAACACTTGTCACCGGAAGACTGCTTGGGGTTCAGTAGCTACTAAGGTTGAACCCTATGACATATCAATTCCATTTCAAGGTATGCACCAATAGAAACCTGCATATATACTCACAACAAACTACTGCTATATGCAACAACACGAGTGGGTTTCAAAAACATAATAATGAGAAGACAGCAAACACAGAGAATACATACTGCATGGTTCTATTCACATAAAACTTCCTCAACAGGCAAAAGTAATCTTCAGTGTTAAGTCAGGATGTTGGGTGGAGGTCAGATATTGGGAGAGACCTGAGACAACTCGGCGGTGGGGGGGATGCTGGTAATATCCTCTGCTTTATCTAGGTGCTAGTTACATGGATGTACACACCTTGTGAAAATTCATATGCTCATATGATTTATGAGATTTTCAGCATGTTTATTATACTTCAGTAAAAAGGTATAAACAAGGTATTAGGACCTATAGATAGGGAAAGTCCAGGAAGAGAAAAACTTAGGTTTTATTCAAAGATGAAACTTCAGAATAGTGGGGAAAGAATGGTCCTCTCAATTAATAAGTCAGTTGAATGGAAACAAAAAACCTGACACTTATCTTACATGATACACAAAAATCAATCATGGATAGACTGAAAAGCTTGTGTAACATGATCTCAGGCCAGGAAAAGAACTTTAAAGTTGGATATAATAGCACTAATTATAAAGGATAAAACGATTAACCAGGTCACTTTAAAATTAAGAAATCTGTTCTTCAAAGGACACCATTAAAAGTTTAACTAAGCAAAGGAGAAAGTGAAAGAAGATATCTGCAATGTATTTTTTCAATGAAGGAAAGTATATAAAAAATTTCACAAAGCAAGTAGGATAATACAGCTAGCCCACTGGGGGAGGGATGAGTAAAAGCTACCTTAAGATATTTCAGAAAGAAGAATTCCAGAAGACTAATACACATATCAAAAAGTGTTACACTCATTTAGTCATCAGAGAAATACAAATTCATATCACAACTCAATACCACGGCATGTCTACTTAAAAACCTAAAGTGAAAAAGACAAGTGTTGACATGGAACAACTAATTTGCCTCCTATTAGGAGCATGTGCAATCTCTAATTGTTCCATAACACTTGTCACCGGAAGACTGCTTGGGGTTCAGTAGCTACTAAGGTTGAACCCTATGACATATCAATTCCATTTCAAGGTATGCACCAATAGAAACCTGCATATATACTCACAACAAACTACTGCTATATGCAACAACACGAGTGGGTTTCAAAAACATAATAATGAGAAGACAGCAAACACAGAGAATACATACTGCATGGTTCTATTCACATAAAACTTCCTCAACAGGCAAAAGTAATCTTCAGTGTTAAGTCAGGATGTTGGGTGGAGGTCAGATATTGGGAGAGACCTGAGACAACTCGGCGGTGGGGGGGATGCTGGTAATATCCTCTGCTTTATCTAGGTGCTAGTTACATGGATGTACACACCTTGTGAAAATTCATATGCTCATATGATTTATGAGATTTTCAGCATGTTTATTATACTTCAGTAAAAAGGTATAAACAAGGTATTAGGACCTATAGATAAATGATCATTTACCTCAGAAAAAGTAAGACTCTTGAAGGGCCAATTTTATCTCCATCTATGGTCTTGTATCCTGCAGTATTTAAATTAGTGAGTTCGGTGGATTCATCAGTGAGTGAATTCAGGAGATTGAAAGGCAAGGCAGTGTACTGGGTTTCCCTTTAGTGGCACATTACTTAATGGGTATCAACTCATTGGTACCATGTCTAGAAGGGCAGTGATTGTTTGCCTTGACTAGGATCAAAGCCGACCACTTGAGAAGGCTTGTCCTATCTTACCAAGACACACCTGTCCAATTTCCCCTTCTCGTCAGTCCATCCTTTGAAAAGTTTCAATCTCACTTTTACCAACTTTCCAAGGCTGCTACAGAACTCTTTCCATCAAGAAGAAAGCTATAGATGATAAACAGACAGAACATGCTTGGAAAAGTCTTAGCAATGGCTTGGTTTTTTGCTTCTCAGGTTATTTTTCAATATGGGGTCACATAGGACCAAAAAAGAACAACGTACTGAATCCGCAGAGCTAATTAATGATTAAAATCCAGTTCCTGTGATTGCTAGTCTGTGCTCTCTTTGTAGCACTAGATCTCTCCAGGATCCTGTAACTGCTATTTCACTTCCACAATTGGTGGTTCACTCCCTAATGAAACATTACTTGTCACTTGGCAGGACATCAGTCTTCTCCAGGATACAGATGAACCTTAACCTGACCCAGGGCCTACCACACACACTAGGTTTTACCATAGTCACCCTCTCGCTGATTCAGTCAGTCACAGTCAAATTCTCTACACTCTATCCAGGTTCCATTTTATCAGGCCATGTAAGGAAGAAACAATGGCAGCACAGAATAAAATAGGATAGCTCTTGGGAGAGACCGAGACAATCGGTCGGTGGGGGATGCTGGTAATATCCTCTGCTTTATCTAGGTGCTAGTTACATGGATGTACACACCTTGTGAAAATTCATATGCTCATATGATTTATGAGATTTTCAGCATGTTTATTATACTTCAGTAAAAAGGTATAAACAAGGTATTAGGACCTATAGATAAATGATCATTTACCTCAGAAAAAGTAAGACTCTTGAAGGGCCAATTTTATCTCCATCTATGGTCTTGTATCCTGCAGTATTTAAATTAGTGAGTTCGGTGGATTCATCAGTGAGTGAATTCAGGAGATTGAAAGGCAAGGCAGTGTACTGGGTTTCCCTTTAGTGGCACATTACTTAATGGGTATCAACTCATTGGTACCATGTCTAGAAGGGCAGTGATTGTTTGCCTTGACTAGGATCAAAGCCGACCACTTGAGAAGGCTTGTCCTATCTTACCAAGACACACCTGTCCAATTTCCCCTTCTCGTCAGTCCATCCTTTGAAAAGTTTCAATCTCACTTTTACCAACTTTCCAAGGCTGCTACAGAACTCTTTCCATCAAGAAGAAAGCTATAGATGATAAACAGACAGAACATGCTTGGAAAAGTCTTAGCAATGGCTTGGTTTTTTGCTTCTCAGGTTATTTTTCAATATGGGGTCACATAGGACCAAAAAAGAACAACGTACTGAATCCGCAGAGCTAATTAATGATTAAAATCCAGTTCCTGTGATTGCTAGTCTGTGCTCTCTTTGTAGCACTAGATCTCTCCAGGATCCTGTAACTGCTATTTCACTTCCACAATTGGTGGTTCACTCCCTAATGAAACATTACTTGTCACTTGGCAGGACATCAGTCTTCTCCAGGATACAGATGAACCTTAACCTGACCCAGGGCCTACCACACACACTAGGTTTTACCATAGTCACCCTCTCGCTGATTCAGTCAGTCACAGTCAAATTCTCTACACTCTATCCAGGTTCCATTTTATCAGGCCATGTAAGGAAGAAACAATGGCAGCACAGAATAAAATAGGATAGCTCTTGGGAGGAGAGTTTATGCCAATCTAGGCAATCATGGTCAGGTTAACAGACCTTAAATTCTCCAGGTCTCCTTTAATCCCTGAACAAATGTAATCTACTTGACATAAATGAAGAATTCTACACTGAAGAATCTGACAAAAGGCACTTTTGCTGGCTCCTACTTCAATCCTTCACTGACTTGGAACTGAAAATCAAAGGAGATGGTATTTTCATGTTATTCAAATGCACATTCGTTTTCCATCAAATTTCCATTTTTTTCCCTTAAATGGGTGCATTTTATTTTTTGGCTCATTATTTATTATCATTTCATTTATTTAGAAATGGAAACTTCAAGCGGTTTGATTAAGAGATTAAATAACTGGACTTTTGAGAGCTAAAAATAATCTAGGTATGGGTTGCATTAGGTTTCAAAATATTTGGGGTTGTGATCAAATCTCTAAATGCATTATTGCCAAAGAGCCTCCACTTCTTGTCAAATTTTAAACATGCATATGTTTTAAGGAGAATTCAATATAAAGTTTTCAGAATCACTGCTAAAGATACTTAAGCTTTCTAAAGAGACTTTTCTTTAAAAAGTAAAACAAATCTTTCCTAAATAAAATTAGAGATTGAATAAATTCTGATGGAAAAAGTACTGTCATTTAATCTTCATGTCTTAACCAACCTCTCAAAAGCTACAGATATCAATTCAATCAAATGCTTTCAAGTTTTTCCACGAAAAGTTTTACAAGAAACCAATATAACTTGACTGCTTACAAAATGCATATATTTTATATCTGGTGCTTGATTTATTTTTTGAAAACAGCTCTTAGGTGAAAAAATGATTAGCTCTTGAAAGATTGCACAACATGCTGAATATTTCAAAGGAAGAAAATATCAGAGCTAAGATTTCACACCAAGTCTACCTGAT
The DNA here is from genome assembly GCA_022376925.1 of Tragulus kanchil. Taxonomy (NCBI): domain Eukaryota; kingdom Metazoa; phylum Chordata; class Mammalia; order Artiodactyla; family Tragulidae; genus Tragulus; species Tragulus kanchil. The sequence goes on along the minus strand of JAIOJX010000005.1, from coordinate 129,017,579 downwards.
TCTAAAGATGGTCAGCTTTCAGTAGAATTGTCACGGAGTGTCTTTCAGCTGGAGTAAGGTAAGAGATAAAAGATAAATAGCATGGAAAATATATACCTTAACCTGACCCAGGGCCTACCACACACACTAGGTTTTACCATAGTCACCCTCTCGCTGATTCAGTCAGTCACAGTCAAATTCTCTACACTCTATCCAGGTTCCATTTTATCAGGCCATGTAAGGAAGAAACAATGGCAGCACAGAATAAAATAGGATAGCTCTTGGGAGGAGAGTTTATGCCAATCTAGGCAATCATGGTCAGGTTAACAGACCTTAAATTCTCCAGGTCTCCTTTAATCCCTGAACAAATGTAATCTACTTGACATAAATGAAGAATTCTACACTGAAGAATCTGACAAAAGGCACTTTTGCTGGCTCCTACTTCAATCCTTCACTGACTTGGAACTGAAAATCAAAGGAGATGGTATTTTCATGTTATTCAAATGCACATTCGTTTTCCATCAAATTTCCATTTTTTTCCCTTAAATGGGTGCATTTTATTTTTTGGCTCATTATTTATTATCATTTCATTTATTTAGAAATGGAAACTTCAAGCGGTTTGATTAAGAGATTAAATAACTGGACTTTTGAGAGCTAAAAATAATCTAGGTATGGGTTGCATTAGGTTTCAAAATATTTGGGGTTGTGATCAAATCTCTAAATGCATTATTGCCAAAGAGCCTCCACTTCTTGTCAAATTTTAAACATGCATATGTTTTAAGGAGAATTCAATATAAAGTTTTCAGAATCACTGCTAAAGATACTTAAGCTTTCTAAAGAGACTTTTTTTTAAAAAAGTAAAACAAATCTTTCCTAAATAAAATTAGAGATTGAATAAATTCTGATGGAAAAAGTACTGTCATTTAATCTTCATGTCTTAACCAACCTCTCAAAAGCTACAGATATCAATTCAATCAAATGCTTTCAAGTTTTTCCACGAAAAGTTTTACAAGAAACCAATATAACTTGACTGCTTACAAAATGCATATATTTTATATCTGGTGCTTGATTTATTTTTTGAAAACAGCTCTTAGGTGAAAAAATGATTAGCTCTTGAAAGATTGCACAACATGCTGAATATTTCAAAGGAAGAAAATATCAGAGCTAAGATTTCACACCAAGTCTACCTGATTCTAAAGATGGTCAGCTTTCAGTAGAATTGTCACGGAGTGTCTTTCAGCTGGAGTAAGGTAAGAGATAAAAGATAAATAGCATGGAAATATAAACTTTCTTTATCATAGGCTGAGAAGAAAAAACAGCACCATTAAATAAAACCGTCAAAGCCATTTTTACATCATGAAAGTTTTTAGCCTTTGGCATACCTAGCCAGGACCACCTGGTGGTAGCTATAAAATACTCTCTGGGAGCTAACAGCTAATTGGGAAAATGAAGTAAATGAACAAAAATTACCACAGAAGTAAGCATTATCTTTTACTGTGGCACAAAAGTACATTTTTAAGCACTTAATGGAGAAAGGATCCCAGAAGGAGGAAGGATTCCAGAAGGAGGAAGCAATGAATGTGGGTAAAACAAAACTTTCAAGAATGGAACTTCCCTGGTGGCTCTGGTAAAGAATCTGCCTGTAATGCAGGAGATGCAGGTTTGATTACGCGGTCAGGAAGATCCTTTGGGGAAGTAAATGGCAACCCACTCCAGTATTCCTGCCTGGAGAATTCCATGGACAGAAAAACCTGGCAGACTACAGTCCATGGGGTCACAAAAGAGTAGGACACTGTCAGGACTAAATAGTAATTGCCCTCCCCCATTCTTTGCTGGCATCCAAAATAAAGCAAAGTTTCCTTTCAAAAAAAACAAGAAAAGAAATAATTGATGCATCAATACAATAATTGATTGATGCATCAAAGACAATGTGTTAGAGAAAACCAAGTCTCAATAAATCATATGATTTCATTTTAACTCAACACAGATTTTCTTTCTTTCTTTTTTTTTTGGCCAAAACACACTGCTTACGGGATCTTAGCTCCCTCACCAATGATCAAACCCAGGCCCATAGCAGTGAAAACACTGAGTCCTAATCACTGAACCTCCAGACAATTCCCTCAACATGCATTCACTGGCCATCACAGAGACATTTGAAAAACTCATCCATAAAAGGGGCAGTTCATTTGAATCTGAAAAACTGCCATGAAAGACACCAATGGCCAGAATCATACAACAGTTTTTGAGGAGATTAAAGCATCTATGGTTATTTCAGGGTCATGGTGGCAGATCAGAAGAAGAAATTACTGTCATCATCTCCATTTTTCTTTTTTTTTTGGCCACTCCTATTGGTCTTTCATTTCCATCTTTGTTCTTTGGGCTGTGTGGGCCTCCCATCGCAGTGGCCTTTCTTGTTTCAGAGCACTGGCTCTGGGCGCATGCGGTTCGGAGCTCTGGTTCAGTAGTTGGACAGATCAGTCCAGCAGCTCCATGGCACATGGGATCTCCCAGGCCAGGGACTTATAAAATACTCTCTGGGAGCTAACAGCTAATTGGGAAAATGAAGTAAATGAACAAAAATTACCACAGAAGTAAGCATTATCTTTTACTGTGGCACAAAAGTACATTTTTAAGCACTTAATGGAGAAAGGATCCCAGAAGGAGGAAGGATTCCAGAAGGAGGAAGCAATGAATGTGGGTAAAACAAAACTTTCAAGAATGGAATTTCCCCTGGTGGCTCTGGTAAAGAATCTGCCTGTAATGCAGTAGATGCAGGTTTGATTACGCGGTCAGGAAGATCCTTTGGGGAAGTAAATGGCAACCCACTCCAGTATTCCTGCCTGGAGAATTCCATGGACAGAAAAACCTGGCAGACTACAGTCCATGGGGTCACAAAAGAGTAGGACACTGTCAGGACTAAATAGTAATTGCCCTCCCCCATTCTTTGCTGGCATCCAAAATAAAGCAAAGTTTCCTTTCAAAAAAAACAAGAAAAGAAATAATTGATGCATCAATACAATAATTGATTGATGCATCAAAGACAATGTGTTAGAGAAAACCAAGTCTCAATAAATCATATGATTTCATTTTAACTCAACACAGATTTTCTTTCTTTCTTTTTTTTTTGGCCAAAACACACTGCTTACGGGATCTTAGCTCCCTCACCAATGATCAAACCCAGGCCCAAAGAAGTGAAAACACTGAGTCCTAATCACTGAACCTCCAGACAATTCCCTCAACATGCATTCACTGGCCATCACAGAGACATTTGAAAAACTCATCCATAAAAGGGGCAGTTCATTTGAATCTGAAAAACTGCCATGAAAGACACCAATGGCCAGAATCATACAACAGTTTTTGAGGAGATTAAAGCATCTATGGTTATTTCAGGGTCATGGTGGCAGATCAGAAGAAGAAATTACTGTCATCATCTCCATTTTTCTTTTTTTTTTGGCCACTCCTATTGGTCTTTCATTTCCATCTTTGTTCTTTGGGCTGTGTGGGCCTCCCATCGCAGTGGCCTTTCTTGTTTCAGAGCACTGGCTCTGGGCGCATGCGGTTCGGAGCTCTGGTTCAGTAGTTGGACAGATCAGTCCAGCAGCTCCATGGCACATGGGATACTCCCAGGCCAGGGATTGAACCAGCACCCCTTGCACTGCAAGGTGGTGTCCTTACCCACTGGACCACCAGGGAAGCCCCCATCTCCATTTTTGAGATATAAAAATAGTCTCCACAGAGCAAAGGTCCACCCAATGTCATGTGTCCCCTCAGAAAACGCAGTCACCCATTTGTGTTCTCCCTCCCATCCCAAAGTTCCTTCTTGTTTGGACAGATCACACAAATGACATAGATGCAGACAGACCTAATCTTGTGATAGGTTATTCATGGTGCTAGCCAGAATTCACTGTTAGATTCTGCAACACAGATGCCCTGGAGGAACATGGGTCTGAGGATTCAATCCCTTGTCTTCTAGTTTAAACAAAACCAACAGAAAGAAGCATTTCAACCATATGTCATCACCCAGGGGAGGCACTAGGGGGAACAAAGAATGCTGTAACCTGGGGAAGGGGTGCGTCTCATGGTCAGAGAACTTCAGAGCAATCTAGTGACAGCTCACAGTTTTCCTGCATGTGTGACTGCATGCTAAGATCTTAAATTCATTAAGAAATTCCTAGGGAGCTGGAAAGAAAGGACAGTCCTAGGTAAATGAGCAGAAGAGATTTCCATTTCTATGCCTGATCTTGGAGGGTGTTAGGAAGCAGGTCATCAGTCCCAGGAAATATACACTCCAGACATGTAGGTCTAGGCGATAACCAGAAACACCTCCCCCTAATTAAAAGAGTGGGTATTACACAATGCCACTTGGGGATTTTTTTTTTTTTTTGGTATGTCTTCAGTCAATCACACTTTATAAATAAAATGACAGTAGATATAATAACTATCACATGTTGGACAGCTACTATGCTCTAAGTTTTAAGGTTTATCTATTTTAAAAAAAGACAGTAGTGACAAATATGTTGCAGATCACTGTGAAAGTAGGTTGTTCATCATCAAACATTAACTGTAGAATGGGAATTTGAACCTATATTAGTCTGGTCAAAACTTGTATGGGTTTAAAACTGTATCACCCTGCATCCCACAAAACAGTCTCCACCATTCTTCTTGATGTGTGTTTACAAGAAGAAACATATGATGTTTTACGCATGCTCCCCTGTGACTCGGGGTAAAGACTGGTTTAAAAGGATGGCACATTTTTTCTCTTCTCTATAGTGAACATTCAGCAATTGGACTTGGGATATTTTAACGACTTGAAAAGATATAGAAGAGGAGATCAGTCATTAATTAAAGCAGTTTCCTGGGCAAGGATCCAAAAGGCATGAGAAACCGCGTGCAAGCCTGTTGCTTTTAAATGACCATCACATTTATTTGGCTGCAGAGATACCCCTGGACCAATTAATCAATTCCCCTTTCCTTTTCTATTGAAACTGTGAACAGGCCTTACTTCATCTAAAGTAATTGCCTTTCAAGACAGCAAAACATCAGGATGGCAATGTCACTTCTTGAGCAAAGCAAAACTAAGGCTCTCCTTCTGATAATCCTGAAGAGGGATAAGAAGCAGGTGAGGCATAATTTTGCTCTTGACCAGCCATGAAACACTCTACCAAATAAATTACTAAGAAAAGTCAGACAAAAGCTGGAATGTCAAGGGTATGAATATTTTTCATCTTTTCCATTACCTTCAATTTATTCTCCTCCTGGGTAGCAGCAAACGAGCCAGTATAAGAATGGTTTCGGCAGCAGAACTACACTGGGTCATAACGACTGAGCTGGTCACAGAGACGTGCAAAGAGGACAAGACATCAATAGCAAAGCACAGGGTAGTTGCCCTCCTGCTTAACTGACATCTATAGCCTTCTGTTAGGCTCGCCCTATGAGTGGTGAACAAAGAAATGCTGTTTCAGCTAATGTGGTGAGCAGTAAAGGAATGAATTTCGTTTGAGGGCCTTTGGTATGTCTTCAGTCAATCACACTTTATAAATAAAATGACAGTAGATATAATAACTATCACATGTTGGACAGCTACTATGCTCTAAGTTTTAAGGTTTATCTATTTTGAAACAAGACAGTAGTGACAAATATGTTGCAGATCACTGTGAAAGTAGGTTGTTCATCATCAAACATTAACTGTAGAATGGGAATTTGAACCTATATTAGTCTGGTCAAAACTTGTATGGGTTTAAAACTGTATCACCCTGCATCCCACAAAACAGTCTCCACCATTCTTCTTGATGTGTGTTTACAAGAAGAAACATATGATGTTTTACGCATGCTCCCCTGTGACTCGGGGTAAAGACTGGTTTAAAAGGATGGCACATTTTTTCTCTTCTCTATAGTGAACATTCAGCAATTGGACTTGGGATATTTTAAAGACATGAAAAGATCTAGAAGAGGGAGATCAGTCATTAATTAAAGCAGTTTCCTGGGCAAGGATCCAAAAGGCATGAGAAACCGCGTGCAAGCCTGTTGCTTTTAAATGACCATCACATTTATTTGGCTGCAGAGATACCCCTGGACCAATTAATCAATTCCCCTTTCCTTTTCTATTGAAACTGTGAACAGGCCTTACTTCATCTAAAGTAATTGCCTTTCAAGACAGCAAAACATCAGGATGGCAATGTCACTTCTTGAGCAAAGCAAAACTAAGGCTCTCCTTCTGATAATCCTGAAGAGGGATAAGAAGCAGGTGAGGCATAATTTTGCTCTTGACCAGCCATGAAACACTCTACCAAATAAATTACTAAGAAAAGTCAGACAAAAGCTGGAATGTCAAGGGTATGAATATTTTTCATCTTTTCCATTACCTTCAATTTATTCTCCTCCTGGGTAGCAGCAAACGAGCCAGTATAAGAATGGTTTCGGCAGCAGAACTACACTGGGTCATAACGACTGAGCTGGTCACAGAGACGTGCAAAGAGGACAAGACATCAATAGCAAAGCACAGGGTAGTTGCCCTCCTGCTTAACTGACATCTATAGCCTTCTGTTAGGCTCGCCCTATGAGTGGTGAACAAAGAAATGCTGTTTCAGCTAATGTGGTGAGCAGTAAAGGAATGAATTTCGTTTGAGGGCCTTTGGTAATTTTTCTAAAGAAGTTGCTAAAAACAAATAAATGTGCCATCCAGTTGGTGACTCTAAACAAATATTCTACTCATAGATCAATAGAGTTAAAAAGCACACAGGATTAGGTCTTGTCTAAATTAGAGGCCACTCCCTTCTCTGTCCTGGGCCCAACTCTGTTTTTTCAGGATGAGCAATGAAGCAGAATCAGGAATCTGAGAGACCAAGAATGGATGGCAGGATAGAAAAGCAAGGGGATGCCATTTTGAACAGAGATTTTTAATGGGAATGCAGCTGTTGTTCCATGTTCCATTTGCCACCTCACATGAAATGAATACTTCTGAGAAAAATAACACACATATCTCAATGCAACATTCTTTGTGTTCCTTTTTATTGCTCATTTGCTAAGTCATGTCTGCCTCTTTGCAATGCAATGGAATGCAGCACACCAGGTGTTTCTGTCTCTCACTATCTTCCAGAGTTTGCCCAAGTTCATGTCCATTGAGTCAGTGATGCCATCCAACCATCTTATATGTGTTCCTGAATCCACCTAAAAGCCAGACCAGTCAGCTTATGGACTTTGCTGTGGATTTGAGCTATTTGCAACAGATGGAGTTCTATTATTCCACCCTAAGTACTAATATTTTGGTTGGTTTGCCTCTTGCTGAAAATAAAGTGAAATATTAAGTAAAACGAAATCTGAAAAGTCAAAGTGGTCAAGCATCTCTACCAATCTCCTCTACCACATCCCTAACATTCCTTATCATTATTTCAGCCTGATCGTGTCCTTGCAGCAAGCAGATTCTAATTGAGAAAAATTTACATAAGCCCTGTGTTTCCAAATTTCTTGAAGCTAAATGGAAACGTAAAGACAGAAAAAATACTATATTCAAATTGATCAGCTGCTAATTTCTGGTTCAAAGCTGCAAGGCTTGTTTCAGCGTTGGAGATGAAGTAAAGAACCTGTGAGCATACATAGCCCTTTCTCAATGCGTCACTCTATACACAGTTCTCCCATGCTGCCTGGTAACAACAGCTGTATGATCCTTATAGTCCTGAAGCAACCAAGGGCCTCAGCTTTAATCTTTGTGGAAAATATCTGGGGACGTATAGATGGCACTAACTTTACACAAGTTCTTCTATGAATACTTTCGGAATACTAGAGGGTCGTGAGACCACCCTCCTGTTCCCTTCCATACCATAATCAACATCTTTTTAAAGTCCAAATTGGTGACAAACAAATATTCTACTCATAGATCAATAGATTAAAAAGCACACAGGATTAGGTCTTGTCTAAATTAGAGGCCACTCCCTTCTCTGTCCTGGGCCCAACTCTGTTTTTTCAGGATGAGCAATGAAGCAGAATCAGGAATCTGAGAGACCAAGAATGGATGGCAGGATAGAAAAGCAAGGGATGCCATTTTGAACAGAGATTTTTAATGGGAATGCAGCTGTTGTTCCATGTTCCATTTGCCACCTCACATGAAATGAATACTTCTGAGAAAAATAACACACATATCTCAATGCAACATTCTTTGTGTTCCTTTTTATTGCTCATTTGCTAAGTCATGTCTGCCTCTTTGCAATGCAATGGAATGCAGCACACCAGGTGTTTCTGTCTCTCACTATCTTCCAGAGTTTGCCCAAGTTCATGTCCATTGAGTCAGTGATGCCATCCAACCATCTTATATGTGTTCCTGAATCCACCTAAAAGCCAGACCAGTCAGCTTATGGACTTTGCTGTGGATTTGAGCTATTTGCAACAGATGGAGTTCTATTATTCCACCCTAAGTACTAATATTTTGGTTGGTTTGCCTCTTGCTGAAAATAAAGTGAAATATTAAGTAAAACGAAATCTGAAAAGTCAAAGTGGTCAAGCATCTCTACCAATCTCCTCTACCACATCCCTAACATTCCTTATCATTATTTCAGCCTGATCGTGTCCTTGCAGCAAGCAGATTCTAATTGAGAAAAATTTACATAAGCCCTGTGTTTCCAAATTTCTTGAAGCTAAATGGAAACGTAAAGACAGAGAAATGCTATATTCAAATTGATCAGCTGCTAATTTCTGGTTCAAAGCTGCAAGGCTTGTTTCAGCGTTGGAGATGAAGTAAAGAACCTGTGAGCATACATAGCCCTTTCTCAATGCGTCACTCTATACACAGTTCTCCCATGCTGCCTGGTAACAACAGCTGTATGATCCTTATAGTCCTGAAGCAACCAAGGGCCTCAGCTTTAATCTTTGTGGAAAATATCTGGGGACGTATAGATGGCACTAACTTTACACAAGTTCTTCTATGAATACTTTCGGAATACTAGAGGGTCGTGAGACCACCCTCCTGTTCCCTTCCATACCATAATCAACATCTTTTTAAAGTACACATCTGACCTTGTCTCTCTTCAGGGTAAAGGTCAAACTCCTCAATAGGGTCCGTGAGCCTGTGTGCAGTCTGGCCCCTGTCTTCCTGTCCAGTCTTGCCTAGTACAGGTCTCCGTCTGTCTGGCTCTGGATTCCCTGACCCTCTGTTCTCCAAGGTGTCACATTCCCTCCCTCATCAGGGCCTTTGCATATGCTGTCTCCTTTGCCTAGTATGTTATTTGTATTCAAGGCCTAAGTCCAATTTTTTTTGTTATATACGCTCATGGAACTCTATGCCTTTCCATCAAAGCAGTTGTTGCACATTGTTATTCAACACTCACTGGGTGGTCCTGAGCTCCTGTGTCTCCCTCCAGACAGTCTGTTCCAGGAAAGTAGCAACGTGGCTCTCTGATCTCCCTGTCATTCACCCCATTGCCCACTGCAGGGTCTGAAATTCCAAATGGTCAGTTATTTCTTCCTTGCCTTCCCTCTCAAGCAGCATTTGATATGATGACTACTCTGTCCATGAAATCCTTCGAAACTCCATTTCTGAGCTCCTGAACTCTCAGGCCCACCTTCCCTGCTCTCAGCGGCTGCTTCTCAGTTTCCTTCACTGATTCCATCTTTGTTTCCCTCCTCCAAAGAGTCCTGTATTCTGTCTTATCGTCCAACTGATAAAATCTTTCCAAAGGAAAGAACCCAAAGGGTAGAAAAATCACACCAAGAAAGATGCCCACTGCCACAATAGTTACAATTACAAGCAATGTGGAAGCAACTTAAATATCCAACACTAGTGAATGGTGCAGCAAATTGTGGTAACAGCCACTCTGTGGAATATTATGTTGCTAACAAAAGCAAGAACTACACCATCTGTCTGGGAACATGATGATGGAATGTTCTCCAAAAGTTAAGGTCCATGAAATCATGCTTTTAACTGTAAAATTTCATATTAAAAAGGACCTCGGGTTTTCCCTGGTAGTCCAGTGGGTAAAGATACTGCCTTGTGGTGAAAGGGGCACCGGTTGGATCCCTGGCCTGGGAAGATCCCACATGCCATGGAGTGGCTGGACTGGTATGTCCAATTACGAGCCAGTGCTCTGGATCGCATGCACCCAGAGCTGGTGCTCTGTGGCAAGAAAGTCCACTGCAATGGGAGGACCACGCAGGCCAAAGAACATAGATGAAAATAAATGAAAGATCATAAAAGTGGCCAAAATTTAAAAAATAGAAAAAAAAAAGGACCTGGTAAACACTGGGGGCTTCCCAACTGGTGCTAGTAGTAAAGAACCCTCCTGGCTAATGCAGGAGACCTAAGAGATGTAGGTTTGATCCCTCTGTTGGGAAAATGCCCTGGAGGAGGAAATGGCAACCAACTTCAGGATTCTTGCCTGGAAAATTCTCATGGACAGATCAGCCTGGTGGGCTACAGTCCATGGGGTCACAGAGAGTTGTGGTAAACACTGAAAAATAAATACTGTATTAGACTATTAGAGTCATGGGATTGGGGGTATGTTTTTCTGTTATTTTCCAAATATTTCTGTTTTATAAAAAAGTGTGTATGTGTATGTGTGTGTGCATGTGCTTGTGTGTTTGAGTGTGTAGAGACAGGGCAAGAACAGAGAGAAAATAATTATACTATAATGTCAAATATATATATATATATATATAATGAGTAATTTATAGAAATGTTATTTAAAAATGAAATCACTGAGAGCCATCTTAAAATATTTCATGCAAGAAATCCCTGTGAATTGCAGAGCAGTGAGAGATATCACACCTCTGTGATAAACACACCAAACTCTCAGGAGGCAGTGGATCCTGCACAGTGACAGATGGTTTAATAGCAAAGCTTTCCTGGGCTCATCTCATGAGCAGTGCTGCCCTCATCCTGGAAAGCAGAGGGCCACTCTGGCCTCTGCAGACCATCAAAAGCTCCAGCCTCCTCCTCAGGTTCTTTCATCTTCTTTTCTGCAAGAGAACTATTTTAAGTAGATGAGTTCTAGGAAGCAGCGGTACAAACATTCACCTCTTTACTCTGCCCACAGCAGCCGCATTAACCACAGGCACTCCTCAGATTCTGCAGAGATGATGAATTTAATTGATTGCCAGTGGCCCTGAAGGATAAATCTGTACCGCCAACTCCCTTGGAGACACCCTCCTTCCAAACAGTGTCGTCGACCGAGGCCTGGGGGAAGATCCCACATGCCATGGAGTGGCTGGACTGGTATGTCCAATTACGAGCCAGTGCTCTGGATCGCATGCACCCAGAGCTGGTGCTCTGTGGCAAGAAAGTCCACTGCAATGGGAGGACCACGCAGGCCAAAGAACATAGATGAAAATAAATGAAAGATCATAAAAGTGGCCAAAATTTAAAAAATAGAAAAAAAAAAGGACCTGGTAAACACTGGGGGCTTCCCAACTGGTGCTAGTAGTAAAGAACCCTCCTGGCTAATGCAGGAGACCTAAGAGATGTAGGTTTGATCCCTCTGTTGGGAAAATGCCCTGGAGGAGGAAATGGCAACCAACTTCAGGATTCTTGCCTGGAAAATTCTCATGGACAGATCAGCCTGGTGGGCTACAGTCCATGGGGTCACAGAGAGTTGTGGTAAACACTGAAAAATAAATACTGTATTAGACTATTAGAGTCATGGGATTGGGGGTATGTTTTTCTGTTATTTTCCAAATATTTCTGTTTTATAAAAAAGTGTGTATGTGTATGTGTGTGTGCATGTGCTTGTGTGTTTGAGTGTGTAGAGACAGGGCAAGAACAGAGAGAAAATAATTATACTATAATGTCAAATATATATATATATATATATATATATAATGAGTAATTTATAGAAATGTTATTTAAAAATGAAATCACTGAGAGCCATCTTAAAATATTTCATGCAAGAAATCCCTGTGAATTGCAGAGCAGTGAGAGATATCACACCTCTGTGATAAACACACCAAACTCTCAGGAGGCAGTGGATCCTGCACAGTGACAGATGGTTTAATAGCAAAGCTTTCCTGGGCTCATCTCATGAGCAGTGCTGCCCTCATCCTGGAAAGCAGAGGGCCACTCTGGCCTCTGCAGACCATCAAAAGCTCCAGCCTCCTCCTCAGGTTCTTTCATCTTCTTTTCTGCAAGAGAACTATTTTAAGTAGATGAGTTCTAGGAAGCAGCGGTACAAACATTCACCTCTTTACTCTGCCCACAGCAGCCGCATTAACCACAGGCACTCCTCAGATTCTGCAGAGATGATGAATTTAATTGATTGCCAGTGGCCCTGAAGGATAAATCTGTACCGCCAACTCCCTTGGAGACACCCTCCTTCCAAACAGTGTCGTCTTGTCTTGCAGCAGCAGTAAGCAATGAATAGACTTTTCATAATAGTCTTTGTTGGAGAGAACACATTGGATCACAATGCAGTAAATCCTGCAGCCACAACTAAGGAAACTTCAGAGCAATGAGACCCAATTGGTGAGCTCTAGCCCTCCTGAGCATAATAGACAGAATCGTTCATGCAGATTAGTTGATGTATTTATGCAAATTAGAATACAATCTGTGGATGAGAGGGGGCTAGTTTACATAGTTCTAGCCAAATAGTAGTTGTTGTTCACTTGCTCAGTCATGTCCGACTTTGCAACCCCATGGACTGCAGTATTCTAGACTTTCCTATCCTTCACTATCTCCTGAAGTTTGCTCAAACTCATACCCATTGGTTTGATGATGCCATCCAACCATCTCATCCTCTGTTGTCCCCTTCTCCTCATGCCCTCAAATCTTTTCCAGCATTGGGATCTTTTCCAATAAGTTCAGAAAAAAAGTGGTCCACTGGAGAAGGGAAAGGCAAACCATGTCAGCATTCTTGTCTTGAGAACACCATGAATAGTATGAAAAGTCAAATAGTAATAATATTAATAGTACAGTTTGCATGCATGGAGTGAATACCATGTGTCTGAAACTGCACTAATATTTATTCCTTGCTACAACCTTGGAAGTCAAGCTATCTCAGTTTTACAGATGGTCAAACTGAGGATCAGTGAAGCTAGATGGCCAGATCTTAATCTCTCTCTTTTTCTTCCCCCAATCTCCCCACTTCCCAGGATCACTCAACACTTTTGTATGTGGCCTCCCTCTGTCACTGAACTGATCAGGAACTTAAATTTTGATGTGTGCTCAGTCACTAAGTCATGTATGATTCTTTGCAACTCCATAGACTATCGACCACCATTTTATGATTCTCTGCAACCATAGCTAGACCTCAAAGCTCATTCTAGCACAAAATTTTGATGACAAAATTTAACTCTGCCCACAGCAGCCGCATTAACCACAGGCACTCCTCAGATTCTGCAGAGATGATGAATCTAATTGATTGCCAGTGGCCCTGAAGGATAAATCTGTACCGCCAACTCCCTTGGAGACACCCTCCTTCCAAACAGTGTCGTCTTGTCTTGCAGCAGCAGTAAGCAATGAATAGACTTTTCATAATAGTCTTTGTTGGAGAGAACACATTGGATCACAATGCAGTAAATCCTGCAGCCACAACTAAGGAAACTTCAGAGCAATGAGACCCAATTGGTGAGCTCTAGCCCTCCTGAGCATAATAGACAGAATCGTTCATGCAGATTAGTTGATGTATTTATGCAAATTAGAATACAATCTGTGGATGAGAGGGGGCTAGTTTACATAGTTCTAGCCAAATAGTAGTTGTTGTTCACTTGCTCAGTCATGTCCGACTTTGCAACCCCATGGACTGCAGTATTCTAGACTTTCCTATCCTTCACTATCTCCTGAAGTTTGCTCAAACTCATACCCATTGGTTTGATGATGCCATCCAACCATCTCATCCTCTGTTGTCCCCTTCTCCTCATGCCCTCAAATCTTTTCCAGCATTGGGATCTTTTCCAATAAGTTCAGAAAAAATGTGGTCCACTGGAGAAGGGAAAGGCAAACCATGTCAGCATTCTTGTCTTGAGAACACCATGAATAGTATGAAAAGTCAAATAGTAATAATATTAATAGTACAGTTTGCATGCATGGAGTGAATACCATGTGTCTGAAACTGCACTAATATTTATTCCTTGCTACAACCTTGGAAGTCAAGCTATCTCAGTTTTACAGATGGTCAAACTGAGGATCAGTGAAGCTAGATGGCCAGATCTTAATCTCTCTCTTTTTCTTCCCCCAATCTCCCCACTTCCCAGGATCACTCAACACTTTTTGTATGTGGCCTCCCCTCTGTCACTGAACTGATCAGGAACTTAAATTTTGATGTGTGCTCAGTCACTAAGTCATGTATGATTCTTTGCAACTCCATAGACTATCGACCACCAGGCTCCTCTGTCCACGTGATTCTCTAGGCAAGAATACTGCTATTTCCTCCTCTAGGGGATCTTTCTGACCCAGGGATCAAACCTGTGTCTCCTGCATTGGCAAGCAGATTCTTTACCACTGAGCTACCCAGGAAGCCCAATAATAAGTTTCCTATATCCTTCAAGTTTTGAAAAGTATTAATGCTTTCCCATCTAGCATGACTTAGAACACACATTATAACTTAATCCATCTTCATTTGTTTTAACCATCTCACAATAGCAATAATCTTCCTTGGAAACCTGTGGACTAGAAACCATGAGGATTGGCTGGACCCTTGGACCATTTTTTGAGAAGGAACAATTTCCTACAGGTTAGTCATTGGATAGATGAATTGACTGAACTTCCCATCAACTTTACTTATAAACATAATCTGATGTTGCTGACAAGAAAGCCCATGTAAGAGTGCTGTGTAAATCTGTTCTGCAAACCTGTGATGTAGCTATTACTATCTGCCTTTACAGACAGCAGCAGCATGCTGCTCAGCCATGCACACAAGTCTTCTCCTCTTGAGGCCTAATTCAGGACTGCAGCCACTTCTCTTCTTTGTTTTCATATCAAGTGCCATGAATGATATTTGCTTTGGGTTAGGACAATATCTTCTCCCCCTTAAACAGACTTTGAGAGGAGAATAAGAGTACAAGAAATTGATTTGGAGCTGATCCTACTGTGGGCAAGGGTACTGGGAGTCCAGACAGGGAATTGAAGGCAGCCAGCGCTCACTCATGTATGACTCTTTGCATCTCCATAAACCGTAGTCTGCCAGGCTCCAGTGGCCATGGGATTTTCCAGGCAAGAATACTGGAGGGGGGTTCCGTTTCCTCCTCCAGGGAATCTTCCAGACCCAGGGATCGAACTCACAACTCCTGTGTTGGCAGGCGGGTTCTTTACCACCGTGTCACCTGGGAAGCCCAACGGCAGCCAGGGAATGAGGTATTCATAAGGAGGTAAGCTCAGTGGGCAGGTCAGGCTTATGGGCCCACTTGTGACCTCTGTGAGGGAGGGCTTATGGAGAAGGCTGCAGAGCTGTCCTCCACGGGGATACTTTCACCAGCTCCTGCTAGTTCTCCACACTTCCAGAGGAAGTAAGGGCCCAGCCCTCTCAGCCTGCCCTTCCTGCCTGCTCCACACCAACTGCCAAGCACTAGAAGCCACAGAAAATTGTCTGCATTCACAATCCATGAGCAACCAAGCTATTAAGAGCTGAGGGCCTATGACCAGGGCACTGAAGCCATGTTGAGTCTTACTGATTCATGAGGGTTCCCAGGTAGCTCAAATGGTAAGGAATCTGCCTGTAATGTGGGAGACCTGAGTTTGATCCCTGGGTTAGGAAGATTGCATGGAGGAGGGTATGGCAACCCACTTGAGTCTTCTTGCCTGGATAATTCCATGGACAGAGGAGCCTGGTGGGCTATCGTCCATGGAGTTGCAGAGAGTCAGATACAACTGAGACTAACACTTCCACTTTACTGATTTATAAAGGTAAGTAGTTTCTGATCTGATTGGATGACAGGTAGATTATAAACGTTGTTGGTATGAAATATAGCCTGTGTGGTGCCCTTACTGTTCCTAACAAACAAAGGGCAGTGTGGTGCAGCGGTTAACAGCCCAGACTCTGATTCCCCTCCCAACTGCTCAACCTGTTTCTCACACAAATTACTTAATTGTTCCATATCTCAGTTATTTATTTCATCATGGGAACTTGATAGTGCCCATAAATTCTATAGATAATGTAATTATCATTACTTAGTAATATAAGTATAATCTGTCAATATACAGAATATAATTTACAAAAATCAAATAAGCAGATTTGATTCTAAAAGTCAATGTTCTAACTTTTAAGTAATTTTACTTCCCATTTGAAATGTTGACTTCCCCGGTGATCCAGAAGCTGAGCTCAATGTCAAGCAGAACATTATTAAGTAGTTTTGCCAGGCTCCAGTGGCCATGGGATTTTCCAGGCAAGAATACTGGAGTGGATTGCCATTTCCTCCTCCAGGGAATCTTCCAGACCCAGGGATCGAACTCACAACTCCTGTGTTGGCAGGCGGGTTCTTTACCACCGTGTCACCTGGGAAGCCCAACGGCAGCCAGGGAATGAGGTATTCATAAGGAGGTAAGCTCAGTGGGCAGGTCAGGCTTATGGGCCCACTTGTGACCTCTGTGAGGGAGGGCTTATGGAGAAGGCTGCAGAGCTGTCCTCCACGGGGATACTTTCACCAGCTCCTGCTAGTTCTCCACACTTCCAGAGGAAGTAAGGGCCCAGCCCTCTCAGCCTGCCCTTCCTGCCTGCTCCACACCAACTGCCAAGCACTAGAAGCCACAGAAAATTGTCTGCATTCACAATCCATGAGCAACCAAGCTATTAAGAGCTGAGGGCCTATGACCAGGGCACTGAAGCCATGTTGAGTCTTACTGATTCATGAGGGTTCCCAGGTAGCTCAAATGGTAAGGAATCTGCCTGTAATGTGGGAGACCTGAGTTTGATCCCTGGGTTAGGAAGATTGCATGGAGGAGGGTATGGCAACCCACTTGAGTCTTCTTGCCTGGATAATTCCATGGACAGAGGAGCCTGGTGGGCTATCGTCCATGGAGTTGCAGAGAGTCAGATACAACTGAGACTAACACTTCCACTTTACTGATTTATAAAGGTAAGTAGTTTCTGATCTGATTGGATGACAGGTAGATTATAAACGTTGTTGGTATGAAATATAGCCTGTGTGGTGCCCTTACTGTTCCTAACAAACAAAGGGCAGTGTGGTGCAGCGGTTAACAGCCCAGACTCTGATTCCCCTCCCAACTGCTCAACCTGTTTCTCACACAAATTACTTAATTGTTCCATATCTCAGTTATTTATTTCATCATGGGAACTTGATAGTGCCCATAAATTCTATAGATAATGTAATTATCATTACTTAGTAATATAAGTATAATCTGTCAATATACAGAATATAATTTACAAAAAAATCAAATAAGCAGATTTGACTCTAAAAGTCAATGTTCTAACTTTTAAGTAATTTTACTTCCCATTTGAAATGTTGACCTAGTCACCGGGTGATCCAGAAGCTGAGCTCATAGAGCTATCCTTGATAATTCAAGCAGGAAAAGAGACTGAGAAATAATTTTCCATTTACTTAAAGGAACTTGGATCCAATTTCTGCAGCCAGGAAAAAATCTGTGCTCTGCTTTTCAATGTGCATAAAAAGAAAAATCTCCTAAAAATGGAACTATCATCTTGTTCCTCAGTTCCCTTCAACCTGAGAGCTAAAAGCACCTCCCTTTTTTATTGATTTCATCTACTAAGTGGATCCTGGGCTTCTTAAATAAGATAAAATTGAACCTCAGATCTTCAGAGCCTGCACTCTGTAGCAACCCTCTTGGGATCTAAATTCACTGATGTTACAGTCACACATGTGAGACAAGAATATTCACCATGTAAAACACACCTTTTCTCCTTTGGGAGATAAATCCAGCCACGGGACCCCTGACTTAGCAAGGATGTGTGCTTTCTTCTATATACTGACTCAGCGTGGTTGGTGCAGGATGGCCAAGGACCAGGTGGGCAGTGTTGCAGAACAGAAGGTAGAGCTCCTGTGTGCCAGATCATGGGCTCTGACGGCCATACCCAATACATCATTACACATCACTGGACATCTAATTCCTTGTTTCAGAGTGCGGACGTTGCCAGGATATCCATATCCTGATGTTAAATCACTGGGAAAGTATATTTTCTCGCCCACTTTCTCCCTTTATCTTTCTTCTGATCAGACAGAGAAGCCCCTTGAATAACTTACAGCTTGATACCCAGAGCAAGGCAGATGATAGGACCTATACCCACATAATGCAGTCACTTCATAGGTCTGTTGCAAGAGTGGACTCTATTCTACTCTAATGTACTCCAAATTTTAAATCAATTTCCCTTTCTCAGTGGGGTTTCTGTGACAAAAAAAGGAGCTGTAAAACTTAAGGTTAGCTGCATCTGCTAATGAAAAAAATAACAAAACTGAAGAGTGCATTTTAGCTCTGAAATTCTATGGTGCTATAAAGACTCTGACAAGAGAGAAAGAGATGTTTAGAATTAGCTGAAAGTTGACTACAAAGAGAATGCCAACTGGAAAAATAAAATATATTTTTAAAAGGCAAGCAATATAAAGCTACATCATGAATTTTTCTCTTTTTATAGGGAAATGCTCGGAAGTCAAAGATTCTCAAGAAATTGAACATTAATGTCAAAAGCCAGTGCAGTATCTTTCCTGTTGGTCCACCCTGAGTGTCAGCTGCAGCTCTCTGGACCACTCCTGTAGAGACTGATGGCTTTCTAGCTCAAGCACCAGTGTTACTCTGCCTTAAGGCTTTCTCCGTCTGTAGAAAGCCAGAAAGGGAGTTAAACAGTTCTCAGGAACCACTCACGAATGACAAAGGACAGAATGCAGAGAATAAAAAATATCCCAGGTGCCTTATTCTTCAGTGAGATAGTCTTTTTAATTTTTAAAAGTTAAAAAAATTAAGCCCATATTAATTTTTAAATTTTAAAATGTTTTAAATTAAATTTTGCAGCATGCAGGATCTTAGTTTCCCGACCAGGGATCAAACTGCGCCCTCTATATTGGGAGCTGAGTCTTAACCACCAGAATGCCAGGGAAGTCCTGGAACAGTCTTTGAAAGGAGCAGGACTGAGTCCCTATTACAAGTGGTAACTGCTCATCATTACAAAAGCTTTATCACTTTCTCTCTTTTTCCCACTCTCTCCCAGTGCTTTCTGAAATCACTTCTGAATTCAGTTGCTTACCCCTAAAACCTTGTCTTAGAATATTCTTTTGAAGGACTCACCATGAAGATAAAAAGTACAATGGAAAAAAAAACAAAAAACACCTCAGTAAGCCCTAACTAGGAACTTGGCAGCTAGCACTTTACACAATGAAGCTCCCTAAAGCCTCAGTCTTGCACCTATTTCCTGAAGCACCTCTGAGATGTAGGCAGAGCTCGGGATGAACTGGAGGGAAAAATAGGACTGGGGTGAAATGAGAACATGAAAGATTCATGCGAAAGTGTCAAGTTTTGCAAAGTGGTTCATAATTATCATGAGAATCAAATAACATATAAACATACTTGGAAAAGAAGAAGCATGCTTGGAATATTAGATGGTCTATCTTTTTGTGGTCTAGCTCTAAAGCAAGGACAGGTAGATGTTTCCTTCAAGGGGCCAGACAGTAACTGTTTGAGGCTTTGCTGGCCTTCCAGTAGCTATGCCGTTTGCTCACTCCTGCCACGGTCATAATGCAAAAGCAACTATGGACAGCACAGTAATGAATGGGTGAGGGTGTGTTCCAAAAGAAAGACATTATTTTCAGATGTAGGTGAAGAGCTAGATTTAGCTTATGAGCAGTAGCTGTGTTTTGTTTGTTCCTCAGTAGAATGGTAGACTAGATGTTCCACTAGGATTCCTAGAATTTTTTTTATTTTTCAGTTTTATTGAGGTATAATCGACAAAGACAATTGTAAAGTATTTAAAGTGCCCTCCTTCTTGAAGTTGAATGACCTTTGTTGTAAAGCATTATTTATTTGTAATGTACTTATATGGATGGTGATTCATTATTCTCCAACACTGTTTAAGTGACTTCAATTGTTTCAGGTGGAGCAGGAACACATAGCAAATCATTTCTGTTGATGAAGAACATCAACAGAGTGTTGAAGAAGACTGCGTCAGTCCACTAGGAGCTCACAGATTCCATTTTCCAGAGATGTCTGGCCAGATTAAGGAGAAGCATCACTAATGAAGGCTTAGCAAAGCCAGGTTTATAAATCTGTGCCTATAAAATAGCAGCCAACATCCGAGCCCTGCAGCTTTGAGTGTGCACCTGGCAGACCTCCTTCTGAAGGAATGGTAATTGATCAAGGGCCCCAGCTGCTGTGTTCTGAAATCCATCTCCATGTGTCACCCCTCCCACAGGCTCCTCCCTGCCAATATCAGAGTTGTGGGTGGAATACAAGGGCAGACCCATTCCTGGAAAACATGGAGAAACTCCACAGTTAGTTTTGACTCAAGGACTTGCTGATGGCTTTGCTGAAACTTCCTTAGTCTGTATGCAATCTAGGATGCTTCCCCTGACCATCTTTCCCTCTCTCAGAGTCAAACTTGTATCACAGTGACACTGCTGAACCTCCCCTGAGCTCCGTGGCCCTAGAAACTGGTAATAGTTAAGATACCTACTCCCCACCCTTTGTTGTTCTGCAAAACAGCTTACTGCAAAGGGTAATCCTTCCCCTATTGAGGGCAGGAGGAGAAGTGAATGAGAGGTTGAGATGGTTGGATGGCAACACCGACTCATTGGATGTGAGTTTGAGCAAACTCCAGGAGGTGGTGAAGGATAGGGAAGCCTGGCATGCTGCAGTCCATGGGGTTGCACAAAGAGTCAGAAATAATTTAGTGATTGAACAACAAGACTCACAGATGACTCCCTTGTTTACTGATAAAAAGACCAGACACAGACTGCTCGGATCCTGTTCAGTGTTTCATAAACATTTAGCTGAATTGTTTGTCTTTACTAAACAATCTGATTATCATGCCTGCTACCTTAACATTGATGAGACTTTTCTCCTTCCCACAGGCTTCTGAAATTTGAAGTACCCTTGAGGACTGGGAAACAGTCCTTCTTGATGAAGACCAAATTATTTATTTGTAATGTACTTATATGGATGGTGATTCATTATTCTCCAACACTGTTTAAGTGACTTCAATTGTTTCAGGTGGAGCAGGAACACATAGCAAATCATTTCTGTTGATGAAGAACATCAACAGAGTGTTGAAGAAGACTGCGTCAGTCCACTAGGAGCTCACAGATTCCATTTTCCAGAGATGTCTGGCCAGATTAAGGAGAAGCATCACTAATGAAGGCTTAGCAAAGCCAGGTTTATAAATCTGTGCCTATAAAATAGCAGCCAACATCCGAGCCCTGCAGCTTTGAGTGTGCACCTGGCAGACCTCCTTCTGAAGGAATGGTAATTGATCAAGGGCCCCAGCTGCTGTGTTCTGAAATCCATCTCCATGTGTCACCCCTCCCACAGGCTCCTCCCTGCCAATATCAGAGTTGTGGGTGGAATACAAGGGCAGACCCATTCCTGGAAAACATGGAGAAACTCCACAGTTAGTTTTGACTCAAGGACTTGCTGATGGCTTTGCTGAAACTTCCTTAGTCTGTATGCAATCTAGGATGCTTCCCCTGACCATCTTTCCCTCTCTCAGAGTCAAACTTGTATCACAGTGACACTGCTGAACCTCCCCTGAGCTCCGTGGCCCTAGAAACTGGTAATAGTTAAGATACCTACTCCCCACCCTTTGTTGTTCTGCAAAACAGCTTACTGCAAAGGGTAATCCTTCCCCTATTGAGGGCAGGAGGAGAAGTGAATGAGAGGTTGAGATGGTTGGATGGCAACACCGACTCATTGGATGTGAGTTTGAGCAAACTCCAGGAGGTGGTGAAGGATAGGGAAGCCTGGCATGCTGCAGTCCATGGGGTTGCACAAAGAGTCAGAAATAATTTAGTGATTGAACAACAAGACTCACAGATGACTCCCTTGTTTACTGATAAAAAGACCAGACACAGACTGCTCGGATCCTGTTCAGTGTTTCATAAACATTTAGCTGAATTGTTTGTCTTTACTAAACAATCTGATTATCATGCCTGCTACCTTAACTTGACCCAACATTGATGAGACTTTTCTCCTTCCCACAGGCTTCTGAAATTTGAAGTACCCTTGAGGACTGGGAAACAGAACAACTCCTCCTAAGGATCTGCTGCCCTCAGGGAGAAACATCCCCCAATCAACAATGCCATCCAGCCCTTACTATCTACATCCCATCTCTCTGGTTTTGCTTGCTTCTCCCTGTAAAAGACAAGTTCTTGCGAATCTGGTGATTGGAGGCTTCCTCCTGTTGAATGAAGTCTCTCCTTACCTATATCCAAATACATTTTGAACAGGGGTCTGCGGGCTCTCCCAGTCCTCTCTGACTCTTTCCTTCATTATTATCTCTCTTTCCTTCAATAAAATTCTTGCATGTTTAATCCCTTCTTCGCACCTGCTTCTCAGAGGACCTACAGTAACACACAGCACCAAGAGTTAAAGTGAGACTTGGTCCTGGCTTGTCCTCCACCCAGCAGGCCAAGAGGATGCTGTCCTGACTGGTAGGTAGGCACAACGATGGTACAGTTGCTAGATATTTCACCTGTGATGAGCTGGGAAAATGCCCTGGTGGAGGGAAGTTCTGGGTCAGGAATGATGGTGCAGGCATTTGGAAAAGGGAGAGAAAAGTGCTTTCAAAGCCAGAAGAGTTGGCTGATTACTGCTAAATTGTATTAATATGCTGAATAAAGATAATGAGAGATGGAGAGCTGCTGACAAGCAGTTAATAGCTGATGTGCAAAGCAGCCTCTATGGTACTAGAGAGGCCCTCATCACCTGTATGGAAGATGGAGGGTCAGTGATTCATCATCACTGGGTCACAGATCTTTCCCAGGTATGGGTTTGCCTTTCCTGTTCACACAGCCTCAGCCAGCACCACTGTTCAGGGCTTAAGGAGTAGAATTCTAACTAGCATAGCATCTGACCAGGGCACACATTCTACATGGAAGAGGATGCAGGAATGGACTCACGGCTCTCAGAACTACTGAACACATCATATACCACCAAGAATCAGTAGGGCAGATTTCAGGAGGTACAACTAAGATGCCAACTCAGAGAAAAAATTCTGAAAGGACAGAGAATGTCTTTCAGGTTACAGTACATGTGTGCATGGCTGCTAAGTCAGTTCAAAAGTGTCTGACTCTTTGCGACCCCATGGACCCTAGCCCACCAGGCTCCTTTGTCCATGGGATTCTCCAGACGAGCATACTAGAGTGAGTTACCGCACCCTCCTTCAGGGGATCTTTCTAGCCCCAAGGATGGAACCCAATTTCTTTTGTCTCCCGCAGTGGCAGGTGGGCTCTTTACCATTAGCTCTGCTTGGAAAGCTGTCAGGATACAGCACATTGGCTAAATCCGAGACTTTATATGGCATGGTCTCCACTGGGAAGGACACATGGGTTCAGGAACTAAGAGATGGAAGAAGAAGTGGCCCCATGTATGTCACTGTGGGTTCTGCAAGATTGGAGGTCTTAGTCCTATAATGGGGACACTGTAGAAAGGGGTGAAGGTGCCAGGGAACTACAAATTCTGACTGCCACCAGGGCATTGTAGACTCCTTGTGCTCAGGAACCAGGACCTAGAGAACAAGAATCACCACACTGGCAGGAGTAATTGATAATGATCAGAAGGAGGATGGAAGGATGCTGAGGGGATACATAAGGAACCCAGCTAATCCATCTGGGCAGCTCCTGGTATTGCCTGGTAACTATGGACATGTGCAACAACCCCAAACTGAGAAGGATATGACCATCCTGCTTTCAAATGGTGCAGGTATAATGGCCTGGATCATACCACCAGATAAACCATGATCACCTGCAGGGACTGTAAATCAGGATGACAGGAGTTTAGAGTGAGTAGTAGGTAAGGGAGAGAAGGAGTATCAACTGTAGCCCTAAGGTCCATGGCAGCCATGGGATCTAAAGTTCACCCTATAACTGCCTCCTGAGTTTCCCTTAGGAAGAAAGGCCCATGACGTCATGAAGGAGTTGCTCCCTGAGCCGGTATGGAGAAGCACAGCTTTGGGGGACCAAGGAAGAACTGTGGATGTAAAGTGAGTATATCTAATACCCCTCTTCTTATAGAGAACGTAGTCTCCAAACACTCCAGACGCGTCACTTTGAAACTCATTGCGGCATTTACCAAAGTCTGAAGGTGGGGATGATACTAAGGCACACTGCATCCTGCAGGACAGGGAGGCATCTTTGCCAGTACTGGTTCAAGGATTCACCATGGCTTTGCCACACTTTCCTTAGACTGCAGAGCAGTCTAAGACTACTTGTTTCACACTCTCTCTTCCTCTCTCCTTCCCTAAGGGTCATTCTCATGGAGCAGTCTAATGGCTCTTTGACCTTCTCCAGTTCCCTATTAACTTCTTTTCTCACAAACATTTTTCCTAACAAAGTTCTCACAGACTTAATTTTGTCTTGGCATCTTAGAGGACCTGGACTAACATAACAGCATTTTTAATTTTCAAAGGGAATGAAAAGTACTTTCATCTCAACTGGCCACTGAGTTCCATACAAGCTCTCCTTGGCTATATTAGAAAACTGGAGATACTTCTGGGGAAAAGTAGTCAAATATTCCACTTTATTTCAGAAAAGCTGCCCCCTTGAACCAGAGAAAACAACACTCTTGTGGGCAGTGGAGCTGGAGCAGAACAGTTGCCACTTCTCCAGCTAACCAGAATCTCCTATAGCTGTAGAGACTTTTTTTATACCAATAAAATTTGGTTTTTAAAAAATATTTTATTTGGTTGTACTTGGTCTTTGTTGAGGCATGCAAATCCTAAGTTGCATTATATAGGCTCTAGCTCCCTGATCAGAGATCAAACCCAGGTCCCCTGCATTGGGAGTGTGGAGTCTTAGCCACTGAACCACCAGGAAAGTGCCCAGAATTTGTTTTTTTAACATTTTAAAATCTATTATTGTGGAACCAGTCCATGGCATTATTCCTAATGGCATAGAACTTCATTAGATGGTGTTTATCTAAAATTGCATCTGTTTCAATCATGTACAGGCACATGAACTCAAGAAAAGGAAATTGATTCTGTGCATGCTCCAAGGATTCTCCAAGGATTAACACAAAACAAAACAAAAATCCCTGACTGAAAGGCATTTCTCTGTGTAGTTGAGAAGGCTTATAGGAGAAGGTATATAACATATCTTTCAAATAAGGCAACAGTCTAACTCATAGGGTACCAAATTCATCTCTCTTCTGCAACAGAGGGAAATAAAATGTGGAAAAAAGAAATAAGATGAACCCACCAGTAAATAAGGAATGGAGCTGATTTGCATGGATGCCTTTGTAATAAGCAAAGTAGGAAAGTAGGGTGGAGAACACAAAAGAGAAAACACTAGTGGAGGAGTACTCAACTGGCAAACTGAAAATGTGCTTAGGGTATCAGAAAAACAGGCGTACCAAAGACAGAAAAAGGAAAGACTGGGAAAAAAAGACATTTTAATATTGACTTACATATACATTTAGTGACATTCTGAAAAATTACATTTGAGAACTGTTTTGTCACTGTTAAGCACTGTTTTTAATTTTCATATCACATGGCTGTGTACAGCAATCTTTGTCATATTCAGGGTCTTGAAAGGTCTTCATCTGGCCGGGATTAGGGTGATGTGTCTGTGTGTACCTGGAGAGGAGTCTATAGAGGAAAAGTACAGAGGGTGAAGGGGAAACAAGACCTCTCTAAGGGGTTCAGGACCATAGAACAATGGTCTTTCACACTTATCACTTCCTTTCAGCTTTGTTTTAAAGATGTGGCCCCTCTGTTGAAGACAAGGTTTCTCTTTGTGTCTTGAGCCTTCCATTCTTTTCTATTTCACTTTCACATCTGATTTAGTGGCTTCTATAGGCTCACCTGCAATTCCATCATGCTTTTGGAATGAAAAACAGGCATTTAAAAATGTTGAGATTCTTTTTCCAAGAAGCTCAAACTTTAACAACCCATTAGGCTCCCGGGGGCCCTGGAGGGGGAAAAAAAAAAAAAAGGAGGACAAGCAGACAGGAGAAGAGGAAGGGGTCCAAGACTCAAGGCCATGGTAGACTTTTTATTCCAAGTCATAGGAGGTATGTCATATTAGCATCCTTATTTAACCTATTTTCCAAACCTTCCCTACTACCTTTGATTTAGAAACACTTGACCCAAACCTCTGTTCTATCTAAAATGTCTGTCTTTTAATATTTGCAATCAATCCTCATACACAATAAGTAATTAGCTCCTTTGTGGGCAATAGCTTCCCTGGTGGCAGTGGCCATGGCCAGTCCAGAGTGGGTACTCAGAAAATTTGGGGTGGATATTCTCATGTCATCTGAACAAACATTTACTTAGTACCTCCTTAAGGCAACGTGTTGCACGTGCTGCA
Organism: Tragulus kanchil; assembly: GCA_022376925.1. NCBI lineage: Eukaryota > Metazoa > Chordata > Mammalia > Artiodactyla > Tragulidae > Tragulus > Tragulus kanchil. Next base: position 128,991,209 of record JAIOJX010000005.1, on the reverse strand, counting down.
TGATCCCTCTCTTTAAGGAGTTCACAATCCCATTGGAGGCAAAGTAAAGAAATCCTACAAAATACTTAAAATAATCAACACTCTCTCCTTGCTCTCTTTTGTCTTCATGAGCAACTCTGAACCTAATTTCTTCGCAGGATTCCTCCCCAGCTAATTTCCCCATGCCTTCAGCCACAATTCTTGGACTTATTTGCACTCTTTTAGGTGTCTCTATCTTCAGAGAAATCAAATGAGCTGATGGGAACAGAGACAGATGGGTAGCCCTTTTGGGGAAAAAGCATGTCTTCTTGTGTTTAGGACTTCAGTCTCATTCAGGAGAAGACCTATCAACTGGCATTTATGGAGCTCAGCATCATGTGAGGCACTACGTATGTTCATTCCATATCTACTGTACACCTACTGCATGCCGGGCTTGGTGGCAGGCACTGAAATGCAGTTTCTTTATTTCTGGGCCACACAAAGATAATGAAATAATGAAACAGCATTATCTGGCCAAAATAGGTAGGTGCTATTGCAAGCCTTTAGGATTGTATAATCCAAGTGATGAGGCATTGTAAGAGCCTAGTAACAGAAATCGAGATGAAAGCAATAAAGTCCTTATTAACTGACACTGGAGGAGAAGAAAAGCACAGTTTTACTCAGTGCCCTGTGCAAAATGCCACTGTAATCACATTTAAATGAAATTATATTCCAGGTATAAGAGCAATATGATTCATCACAATTTGCAGTGAAATTAAAAGAAAAAATTATCAGTCACAAAGTACTGATTAGATGCACTTCCTGCCAGCTGCCCATATGAAAGCTTTTGTGGGGTGTCCTCTGCTCTGCCTTCCCAGGGTCTTAGAAAGAATACAGCTCCTAAATCAGACCACCCAGCCCCAAATTCCAAGTTGAGGTCAGATCTGGGCCCAGATACAAATCTTCTAATCAGGAGCAAGATGACCTGAGGCAAATTCCTTACTCTCTTTCAGCACCAGTTCTCCAGCTATAAAACTATCTTTTTCATATGCTTACTATGTGTAATAAATGAAACAAGAGAACGTATGCAAAGTGCCCAAATAATGGTCAAGTGCCTCAATACATTAATAACACTGCCACAATTCTTGGCCCCGGGTTCACAATCCCATTGGAGGCAAAGTAAAGAAATCCTACAAAATACTTAAAATAATCAACACTCTCTCCTTGCTCTCTTTTGTCTTCATGAGCAACTCTGAACCTAATTTCTTCGCAGGATTCCTCCCCAGCTAATTTCCCCATGCCTTCAGCCACAATTCTTGGACTTATTTGCACTCTTTTAGGTGTCTCTATCTTCAGAGAAATCAAATGAGCTGATGGGAACAGAGACAGATGGGTAGCCCTTTTGGGGAAAAAGCATGTCTTCTTGTGTTTAGGACTTCAGTCTCATTCAGGAGAAGACCTATCAACTGGCATTTATGGAGCTCAGCATCATGTGAGGCACTACGTATGTTCATTCCATATCTACTGTACACCTACTGCATGCCGGGCTTGGTGGCAGGCACTGAAATGCAGTTTCTTTATTTCTGGGCCACACAAAGATAATGAAATAATGAAACAGCATTATCTGGCCAAAATAGGTAGGTGCTATTGCAAGCCTTTAGGATTGTATAATCCAAGTGATGAGGCATTGTAAGAGCCTAGTAACAGAAATCCAGATGAAAGCAATAAAGTCCTTATTAACTGACACTGGAGGGAGAAGAAAAGCACAGTTTTACTCAGTGCCCTGTGCAAAATGCCACTGTAATCACATTTAAATGAAATTATATTCCAGGTATAAGAGCAATATGATTCATCACAATTTGCAGTGAAATTAAAAGAAAAAATTATCAGTCACAAAGTACTGATTAGATGCACTTCCTGCCAGCTGCCCATATGAAAGCTTTTGTGGGGTGTCCTCTGCTCTGCCTTCCCAGGGTCTTAGAAAGAATACAGCTCCTAAATCAGACCACCCAGCCCCAAATTCCAAGTTGAGGTCAGATCTGGGCCCAGATACAAATCTTCTAATCAGGAGCAAGATGACCTGAGGCAAATTCCTTACTCTCTTTCAGCACCAGTTCTCCAGCTATAAAACTATCTTTTTCATATGCTTACTATGTGTAATAAATGAAACAAGAGAACGTATGCAAAGTGCCCAAATAATGGTCAAGTGCTCAATAACTGATGCTAATAACTGATACTATGACCATAACAGTCATTTTACTACTATTATGTTTCAGTAGTAACATTTTACTGTTATCAATGCTGACACACTCAGGTTTACATGGAAATGGGTCCAGCCAACATTGCAGCTTTCACATTAAGTCTGTCTTCTGGGACGTTAATTTCCTGTGGTACAGGGGCCATACTATGGATATCTTTTTGTGCCCGAGCTCTTTGAATAGGGCAGTGCTTCTGATGGTAAAGAATCCACCTGCACCCAGGTTCAATCACTGGTTGGAAATATCCCCTGGAGAAGGGCATGGCTACCCACTCCAGTATTCTCACCTGGAGAATTCCATGGACAGAGGAACCTGGTGGGCTTCAGTACATGGGTTCGCAAAGAGTTGGTCACGACTGAGAAACTAACACTTCAAAGGTTGGAGATGAGCTTTGGAGTCACCCTCCACATACACTGTCCTAATATTTATTGGTCTACACAGTTTACGTAGTTTTTTTCCTATCTTAGTTGGTAGTTCACCTCTTTTAGAAAATTGTCCACTTCATCTTCATTTTAATATTGACAGACATTACTTTTTTTTTTATAACAATGTGCATTTCTTTCTTTTTTTTGTTTTTTAAACATTTATTTTATTTATTTATCTTTTGGGGGGGTGGAGTGGGGATGGAGGGGGATGGGCGGGCCACTTCTATTGGTCTTTCATTTATCTATTTCATCCGTCTTTGTTCTTTGGCTCGTGTGGGCCTCCCATCGCGGTGGCCTCTGTCGTCACAGAGCACCGGCTCTGGGCGCATGCACCCCAGAGCTCTGGCTCGGTAATTGGACACATCAGTCCAGCCCCTCCACGGCATGTGGGATCTTCCCAGGCCAGGGATCGAGCTGGCGCCCCTTGCACAGCAAGGCAGTGTCCTTACCCACTGGACCACCAGGGAAGCCCAGGCATTACTTTTTAAAATGCATTATGATTCCAAAATTTCTCCTGCATCTGAATCATACCTTCCTTAGTTATGATCCATTTTCTTTGTTGCATTCAGTTGCTTTTTGATAAGCCACGTGAAAGCAACCTGCCAATGCCAACACAGATGATGGGTAGCAAAACCAGTAGTGGGAGAAAGTGAGTCAAGAGAGGCACTCATTCTCTCCCAGGCAGCAGAGTTGGTCACTCAGTCCTGTCCGATTCTTTGCGACCCCATGGGCTGTAGCTTGCCAGCTCCTCTGTCATGGAATTCTCTAGGCAAGAATACCTGAGTGGGTTGCCATTCCCTTCCCCAGGAGATCTTCCAGACCCAGGAATCAAACTGGAGTCTCCTTCACAGCTGGCAGATTCTTTACCATCTGAGCCACTGGGGATACCAAGGCAGTAAGCTATTCTCAAGGACACCATCTCTCATGCCTACGCTAGTTTCCCATCAAGGGTGCTTACTGTTACCACCTCGAAGGGGCTTTGGACAGCAGTACACAGCTGCAGAAATTGGAAATCCAGGGAGGGGTGTGTGCTGAAGCCCTGCCTGCTCTCCCTCCTTCACCCACCCCTCAGAATTGCCACCTATTTCAAAAATACAGAAGCTGGAAAGTTTAATGTGCAAATCAAAGGCCACAAAAATACCCAGAGCTCTACACGGGGTCCTGATGAATGTGTTAAACGGAAATGCGATTAGAGAAGTGAGAGAGTTAAGCAGAAAATTATTCAGCCTGCTCATGTTTTATGGATTCTGATGAGTAGGGGATGGGCAAAACCAGAGCTCTTCTGAATAATAATGGTCTGAAAATCACCAGCTGCTTATGACATTATTATTATTATTATTTTGGCTGGGGGGATGTTAAAGTGACCCTAACCTGCATTGCAGATGTGGATAATATTCTCATTTATCTTACCGCTTGTCACAAAAACTAACAGAGAAACTGGTTCAGCAGCACAAGTGGATTACTAAAAGACCTCTGGATATGTGGAAAAAAAGACCTTTGGAGAAAATCAGTCAGGTCACCAACAGAGTCAGTCACGTTAACTCTAAAGTGTTTAGTGCCTATGCTATGCAATAAAACCATTTTATTTCAGCCAGGGTATAAGCAGAACCCTGTGTGGAAGGAAATATAATGTCTGGTTACCCTGTTGGTGGTACCTGCTTTGGGCGGTCATAAAGCTGCTGGAATCTACCCTGCCTGGGGATTATGTCTGCCTTTGAGGCTTCCATTCCAGTCATACCTCCCTGTCTATAGCACCATGGAATTACAAACTATTTCCTCACATGTCATTTCAATTGCTTTCTGTAACTACCCAGGAAAATAAACACAGGTCTATTTCCCCATTTGTACAGATGGAAAAACTGAGGTTCAGAGAAATCTTTCTGGAGTTTGACAGGTTTCTGAGCCCATTTGGGGAATACCAAGCAGTCAAACTGGAGTCTCCTCACAGCTGGCAGATTCTTTACCATCTGAGCCACTGGGGATACCAAGGCAGTAAGCTATTCTCAAGGACACCATCTCTCATGCCTACGCTAGTTTCCCATCAAGGGTGCTTACTGTTACCACCTCGAAGGGGCTTTGGACAGCAGTACACAGCTGCAGAAATTGGAAATCCAGGGAGGGGTGTGTGCTGAAGCCCTGCCTGCTCTCCCTCCTTCACCCACCCCTCAGAATTGCCACCTATTTCAAAAATACAGAAGCTGGAAAGTTTAATGTGCAAATCAAAGGCCACAAAAATACCCAGAGCTCTACACGGGGTCCTGATGAATGTGTTAAACGGAAATGCGATTAGAGAAGTGAGAGAGTTAAGCAGAAAATTATTCAGCCTGCTCATGTTTTATGGATTCTGATGAGTAGGGGATGGGCAAAACCAGAGCTCTTCTGAATAATAATGGTCTGAAAATCACCAGCTGCTTATGACATTATTATTATTATTATTTTGGCTGGGGGGATGTTAAAGTGACCCTAACCTGCATTGCAGATGTGGATAATATTCTCATTTATCTTACCGCTTGTCACAAAAACTAACAGAGAAACTGGTTCAGCAGCACAAGTGGATTACTAAAAGACCTCTGGATATGTGGAAAAAAAGACCTTTGGAGAAAATCAGTCAGGTCACCAACAGAGTCAGTCACGTTAACTCTAAAGTGTTTAGTGCCTATGCTATGCAATAAAACCATTTTATTTCAGCCAGGGTATAAGCAGAACCCTGTGTGGAAGGAAATATAATGTCTGGTTACCCTGTTGGTGGTACCTGCTTTGGGCGGTCATAAAGCTGCTGGAATCTACCCTGCCTGGGGATTATGTCTGCCTTTGAGGCTTCCATTCCAGTCATACCTCCCTGTCTATAGCACCATGGAATTACAAACTATTTCCTCACATGTCATTTCAATTGCTTTCTGTAACTACCCAGGAAAATAAACACAGGTCTATTTCCCCATTTGTACAGATGGAAAAACTGAGGTTCAGAGATTCAGAAATCTTTCTGGAGTTTGACAGGTGATAACTCCATGGTTCCCTGGGAGTAAGAAATGGCAACCTGCTCTAGCATTCTTACATGGAAAATTCTATGGACAGAGGAGCCTAGCAGACTACAGTCTCTAGTGTTGAAAAGAGTTGGATACGACTGACCTTCAGGCACACGGCTCCATGGTAAGACCTAGAAGGACATATGTGGATTGGAATCCTAGCTCTGCCAGTTTTCCAGTGAATGACTGTGTTAAAGAATTTACATAACCTGAGTCACAGTTTCTTCCTCCACAAACTGCGGGTGATCATACACATTTGGCCTGTTTGTGATAAGTAACAGATGCAACACACTGTATTACCTAGCTCTGTGTCTCATGGGGTTGGAGGCTCAGAACACAGTAGCTCTCGTCATTAGCCAAATCGAATACAGCCCTCCAGCAGGCCTTGAGTCTGCCCCTGACATCGTTAACCAAGTTACCTAACGGAATAAATATCACGAATGCATTACAAATGATGCCAGAAAGGCAGCGTAAATTAATGAAATATATAGAACTATGAAATATTCAGAACAGTAGACCCAAAAGGAATTTTCATAGGCTTTAGGATGGAATGTTTGTTGAAAACCAGAGAATGATTCTCCTTGTGTTTTCCCTGAAATGTACTCATGTTCAAAACATGATCACTTGGGGGATAGGAAACATAGCATGGGTCATTTCCAGAGGATTAGCAGTTTTCTCTCCCTAATCACCATGGCAGTCTACGCAAAAACCAAAGTGAAGCAAAGGCTACATCATTCCTTCCCCATTTTGCAGCCCAAACTATGGAAATCTATAGTCAGGCGTTTGTTGCTGCCTGAGGATTATGCTGGTTTCAGGCAGGGAGGGATAAGTAGAAGTAGTTCATGAAGCCCAATCTAATGCTTCCAGCCAGAGGAAGTATTTGAATAAGCTAATACAACCAGGTCTTCCAGTCATACCTCCCTGTCTATAGCACCATGGAATTACAAACTATTTCCTCACATGTCATTTCAATTGCTTTCTGTAACTACCCAGGAAAATAAACACAGGTCTATTTCCCCATTTGTACAGATGGAAAAACTGAGGTTCAGAGATTCAGAAATCTTTCTGGAGTTTGACAGGTGATAACTCCATGGTTCCCTGGGAGTAAGAAATGGCAACCTGCTCTAGCATTCTTACATGGAAAATTCTATGGACAGAGGAGCCTAGCAGACTACAGTCTCTAGTGTTGAAAAGAGTTGGATACGACTGACCTTCAGGCACACGGCTCCATGGTAAGACCTAGAAGGACATATGTGGATTGGAATCCTAGCTCTGCCAGTTTTCCAGTGAATGACTGTGTTAAAGAATTTACATAACCTGAGTCACAGTTTCTTCCTCCACAAACTGCGGGTGATCATACACATTTGGCCTGTTTGTGATAAGTAACAGATGCAACACACTGTATTACCTAGCTCTGTGTCTCATGGGGTTGGAGGCTCAGAACACAGTAGCTCTCGTCATTAGCCAAATCGAATACAGCCCTCCAGCAGGCCTTGAGTCTGCCCCTGACATCGTTAACCAAGTTACCTAACGGAATAAATATCACGAATGCATTACAAATGATGCCAGAAAGGCAGCGTAAATTAATGAAATATATAGAACTATGAAATATTCAGAACAGTAGACCCAAAAGGAATTTTCATAGGCTTTAGGATGGAATGTTTGTTGAAAACCAGAGAATGATTCTCCTTGTGTTTTCCCTGAAATGTACTCATGTTCAAAACATGATCACTTGGGGGATAGGAAACATAGCATGGGTCATTTCCAGAGGATTAGCAGTTTTCTCTCCCTAATCACCATGGCAGTCTACGCAAAAACCAAAGTGAAGCAAAGGCTACATCATTCCTTCCCCATTTTGCAGCCCAAACTATGGAAATCTATAGTCAGGCGTTTGTTGCTGCCTGAGGATTATGCTGGTTTCAGGCAGGGAGGGATAAGTAGAAGTAGTTCATGAAGCCCAATCTAATCTTTATGCTTCCAGCCAGAGGAAGTATTTGAAAAATATGATACCATACACTGGCAGATTCAAATCAGACTGTGGTCCAAATGTGAACAGATCCACAAACAATAAGCAAATAAAAATCTGAATTGTTAAAGATAAACCCAAAATGGATTAAAGATCTAAATGTAAGACCAGAAACCATCAAACTCTTAGAGGAGAATATAGGCAAAACACTCAATGACATGAATCAAAGCAAGAGCTTCTATGACTCATCTACTAGAATAACAGAACTAAAAACAAAAATGAACATGTGGGTCCTAATGAAACTTTAAAGATTTTGCACAGCAAAAGAAACTACAAACAAGGTGAACAGACAACCCACAGAATGGGAGAAAATCATAGCAAATGAAACAACAGACAAAGAATTAATGTCCAAATTCTACAAGCAACTCAGACAACTCAACACCAGAAAAATGAACAAGCCAATCAAAAAATGGGAAAAAGATTGAAAGAGACATCTCTCCAAAGAAGACATACAGACGGCCAAAAAACACATGAAACAATGCTCAGCTTCGCTTATTATTAGAGAAATGCAAATCAAAACTACAATGAGATATCACCTCACACCCATCAGAATGGCCATCATCCACAAATCGACAGATAATAAATGCTGGAGAGGGTGCGAAGAAAAGAAAACACTCTTGCATTGCTGGTGGGAATGTAAATTGATACAGCCACTAAGGAAGACAGTATGGGGATGCCTTAAAAAACTAAAAATAGCATCATACGACCCAGCAATCCCACTATTAGGCTTATACCTTGATGAAATCAAAACTGAAAGAGACACCTGCACCTCAATGTTCATTGCAGCACTCTACACAACAGCTAGAACATGGAAGCAACCTAGATGTCCATTGACGAATGAATGGATAAAGAAGGTCTGGTGCGTATATACAATGGAGTACTTCTCAGCTATAAAAAGAAATGCTGAATAATCAGTCCTAATGAGGTGGAGGAATCTGGAATCTATTATACAAAGTGAAGTAAGTCAAAAAGAGAAAGGCAAGTACAGTATACTAATATATATATGGAATCTAGTAAGATGGTAATGATAACACACACAGAGAAGCGACAGAAAAACAGACATAGAAAACAGACTTATGGGCATTGTGGAGAATGAATAACAGGTGGGAGGTATGGAAAGAGTAACCTGGAAACCTATGATATCATATGTGAAACAGATAGCTATTGTCACTGCACTGTGGGACTAGGGGATCCTGCAGAGGGGCTGGAGGAGTGGGATGGGGGTACTGGGAGAAGTGGAAGAGGGAGGGGTCAGGGATATACATATGACTAATCTGGGATTATACATATCTGTAAACAACAAAACTCTGTAAAAGCAAAAAGCAAAATAAAAATAATTTTTAAAAAATCTGAATTGTTATTCACATTTTCTCTGAGGATATGTCTATTACATGTATTACTGCACCTGTATTCCAGGGAATCACGAATGAAGAGCTAACAGATGTTATTAACTGGGAGTTGCCTCAGTGAGGATTTTGAGAAAAGGATATGTGCAATACAGTATCTGAGGTGTGTTAAGTGCTCTAACAAGCCCTACATTTACCAAGCGCTAAATCACATCATCTGCTCACTTCCTCAAGTCACCAACCCAGTGGCCATCAGTCTCAGGGTCTTGGTTTGCCTCTGGGAACATAAGACAGTGGAGAAATTAAAAACCAACCAAAACCAACTGGATGGTACTTGCTGATGCATTATATAAACACACATCCAGGTAGGATGAATTGAGACAGAGGATCTGGAGATATGCTTAATTAGAAACAGAGATAAAGAACTCTTGGTAATATTTTTGCCTAGACAGTCAGCATTTGTGTTGGGACCACTGCATTCAATAATTGAGGCTCAGGAGTTTTATTTGAAGCACTGATTTTACCTGCTGAACCAAGAAAGCTGCTTTTCATCTTGCAGACATGTGATGTGATTACAAAATATACTTTCTGTGCAAGGGACACAGTGAAGGGAACTGAATCAGCCCTCTGTCATGGGCAGACACTGGAGAATTTCTGGGAATATACTGGGCCTTAGGATATAGAGAACTTAGTGAGGAAGAAAAGAGTGACTCAGATGATCCTTCAATCCCAGATAAGCTTCTGAGACCGTTGATTCGCCCACTAGAAAGTGATATTAACTCAGATGGAGAAGAAGAATGGGTGAATATGATGATACCCAAAGATGAGGTATATATTAATCTGGAAAAGGCAAAAAGACGATGTGATTTTCTAAGGAAATTTGACAACCCATGATCAGAGACTTATGGGCATTGTGGAGAATGAATAACAGGTGGGAGGTATGGAAAGAGTAACCTGGAAACCTATGATATCATATGTGAAACAGATAGCTATTGTCACTGCACTGTGGGACTAGGGGATCCTGCAGAGGGGCTGGAGGAGTGGGATGGGAGTACTGGGAGAAGTGGAAGAGGGAGGGGTCAGGGATATACATATGACTAATCTGGGATTATACATATCTGTAAACAACAAAACTCTGTAAAAGCAAAAAGCAAAATAAAAATAATTTTTAAAAAATCTGAATTGTTATTCACATTTTCTCTGAGGATATGTCTATTACATGTATTACTGCACCTGTATTCCAGGGAATCATGAATGAAGAGCTAACAGATGTTATTAACTGGGAGTTGCCTCAGTGAGGATTTTGAGAAAAGGATATGTGCAATACAGTATCTGAGGTGTGTTAAGTGCTCTAACAAGCCCTACATTTACCAAGCGCTAAATCACATCATCTGCTCACTTCCTCAAGTCACCAACCCAGTGGCCATCAGTCTCAGGGTCTTGGTTTGCCTCTGGGAACATAAGACAGTGGAGAAATTAAAAACCAACCAAAACCAACTGGATGGTACTTGCTGATGCATTATATAAACACACATCCAGGTAGGATGAATTGAGACAGAGGATCTGGAGATATGCTTAATTAGAAACAGAGATAAAGAACTCTTGGTAATATTTTTGCCTAGACAGTCAGCATTTGTGTTGGGACCACTGCATTCAATAATTGAGGCTCAGGAGTTTTATTTGAAGCACTGATTTTACCTGCTGAACCAAGAAAGCTGCTTTTCATCTTGCAGACATGTGATGTGATTACAAAATATACTTTCTGTGCAAGGGACACAGTGAAGGGAACTGAATCAGCCCTCTGTCATGGGCAGACACTGGAGAATTTCTGGGAATATACTGGGCCTTAGGATATAGAGAACTTAGTGAGGAAGAAAAGAGTGACTCAGATGATCCTTCAATCCCAGATAAGCTTCTGAGACCGTTGATTCGCCCACTAGAAAGTGATATTAACTCAGATGGAGAAGAAGAATGGGTGAATATGATGATACCCAAAGATGAGGTATATATTAATCTAAAAGGCAGAAGAATTGTGTCTAAGAGAAACCATGATCGAGTGAGTCAGGATTTGTCCTCTAGTGATGAGGAATTTGTGACACATGCCCCATGTAAGATTCAGAGACTTAAGAGTAAATAAAAACCTTCTAGTTTCCTGGAGAGGGAAATCCCCACAGCAACATTCTGTTAGTTTTGTCTGCTTAAAGATAAGGAAGATGAGTTTGAAGATAATTAACTTACTCTGAGTTAGTTCATATAGCAAAATAGAGTTTTTCTTAATCATAGCTTAAACAAGTGATAGTTTTATTGATTTTATATGAATAGAAGGTCATATTAGTGACACACATTCTTAAGATTAGTTGTTCCTTTAAGTCCTAAATCACGTAATGCTTGGAGAAACACAATGACTAAACGGCAGATAAGCTCACCAGCCTGCAAAAAATTCTGCACCACAAAGAGAGAATCTTGTTATAAAAGGGGAGAGAGTAAGTTGTGCAGGAGGGCATTCACTGAACTCAGCTTCATCTGGGTGAGATTGCTCCTCTCCAGCTCTGAGGTAAGATTATTCTGTTACTTTGTTGATTGAGTTCTGAAATAACTTTAGAGTTTTGAAATAACTTTAAAGTTCTGAGATACTTTCTGGAGTTCTGAAATAATTTACTGTTTGAGTTCTGAAGTAATTTTAGAGTTCTGAAATATTCTTTGAAGCTTTGAATTGTTACTGTTTGAGTTCTGAATTTTGATGCAATGTACTGATGCTAATACTTGGATACATGGTTACTGATTAATGTTCTTTATGCTAATAAACCTGATCTTGATTCGAACTCCACGCCCTTTTACTGTTGAAGTTCTATTCTCTAATGTTTGAGGGAACTACATGGTGTAAATTGAAAGTTCTCTGAAAACAGAATAGAGGTGATTTAGCATTTCCTCATGTCTGTTAATCAGAGATAAAGTAATTGCACCATGCCCGTGACATCTCCTGATCACCCAACAGAGGAAGACTCCTTGGATGAAGTGTACACTAGGGAATGAACACCTGTTTCAACAGGGTGTAGGGTCACCTGCCTGGCTAATTTCCTTTTCTTATTGTTTAGTGCTGTGTTTAAATACCATATATGATACCAGCTAAATGACCACTTGGGGCTGTGGTGAGGATAACATGAAATAATGTTTGCAAAGTGTTTAGAAGGGTACCTGGCATTTTAATAAGTTCTCCATAATAGTGACTATCTTAAAAATCATCACAATTATCACTATGGATTATGAGATTACAGAGGAAGACAAATCTATAGTCTCTACCTGGGGTGAATTAATGGAGATCTAGAGAAATTTCCATGGAAAAGACATGTACAGAAACAGACAAACTGAGTTAGGGAAATGAGGTGGAGGCTGCCTCCTGGGGCTGCATGGAAGGACATTAAACTAACTACAAACATATGTTGAGAGTCTCTCATGTGCCTGGCAGTGCACTGGGCCACATACACACCTACCTCACTGATTTTACATGTACCAGACAGGGTACAAATAGAAAGAAGAAAATTTCCCCTCAGCATTGTCCCTTAAACCTGCCCATTAGAAGTAAACTTTAGTAAAATCTCAAGTGGATTCTTCATCATCTCATTACTCTCACATAGAATGAGTCTCCTATAGGGGAGGCTGATTACAAGTCCAGGGTTTTCTAATAGCAAACTATTGCTCTCTCAATAGAGTTATGATATTCTTAACAAAATTCATTGAAGATAGTTGTATTAATTTCTTCTGTACAGCAAAGTGACTTTGTTATACATGTATATGTGTATATATTCTTTTTCGTATTCTTTTCCATGATGGTTTGTCACAGGATATGGAATATAGTTCCTTCAATAGGTTTAAATTCACACTCTGAGCTTGCATTGGCCTCAAACTTGGAATCTACAGTGCGGAGGTGATGGTGAGATCAGTGTCCTAACTGTGTTCTTCACATTTTTCTAATGTTTGAGGGAACTACATGGTGTAAATTGAAAGTTCTCTGAAAACAGAATAGAGGTGATTTAGCATTTCCTCATGTCTGTTAATCAGAGATAAAGTAATTGCACCATGCCCGTGACATCTCCTGATCACCCAACAGAGGAAGACTCCTTGGATGAAGTGTACACTAGGGAATGAACACCTGTTTCAACAGGGTGTAGGGTCACCTGCCTGGCTAATTTCCTTTTCTTATTGTTTAGTGCTGTGTTTAAATACCATATATGATACCAGCTAAATGACCACTTGGGGCTGTGGTGAGGATAACATGAAATAATGTTTGCAAAGTGTTTAGAAGGGTACCTGGCATTTTAATAAGTTCTCCATAATAGTGACTATCTTAAAAATCATCACAATTATCACTATGGATTATGAGATTACAGAGGAAGACAAATCTATAGTCTCTACCTGGGGTGAATTAATGGAGATCTAGAGAAATTTCCATGGAAAAGACATGTACAGAAACAGACAAACTGAGTTAGGGAAATGAGGTGGAGGCTGCCTCCTGGGGCTGCATGGAAGGACATTAAACTAACTACAAACATATGTTGAGAGTCTCTCATGTGCCTGGCAGTGCACTGGGCCACATACACACCTACCTCACTGATTTTACATGTACCAGACAGGGTACAAATAGAAAGAAAAAAATTTTCCCCCTCAGCATTGTCCCTTAAACCTGCCCATTAGAAGTAAACTTTAGTAAAATCTCAAGTGGATTCTTCATCATCTCATTACTCTCACATAGAATGAGTCTCCTATAGGGGAGGCTGATTACAAGTCCAGGGTTTTCTAATAGCAAACTATTGCTCTCTCAATAGAGTTATGATATTCTTAACAAAATTCATTGAAGATAGTTGTATTAATTTCTTCTGTACAGCAAAGTGACTTTGTTATACATGTATATGTGTATATATTCTTTTTCGTATTCTTTTCCATGATGGTTTGTCACAGGATATGGAATATAGTTCCTTCAATAGGTTTAAATTCACACTCTGAGCTTGCATTGGCCTCAAACTTGGAATCTACAGTGCGGAGGTGATGGTGAGATCAGTGTCCTCACTGTGTCTTCACATTCTCTAACCAGCTCCCTTTCCTCCAAGGTTGGAGCTAGAGGAGGAGAGGGAGGTTTCAGGGGATGACACAGTTGTAATCCAGCCTGGTACAAAAGGATGCCCCTTCTCCTAATCATTGACCACTCCTTCTTGGCTCCTGCTCTGACTGCTCTCTCACTCAAGAGGCTGATCTCTTGGTAGTGCCAAGCCAGGTACTGCCTTCTGCACACACACTTCTGCCTACATGCTTGTCCTGACTGCCCTATGCACCACGCAGAGCCTCTCACATTAGTTTGTCCCCTGAGAGAGCCTCCTTACATCATCCAGACTCCAAAGGACATTCGGAGGTCCTCACAATTTAATTCACTTTAAGAATGTATGGAGATCCTACCACTTGCCAGGAACTGCTCAAAGTACTCAGGTTGGAGCAATGCAAGAAATAAGAGTTCTTGTCGGCAGGGAATTTGCATTCTTGAGGAGTGAGACAGACAAGTAAAGAACTAATAAATTATAGAATAAATTGGACAATGAAGGATGCTATGGAGAAAAATGAAGCAGGGTGGGGTGGGGGGAAATGGAGATCATTGAAAGAGAACTGCAGTGTTAGTCAGAAAAGTATCAGCAAGAAAACTTGGAGGAGATATGCCTATTGGATGAAGACTCTGTCCCCACGTCCAACACTAGTTTCTTAGTGAGGCTGGGGACGCTTTCTCCACAGTGTCCAGGTGGGGTGACAAGATAACCTCCCTCTTGGAAGCATATTCCTTTCTACAAGCACTGGGCTCGAGGCTGGGAGAAGCATACTCTTCCACTTCCTTCTTTTTCAAAGAAATTCTATTTATCTTGCATATTCTGTTATATACTTAAAGTAGATGATGAACTATTTTTTTAGTTTTTATTGTTTAAATTATGATAACACATTTATAAGAGACTTGAAAAATACAGATGAAGTACTAATTTTTAAAAATCATTCTTTACCAAATTCTAAGTATATAGTCTGGGTTTTATTTTTTTAATAAGCGCAAGCATTTTGTATTCATGGTTTCTCAGCTTCTGGACCTCAGTCGGGTCATGACAACAGGCAAGTCTTGCTTAAGTTTCCAGGAGTTTCAGTGAAGAAACTGACAGTCATTACCCTAAGGCCCCATAGATAAGAGGCCATGGAAATTTGAACCTAGTTTTACTATACGATGTTTTACCTACTAGACCATGCTGGAATCTTAAGGGATGACTCCAATAAGCAAGTGAACAATCAATCAAAGTAAGCAACACCCATTAACACCTCAGTCTTTCAAGAACCCTTAATATCTAGGAGGTTCTGTGTTACACAAACTATGTTTCCAATTTCTATGCCTTGATGAGATCATTAAAAAACAAATCTTGGAAATGTTCTTGTAAAGTGTGTGACGTTTCACTAAACAGATAGTTCAATCCCTGGAACCACTTGCCTTAACAGACCTGTAGCTACTGCCATCCACTCATTGGGAGTGATATCTTTCACCAACAAAGAAAAAGTACCTGTATTCTTTCAATATTGACTTCTCATCCTTACTTTTGTAAAGGAATATTCTAGCTATTAAATCACATTTTAGATATTCCTCCTCTTATTTTATTGAGCCAAATTATCTTGCAGAATTTTGAAAGGATCATGATGTATATCTAAATAATTACTCACAAGTGGAGTTTGGATATTGAGTATCACTTTAACCACTTGAATATTCAAGATCATCAAGAGAGCTGGTTTTAAGAGACATGACTGGCAAATAATTGGAATAATTTTCTCTCTACATTATTTTCTAGATGCTCTGTAGATTTTTATACATTTTTATTATATTGGTACATTACTTAGAGTAGGCTGATAGTGAGCAAAACAGATGACTAACCTCTAATAGACCATCAAAGTTTACCGAAAGTTTTTCAAGAACTTTATGTCATTTTACTCCATTAAAACTGTGTGGGTTTGACAAGGCAAAACTTTCTTATATTAATATCTAAAAAATTTTACTAATAAGATAGCTCTCTGTGTACTGTTTTCTTACAACACTGAGGGCAAAAGCTATAGTTGTGCCATGTGATACCATCCTGGGACCCAATAGCAACTGCGCAAGCATTTTGTATTCATGGTTTCTCAGCTTCTGGACCTCAGTCGGGTCATGACAACAGGCAAGTCTTGCTTAAGTTTCCAGGAGTTTCAGTGAAGAAACTGACAGTCATTACCCTAAGGCCCCATAGATAAGAGGCCATGGAAATTTGAACCTAGTTTTACTATACGATGTTTTACCTACTAGACCATGCTGGAATCTTAAGGGATGACTCCAATAAGCAAGTGAACAATCAATCAAAGTAAGCAACACCCATTAACACCTCAGTCTTTCAAGAACCCTTAATATCTAGGAGGTTCTGTGTTACACAAACTATGTTTCCAATTTCTATGCCTTGATGAGATCATTAAAAAACAAATCTTGGAAATGTTCTTGTAAAGTGTGTGACGTTTCACTAAACAGATAGTTCAATCCCTGGAACCACTTGCCTTAACAGACCTGTAGCTACTGCCATCCACTCATTGGGAGTGATATCTTTCACCAACAAAGAAAAAGTACCTGTATTCTTTCAATATTGACTTCTCATCCTTACTTTTGTAAAGGAATATTCTAGCTATTAAATCACATTTTAGATATTCCTCCTCTTATTTTATTGAGCCAAATTATCTTGCAGAATTTTGAAAGGATCATGATGTATATCTAAATAATTACTCACAAGTGGAGTTTGGATATTGAGTATCACTTTAACCACTTGAATATTCAAGATCATCAAGAGAGCTGGTTTTAAGAGACATGACTGGCAAATAATTGGAATAATTTTCTCTCTACATTATTTTCTAGATGCTCTGTAGATTTTTATACATTTTTATTATATTGGTACATTACTTAGAGTAGGCTGATAGTGAGCAAAACAGATGACTAACCTCTAATAGACCATCAAAGTTTACCGAAAGTTTTTCAAGAACTTTATGTCATTTTACTCCATTAAAACTGTGTGGGTTTGACAAGGCAAAACTTTCTTATATTAATATCTAAAAAATTTTACTAATAAGATAGCTCTCTGTGTACTGTTTTCTTACAACACTGAGGGGCAAAAGCTATAGTTGTGCCATGTGATACCATCCTGGGTACCCATAGCCAACTGGGCCAAAGATAGATAACTGACTTAGATAACCTGTCACACAGTCCATGCCACTGGCTTTTATGAAGGACAATACCCATAAAGAAATGAACTGAAGCTTATTTGACTTTACCCTAGGAAAGACAGAATTGAAAACCAAGATGCTAAGCTCTGAGTAGTTGAGCTGAAAAGCCACCCCAACTTGTGACTTCAGCCATCTGTTATGGGGCAAGCACTACATGGATAAATTAGAGGAAAGTGGTTTGAAAATACAGGAGTGAGGCAAAAGAGTGGAGGAAGCCCAAGACAGCACAGTCCCAGTAGCAGTAATTTTCTACTTGAGTTTCAGTTTCTGGAGAGCCTGGCTATTCTGTTTTCTGACTTTGGATTTCCAAAAGACATCTCTTTTGCATGATAATAAACCATTGTTCCTTTAAATTACTATTACTTGAAACCAGTAGAATCTCATTTGGAACAATACACTTTACTGACAGCTTCTTCCTAACTGAACATACAATAGAAGCCAGAGTTTTTATCCTAATTTGAAAGCTTCTCTCGATAGAATCTTAGAGAGGGATCAAGATGGCGGGGATAGGAAGATCCTGAGCTCATCTCCCACAGACACATCAGAATTACAACTATGCACAGAACAGCTCTTTCTGAGAACAACCAGACCAGAAGAACAGCTCTCCTACAACTAACGATATACATGGAAAAATGCATCATAGCAGGTAGGAAGTGCAGAGGTTCAGTCATGACTCACACCCCCACTTTGGTGACCCATTAGCAAGAGGAGATATCACAATCATGGAGGTTCTTCCTAAGGAGTGAAGAGTTTGAGCCCCACAAGGAGCACTGCAGCCCTGGGGACCTGCACTGGAAAGACAAACCCCTATAACATCTGGCTTTGGATACCAGTGGGGCTTCCATTCAGGAGAGCCAGAGGACTGTGGGAAACTAGGACTCTGCTCTTAAAGGGCTTACATACAAACTCACTCCCTCTTGAGTACCAGCACAGAGGCAGGAACTGGAAAAGTGTCTGGATCATACAAGGAAATTCACTGACTACATTTAGGATGAATGCTAAGGGGAAGGGATCTATTGCAACTATCTCTGAAGATTCAAGCACTGGCAGGTGCCATTCATCTTATTCTCCCTCCACCCTGCTGACCTGGCCCTGGTGGGCACTATTTCTGATGTCCACCATCTACCTTGCTAGCCCTGCTCCTCCTGCCAGGCATTTCCCTACAGACCCACTCTACCAAACTTTCCCACTCCTACAGGGGCCCCTCCGGACTGGCTCCTGTCCTGCCATCCCAGGTGAGTGGCCTTGGCTTGAAGTGGTATCCAAACCCCACTCCAGGGGGTTCCTGCTCCACCCAACAGCACATGCACAACTGTTGCATCTGGGACCAGTCAAATCTGCAACAATGGATGCAGAAAAAAAATAAGCCAACACTGGTCCTAAGTGATACCTTAGGTGAGACTGACTTAATAGATACATAGAGAGCACTTAGTCACCAAGCGGAATATACATTCTTTTTAAGTGCCTATGGCACATTCTCTAGGATAGGTCACAAAACATGTCTCAAGTAAAATCAAGTATTTGTTTTCCTGTCAGATTGGTGTGATACTAAAAATCAATTACAGAAGAAAAACTGCTAAAAGCACAAACAAATGAATACGAAACAGCACGCTACTAAACAACCAATGGGCCAAAGAAACCAAAGAGGAAATAAAACAATACCTTGAGACAAATGAAAATGGAAATACCACATTCCAAAATCAATGAGACACAGCAAAAGCAGTTATAAGAAAGAAGCATAGTAATATGGCTATATAAGAAAATCCTTCAGTCATGACTCACACCCCACTTTGGTGACCCATTAGCAAGAGGAGATATCACAATCATGGAGGTTCTTCCGAAGGAGTGAAGAGTTTGAGCCCCACAAGGAGCACTGCAGCCCTGGGGACCTGCACTGGAAAGACAAACCCCTATAACATCTGGCTTTGGATACCAGTGGGGCTTCCATTCAGGAGAGCCAGAGGACTGTGGGAAACTAGGACTCTGCTCTTAAAGGGCTTACATACAAACTCACTCCCTCTTGAGTACCAGCACAGAGGCAGGAACTGGAAAAGTGTCTGGATCATACAAGGAAATTCACTGACTACATTTAGGATGAATGCTAAGGGGAAGGGATCTATTGCAACTATCTCTGAAGATTCAAGCACTGGCAGGTGCCATTCATCTTATTCTCCCTCCACCCTGCTGACCTGGCCCTGGTGGGCACTATTTCTGATGTCCACCATCTACCTTGCTAGCCCTGCTCCTCCTGCCAGGCATTTCCCTACAGACCCACTCTACCAAACTTTCCCACTCCTACAGGGGCCCCTCCGGACTGGCTCCTGTCCTGCCATCCCAGGTGAGTGGCCTTGGCTTGAAGTGGTATCCAAACCCCACTCCAGGGGGTTCCTGCTCCACCCAACAGCACATGCACAACTGTTGCATCTGGGACCAGTCAAATCTGCAACAATGGATGCAGAAAAAAAATAAGCCAACACTGGTCCTAAGTGATACCTTAGGTGAGACTGACTTAATAGATACATAGAGAGCACTTAGTCACCAAGCGGAATATACATTCTTTTTAAGTGCCTATGGCACATTCTCTAGGATAGGTCACAAAACATGTCTCAAGTAAAATCAAGTATTTGTTTTCCTGTCAGATTGGTGTGATACTAAAAATCAATTACAGAAGAAAAACTGCTAAAAGCACAAACAAATGAATACGAAACAGCACGCTACTAAACAACCAATGGGCCAAAGAAACCAAAGAGGAAATAAAACAATACCTTGAGACAAATGAAAATGGAAATACCACATTCCAAAATCAATGAGACACAGCAAAAGCAGTTATAAGAAAGAAGCTTATAGTAATATGGCCTATATTAAGAAACAAGAAAAATATCAAATAAAGAATCTAACATTACACCTAAAGGAACTATAAAATGAAGAATAAATAAATCCCAAAGTTAATTGTAGGAAGCAAATAACAAACATAAGAGTAGAGATAAATGAAGTTGAGATTAAAAATAATAGAAAAGGGCTTCCCTGGTGGTCCAGTGGGTAAGGACACCTCCCTGCAGTGCAAGGGGTGTCGGTTCAATCCCTGGCTTGGGAAGATCCCACATGCAGTGGAGCAACTGGACTGATGTGTCCAACTACAGAGCCAGAGCTCTGGAGCGCATGTACCCAGAGCCGGTGCTCTGTGACAACAGAGGCCACTGCGATGGGAGGCTCTCACAGGCCAAAGAACAAAGATGGATGGAAGTAGATAAATGAAAGACCAATAGAAGTGGCCAAAAAAAAAAAAAAAGATCAATGAAACCAAGAGCTGGTGCTTTGAGAAAATAAACAATATTGACAAACCTTTAACCAAACTCATCAAGAAAAAGAGAGAAAGGGCCCAAAGAAAGTCATAGATATGAAGAGAAATTACATCCAATACTACAGAAATACAAAAGATCTTATGATCCTACAGCAAATGAATATAGGTCAAAAACTGCATAACCTAGAAGAAACATAACTTCTTGAAAGAAGCCAGCTTCCAGACTTAATCAGAAAAAATATACTATAATATTTGAATAAATCAATTACTAGTAATAATATTAAATCAACAATCAAAAAGCTCCCAACAAAAATACATGAACCAATAGCTTCACAGGTGAATTCTACCAAACGTTAAAGAAGACTTCACACCTTCCCTTCTCAAATTATTTCAAACAATTAGAAGAAAGCTTCTACCCTCATTCTACAATGAGGTAGAATGGTATCAGCACTACACTGATACCAAAATCAGATAAAGAAACCAAAAACAAAACTGCAGGTCAATACCCCTGATTAACATAGGAACAAAACTGCTCAGTAAAATATTAGCACACCTAATTCAACAATATATTAAAAGGATCTTACAAAATGACCAGTGGGATTCATTCCCAGGACACAAGGATGGTTCAATAAGCAAAAATCAGTCACTGTGATATACCACAGTAGTCCACAACCTCTTGGGCACCATGGACTGGTTTCACGGAAGACAATTTTTCCAGGGATAGAAGGTTGGTTTGGGGATGATTCAAGCACCTTGCATTTATTGTGTACTTTTTTCTATTATTATTACATCAAGCATTATTAAATCCTGGAAATTGGGGACCCTTGATATACCATATAACAAAATGAAGAATAAAAATCATATGATCATCTCAATAGATGCAGAAAAAGCATTTGACAAATTTCAACATCCATTTATGATAAAAGCTGTCAACAAAGTGCATATAGAGGAAATATACCTCAACATAATCAAGGCTATTTATGACAAACCCACAACCTCATGCTCAATGGTAAAAAGCTGGAAGCTTTACCTCTAAGGTCAGGAATAAGATAAGGATGGCCACTCTTGCCCCTTTTATTGAGCATAGTATGTAAAGAACTAGCCATAACAATCAGACAAGAAATAAAATGTGTTTGAATTGAAAAGGAAAAATCAAAACTGTCGCTATTTGCAAATAGCATGATATTGTATATAGAAAACCCTAAAGACTCCACCAAAAAACTAAGAATAAATGAACTGAATAAAGTTTCAGGGTGCAAAATTAAGATACAGAAATACGTTGCATTTCTATATACTAATAATACATTATCTGAAAGAGAAAGCAAAGAGAATCCCATTTACTGTTGCATCACAAATAATAAAATATCTAGGAAGAAATTTAATCAATAAAGTAAAAGAAAGTATAAGACACTAATGAAAAAAATTAAAGTTGACACAAATAAATGGAAAGATATACCATGCTCACATAATGGAGGAATTAATATTTTCTAAATGTCCATATTCTTCAAAGCCATATACAGATTCAATGTAACCCCTATCAATATACCAATAACATTTTTCACAAAATTGGAAACAACTATTTGAAAACTTGTATGGAACCACAGAAGTCAATGCAATATTGAGAAAGAAAAACAAAACTGGAGATACAGTGCCTGACTTCAAATTTTATTTCAAAGTTACATAGTCAAAGGGCTTCCCAGGTGGCACTAGTGGTAAAGAATCTGTTGCCAATGCAGTAGAGACAGGAGATGCAGTTTCCATCTCTGGACAGGGAAGTTCCCCTGGAGGAGAGCATGGCAGTCCACTCCAGTATTCTTGCCTGGAGAATCCCATGGACAGAGGAACTTATCAGGCTACAGTTCACAGAGGCACTAAGAGTGAGACACGACTGAAGATATTCAACAAGCACACACATGGGCCTCCCTAGTGGTCCACTGGGTAGAGAGTCCACCTTGTGGTGGAAGGGGTGCTGATTGGATCCCTGGCCCAGAAAGATTCCCTGTGCCGTGGAGCGACTGGACTGGTGTGTCCAAGTATGAGCCAGCACTCTGGAGCACATGTGCCCAGAACCAGTGCTCTGCAATGAGAGAGGCCACTGCAATGGGAGGGCCACACAGGTCAAACAATAAAGATGGATGAAAATATATAAATAAATAAAAAACAATAAAAGAGGCTTCCCTTCCCCCAAAAAATAGTGTGGCACTAACTCAAAAACAGACACACAGATTAACGGAAGAGCACAAAGAGCTCAGAAACAGACTCATGCCTATATGAGGAGGTAAGAATTCTTACAGCAAAGGAGGTAAGAATATATAATGGATAAAAGATGTCTCTTTAATAAATGGTGTTGGAAAAACTGAATAGCTATATGCAAAAAAAGTGAATCTGGAACACTATCTTATACCATATACAAAAATAAAAAGACATACAATAACCAACAAGCACATGAAAAAACGGTCAACAAACTTAATCATAAGGGAAATACAAAACAAAATCACAATTATATATTACCTTACACCTATCAGAGTGACTTTTATCAAAAATAATAAAAAAAACAAACGTTGGGGATGTGAAGAAAAAGGAAATCTCTGTGTTGGAAATGTAAACTAGTGTACCCACTATGGAAACAGATAGAGGCTCCTCAAAGAACAGAACACAGAAATGCCATGTAATCCAGCAATTACACTTCTGGGCAATTACCCAAAGGAAACAAAAGTACTATTTGAAAAATATATATGCACTCCTATGTTCATTGCAGCGTTACTTACAGTAGCCAAGATATGAAACCAACCAATATTTCCATCAATAGTTGAATGAATAAAGAAAATGTGATACACACACACACACATGATAGTGGTAAAGAATCTGTTGGCAATGCAGTAGAGCCAGGAGATGCAGTTTCCATCGCTGGACAGGGAAGTTACCAGGGAGGAGAGCATGGAAGTCCACTCCAGTATTCTTGCCTGGAGAATCCCATGGACAGAGGAACTTATCAGGCTACAGTTCACAGAGGCACTAAGAGTGAGACACGACTGAAGATATTCAACAAGCACACACATGGGCCTCCCTAGTGGTCCACTGGGTAGAGTCCACCTTGTGGTGGAAGGGGTGCTGATTGGATCCCTGGCCCAGAAAGATTCCCTGTGCCGTGGAGCGACTGGACTGGTGTGTCCAAGTATGAGCCAGCACTCTGGAGCACATGTGCCCAGAACCAGTGCTCTGCAATGAGAGAGGCCACTGCAATGGGAGGGCCACACAGGTCAAACAATAAAGATGGATGAAAATATATAAATAAATAAAAAACAATAAAAGAGGCTTCCCTTCCCCCAAAAAATAGTGTGGCACTAACTCAAAAACAGACACACAGATTAACGGAAGAGCACAAAGAGCTCAGAAACAGACTCATGCCTATATGAGGAGGTAAGAATTCTTACAGCAAAGGAGGTAAGAATATATAATGGATAAAAGATGTCTCTTTAATAAATGGTGTTGGAAAAACTGAATAGCTATATGCAAAAAAAGTGAATCTGGAACACTATCTTATACCATATACAAAAATAAAAAGACATACAATAACCAACAAGCACATGAAAAAACGGTCAACAAACTTAATCATAAGGGAAATACAAAACAAAATCACAATTATATATTACCTTACACCTATCAGAGTGACTTTTATCAAAAATAATAAAAAAAACAAACGTTGGGGATGTGAAGAAAAAGGAAATCTCTGTGTTGGAAATGTAAACTAGTGTACCCACTATGGAAACAGATAGAGGCTCCTCAAAGAACAGAACACAGAAATGCCATGTAATCCAGCAATTACACTTCTGGGCAATTACCCAAAGGAAACAAAAGTACTATTTGAAAAATATATATGCACTCCTATGTTCATTGCAGCGTTACTTACAGTAGCCAAGATATGAAACCAACCAATATTTCCATCAATAGTTGAATGAATAAAGAAAATGTGATACACACAACACACACATGATGGAATATTAGTCAGCCAATAAAAATAATGAAATCTTGTCACTTGGAACCCAGAGGTTATACTGAAATAAGTCAAGGACAAATAATGTATGATCTCATATGTGGAATCTAAAACACAAAACAAATTTATAAATTCAGAAAGAAAAGTTTTGGTTTCAAGAGAAAAGGGGGATTGAGGGTGGGCAAAATAGATGAAGCGGTTAAGAGTCACAAATTTTCAGCTATCAATATAAAATAAATAAGTCCTGGGGATATAATATACAGGGGATGATTAATAATATAATAATTTTAAATGGTGATATAATAAGACATCCTGGTGATCATCTCATATGGATGTTAATATCAAATTGAAAGTGTTCTATCTTAGATCGAGGCTTAAACCTGGGGCCCAGACCTGATCAAACCCTGCTTGGGACTTAAACCCACATGGCTAAGACTCAACACTGGCCAAAACCCTACCTGGGACTTGAGCCCACGTGGCTATGACTCAATCCCAGTCAAAAACCCTGTCTGGGACTTGAACTCATGTGGCTGGGACAGAGTCCTGGCCAAAACCCTAGTCTCGAGCAATCTTTGAATTAAAATCACTCACCCGACATCTGGACCCACTGAGGTTCGGTTCTTCATATCTCAATGCAGAAGGAATTCAGCAAGAGGCAGAGTGATTGGCAAGAAGAGGATTTATTAGGATAGGACACTTGTAAGAGGTGCAAGTAAGCAGGCGGGAAAGCTCTGCTGCTTCCACTGGGTGGGCAGCAATATATATAGAAGAGGGTAGAATACCATCTTCTTCAAGTAGACATAGATGCAGACATAAGGCATACATCATTAGCTCCTTCTTCGCTAGCTCTTCTTTCATTAGCTGTTTATACTTAGTCAAGCCTGTGTTATTGAATAAGGAGCAGCTTTCTTGATTTATCATTAACTTACTGGCCTCCCAACTTTTCTTAGGTTTTACCTTTCTACCTACAGTCTCCTACTAGGACTTTACAACTACCTAATCTATTCTGTCTCTATCAAAAACACTATGTTTTACACCTGAAATTAACTTTTTATTTCAACTGTATTTTAATTTAAAAAATAACTCCAAAAGGGCTTTCTGGGTAGCTCAGTGGTGAAGAGTTCGCCTGCCAATGCAGAAGACATGGGTTTGATCCCTGATCTGGGAAGATCCCACATGCTGCAGAGCAACTAAGCCCATGAACCACAACTATTGAGCCTGTGCTCTAGAGACTCAGAACCACCACTATTGAGCCCATGTGCCACAACTTATTGAAGCCTGTGTGCCTTACAGCCTGTGTGCCCTAAAGCAAGAGACATCACTGCAACAAGAAGCCTGCTCACATCAACTAGAGACTAGCCCCCACTTCCTACAACTAGAGAAGAGCCTGCAGCAGCAGTTAAAAACTCAGAATAGCCAAAAATAAATAAATAAATAAAATTAAAACAACAACAACAAGAACAAAAAGCCAAAAGCATCTCTCAATCCAGATTTCCACTATGGCTTCATCTTGTGCTACTTTCCAACCTTCTCATTACATTCCAGCCAGTGTAATTTTCTTTAGCTGTCTAAAATATTAAGCTTTTTCCTGTAGCATGGAATGTGAGTTCCACAAAAGGTAGGGACCAGGTCATCCTGTATATTTTTGTATGGTAGAGCTTAGAATAGTCCTTGATGCATAGAGGATACTCAAAAATAGTTGTTCAGTAGCTAGTGACAGTCAAGAGCTCAAGCTTGTATCTTCTCATGCTCTATTCATTATTATATGTTGCTTGACCAATCAACAAATTAGTTGATAATTAGTTTTTAATCTAATCAAAAACTTCAGTTTCTAAATTATGAAATCTATAGTTATCATGGAATCCAAAAATCCCTGAGAGGAGGCAAAAGAAATACAGGGGTTCGATTTAAGTAGACATAGATGCAGACATAAGGCATACATCATTAGCTCCTTCTTCGCTAGCTCTTCTTTCATTAGCTGTTTATACTTAGTCAAGCCTGTGTTATTGAATAAGGAGCAGCTTTCTTGATTTATCATTAACTTACTGGCCTCCCAACTTTTCTTAGGTTTTACCTTTCTACCTACAGTCTCCTACTAGGACTTTACAACTACCTAATCTATTCTGTCTCTATCAAAAACACTATGTTTTACACCTGAAATTAACTTTTTATTTCAACTGTATTTTAATTTAAAAAATAACTCCAAAAGGGCTTTCTGGGTAGCTCAGTGGTGAAGAGTTCGCCTGCCAATGCAGAAGACATGGGTTTGATCCCTGATCTGGGAAGATCCCACATGCTGCAGAGCAACTAAGCCCATGAACCACAACTATTGAGCCTGTGCTCTAGAGACTCAGAACCACCACTATTGAGCCCATGTGCCACAACTTATTGAAGCCTGTGTGCCTTACAGCCTGTGTGCCCTAAAGCAAGAGACATCACTGCAACAAGAAGCCTGCTCACATCAACTAGAGACTAGCCCCCACTTCCTACAACTAGAGAAGAGCCTGCAGCAGCAGTTAAAAACTCAGAATAGCCAAAAATAAATAAATAAATAAAATTAAAACAACAACAACAAGAACAAAAAGCCAAAAGCATCTCTCAATCCAGATTTCCACTATGGCTTCATCTTGTGCTACTTTCCAACCTTCTCATTACATTCCAGCCAGTGTAATTTTCTTTAGCTGTCTAAAATATTAAGCTTTTTCCTGTAGCATGGAATGTGAGTTCCACAAAAGGTAGGGACCAGGTCATCCTGTATATTTTTGTATGGTAGAGCTTAGAATAGTCCTTGATGCATAGAGGATACTCAAAAAATAGTTGTTCAGTAGCTAGTGACAGTCAAGAGCTCAAGCTTGTATCTTCTCATGCTCTATTCATTATTATATGTTGCTTGACCAATCAACAAATTAGTTGATAATTAGTTTTTAATCTAATCAAAAACTTCAGTTTCTAAATTATGAAATCTATAGTTATCATGGAATCCTCAAACCCATATGTATTTGGTAATCCCTGAGAGGAGGCAAAAGAAATACAGCTGGTTCTCCTGTTATCACGTGATGTGCCACAGGGCTATGCAGAAAACATTTCTGGACTCTCATGCAAGAAACAGGGGAGGACAGCATTAATGTATTTAGCAAAATAGGGGTAATAATATCTCCTTTTTCTTGAGTTTTTGAAAGTGTTAAACTGTAAGCTGCACAAATTAGCCAATTTTAAATAGAAAAATGCAAAACAGGTTAATAGAATAGTTTTTCTTTGAATCAAAGGCCTAGAGAAACATTTTGGAAATGTTCCTGTGAACATTAATAATGGTCTAATAACTTAAAATTGCACCATATGCTTCCAAAGCTGAAGTCTATTTTTTTCTCTTTTAAGAAATATATTCTTATTCAAGAAGAAGCTGGTCATTAGCCAAAGGAAAAAAGACTCATGGAGTTCTGAGGATTAACTTGTTTCCTGGTACCTCAAGAACACAAATAGCCAAAGTACCACAAATCTTTACCAGGATGACTGTGCAGGTGTAAATTGGATTAACATGTCCGTCACATGACATTCTTCCATAGCAGGACATGTACAATCCTGCTGGCCTGATACTCATCCCATCAGGCAATAAACCCACTAACTCAGTCTTCAGCTAAGGGCCTTTAAAGATTTTTGCCTGAGTTCCCCACCCAATTATAGGCTCCCAAACACTAAAGCTTGAGACTTTTTTCCGGTTGGCCTGATACTAACATCCCACTCTTGTGCTACTTTCCAACCTTCTCATTACATTCCAGCCAGTGTAATTTTCTTTAGCTGTCTAAAATATTAAGCTTTTTCCTGTAGCATGGAATGTGAGTTCCACAAAAGGTAGGGACCAGGTCATCCTGTATATTTTTGTATGGTAGAGCTTAGAATAGTCCTTGATGCATAGAGGATACTCAAAAATAGTTGTTCAGTAGCTAGTGACAGTCAAGAGCTCAAGCTTGTATCTTCTCATGCTCTATTCATTATTATATGTTGCTTGACCAATCAACAAATTAGTTGATAATTAGTTTTTAATCTAATCAAAAACTTCAGTTTCTAAATTATGAAATCTATAGTTATCATGGAATCCTCAAACCCATATGTATTTGGTAATCCCTGAGAGGAGGCAAAAGAAATACAGCTGGTTCTCCTGTTATCACGTGATGTGCCACAGGGCTATGCAGAAAACATTTCTGGACTCTCATGCAAGAAACAGGGGAGGACAGCATTAATGTATTTAGCAAAATAGGGGTAATAATATCTCCTTTTTCTTGAGTTTTTGAAAGTGTTAAACTGTAAGCTGCACAAATTAGCCAATTTTAAATAGAAAAATGCAAAACAGGTTAATAGAATAGTTTTTCTTTGAATCAAAGGCCTAGAGAAACATTTTGGAAATGTTCCTGTGAACATTAATAATGGTCTAATAACTTAAAATTGCACCATATGCTTCCAAAGCTGAAGTCTATTTTTTTCTCTTTTAAGAAATATATTCTTATTCAAGAAGAAGCTGGTCATTAGCCAAAGGAAAAAAGACTCATGGAGTTCTGAGGATTAACTTGTTTCCTGGTACCTCAAGAACACAAATAGCCAAAGTACCACAAATCTTTACCAGGATGACTGTGCAGGTGTAAATTGGATTAACATGTCCGTCACATGACATTCTTCCATAGCAGGACATGTACAATCCTGCTGGCCTGATACTCATCCCATCAGGCAATAAACCCACTAACTCAGTCTTCAGCTAAGGGCCTTTAAAGATTTTTGCCTGAGTTCCCCACCCAATTATAGGCTCCCAAACACTAAAGCTTGAGACTTGGTTGTTTTAGAATCCCCAGCATCTCATCTCATGTTTGGTACATGGTTGCCTATACTAAGGCCCATGAGATGCAAAATTGCAGCCTTGTTAAGGTTCAGGCTCAAACCATGGCTTCACAGCTTCCTACATATGTGATCTTGGCAAAGTTGCTTCACTGAATTCTGCCTCAGTTTCCTCATATTAATAGTAACTATTTCATAAGTTCATAGTGCAAATTGAGTGATATGGCTCAAGGACTCAATAGGTGTCAAGTTATTATTGTTATTATTATTGTTGTTGAAATGAATGTCCTTAGAGATTGACTTCCGAAGTCCCTGGTTTCTGCCATAACCACAGAGTTCTCAATAGCTTCCCTTACCACTCCATGGCTGCTGCAACCCAAGGGAGAAAGACTCAGAACTACAAATGGGGAATATGAAGGACACTGATGGGCTTCTGATATGAGGAGAGAACAGCATGCAGAAAACAAAATGTGAAAATCTCAACCATTCCCTGCTGGGTGGGCATGAGCCTTTGTTCTCCATCCTAGAGGACACAAGGATTGTTCTGACTGCTGTCACTACAGAAGATGCGGAGAGGTGGACAGAGAAGAATAGGGGAGGACCTGGAGTTCACCTGTTCTCACCAGTGAGACAACCTGCCGTTGTTGAGCACCACCTATGTGCCAGGTCTTCCGACAGAGGCATTAGCAGCAGTCTCCATTCTCAGGGAGTTTACAGAGCAAGAAAGGCAAGTATTAACAATCAAGCAAGTGGATACATAGCATGGGAGGACAGAGCTAGTGCTCAGTGATATGGTAGAGTTTAGCAGTGAGATCTGGTCTCCTTCAGGGCATGAGGAAGGTTTCTAGAAGAAAGTGATGTTTTACTCAATACATAAGGATAGAAGGACTAGTTAGATGAAGAGGTAGAGAGACTGTCCCATGGAGTGAAAGAAAGCAAGGGAAAAGACCCTAAGTGAGGAAAGAGGATGTGAAGAATTCAAACTGAGTTCCCACCCAATTATAGGCTCCCAAACAGTCTTCAGCTAAGGGCCTTTAAAGATTTTTGCCTGAGTTCCCCACCCAATTATAGGCTCCCAAACACTAAAGCTTGAGACTTGGTTGTTTTAGAATCCCCAGCATCTCATCTCATGTTTGGTACATGGTTGCCTATACTAAGGCCCATGAGATGCAAAATTGCAGCCTTGTTAAGGTTCAGGCTCAAACCATGGCTTCACAGCTTCCTACATATGTGATCTTGGCAAAGTTGCTTCACTGAATTCTGCCTCAGTTTCCTCATATTAATAGTAACTATTTCATAAGTTCATAGTGCAAATTGAGTGATATGGCTCAAGGACTCAATAGGTGTCAAGTTATTATTGTTATTATTATTGTTGTTGAAATGAATGTCCTTAGAGATTGACTTCCGAAGTCCCTGGTTTCTGCCATAACCACAGAGTTCTCAATAGCTTCCCTTACCACTCCATGGCTGCTGCAACCCAAGGGAGAAAGACTCAGAACTACAAATGGGGAATATGAAGGACACTGATGGGCTTCTGATATGAGGAGAGAACAGCATGCAGAAAACAAAATGTGAAAATCTCAACCATTCCCTGCTGGGTGGGCATGAGCCTTTGTTCTCCATCCTAGAGGACACAAGGATTGTTCTGACTGCTGTCACTACAGAAGATGCGGAGAGGTGGACAGAGAAGAATAGGGGAGGACCTGGAGTTCACCTGTTCTCACCAGTGAGACAACCTGCCGTTGTTGAGCACCACCTATGTGCCAGGTCT
This sequence comes from Tragulus kanchil, assembly GCA_022376925.1. Lineage (NCBI taxonomy): Eukaryota > Metazoa > Chordata > Mammalia > Artiodactyla > Tragulidae > Tragulus > Tragulus kanchil. The sequence continues at coordinate 128,959,976 of JAIOJX010000005.1, read as the reverse complement.
TCCGACAGAGGCATTAGCAGCAGTCTCCATTCTCAGGGAGTTTACAGAGCAAGAAAGGCAAGTATTAACAATCAAGCAAGTGGATACATAGCATGGGAGGACAGAGCTAGTGCTCAGTGATATGGTAGAGTTTAGCAGTGAGATCTGGTCTCCTTCAGGGCATGAGGAAGGTTTCTAGAAGAAAGTGATGTTTTACTCAATACATAAGGATAGAAGGACTAGTTAGATGAAGAGGTAGAGAGACTGTCCCATGGAGTGAAAGAAAGCAAGGGAAAAGACCCTAAGTGAGGAAAGAGGATGTGAAGAATTCAAACAGAGCCAATGTGGCTGGAAGGCAGAGACTGAATAGGATATGGTGAGCAGTGAGGCCATGACAACTGTCTTGCCCTTTGCCTTTTCACACCCTCTCCCACACTCAAGGTCTTCCCTGGATATTTTCAACCTTCTCACCACCAAGAATGTATCCAGGCCCCTCTGTTTTATTTTATTTTTTTTTTGCTTCTGTCACTTTTATTCTTGACTTCTGAATTCTGACGTATGTCATCAACTACACGGCATTTATCGAAACACAAGTTAATTTTCCCATCTTAATTAAAATCATCTTTAACTGCTACTCAGAGCTGGTCAGAAAAAGATAACCCAGTGTTATCATTCAAAGCTGATGGTGTTATAGTGAACAACACACAAGTGTGCCCATCCGTTTAAATAGTACTAGTCATCACTACTTTGGTTGAATACTTGATGCAAGTGAGACACTCTGCTAAACTTGTTCCATGCATTTTGCTTTCACTTGATCCTCCTACACTCTGGGAAATATCCTACTTTCTAAATGAGACAACTGAGATTTGGAAAGGCTATGTAAGCAGTCCAAATTCCCACAGGTAGCAAGGGATGAACTTGGATGCAAATTCAGGTAGAGTAGCCTCTGATTCTGCACCTTTAACCATTTCACATGTAGTTTATAGTCTTGCAGATGTATTATAAGTAGATCCATTTGAGTTTTTAATAATTTTAAAATAGGCATAACATTGCTTTTCCCCTTCCTCCAACTTAATGTCTTTGAAGATAGGTCAAGGCTTGATCAGGGTTTTCAAGCCCTTAGGTGGTTGATCTTGCTTCCAACCCTGGGGCTACTCACTCACCTTAATTACAAGATTCACAAAGTAGGGATCAGACTGTGTGGCACTCTCCTCAATCCATGGGCATGGGTAGAAGCAGTCTTTTCAAGTCCTTTGACTTGAATTTTCACTTGAACTTTAGAGAAGTATTTACTTACGCCACTAAGTTAATTGGAAAAGCTTTACTAGTATGTTGGAGATTCCCTAAGATTTTGTTAAGAAGCTCCTACTTTTTTGTACTTCTGTGTAGTACTTAAAATGCATCTTACCTAGAACAGTCATCTGATTACCATGAGATTCATGAGAAAGAAAATAAACCAAACAGAGCCAATGTGGCTGGAAGGCAGAGACTGAATAGGATATGGTGAGCAGTGAGGCCATGACAACTGTCTTGCCCTTTGCCTTTTCACACCCTCTCCCACACTCAAGGTCTTCCCTGGATATTTTCAACCTTCTCACCACCAAGAATGTATCCAGGCCCCTCTGTTTTATTTTATTTTTTTTTTGCTTCTGTCACTTTTATTCTTGACTTCTGAATTCTGACGTATGTCATCAACTACACGGCATTTATCGAAACACAAGTTAATTTTCCCATCTTAATTAAAATCATCTTTAACTGCTACTCAGAGCTGGTCAGAAAAAGATAACCCAGTGTTATCATTCAAAGCTGATGGTGTTATAGTGAACAACACACAAGTGTGCCCATCCGTTTAAATAGTACTAGTCATCACTACTTTGGTTGAATACTTGATGCAAGTGAGACACTCTGCTAAACTTGTTCCATGCATTTTGCTTTCACTTGATCCTCCTACACTCTGGGAAATATCCTACTTTCTAAATGAGACAACTGAGATTTGGAAAGGCTATGTAAGCAGTCCAAATTCCCACAGGTAGCAAGGGATGAACTTGGATGCAAATTCAGGTAGAGTAGCCTCTGATTCTGCACCTTTAACCATTTCACATGTAGTTTATAGTCTTGCAGATGTATTATAAGTAGATCCATTTGAGTTTTTAATAATTTTAAAATAGGCATAACATTGCTTTTCCCCTTCCTCCAACTTAATGTCTTTGAAGATAGGTCAAGGCTTGATCAGGGTTTTCAAGCCCTTAGGTGGTTGATCTTGCTTCCAACCCTGGGGCTACTCACTCACCTTAATTACAAGATTCACAAAGTAGGGATCAGACTGTGTGGCACTCTCCTCAATCCATGGGCATGGGTAGAAGCAGTCTTTTCAAGTCCTTTGACTTGAATTTTCACTTGAACTTTAGAGAAGTATTTACTTACGCCACTAAGTTAATTGGAAAAGCTTTACTAGTATGTTGGAGATTCCCTAAGATTTTGTTAAGAAGCTCCTACTTTTTTGTACTTCTGTGTAGTACTTAAAATGCATCTTACCTAGAACAGTCATCTGATTACCATGAGATTCATGAGAAAGAAAATAAACCATAAGTGTTCTATGCACAGCTCTGACTGTTTACCAATGAATGAAGATTAAAATTTCCAAATAGCTCTAGAAATGATAGATGGATTATGCTGTGTCAAAATTATAATATTTAAAGTTGGTGGGAGAATTCACGTCTTTTGACAGAGTTTCCAATCTCAAGTGAAAAACAATACATCAAAGAAGGGCTTCCCCTGGTGGTCCAGTGGGTAAGGACACCGCCTTGCAGTGCAAGGGGCGCCGGTTCGATCCCTGGCCTGGGAAGATCCCACGTGCCGCGGAGCGGCTGGACCGATGTGTCCAATCACTGAGCCAGAGCTCTGGAGCGCATGCGCTCAGAGCTGGCGCTCTGCGACGACAGACGCCACCGCGATGGGAGGCCCACAGGGACCAAAGAACAAAGACGGATAAAAATACAGAAATGAAAGACTAATAGAAGTGGCCCGCCTGCTCCCCTCCCTCCCCAACCCGACCCTCGCCCAAAAATAAATAAATAAAAATAAATCTTTAGGAAAAAAAAAGAAGGAAAGAAAAACAATACATCAAAGAAATGATTTGCACCGTGCCCAGACAATGTATGCATCTATTTGCTCCTATGGTAGCAGAAGGTGAAACAAACTGAGCCTATAGTGATTAGGCAGAAAGTAAACTTACTGAAAATAATTATTTTGAATTAAAAGTGAATATTAGATTTACTTCCAAAACAGTGACTGATAGCAATAACAGTATGACAATAGCTTACATCTTCCAGAGCATTATGCTAGTTCTACATTGAACTCAGAGGTCCCCTTCACCTCAGGTCCCTGCCCATGGCTGGATCTGGATATTGCTGCCTAAGTCATGCCACATTGATGTAAACTCCAAAGAATTAATTTGAATGGGAGTTGACTATATGGAATGAATCAAAGACTTTTTCAGATACACAGAACCAGCAAGGTGGCAACACAAAAAAAAACCACCACAACAAAACAGGCATTTCTCAGTTAACAGCATTGAACACTGAGCCAATCAACTGATAGCTTTACTAGTAAGATTCCCTCCTTTTTGTACTTCTGTGTAGTACTTAAAATGCATCTTACCTAGAACAGTCATCTGATTACCATGAGATTCATGAGAAAGAAAATAAACCATAAGTGTTCTATGCACAGCTCTGACTGTTTACCAATGAATGAAGATTAAAATTTCCAAATAGCTCTAGAAATGATAGATGGATTATGCTGTGTCAAAATTATAATATTTAAAGTTGGTGGGAGAATTCACGTCTTTTGACAGAGTTTCCAATCTCAAGTGAAAAACAATACATCAAAGAAGGGCTTCCCCTGGTGGTCCAGTGGGTAAGGACACCGCCTTGCAGTGCAAGGGGCGCCGGTTCGATCCCTGGCCTGGGAAGATCCCACGTGCCGCGGAGCGGCTGGACCGATGTGTCCAATCACTGAGCCAGAGCTCTGGAGCGCATGCGCTCAGAGCTGGCGCTCTGCGACGACAGACGCCACCGCGATGGGAGGCCCACAGGGACCAAAGAACAAAGACGGATAAAAATACAGAAATGAAAGACTAATAGAAGTGGCCCGCCTGCTCCCCTCCCTCCCCAACCAGACCCCCACCCAAAAAATAAATAAATAAAAATAAATCTTTAGGAAAAAAAAAGAAGGAAAGAAAAACAATACATCAAAGAAATGATTTGCACCGTGCCCAGACAATGTATGCATCTATTTGCTCCTATGGTAGCAGAAGGTGAAACAAACTGAGCCTATAGTGATTAGGCAGAAAGTAAACTTACTGAAAATAATTATTTTGAATTAAAAGTGAATATTAGATTTACTTCCAAAACAGTGACTGATAGCAATAACAGTATGACAATAGCTTACATCTTCCAGAGCATTATGCTAGTTCTACATTGAACTCAGAGGTCCCCTTCACCTCAGGTCCCTGCCCATGGCTGGATCTGGATATTGCTGCCTAAGTCATGCCACATTGATGTAAACTCCAAAGAATTAATTTGAATGGGAGTTGACTATATGGAATGAATCAAAGACTTTTTCAGATACACAGAACCAGCAAGGTGGCAACACAAGAAAAAAAAAAACCACCACAACAAAACAGGCATTTCTCAGTTAACAGCATTGAACACTGAGCCAATCAACTGATACGGAAATGCTGCCTAGGGAAAGAAAATACTTTTACAAAGGAAATGAAAGAATTCAAATAGATAAACTTCATCAAGCAAGTGGTTGGCAGGCTATAGAATCAGGAAGATAAACTACACCTTTAACTTCAAGTAACTTTTAGCTTGTCTAGGTTATTTTTTTTAAGATGGGGGTTCCTTGTCCTCCCTAAGCATTTTTTTAATACTAAAATATTTTAATGATAAAGATTTTTATTTATTGTTCATGGGCATGCAGCTTGGCACATCCACTTTTGAAGACAGTTTGGCATTTTACTACAAAACTGAACATGTTCTTCCTATACATACAATCCAGCAATCACACTCAATTTATCCAGAGGAGTTGAAAACATGTCCACACAAAAAGTCTTTACAACTATGTTTTAGTAGCTTTATTCATAATGATCAAAACTTGGCAGTAAACATTTTTCAAAGGTGAATGGATAAAAAAATCTTTGGCAGAGGCAGACAATGAAATATTATTTAGTGCTAAAAAGATACCAGCTAGGAAGTCACAGAAAGACATGAAAGAAGCTTAAATGTATATTACATAGTGAAATGGATACATACTGTATGCTTGCAACTACATGACATTCTGGAAAAAACAAAATCATAGAGGCAATAAAAAGATCAACAGTTTCCAGGGGCCTGGAGGGGAGAGAGAGTGAATTGGTGGAGCACAGGGGATTTTTAGGGCAGTGAAACTGTTCTGTGTGATTCCAAAATAAAGAATACATGTCATCATTCAGTTGTCATAGCAGAAGAATATATAACACAAAGAATGAACCCAGAGTGGACGTTGATGTTTATGAAGTGTCAATGTATGTTCATCAGTTGTAGCAAATATATCTAGACCTGGGATACTGATGGTAGGAGCATTATGCTAGTTCTACATTGAACTCAGAGGTCCCCTTCACCTCAGGTCCCTGCCCATGGCTGGATCTGGATATTGCTGCCTAAGTCATGCCACATTGATGTAAACTCCAAAGAATTAATTTGAATGGGAGTTGACTATATGGAATGAATCAAAGACTTTTTCAGATACACAGAACCAGCAAGGTGGCAACACAAGAAAAAAAAAAACCACCACAACAAAACAGGCATTTCTCAGTTAACAGCATTGAACACTGAGCCAATCAACTGATACGGAAATGCTGCCTAGGGAAAGAAAATACTTTTACAAAGGAAATGAAAGAATTCAAATAGATAAACTTCATCAAGCAAGTGGTTGGCAGGCTATAGAATCAGGAAGATAAACTACACCTTTAACTTCAAGTAACTTTTAGCTTGTCTAGGTTATTTTTTTTAAGATGGGGGTTCCTTGTCCTCCCTAAGCATTTTTTCAATACTAAAATATTTTAATGATAAAGATTTTTATTTATTGTTCATGGGCATGCAGCTTGGCACATCCACTTTTGAAGACAGTTTGGCATTTTACTACAAAACTGAACATGTTCTTCCTATACATACAATCCAGCAATCACACTCAATTTATCCAGAGGAGTTGAAAACATGTCCACACAAAAAGTCTTTACAACTATGTTTTAGTAGCTTTATTCATAATGATCAAAACTTGGCAGTAAACATTTTTCAAAGGTGAATGGATAAAAAAATCTTTGGCAGAGGCAGACAATGAAATATTATTTAGTGCTAAAAAGATACCAGCTAGGAAGTCACAGAAAGACATGAAAGAAGCTTAAATGTATATTACATAGTGAAATGGATACATACTGTATGCTTGCAACTACATGACATTCTGGAAAAAACAAAATCATAGAGGCAATAAAAAGATCAACAGTTTCCAGGGGCCTGGAGGGGAGAGAGAGTGAATTGGTGGAGCACAGGGGATTTTTAGGGCAGTGAAACTGTTCTGTGTGATTCCAAAATAAAGAATACATGTCATCATTCAGTTGTCATAGCAGAAGAATATATAACACAAAGAATGAACCCAGAGTGGACGTTGATGTTTATGAAGTGTCAATGTATGTTCATCAGTTGTAGCAAATATATCTCCCTCAGACCTGGGATACTGATGGTAGGGAAGCTTTGAGTGTGTGGGGGCGGGGGCATATGTGAACATTCTGTCCTTTCCACTCAACTTTTCTGTGACCTAAAACTCTAAGCAATAATCTTAAAATTAAAAAAAAAAATCTATTTCAGAACTGGGTTTTCAAAAAAGGATTTTCCATAAAGCAATGAGACAAAATGAAAACTACCATGGAAATGAGTCATTGGAAGAAAAATATAAACTCATTTTAAAACTGTAGAAGAAAACTTTTGACTCAAAATCCTCACATGAGATAGCCTGGCTCACTTAACAGTAGCTTTGCACATTCAATGCAATGTAAGTGTGGGGAAGGCTGGCCTCAGGTAGCTAACAGTAGACCATGTGGAAAAGATAGAGGAGGAGGTGGAAGAGGACAACAATGTTGACCATGAAAGCTTTATCCATGAACTAAAAGAATGCCTAAATCTAAATTCTCCATTGCTCTTTATCCCTTCATTCACCAAAAGTCTTGAGGGCCAGATGTGGGTATACTGAATCAAAAAGTCAATTATTCTCCCCAGAGAACTCACATGCCCATTGACAAACATGATTATTAGTTTCTTCTAGGACATCAAGAGGTTTTCACCTCACCTGTGTCATCCTGGTGATCAACCTCTACCTATGTTCCCTAAGCCCCTATCCCTTCCCTAGCATGTTGGTCTCCTTCATTTAGGAAACACTGACCAAACTTTTTCTTATTTCTGGATCTGGTCATCCCTTCCTCTGAGTGTTCCTTTTCTCCCTTATGCTATCCCAAATTTCACCTATCAAATTCCAACTCATATTTCTCTTGCTTTTAAAAGTCTTTCTTGGGACTTCCCTGGTGGCCCAGTGGTTGGGAGTCCACCTTCCAATGCAGGGGACAGGGGTTCAATCCCTGATCTGGGAACTAGGATCAGCTAAGCCTACAGGCAGCAACCAGAGAGTCCATGCCCTTTGGAGAAGAGCCAGCCAGCCAAAATAAAATAATAATAAAAATGCAAAAATGTCTTTTTCCACTACTCCAGAAAACACCTGTTTGGCAGGTACTTCTCTAGACTTAAACTTTTTTTTTTTTTTTTCCTGGCTGGGTTGGGTCTTAGTTGCAGCACACAGGATCCTTGTTGTGGCATGTGAGCTAGTTGCCCTGAGGCATGTGGGATCTTAATTCCCAGAACAGAGATCAAACCCAGGTCCCCTGCATTGGAAAGCAGATTCTTAACCACTGGACCACCAGGGAAGTTACCTCTGGACTATTCTCTACAGGTGATCAGTGTGATGAATTCTTAATTAATTATTTCACATATATATTCTTTATTGCCAAACACAGGATATGAGCAATGGAACATACCTTACCTTATGCACATTTCCCAAAGACCATCAGAATATAGGCAAAGAAGGAACACTCATTTGTCTGTTGATTTATATAAAATTTTGTTTCTGCTAATTAAAGTATACCACTTAAAACTGGCATGTTGCTTTTCAAATAAGACCCATGTAACTATTATCTCAGAAACTTGTGATTTTAATAATAACCTTTGAAACAAATTCCTTTCTCCCTGATCAGATTCCAAATAGTGGCAGATGAGGCAATTCCATGATGTCAAAATAAAACAAGAGCCATTTGTGTTGGAGGTTGTCAGGAGATATATTATACCTAATTAGTGTCTAAGGACTGATTTTAAAATATTTTTCACATTGATTATTGTGAACAGGAATTTGTTGATAACATCCTGGTGATCATTCCTAGTTCCCTAAGCCCCTATCCCTTCCCTAGCATGTTGGTCTCCTTCATTTAGGAAACACTGACCAAACTTTTTCTTATTTCTGGATCTGGTCATCCCTTCCTCTGAGTGTTCCTTTTCTCCCTTATGCTATCCCAAATTTCACCTATCAAATTCCAACTCATATTTCTCTTGCTTTTAAAAGTCTTTCTTGGGACTTCCCTGGTGGCCCAGTGGTTGGGAGTCCACCTTCCAATGCAGGGGACAGGGGTTCAATCCCTGATCTGGGAACTAGGATCAGCTAAGCCTACAGGCAGCAACCAGAGAGTCCATGCCCTTTGGAGAAGAGCCAGCCAGCCAAAATAAAATAATAATAAAAATGCAAAAATGTCTTTTTCCACTACTCCAGAAAACACCTGTTTGGCAGGTACTTCTCTAGACTTAAACTTTTTTTTTTTTTTTTCCTGGCTGGGTTGGGTCTTAGTTGCAGCACACAGGATCCTTGTTGTGGCATGTGAGCTAGTTGCCCTGAGGCATGTGGGATCTTAATTCCCAGAACAGAGATCAAACCCAGGTCCCCTGCATTGGAAAGCAGATTCTTAACCACTGGACCACCAGGAAGTTACCTCTGGACTATTCTCTACAGGTGATCAGTGTGATGAATTCTTAATTAATTATTTCACATATATATTCTTTATTGCCAAACACAGGATATGAGCAATGGAACATACCTTACCTTATGCACATTTCCCAAAGACCATCAGAATATAGGCAAAGAAGGAACACTCATTTGTCTGTTGATTTATATAAAATTTTGTTTCTGCTAATTAAAGTATACCACTTAAAACTGGCATGTTGCTTTTCAAATAAGACCCATGTAACTATTATCTCAGAAACTTGTGATTTTAATAATAACCTTTGAAACAAATTCCTTTCTCCCTGATCAGATTCCAAATAGTGGCAGATGAGGCAATTCCATGATGTCAAAATAAAAACAAGAGCCATTTGTGTTGGAGGTTGTCAGGGGAGATATATTATACCTAATTAGTGTCTAAGGACTGATTTTAAAATATTTTTCACATTGATTATTGTGAACAGGAATTTGTTGATAATTCCATTTGGTCTAGAAAAAAACCCAAACATCTCTGAACTATCAAGAAGTAACCTTGTCACTGACACTGGCTAATCAAGATAAATTTCTACATTTTAATAAAATGTTTAATGTATTTTATGCATGGAGAAGAGAAAGACAGAAGAGCTTACACCCTATTAGTGAAGCAGCAGATAAATCTGACTGGACCCATTAAGAGATGGGGACTTCCCTGGTGGCTCAGACAGTAAAGAAGCTGTCTACACTGCAGGATACCTAGGTTCGATTCCTGGGTTGGGAAGATCCCTGAAGGAGGGAATGCCAGCCCAGTATTCTTGCCTGGAGAATCCCAGGAAAAGAGAAGCCTGGTGGACTGTAGTCTATGGGATTGCAAAGAATCAGACACACCTGAGCAACCAAGCAGAGCACCTTGAGAGATGGAGAAAATAAAACTGACAAAAAGAAAACATACTGTTGCCTTATTAATTCTGGAGATATCCTTAATCCCTTTTGCTTTACAAATTTCCTCCATTATTTATGTTTTCCGACACTTCAACTTCTCAATAGTTCACAGAGGGGCATTCACCAAGGTCCCACCTTATATTCTACAACAATAACAACTATTCATTAAAGAGTGAGAGTGTTAGTCGCTCTGGTATGTCGGACTCTTTTGAACCCATAGACTAGAGTCTGCCAGCCTCCCCTGTCCATGAAACTTCTCCAGGCAAGAGAACACAGGATATGAGCAATGGAACATACCTTACCTTATGCACATTTCCCAAAGACCATCAGAATATAGGCAAAGAAGGAACACTCATTTGTCTGTTGATTTATATAAAATTTTGTTTCTGCTAATTAAAGTATACCACTTAAAACTGGCATGTTGCTTTTCAAATAAGACCCATGTAACTATTATCTCAGAAACTTGTGATTTTAATAATAACCTTTGAAACAAATTCCTTTCTCCCTGATCAGATTCCAAATAGTGGCAGATGAGGCAATTCCATGATGTCAAAATAAAAACAAGAGCCATTTGTGTTGGAGGTTGTCAGGGGAGATATATTATACCTAATTAGTGTCTAAGGACTGATTTTAAAATATTTTTCACATTGATTATTGTGAACAGGAATTTGTTGATAATTCCATTTGGTCTAGAAAAAAACCCAAACATCTCTGAACTATCAAGAAGTAACCTTGTCACTGACACTGGCTAATCAAGATAAATTTCTACATTTTAATAAAATGTTTAATGTATTTTATGCATGGAGAAGAGAAAGACAGAAGAGCTTACACCCCTATTAGTGAAGCAGCAGATAAATCTGACTGGACCCATTAAGAGATGGGGACTTCCCTGGTGGCTCAGACAGTAAAGAAGCTGTCTACACTGCAGGATACCTAGGTTCGATTCCTGGGTTGGGAAGATCCCTGAAGGAGGGAATGCCAGCCCAGTATTCTTGCCTGGAGAATCCCAGGAAAAGAGAAGCCTGGTGGACTGTAGTCTATGGGATTGCAAAGAATCAGACACACCTGAGCAACCAAGCAGAGCACCTTGAGAGATGGAGAAAATAAAACTGACAAAAAGAAAACATACTGTTGCCTTATTAATTCTGGAGATATCCTTAATCCCTTTTGCTTTACAAATTTCCTCCATTATTTATGTTTTCCGACACTTCAACTTCTCAATAGTTCACAGAGGGGCATTCACCAAGGTCCCACCTTATATTCTACAACAATAACAACTATTCATTAAAGAGTGAGAGTGTTAGTCGCTCTGGTATGTCGGACTCTTTTGAACCCATAGACTAGAGTCTGCCAGCCTCCCCTGTCCATGGAACTTCTCCAGGCAAGAGAATACTGGAGTGAGTAGCCATTTTCTTCTCCATGGGGTCTTCCTGATTCAGGGATTTAACTTGGGTCTCCTGCACTGCAGGCAGATTCTGTACCATCTGGGCCTTGAGGGAAGCCCATTCATTAAAACACCGTGCAAATCTACAACCATTTGTTTCCAAGGAACTCCAGTACAGAAAAAAAGTGCACTAGAAAAAATTTACAGTCCTCAAAAGGAACCAACCCTATCAACACCTTGGTTTCCAGATTTCCATCCTCCAGATCTGTGAAACAATAAGTTTCTTTTGCTTATGCCACTTATTGTGTGCTGTTAGACAGCCAAACCAAACCAGTACAATAGGGCAACAGATATCACTCACTCTGAACAGCAAATAAAAAAGGGATTGTAAAAAATTTAAATACTGCTCCATGGTTCTGTGCAACAATAATACAAATCCAATTTGCATGTCATTAGAGTGCCAGAGAGTAGAACAAAACTGAGGCTGAAAAACACATAAAATATTAAGAACTGAAAATTTCCCAAATTTAGGAAGGGACATAAACCTATAAGTTCAGGAAGTTAAGTGAACATCAAACAGAATAAACCCAAAGAAAGTCAGGTCTGTACACATTATAGTTAAACTACTGAAATCTAGCTAAAGAAGAAATACTGAAAACAGAAAATACAACTTACATACAGCGGAAACCAATTCAAATGACAAAAGATTCCTCATCTACAATCATGGAGGCTAAAAGGACTGAAAGAGAACTTTTAACCTTGAATCCTATAACTAATAAAACACTCTTCATGAATTAAAGGGCAATAAAGACAACCTGAAACGAAAAAAAGGAAGACAGAAATTGTTACAGCAGAATTACCCTTAAAGAATGGTTAAAAGAAGACATTTCTGAACTCCAGGAATGAAGGAAAAATACTGCAGTAGGTAAAATAAGGGTAACTAAACTGTTGTTCTTACTATGAGATTTCAAAATCACGTTTGACAGTTGAAGCAAAACTTAGAATATCACCTGACAGGAAGTACTACAAACATGGAGGAAATACTCAAATAAATTTTACTTAAAAAATAAGTAAAGAACCATATATAAAGAGATATCTATAGTTTATTTGAAGCAGAATAACATGGCTACTATGAGGCAGTGATAAGCCATATAAACATATATGCATACATATATATACATACATACACACACACACATATATATAGTAGAAGGAAATGACAATCCACTCCAGTATTCTTGCCTGGAAAATTGCTATGGACAGAGGAACCTGGCGGGCTACAGTCCATATGGTTGCAAAGAGTTGGACACAACTGAGGTGACTGAGCACACACACTGCCTACCCAGAAATCATATAAAGCAATATACTATATGACATTATAAATAAATCAAAATGAAATCCTAGAAGATGCTTAAACAACCAAAAGGTGAGAAAAGATAAACACGATGACAAAGCAAGCATCATTATGTAGCAAACCTAACCCCAAGCATATTAATTAAAAACATAAAAATAAATGATGTATGTTGATGTTTGGCAGAAATCAACACAATATTATAAAGTAACTATCCTTCCATTAAAAATAAATTTAATTATAAAAAATAAATGATATACATACACTGATTAAAATACAGAGGTAAACAGAATTATTAAAATACAACACAACCTATTTACATGTTAGCTACCAAAAACTTACTTCAAATAAAATAATGCTGGGCAACAAGAGCTGAAATGAGAAGTCCATGGGGATGGGATTAGGAACTGGTAGATCAAACTATCATGGGTGGTTACTCTGAAACACCATGCATTACTCTGAAACACCATGAGTACTAAATTAAATGAGTCATCATAGAGGAGAGTGGTTAGGAATGGATGCTGCCACAAGGTCTGGCTCTCACCATCCAAACCGGAAACCTCAGAAACCACAGAGTGGAGTAAACAGGAAGATTTTGCCTCAGGGTTCAGGATGAATTAGACATGGAAACAACATTTATTTCTGTCCTGCTGGTAAATCTTAGGAAAAGGGCATGGCTATCCACTCTGGTATTCTTGCCTGGAGAATTCCATAGATAGCAAATCTTAAAAGGAAACTCAAAAGGAGTAAATATGAGAATACTGATAGCAACACAAAATATCCAGCATTAAATAACTTAAAATTCACACTCTCCAGCACACCAAACATGCAAAGAAGCCAGGAAATATGACCCGTAATAAGAAAAATCAGTACACCATAAACTTTTCCATATGTTTGGGGAAGTCAAGAGAAAAGATTTAATATATTACATGGAAACATGGAGGATATAAAAAGAGATCTGACTTGAACTTATAACAATAAACATTACATTGTCAAAGGAAAACATACACTGGATAATTAGAATTAATGGCAATACACACGTTGGGAAAAAAGATGAATGTAATGACATAGTAATAGAGATCATTCATAATGAACCACAGAAGTGGGAAAATGTTGGAAAAAAAAATTGAACAAGAGAATTAGTGAGCAGCGGGGCAATTTCAGGCAACCTAAAATGCACATGCAATTGGATGCCCCGAAAGAAAGAAGTCAAATACTCAAAGAAATATTTGCTGAAAATGTTTTAATTTTGATGAAAACAATAAACTTAAATGCACCCTAAAGATAAGAAACACAAAATAAAACTACACTTAGGCACATTATAACTATATTGCTCAAAACTAGTAATAAACAGAAAGGAAAATGCATGTTATATGCAGATGAATGAAGATAATGATGACAGATTTCCCACTGTGGATAATTCACAGGACAGTGGAATGCCATCTTTAAACTACTAGGGGGAAATGTATCAACATAGAATTCTATATCCAGCAAAATCCTTTCAAAACCAAAGCCAAAATAATGGTTTTCTTCATATACAAAAATTTGAAAAGTTTAACACCAACAGGTATATACATAAGAATGATTTTAAAAGTCCTTCAGCCAGAAGAAAAATGATATCAGAGGAAATCTGGATAAAAACCAAGGATCGAAGAGAATTAGAAAAGGTAACTACACAGGTAAATATAAGAGTTTTTCTGATAAAAAAGAGTCTATTTGAAAATATTAGCAATACAACATGGAGTTTATAACATGTAAGAGTAAAATGTGTGGCAACAATATCATAAAAGCAAGGACAGGAGAAATGGAGATAGACTATTATAAAGTTCTTATAGGTGAAGTGGTACAATACTACTTGAAAGTAGAATGTGATAAGCGAAAGAGAGGTGCTTAGTCATTAGGTTCTGGTGGACTATAGCCCTCCAGGCTACTCTGTCCATGGGATTTTTCAGGCAATAATACTGGAACAGTTGTCACCATTTCCTTCACCAGGGGATCTTCCTGATCCAGGGATCGAACCCACATCTCATGTCTCCTGCATTTCAGGTGGATCTCATGGCTTTTTGACTTATAACATAAACATACATTGTCAAAGGAAAACATACACTGGATAATTAGAATTAATGGCAATACACACGTTGGGAAAAAAGATGAATGTAATGACATAGTAATAGAGATCATTCATAATGAACCACAGAAGTGGGAAAATGTTGGAAAAAAAAATTGAACAAGAGAATTAGTGAGCAGCGGGCAATTTCAGGCAACCTAAAATGCACATGCAATTGGATGCCCCGAAGAAAGAAGTCAAATACTCAAAGAAATATTTGCTGAAAATGTTTTAATTTTGATGAAAACAATAAACTTAAATGCACCCTAAAGATAAGAAACACAAAATAAAACTACACTTAGGCACATTATAACTATATTGCTCAAAACTAGTAATAAACAGAAAGGAAAATGCATGTTATATGCAGATGAATGAAGATAATGATGACAGATTTCCCACTGTGGATAATTCACAGGACAGTGGAATGCCATCTTTAAACTACTAGGGGGAAATGTATCAACATAGAATTCTATATCCAGCAAAATCCTTTCAAAACCAAAGCCAAAATAATGGTTTTCTTCATATACAAAAATTTGAAAAGTTTAACACCAACAGGTATATACATAAGAATGATTTTAAAAGTCCTTCAGCCAGAAGAAAAATGATATCAGAGGAAATCTGGATAAAAACCAAGGATCGAAGAGAATTAGAAAAGGTAACTACACAGGTAAATATAAGAGTTTTTCTGATAAAAAAGAGTCTATTTGAAAATATTAGCAATACAACATGGAGTTTATAACATGTAAGAGTAAAATGTGTGGCAACAATATCATAAAAGCAAGGACAGGAGAAATGGAGATAGACTATTATAAAGTTCTTATAGGTGAAGTGGTACAATACTACTTGAAAGTAGAATGTGATAAGCGAAAGAGAGGTGCTTAGTCATTAGGTTCTGGTGGACTATAGCCCTCCAGGCTACTCTGTCCATGGGATTTTTCAGGCAATAATACTGGAACAGTTGTCACCATTTCCTTCACCAGGGGATCTTCCTGATCCAGGGATCGAACCCGCATCTCATGTCTCCTGCATTTCAGGTGGATTCTTCACCCTCTGAGCCATCTGGGAAGTCAATTAAAGGTATATACAGTAAATGCAGCCACTAACATAAGAGGCTAGACTGAATAGTAATAAGCCAATAAAAGAGCTAAAATTTAATCACAAAAAATATTCAATTGATCCAAAACAAGGTATAAAATAAGAAACGATAGAACAAATATAATGAATGGATAGGGATGAATATAAAGTGAATAGTGAGATGACAGATTTAAAATTAAGTAAGTCAATAATCATGTTACATTATTATAAGGAAGGGGCTTATCTAAGGCTGTTTTTATCTGGTATAAGGAATTCTATGAATGGTAATATAACTTAATGAGTTTCCATGGCTTATAAGAACAGTAGCAAATTTGACAGACAGACAACAGTTCTATCAACAGAAGTATTAAATAAGGGAATTAGGAAGGCTTGTGCATAGGGCTTGAGTTCACAGTGAGAGGACTGGATTAGACAGAATTTTGAGAGTCAGTAGCAGATAGCATTTAAAGCTGTGAAAGAAGTTGAGATCATCTTAAGGAGTGGGTGTAAACAGAGAGAGAAGACAGCATAAGCCCTTGGGTACTGCTATTCGAATGTGTGGTAACCAGCAAAGACACTTTGTGTAGCCAAGTAGACTGAGAGATGACAGTGAAAATACAAGAAAACACAGGTAAGAATGGTATCTTGAAGTCTAGAAAAGAAAAGAAAACAACAACAACAACAAACAGAAAAAATGAAGAAAAAAAAAGGAAGCCTAGAAAAGAATTATTTCAAGTAGATGGATAAGATTAACCATGTGAAATGCTGCTGAGAAGGCAAGTAAGATAAAGTCAAAGACTTGAGTGTTGAATTTTGTCAACATATAGAAAATGGTTGACCTTCGTCTTGAGACTTTTCAATGAAGTGGGAGGAATAAAAAACACTTGGAGTAGGTGTGAAAATAATGGCAGAAAGAGAGGAATGAATGATAGAAGAAAGGAAAGGCTGTTCATTTGCTCTGGAATTCAAACTTGAACATGACATTTTGAAAAGTAGTCAGTCAAATCAATTACAAATGAAAATATGCAAGATAGAAAAGACAGTTTCAACACTAAATCTCTCAGTTCAAACAGAATATGCTTCAAGTATCCAATTCAGTCTGTTCCTGAGCATATTAAAGGTTCACAAAAGTATAGTTAGCTATTAAGATAACTAATTAATATATTACATAATAAATAAGTCATCATAGCTTTTTTGTCTGGGACATTTCTCTGAATCATAGGTACAAAGCCACATAAACTGAGATCATACACAGAAACAGACTATTTCTTTCATTTAAAAATCTTAGCTCTCCACAACTACATAGTGTAACTATAATTAATGGGTTTTTCCCCTTTAAATTCATTTTACCAACATTAAAGTTCTGAAAAACTTTACCAAAACTGTACGCAATCATTCGTTGGAACTCTGTAAGATAAAATATATCATTGTCCAAAACAGACGAATAAGCCTGAAATGCTGAATAGCCCCTGTACAGTACTACTTTTATGACTCATGTCTAGCTCACACTCACAGAGTGACATAACAGAATTTTTGAGAGTCAGTAGCAGATAGCATTTAAAGCTGTGAAAGAAGTTGGGATCATCTAAAGGAGTGGGTGTAAACAGAGAGAAGACAGCATAAGCCCTTGGGTACTGCTATTCGAATGTGTGGTAACCAGCAAAGACACTTTGTGTAGCCAAGTAGACTGAGAGATGACAGTGAAAATACAAGAAAACACAGGTAAGAATGGTATCTTGAAGTCTAGAAAAGAAAAGAAAACAACAACAACAACAAACAGAAAAAATGAAGAAAAAAAAAGGAAGCCTAGAAAAGAATTATTTCAAGTAGATGGATAAGATTAACCATGTGAAATGCTGCTGAGAAGGCAAGTAAGATAAAGTCAAAGACTTGAGTGTTGAATTTTGTCAACATATAGAAAATGGTTGACCTTCGTCTTGAGACTTTTCAATGAAGTGGGAGGAATAAAAAACACTTGGAGTAGGTGTGAAAATAATGGCAGAAAGAGAGGAATGAATGATAGAAGAAAGGAAAGGCTGTTCATTTGCTCTGGAATTCAAACTTGAACATGACATTTTGAAAAGTAGTCAGTCAAATCAATTACAAATGAAAATATGCAAGATAGAAAAGACAGTTTCAACACTAAATCTCTCAGTTCAAACAGAATATGCTTCAAGTATCCAATTCAGTCTGTTCCTGAGCATATTAAAGGTTCACAAAAGTATAGTTAGCTATTAAGATAACTAATTAATATATTACATAATAAATAAGTCATCATAGCTTTTTTGTCTGGGACATTTCTCTGAATCATAGGTACAAAGCCACATAAACTGAGATCATACACAGAAACAGACTATTTCTTTCATTTAAAAATCTTAGCTCTCCACAACTACATAGTGTAACTATAATTAATGGTTCTTAAGTTCATTTTACCAACATTAAGTTCATTTTACCAACATTATCTGCTTACGCAATCATTCGTTGGAACTCTGTAAGATAAAATATATCATTGTCCAAAACAGACGAATAAGCCTGAAATGCTGAATAGCCCCTGTACAGTACTACTTTTATGACTCATGTCTAGCTCACACTCACAGAGTGACATAACACAATAAAGGTTCTGGAAGCCATAGACAAAGCAGGATGGGAAAGTACATTACGTTTTATACATAAAATCTATGTATAAAACCTAGAGCTCATGAGAACGACTACCTCCAGCCTAGAATCCTGACTGAGGGAGCCACTCCATTCTACCAGGATATACAAGAAAAAAGGCTTATTTTTTTCCCTATTAGTCTTTTGTAGGAGACTTTAGATACACATATGAAAACCACAACAGTATTTCTAATTTTTGACCTAGAACTTCCTTCTCTAAATTTCTATCTCAAGGAAATTGTTCAAGGGATGTAAAAAGCAAACGAGACAATTCCAAACAATTAAGTCAAGAACTTGCAGGTGCAACAAAGGATTGAGGGTTAAGAAAATTGTAAGTTTAAATGCTAAAATCTTATGAAAGTTATTAAATGAAGATTAGATTTTAAAATATTAAAGGAATTTAATAAAATAATATTAATAGGGAAAGTAGAACAGAAAATAGTATATATACAAATGATAATGATATATGCATGGAAAGAAATTGGAAAAGATCCTATAAGACATACACCCTCTTGTAGTTTGGGGGACTTTTTCCCCTTATTTAAATACATTCTCTTAAAAATGTTGTACATTTAAGACTGTTCTAATTTTTTTTTAAAAAACATGAGCAATTAAAACAAGGTTTTTTCATACCCTCCCACAAGAAGAAAGAAAGAAACCTCAACTTGTATTTCTTGATCTTATGCTGGAAAAGTATTGCCTCCTCTTTCTCATAAATCTGCCTTGGGTTATACAAGGTCAAACAGCTCATTTCATCCTGAAGATACTCAAGTTCAAGCAGTGTGCATTATATGTCCCTGATTTGATGCTGAAGTCCGGTGTTGACCCCACCTGACACTGTCTTGGGATACCACCAGCAATCTTCCAGAATACTTCCGAACAAGGTCCATCTTTCATCTGAGAAGTATTTATTAAGCCTTCACTATGTGCCAGGCACTGCAGATTACATAATGAGCCAAACATCATTCCCTGGGTTCACTGAAGTTGCTGATATTGTCCCTCTGTTTAACTATTGTTTTTTTAATTTTAAATGAGAAGATGAACAACATTTTTGCAAACAGAAACTAAAACTCAGCCATATGCTACCATCTTCTAACATAATGTTCTTTTTGATAGGTTTCCCTCCTATCTTTGTCTTTGAGCATACATATTTTATAAACTTATAATTACAGTGTGAGTGGTAAAGTACAATGCTGTGTTCTGAATCTTTTCACTAGAATTATATAGATGTTTCCAGTTTCCTACAAAGTCTTCATAATAATCTTTTTAAAAGTACTTGCCTATAGTCAACCAAATTTCCCATTCCTTATTTGTGTATCTCTAATTTCTGGATATTTAGATTGTTTTCAGATTTTTTTCTTTTTCTTTCATAACATGGATAATATACAAGAGTCAACGAGTCTGGCTTCTTGCAACCTAGCCCATGTTGACATCTTGAGCTTCTTCTCCTGCTTGTCCTGACCTGAAATTCTATGTTCAGGGTATGCTAAGGTGGATGTGCTTGGAGCAGCCCAATGATCTCTTCCCTCTCCCTTTACAGATGGTTTTAATCCCACCCACAAGCACCTGATTTCTCAGTCTCCCACCCTCTTTGCCGGACAACAACTTCCTTCTCTTCTAAGCCTTAACTTCGATATCGCTTCATCCAGGAAACATTTCTGGCACACTCAGATTGAAGGTTAGGTATCAGGACTGTCTGCCATTACCCATTCACCAGCTCCCCAGTCATGGCACATAGCATGCAGTATTCCAAGTGCCTAAATAACTCAGTGATATCTCCTGCTAGACTACTTACTAGAAGTTCTGTGAGTGAAACACCTTCCCTTCCACCCAACTCATCTTTCCTTTCTGCTCTTTTTCAAGCAATTGCATTTATTCTTAAATACTCTATACATTGAAAATAGCATATAAAACATAGATGCTAATAATAAAACGAAAGCTCATGCACGAAGTGCCTAGTTCAGTCTTGCATTTCCTCATTGATTAGGCTCTATATTAATATTTTACATAGAAACAGCTATTGTATCCTTTTTGTGTTCCTGATTTTCAAGGGAAGGTTTTTAAAGTGTACCATTAACTATGATGCTTCTAGCAGGTTTTAGCAGTGAGACTGTTTTAGACTAAGGAATTTTCCTTTTCACTTGGTTTTCTCTGAGAATTTGTATCATAAACAGATATTGAATTTATCACATGGTTTAGTCACATCTACTCAGATGAGTATACTGGCTTTTTCCTTTAATATGATAATTTGGTGATTTATATATTAATAGGCTCTCTAATATTAAAATAAGATTGCATTTCTAGGATTTGATCATTGTATTTAACATTTATTTTTCTCAATACGCTGCTGGATTCAGGTTTCTAATATTTTGTTTAAAACATTTCATGCATGTTCATGAGTGAAATGAGCCTATAATCTTCCTTTCTTTCCCACCATCTATTTCTGATTATGGTATTAAGGTCATAGTCACCTCACAGGAAAAGGATGAATGCTCTCTAATGCATTCTAATCTTTGGAAGAATTTATGTACAATTGATATAAAATTCCTTCAAATGTTTTGTAGAATTCATTTGCAAAAGCATTTGCAACTACTTTCTTTGAGAGAAGACTCAGTTACTATTTCAAATCATTTAAGTATCTTTCTAAGTATTCATTCAAGTTTTCAAATTTATCAGCATAAAACTGTTCACAGTACTTTTACCATCTTTTTAAATCACTGCTTTATCCATAGTTATATCTTCATTTTCATTCCCAACAGTCTTTGTGTCTTTTTTCTTTTTACCTTGGACAGTCTTGTTAGACATGTGTCGATTTCATTAGTTTTAAATTTGAAAAAATGACTGTCAGCTCTATTAATTCTACTTGTTTTCGGTTTTATAATTTTTTACTTTTCTACATTATTAGCTTATTTTATTACCCTTTTTCTAATTTTGTAAGCTAGATCCCTGTTAATCAATAACCTTTTTATTTTCTAATGTAAGTACTTCCTCCAGGAAGTCTTCCCTGAATCTTTAAATTGGGTTTTATGTCATTCAGGATGTTGTTTGATCCATGAGCCCTTTTAGAGCTTATTCTTTTTAACATCTGCAAGTGATGTTACTTTATTCTTTGTTGTTATCATTAATTTATAGATGAATTTTATTATATCCTGAACACCATTTTGGAGTTTGCTGTTAATTTCATAAATCTTTCCTGAAACACATGCTCTTAGCACATAGGAAAGATTTATGAAATTAACAGCAAACTCCAAAAACAACACTAAAACAACACTGCATTCTCTGATTGTCAGGGATATTAAAAGCCCATCAGAAAAAAACAACATGCCCTCCCCTAAGCAACATAGGAAAGATTTCCTTTAATATGATAATTTGGTGATTTATATATTAATAGGCTCTCTAATATTAAAATAAGATTGCATTTCTAGGATTTGATCATTGTATTTAACATTTATTTTTCTCAATACGCTGCTGGATTCAGGTTTCTAATATTTTGTTTAAAACATTTCATGCATGTTCATGAGTGAAATGAGCCTATAATCTTCCTTTCTTTCCCACCATCTATTTCTGATTATGGTATTAAGGTCATAGTCACCTCACAGGAAAAGGATGAATGCTCTCTAATGCATTCTAATCTTTGGAAGAATTTATGTACAATTGATATAAAATTCCTTCAAATGTTTTGTAGAATTCATTTGCAAAAGCATTTGCAACTACTTTCTTTGAGAGAAGACTCAGTTACTATTTCAAATCATTTAAGTATCTTTCTAAGTATTCATTCAAGTTTTCAAATTTATCAGCATAAAACTGTTCACAGTACTTTTACCATCTTTTTAAATCACTGCTTTATCCATAGTTATATCTTCATTTTCATTCCCAACAGTCTTTGTGTCTTTTTTCTTTTTACCTTGGACAGTCTTGTTAGACATGTGTCGATTTCATTAGTTTTAAATTTGAAAAAATGACTGTCAGCTCTATTAATTCTACTTGTTTTCGGTTTTATAATTTTTTACTTTTCTACATTATTAGCTTATTTTATTACCCTTTTCTAATTTTGTAAGCTAGATCCCTGTTAATCAATAACCTTTTTATTTTCTAATGTAAGTACTTCCTCCAGGAAGTCTTCCCTGAATCTTTAAATTGGGTTTTATGTCATTCAGGATGTTGTTTGATCCATGAGCCCTTTTAGAGCTTATTCTTTTTAACATCTGCAAGTGATGTTACTTTATTCTTTGTTGTTATCATTAATTTATAGATGAATTTTATTATATCCTGAACACCATTTTGGAGTTTGCTGTTAATTTCATAAATCTTTCCTGAAACACATGCTCTTAGCACATAGGAAAGATTTATGAAATTAACAGCAAACTCCAAAAACAACACTAAAACAACACTGCATTCTCTGATTGTCAGGGATATATTAGAAATGCCCATCAGATAAAACTTAGTAACTGCATAATTCAAATGCCCCCATATCCCTCCTAAAATTTGTACTTGATATATCAATTATCAAGAGAAAAATATACTGAGATTTTCATATTCTGAAGCCATGTTGTTAGCTTGTATAACCTTCTGGTAAATTGACGTTTTTGCTATTGTAGAGTGACTATCTTGGTCTATAGCAATGCTTTTTGCTTTGAAGTTTATTTTGTCTGTTATTAACAGACACAGTAACTTTTCGTAGTATTGGGCTCTTATTTCTCTTTACATTCTGTGTGGCTCAACCTTTTTATGTCCTTATGTTTGATCTACTTCTCTTGTAGACAACAACATGTAATTGATTTCTTTTTTATCTCCTCTGATAATCTTTGTGTTCTTATTGGAGCTCAATGTATATTCACTTACTACAATTATCTTTGCATTTAGATGTCTTCTACCATCTTCTTTTGTGTTATTTGCCCTGTTTTTTTTGCTGTTCTCTTTTTTCTTCCTATTTTCCTTGTTTTGCTTGTGAAGTTCCCGGTTTGCTGGTTCTTTGAGAAACTTCATTTTGGTCCTCTAAACTTTAAAAATGTAAAGTTAATGTCTGTGCTTTAAAAAATTTTTTTATTGAAGGATAATTGCGGGGTTTTGCTTTATTTTTACAGAATTTTGTTGGTTGCTGACAAACATCAACACGAATCAGTCATAGGTGCACCTATGTCCTCTCTCTCTTCAACCTCCCTCTCATCTCCCTCTCCATCTTACCCCTCTAGGTTGTTACAGAACCCTGGTTTGAGTTCCCTGAGTTATATAGCAAATTCCCATTGACTACCTATTGCTGAAAAAGAAAAGGATCTTGGAATACATAAATCCAATCATGTGTCACACAAACCCTACCATCATTCTAATTTTGCTTGCTTTACTTAACTCTCATTATTTAACATTAGAATTATTTAATTATTAGTGTTTCCTTTCCTTATCAGAATGTTAATTCTCTAAGGCAGTCCACATTCGTTAGATCTTAGACCTTCTGTCTGGGATCATTTCCTTCTTTCTGATGTACATGAACTAGGTTCCTTTTGGCAAAATTCTGTTACTAGTTCAGTTTTAGCTTTTCTATAAATTTCTTTCTGGTTTTTTAAGGCTTTTTTTGTTTTTGGCCACTTCTATTGGTCTTTCATTTATCATTCATCCTTGGTCTTTTTGGCCTGTGTGGGCCTCCCATCCCAGTGACCTCTCTCGTTGCAGAGCTCTGGCTCTGGGCGCATGCCCTATTACTATTGGACACACTGGTCACGCCTCTCCAACGCACGCCGGATCTTCCCAGGCCAGGGATCAAACCAGTGCCCCTTGCACTGCAAGGCGGCCTCCTTAGCCAAGGGACCACCAGGGAAGCCCTCTATAAATTTCTTAATTTTATTCTTGATTCTGAAAGGCCAGAACCATAATTTTCACTATTTTGTCTCAGCACTTTGAAGCTAGTTGTCAGTCTAAAAACCATTTAATCTTTCTTTTTCAAGCTACTTTTGTGTTTTCCCTTTTTAATAATGCAATTGCAAAATTCTTAAAGACAATGCTCTTACAAGTGAACATGCTTTTAATTATTCTGCTTGGGATCCATTGGGATTCCTGAAGCTAAGTATTTGTGTCTTTAGATAATTGAGGAACCTTCTCAGCCATTATTTCTTCAAATTTTGACTTTTTATCGTTTATAATCTCTTTCTAGAGTTCTTAATGAATGTATATTGAACCTATTCCTTCTACTCTATTTTTTAATTTAATTTTTCTTAGTTTTTATCTTTGTCTCTTTTCTATTCTATATAACTTTCATATCTTTCTGTAGATCTTTTTCAGCTGTGTATAATCTAATGTTTAACAATTCCACTTTAGTGTCATTCATTTATTTTTAGAAGTCCTAGTTAGTTCTTTTTTTCCAGTCTTTATGGTTCCAAAAAATATCTAGTTCCTAATCTTGTTTTATCACTTGCTCTTTTATTTTTATATATAATATATTAAAAACATTTTATGTTCTGTGCAATAATTAAATTTTATGGGTCTAATTCTTTCCATTTTTTTCATTCACAGTGTCCTGTTTCATATTTTGGTAACCAAAAATGTTAATTCTCTAAGGCAGTCCACATTCGTTAGATCTTAGACCTTCTGTCTGGGATCATTTCCTTCTTTCTGATGTACATGAACTAGGTTCCTTTTGGCAAAATTCTGTTACTAGTTCAGTTTTAGCTTTTCTATAAATTTCTTTCTGGTTTTTTAAGGCTTTTTTTGTTTTTGGCCACTTCTATTGGTCTTTCATTTATCATTCATCCTTGGTCTTTTTGGCCTGTGTGGGCCTCCCATCCCAGTGACCTCTCTCGTTGCAGAGCTCTGGCTCTGGGCGCATGCCCTATTACTATTGGACACACTGGTCACGCCTCTCCAACGCACGCCGGATCTTCCCAGGCCAGGGATCAAACCAGTGCCCCTTGCACTGCAAGGCGGCCTCCTTAGCCAAGGGACCACCAGGGAAGCCCTCTATAAATTTCTTAATTTTATTCTTGATTCTGAAAGGCCAGAACCATAATTTTCACTATTTTGTCTCAGCACTTTGAAGCTAGTTGTCAGTCTAAAAACCATTTAATCTTTCTTTTTCAAGCTACTTTTGTGTTTTCCCTTTTTAATAATGCAATTGCAAAATTCTTAAAGACAATGCTCTTACAAGTGAACATGCTTTTAATTATTCTGCTTGGGATCCATTGGGATTCCTGAAGCTAAGTATTTGTGTCTTTAGATAATTGAGGAACCTTCTCAGCCATTATTTCTTCAAATTTTGACTTTTTATCGTTTATAATCTCTTTCTAGAGTTCTTAATGAATGTATATTGAACCTATTCCTTCTACTCTATTTTTTAATTTAATTTTTCTTAGTTTTTATCTTTGTCTCTTTTCTATTCTATATAACTTTCATATCTTTCTGTAGATCTTTTTCAGCTGTGTATAATCTAATGTTTAACAATTCCACTTTAGTGTCATTCATTTATTTTTAGAAGTCCTAGTTAGTTCTTTTTTTCCAGTCTTTATGGTTCCAAAAAATATCTAGTTCCTAATCTTGTTTTATCACTTGCTCTTTTATTTTTATATATAATATATTAAAAACATTTTATGTTCTGTGCAATAATTAAATTTTATGGGTCTAATTCTTTCCATTTTTTTCATTCACAGTGTCCTGTTTCTTTTTGTGTAGGATTTAATATTATTAGTAGTAGTTTATACTTTTGGAACTCATAGGAACTCTTTAAGAATTTCATGGATTTTTAGTTTTTCCAGGGAATATTTGCATTTATTTCCACCAGAAGGCTGGAAACAGTATAATCTCCATCCATTTTAAAGTAAAAATTTCAGGTTATGGCTTTTCAGGCCCCAAATGGATGAACTCATTCCCCATTCCCTCATGAGGGCTGACACACAGGCCAAAGATTCTCATAGGAAACTTTTTCTTCACCTCAGTCAAAATTAATGCTAATACTGAAAATGCTGTATTTCTTTCTGTCTCTGTTGGGCATGTTTTTAAAACTAGGTTTTTCCACGAATCCTTTGTGGTTTCAGACTTTATCCACGGAAAAGTGTACCCAATCTGACTCCATGCCCTTTACTGGGTCAATTTTTTGGTCACCTGTTTCTTGCTAATAAGATTGTTAAAACCAAAAATAAAAGCCCATCACATGAATTGGTAACTACCCACGGGAAGCCTGCAGACTTACTGCTTTCTCACCTCTACCAAGTGATGACCTCATTCCTTTCCTGAGTTTTCTGCCAAGCTCCCTCATTTATTTAAACAGTCATTTTAAAATTTCATTTCCTGTGGCAATTTTAGTTTCTTTGTAAGAGGAGACAGTGTCTGGGTCTCTAGACCTGTCATATTTCCAGAGTGGAAGCCATAAGCATGAGCTTTCTTGTTCACTTTAGAATTCGAGCACCATACAGGGTCTGGCATGAAAGCAGATACTACATAAACATGCACAGAATTACAATGGATGATATTGTGTATGTAAGTTTTTGCTTCTTTGGGTCATTATACAGAGTGCCCCAGTTTTTATCTTGCTCTTTTATTTATTATCATATTTTATTTTTATTATTAAAAACCATTTTTTTTTTGAAGTCCTAGTTAGTTCTTTTTTTCCAGTCTTTATGGTTCCAAAAAATATCTAGTTCCTAATCTTGTTTTATCACTTGCTCTTTTATTTTTATATATAATATATTAAAAACATTTTATGTTCTGTGCAATAATTAAATTTTATGGGTCTAATTCTTTCCATTTTTTTCATTCACAGTGTCCTGTTTCTTTTTGTGTAGGATTTAATATTATTAGTAGTAGTTTATACTTTTGGAACTCATAGGAACTCT
This sequence comes from Tragulus kanchil, assembly GCA_022376925.1. Lineage (NCBI taxonomy): Eukaryota > Metazoa > Chordata > Mammalia > Artiodactyla > Tragulidae > Tragulus > Tragulus kanchil. The sequence continues at coordinate 128,932,563 of JAIOJX010000005.1, read as the reverse complement.
TTAAGAATTTCATGGATTTTTAGTTTTTCCAGGGAATATTTGCATTTATTTCCACCAGAAGGCTGGAAACAGTATAATCTCCATCCATTTTAAAGTAAAAATTTCAGGTTATGGCTTTTCAGGCCCCAAATGGATGAACTCATTCCCCATTCCCTCATGAGGGCTGACACACAGGCCAAAGATTCTCATAGGAAACTTTTTCTTCACCTCAGTCAAAATTAATGCTAATACTGAAAATGCTGTATTTCTTTCTGTCTCTGTTGGGCATGTTTTTAAAACTAGGTTTTTCCACGAATCCTTTGTGGTTTCAGACTTTATCCACGGAAAAGTGTACCCAATCTGACTCCATGCCCTTTACTGGGTCAATTTTTTGGTCACCTGTTTCTTGCTAATAAGATTGTTAAAACCAAAAATAAAAGCCCATCACATGAATTGGTAACTACCCATGGGAAGCCTGCAGACTTACTGCTTTCTCACCTCTACCAAGTGATGACCTCATTCCTTTCCTGAGTTTTCTGCCAAGCTCCCTCATTTATTTAAACAGTCATTTTAAAATTTCATTTCCTGTGGCAATTTTAGTTTCTTTGTAAGAGGAGACAGTGTCTGGGTCTCTAGACCTGTCATATTTCCAGAGTGGAAGCCATAAGCATGAGCTTTCTTGTTCACTTTAGAATTCGAGCACCATACAGGGTCTGGCATGAAAGCAGATACTACATAAACATGCACAGAATTACAATGGATGATATTGTGTATGTAAGTTTTTTGCTTCTGGATCATTTATTCAGGACAAATTGAATTGCAGTTCTAGGTATAAACAGTTTAGTGTCTCCTATCATACATACTGCTTTTTTAAAAAAATACTTTCCAGAAAACATGTACAATACATACAGTAGTATATTCAGTATGCTGTAAATTTTTCCCAAATAGTAATTTGTTTCTTTTTACCTCTGAGGCCTGGGGACATCATCATTGAGTCTTGCCTCTATAATATGTGCTCCCTAATGACCTCTAAGGCACCAAACAGAATGCTGCAGAAACCAAAAAGTCTGCTTAACTGCTGATCCTGAATATTACAGAAGAAACAACATTAATTTGGCTTTTACTTGTGATGCAAGACTTCCAAAGACAGATTAATTAGTATGAATAAAGTGTATCTTCTCCTCATGAGACATGACTTCATCGCCTAGCTAAGGTCACATCCTCTTCTCAGTTTCTCTTCTACCCAAATCTACACTTATAGAATTTAGATAGAGACAACACAGTCCTCTTAATGTTCCTTGTAACAATTTTGACCATTAAAGGTTAAGTATTTCCATGGTACTAGAACTTACACACACAAGATCACTATTCTTATCTGCACTGATGGGCTGATATTTTCCCAAAGAAGAAATCCTCTTCAGTGTATTAATTAGCTTTGGCACTGGCTGATAGACAAGAAGGTCTCTAGGGCCTGATGTGATTTTCATTACACAACCAGAGTCTAGAAAATCAATTTTAGGAAAACCATACTCTGAGAATATCTTGCCTGGGGCTTTAGAAAGATTTAACTGAAGCTCTGAGAAAGAAAATAATTCTGTGTGTGTGTGTATGTGTGTGTGTTTATATGTGTGTGTGTGTGTGTGTGTAAAGAAACTGATACAAGAAGAGGTGCTTAGCGCATGTTTGGTGAATGGAATGAAAATATTTTAACCAATGAAAGTGTTACTCACTCATGTCCAACTCTTTGCAACCCCGCCGACTCTAGCCCACCAGGCTCCTCTGTCCATGGAATTCTCCAGGCAAGAATACTGCAGTAGGTAGGGCCATTGCCTTTTCAAGCACCATACAGGGTCTGGCATGAAAGCAGATACTACATAAACATGCACAGAATTACAATGGATGATATTGTGTATGTAAGTTTTTTGCTTCTGGATCATTTATTCAGGACAAATTGAATTGCAGTTCTAGGTATAAACAGTTTAGTGTCTCCTATCATACATACTGCTTTTTTAAAAAAATACTTTCCAGAAAACATGTACAATACATACAGTAGTATATTCAGTATGCTGTAAATTTTTCCCAAATAGTAATTTGTTTCTTTTTACCTCTGAGGCCTGGGGACATCATCATTGAGTCTTGCCTCTATAATATGTGCTCCCTAATGACCTCTAAGGCACCAAACAGAATGCTGCAGAAACCAAAAAGTCTGCTTAACTGCTGATCCTGAATATTACAGAAGAAACAACATTAATTTGGCTTTTACTTGTGATGCAAGACTTCCAAAGACAGATTAATTAGTATGAATAAAGTGTATCTTCTCCTCATGAGACATGACTTCATCGCCTAGCTAAGGTCACATCCTCTTCTCAGTTTCTCTTCTACCCAAATCTACACTTATAGAATTTAGATAGAGACAACACAGTCCTCTTAATGTTCCTTGTAACAATTTTGACCATTAAAGGTTAAGTATTTCCATGGTACTAGAACTTACACACACAAGATCACTATTCTTATCTGCACTGATGGGCTGATATTTTCCCAAAGAAGAAATCCTCTTCAGTGTATTAATTAGCTTTGGCACTGGCTGATAGACAAGAAGGTCTCTAGGGCCTGATGTGATTTTCATTACACAACCAGAGTCTAGAAAATCAATTTTAGGAAAACCATACTCTGAGAATATCTTGCCTGGGGCTTTAGAAAGATTTAACTGAAGCTCTGAGAAAGAAAATAATTCTGTGTGTGTGTGTATGTGTGTGTGTTTATATGTGTGTGTGTGTGTGTGTGTAAAGAAACTGATACAAGAAGAGGTGCTTAGCGCATGTTTGGTGAATGGAATGAAAATATTTTAACCAATGAAAGTGTTACTCACTCATGTCCAACTCTTTGCAACCCCGCCGACTCTAGCCCACCAGGCTCCTCTGTCCATGGAATTCTCCAGGCAAGAATACTGCAGTAGGTAGCCATTGCCTTTTCCAGGGAGTCTTCCTGACCTAGGGATCTAATGCAGGTATCCTGCATTGCAGGTGGATTCTTTACCATCTGAGCCACCAGGGAAGCCCCATATAGACAAATTGGTTTTTGGTTTTTTTTTTCTTCTTGGACTATAATGATATCAGAATCAGAATGTGATGATTCTGAGACCATGTCCTCTCCCTCATAGTTCCAGGTTTCTTGGGAGAAGGAATTACTACAGCAAAGATCATTCTCCTTTTCTCATTGTTGCGATGATCCCAGACAGCTCAGAATGCCCTCCTGGTTTTCAGCATGTACTCTTATTTGATTTTCATCCAGGAGTCTGGATCTAAGCTCAATATTCAGTTTATTGCTCATCCTCAGGTTTAGATCATTAATCATGGACAGAGTCTGAATCCCTACATGTAGTTTTTAATAGATTGTTTGTCAAAGGCTACCATATTAGGACAATTATCACCAACTGTTGAAACAATCTCAGAATCCCAGCGGTTTAGCAAAGAAAAGCTATCATACTCCTAATCAGACTGAGCACCTCTCCTTGGTTGCTCTGCTTTGAAAAACACACCAAAAACTAAATTTCTACCCTCATGTGGCTCTTAGCACTAATCTTTGCACTTTCTGGAAGTCCTTGGTTGGATTTTCTGCATTCAACTAGTAAGCAAGCAAGAAAGCAAGCAAGAAGGATCCTGAAAGTGGTTTTACAACCAAGCCTGGAAATGACCTATGTTAATTACATCTGCTCACATTCTGTTGGCCAGAAGCAGTCACATGATTTCAGCCAAAGTGCAAAAAAGGCAAAGACAGGGCTTCCTTGGTGGTCCAATGGGTAAGGACACTGCCTTGCCGTGCAAGGGGTGCCAGTTTGATCCCTGGCCTGGGAAGATCCCACGTGCTGCGGAGCAGCTGGACCCACGTGTTCAATTACCGAGCCGGAACTCTGAGTGCATGCGCCCAGAGCCGCTGCTCATGCGACAACAGAGGCCACTGCGATGGGAGGCCCACACGGGCCAAAGAACAGAGATGGATGAAAATGGATAAATAATGAAAGACCAATAGAAGTGGCCTTCCGGCCCTCCCTTGCCAACCACCCCCTCGCCCCAAATACTGGGGAGAGTAGATTCCCTTTTAAAAAAAAAGGCTAAGACATGTTTATAGGAGGAGGAAATATTAGTGATCATCTAGTTCCTCTCAGACATAGTTAATTTTTATGATCAGTATACTCCTCGAAATAGATATGGGCCTAATATTGAAAACTCAAGATCATAAAGAAGGTAGATAGTTGTTACTTATTTATATTGTAATCTGACATTGTATGTTAATATTCAAAATAATGGAATTAACTGAAATTGTTAGCATTCCACTATACCAGGAATAACCAAATTCAGTAATATGTTAGAGAAGAAAATATTCAAAACATACAAGGTAATTAGGAATAAATCTAATAAAAAGTTAAGAAACTTCATGGGGAAATTTAGAGAACCTTATTGAAGGACATAAAAAAGCTTTAATAAAATGAGAGAGACCTTCTGTTATAAAGATGAAGACTCTACATGCTAAACATGTCTTTAATCTCCAATTAATCTTTGAAGTCAATGCAATATAAAATATGAGAGACATATTTTAAATTTCAATGATAGAGATATAAATTAGCTACCAAGACATAAGTTGAAACAATCTCAGAATCCCAGCGGTTTAGCAAAGAAAAGCTATCATACTCCTAATCAGACTGAGCACCTCTCCTTGGTTGCTCTGCTTTGAAAACACACCAAAACTAAATTTCTCCCCTCATGTGGCTCTTAGCACTAATCTTTGCACTTTCTGGAAGTCCTTGGTTGGATTTTCTGCATTCAACTAGTAAGCAAGCAAGAAAGCAAGCAAGAAGGATCCTGAAAGTGGTTTTACAACCAAGCCTGGAAATGACCTATGTTAATTACATCTGCTCACATTCTGTTGGCCAGAAGCAGTCACATGATTTCAGCCAAAGTGCAAAAAAGGCAAAGACAGGGCTTCCTTGGTGGTCCAATGGGTAAGGACACTGCCTTGCCGTGCAAGGGGTGCCAGTTTGATCCCTGGCCTGGGAAGATCCCACGTGCTGCGGAGCAGCTGGACCCACGTGTTCAATTACCGAGCCGGAACTCTGGAGTGCATGCGCCCAGAGCCGCTGCTCTGCGACAACAGAGGCCACTGCGATGGGAGGCCCACACGGGCCAAAGAACAGAGATGGATGAAAATGGATAAATAATGAAAGACCAATAGAAGTGGCCTTCCGGCCCCTCCCTTGCCAACCACCCCCCCCCCCCTCGCCCCAAATACTGGAGAGAGTAGATTCCCTTTTAAAAAAAAAGGCTAAGACATGTTTATAGGAGGAGGAAATATTAGTGATCATCTAGTTCCTCTCAGACATAGTTAATTTTTATGATCAGTATACTCCTCGAAATAGATATGGGCCTAATATTGAAAACTCAAGATCATAAAGAAGGTAGATAGTTGTTACTTATTTATATTGTAATCTGACATTGTATGTTAATATTCAAAATAATGGAATTAACTGAAATTGTTAGCATTCCACTATACCAGGAATAACCAAATTCAGTAATATGTTAGAGAAGAAAATATTCAAAACATACAAGGTAATTAGGAATAAATCTAATAAAAAGTTAAGAAACTTCATGGGGAAATTTAGAGAACCTTATTGAAGGACATAAAAAAGCTTTAATAAAATGAGAGAGACCTTCTGTTATAAAGATGAAGACTCTACATGCTAAACATGTCTTTTAATCTCCAATTAATCTTTGAAGTCAATGCAATATAAAATATGAGAGACATATTTTAAATTTCATATGAATAGAGGATATAAATTAGCTAAAACAATTTCATAAAAGAGTGACAAGGAGAGAGATTTTGCCCTACCAGATTTCAAGCATTGCTGTAATGATATAATTACAAAAAATGTGTGAGACTGATGGAAACGTAGACAATAAATGAATGGAATAGAAAGAACTCAGGCAGGCTTCCCTGGTGGTCCAGTGGGTAAAGAGTTCACTTTGTGGTGCAAGGGGCACAAGTTCGATCCCTGGCCAGGGAAAATCCCACATGCCCAGGAACAGCTGGACGGGTATGTCCAATTACAAACCTGCGTGTTCTGGAGTGCATGCGCCTAGAGCCGGTGCTCTGCAACAACAGAGGCCACTGTGATGGGAGGCCCACACATGCCAAAGAATAAAGATGGATGAAAAATACAAACGATGACTTAGAAGCAAAAAAAAAAAAAAAAAAGAACTCAGGAACAACCACACATTTATGAGATCTATAATAGTATATAATAGAGGTGCTATCATAAATCAAAGAGAAGAGTTAGGAATTGAGAGACTACTTAATGGCTTCCTAGTAGGAAAAAAAAAAAAAAAAGAATCCCACTTAGAGCAACACAAAAATAATTTACAGATGCACTTAAATATAAGATGAAAAGTAATTCTTTAAAGCTGTTATAGAAAACAATATAGACTACTCATATAATTTCTGGTAGCTACATATTTCTTTAAACACACCAAGCACTTACCACAGAGGGAAACAGAAAAAAGTTATCATATCAAAATTAAAACAGTCTGTTTGAAAAAGTTCTCCTTTAACCATTTTAAGTGCCAAGCAACAGAACAACAGAAAATTTTGCAGTATCTTTAAGAATACCTAGAAGAGTGAAGGAAATTTTAGAAATTAATAAGAATATAATCAAATATAATCAAAAGAGCTCAAAATAAATATGGGAAAGGAATATGAACAAGAAATTCAAAGAAATATAGGAGTGTCCAGTAAGCTCATAAAAAGGTGCTAAGCTTCACCAATAACCAGGGAAGTAAAAATTAAAAAATAATCTATTATGTGTGACCCATAAGAATGTCAATATTAAGTCCAACAATAGTAAATGTTGATGTGGATGTGAATAGTGGTCTTCTGATATCCTGTTAATCCAAAGTCTGGGCCATAAAATAAACCTTAATAATATCAAAAAAATTTTAATCTTAGATATTATAATCTCTAACTAAATAAGATTAAATTAGAAATCAGTTACAATGAGATAACTCTAAAAAAATCTTCAAATGTTTAAAAATCAAAGATCATGTTTATAAGTATCACATAGGATGAAAAAGAAAAAATAAGAGAAATTAGGAAATATTTCAAACAATGATAAAAATCATGGGAGGAACAAGAGTGTGCAATGCCTAGAGTGAATTTATAACTTAAATATATTGGGAAAAAAATGCTTTAAAATCAATTATCTAAATTTCTACCTCCTGAGAATGAATTGTAGACAGGGAAACGCTCCAAACACATCCTGGAAGGAGGGTTTCTAAAGGTCCCTGAGCACTCTGACACCTGAGGGCCTTGACAACAAAAACCAGGAAAGGTGGGAAAATGAAGCAATTATCCAGATGATTCAAAGCAAACAACCTCAAATCAAACCAAAATAAGGGGTATAAACCCACACCCACCATTTTCATTAACAATTGGAATTTGTCAAGTGAATGTGAGCTTTCCAGTCAAGATTTTGGGGATAATTGTCATAATTCTTCACTCTGCATATGCACAACTCAAGAAGCCTCCGCTCTGCAACACCTTCCCACAAGGGTTCCTTAAAGGAGGTGCAGTCATTTACACTGGCTGCCTCCTCATTCACAAACATCAAGAAAGTACAGGAAATTGAGACTTTATGCCTCCTAAGACGGGGGATGTGGGTGTAAAAGAAAATTTTGCAGTATCTTTAAGAATACCTAGAAGAGTGAAGGAAATTTTAGAAATTAATAAGAATATAATCAAATATAATCAAAAGAGCTCAAAATAAATATGGGAAAGGAATATGAACAAGAAATTCAAAGAAATATAGGAGTGTCCAGTAAGCTCATAAAAAGGTGCTAAGCTTCACCAATAACCAGGGAAGTAAAAATTAAAAAATAATCTATTATGTGTGACCCATAAGAATGTCAATATTAAGTCCAACAATAGTAAATGTTGATGTGGATGTGAATAGTGGTCTTCTGATATCCTGTTAATCCAAAGTCTGGGCCATAAAATAAACCTTAATAATATCAAAAAAATTTTAATCTTAGATATTATAATCTCTAACTAAATAAGATTAAATTAGAAATCAGTTACAATGAGATAACTCTAAAAAAATCTTCAAATGTTTAAAAATCAAAGATCATGTTTATAAGTATCACATAGGATGAAAAAGAAAAAATAAGAGAAATTAGGAAATATTTCAAACAATGATAAAAATCATGGGAGGAACAAGAGTGTGCAATGCCTAGAGTGAATTTATAACTTAAATATATTGGGAAAAAAAATGCTTTAAAATCAATTATCTAAATTTCTACCTCCTGAGAATGAATTGTAGACAGGGAAACGCTCCAAACACATCCTGGAAGGAGGGTTTCTAAAGGTCCCTGAGCACTCTGACACCTGAGGGCCTTGACAACAAAAACCAGGAAAGGTGGGAAAATGAAGCAATTATCCAGATGATTCAAAGCAAACAACCTCAAATCAAACCAAAATAAGGGGTATAAACCCACACCCACCATTTTCATTAACAATTGGAATTTGTCAAGTGAATGTGAGCTTTCCAGTCAAGATTTTGGGGATAATTGTCATAATTCTTCACTCTGCATATGCACAACTCAAGAAGCCTCCGCTCTGCAACACCTTCCCACAAGGGTTCCTTAAAGGAGGTGCAGTCATTTACACTGGCTGCCTCCTCATTCACAAACATCAAGAAAGTACAGGAAATTGAGACTTTATGCCTCCTAAGAGCGGTGTTTGGGGCATGTGGGTGTAAACAGATTGATCTTCTAAAAGCACAGTTTTGATCACCTCACTCCTTTGCTCAGAAACCTTCCACCTCCCCATTATCCAATAAATCCTGTTTCTGCTCCTTCCCCAGACATCCAATTCTCACCTTTTGTACCTGTTTTCTAACAGCTGTCCAAAATGTTCTCTGGCCTGCAACAAAACAGCCACTTCCAATTGGTACATTCTGCTGACCCATACCTTTACTTGTGCTCTTCTGGCTCCAAATCCCTTTTTCCCACCCTTGCTTTTATCCTGCTCATGCCTATTAAAAAGAGTTTTTCCTTTTTTTTCAACAAATTTTTTTTTTTTTTGGCTATGCTGAGCATGATATGGGATCTTAAGTTTCCTGGCCAGGGGTTAAAACCATGCCCCCTGCCTTGGAAGTGTGGAATCTTAACAGCTGGACTGCCAGGGAAGTCCTGAGCTTTTCCACTTTGGCACACCTAAAATATTTTGCTTTTATCTCTTGATAGTTCTCAATTTTTCCTTGCGTTAGTTGATAATAACTATTTGAGCAAGCATTTTAGCTCCTCTACTAGATTTTTAAGCCCCCTTGAGGCTGTCTTAGTAATCACAAATAAAATTACCTAAATTGTCCAGCATGCTATCTTTTCTAGGTTATACACTTTCAGGGGAGATGTCAGTTTATAAAAATTCCAACTTTTTCTAGGATGGGCCCCTGACAACCATGCAGGTGATTTGTGATATCTTCTGGCCATAAGTGGCTATTTTTGGTTGACATGTAAACCATTGTTTGATCTTATATAACTTAGAATTTTTACCAGGAAACCAAAATATTAACCCACCCACCATTTTCATTAACAATTGGAATTTGTCAAGTGAATGTGAGCTTTCCAGTCAAGATTTTGGGGATAATTGTCATAATTCTTCACTCTGCATATGCACAACTCAAGAAGCCTCCGCTCTGCAACACCTTCCCACAAGGGTTCCTTAAAGGAGGTGCAGTCATTTACACTGGCTGCCTCCTCATTCACAAACATCAAGAAAGTACAGGAAATTGAGACTTTATGCCTCCTAAGAGCGGTGTTTGGGGCATGTGGGTGTAAACAGATTGATCTTCTAAAAGCACAGTTTTGATCACCTCACTCCTTTGCTCAGAAACCTTCCCCCCCCCCATTATCCAATAAATCCTGTTTCTGCTCCTTCCCCAGACATCCAATTCTCACCTTTTGTACCTGTTTTCTAACAGCTGTCCAAAATGTTCTCTGGCCTGCAACAAAACAGCCACTTCCAATTGGTACATTCTGCTGACCCATACCTTTACTTGTGCTCTTCTGGCTCCAAATCCTTTTTCCCACCCTTGCTTTTATCCTGCTCATGCCTATTAAAAAGAGTTTTTCCTTTTTTTTCAACAAATTTTTTTTTTTTTTGGCTATGCTGAGCATGATATGGGATCTTAAGTTTCCTGGCCAGGGGTTAAAACCATGCCCCCTGCCTTTCAACTGTCGAATCTTAACATCTGTACCTCCAGGTAAGTCCTGAGCTTTTCCACTTTGGCACACCTAAAATATTTTGCTTTTATCTCTTGATAGTTCTCAATTTTTCCTTGCGTTAGTTGATAATAACTATTTGAGCAAGCATTTTAGCTCCTCTACTAGATTTTTAAGCCCCCTTGAGGCTGTCTTAGTAATCACAAATAAAATTACCTAAATTGTCCAGCATGCTATCTTTTCTAGGTTATACACTTTCAGGGGAGATGTCAGTTTATAAAAATTCCAACTTTTTCTAGGATGGGCCCCTGACAACCATGCAGGTGATTTGTGATATCTTCTGGCCATAAGTGGCTATTTTTGGTTGACATGTAAACCATTGTTTGATCTTATATAACTTAGAATTTTTAACCAAGAGACATAAGAATTAGAGGAATATGGTGACTAAGTCCTATTAATAGTGGTTCTCTAAAGAGACAACTTAACGACTCAGGGGCAGAAGTTTACAATACATTCTGGGTTTTGTCCACTCTAATGACACAGTGTTTGACTCTTCTATAAGTACTATTTAGACACTCTCATGTCCTTCCAAAAAATTTCTTTGTTGCTTAAGCTAGCTCAAACTAGCTTCCTTGACTTTCATCAACACTCCCAAAATAGTCACTAGTATATTTAGCTCTTATTTAGATGTTCAAAATCTGTTGAATAAAGACTGAGTACAGATTGGTGGTAGTGATGAAAGAATAAGGAACTGTATCAAGAGATTTGAAAATATTTAAATTTTTGAGTCAAGGAAAGATAAAGGCATTTTGGTCTTTGGATATATTACTGGGGTATTTCACTAATCTGGAGGTGGACCGTAACGTATTTGAATTCATTATTAATAGCCTTTGGCCTTTTAAAACCTGAGCCTTCACATATTTCTGCAATATCAATTATTACTTCAATTTAATATTTGAAGATCTAAAATGTGGAAGGAGATAGAGAAGTTACCAGGATGGGAAAAGGGAGAGACCTCACTTTTAAGCAACTTACAATCTCTTCTGAGACTGAAAGATACACAAATAATCATAGCAAAATTACTTCTCCAGTCTTAGATCTAGAAGCAAGCTCTGGGATTTCAGCATAGAATGTAATGATGGAGTGCTCCGAGGAAAAACCCAAGGTGGACAAGGGTGTCTCTAGAGCATAATCCCACCATAGATGTGTTCCCTCTAAAGGCAAACGGGCTGCTCTTTATCCCCTGGTCAGGCACAGACTATGGACAGCTTAGGTGCATGGCAGGTCTCCTCTTCCCAGGGTAGGAGACTCCCTTTAGCAGAAGGCAATTCTCTGGAGAAGATAGTCATAAGCCCTTAGCTAAAAATACTCAGAACAGCTATAGAGTAGGTGCAGGGACCCAGTTAAATGGAATACAGAGAGCCTGAGATGGGGAGCAATGTATATTTTGGCTCTCACTTAGCATGTGCTCAATGGTTTTTGAGTAAGGATCAAGGTCTCCTACAAAGCATCTATAGCACAAAAGCTTGCAAGCAGAGGTAAAGGGAGAAAAGTGGAAGTGTTAGTCATTCAGTTGTGTCTGACTCTTTGTGACCCCATTGGCTGGAGCCCTCAAGACTCCTCTGTCCATGGAATTCTCCAGGCAAGAATACTGGAGTGGGTATTGCCTTTTCCAGGGAATCTGCCCAATTCAGGGATCAAACCTGGGTCATCTGAATTGTAGGCAAATTCTTTACCCTCTGAGCCACTAAGAAAGCCAAGGTAAGTACCCATGCAAAACTGTCTTGGAGGGCTTCCCCTGGTGGTCCAGTGGGTAAGGACACCGCCTTGCAGTGCAAAGGGCACCGGTTCGAGCCCTGGCCTGGGAAGATCCCAGTGCTGTGGAGCGGCTGGACCGATGTGTCCAATCACCGAGCCAGAGCTCTGGAGCGCATGTGCCCAGAGCCGGTGCTCTGCAACGACAGACGCCACCGCGATGGGAGGCCCACAGGAGCCAAAGAACGAAGACGAATGAAAATAGAGACATGAAAGACCAATAGAAGTGGCCCGCCCACTCCCCTCCCTCCCCAACCCGACTCCCGCCCAAAGTAAATAAATAAATAAATCTTTAAAAAAAAAAAAAAAAAAAACCTGTGTTGGACAAGAACTTCATTTTTTTTCGTGACTATAGACTGTATCCCTTTGTGAAACACCTGTGAACTTATGAGATCCATGAGACTTTGAATAGGCATCTCGAATCCTGAATATGTGAAAATACAAAGAGGCTGAAAAAGTAAGCTCAACTAAACACTCTGGTCACGGTGGTGGTCGTGGGGAAGAGATTCTCTAACCGGACCATACCAGCTGGTGGACCTGATGCCACATAGCCCGAGTATGTATGTTTTCTACTTTGGTCAAGGGCCTTACATGTCTCACCTTGCATTAGGCTTTTAATCTGTAGCCATCTTTTCACATGGAAGTTGGATATAATTTCAACTCAAATAAATTCAGAGTTTAAATGTGCCTCCTTTGTTACCTTGCTTCCTGATATTTTTCCCTATTCTATTCCCTTTCCACTCTTTGATCTAGGCTTTTAATCTCAATCATCTGCCCCTTACTGATTACTCTTAAAAGGAGTCCTGATATATACAAGTGTGTCTTCATTTTCTTTTAAATTCAAAGTGATGCTCAGCTTTCCCAGTTCCCACAGCCTTTCAAAGTTGATGTTCCCTCCCTCTTCTCCCCTGCAGTGGTCTCCATCTTCCCATCGGATATAAACCTGAGGTTAAGCCATTTTTCCATTTAGTGGTCATCATACATTCCCCACTGCTCTATTAAGTACTTCTATGCCCTCAAGAAACTCTCCTTATTTATCTACAATAAGCCCATTATTTAAAGACAATGAAGAAAGAATAATTTATAGACCCTACCAATTAGGATAATGTCTGCTTTAAGAATTAGGAGTTCCATCACTTAATGCCTTTGCTTGACTTGGCTCTTTCTTCATGAACTTAGCCTGCCCTGATTCAGCATGAGTAGCTGGATAGCAATATGAAGACAGCTTTTGGAAAATTCCACATGTGTAAGATTAACTCAATTTGAAATGAATGATATCTTCAGACAAGGAGCTCATGGACCAGTGAAGTGGCATGAGACACCAGTGATTTCCCCTTCAGCTGTGTAATAAAAACAGAAAGACTGACATCTGCTTTAACTTCACCGAACTACCTGCTAACATTTCTTAAGAATTCTTTTTCTAGAACTCTGCTTCCCAATCTGGGCATCCCCAGTGGTTCAGCTGGTATAATTCCCACCTTCCAAGGCAGGAGATGCAAGAGATACAGGTTTGACTCCCTGGATCAGGAAGATCCCCTAGAGGAAGAAATAGTAACTTAGTCCAATATTCTTTTTCTTTTTTTTTTTTTTAATTTTGGCCTCTTTTATTGGTCTTTCATTTATTTATTTTCATCCATCTTAATTCTTCGGCCTGTGTAGGCCTCCCATCACGGTGACCTCTCTGGTTGCAGAGCACTGACTCCGGCACACGTGCTACAGAGCGCTGGCTTGTAATTGGACACACCAATCCAGCTGCTCCGCGGCACTTAGGATCTTCCTGTGCCAGGGATCAAACTGGTGCCCCTTGCACTGACTCTTTACCCACTGAACCACCAGGGAAGCCCAGTCCAATATTCTTATTTGGGAAAACCCATGGTCAGAAAAGGGGTACAGCATCTGGGATTGCAAAGTCAGACACAACTGAACAAGTGCATGAACACACACACACACTGTTTTCCAATCTAAAAACTCTGCCACATACCACTTACTATATTTGGATATTTCTCATACTTACTGGGGGAACTGCAGTCCTCATGCCCTTTGACCCAGAGCTTGAGCGCTTCTAGGAGTTCAACTTGAAAAAATTATCAGAAGTACAGGTGAAGTATCTTTATCTCTAAAGATATTCACAGCAAATTTATTTATAATAGGAGCAGTGGGGAGAACCTCCAAAACATAAGACTAGTTTAAAAAAAGTGATCCAAAATAATCCAAAAAATGATCCAAAATAAGCAAAGTAATCTATATCCATTAAATCAAAGATTGTCACGAAATTTTTAATGGAATGAGGAAATGTTTATGATACAATGTCAAAAAATAACAAAAAATTTGAAGATAAAACATTTCAAATACCTATATCAAAAGAAGGAATGAAATATTTAAAAATATTAAATGTTGGATCCAACCACAGTTACTAACTAGGCTATGGATTATGGATTTTTTTCCTTCTTTATGCTTTTCAGTGTTATTGATAATTTTGAAAATAACTGTAATTTTTTCAATTCAAATAAAACAAAAAATAAATCACCTTAGAAAGATAATACATTCACAAAGGTGATTGTATTACCAAAGTTGTGCCTCCACAGAGCTCAGAAGAATTCACAAAGTTTCCTTAAGGAGACAGAAGAAGGAGGCATAGCCCCATGGGATACAAAGACAGAACAAAAGGAAAGAATGGCAAACCTTTAACTGCACCTGCCCCAGGGTAAGACACCTTTGCCAGTTATTTATGAATCCTCCAGAAATGCTGTCTAAACCACCTGCCTAAAGAGACAGATTCTTTTTAAGCTAAGGTGTCATTAGATTCATAACTTAACTTTTAGCAGTGAAACTATTTTAAATGTTTCCTGAAGGATTTCCTTCTAAAAACAATGTGTCCCGTCAGCCTCTAGGGACATGATTATTAACACACTGCATTAATTTTTAAATTTTAAATGATGGTAAGGATACAGCAAAATTCAGTGTAACAATACTTTGCTAAGATCATTACTAATTCTTTTTATATGATTACCAGAGCACCATCAG
Source organism: Tragulus kanchil (assembly GCA_022376925.1). NCBI lineage: Eukaryota > Metazoa > Chordata > Mammalia > Artiodactyla > Tragulidae > Tragulus > Tragulus kanchil. The sequence goes on along the minus strand of JAIOJX010000005.1, from coordinate 128,917,477 downwards.
AAAGGATCTAAGTTGTCTCATTCATTTCATAGGTATGAAACTGATATCCACAGATATAAGAAAACAGGGTGTTTGATCTGGTAATTAAAATTCCAGTTTTGTCTACAAGTTTAAAATCTCTTTCCATAATATCATGCTAATTCCACAATTCTCCTATTGAAAGAATCTAGAGGAATGGCTCAACCACATAGGAAGGTTAAACCTAACCACTTCATATTGTAAATTATCTGATTTCTTTTATACTACCCCCCATTTTCATTCAATCAATCATATTGTCACTGACGGCCAAGAACTGAATTGTTTCCCCCACTCACATATTTTGAAGTCCTAACTCTCAATGTGATAGTATTTAGGGGTGTGGCCTTTGGAAGGTAATTGGGTTTCCATGAATCGCAAAGGTGGGATTCTCATGATAGGGGCAGAGCCCTTAGAAGAAGCAATTGTTCTTTCTCTCTTATTCATACATGGATGCTACAAGAATAAAGCCATCTGCAAACCAGAAAGAGGATTTTCACCAGGGTCTGACACCCACATCTCAGAATTCTTAGCCTTCTTAGAATCCATTTCCCAGTTTTGAAAAGTACCAGTTCCTTCATAACCTCTGCCCTAGGTGTTAATTTTTTCAATTACATGAGATAACACACCCACTTTAGTGTTTAACATGTCTGGGTTGAAGTTTCTGTTTCTCAAAGTTAAACTTTCTACTAAATACAACTGACTTAGATCTCAGATCCAGAATCAGGATTTATATATGTCCCATAGTCAGTATCCAATAGATACTTTCATAGATGACCCATTCATAGTTACTATTCCATGATTCAAATCATTTATACTTTAGTTGGTCTTAAGGATTTTCACTGTGGTATAGTTTTCTGTTATTGCTACCACAAATTACCACAAACTTAATGACTTAAAGAAATACACATTGATTTTCCTACAGTCTAGAGGCCAAACGTCTGAAGTCAGTTTCACTGGGCTAAAGGAAAGATGTTAACAGAACTGGTTCCTTCTGGACGCTCTCAGAAATCATATGGTTTCTGGTCTTTATAGCTCCTGAAACTGCCTGCATTCCTTGATTTATGAACCTCAAAGCCACTTACTTCTTTTTTTTTTTTTATTCTTTATTTTAAAGGTTTTACAGAGTTTTGTAGTTCACAGCCATGTATGTTCCCAGATCAGTCATATGCATATCCATGGTCCCCATCCCCCCAGTTCCCCCCATTTCACCCCCGCCAACCTTCCCCCCAAGCCATTGTAAGCAAACTTCTGCCCTTTTGAAGCTCTTTCCATAATATCATGCTAATTCCACAATTCTCCTAGAAAGAATCTAGAGGAATGGCTCAACCACATAGGAAGGTTAAACCTAACCACTTCATATTGTAAATTATCTGATTTCTTTTATACTACCCCCCATTTTCATTCAATCAATCATATTGTCACTGACGGCCAAGAACTGAATTGTTTCCCCCACTCACATATTTTGAAGTCCTAACTCTCAATGTGATAGTATTTAGGGGTGTGGCCTTTGGAAGGTAATTGGGTTTCCATGAATCGCAAAGGTGGGATTCTCATGATAGGGGCAGAGCCCTTAGAAGAAGCAATTGTTCTTTCTCTCTTATTCATACATGGATGCTACAAGAATAAAGCCATCTGCAAACCAGAAAGAGGATTTTCACCAGGGTCTGACACCCACATCTCAGAATTCTTAGCCTTCTTAGAATCCATTTCCCAGTTTTGAAAAGTACCAGTTCCTTCATAACCTCTGCCCTAGGTGTTAATTTTTTCAATTACATGAGATAACACACCCACTTTAGTGTTTAACATGTCTGGGTTGAAGTTTCTGTTTCTCAAAGTTAAACTTTCTACTAAATACAACTGACTTAGATCTCAGATCCAGAATCAGGATTTATATATGTCCCATAGTCAGTATCCAATAGATACTTTCATAGATGACCCATTCATAGTTACTATTCCATGATTCAAATCATTTATACTTTAGTTGGTCTTAAGGATTTTCACTGTGGTATAGTTTTCTGTTATTGCTACCACAAATTACCACAAACTTAATGACTTAAAGAAATACACATTGATTTTCCTACAGTCTAGAGGCCAAACGTCTGAAGTCAGTTTCACTGGGCTAAAGGAAAGATGTTAACAGAACTGGTTCCTTCTGGACGCTCTCAGAAATCATATGGTTTCTGGTCTTTATAGCTCCTGGAAACTGCCTGCATTCCTTGATTTATGAACCTCAAAGCCACTTACTTCTTTTTTTTTTTTTATTCTTTATTTTAAAGGTTTTACAGAGTTTTGTAGTTCACAGCCATGTATGTTCCCAGATCAGTCATATGCATATCCATGGTCCCCATCCCCCCAGTTCCCCCCATTTCACCCCTCCAAACCTTCGCCCCAAGCCATTGTAAGCACTCCTATTCTCTTAGCACTATGACACTAGCTATCTTTTCCACACATAACAGTATAGGCTTCCATGTTACTCCCTCCATGCTTCCCCCTCCCTGTTTCTTCCCCACAATGTCCCTATGTCTATGCTCTGTTTTTCCATGAGTTCCCTGCGTGTGTTATCAAGACCGTCCTACTAGATTCCATATATATGTGTTAGTATACTGTATTTGTCTTTCTCTTTTTGACTCACTTCACTTTTTATGATAGGTTCTAGAGCCAGCCACTTCATTAGGACTGAGTCTTCTGCATTTCTTTTAGCAGTTGAGTAGTATTCCATTGTATATATGTACCAGGGCTTCTGGATCCATTCATTCGTCGATGGACATCTAGGTTGCTTCCATGTTCTGGCTATTGTATAGAGAGCTGCAATGAACATTGGGGTACAGGTGCTTCTTTCAGTTTTGATTTCATCAGGATATAAGCCTGATAGTGGGATTGCTGGGTCATAGGGTGCTTCTATTTTTAGGTTTTTAAGAAATCTCCATACTGTCTTCCATGGAGGCTGTATCAATTGACATTCCCACCAGCAATGCAAGAGGGTTCCCTTTTCTCCGCACCCTCTCCAGCATTTATTGTCTGCAGATTTTTTGATGATGGCCATTCTGGCGGGTGTGAGGTGGTATCTCATTGTAGTTTTAATTTGCATTTCTCTAATAATAAGCGAGGTTGAGCATCGTTTCATGTGCTTTTGGGCCATCTGTATGTCCTCTTTGGAGAGGCGTCTCTTTAGATCTTATTCCCATTTTTTGACTGGGTTGTTCGTTTTCCCTGTGCTGAGTTGTCTGAGTTGCTTGTGGATTTTGGAGATTAATTCTTTGTCTGTTGTTTCATTTGCTATGATTTTCTCCCACTCTGCGGGGTGTCTGTTGAGCTTTTTTGTAATTTCTTTTGCTGTACAAAAGCTTTGAAGTTTCATGAGGTGCCACATGTTCATTTTTCTTTTCAGTTCTGCTATTTTAGTAGGTGGGTCAGAGAAGATCTTGCTTTGATTGATGTCCTTGAGGGTTTTGTCTATATTCTCTTCTAAGAGTTTGATGGTTTCTGGTCTTACATTTAGGTCTTTAATCCATTTTGAGCTGATCTTAGTGTATGGTGCCAGGGAATGTTCCAACTTCATTTTCTTGCATGTAGCTGTCCAATTCTCCCAGCACCACTTGTTGAAGAGGCTGTCTTTGTCCCATTTTTTAGCTTCTCCTCCTCTGTCAAAAATAAGGTACCCATAGGAACGTGGGTTTATCTCTGGGTTCTCTATCTTGTTCCATTGGCCTATAGTTCTGTTTTTGTGCCAGTACCATACTGTCTTGATGACAGTTGCTTTGTAGTAGAGTCTGAAGTTAGGGAGGCTGATTCCTCCAGCTCTATTTTTCTTTCTCAGGATTGCTTTGGCTACTCAAGGTCTTTTGTGTTTCCATATGAACTGTGTGATTCTTTGGTCTAGTTCTGTGAGAAATGTCAGTGGAAGTTGAATAGGTATTGCATTGAATCTGTAGATGATATTTGGTAGTATGGTCATTTTCACAATATTGATTCTTCCGACCCAGGAACATGGAATATCTCTCCATCTGTTTAAGTTTTGTTTTTTCTTTAATTTCTTTACAGTTCTTTTGTTTCTTTGGGTAGGGTTCCCTTTTCTCTGCACCCTCTCCAGCATTTATTGTCTGCATATTTTTGATGATGGCCATTCTGGCGGGTGTGAGGTGGTATCTCATTGTAGTTTTAATTTGCATTTCTCTAATAATAAGCGAGGTTGAGCATCGTTTCATGTGCTTTTGGGCCATCTGTATGTCCTCTTTGGAGAGGCGTCTCTTTAGATCTTATTCCCATTTTTTGACTGGGTTGTTCGTTTTCCCTGTGCTGAGTTGTCTGAGTTGCTTGTGGATTTTGGAGATTAATTCTTTGTCTGTTGTTTCATTTGCTATGATTTTCTCCCACTCTGCGGGGTGTCTGTTGAGCTTTTTTGTAATTTCTTTTGCTGTACAAAAGCTTTGAAGTTTCATGAGGTGCCACATGTTCATTTTTCTTTTCAGTTCTGCTATTTTAGTAGGTGGGTCAGAGAAGATCTTGCTTTGATTGATGTCCTTGAGGGTTTTGTCTATATTCTCTTCTAAGAGTTTGATGGTTTCTGGTCTTACATTTAGGTCTTTAATCCATTTTGAGCTGATCTTAGTGTATGGTGCCAGGGAATGTTCCAACTTCATTTTCTTGCATGTAGCTGTCCAATTCTCCCAGCACCACTTGTTGAAGAGGCTGTCTTTGTCCCATTTTTTAGCTTCTCCTCCTCTGTCAAAAATAAGGTACCCATAGGAACGTGGGTTTATCTCTGGGTTCTCTATCTTGTTCCATTGGCCTATAGTTCTGTTTTTGTGCCAGTACCATACTGTCTTGATGACAGTTGCTTTGTAGTAGAGTCTGAAGTTAGGGAGGCTGATTCCTCCAGCTCTATTTTTCTTTCTCAGGATTGCTTTGGCTACTCAAGGTCTTTTGTGTTTCCATATGAACTGTGTGATTCTTTGGTCTAGTTCTGTGAGAAATGTCAGTGGAAGTTGAATAGGTATTGCATTGAATCTGTAGATGATATTTGGTAGTATGGTCATTTTCACAATATTGATTCTTCCGACCCAGGAACATGGAATATCTCTCCATCTGTTTAAGTCTTCTTTAATTTCTTTCATGAGTGTCTTGTAATTTTCTGTGTACAGTTCTTTTGTTTCTTTGGGTAGGTTTATTCCTAGATATTTGATTCTTTTGGTTGCAATGGTGAAGGGGACTGCCTCTTTGATTTTGTTTTCTGATTTTTCATTGTTTGTGTATAGGAAAGCCAGTGATTTTTGTGTGTTGACTTTGTATCCTGCGACTTTGCTGAATTCATTGATTAGCTCTAGTAGCTTTGTAATAGAGTCTTTGGGATTTTCTATGTGTAATATCATGTCATCTGCAAAAAGACAGAGCTTGACTTCTTCCTTTCCAATCTGGATTCCTTTGATTTCTATCTCTTCTCTTATTGCCGTTGCTAGAACTTCCAGGACTATGTTGAATAGGAGTGGTGAAAGTGGACAGACCTGTCTTGTTCCTGATCTTAGAGGGAATGCTTTCAGTTTTTCACCGTTGAGGATAATGTTTGCTGTGGGCTTCTCATATATGGCTTTCACTATGTTCCTTCTATGCCCATTTTCTGAAGAGTTTTTATTATGAATGGGTGTTGTACTTTGTCAAAGGCTTTTTCTGCATCTACTGAGATGATCATGTGATTTTTGTCTCTCAGTTTGTTGATATGGTGTATCATATTGATTGATTTGTGGATGTTGAAGAATCCTTGCATGCCTGGGATGAACCCGACTTGATCATGATGTATGAGCTTTTTGATGTGTCATTGAATTCTGTTTGCTAGGATTTTGTTGAGGATCTTGGCATCTAAGTTCATCAGGGAAATTGGTCTGTAATTTTCCTTTTTTGTGCCAGTACCATACTGTCTTGATGACAGTTGCTTTGTAGTAGAGTCTGAAGTTAGGGAGGCTGATTCCTCCAGCTCTATTTTTCTTTCTCAGGATTGCTTTGGCTACTCAAGGTCTTTTGTGTTTCCATATGAACTGTGTGATTCTTTGGTCTAGTTCTGTGAGAAATGTCAGTGGAAGTTGAATAGGTATTGCATTGAATCTGTAGATGATATTTGGTAGTATGGTCATTTTCACAATATTGATTCTTCCGACCCAGGAACATGGAATATCTCTCCATCTGTTTAAGTCTTCTTTAATTTCTTTCATGAGTGTCTTGTAATTTTCTGTGTACAGTTCTTTTGTTTCTTTGGGTAGGTTTATTCCTAGATATTTGATTCTTTTGGTTGCAATGGTGAAGGGGACTGCCTCTTTGATTTTGTTTTCTGATTTTTCATTGTTTGTGTATAGGAAAGCCAGTGATTTTTGTGTGTTGACTTTGTATCCTGCGACTTTGCTGAATTCATTGATTAGCTCTAGTAGCTTTGTAATAGAGTCTTTGGGATTTTCTATGTGTAATATCATGTCATCTGCAAAAAGACAGAGCTTGACTTCTTCCTTTCCAATCTGGATTCCTTTGATTTCTATCTCTTCTCTTATTGCCGTTGCTAGAACTTCCAGGACTATGTTGAATAGGAGTGGTGAAAGTGGACAGACCTGTCTTGTTCCTGATCTTAGAGGGAATGCTTTCAGTTTTTCACCGTTGAGGATAATGTTTGCTGTGGGCTTCTCATATATGGCTTTCACTATGTTCCTTCTATGCCCATTTTCTGAAGAGTTTTTATTATGAATGGGTGTTGTACTTTGTCAAAGGCTTTTTCTGCATCTACTGAGATGATCATGTGATTTTTGTCTCTCAGTTTGTTGATATGGTGTATCATATTGATTGATTTGTGGATGTTGAAGAATCCTTGCATGCCTGGGATGAACCCGACTTGATCATGATGTATGAGTTTTTTGATGTGTCATTGAATTCTGTTTGCTAGGATTTTGTTGAGGATCTTGGCATCTAAGTTCATCAGGGAAATTGGTCTGTAATTTTCCTTTTTTGTGTTGTCTTTGCCTGGTTTGGGTATCAGGGTGATGGTGGCCTCATAGAATGTGTTTGGAAATTTTCCTTCCTGTGCAATTTTTTAAAAGAGTTTTAGAAGGACAGGCATTAGCTCTTCTTTAAATGTTTGGTAGAATTCGGCTGTGAAGCCATCTGGCCCTGGGCTTTCATTTTGGGGTAAATTTTGAATCACAGATTCAATTTCTGAGCTTGTGATTGAGTTGTTCAAAGTTTCTGTTTCTTCCCGGCTCAGTCTTGGGAGATTGATCTTCCCCAAGAAACTCCATTTCTTCCAGGTTGTCCAGTTTGTTGCCATAGAGTTGCTCGTAATAGTCTCTTAGAATCCTTTGGATTTCTGCATTATCTGTTGTAATCTCTCCTTTTTCGTTTTTGATTTTGTTGATCTGGTTCTTCTCTCTCTTTCTCTTGATGAGTCTGACCAGAGGCTTGTCAATTTTGTTTACCTTTTCAAAGAACCAGCTTTTTGTTTTATTTATCCGTACTATAGTTTCTTTCATTTCTTTTTCATTTATTTCTGCTCTAGTCTTTATAATCTCTCTTCTTCTGCTGACTTTGGGATGTTTTTGTTCTTCTTTTTCTAATTGTTTTAAGTGGAGGGTTAAGTCATCTGCTTCATATTTTCCTAGTTTCTTGAGGTGAGATTGTATTGCTACAAATTTCCCTCTTAGAACTGTATCCCATAGGTTTTGCATGGTCATATGTTCATTGTCATTTTCTTCTAGGAGTTTTTAAATTCTCCTTTGATTTCCTCAGTAATTAGTTGGTTTTTTAGGTATGTGTTGTTTAATCACCATGTGTTTGTGTTTTTAGTGGTTTTTTTCCTGTAGCTGATCTCTAGTCTCATTTCATTGTGGTCTGAGAAGATGGTTGATATAATTTCAGTCTTCTTGAATTGACTGAGGTTAGATTTGTGGCCCAAGATGTGGTTTATCCTGGAGAATGTTCCGTGAGCAGTTGAGAAGAAGGTATATTCTTCTGCTTTTGGGTGGAATGTCCTAAAGATATCGATGAGGTCCATCTTTTCTAGTGTGGCATTTAAGGCTTGTGCTTCTTTATTAATTTTCTGTTTGGATGATCTATCCATTGGTGTGAGAGGAGTGTTAAAGTCTCCTATTATTATTGTGTTATTATTGATTTCTTCTTTTAAATCTGAAAGTATCTGTCTTATGTATTGAGGTGCCCCTGTGTTGGGTGCGTAGATATTCATGACTGTTATGTCTTCCTCTTGGATGGATCCCTTAATCATGATGTAGTGACCTGCCTTGTCTCTTAGAATCTTCTTTACTTTAAAATCTATTTTGTCTGAGGATTGCTACCCCAGCTTTCTTTTGATTTCCATTTGCATGGAATATCTTTTTCCAGCCTCTCACTTTCAGTCTATGGGTGTCTCTAGGTCTGAAGTGGGTCTCTTGTAAACAGCATATATATGGGTCATGTTTCTGAATCCATTCAGCCAGCCTGTGTCGTTTGGTTGGAGCATTTAATCCATTTACATTCAAAGTACTTATTGACACAAAAGTTCCTATTGTCATCTTCTTAGAAATTTGGGGTTTGATTTGTAGGACTTCTTCTACTCTTGTATTTCTTGGCTATATCAGGCCCTTTAACAATTGTAGGGCTGGTTTTGTGGTACAGAATTCTTTTAGTTTTTGTCTGTTTGAGAAGCTTTTGACTTCTCCATCGATTCTGAATGAGATTCTTGCTGGGTAGAGAATTATTGGTTGGAGGTTATTCTCTTTTAGCCATTTAAATGTGTCCTGCCATTCTCTTCTGGCCTGCAGGGTTTCTGTTGAGAGATCCGCAGTTAGACATATGGGGTCTCCTTTATATGTTATTTGTTGTTTGTTTCTAGCTGCTTTTAGTAATCTGTCTTTATATTTAGTCTGCGTTAGTTTGATTAGAATGTGCCTTGGTGTATTTCTTCTGGGGTTTATCCTGTATGGAATTCTGTGCTTCTTGGACTTGGTTGACTATTTCCCTTCCCATGCTGGGGAAGTTTTCTACTATAACCTCTTCAAGAATTTTTTCGTAACCTTTCTTTCCCTCTTCTTCTTCTGGAACTCCTATAATTCTAATGTTGGTGCATTTGATATTATCCCATAGGTCTCTAAGGCTATCCTCAGTTCTTTTAATTCTTTCGGCTTTGTTCTGTTCCTCACCAGTTATTTCCACCAGTCTATCTTCCAGCTTGCTTATCCGTTCTTCAGCCTCCAATACTCTACTGTTGAGGCCTTCTATCGTATTTTTGAGTTCAGCAATTGAGTTGGTGGTCTCTATTTGCTTATTTTTCATTTCCTGCATGTCTTTTCTCAGTGCACTAATTTTCTCTAATATTCTGTTTTCAGTGTTTTGCATCCTCATTAGTATAGTTTTTCTGAATTCTCATTCAGATAATTTGTCTATCTCCTCCTCTGTCATTTGAAGCGATGTTTCTCTAGCTTGGTCCTTCGTTTGTGCAGTGTTTCTCTGTCGTTTCATTATTAGGTTAGTTTCTGTTTCTTTGCGGGTGTCTGTGTGTACGGAGTTCTTTTTTCCCCACTAGGCTTCTTGGTTGAATTCTCCTTTCCTTTGGGTTTCTGTCCTTCTAGAAGGGTTCAATGGTTTGTGTCTTGGGTGGTGTTAAGTCTTGTTTACAGGTGAACAATCTCTAGTGTTGTACGTTCTTTGATAGTGTGGGGTCTTGGAATCAGGGCTTCTACTCTGAGGATCCTTGGTTTGATGATTGGTCAGGGGGTGTAGGCTCTATGTCTGGTTTGCTATGGTGTTCCGTGATATTAGTTCAAACACTAGCATCTGAGGAGCAAGAGGTGTGTCCCTAATGGGTGCCAGTCATAAAAGCATGCAGATGTTTTCTAACCTAGTCATAAGATATACATACATACACAGCAATAACCACATCTAACCCGTCTTACAGTGACAAAGCTTAGGAAATTTTTCTGGAAAATGGCGCAATCAAAGATGGTACTTGCCCGTTAAGCTCTGAATTAATTAAAATAGTGCCTGGAAAAACAGATCTTGGGTAAGGTCCTGGCTTGGACTATTTCATTGAAAGCAATTTTTAACTAAGACATGTGTTGGGGGTGAGGAGGTGGAGAGTGTATGGGTAATGAGAAGGAATAGATTTGACCTGGAAGGATTTTATAGGATTATGTAGCCAAGATTAGTGTGTTGTATTATTTAGTGCAGCTGGAAGAGAATAGTGGAGACAGGAAGGTAGGAAATATTTATCTAGCAGGTAGCGGTATATAGGCGAAAGTTTTAGATTTAGAACATATAGGGAGGAAGGAGTGGGAAAGAGGAAAGAAAATTAGAAGTTCAAGAATTAGGCTTCCCCTGGTGGTCCAGTGGGTAAGGACACCACCTTGCAGTGCAAGGGGTGCCGGTTCGATCCCTGGCCTGGGAAGATCCCATGTACCGCGGAGCGGCTGGACTGATGTGTCCAATTACCAAGCCGGAGCTCTGGGGCGCATGTGCCCAGAGCCGGTGCTCTGCGACACCAGAGGCCACCATGATGGGAGGCCCACAGGAGCCACAGAACAAGGACAGATGAAAATAGAGAAATGAAAGACCAATAGAAGTGACCCGCCCGCTCCTCTCCCTTCCCAACCTGTCCCCCGCTCTAAATAAATAAATTAAATTAAATCTTAAAAAAAAAAAAAAAAGATGTTCAAGAATTAAAATTTTTAAAAAATTATTAATTAAAAATCAAAAACAGAAATTAAAAATTAGAAAAGGGAAGAGAAACTTAATAAGAAGAGACAAAAGAGAAACAACGGAAAAAAAAAACAAAAAAACCCAAACCTCACCGAAAAAACGAATAAACAGAACCGTCCGCAACAGATAAGCAAAAAAGCTAAATACTGTCCCTGGTTTTTATCCTCTCATCTGTCTGGTGGAAGCCAGTCTGCTCTCGATGGTGTTGTCTTGATGATGTAACCTTTCCCTTATGGCACCAGTCTGCAAGCTCAGGTGCTGGCCAGGACGGGGGGCTGATCTCAGTCCGTTGGGAGGGGGACCGCGGTGCGCGCGCAATCGCGTGTTGGGCGGGGGCGTCCTGGCTCTGCAGTGCACCTGCAGGTAGCCTCTGATACCTGTCCTTCTCCCTGTTTCCTCCGCTGCGGGTGTAGCTATCGGGGTGCAGAAATGGGGATGCACGGGCTCCTCCGCCACTGGTGCGCGCTCACTGCCGGTTATGCCTCCAAGTCCCAAAGGCAGGCACAAGCTTCCCCGTCTGGCTCGAGCCCGGTCCCTGGTCAGCAATCTGTGCGCGACTTCCCCTTCAGCTAGTCCCCCACTAGGAGTGTTTGAACTCACCTGGTGCCAGGTGGAAAGTCGCGATTTTCGCCAGGTGGAGCGGCGCGATTTTCACACTGGGCGCTCCCTCCGGGCTCCCCGTCTTGGTCGCTAGGCAGCGCTCCCCGTTCCATCTGGTCTCAGGTCGCTAGGCAGCAAGCGCGTTCTGCTCGGCCCTGCTCCAGTATCCTATCTTCGCAGTGTCTTAATTTCTGCCAGCGATCCGGGCGTATTCTTGGAGTTTCCACGCTGAGCGCTGCCTTCTCTCCCCCAGGCTCTGCTTAAACCCCTTTTAGGGCACTTGCTGGCGCACTTTCCGTCGGTGCGGTCCAGTGTTGGGGTTAGGATAGAGGATTCTTAGAACCCTAGCTCCGGGAAATTTCTGCCTATTCACTCTTCTACTCTCGCAGACCTATGGAATTCTTCTGTCGTCTAGCGGCTGGTTTGTTGGTGGTGATTCTTTTCTTGATTAGTTCTGGTGATTCTGTTGGGGAGCTGGTGAAATCTTCCCCTCATTCCTCCGCCATCTTGGCTCCTTCCTTCCACTTAACTTCTTTTGTCACATTTCCTACTTCTTCTCTAGTCGACTATTCCCGATTCTCTCATGTAAGGATGCCTGGGAACACATTCAAGGCTCACCTGGATAATCCAGGGAACTTCTCTGTCTGGTGGAAGCCAGTCTGCTCTCGATGGTGTTGTCTTGATGATGTAACCTTTCCCTTATGGCACCAGTCTGCAAGCTCAGGTGCTGGCCAGGACGGGGGGCTGATCTCAGTCCGTTGGGAGGGGGACCGCGGTGCGCGCGCAATCGCGTGTTGGGCGGGGGCGTCCTGGCTCTGCAGTGCACCTGCAGGTAGCCTCTGATACCTGTCCTTCTCCCTGTTTCCTCCGCTGCGGGTGTAGCTATCGGGGTGCAGAAATGGGGATGCACGGGCTCCTCCGCCACTGGTGCGCGCTCACTGCCGGTTATGCCTCCAAGTCCCAAAGGCAGGCACAAGCTTCCCCGTCTGGCTCGAGCCCGGTCCCTGGTCAGCAATCTGTGCGCGACTTCCCCTTCAGCTAGTCCCCCACTAGGAGTGTTTGAACTCACCTGGTGCCAGGTGGAAAGTCGCGATTTTCGCCAGGTGGAGCGGCGCGATTTTCACACTGGGCGCTCCCTCCGGGCTCCCCGTCTTGGTCGCTAGGCAGCGCTCCCCGTTCCATCTGGTCTCAGGTCGCTAGGCAGCAAGCGCGTTCTGCTCGGCCCTGCTCCAGTATCCTATCTTCGCAGTGTCTTAATTTCTGCCAGCGATCCGGGCGTATTCTTGGAGTTTCCACGCTGAGCGCTGCCTTCTCTCCCCCAGGCTCTGCTTAAACCCCCTTTTAGGGCACTTGCTGGCGCACTTTCCGTCGGTGCGGTCCAGTGTTGGGGTTAGGATAGAGGATTCTTAGAACCCTAGCTCCGGGAAATTTCTGCCTATTCACTCTTCTACTCTCGCAGACCTATGGAATTCTTCTGTCGTCTAGCGGCTGGTTTGTTGGTGGTGATTCTTTTCTTGATTAGTTCTGGTGATTCTGTTGGGGAGCTGGTGAAATCTTCCCCTCATTCCTCCGCCATCTTGGCTCCTTCCTTCCACTTAACTTCTTTTGTCACATTTCCTACTTCTTCTCTAGTCGACTATTCCCGATTCTCTCATGTAAGGATGCCTGGGAACACATTCAAGGCTCACCTGGATAATCCAGGGAACTTCTCTGGTGGCTCAGTGGTAAAGAATCTGTCTGACAATGCCAGAGACATGAGTTTGATCCCTGAGTTGGGAAGATCCCCTGTAGGAGGAGATGGCAACCCACTCCAGTATTCTTGCCTGGTAAATTCCACAGACAGAGAAGTCTGGCAGGCTTCTGGCAGTCCATGGGGCCAAACAACCTAGTGACTGAGCACACACACACTCAGGTATGCAAATAATCCAGAATAATCATCCCTCTTCAAGACCCTTGACCTGGTCACATCTGCAAAATTCTCATATCCAAACAAGTTAACTTCCAGATGTTCCAAGGATTAGGACTTGGATATCTATGGGGGACACTGATTAGCCTATCATAACTGCTCGATTTTAAATTTTTAAAAGTTGGTGAAGTTCATTTAAAATTGTCCATGTATTTTTTTTTTTTTTTAATTCCAGATATGAGTGACATCATACAGAATTTGTCGTTCTTCATCTGACTTATCTCATGTAGTATAATACCTTTGAGTTCTGTCCATGTTGTCAGAAATGACAGCATTTCATTATTTTTTATGACTGGGTAGTATTTCATTGCATATATACACATCTCCTCTTTTTCTTATTTTAAATAGCTTTATTGAAATGCAATTCACATACCATTCAATCTACTCATTTAAAGTGTACAATTTAATTATGGTTTTAGTATATATCCAGATTTGTGCACCATTACCACAGTAAATTTTTAGAATATTTCCACCACCCCCAAAAGAAACCTCATACCCATTACCCCTACTCTCTTTTTTCTTATACCAAAACATCCCCCAGATTAGGTAACTGTTACCTACTCTCTGTCTCTGTGGGTTTGCCTGTTCTGGATATTTGATATGAATGGAATGATAACTATATGTGGTCTTTTTTGGGTTTTTTTGCTTTTATTATTGGGGTATATTTGTTTTACAATGTTGAATTAGCTTCAGGTATATAGCAAAGTTATTGTAATACATTTTTACAGAGTTTTCTTATTTATAGGTACACATAATCTCAAAACATTCATGGGTGTATCCTCGACCCCTTCCACCTAAGCCCTCCCTCCCTTTTCCCCCTTCCCACCCCCCAAAGTTGATGCTTAGTCCCCATTCCCTTAGTCTTACAGCTTAATCACAGTGATTATCTCAATTACATATGATAGTATCGGTTTCCTTGTTGCTCTTTCCATACTTCTTGTCTGATCTTCCCTCCCCTCAATGACCATAGGTCTATTCTCTAAGTGTTTCTCCCTTGCTGTTCTGCATGTGCATTTATCAGTACCAGCTTACTAGATTTCATATATATATATATACATTAGTATAGTGTATTTGTCCTTTTCTTTTTGACTTACTTCACTTTGTATAATAGGTTCTAGATTCACCCACCTCTTTAGGACTGATTCTACTGCATTTCTTTTTATGGCTGAGAAGTATTCTATTGAATATGAAACATAGTTTTTTTATCCATTCATTTGTCGATGGACAACTAGGTTGCTTCCATGTTCTAGCTACTGTATAGAGTGCTGCAATGAACAATGGGGTACATGTGTCTTTTTCAGTTTTGGTTGCCTCAGGGTATATGCCTAGTAGTGGGATTGCTGGGTATATGTTAGTTTTATTCCTAATTTTTCAGGGAATCTCCATACAGTCCTCCATAGTGGCTGTATCAATTTACATTCCCAGCAACAATGCAGAGATGTTTGCTTATATTCACACCCTCTCCAGCATTAATAATCTGTAATTTCTTTTGCTCTGTAAAAGCTTTTAAGTTTCATTAGGTCCCAAGTGTTTATTTTTGTTTTTATTTCCAATATTCTAGAGGGCAAGTCACAGAAGATCTTGCTTTGTTTGATTTATGTCCTTGAGTGTTTTGCCTATATTCTTCTCTAAGAGTTTTATGGCTTCTGGTCTTATATTTAGGTCTTTAATCCATTTTGAGTTTATCTTTGTGTATGGTGTTAGAGAGTATTCCAATTTAATTTTTTTGTATGTAGCTGTCTGATTTTCCCAGCACCACTTGTTGAAGAGGCTGTTTCTGTCTCATTGTATCTTTTCACCTCCTTTGTCAAAACTAAGGTATCCATAGGTGCATGGGTTTATCTCTGGTTTTCTTATTTATAGGTACACATAATCTCAAAACATTCATGGGTGTATCCTCGACCCCTTCCACCTAAGCCCTCCCTCCCTTTTCCCCCTTCCCACCCCCCAAAGTTGATGCTTAGTCCCCATTCCCTTAGTCTTACAGCTTAATCACAGTGATTATCTCAATTACATATGATAGTATCGGTTTCCTTGTTGCTCTTTCCATACTTCTTGTCTGATCTTCCCTCCCCTCAATGACCATAGGTCTATTCTCTAAGTGTTTCTCCCTTGCTGTTCTGCATGTGCATTTATCAGTACCAGCTTACTAGATTTCATATATATATATATACATTAGTATAGTGTATTTGTCCTTTTCTTTTTGACTTACTTCACTTTGTATAATAGGTTCTAGATTCACCCACCTCTTTAGGACTGATTCTACTGCATTTCTTTTTATGGCTGAGAAGTATTCTATTGAATATGAAACATAGTTTTTTTATCCATTCATTTGTCGATGGACAACTAGGTTGCTTCCATGTTCTAGCTACTGTATAGAGTGCTGCAATGAACAATGGGGTACATGTGTCTTTTTCAGTTTTGGTTGCCTCAGGGTATATGCCTAGTAGTGGGATTGCTGGGTATATGTTAGTTTTATTCCTAATTTTTCAGGGAATCTCCATACAGTCCTCCATAGTGGCTGTATCAATTTACATTCCCAGCAACAATGCAGAGATGTTTGCTTATATTCACACCCTCTCCAGCATTAATAATCTGTAATTTCTTTTGCTCTGTAAAAGCTTTTAAGTTTCATTAGGTCCCAAGTGTTTATTTTTGTTTTTATTTCCAATATTCTAGAGGGCAAGTCACAGAAGATCTTGCTTTGTTTGATTTATGTCCTTGAGTGTTTTGCCTATATTCTTCTCTAAGAGTTTTATGGCTTCTGGTCTTATATTTAGGTCTTTAATCCATTTTGAGTTTATCTTTGTGTATGGTGTTAGAGAGTATTCCAATTTAATTTTTTTGTATGTAGCTGTCTGATTTTCCCAGCACCACTTGTTGAAGAGGCTGTTTCTGTCTCATTGTATCTTTTCACCTCCTTTGTCAAAAATAAGGTATCCATAGGTGCATGGGTTTATCTCTGGGTTCTCTATTTTGTTCCAATGGTCTCTATTTCTGTTTACGTGCCAGTATCATACTGTCTTGATAACTGTTGCTTTGTAGTAAGGTCTGAAGTTAGGAAGGCTGATCCCTCCCACTCCATTCTTCTTTCTCAGGATTGCTTTGGCTGTCTAGGGTCTTTCGTGTTTCCATATGAACTGTGTTATTTTTCGGTCTAGCTCTGTGAAGAATATCATTGGTAATTTGATAGGGATCATGTTGAATCTGTAGATGATATTTGGTTAGTATAGTCATTTTCACGATATGGATTCTTCCTACCCAGGAACATGGAATGTCTCTCCATCTGTTTGTTGTTTTTAATTTCTTTCATTAGTATCTTGTAGTTTTCTGTGTACAGTTCTTTTGTTTCTTTAGGTAGACTTATTCCTAAATATTTTATTCTTTTGTTTGCAATGGTGGATGAGATTGCACCCTTGATTTCTCCTTCTGATTTTTTATTGTTTGTATATAGGAATGCGAGCGATTTCTGCATATTGACTTTGTATCCTACGACTTTGCTGAAATGGTTGATTAGCTCTAGTAGTTTTCTAACAGTGTCTTTGGGGTTTTCTATGTATAATATCATGTCATCTGCAAATATATAGAGTGTTTTACTTCTTCTTTGCCCATCTGTATTCCTTTAATTTCTTTTTATTCTCTTATTGTCATAGCTAGAACTTCCAGGACTATATTGAATAATGTATACATCACATCTTCTTTATTTATTCATTCATCAGTGGACATTTAGGTTGTTTCCATATCTTGGCTATTGTAAATAATGCTGTGGTAAACATAGTCTTTTCATGTTCTCTGGATAAATAACCTGAAGTGAAATAACTGGATTGTATTTTAGTTCTAAACACTTATTTTTTTGAGGAATCTCCATATTTTTTCCATACTGACTGCAACAATGCACAGCCTCACCCATCAGGGTCTAAGAAGTTTCCTTTGTCCACATCTTCTCCAGCAATTTTTTCTTGTCTTTTCAACAACAGCAGTCCTAACAGGTGTAAGGTGATATCTCATTGTGAATTTTTTGTCCTCTTTTATCTATTTTTATCCATTTATTTTCATCCATTTTTTAAATAAATATTATTTATTTATTTATTTTAAAGATTTATTTATTTATTTCTGGGGGGGTGGGGTGGGGAGGGAGAGGGATGGGCAGGCCACTTCTATTGGTCTTTCATTTCTCTATTTTCATCCATCTCTGCTCCCTGGCCCGTGTGGGCCTCCCATCGCGGTGGCCTCTGTTGTCGCAGAGCACTGGCTCTGAGCGCATGCGCTCCAGAGCTCTGTCTCGGCAATTGGACACGTCAGTCCAGCCGCTCCACGGCACGTGGGATTCTCCCAGGCCAGGGATCGAACCGGTGCCCCTTGCACTGCAAGGCAGTGTCCTTACCCACTGGACCACCAGGGAAGCCCTATTTTCATCCATTTTTATTCTTTGCCCCCTGGGCCTCCCATCACAGTGGCCTCTCTCGCTGCAGAGCTCCAGCTCTGGGCACATGCGCTTCAGAGCGCTGGCTCGCAATTGGACGCACTGGTCCAGCTGCTCCACAGCACGTGGGATCCTCCTGGGCCAGGGATGGAACCCACGCCCCTTGCACGGCAAGGTGGACTCTCTACCCACTGGATGACCAGGGAAGTCCTCATTGTGGTTTTGATTTGCTTTACCCTAATAGTGATGTTGAACATCTTTTCATGTGCCTGTTAGTGGGAAAATGTCTATTCTGATTTGGATCTTCTGCCTATTTTTAATATGTTTTTGTTATTTTTGTTGTTATTGAAATATATGAATTTCACATATATTTTAGATATTAATTGCTTATTGAATAAATGGAAAACCAGGCATTTTTAAGACCTTAAAAATACCTAAAATCTCCCTAACTTTCATTTTAAGATGTAGAAACAAAGACCTGATGGGGTGATTTATTCAAGGTCAAATAATCATAACTAGAAATAAACCCTTTAAGTCCAAAAAATGTACTCTCGTTAGTCTACCATGTTCCTGTTCCAATTTAAACTACAATCCATAATACGAATTACCATAAATTTTTATTAACATAAGAATGTTACAAAATTTAGCTAAACTTATCCAAATAAATCTCAAATTAAAAAAAAAAAATAGTTTAAATCATTTCTAACCTCTCTGGAAGTTTACACAAAATTAGTTTCTGGATGGCTTTGTATTTGTATACTGATAACTTCTCTTGTAATTTTGTACACATTTTCTAGCTTTCACCAACTTAGTCAATAGTCGCCCAAGAATCCCATTACACAATATATTGAAAAGGGCCAAAATAATTTCATCACCCTATACTCTTCCTGTTTTGTGTATCTCATCTTGAATGTGCAGTGATGTCCTTGAATGCAGTGATGTCCTCTACTCAGTAAATCTGTTTTCAATGGACTGAAACACTCTGGATCTTTCAGCTATTTCAAAGTACATCATAGTCTCAAACACACTGATTTACCATTGCATTTCTTTCAAAACAATGTGTTTAGAACGCCTGGTAAACAGGGCTGTGATTTTGTCCATAATTACACCATTAGACATCATTTGTAGAAATGTACATTTGTAGAAAATCATTTGTGCCACATTTTGCCTTGAGTCAGCATTAAGGTATGTGAAAGGTGATGTTTTGGGTCTCAAAAATGAGTAAGCTGCTTCCTCAATTATGTTCTGTGTTTGTTATATGTCTTTTTAAGCTACCATCATTACAGACTCTCCCTCCTTGTATTTATTGTCTAGTCAAAATGCATAGTTCATTGAATTACTTGAAAACAAGCCAACGTTAGCTAGACCAACATTATTGCTCTGACAAAAGTAATTTTTTGCTTATCTGAAACAACTTCCAAAAGTATCCTATGAGAAAGAAAGTCTTTCACATCTAGATTACTCATTCCTATAAAACAATATACTAAATTTTCATGACCCAAAAGAAAAAAAAGAAAAACAAATTCACTTCTATGTTTTGTTATTTTTGTTGTTATTGAAATATATGAATTTCACATATATTTTAGATATTAATTGCTTATTGAATAAATGGAAAACCAGGCATTTTTAAGACCTTAAAAATACCTAAAATCTCCCTAACTTTCATTTTAAGATGTAGAAACAAAGACCTGATGGGGTGATTTATTCAAGGTCAAATAATCATAACTAGAAATAAACCCTTTAAGTCCAAAAAATGTACTCTCGTTAGTCTACCATGTTCCTGTTCCAATTTAAACTACAATCCATAATACGAATTACCAAAAATTTTTATTAACATAAGAATGTTACAAAATTTAGCTAAACTTATCCAAATAAATCTCAAATTAAAAAAAAAAAATAGTTTAAATCATTTCTAACCTCTCTGGAAGTTTACACAAAATTAGTTTCTGGATGGCTTTGTATTTGTATACTGATAACTTCTCTTGTAATTTTGTACACATTTTCTAGCTTTCACCAACTTAGTCAATAGTCGCCCAAGAATCCCATTACACAATATATTGAAAAGGGCCAAAATAATTTCATCACCCTATACTCTTCCTGTTTTGTGTATCTCATCTTGAATGTGCAGTGATGTCCTTGAATGCAGTGATGTCCTCTACTCAGTAAATCTGTTTTCAATGGACTGAAACACTCTGGATCTTTCAGCTATTTCAAAGTACATCATAGTCTCAAACACACTGATTTACCATTGCATTTCTTTCAAAACAATGTGTTTAGAACGCCTGGTAAACAGGGCTGTGATTTTGTCCATAATTACACCATTAGACATCATTTGTAGAAATGTACATTTGTAGAAAATCATTTGTGCCACATTTTGCCTTGAGTCAGCATTAAGGTATGTGAAAGGTGATGTTTTGGGTCTCAAAAATGAGTAAGCTGCTTCCTCAATTATGTTCTGTGTTTGTTATATGTCTTTTTAAGCTACCATCATTACAGACTCTCCCTCCTTGTATTTATTGTCTAGTCAAAATGCATAGTTCATTGAATTACTTGAAAACAAGCCAACGTTAGCTAGACCAACATTATTGCTCTGACAAAAGTAATTTTTTGCTTATCTGAAACAACTTCCAAAAGTATCCTATGAGAAAGAAAGTCTTTCACATCTAGATTACTCATTCCTATAAAACAATATACTAAATTTTCATGACCCAAAAGAAAAAAAAGAAAAACAAATTCACTTCTATTTTTCTCTTATAGATACCGAGGCAGCAAAAATAGCAGGAAAAATATATAACTGATTAAAGCCAAGTGCCCACTATGGACCAGGCTCAGAATTGGAACATCGAAATGCATCATTTGAAGGACAGGGAAGCCTGGCGTGCTGCGGTCCATGGGATCTCAAAGAGTGGACACAACTTAGTGACTAAACAACAACAAATACATTATTATATTCAATTTTCATAGTGTCCTGTGAGTGTGAATGCCATTACTCCCACTCTACAGAAGAGAAAATTCAGGCTTTTAGGATTTGTGAGAACTAGCGCAAAGTCACAGTACCAGCTACCTATGTATACGTATTCAACAATCGCAAAACAAGAGGCTTAAAACAATACCTATGCTCATAGTTCTTGAGGCTTCACTAGCTGATTTTCCAGTGGTTTCCCTGGGTTCACTCATGTGGCTGAAGGCAGCTGGAGAGCTGGTTAGGAGCAGGACTCAGCCGGGGATGGCTACATCTCTCTTTCCCTCTCTGCATGTGTTTTATTGAACCATAGTATATTTACAATATGGTCTCAGTTTCAGGTACACAGCATCAGATTTTTTTCCCCATTTATCTAGGTTCCTATTACCTGATACATCATGCTCAGGCTTCTACAAAAAATTTAAAAACATGCTAAAGCACAGGAAAACAATCTGAAGATACAAAGCAAGTATGAGGACCAGATTCATCAAACACAAATTTTGGAATGATAGATATATTAAGCACCCTGTGACAAAAAGTAGGCAACACATAAAGATAAATGGGTAATGTAAGTAAAGAGATGGAAACTTTAAGAATCAAAGGAAATGTTAGAAAATCAAAAATGCTGTAATAAAAACAAAGAATGCCTCTGATTAACTGGACATGGCCAAGGGAAAATCAATGCACGTGAAGATATACCAGTAGAAACTTTTCACACTGGAATACAAAGAGGAAAGGTAAAGGGAAGGGGACAAAAGCAGAATCTGTAAGACCTGTGAGACAATTCCAAAAGCTGTACCACATACATAATTAGAATATGAAAAGCAGAAGAGAGAAATAGAATACTGAAGGAATGATGGCTGAGAATATTCTAAAATTAATGACTGATACCAAGTCACAGATCCAGGAAGCCGGATAATCACAGATAACATAAAGACAGATAAAGACCAAAACATCTAAATCTATGCATATTATATTTGAATTGCAAAAAAAAATACAGAGAAGATCATGAAAGAAATCAGAGAATAAAAACAACTTTCCTGTATAAGAACCAGACTAAGAATTATAGGAGAGTTCTTATCAGAAATCACACAAGCAAAAACAGAATGGAATGAAACAGTTAAGTATTAAAGAAAAAAAAATCCAGCAATCTAGAATCCTGTATCAAGTGAGATGACCCTTCCAAAGTGAAATATAAAGCCTTTCTCAGAACAAAAATTGAGAAAATTCATCATCAGCAGTCTTCTCGTACAAGAAACAGTAAAAGACATTTTTTTAGGGAGTAGGAAAATGGTATAGGTCAGAAGTTTGAAAGGAAAAGCAAGAGCACTGGAGGAAGAAGAAACAAATATTTAGAAAGTCATTTTATTTTTCTAAATATTTTTTTTGGTTTCACAAATTTGGGGATTTTAATTCCCTGACCAGAGATTGAACCCAGGTCCTTGATAGTGAGAGTACAGAGTTCTAACCACTGGATAACCAAGAAATTCCTCTTCTTCTATTTTTAGATGGTGCAAAACAATCACTGTTTAAAGTAACAAAAGTAACCACAGTAACCAGGTATTGGGTGATCTCAGAATATGGGTAAGTAAAGAGATGGAAACTTTAAGAATCAAAGGAAATGTTAGAAAATCAAAAATGCTGTAATAAAAACAAAGAATGCCTCTGATTAACTGGACATGGCCAAGGGAAAATCAATGCACGTGAAGATATACCAGTAGAAACTTTTCACACTGGAATACAAAGAGGAAAGGTAAAGGGAAGGGGACAAAAGCAGAATCTGTAAGACCTGTGAGACAATTCCAAAAGCTGTACCACATACATAATTAGAATATGAAAAGCAGAAGAGAGAAATAGAATACTGAAGGAATGATGGCTGAGAATATTCTAAAATTAATGACTGATACCAAGTCACAGATCCAGGAAGCCGGATAATCACAGATAACATAAAGACAGATAAAGACCAAAACATCTAAATCTATGCATATTATATTTGAATTGCAAAAAAAAATACAGAGAAGATCATGAAAGAAATCAGAGAATAAAAACAACTTTCCTGTATAAGAACCAGACTAAGAATTATAGGAGAGTTCTTATCAGAAATCACACAAGCAAAAACAGAATGGAATGAAACAGTTAAGTATTAAAGAAAAAAAAATCCAGCAATCTAGAATCCTGTATCAAGTGAGATGACCCTTCCAAAGTGAAATATAAAGCCTTTCTCAGAACAAAAATTGAGAAAATTCATCATCAGCAGTCTTCTCGTACAAGAAACAGTAAAAGACATTTTTTTAGGGAGTAGGAAAATGGTATAGGTCAGAAGTTTGAAAGGAAAAGCAAGAGCACTGGAGGAAGAAGAAACAAATATTTAGAAAGTCATTTTATTTTTCTAAATATTTTTTTTGGTTTCACAAATTTGGGGATTTTAATTCCCTGACCAGAGATTGAACCCAGGTCCTTGATAGTGAGAGTACAGAGTTCTAACCACTGGATAACCAAGAAATTCCCTCTTCTTCTATTTTTAGATGGTGCAAAACAATCACTGTTTAAAGTAACAAAAGTAACCACAGTAACCAGGTATTGGGTGATCTCAGAATATGGGTAAGTAAAATGAATGACAGCCATTTCATAGGAGATGGGATGAAGGTAATGGAAATATTCTGTAATACATTAACCACATTGCAAGTGAAGCAGTACAGTATCATTTAAAAATAGAGTTTGATTACTTAAAATGTATACTGCAAACTTTTTAAAGAAGGATAATAATTATGCAAAGCAAAGAAATATTAGAATTATTCAACATTCTCAATTCAAAAAGTCAAAGAAAAAGGAGTAAAAAGAAACAAAGAACAAACGCAATAAATAGAAAACAGACACATATAGCAAATATAACCTAACTATAAATAATCACTTTAAATGTGAATGGTCTAACTGCAGCAATTAAAAGGCAGTTTCAAAGTGTGTGAAAAAAGAAAAAAACTATGCAAAGAAAACCACTTTTGACATAAAAATAGAAAATATGTAAAAGGTAAAGGGATAGAGAAAGATATACCATGCTAACAATCAAAAGAAAACTGAAATAGTTATATTAACTTGAGACAAAGCAGGCTTTAGAACAAGAAAACTTGCCAGCAATAAAGAGAAGCATTATACAATGATATGGATCAATTCTCTAAGAAGATATAACAATCTTTTAAATGTATGCACTTAACAAGAGAACATCAAAATAAATAAGGCAAAAATTGATAAAGCTCTGAGGAAGAGTAGACAAATTCACTAGCATATTGGTTAAAGGATATCAACTTCCAGCGGTAAGATGAAAATGATTTTGGGCATCTAATATACAGCTTGCAAGCTGTTAAAAGAGTACATCTTAAATGTTACTACCACACACAAAAAAGGTCATTATAGGAGGAGATGGAAGTGTTAGCTAATCTTCACTGTAGTCATTTTGCAATACATACCTTATCAAATCAAATCACATTGTACATTTTAAACTTACATATGTCAATGCTAATAATATCTCAGTTAAGCTAAGAAAAGGGAAAAGAGGGAGAGAGCTCTCATTACCTTCCCCAGGCTCATTTGTGCCCTTAATATTTTATAATCCTGCATATCTTCTAAATGCCTGCATTCATATAACCAAATGCTTTTTCACTAATGATAGTAACTAAAACAATCACTGTTTAAAGTAACAAAAGTAACCACAGTAACCAGGTATTGGGTGATCTCAGAATATGGGTAAGTAAAATGAATGACAGCCATTTCATAGGAGATGGGATGAAGGTAATGGAAATATTCTGTAATACATTAACCACATTGCAAGTGAAGCAGTACAGTATCATTTAAAAATAGAGTTTGATTACTTAAAATGTATACTGCAAACTTTTTAAAGAAGGATAATAATTATGCAAAGCAAAGAAATATTAGAATTATTCAACATTCTCAATTCAAAAAGTCAAAGAAAAAGGAGTAAAAAGAAACAAAGAACAAACGCAATAAATAGAAAACAGACACATATAGCAAATATAACCTAACTATAAATAATCACTTTAAATGTGAATGGTCTAACTGCAGCAATTAAAAGGCAGTTTCAAAGTGTGTGAAAAAAGAAAAAAACTATGCAAAGAAAACCACTTTTGACATAAAAATAGAAAATATGTAAAAGGTAAAGGGATAGAGAAAGATATACCATGCTAACAATCAAAAGAAAACTGAAATAGTTATATTAACTTGAGACAAAGCAGGCTTTAGAACAAGAAAACTTGCCAGCAATAAAGAGAAGCATTATACAATGATATGGATCAATTCTCTAAGAAGATATAACAATCTTTTAAATGTATGCACTTAACAAGAGAACATCAAAATAAATAAGGCAAAAATTGATAAAGCTCTGAGGAAGAGTAGACAAATTCACTAGCATATTGGTTAAAGGATATCAACTTCCAGCGGTAAGATGAAAATGATTTTGGGCATCTAATATACAGCTTGCAAGCTGTTAAAAGAGTACATCTTAAATGTTACTACCACACACAAAAAAGGTCATTATAGGAGGAGATGGAAGTGTTAGCTAATCTTCACTGTAGTCATTTTGCAATACATACCTTATCAAATCAAATCACATTGTACATTTTAAACTTACATATGTCAATGCTAATAATATCTCAGTTAAGCTAAGAAAAGGGAAAAGAGGGAGAGAGCTCTCATTACCTTCCCCAGGCTCATTTGTGCCCTTAATATTTTATAATCCTGCATATCTTCTAAATGCCTGCATTCATATAACCAAAGTCACAAGTAACATATTTTATACACTAGAATGAAAAGAGCAACAGTGCCCAATCAAGAGGGATATAAAAAGGGAAAAATGGAAATCTAAAGCACTCTAAGATAATACTTTGGATCCATAAAGGGAACAAAATGAAAGTTATTAAATAAATATGAAGATTTAAATTTGAAATAAAGGGTGTTAGATATTATTAGACAAGTCAGACATTAACAAAAGGAGAGGGAACTATGTATTCTGTTGGTTAAGATGATTCCTTAATTCTGTCTGAATATTAGCCTTCACAGGGCTAGGGGCTAATGGTGTGATAATTGACCTCTCTCTGGCTTTATCCCTGAATATAGTATAAACATTGAAAAATCCAGATGTCAGAAAGATGGAAATCAACATATCAGCCTTATTACCAGCAAGGCTGATTGCAAGATGTGGCTCAGATATATAAGAGTGCTGGGCTTTCTAATATTTGTCTTTCAATCAAGACCTCAGAAAGGTTTCACCTGAGTGAGAGTACAGCTGTAAAAGATGATGCATTCTAGGCATTTGAGTTTGTGTAAATGAGATGGATGAATGTAGAGTCTATTGTACAGAATGAAGTCAGAAAGAGAAAAACAAATATTGCATGTTAATGCATATATATATATATGTATATATGCACATACACAGAGAGAGAGAGAGAGAGACTCTAGAAAGATGGCACTGATGAACCTATTTGTAGGTTAGCAATGGAGACACAGACATAGAGAGCAGACTTACGGACAGGGGAGGGGTAAGAAAAGAGGGTGGGATGAATGAACTGAGCTGCATGGAAACATACACTAACATATGTAAAATAGATCATCAGAATATGCTGCTTGACTCAGGGAACTCAAAACCTGGGCTCTGTGACAACCTAGAGGGGTGAGATTGGGGTTGAGAGATGGGAGGGAGGCTCTAGAGGGAAGGGATATTTGTATATGTATGACTGATTCATGTTGATGTATGGCAGAAACCAATAAAGCATTGCAATTGCCCTTCAATCAAAAATAAATAAATTTAAAGAGCAAAACAAAAAAAGATGATGTGTTCTGTATCAAAGTTCTACACTTCTACAGTAGAGAGTGAGGGGCTGAACAGACAAATAGATAATGGCCAGATCATATATAAAGATAGAACTCTGATTCAGGGAAACTGAAGAAAGCTCTTGAGAATCCGTTGGGCAGCAAGGAGATCAAACCAGTCAATCCTAAAGGAAATCAACCCAAAATCCTCATTAGGAGGACTGATGCTGAAGCTGAAGCTCCAATACTCTGGCCACCTGATGTGAAGAGCCAACTCATTGGAAAAGATCCTGATGTTGGGAAAGATAGAGGGCAGGAGGAGAAGGGGATGACAAAGGATGAGATGGTCCAATGGCATCATTGAATCCATCAGCACGAGCTTGAGCAAACTCAGGGAGATGATGAAGGACAGGGAAGCCTGGCACACTGCAGTCCATGGGGCTGCAAAGAGTTGGACACACTGAGTGACTGAACATCTGATCCAGAACATGCAGCAACCAGCCCAGGAAAGGAACCCATTATGCATAGTAACCAGCCCAGGAAGTCAGCCTGCTATCTGCAAGTTAGACTTTAGGAAGTCAGAGAGGCAGAGGGAGACACAACACAGAGGAGAAAGTGATGTGAGAGGAGATGGAGATGTGCAGATGCTACAGTGCCAGCTCTGAAGATGGGGAAGGAATCATGGGCCACACGGTATACAAGGAACGTAGCTCTAGGAGCTGGAAAAGGTGAGGAAACTGATTCTGCCCTGGAGTTTCTGGAAGGAGCATAGCTCTGCTGACAACTAGACAAGCCCCAATCAATCACTTAGATGTTCCACATCTCCTTGGCTTGCTCATAGATTCCCTCGGCCAACAGCCTCCGGTCAGACACACCTGAAGTCTTCTCTTTTTTCTGTTCCTTTGTCTTCCTTAAAATCTCAGCCAACTGATGGGGGCTAATCCTCATGAATAGTATTAGGTCCCTGAAACTTTAATTCTTTCATATCTCAGCACTATGTATGGTGGTATTACCAACATCATCACCATCATCATGATCAAAGGGAATATAATGGAATCAAATGAAAACAAAGAAATTGGTTATCATTCCTTCCAGGCTGTTCTGTATCATCCCAGAGTTACTCTGCCCAGAATTGTCTCCCTGCTTAGTATCTACATAATCGTGAAATGATTACTGAGTTCAAAATAACTTTAAAACTCTCTAAGAATCATAATAAAGTTACTTTTTCTTAATGCTCCCTTATTTGTGGAGATTTAAGAACAGAGGAAGCACCCATTCCCTCATAGGATGAATTACTGGTATCTACTGTCCAAGAATGGAGAGGGGAATAAACAATGATTCCCCTAGTATCTGTCTCTTTTGCAACAAAATAGGTGAGACAAAGATGATTCATTATATAACAAAAGAACTGCCTGCCAACAGCTTCCCTGGGTGAACAGTATAGGTATAGTTGTGTGCTCACTTTCCATCTAGGATGAGCTCAAAACACAAGAAAGGAATTCGTATACACTCCTGAGTGTCAAAACTAAGAATCTTTTCAAAGGCTCAAGAAAGCCATCTTGAGACTGAGTAGGACTCATTTTGATACTCTCAATTCAGAACTTGGAACAAATTTGTACTTGTTGCAATGTCCTGATTGGCTACATAATTGCATTTCTTAATTGTCAAAATTATTTGTACTAAAACTCAGTTTGGACAATGAAATAAAGTGCCTTTCTTAGCACACTGTGTCCTGATCGTGATGAATAGTGTGATTAAACCTTGTCTGTCTCCTGACATGATTAAGAAGGATCACTTGCAAGATAAAGGTTTCAGAACGAAGACAAATGCATCTCCAAAAGGTGAGGAAACTGATTCTGCCCTGAGTTTCTGGAAGGAGCATAGCTCTGCTGACAACTAGACAAGCCCCAATCAATCACTTAGATGTTCCACATCTCCTTGGCTTGCTCATAGATTCCCTCGGCCAACAGCCCCCGGTCAGACACACCTGAAGTCTTCTCTTTTTTCTGTTCCTTTGTCTTCCTTAAAATCTCAGCCAACTGATGGGGGCTAATCCTCATGAATAGTATTAGGTCCCTGAAACTTTAATTCTTTCATATCTCAGCACTATGTATGGTGGTATTACCAACATCATCACCATCATCATGATCAAAGGGAATATAATGGAATCAAATGAAAACAAAGAAATTGGTTATCATTCCTTCCAGGCTGTTCTGTATCATCCCAGAGTTACTCTGCCCAGAATTGTCTCCCTGCTTAGTATCTACATAATCGTGAAATGATTACTGAGTTCAAAATAACTTTAAAACTCTCTAAGAATCATAATAAAGTTACTTTTTCTTAATGCTCCCTTATTTGTGGAGATTTAAGAACAGAGGAAGCACCCATTCCCTCATAGGATGAATTACTGGTATCTACTGTCCAAGAATGGAGAGGGGAATAAACAATGATTCCCCTAGTATCTGTCTCTTTTGCAACAAAATAGGTGAGACAAAGATGATTCATTATATAACAAAAGAACTGCCTGCCAACAGCTTCCCTGGGTGAACAGTATAGGTATAGTTGTGTGCTCACTTTCCATCTAGGATGAGCTCAAAACACAAGAAAGGAATTCGTATACACTCCTGAGTGTCAAAACTAAGAATCTTTTCAAAGGCTCAAGAAAGCCATCTTGAGACTGAGTAGGACTCATTTTGATACTCTCAATTCAGAACTTGGAACAAATTTGTACTTGTTGCAATGTCCTGATTGGCTACATAATTGCATTTCTTAATTGTCAAAATTATTTGTACTAAAACTCAGTTTGGACAATGAAATAAAGTGCCTTTCTTAGCACACTGTGTCCTGATCGTGATGAATAGTGTGATTAAACCTTGTCTGTCTCCTGACATGATTAAGAAGGATCACTTGCAAGATAAAGGGTTCAGAACGAAGACAAATGCATCTCCATCCAAATCAGAAAGCCGTTGCCTACACAGATGCTCCCAAGTTTTAAGTACAAAAGACACTACAGCATATTCCTGAGGTGGCCACAGATCTTAGGGTACAGTGTGGGTCTTTGTATAAACAGCAGAGTGACACTGGTCTGAGAGAAAGTAAGTAAGTGAGGAAGTGTCTCAAACTTGTGCAGAATAAGAGACTTTCATTACTGAGAATCAACTCCAAAAGGCAGATTTTTTTACATATGTCCCAATCTTTTTTAACTGCAGTGCTGGAGAAGACTCTTGAGAGTCCCTTGAAATGCAAGGAGATCAAAGCAGTACATCCTAAGGGAACTCAACCCTGACCATTCATTGGAAGAACTGATGCTGAAGCTGAAGTTCCAATACTTTGGCCACCTGATGCAAAGAGATAACTCGCTAGAAAAGACTGTGATGCTGGGAAAAACAGAAGGCAGAAGGAGACGGGGGTGACAAAGGACAAGATGGTTGGATGGCATCACTGACGCAATGGACATGAGTTTGAGCAAGCTCCAGAACATGGTGAAGGACAGGGAAGCATGGTGTGCTGCAGTCCACGGGGTCACAAAGAGTCGGACATGACTGAGCGACTAAACTGAAAGCTTTTCATTGCCATTCATCTCACAATGGGGAGTTTCATTTTCTGTGGTGTTAGCCCTGGTTTGGGGGTGGGGGTGGGATCAAGATTTCCCCAAGCAATTCAAGTCATGGTCTTCTATGGATGTCATGACCAAAAATATTTGTTCAGTATTCATAAATAAAAGCCTTTGTTAAATATAATAAGTGATGCATATATCAATATGTTTAAGCCCTTGTCTTTATTTTTTATGGCTTACGAGTAATATCCAGAACAGGTCTGTTAGATAATCAGTATCATAGTGTTTTTTTTCTCTTTTCTAAAGACTGAATTATAGTTGGTTTACAATGTTGTGCTATTTCAAATGTTCATAATGTGTGTGTCCTGATCGTGATGAATAGTGTGATTAAACCTTGTCTGTCTCCTGACATGATTAAGAAGGATCACTTGCAAGATAAAGGGTTCAGAACGAAGACAAATGCATCTCCATCCAAATCAGAAAGCCGTTGCCTACACAGATGCTCCCAAGTTTTAAGTACAAAAGACACTACAGCATATTCCTGAGGTGGCCACAGATCTTAGGGTACAGTGTGGGTCTTTGTATAAACAGCAGAGTGACACTGGTCTGAGAGAAAGTAAGTAAGTGAGGAAGTGTCTCAAACTTGTGCAGAATAAGAGACTTTCATTACTGAGAATCAACTCCAAAAGGCAGATTTTTTTACATATGTCCCAATCTTTTTTAACTGCAGTGCTGGAGAAGACTCTTGAGAGTCCCTTGAAATGCAAGGAGATCAAAGCAGTACATCCTAAGGGAACTCAACCCTGACCATTCATTGGAAGAACTGATGCTGAAGCTGAAGTTCCAATACTTTGGCCACCTGATGCAAAGAGATAACTCGCTAGAAAAGACTGTGATGCTGGGAAAAACAGAAGGCAGAAGGAGACGGGGGTGACAAAGGACAAGATGGTTGGATGGCATCACTGACGCAATGGACATGAGTTTGAGCAAGCTCCAGAACATGGTGAAGGACAGGGAAGCATGGTGTGCTGCAGTCCACGGGGTCACAAAGAGTCGGACATGACTGAGCGACTAAACTGAAAGCTTTTCATTGCCATTCATCTCACAATGGGGAGTTTCATTTTCTGTGGTGTTAGCCCTGGTTTGGGGGTGGGGGTGGGATCAAGATTTCCCCAAGCAATTCAAGTCATGGTCTTCTATGGATGTCATGACCAAAAATATTTGTTCAGTATTCATAAATAAAAGCCTTTGTTAAATATAATAAGTGATGCATATATCAATATGTTTAAGCCCTTGTCTTTATTTTTTATGGCTTACGAGTAATATCCAGAACAGGTCTGTTAGATAATCAGTATCATAGTGTTTTTTTTCTCTTTTCTAAAGACTGAATTATAGTTGGTTTACAATGTTGTGCTATTTTCAAATGTACAATAAAGTGATTCAGTTATACATACAGACATACATATGTGTGTGTGTATAAATTCTTTTTCAGAGTTTTCCCTTATAGATTATTGCAAGATACTGAACATGGTCCCCTGTGCTATATACTATCTAAATTCTGGGAGATGGTGAAGGACAGGGAAGCCTGATGTGCTACAGTCCATAAGGTCTGAAAGAATCAGATACAACTTAGTGACTGAACAATAACATGTATGATATTCCTAAACTCCTAATTTATTGCATACCCCCTTCCCCTTTGGTAATCACAAGGTGTTTTCCTTTGTAAGTCTGGTTTTGTTTTGTAAACAAGTTCATTTGTTTAATTTTTCTTAATGCCACATGTAAGGAGTATAATATGATATTTGTCTTTCTCTTTCAGCCCTTATCTTTAAAAGGCTTCTACTTTCATTGAGAGATACTCCTTGAAATTATCTACCTGGCTGAAATGGCTAACCTACAAGGAAGCAAAGTGTCACAGGGAATCAATGTCCTGAGACCAGAAGTTATCCCATCAGCAACTCAGTGTACAGGTTAAAAATGAGTTTTTTCAAACTTACCCATATGGTCCAGTCCTTAAGAATCCTCCTGTCAATGCAGGGGACATGGTTCAATCTCTAGTCCAGGAAGATTCCGCATGTTGCAGAGCAACTAGCTACTGGCACCATAACTACTGATCCCATGAGCTGCAACTACTGAAACCCAAACTCTAGAGCCTGTGCTCCACAACAGGAAAAGCAACTGCAATGTGTAGTCCATGTATTGCAATGAACCAATGGCCACAACTAGAGGAAGCTCACGTACAGTAATGAAGGTCCAGTGAAGCCAAAATATTTGTTCAGTATTCATAAATAAAAGCCTTTGTTAAATATAATAAGTGATGCATATATCAATATGTTTAAGCCCTTGTCTTTATTTTTTATGGCTTACGAGTAATATCCAGAACAGGTCTGTTAGATAATCAGTATCATAGTGTTTTTTTTCTCTTTTCTAAAGACTGAATTATAGTTGGTTTACAATGTTGTGCTATTTTCAAATGTACAATAAAGTGATTCAGTTATACATACAGACATACATATGTGTGTGTGTATAAATTCTTTTTCAGAGTTTTCCCTTATAGATTATTGCAAGATACTGAACATGGTCCCCTGTGCTATATACTATCTAAATTCTGGGAGATGGTGAAGGACAGGGAAGCCTGATGTGCTACAGTCCATAAGGTCTGAAAGAATCAGATACAACTTAGTGACTGAACAATAACATGTATGATATTCCTAAACTCCTAATTTATTGCATACCCCCTTCCCCTTTGGTAATCACAAGGTGTTTTCCTTTGTAAGTCTGGTTTTGTTTTGTAAACAAGTTCATTTGTTTAATTTTTCTTAATGCCACATGTAAGGAGTATAATATGATATTTGTCTTTCTCTTTCAGCCCTTATCTTTAAAAGGCTTCTACTTTCATTGAGAGATACTCCTTGAAATTATCTACCTGGCTGAAATGGCTAACCTACAAGGAAGCAAAGTGTCACAGGGAATCAATGTCCTGAGACCAGAAGTTATCCCATCAGCAACTCAGTGTACGGGTTTAAAAAATGAGTTTTTTCAAACTTACCCATATGGTCCAGTCCTTAAGAATCCTCCTGTCAATGCAGGGGACATGGTTCAATCTCTAGTCCAGGAAGATTCCGCATGTTGCAGAGCAACTAGCTACTGGCACCATAACTACTGATCCCATGAGCTGCAACTACTGAAACCCAAACTCTAGAGCCTGTGCTCCACAACAGGAAAAGCAACTGCAATGTGTAGTCCATGTATTGCAATGAACCAATGGCCACAACTAGAGGAAGCTCACGTACAGTAATGAAGGTCCAGTGCAGCCAAAAGTACATAATAAAATAAAGTAAATAAACACTTTTGAAAATATATTTTGTTAATTAAAAAAAAAAAACTTGGCATTTTTTATTTATTTATTTTCATTCATCTTTATTCTTTGGCCTGTGTGGGCCTCCCATTGCAGTGGCCTCTCTTGTTGCAGAGCACTGGCTCTAGGCGCATGTGCTCCAGAGCACCAGCTCAAAATTGGACACACCAGCCCAGCTGCTCCACCACACGTGGGATCCTCTTGGGCCAGAGATTGAACCAGCGCTCCTTGCAGTACAAGGTGGACTCTGCACCCACTGGACCACAGGGGAGCCCTTGAAAATATTTTTTTTTAAAGAAGTGCTCAGGTCTGAGAGATCTAGGCTCAGTTTCCACCTTTATCATTCACTGTGTGATCTTTGTCATTGGCTCAATGTCCTTTTGCCTCAGTTTCCAAATCTGTAAAACAGGATGAATAATCCATATGTGCATGCAAGGCTTTCACAGAGCCTGTCCAGTAGGAACACCATAGATGACAGCAGCTCCCTTTTCTAATTTTAATCAGTACTTGAAAAATGAATCCAACATCTTCAAACACTACGGTTATTTTTGCTATTTTGTTTGAATTTGTCTTTCCTCATCATGAAGGAATATTCACAGTAAAAATGTGTCCCCTACCCTGGGTGAACTCATGAGCCCATGGAGCTGTGAAAGGGAGCTCTTATTTATGAGGGTCTGCCAAAATCTGGATCTGGATGAGCCAGGTGGCAGCACAGAAGGAGAGTGTGGATACCGGATTTCATGACCACTTTGCTCACCTTTGTAAGCAGTACTTTAAGCTGCTTCATCAGGCTAAGTGTAGGTTTTCCCATTTATCAAATGGGAAAGATGGGAAGAAACTTCCACCTACTGAACACCAGGCACTGTGGTAAGCACATCCTGCACTTATTTAATCTTTATCCCAACCCTCCAAAGAACCCTGTTTTGTCTTCATTTACAGATCGTGGAACTGAAGAGGATGGGATTTGGTGCCCAAAGTTTTGTAGCACAGTAGCATCACTTGGTAGTAAGAACACAGGCTTGGATTCAGATCAACTCAACTGAAATGCGCCCTGGCCAGGGCTGCCTTAAATAACTGCCCAGCACCTCTCAGTCTCAATGTTCTCATCTCTAAAAGGGGGATAACCACACATACCTTTTGGGCTTGCTTGTCAGTACTTAAATAAAACAATTACTGGGTGTTAAGTGTCCACATCAGTTCCTAGCACTTTAGCTTATTGCATTAAATGGTACCTATGAAAATACAGACCACAGTCTCGTGTCAAAATGGGATAGATGACAAGGGTTCACTGGAAACATGTGGATCTACACAGTTTCAGGGAGATGAGATTGGCCTGGATGGGCTTCTGTGGAAGTTTTGATTTCATCTCCTTCTCCCTTGACTTTAATTCTCTTAAAGTAGATAAATTGCATGTTTGTTCCTCAAAGAAAGAGAGCCTTGAACTCAGTTCTCCTGCCTTCCTGTTTAATGACTGATGTTCGTGTCCAACTCACAGCTGTTCTTGAAGGTATAGATAGGAAAAATAAATGTCATGACATGAGGCCTTTAAGTGGACATCAGGGCCATGAGATTCATCACAAAGCATTTTTAGGGAGCACCTACCATGTGCCAGGCACTCTTCTGAGTGTGAGCTCACATCAGTAAGTGAGACGGATAGAGGTCTCTGTATTCAGGGATCCTACTATCTACAGGGTGAAAGACAGGAAATAAAATAAATAAGTAAATTACAGTGTGTGAGAAAATGCTCACAGTGCTGTGCAGAAAAAGAAGCAGAGAGATTAGGAGAAGAGATTGGGAGCATGGAGAATGGGTTAGATTGTGACAGCTTTTAAATTAGTCCCAGAGAGCCTCACCCGACTGCCATCTAATTAATATTGCCTCAGAGATAGGAGCACTGAGCGGCATCTGCAGATGTTTAACGCTGTTTTGTGTGAAAAGAGGACTGAAATGATAATTTATGAATAATTATTTTAATTGATGCTTGAGTATCAGAGAGGCAATGAGCTCACTGGTGGGATGGGAAGGTGTGTCTGTGCTCAGGGACGTTCACCTTCATTTATTTAAATGGATTTTCCATCATTCATATCTCTTTTCTGGATGCAAGGTAACTCTTCCAGGTAATCATGCGCTATTCTCTTTACCTAGAAATATCTCTCCATTTATTCTCTCCTGATGAGCAGGATGGGTCGAAAACAGCTGTGAGAAACCTCAAAATTATCAGCCAAAGGAGAAAGAGGAGGAGCGAGCTCAGCCAGATGGCTATGAGAGTACCACTGTGGGTGTTACTCTGACCTACCATAAGCACGTAGCACAGCTCATGGGAAATGTTCTTCCACTCAGTACTTCATGGAGACAACTCATCCAATGAAAACCATGACAATGCATAATCTTTGTAATTAGCCTATTCCCTGATGATGCCATGGAATTCTCTAGGCAAGAATACTGGTGTGGGTAGCCATTCCCTTCTCCAGGGGATCGTACCCAGGTATTCTATATTGCAGGCAGATTCTTTACCATCTGAGCCACCAGGAAAGCCTCTTTCAAAAGAACTAATGATGTCAAACAACCACTAGAAGAAGTGTTATGGAAGAATATGCAATTACTAACAAATGATCAAAATGTGTGGTATGACACTATTTTGATCTTATGGCTTATATATAAATTTAAAAAATCAAAACATTAACAGAGGTCATCTCTGGGTTGTGGACTTATGGGTGATTATTATTTTCTTCTTTCTATGCAATAAAGATGTCATTTTCTTCACAAAAAGAGAAATAAACAATAAAATTTATAGTGAAAACATAGTACCAAACAACTCCAATCATCCATAGATATATCAGCCTTGTTCTCACCAAACGTTTTTAAATCCCTTTTACTAATGGACTGCACTCTCATTGCATGTGTGCAGTTTCCATAAAACGTTGTACAGATGAGGTGCTAATTTAACAAGTGGCTCTCTAGCCTGCTTCCCTATCTCCTCTTCCCAAAAGCCCAAATATTTAGTTTTTGCCAATTTCCATGATATAAACAACTCCCCTCCCTGGATGACCAACTTCAAGCTACCAGTGTCATGTTACTGAACATGGTACCTCATATACTGAAAAAAGAATCTAAAATTTGGAATCTCCATCTTAATGGATATTTAAATACAAACATTTAAGACATAGAACAGCAAATGCCATTCTATCAAAAAACCCTGCATTATGTCATTAAAAAAGGATTTGGGAAGAAATACTCACAGTGGGGTCCTGTGAGCCTTTGAGACGTGAACCTACACCACTGGGTTATGTTCCCGTCTGTCTGAATAGAGTGAGGCTTGGAGCCAAACTGGTCTTAGCCCCTGTCAGCTCCCTGATGCTTCTCATTTCTCTTGGAGAGGAAGAAGTCAATACGACCATCTCTTGTCATCTACCACGTTAAGATCTCTGGAGAGCCATGGAATCTTTTGCTAGAAGAAATTTGCTGCTCTATTTCCTGTTTTTATAAGGTTATGTGTCATTTAATAGTATAGAGATTTAAATTTTAAATTTTTCAATATATGAAGTTGCTGGTTTAGGAAGAGAGAGATAGCTCACTTCAATACAGCCCTTGATGTATGTGGGAGGGAGGAGAACCTTAGTTTATGAGAAAGGTAACAGGCATTCAAGTCACCTTGAAGCCAGACTTTTACATGAAAATCACTGGACAGTGGTATTTGATACAGATGGAAGTGGGCTATGGCAAGGAATCCATACTGTGAAATAGTGATTATCAGTTAAGCATGTAGTACATGGAAGGAACATACTGAGTTAAATCTTTGGCATACCATTATGAACTAGGCATTCTCATTAACCCCCCAAATTACAGACAAGGAAACTGCTAGGATTTATAAAGATGGTAAAGGGCTAATCAAACATGAATAAGATTCATCTAAATCTTTCCCACAGAACTAGAAGAAAAACATTGTTTAATTTAAATGAAATATAAAAGACCTGAAACAGCAAAAGCTATCCTGTGAAAGAAAAACAGAGGTGAAGGAATCAGGCACCTTGATTTCAGACTACAAAGCTACACTAATCAAAACAGTATGGTACTGGAACAAACCCAAAAATATCTATCAATGGAACAGAATAGAAAGCCCAGAAATAAAGCCACCCACCTGTGGTCAATTAATCTATGACATAAGACAAGAATATACAATGGAAAAAAGACAGTTTCTTCAACAAGTGACACTGGGAAAACAGACAGCTACGTGTAAAAAATGAAATCAGAACATCCTCTAGCACCAGACATAAAAATAAACTCAAAACAGACCAAAGACCTAAATGTAAGGCCCTGCATTATGTCATTAAAAAAGGATTTGGGAAGAAATACTCACAGTGGGGTCCTGTGAGCCTTTGAGACGTGAACCTACACCACTGGGTTATGTTCCCGTCTGTCTGAATAGAGTGAGGCTTGGAGCCAAACTGGTCTTAGCCCCTGTCAGCTCCCTGATGCTTCTCATTTCTCTTGGAGAGGAAGAAGTCAATACGACCATCTCTTGTCATCTACCACGTTAAGATCTCTGGAGAGCCATGGAATCTTTTGCTAGAAGAAATTTGCTGCTCTATTTCCTGTTTTTATAAGGTTATGTGTCATTTAATAGTATAGAGATTTAAATTTTAAATTTTTCAATATATGAAGTTGCTGGTTTAGGAAGAGAGAGATAGCTCACTTCAATACAGCCCTTGATGTATGTGGGAGGGAGGAGAACCTTAGTTTATGAGAAAGGTAACAGGCATTCAAGTCACCTTGAAGCCAGACTTTTACATGAAAATCACTGGACAGTGGTATTTGATACAGATGGAAGTGGGCTATGGCAAGGAATCCATACTGTGAAATAGTGATTATCAGTTAAGCATGTAGTACATGGAAGGAACATACTGAGTTAAATCTTTGGCATACCATTATGAACTAGGCATTCTCATTAACCCCCCAAATTACAGACAAGGAAACTGCTAGGATTTATAAAGATGGTAAAGGGCTAATCAAACATGAATAAGATTCATCTAAATCTTTCCCACAGAACTAGAAGAAAAACATTGTTTAATTTAAATGAAATATAAAAGACCTGAAACAGCAAAAGCTATCCTGTGAAAGAAAAACAGAGGTGAAGGAATCAGGCACCTTGATTTCAGACTACAAAGCTACACTAATCAAAACAGTATGGTACTGGAACAAACCCAAAAATATCTATCAATGGAACAGAATAGAAAGCCCAGAAATAAAGCCACCCACCTGTGGTCAATTAATCTATGACATAAGACAAGAATATACAATGGAAAAAAGACAGTTTCTTCAACAAGTGACACTGGGAAAACAGACAGCTACGTGTAAAAAATGAAATCAGAACATCCTCTAGCACCAGACATAAAAATAAACTCAAAACAGACCAAAGACCTAAATGTAAGGCACAGCACTATAAAACTTTTAGAGGAAAACATAGACAGGACACTCTTTGACATAAATTACAGCAATATATTTTTTTAATCCCTGTCCTAGTATCATGAAAATAAATAACAAACAAATGGGACATAGTTAAACTTAAAAGCCTCTGTGCAGAAATCAAAACCATAAACCAAATGAAAAGACAACCCACAGAATGGGGGGAAATATTTGCAAATGAAGCAGCTAACAAGGTATTAATATTCAAAATATACAAAATGTCACGCAGCAATATGTCAAGAAAATCAAACAACACAATCAAAAAAAATAGGCAAAATACCTAAATAGACATTTCTCCCAAGAAATATCCAAAGAAGACATACAGATGGCCAGAAAGCACATGAAAAGATATTTAACGTCACTAATTATCAGAGAAATGCAAATCAAAACTACAATGAAGTACCTCCTCACAGCAGTCAGAATGGCCATCATCTACAAACCACAAATGCTGGAGAGGGTGTGGAGAAAAGGGAACCAGCCTATGTTGTTGGTGGGAATGTAAATTGATACCACCACTATGGAGAACAGTATGGAGGCTCCTTTAAAAAAAAAAAAAAGGACATTTAGTTCTTCTCATGCCTCTCCCCTCATTCTCAGCCAGTCTGGTGTGGTCTGAAGAGAGTCAGGAGTAAGGGGGTCAAAGCACAGCCTTATTTGAGATACTAGTCCATGAGCCTTCTGGAGGTCTCTGGTTCTCATGTATCTAGAGATGCCTTAGATGGCTCGACTTGGTGCTAGAAAGACATGCACATTCTCAACAGCATCCTTTCAGCTGGGCTACTGAAAATAGGCACTGGGAGAGTAAGAAAGCAAGCTGAAAAGATGGCAACTCTTTTGAGTGTGCCAAGAGAATGAGATAACCTCAAACTGATGAGAAATTACCACTTCTATCTATCACAACTCTTTCTGGACAACTCTCCAGTTCTCTTTCTTTCCCTTTTTCCAATCTCATTTATTGCATATTGCTGACCTTCTGCCATGTGTGCTATGAGACACTCACCCCACAAATATTGCCCCACTGATTGGACCAAGGCTCTTTACACAGGGCATTTTTTTAGACCATGTGGCTTCTAATTTGTTTGATCTATAAATAACTACCTTGCAAAATGCAGGGTTGTTTTATTTCTCAGCTGGTTAAGAACAATCTCTTTGAGCATTAAGCTGATCTCCTTTCTACATCATAGCCTGGGTATCAGAATACACAGGGGATATCCTAAATATCTCTAGTGTATATTAAAAAATCTAGACATTTTAGATTCAGAATACAACCGAAAAACAATCTTGGAGTTGTGTAAATAAACTGCTCTTTGACATTTTTCCCCTCAAAATATACCTAGAAATAATGGAAATGTGAAGACACTCTGAAAACAAATTTCCCTTTGATGTTTAATGCTACTATTTTTACTTATTTGGTTTGGCTTCCTGTGGGTATTTGGGAGGTGTTATTTTATTTTCTGCTGCTCCGGCTTAAATTGGTGGCTTATTTTATTAAAAATTTGCTCTGAAGTACCTCCTCACGCAGTCAGAATGGCCATCATCTACAAACCACAAATGCTGGAGAGGGTGTGGAGAAAAGGGAACCAGCCTATGTTGTTGGTGGGAATGTAAATTGATACCACCACTATGGAGAACAGTATGGAGGCTCCTTTAAAAAAAAAAAAAAGGACATTTAGTTCTTCTCATGCCTCTCCCCTCATTCTCAGCCAGTCTGGTGTGGTCTGAAGAGAGTCAGGAGTAAGGGGGTCAAAGCACAGCCTTATTTGAGATACTAGTCCATGAGCCTTCTGGAGGTCTCTGGTTCTCATGTATCTAGAGATGCCTTAGATGGCTCGACTTGGTGCTAGAAAGACATGCACATTCTCAACAGCATCCTTTCAGCTGGGCTACTGAAAATAGGCACTGGGAGAGTAAGAAAGCAAGCTGAAAAGATGGCAACTCTTTTGAGTGTGCCAAGAGAATGAGATAACCTCAAACTGATGAGAAATTACCACTTCTATCTATCACAACTCTTTCTGGACAACTCTCCAGTTCTCTTTCTTTCCCTTTTTCCAATCTCATTTATTGCATATTGCTGACCTTCTGCCATGTGTGCTATGAGACACTCACCCCACAAATATTGCCCCACTGATTGGACCAAGGCTCTTTACACAGGGCATTTTTTTAGACCATGTGGCTTCTAATTTGTTTGATCTATAAATAACTACCTTGCAAAATGCAGGGTTGTTTTATTTCTCAGCTGGTTAAGAACAATCTCTTTGAGCATTAAGCTGATCTCCTTTCTACATCATAGCCTGGGTATCAGAATACACAGGGGATATCCTAAATATCTCTAGTGTATATTAAAAAATCTAGACATTTTAGATTCAGAATACAACCGAAAAACAATCTTGGAGTTGTGTAAATAAACTGCTCTTTGACATTTTTCCCCTCAAAATATACCTAGAAATAATGGAAATGTGAAGACACTCTGAAAACAAATTTCCCTTTGATGTTTAATGCTACTATTTTTACTTATTTGGTTTGGCTTCCTGTGGGTATTTGGGAGGTGTTATTTTATTTTCTGCTGTCCGATTGCTCTCAATATTTGATGTAGGGATCTTATGTTTCTGTATTGAAAGAAATAGTGGATAACAAAGGTCTGCTGGCACATCTTCACTCAACTTTAGAGAACTATTTGTCCTGTATCATTTAGGGAAAAAAAAGCAAAACTTTATGAGTCAATAACACACAAATGCCACGGACTCACTGGTATTCTTCTGGGGTAGTTTAAAAAACGCACTTGGCCCTCTTCCCAGCTAATTTCAAAGTGAGAACTCAAAGCAATGAAGCTGTTTGTGCCAAGAAATAATAGTGATAAATAATGCACAGGCATTTATTACTTCCACAGTGCCTCCCCTTCCACTTGATCAAGGTCCTGAGCAAACTTTCTCTTCCTTAGCCTCATTCTCAGCCAGCTGAAGGACCTAGTAAGAAATGACTGCTAGTTCAGGCTTCGCCTCATCCAGAACAGAACCTGGGAATCACGAGTGCTCTGCAGGACACCTAGAAGGATGATGCACCCTGCCAGGATCTGCCCCAAATCTCCATTTTACCGAGGAGGTTCCTCTTAATAGCATCTTACTGCAGGCTTGTTTCAGGGAATTTTCCCAACAGGGAGATGGATCAAGTTTTCTTATAATGGCAGGATGCTGCCACTGGAAAAGAGGGGAAGGTAAATATTTTATACAGAAGAAAGGGCAGCCAGACTGAATGGTATCCAGTTTGCGGTTCCATGGGTCCACTGTGGTTGGGCCTTCATGGAAGAGCAAACTCCAGGGCTTCCCTGGTGGTCCAGTGGGTAAGGACACCGCCTTGCAGTACAAGGGGCACCAGTTCGATTCCTGGCCTGGGAAGATCCCATGTGCCGCGGAGCAGCTGGACTGATGTGTCCAATTATCAAGCCAGAGCTCTGGAGCGCATGCGCCCAGAGCCAGTGCTCTGCAGCAACAACAGAAGCCACTGCGATGGGAGGCCCACACGAGCCAAAGAACAAAGATGGATGAAAAATAGATAAATGAAAGACCAATAGAAGTGGCCTGCCCATCCCCCTCCTTCCCCAACCCACCCCCCCTCATAAAAAACTACCACCTGATAAAATCTGAAAACAATGAATAATTTAAAAAAAATAAAAAGAGTCTTCTCCAGAACCACGGTTCGAAAGCAACAATTCTTCAGTGCTCAGCCTTCCTTTTTCAACTCTCACATCTGTACATGACTACAGGAAATACCATAGCTTTGCCTGCATGGACCTTTGTTGGACTTCTTCTGCCTACATGCTCCTTTGTTGGAGCATGGACCTCTTTGCTTTTAAAATACTACCTAGGTTTATCATAGCTTTCTGTGGGAAAATGTGTTTATGAAATAATTGCATTTTATTAGTACAAGCTGTCTGAAAGTTCAGTTTTTAAATTGGGGACATTTGAAAGGGGGGATAGATACAGCAAATGGTGGATCTCAAACATAACTGACCATCTTGCTAACTTTTTTATAAGGAACATGTGCTAGCTGTGTAGTCTTAAGGCAAATTACTTAATGGGATTTTCTGTTTTCTAACTGGGATAAGTAAACTGATTAAATGAATTAATATACGTAAAGAACAAGGAATAATGTCATAGTTTAGTAAGTACTATATAAGTAACAGCTGCTGTTGTTTTGATCTTTGTTGCAGAATCTGGGGCTTGCCATGGATTAAGAATTCATGTCGTTTACTTTAAACATAGTGAAAACAAAGTCAACTTTAAAAAACAGCTACGGTTACTAATACCAGGTGTCATTTTATAGCTGTGTACTCTTGGGAAAGTTTGCTTCTGTACCTCAACTTCTCCACTGTGAAAGTGGGATAACTAAGTATCTTGTATTTGTTTCCTATTGCTGCTGCAACAAAGTACCAAGAACTTATCAGCTTGAAACAACACAAAGCATTTCTCTTACAGTTGGAGAAATACTATTTTACAATTGGAGGCAAATAGTATAAAATGTGTCCATTTTAGCATGTATGGTAACATATTCACAAGTTTTAGGAATGAGGGTGTGCACATATACAGGGACCATCTATTATTCCATTTATCACAAAAGATGTGCGCCAGACTTTCAAAGGATGCTTAGGATTGAGATGAGCAGAGACAAGTATGAACAGCAATGAGCTCTAGGCAGGGGAATTGACAACTGCAAAGGCACAGGAGCAGAGAAGCACATAGTCTGGGGGAGGATGGTGTAGAAACCGTTGTGACAGGAAAATGGCTCATGAGGGCCACTGTGAAACCTTGCTCTA
Source organism: Tragulus kanchil (assembly GCA_022376925.1). Classification (NCBI taxonomy): domain Eukaryota; kingdom Metazoa; phylum Chordata; class Mammalia; order Artiodactyla; family Tragulidae; genus Tragulus; species Tragulus kanchil. The sequence goes on along the minus strand of JAIOJX010000005.1, from coordinate 128,873,782 downwards.
GAATGGAAGGTGTGACTCAGATCCTGGAAAGCATTGATTTTGTAGTTTATGTTATAGTTAATGGGAAAACATGAAAGGTTATTGAGAAAAGGAATTATGTTTTAGAAGACTCTTGTTTAATAATGCAAATATTGACAATAGCTAAAATTTAAATATTTCACATAAGAAAGCTCATTAACCTACATGACAATGGCTTAGAACCTTGCCTAAAGCCATTTGTTTGCTAAGTCAGGGACCTGCCATTTAAACCAACTAATCCAACTCTCAGTCTGAGTTCTTAATAACCCTGCATAGTCTGCTTGGGTTGCCATAACACAATACCACAGATTGGGTGATTTAAACAAGAGACACTGATTTCTTATAGTTCTGGAGGCTGGAAAGTGCAAAATCAAGGTTTTGACTGGTTTGGTTTCTGGCAAGCGCTCTTCCTGAATACAAATTGTCAAAACGTTTAAGTAAGTACTATATAAGTAACAGCTGCTGTTGTTTTGATCTTTGTTGCAGAATCTGGGGCTTGCCATGGATTAAGAATTCATGTCGTTTACTTTAAACATAGTGAAAACAAAGTCAACTTTAAAAAACAGCTACGGTTACTAATACCAGGTGTCATTTTATAGCTGTGTACTCTTGGGAAAGTTTGCTTCTGTACCTCAACTTCTCCACTGTGAAAGTGGGATAACTAAGTATCTTGTATTTGTTTCCTATTGCTGCTGCAACAAAGTACCAAGAACTTATCAGCTTGAAACAACACAAAGCATTTCTCTTACAGTTGGAGAAATACTATTTTACAATTGGAGGCAAATAGTATAAAATGTGTCCATTTTAGCATGTATGGTAACATATTCACAAGTTTTAGGAATGAGGGTGTGCACATATACAGGGACCATCTATTATTCCATTTATCACAAAAGATGTGCGCCAGACTTTCAAAGGATGCTTAGGATTGAGATGAGCAGAGACAAGTATGAACAGCAATGAGCTCTAGGCAGGGGAATTGACAACTGCAAAGGCACAGGAGCAGAGAAGCACATAGTCTGGGGGAGGATGGTGTAGAAACCGTTGTGACAGGAAAATGGCTCATGAGGGCCACTGTGAAACCTTGCTCTAGAATGGAAGGTGTGACTCAGATCCTGGAAAGCATTGATTTTGTAGTTTATGTTATAGTTAATGGGAAAACATGAAAGGTTATTGAGAAAAGGAATTATGTTTTAGAAGACTCTTGTTTAATAATGCAAATATTGACAATAGCTAAAATTTAAATATTTCACATAAGAAAGCTCATTAACCTACATGACAATGGCTTAGAACCTTGCCTAAAGCCATTTGTTTGCTAAGTCAGGGACCTGCCATTTAAACCAACTAATCCAACTCTCAGTCTGAGTTCTTAATAACCCTGCATAGTCTGCTTGGGTTGCCATAACACAATACCACAGATTGGGTGATTTAAACAAGAGACACTGATTTCTTATAGTTCTGGAGGCTGGAAAGTGCAAAATCAAGGTTTTGACTGGTTTGGTTTCTGGCAAGCGCTCTCTTCCTGACTTGCAGAAAGGCCTTTCCTCTGTGCTCTCATACAGCTGAGTGAACTCGCTGATGTCCCTTCTTATAAGGGCATCAATCCCATTACAAGGGTCCCATCCTCATTTCTCATCTAAACCTAACTGTCTTCCAAAGGTGTTGTTCCCAAATACCATCATACTAGAGATTGGGGTCTCCACACGTGAACCTGTAGGGCAACACTATTCAGTCCTTCATACCCGTCTAAGTAAGGGCAAATCCATAGAAGACCTAGATGAGACCAGAACTGGCTTCATCAAATGATTCCATTTACTAAAATCCCCAAAGACAAACTTTGGAAAAGTTCACTTTGAATTTTCATCAGCAGAAAATGAAAGGGAATTAATAGAGTGTCATTTCACTCCCATCAGATGACTGCACATATAAAACTCTGATTGGATTTCCCTTGTGATCCAGTGGCTAAGACTCTGTACTTCTTTTTTTTAGGGGGGGGGGAGGGAGCGGGGCGGGTGGGCCATTTCTATTGGTCTTTCATTTATCTATTTTCATCCATCTTTAGTTCTTTGGCCTGTGTGGCCCTCCCATCGCAGTGGCCTCTGTTGTCGCAGAGCACTGGCTCTCGGCGCATGCGCTCCAGAGCTCCGGCTCAGTAATTGGACATATCAGTCCAACCGCTCCGCGGCACGTGGGATCTTCCCAGGCCAGGGATCGAACCGTGCCTTGCGAGCTCTTACCCACTGGACCACTAGGGAAGCCCCGACTGTACTTCTAATGCAGAGGGATGGGTGTGATCTTGTTTAATAATGCAAATATTGACAATAGCTAAAATTTAAATATTTCACATAAGAAAGCTCATTAACCTACATGACAATGGCTTAGAACCTTGCCTAAAGCCATTTGTTTGCTAAGTCAGGGACCTGCCATTTAAACCAACTAATCCAACTCTCAGTCTGAGTTCTTAATAACCCTGCATAGTCTGCTTGGGTTGCCATAACACAATACCACAGATTGGGTGATTTAAACAAGAGACACTGATTTCTTATAGTTCTGGAGGCTGGAAAGTGCAAAATCAAGGTTTTGACTGGTTTGGTTTCTGGCAAGCGCTCTCTTCCTGACTTGCAGAAAGGCCTTTCCTCTGTGCTCTCATACAGCTGAGTGAACTCGCTGATGTCCCTTCTTATAAGGGCATCAATCCCATTACAAGGGTCCCATCCTCATTTCTCATCTAAACCTAACTGTCTTCCAAAGGTGTTGTTCCCAAATACCATCATACTAGAGATTGGGGTCTCCACACGTGAACCTGTAGGGCAACACTATTCAGTCCTTCATACCCGTCTAAGTAAGGGCAAATCCATAGAAGACCTAGATGAGACCAGAACTGGCTTCATCAAATGATTCCATTTACTAAAATCCCCAAAGACAAACTTTGGAAAAGTTCACTTTGAATTTTCATCAGCAGAAAATGAAAGGGAATTAATAGAGTGTCATTTCACTCCCATCAGATGACTGCACATATAAAACTCTGATTGGATTTCCCTTGTGATCCAGTGGCTAAGACTCTGTACTTCTTTTTAGGGGAGGGAGCGGGGCGGGTGGGCCATTTCTATTGGTCTTTCATTTATCTATTTTCATCCATCTTTAGTTCTTTGGCCTGTGTGGCCCTCCCATCGCAGTGGCCTCTGTTGTCGCAGAGCACTGGCTCTCGGCGCATGCGCTCCAGAGCTCCGGCTCAGTAATTGGACATATCAGTCCAACCGCTCCGCGGCACGTGGGATCTTCCCAGGCCAGGGATCGAACCGGTGCCCCTTGCACTGCAAGGCGGTGTGCTTACCCACTGGACCACTAGGGAAGCCCCGACTGTACTTCTAATGCAGAGGGATGGGTGTGATCCCTGGCCAAGGAACTAAGATCCCATATGCCATGCATGCATGTTCAGTCATATCTGACTTTTTGCAACCCCAAGGACTGTAGCCCACCAGGCTTATCTGTGTGTGAGATTTTCCAGGCAAGAATACTAGAATGGATTGCTATTTCTTCCTCCAGGAGATCTTCCTGGAGACATGGGATTGAACCCATGTCTCCTGCATCTCTTGCATCACAGGTGAACTCTTTACCTGTGAGCCATCTGAGAAGCACCCCACATATCATGACGCATGGCCAAAAAAGTAAATGAAAGAAATCAGTGCAGTCAACTTGATTTAATAATAATTTTAGAAACTGCTGAAAACATCCAGTGCGGGGCACAGATAGGGTACACGGGAACGTCTACCTGCGGAGAGGAGAGTAATTGCTACATCCTGGAGAACAAATTGACAACACCTCGCAAAGGTGAAGATGCTTATGTACACCAAAGCCGGCAGTTCCACTTCATAATACATTAACAGAAGAACTCAGTTCCAGTTATATAGGAAGACACTTACCAATATGTTTATCGTAAATATATTTTGCTGTGCATGACAGCAAGATAGTGAAACTAAGCAAGCTGCCTATTAGTAGTGAGGCAGATAAATAATTGATGGTTTTGTCCAACACAAGAATAGCATTCAACAGCTAAAAAGAATAAACTGGAACTCGTCTGTCAACATGGATAAATTTCAAATCCAGAATGTTGAAATAAAAAATGTAAAGCAAGGCATACAACACTGGCTAAAATGCATGTAAACTTTTAAGACACCAAAAAGTGGTATGTATTTTCTATGGATAGCCATAAAGACAGTAAAATTATAAACACATCCCTGGAAGGAATGTGCAGATACATGGAACAGGGGGCGAGAAGACAGGGTCGGGCTTTGGCTTTACCTCGACACTTGATGTCTTGGGGTAAAGGAGACCTCTGGAGAAACATTTGGGTATGAAAATGCTTGTGTTGTATTATTTTCTGAATGAGTGGGTTTGCCTGCTAGAAAATACTCAGAGTATTTCATAATTTAAAATAATTGGAAAAAAACAAGGGAACCCAATAATTGTAATATTCAGCTCCTTGGGCTGATTTGAGAATTAAACGAGATATTATACCTAAACTATCTTGCCCAATGTCTAGTTCTGGGGGCAACACTCAGATCTCAAAGAAGCTCCCTTGTTTTCAGATTTCTCATCTCACCTTTACACCTATGGAGTGATTATGGCTCAAAAATAGTTTTATATTCATTATTCAATTTTATCATTGCAAGCCAGTGCATACAGTGCATCTCTTTCCTTCTATTTTAAGACATTGGTGGTTTAGGCAGGCTGACAGAGGAATCAGGTCTCCTGACATCCTGCCCTTGACTCTTCCCACCATCTCTCCAGGATGGAGAAGTAGTGGATTATCAAAAGGCAGAGAGAGCTCTTCTCTTTCCGGTGACAGTAACTCTGGTAACCCTTACTTGCAGACTATCTGGGAAAAAGAACTGGATGAAAGAAACAGACCACCCCAGCATTTCCTTCACGGTGGCCAGCAAATCCTCACCCCCTCCAATCAGTTTTCTGCCTGAAGGTCCCTGCTCACAAAATAGAGATAACATTTTCCCATTTCTCCCTAACAAACAGCCTTGTTCCCTGTAAATGTTTTAGAAATCTATGTGAATCAAATGAAATCCTATGTTTACTCATGCTTTGGAAATAATGATGTGATCATAAATGCAAAATACTAGTGTTATTTCATAAATGGGCTGCGGGACTAAAAGTTTTGATATTTCAGCAATTCCATATGGTTCAGAGCCTTCTTAAAAATCCAAGAAAAATGGAAGGCATGCAGGGAACTCTAGTGCTTTTAGACAGATCCATCTAATGAAAAGCCAAAGAGAGAATTTCTGATTGCAAAGAACCCATTCAACTGAGCCTGAAAACCACAAAGCTGTGTTTCAATGTGTATGACCCGTGGGCACCACAATGTCTTCCTCAATAAGTGGCTTACATTTATTTGCACTGTTCTCATGCTGCAAAAGTAATTACTAATTTAAAATATCTGATATGATTCATTAACCTAGAAAATTAGATTTCTGGGTGAACATGGTCTGTGTGTCCAAAAATTTAAATCTGACTCTGTGCTCTTTTGTTTTCAAAGAAACTTTTAGGTCTGCAAATGCAAAACAAATGAATTTAGCAAGATGACTGCTCCCATATTTGTAACACTCTGTGTTTGACTTGGTAGTCATAGAGTTGTAGGAAATGCAGGGCACCAAGGATCGGGGGGGATTAAAATGGAAGTGACTGTCCATTACTAGTGAGGGCAGGCGGGGACACTGCCACCCCGGAGACAGCACTGGAGGCACAGGTAAAGCAGCATTGACTGAGGGGCCTGAATGCTGACATCTGGGAGGAATACTTTCCAATAGAACTCTGGGCTTGTCCCTGAGCTTTTCAAACTAACGCTTTAGTGAACAATCAAGAAGTAGTAGGAGAGGACTTCCCCGGGGGTCCAATGGTTAAGCATCTGCCTGCCAATACAGGGGACACAGGGTTGATCCCTCACTTGGGAAGATTCCACACGCTGTGGGGTAACTAAGCCCGAGGGCAGCAACGACTGCGCCCACGTGCCCTGGAGCCTGTGCTCTGCAACAAAATAAGCCACCGCCATGAGATGCCCATGCACTGCAACTAAAGAGCAGCCCCGGCTCACCATAACTAGAAAAAGCCCACACATAGCAACTTAGACTCAGTGCAGCCATAAAGAAATAAATTCCTTTAAAAAAAAAAAAAGTCATAGGAGAGACTTTTCTAACCATTTAGGAGTATGAGGTAATTGGTTATAGAATGAGACAAGAGCCTGGCTGCTGGCCAACTGTACCAAGGGGCTAATACCTATTTTTCAAGGACAGTGATGAGGTTTCAATAGAAGACATGTTGAGAGTGCTTTGTAGTGCCTAACAATCCCTGTGCAGCGGCACTGTCCCCGAGAACTATCTTGGGGACAGAATGCAACTTTCCACCCACCATGGGTTGAACACCGTTCTTTCAACTAAAGTTCACATCTTTCTGAGTCTGCCCGAAAACACTTAAGGCTTGCCCAAGTGATCCTTTGGGAAAAAGACAAGGAGTTGGGCAGAGAAGTAAATTATTTCTCACTGATGACAGTAATGGAAAACAAAGCTCAGGAGCACTTCATTATTTTTATGAATGTTACTAGGCAGTGGGTTTTAAAAGGTGGTTGATTTTATTTGAATTAATCTACACTGACCGTCATTCCCCAGCTTCTCACTGGTTCTCTCATGTTTAAAACAATTCTTCTCAAGCTATACATCATAAGCACTAATTCAAACTAATTAGGTACTTCTTGGTTTTTTAAAAAATGATTCAGTTCTATGAGTCTCCTGTTTTTATATCCAATGTACCATGTGTCTTTAGAACTACTTTAATTTAATATTAGACAAATTAGATATGCTTATAATCAAACTGCATTATTCACAAGGCTTAAGTATTCACGCGTTTCAATGCTTTTATTTCATACTTCAGTTTGTTTTCTTTTAAGGGCTGAATCAACTTGATTAGGTATTCTTATTGTTCAGTGTAAGCTTTGGCTTTCTTTTCAATGCCTGTCTGGGTATACCACATCTCTATTCATATGCATTTCTATAAATTTATAGTTGATCATATTCATATAAGCTCCCTACTTCAAAGCATGAATATTTAAAAGATTCTAAAGTTTTATGACCTTTTTGGTCTCCTGGTCTTTAGCAGCTTTAGCTGTGTAAGAAACCATCCCAAAATTTCAAACTGTAAAATAATAGCCATGTCAACAGTTCAGGATGTAGTGGGTTGACGCTTTGGGGTGGGTAGTACTGATGATGATCTCAGCTGGGCTCAGTTAGGCATCTTCCATGAGCTCGTGGTTGATGGCCTCATTCGTGTGTTTAGCAGTCAGTTGGTGGGTGGGTGGTTAGCTGGTAGGATAACTGGGCCAAATGTTGCTCATCATCCAGTAGGCTAGATCAAGCTGGTACATACTCTGATGATCTTGTGGTTCCAAGGGCAGCAAGAGAAAGCAAGCTCCATTGTGTAAGCATTTCTCAAGTCTCTCATTGCTTGACCAAAGTAATCCACATGACTGAACCCAGAGTCAGTGTGGGAGAAGACTGCCTAGGGGAAGTGACTAAATTTTGGGCCACAAAATTCTAACATTTCTACATCATTCTCTCCTCTTGAATGAATCCCTTTGTTGCACTTTCCTGGGGAGATTTCAGGAGGAAGTTCTTACACATCTTTCCATTTTGCCCTAAACTGGCTTAGATGGTAAAGAATCTGTCTGCAATGCCGGAGACCCAGGTTTGATCCCTGGGTCAGGAAGATTCCCTGGAGAATGGAATGGCAACCCAGTTCACTATTCTTCTGGAGAATCCCATGGACTAGTACCCCATATGAGTCTCCTGTTTTAGCACTAATTCAAACTAATTAGGTACTTCTTGGTTTTAAAAATGATTCAGTTCTATGAGTCTCCTGTTTTTATATCCAATGTACCATGTGTCTTTAGAACTACTTTAATTTAATATTAGACAAATTAGATATGCTTATAATCAAACTGCATTATTCACAAGGCTTAAGTATTCACACGTTTCAATGCTTTTATTTCATACTTCAGTTTGTTTTCTTTTAAGGGCTGAATCAACTTGATTAGGTATTCTTATTGTTCAGTGTAAGCTTTGGTTTTCTTTTCAATGCCTGTCTGGGTATACCACATCTCTATTCATATGCATTTCTATAAATTTATAGTTGATCATATTCATATAAGCTCCCTACTTCAAAGCATGAATGTTTAAAAGATTCTAAAGTTTTATGACCTTTTTGGTCTCCTGGTCTTTAGCAGCTTTAGCTGTGTAAGAAACCATCCCAAAATTTCAAACTGTAAAATAATAGCCATGTCAACAGTTCAGGATGTAGTGGGTTGACGCTTTGGGGTGGGTAGTACTGATGATGATCTCAGCTGGGCTCGGTTAGGCATCTTCCATGAGCTCGTGGTTGATGGCCTCATTCGTATGTTTAGCAGTCAGTTGGTGGGTGGGTGGTTAGCTGGTAGGATAACTGGGCCAAATGTTGCTCATCATCCAGTAGGCTAGATCAAGCTGGTACATACTCTGATGATCTTGTGGTTCCAAGGGCAGCAAGAGAAAGCAAGCTCCATTGTGTAAGCATTTCTCAAGTCTCTCATTGCTTGACCAAAGTAATCCACATGACTGAACCCAGAGTCAGTGTGGGAGAAGACTGCCTAGGGGAAGTGACTAAATTTTGGGCCACAAAATTCTAACATTTCTACATCATTCTCTCCTCTTGAATGAATCCCTTTGTTGCACTTTCCTGGGGGAGATTTCAGGAGGAAGTTCTTACGCACATCTTTCCATTTTTGCCCTAAACTGGCTTAGATGGTAAAGAATCTGTCTGCAATGCCGGAGACCCAGGTTTGATCCCTGGGTCAGGAAGATTCCCTGGAGAATGGAATGGCAACCCAGTTCACTATTCTTGCCTGGAGAATCCCATGGACAGAGGACCCTGGAGGGCTACAGTCCATGGGGTCACAAAGAGTCAGACATGACTGAGTAACTAACACTTTCACTTTCAGATACCTTGAGAATGAGCCAAACATGGGAGTTCTTCCTAAATTATTCTTAACTGAACACCAACTACTGAAACCACAGAGACATCCTGGTTTTAATATTTCAATGTCAAACTAGAGTAGCACGAATGAGTTGCAGACCTTCTATCTTTTATTCTTTAAGAATATTACAGATTGCAAGTCCATTTTGTTTTCATGATGGATTGAACCACTTATAGCTTGAGATGTGGTTTGCTTATTTCTTTGAGATTGCTGGGTCAAACAGTGTGTGTGTGTTTAAATAGATATTTCCAGATTACTTTCTCCAAAACATAACAATTCAAATTTATATCTAGCAATGTATGAATGTATACTTAAATTCTCCATCAGGAATAGGTAATAGAGGCTTTTACAATTTTTGTCAGTTTGACAGGTATGTGATATTTCATTGTTACCTTAGTTTGTATTTTCCTGACCACTAGTGACTTGGAGAAGTTTATTTATTTTTTTTTTATTTTTAAAGATTTATTTTTTATTCATTTATTTTGATGGGGGTGGGGTGGGGGAGGAGCGGGGCGGGCGGGCCACTTCTATTGGTCTTTCATTTGTCCATTTTCATTCATCTTTGTTCTTTGGCCCGTGTGGGCCTCCCAGAGGCAGTGGCCTCTGTTGTCACAGAGCACCGGTCCTGGGGCCGCTAATGTTTTGGAAGCATTGGGTTTTTACCATGCAAATAATCCACATGACTGAACCCAGAGTCAGTGTGGGAGAAGACTGCCTAGGGAAGTGACTAAATTTTGGGCCACAAAATTCTAACATTTCTACATCATTCTCTCCTCTTGAATGAATCCCTTTGTTGCACTTTCCTGGGGGAGATTTCAGAAGGAAGTTCTTACGCACATCTTTCCATTTTTGCCCTAAAGTGGCTTAGATGGTAAAGAATCTGTCTGCAATGCCGGAGACCCAGGTTTGATCCCTGGGTCAGGAAGATTCCCTGGAGAATGGAATGGCAACCCAGTTCACTATTCTTGCCTGGAGAATCCCATGGACAGAGGACCCTGGAGGGCTACAGTCCATGGGGTCACAAAGAGTCAGACATGACTGAGTAACTAACACTTTCACTTTCAGATACCTTGAGAATGAGCCAAACATGGGAGTTCTTCCTAAATTATTCTTAACTGAACACCAACTACTGAAACCACAGAGACATCCTGGTTTTAATATTTCAATGTCAAACTAGAGTAGCACGAATGAGTTGCAGACCTTCTATCTTTTATTCTTTAAGAATATTACAGATTGCAAGTCCATTTTGTTTTCATGATGGATTGAACCACTTATAGCTTGAGATGTGGTTTGCTTATTTCTTTGAGATTGCTGGGTCAAACAGTGTGTGTGTGTTTAAATAGATATTTCCAGATTACTTTCTCCAAAACATAACAATTCAAATTTATATCTAGCAATGTATGAATGTATACTTAAATTCTCCATCAGGAATAGGTAATAGAGGCTTTTACAATTTTTGTCAGTTTGACAGGTATGTGATATTTCATTGTTACCTTAGTTTGTATTTTCCTGACCACTAGTGACTTGGAGAAGTTTATTTATTTATTTTTTTATTTTTAAAGATTTATTTTTTATTCATTTATTTTGATGGGGGTGGGGTGGGGAAGGAGCGGGGCGGGCGGGCCACTTCTATTGGTCTTTCATTTGTCCATTTTCATTCATCTTTGTTCTTTGGCCCGTGTGGGCCTCCCATTGCAGTGGCCTCTGTTGTCACAGAGCACCGGTCCTGGGCGCATGTGCTCCAGAGCTCCAGCTCGGTAATTGGACACATCGGTCTAGCCGCTCCGCCGCACGCGGGATCTTCCCAGGTCAGGGATCGAACCGGTGCCCCTTGCACTGCAAGGCGGTGCCCTTACCCACTGGACCACCAGGGAAGCCCTTGGAGAAGTTTTAAATATGTATGCTAGCCAGTTGGATTTCTATTTTTTTGAAACGCTTATTCATATTTTTTGGCTTATTTTTCTGTTCAGTAGTTTTTCTTGTCAATTTGTAAGACCTCTTTGAATATAATTAAAGCTGTTATTTTTTTTTTGTTGTTGGCTGTACTGCAATTTTCTCCCAATATTTAGCTTATTGATTTGTTTTTTACTATACAGGAAACGTTTTGAAATTTATTTTTATATAAGCAAGTATGCTATTTCTGAAATGGTTTCCAGTCTCCATGTTTTAGTTGATAAGGGTTCTCTTGGCTTTAGATTGTATCTGTAATCTCCTTGATTTTTACCAAGACTACTGTACATTTTTGTTATGTGTATATAAGTCTTTCATCCATTAGGAATTTACTTTTGCAGTGATGTAATATAAAAGTCCAATGTCATTTTCCTCACCATGGATAATTATTATAGTACTATCACCATTTGTTTAATAATTCATCTTTTTCTGACTGAATTAAAATAGCATTTTCAATGTCTTTTTAAATTTTAATATTTGCTATAATTTTTTACTTCTCTATTTTTTATCATATTTCTATTTAATTTGATTGTAATATATACTAATATCCGGTAGGGCAATCCTCCTAATGTTCTGTATTTATGGAATAATATTGGGCAGGTTTTTATTTCTTATACATGTCTAATTCTAAAACAATCAATTCTTTGGGGCTACTATTATTGAAGAATCCATTAAGTCTCATCCAAGAATGAGCTGTGTTTTTTATTTGTTCACATTTACTTTTATGTCCTTCAATGGCATTTTATAGTCATATTCACATAGGATCTATGTCTTTCTCATTTAATCTATGCCTAATAACTTTATAGTTTCCTTTAATAATATAGATGATTTTCTGGCATCTCCATTTCTTGGTGATTATTTTTAGAATAAACAAGAGATATTTGATACAGTCTAATGTAGCACAATGGTTAAAACCACGGATTCTGGAATAAGATTCAAATCTTAGTTTGGTTCAAATCTTGGATCCACAACTACTATGTGTGGAGACTTGGATATGCTATTTAAACTTCTGTGTATCAGTTTTCTCACCTGTACAATGACAATAATCATGCTCACCTGCAATATAGAGGTAAGCCAGTCACCAAAAATTTACATTCTGGCTCCTTAGTGAAGTTATTCCTGGGAAACAGCTGTCCAGTGCCCCCATAAACTGTATTTCCCAGGTTCCCTTTTATCTGCATGGTTCTCTGTGTCTGAGTTTAGGGCAAAAGAATGTGGCAGAAGTGCTGTTTACTCGTTTTAGGTTTGAATCAAAAATATGTAAGGCTTTTTCTCTTTCTCTATTTATTAGTTGGGTATTAATACTGAAGGCAACCTTAGGAGCCTTGAAATAAACATGGCAGAACCTCTGTCAGCCTGCATTCTTTGAATGACTGTGGAATCAACTTTTCCAACCCCCACACTCATTCCCTTAACTCATGAAGAGACCATCAACTTTAGCTATGATGAGTCACTGAGTTCCTAGGTTTATTTGTTACATCAGCTCATGTTGCTCTATAAAACACTTCATGAAAATAAAAATATACACATGTCTATGCATATATGTGTGAGTCAGTTTCAGTGTGTTATAAATATAATTATCTTTTGTCCAGATATCTGCCACATGCTCTTCCTAATTTGACTTTGAATTTTTTGAGTCTCTGGGATTGTGTGGTATACAAACCATGTTATCAACTTAAAATATAGCAGTACCTCTTCCAATGTTAATACCAAGTACCTGATTTTCTTTTTTTTTTATTTTATTTTATTTTTTTTTATTTTTTATTTTTTTTGGGAGGGGTGGGTGGGGTGAGAGCAGGCCGGGCGGGCCACTTCTATTGGTCTTTCGTTTCTCTATGTTCATCCGTCTTTGTTCTTTGGCTCCTGTGGGCCTCCCATCGTGGTGGTGTTTGTTGTTGCAGAGCGCCGGCTCTGGGCGCATGCGCTCCAGAGCTCCGGGTCGGTAATTGGACACATCAGTCCAGCTGCTCCATGGTACGTGGGATCTTCCCAGGCCAGGGATTGAACCGGCGCCCCTTGCACTGCAAGGCGGTGTCCTTACCCACTGGACCACCAGGGGAAGCCCAGTACCTGATTTTCTTATCTTACTTGCATGTGTGTCCAACTCTTTGTGACCTCATAGATGGTAGACTGCTAGGCTCTTCTGTCCATGAGATTATCCTGGCAAGAATACCAGAGCAGGTTGTCATTTCCTCCTCCAGGGCATTTTCCTGACACAGGGATCAAACCTGTGCCTCGTGTGTCTCCTTCACTGGAAAGCAGATTCTTTACCACTGAGCCACCTGGGAAGCCCTTTCTTACCTTACTACATTGCCAAGACAATGTTGATTAATAATTTTGACAGCAGGTCTTCTATTCATTTTCTGATATTATTATAAGTGGTCTATTGTTTTACCTTTAGACTTTAATATGCTATTAGATTTGGGGAAATAATATACTTAAGTAACTTCTTTAAGTAGTTTCAGTTTTACTTGATAATTTTTCAAAATAACTATGTATTTTACCAAATGCTTTGTCTGCATCTGATATTGGTAAGCTTGTATACACTTTCTCCTTTACTAGTTGATACACTGGAATTTACTGACTTTTCTGTCTTGAACTATTCATACATTCCTGCAAATAAACCTTTTTAGTCATATCAGAATATTCTTTTGATTTATTTTTGGATTCCATGTGCTAATAGCTTATTTAGAATTGGTACATTTTAAATCATGATTAAGATTGGTCTGTAGTTTTCTTTTGTACTACATTTAAAAGCTTTGAATATAATGGTTTCATGAAATAAAAAAGGAAAGTTTAAACATTTTAATAAAAGATTAGCTTAAATAACTTTGGAATCATTTCTTTTTTAAGCTAGAGAGCACTCGCTTTTGAATGTGCTGGTCTTGGTACATTTTCAGTGGTAGATCTTTGCATACCTTATCAATCTCAGTGACAACTGATCTACGAGTTTTCCATTTCTTTGGTCACTGTCAGCAATTCATTTCATATTTTGGAATTTTTAGTTTCAAAATCATGACTTATGCTGTCCTGTATCTGATGCTCCTTAAGCATTCTAATCTTGGTTTTTTTTCTTGTTGTCCAGTTGTTCTATATTGCTGGACCCCTCTTCTATTTGATCTTCCTTTCTCTGGCTCTTGAGTCCCCATAACTGAGGTACTGTTTTGACTGTCAGCTTACCAGTTTCAAGATGTAATTTAGAAAGGGATGGGGTGTAAAATATTTTCTGCTCTGTGGGCTGTTGTGTCTTCCATCTCCTTGAACTCTCCCAGCCTCAGGAGTACAGATGGCTCACCCAGTTGTTCAACTCTCCTTTAACTTCTTGACAATTCTCTGTCACCTCCAGTTTTACATTTTGTTGGATTAAGGTTTTCCCAAAATCCACAGCATTTCAATTTTGGATATCTGAAGCTACTTTGCAGACTCTCACCTGGTCACCAGGATTCACCTTGCTAAGACCAGAATGCAAAGCCTGGAACTTCACAGCAACTTAGACCAGGAGAGACCCATAGAGTGGAGATGGGAATGGAGGGCAAGTTAAGTGCATTTTTTTCTTTCCACAATAATAAACTTATGGATGAAAAGAAACAAAAGTGATTGCTTGATATGTTGAAGCAAAATATAGAAACAAAAATGGTTGGTTCCTACTTCATGTTGCTTTTGATTTAGTAAATATTCTAATTTGACATTCCTCTTTGAAAGTATAGGGCTTCCCTGGTGGCTCAGTTGGTAAACAATGCACCTTCAGTGCAGGAGGATCTGGGTTCCATCCCTAGGTTATGAAGATTCCCTGAAGAAGGAAATGGCAACTCACTCCAGTACTCTTGCCTGGGGAATCCCATGGAAAGGAGAGCCTGGCAGACTAAAATTCATGGGGTTGCAAAGGACATGACATGACTTAGCAACTAAACCACCACATATCTTGAGTGGCAGACCTGTAGCCAATACCCAGCTCCGCAGAACTTTGAGGCCCATGTTCTTTTCATTTCCTTACTTTCTTCTTTACAAGAACTCTGCATTGTATCTATTTATTTCCAAATGAAGCCAGCAAAAATGAGTCCATAAAGTTCTCAGTTGTACAGATTCTCATTAAGACACAGTCCATAGGAAAATAAAACATCTTAAAACAAAGACACAGTTAAGCAAAATTACAATTTATCAGGTTAAAACTGTTTCTCAAAGCAGACTTTAGAGGTCTGATGTCCTACTTAATGATGAGTACTTTTACGAAGGCTTATTTCCCCCTTCTTACTAAATGATTTTTTCCCAGGCTGGCTTCTTTGATCTATCACCTTAATAACTCTTGTCCGTTGACAAACAGTTTGAGATTCATTAGTAATAGAGGTCTGAGTTCTCTCACAATCCCAATAAAACCGTTAAGCAAATCTTATATGGAGGCCCATATCTGTCGTTTCCATATATCGAGATTTCACATTTGATGTTATTTTAATAAGGTGCTCCATAAATTTAAAGAAGAGCCCTGCTAGCCATTTTCTGAATCTGGAAGATTGACAATTCTCTGTCACCTCAGTTTTACATTTTGTTGGATTAAGGTTTTCCCAAAATCCACAGCATTTCAATTTTGGATATCTGAAGCTACTTTGCAGACTCTCACCTGGTCACCAGGATTCACCTTGCTAAGACCAGAATGCAAAGCCTGGAACTTCACAGCAACTTAGACCAGGAGAGACCCATAGAGTGGAGATGGGAATGGAGGGCAAGTTAAGTGCATTTTTTTCTTTCCACAATAATAAACTTATGGATGAAAAGAAACAAAAGTGATTGCTTGATATGTTGAAGCAAAATATAGAAACAAAAATGGTTGGTTCCTACTTCATGTTGCTTTTGATTTAGTAAATATTCTAATTTGACATTCCTCTTTGAAAGTATAGGGCTTCCCTGGTGGCTCAGTTGGTAAACAATGCACCTTCAGTGCAGGAGGATCTGGGTTCCATCCCTAGGTTATGAAGATTCCCTGAAGAAGGAAATGGCAACTCACTCCAGTACTCTTGCCTGGGGAATCCCATGGAAAGGAGAGCCTGGCAGACTAAAATTCATGGGGTTGCAAAGGACATGACATGACTTAGCAACTAAACCACCACATATCTTGAGTGGCAGACCTGTAGCCAATACCCAGCTCCGCAGAACTTTGAGGCCCATGTTCTTTTCATTTCCTTACTTTCTTCTTTACAAGAACTCTGCATTGTATCTATTTATTTCCAAATGAAGCCAGCAAAAATGAGTCCATAAAGTTCTCAGTTGTACAGATTCTCATTAAGACACAGTCCATAGGAAAATAAAACATCTTAAAACAAAGACACAGTTAAGCAAAATTACAATTTATCAGGTTAAAACTGTTTCTCAAAGCAGACTTTAGAGGTCTGATGTCCTACTTAATGATGAGTACTTTTACGAAGGCTTATTTCCCCCTTCTTACTAAATGATTTTTTCCCAGGCTGGCTTCTTTGATCTATCACCTTAATAACTCTTGTCCGTTGACAAACAGTTTGAGATTCATTAGTAATAGAGGTCTGAGTTCTCTCACAATCCCAATAAAACCGTTAAGCAAATCTTATATGGAGGCCCATATCTGTCGTTTCCATATATCGAGATTTCACATTTGATGTTATTTTAATAAGGTGCTCCATAAATTTAAAGAAGAGCCCTGCTAGCCATTTTCTGAATATGGAAGATTCATGTAATTTTTGCATCTGTCTGATTAATTCACACTGGACACAGGAGAGGTCTAAACAACACCTTGATACCAAGATGGAAGTTTAATCAAGTTACATCTTTTCTGGCTTCTGGAGGCTTTTAGACTGTTTTAGAGCTCTGTGATCACAGCATGAAAACTAGAGACCCGAGAAAAAGTTGAAGACGAAAGAACCAAACCTGTTTAAAAGAATGCTTGGAACCAAATACTGGAGGGGGAAGATTTCTAAAAGCTCATTTGATTTCAGACTATTTTACCTAAGCAAGGTAATTCCACGGAGGTAGCTTGATTCTGAGTAGAATTCTCTCTTTACCTTGAGTGTCTATTGCACTTGACATACATGCCTGGCTTGCAGGAACATGAAATCAGGCTTAACTTTGCCTTAAAAGAACCAGCAGATAAGGGGAAAACAGGAGAGTAGAGACACATAGAGGGGAAAGGTGAATCTTAGGAATGCTTCATGGGGAGGACATTCCCAAAGAGAAAACATAAGCAAAATATGGCTTTCTCTCAAAAGCCAGAGAAAGGAAGATCAAAGAGAAGAGGTAACCAGCAATATAGAACAAGTGGACAACAACAAGGACAAAACCAAAATTAGAATACTACATACATGGGCAAATGTACATAGTTTGTGTGTGTGGCTTCACTGTAACACACATAGGTGGTGAACTGAAAAAATCAGTAATAAAATAAGACAGGTAGCTTGGAATCAGATCATAAACGGCCCTGAATGCCATGGAAAATAAAGTTGGATATGAGGATGAGAAGATAAGGTAAAAGGATAACTCTAAATTGGCTAAGACCTTATACTTTTTCTGTTATGAAAATATCCTGTGGATCCCAGGCTGGCTTCTTTGATCTATCACCTTAATAACTCTTGTCCGTTGACAAACAGTTTGAGATTCATTAGTAATAGAGGTCTGAGTTCTCTCACAATCCCAATAAAACCGTTAAGCAAATCTTATATGGAGGCCCATATCTGTCGTTTCCATATATCAAGATTTCACATTTGATGTTATTTTAATAAGGTGCTCCATAAATTTAAAGAAGAGCCCTGCTAGCCATTTTCTGAATATGGAAGATTCATGTAATTTTTGCATCTGTCTGATTAATTCACACTGGACACAGGAGAGGTCTAAACAACACCTTGATACCAAGATGGAAGTTTAATCAAGTTACATCTTTTCTGGCTTCTGGAGGCTTTTAGACTGTTTTAGAGCTCTGTGATCACAGCATGAAAACTAGAGACCCGAGAAAAAGTTGAAGACGAAAGAACCAAACCTGTTTAAAAGAATGCTTGGAACCAAATACTGGAGGGGGAAGATTTCTAAAAGCTCATTTGATTTCAGACTATTTTACCTAAGCAAGGTAATTCCACGGAGGTAGCTTGATTCTGAGTAGAATTCTCTCTTTACCTTGAGTGTCTATTGCACTTGACATACATGCCTGGCTTGCAGGAACATGAAATCAGGCTTAACTTTGCCTTAAAAGAACCAGCAGATAAGGGGAAAACAGGAGAGTAGAGACACATAGAGGGGAAAGGTGAATCTTAGGAATGCTTCATGGGGAGGACATTCCCAAAGAGAAAACATAAGCAAAATATGGCTTTCTCTCAAAAGCCAGAGAAAGGAAGATCAAAGAGAAGAGGTAACCAGCAATATAGAACAAGTGGACAACAACAAGGACAAAACCAAAATTAGAATACTACATACATGGGCAAATGTACATAGTTTGTGTGTGTGGCTTCACTGTAACACGCATAGGTGGTGAACTGAAAAAATCAGTAATAAAATAAGACAGGTAGCTTGGAATCAGATCATAAACGGCCCTGAATGCCATGGAAAATAAAGTTGGATATGAGGATGAGAAGATAAGGTAAAAAGGATAACTCTAAATTGGCTAAGACCTTATACATTTTCTGTTATGAAAATATCCTGTGGATCCCACTGTTGTTATTTAGTTGCCAAGTCATGTCAGGCTCTTTGTGACTCCATGGATTGCAGCATGCTGGACTACCCTGTCCTTCACTGTCTCCTGGAGTTTGCTCAAATTCTTGTCCATTGAGTCCATGATGCTATCTAACTCATCCCATTGGTTCCTAGGAAATGCCTGCTTGCTTTCTGGGGCTCCTCTTCCACAAGGTCCGACCTTCCAATATAGGTGATCCTAACAAAGAAGACTACACTATTCAGGCTTGTAATCATGAGACCTTCCTGGTTATTCAAAAAGCATAGTTACTCTAAGCCAAAGCTGGGCTCTTGGTCCTGTGGTTCATGACCACCTCACTCCCAGCCTGGTCTGGGGCTATCCAGTTGGTCTGCCCCCTCATATCGCTGTCTCTGAACACAGAGGATGACTTAAGATTAGCCTCTTAATTCCCTATTCTACCAGGATCTCAGAATTCAGCTGCACTAGCTAAACCTAAAACAATACCTGCAAAGGGGAGAGGAGGCCTTTAACAATTCTACCCAGAAAATACACTGGAATTTTAATTTCAGTATTTTTATAGCCACCGTGTATTATGAAGACAGAAATGTTCAGAATATTTTAAAAGCTGGAAAAACAAATTATATTTTCTGTATGTTGCAGATAGGGAAAGAAGAACAGAATGCAGACAAGTAGAAAGGTTCCTTTACTGGGTTTGTCTTTTTTTTTTTTTTGGTTATGCCACTCATTAGGTCTCTGCCATTCAAAGCTTTTGTCTCCTCTACCCATCCCTGTGGACTGCCAGTCTACAGAACTATGCACGATTGCTCCCCATAGGTGGCTACAGTCAGAGAGGGTTTCTCTTAGATGGCAGCATCTGGACACACTAAAGTTATATTTCATTTGCTAGCAAGATGAATTATTTTGAAAGATTGGGAACCTGTGCTTTGAAAACACGTTTTCTCCCAACAGAAAAGAGAGTGTGAGTAATAACACCCTGCAGAAACTGATTATTTCAGCTGTAAACTACAAGTTTCATGGGGAGTGATGATTTTGAGAATAAGATGGCATTTCCAAAGATAAATAGCCTGTATTTTTGGCCTAAATTTTCCACCCTACAACAAAGGATCTCATTATCTGAATCACGTTTTGGTTTTTTTTTTTTTTTTTTTTTAATTTTTTATTTGTTTATCTTTTGGAGGGTGGGGTGGGGAGGAAGGGGGATGGGCGGGCCACTTCCACTGGTCGTTCATTTCTCCATTTTCATCCGTCTTTGTTCTTTGGCTCCTGTGGGCCTCCCATCGCAGTGGCCTCTGTCGTCGTAGCGCACCGGCTCTGGACGCACGCGCGCCAGAGCTCCCGCTCGGTAATTGGACAGGTAATTGGACACATCGGTCCAGCCGCTCTGTGGCACATGGGATCTTCCCAGGCCAGGGATCAAACCGGCGCCCCTTGCACTGCAAGGCGGTGTCCCTACCCACTGGACCACCAGGGGAAACCCTGAATCACGTTTTCAGCATGTTACCTTTTTTGGTAGCAGACGTGACAGTTCATTTTGCCTGAACATTTGGAAGTCTTCTTAAATCAACTAATACTACAACTACCAGCTAAAATAGCAACTGCAGGCTTACCTGGGAGATACTGTAGGTGTTTTTAAAGATCCCCCAAATAAAACAAATATTGCAAAAAAAAAAGTGAGTTACACAAATATTTTGGTTTCCCATTTCATGTTAAAATTATACTTACACTATGTGTGGTGTATCAAATGTGCAATAGCGTTATGTCTAAGAAAACAATGTACGTATCTTAAATATACATCGTTGCTAAAACATACTAACCTTTATCTGACAGCAGAGTTGCCACAAACCTTCAATTTGTAAAATATGCAGTATCTGTGAAGTTCATAAAACAAAGCACAGGGCTTCCCTGGTGGTCCAGTGGGTTAAAAGTCTGCCTTGCAGTGCAAGGGGTGCCGCTTCGATGCCTGGCATGGCAAGATCCCATGTGCCACTGAGCCGCTGGACCGGTGTGTCCAATTACGAGCCAGCACTCTAGAGCGCATGCGCCCGGAGCTGGTGCTCTGCAACAGGAGAGGCCACTACAATGGGAGCCCCACACATGCCAAAGAATCAGCATGGATGAAAATAAGTAAATGAAGGATCAATAAAAGAGGCCAGAATTAAATTTAAAAAAAAAAAAAAACACACAGTAACAAAGTATGTTATACTCTCTTTTTCATTAAACAACCAATTAACTTTATTCAATGAATGTATAAAAATCTTATGCCATAAAAAATTCAAAATAATGATGAGATGGACTTTTTGCTTTCTAAAAGCTTTTAGTGCAATTATAGGCACAAGACACATAGAGTAATAATTATGACATAAAAGAGTATATGTTAAGGACCTCATGAATGATTTAGTATGAAATAGATGAGAAGTTACAAACACAAATGCCTAGGGATTCCAGCAGAAAACGAAAGCCAGGAAAAACTGGCCTGTGAAAGAAGCAACAGGGATTGGTGAAGATCATGGCAAATCCTGGAGTACTTTAAACAGTACAGTATACTGTTTAAAGCAGGCAGCATCTACTTATTTGTATGCTGTCAGACAAGATATGAATCAGGATGTGAGGGCAAGCTGGTTGTGACATCTGGTACCCCACTGATTGCCAGGGTTGATTCCACTGGTTTGGCTGAATAGGAGGGTGTCCCCTTCCTCCCTCACCACTCCATGTGCGCCCCTCCCAAAGCTGAGTGCTCAGTCAAAGAGGAGAACCATCCCCGATAGAGGAGGACCTGTTTTTGGTCAAGGGTATACAAGTAGCTGTGCTCCTCTGCTAGAAACTCCAAACAAGCTCTCAAGAATAGGAATCATCTTCTGCCAATTTTATTATTTCTCAGAAGAATCCAATGATCTGAATTATCAAACTACCTGAAAAAAACTAAACGTATCTAAAATCTCTTAAAAAAAGAGTAACCCTATCAGAGTCTGCAGGGTGGAAACCAAATAAAACACAACTGCATGCCATATTGAGCCTACAGAGCACCAATTTTTAAGCTTTTTAAAGTCACTTAGAGAAAGAAGTAATTACAGTGTAACAGATAAGACCACAGGCTTTGGAATTGAACAATCATGATCTAAAGCGAGTTTTTTAGCTTTGTAAAGCACAATCTATAAAATTCACAGAGTTGTTGTAAGGATTAAATAATAAAAAATACATATTTATTAGAGTACTTGGAAAACTACAAATTATTCATTCAATGAAGTTTTCTCTGTCTGTCTGTCTCTCTCTCACATACACACACAACACTCCCCACACACATATTAGAGATCTTGAAGCCAAGAAGCACTATGATTTCTATATTTATCCCCCAATTATATGTTAATGCCACATTCAGACTAGCAGCTTCCCTGGTGGCTCAGACAGTAAAGAATCTGTCTGCAATGCAGGAGACCCGGGTTCAGTCCCTGGGTTGGGAAGATGCCCCTGGAAAAAGAAATGGTAACCCACTCCAGTATTCTTGCCCAGAGAATTCCATGGACAGAGCGACCTGGATGGCTACAATCCATGGGGTCACAAAGAGTTGGACATGCCTAAGTGACTAACACTTTTCACTTTCATGACCAGCCTGTAGGAACAAGTACCTTAAGTGCCTCAGATTTCTAAGTACTATCTCCCATTAAAAGTACCAGAAATAATTCAATGAATAACTGTTTCTAGGTTCACAGGGAAAGTATTCAAAATGATCCTGGAATACTTTATCACTAAGAAGACAGATAAAGTATCAGAGTTAAGCTGAAGTCATGACCAAATGCTGTAAAAGTCAAGCTGAATAAACCTCTATTGACTCAAGAAGAAAAAAAAAAAACCAGGATGGGTTGCCATGCCCTCCTGCTGGGGATCTTCCCAACCCAGGAGCTGAACTCAGGCCTATTGTATTGCAGACAGATGCTTTACTGTCTGAGTCACTGGGGGAGTTGCTCATGATTCTTAGTAATTTCATTTGACAGAACTAAAAATAAAGAAAGGGCATGATTTTTTTTTTTATTCTTTATTTTAAAGGTTTTACAGAGTTTTGTTGTTCACAGACATGTATGTTCCCAGATCAGTCATATGCATATCCATGGTTCCCATCCCCTCAGTTCCCCCCCTCCTACCCCTCCAGCTTTTAAAGTCACTTAGAGAAAGAAGCAGTGTAACAGATAAGACCACAGGCTTTGGAATTGAACAATCATGATCTAAAGCGAGTTTTTTAGCTTTGTAAAGCACAATCTATAAAATTCACAGAGTTGTTGTAAGGATTAAATAATAAAAAATACATATTTATTAGAGTACTTGGAAAACTACAAATTATTCATTCAATGAAGTTTTCTCTGTCTGTCTGTCTCTCTCTCACATACACACACAACACTCCCCACACACATATTAGAGATCTTGAAGCCAAGAAGCACTATGATTTCTATATTTATCCCCCAATTATATGTTAATGCCACATTCAGACTAGCAGCTTCCCTGGTGGCTCAGACAGTAAAGAATCTGTCTGCAATGCAGGAGACCCGGGTTCAGTCCCTGGGTTGGGAAGATGCCCCTGGAAAAAGAAATGGTAACCCACTCCAGTATTCTTGCCCAGAGAATTCCATGGACAGAGCGACCTGGATGGCTACAATCCATGGGGTCACAAAGAGTTGGACATGCCTAAGTGACTAACACTTTTCACTTTCATGACCAGCCTGTAGGAACAAGTACCTTAAGTGCCTCAGATTTCTAAGTACTATCTCCCATTAAAAGTACCAGAAATAATTCAATGAATAACTGTTTCTAGGTTCACAGGGAAAGTATTCAAAATGATCCTGGAATACTTTATCACTAAGAAGACAGATAAAGTATCAGAGGTAAGCTGAAGTCATGACCAAATGCTGTAAAAGTCAAGCTGAATAAACTTCTATTGACTCAAGAAGGAAAAAAAAAATACCAGGATGGGTTGCCATGCCCTCCTGCTGGGGATCTTCCCAACCCTGGAGCTGAACTCAGGCCTATTGTATTGCAGACAGATGCTTTACTGTCTGAGTCACTGGGGGAGTTGCTCATGAGTCTTAGTAATTTCATTTGACAGAACTAAAAATAAAGAAAGGGCATGATTTTTTTTATTATTCTTTATTTTAAAGGTTTTACAGAGTTTTGTTGTTCACAGACATGTATGTTCCCAGATCAGTCATATGCATATCCATGGTTCCCATCCCCTCAGTTCCCCCCATTTCACCCCTCCAGACCATTGCCCCAAGCCATTGTAAGCACACCTATTCCCTTAGCACAAGGACACTAGCTATCTTTTCCACACATAACAGTATAGGTTTCCATGTTACTCCCTCCATGCTTTCCCCTTCCTGTTTCTTCCCCACAATGTCCCTATGTCTATGCTCTGTCTGTTTTTCCATGAGTTCCCTGCGTGTGATATCAAGACCGTCCTACTAGATTCCATATATGTGTGTTAGTATACTGTATTTGTCTTTGTCTTTTTGACTCACTTTACTTTTTATGATAGGTTCTAGAGCCAGCCACTTCATTAGGACTGAGTCTTCTGCATTTCTTTTAGCAGCTGAGTAGTATTCCATTGTATATATGTACCAGGACTTCTGGATCCAATTCATTCGTCGATGGACATCTAGGCTGCTTCCATGTTCTGGCTATTGTATAGAGAGCTGCAATGAACATTGGGGTATAGGTGCTTCTTTCAGTTTTGATTTCATCAGGATATAAGCCTGATAGTGGGATTGCTGAGTCATAGGGTGCTTCTATTTTTAGTTTTTAAAGAAATCTCCATACTGTCTTCCATGGAGGCTGTATCAATTGACATTCCCACCAGCAATGCAGGAGTGTTCCCTTTTCTCCGCACCCTCTCCAGCATTTATTGTCTGCAGATTTTTTGATGATGGCCATTCTGACAGGTGTGAGGTGGTATCTCATTGTAGTTTTAAGTTGCAATTCTCTAATAATAAGCAAGGTTGAGCACCGTTTCATGTGCTTTTGGGCCATCTGTATGTCCTCTTTGGAGAGGCATCTCTTTAGATCTTTTTCCCATTTTTTGATTGGGCTGCTCATTTTCCCTGTGTTGAGTTGTCTGAGTTGCTTGTAGATTTTGGAGATTAATTCTTTGTCTGTTGTGTTTTTTTCATGCACTTCCCAACCCTGGAGCTGAACTCAGGCCTATTGTATTGCAGACAGATGCTTTACTGTCTGAGTCACTGGGGGAGTTGCTCATGAGTCTTAGTAATTTCATTTGACAGAACTAAAAATAAAGAAAGGGCATGATTTTTTTTTTTATTCTTTATTTTAAAGGTTTTACAGAGTTTTGTTGTTCACAGACATGTATGTTCCCAGATCAGTCATATGCATATCCATGGTTCCCATCCCCTCAGTTCCCCCCCTCCTACCCCTCCAGACCATCGCCCCAAGCCATTGTAAGCACTCCTATTCCCTTAGCACAACGACACTAGCTATCTTTTCCACACATAACAGTATAGGTTTCCATGTTACTCCCTCCATGCTTTCCCCTTCCTGTTTCTTCCCCACAATGTCCCTATGTCTATGCTCTGTCTGTTTTTCCATGAGTTCCCTGCGTGTGATATCAAGACCGTCCTACTAGATTCCATATATATGTGTTAGTATACTGTATTTGTCTTTGTCTTTTTGACTCACTTCACTTTTTATGATAGGTTCTAGAGCCAGCCACTTCATTAGGACTGAGTCTTCTGCATTTCTTTTAGCAGCTGAGTAGTATTCCATTGTATATATGTACCAGGACTTCTGGATCCAATTCATTCGTCGATGGACATCTAGGCTGCTTCCATGTTCTGGCTATTGTATAGAGAGCTGCAATGAACATTGGGGTATAGGTGCTTCTTTCAGTTTTGATTTCATCAGGATATAAGCCTGATAGTGGGATTGCTGAGTCATAGGGTGCTTCTATTTTTAGTTTTTAAAGAAATCTCCATACTGTCTTCCATGGAGGCTGTATCAATTGACATTCCCACCAGCAATGCAGGAGTGTTCCCTTTTCTCCGCACCCTCTCCAGCATTTATTGTCTGCAGATTTTTTGATGATGGCCATTCTGACAGGTGTGAGGTGGTATCTCATTGTAGTTTTAAGTTGCAATTCTCTAATAATAAGCAAGGTTGAGCACCGTTTCATGTGCTTTTGGGCCATCTGTATGTCCTCTTTGGAGAGGCATCTCTTTAGATCTTTTTCCCATTTTTTGATTGGGCTGCTCATTTTCCCTGTGTTGAGTTGTCTGAGTTGCTTGTAGATTTTGGAGATTAATTCTTTGTCTGTTGTTTCATTTGCTATGATTTTCTCCCACTCTGCGGGGTATCTGTTGAGCTTTTTTTGTAATTTCTTTTGCTGTACAAAAGCTTTGAAGTTTCATGAGGTCCCACATGTTCATTTTTCTTTTCAGTTCCACTATTTTAGTAGGTGGGTCAGAGAAGATCGTGCTTTGATTGATGTCCTTGAGGGTTTTGCCTATATTCTCCTCTAAGAGTTTGATGGTTTCTGGTCTTACTTTTAGGTCTTTAATCCATTTTGAGCTGATCTTAGTGTATGGTGTCAGGGAATGTTCCAACTTCATTTTCTTGCATGTAGCTGTCCAATTCTCCCAGCACCACTTGTTGAAGAGGCTGTCTTTGTCCCATTTTATAGTTTCTCCTTCTTTGTCAAAAATAAGGTACCCATAGGTGCGTGGGTTTATCTCTGGGTTCTCAATCTTGTTCCATTGGTCTATAGTTCTGTTTTTGTGCCAGTACCATACTGTCTTGATGACAGTTGCTTTGTAGTAGAGTCTGAAGTTAGGCAGGCTGATTCCTTCAGCTCTGTTTTTCTTTCTCAGGATTGCTTTGGCTATTCGAGGTCTTTTGTGTTTCCATATGAACTGTGTGATTCTTTGGTCTAGTTCTGTGAAAAATGTCAATGGTAGGTGAATAGGTATTGCATTGAATCTGTAGATGATATTTGGTAGTATGGTCATTTTCACAATATTGATTCTTCCGACCCAGGAACATGGAATATCTCTCCATCTTTGTTTTTAAGTTTTTCTTTAATGTCTTTTTTTTCATTTATCAATTGACATTCCCACCAGCAATGCAGGAGTGTTCCCTTTTCTCCGCACCCTCTCCAGCATTTATTGTCTGCAGATTTTTTGATGATGGCCATTCTGACAGGTGTGAGGTGGTATCTCATTGTAGTTTTAAGTTGCAATTCTCTAATAATAAGCAAGGTTGAGCACCGTTTCATGTGCTTTTGGGCCATCTGTATGTCCTCTTTGGAGAGGCATCTCTTTAGATCTTTTTCCCATTTTTTGATTGGGCTGCTCATTTTCCCTGTGTTGAGTTGTCTGAGTTGCTTGTAGATTTTGGAGATTAATTCTTTGTCTGTTGTTTCATTTGCTATGATTTTCTCCCACTCTGCGGGGTATCTGTTGAGCTTTTTTTGTAATTTCTTTTGCTGTACAAAAGCTTTGAAGTTTCATGAGGTCCCACATGTTCATTTTTCTTTTCAGTTCCACTATTTTAGTAGGTGGGTCAGAGAAGATCGTGCTTTGATTGATGTCCTTGAGGGTTTTGCCTATATTCTCCTCTAAGAGTTTGATGGTTTCTGGTCTTACTTTTAGGTCTTTAATCCATTTTGAGCTGATCTTAGTGTATGGTGTCAGGGAATGTTCCAACTTCATTTTCTTGCATGTAGCTGTCCAATTCTCCCAGCACCACTTGTTGAAGAGGCTGTCTTTGTCCCATTTTATAGTTTCTCCTTCTTTGTCAAAAATAAGGTACCCATAGGTGCGTGGGTTTATCTCTGGGTTCTCAATCTTGTTCCATTGGTCTATAGTTCTGTTTTTGTGCCAGTACCATACTGTCTTGATGACAGTTGCTTTGTAGTAGAGTCTGAAGTTAGGCAGGCTGATTCCTTCAGCTCTGTTTTTCTTTCTCAGGATTGCTTTGGCTATTCGAGGTCTTTTGTGTTTCCATATGAACTGTGTGATTCTTTGGTCTAGTTCTGTGAAAAATGTCAATGGTAGGTGAATAGGTATTGCATTGAATCTGTAGATGATATTTGGTAGTATGGTCATTTTCACAATATTGATTCTTCCGACCCAGGAACATGGAATATCTCTCCATCTGTTTAAGTCTTCTTTAATGTCTCTCATGAGTGTCTTGTAATTTTCTGTGTACAGTTCTTTTGTTTCTTTGGGTAGGTTTATTCCTAGATATTTGATTCTTTTGGTTGCAATGGTGAAGGGGACTGCCTCTTTGATTTCGTTTTCTGATTTTTCATTGTTTGTGTATAGGAAAGCCAGTGATTTTTGTGTGTTGACTTTGTATCCTGCGACTTTGCTGAATTCATTGATTAGCTTTGAGTAGCTTTGTAATAGTGTCTTTGGGATTTTCTATGTATAATATCATGTCGTCTGCAAAAAGACAGAGATGACTTCTTCCTTTCCAATCTGGATTCCTTTGATTTCTTTCTCTTCTCTTATTGCCGTTGCTAGAACTTCCAGGACTATGTTGAATAGGAGTGGTGAAAGTGGACAGACCTGTCTTGTTCCTGATCTTAGAGGGAATGCTTTCAGTTTTTCACCGTTGAGGATAATGTTTGCTGTGGGCTTCTCATATATGACTTTCACTATGTTGAGATAGGTTCCTTCTAAGGGGCATGATTTTTAAGGTCCACCTATTATATAATGAGTTCATACTGATTCTTCCAAATCCAATTCAGAACTACAATTATACTGAACTCGATGTTTCTACTTAATATCAAAATCACATCAATGTTTACTTTCAGCCACACTAAAATTCTTGGTTCTCAAATATATCAACAAAAACTCTCTTGATTTAATCCTTAAAACATATAGAATCTATCTCAGAATAACACACCAATGCAACTGCTGATATGATATTTTAAAAGTTTTTGGTTTTGGCCATTCATTTTGTCCTTATCCCTACCGTGGAAATACAGTCAAATAACTATGTTTTCAAATCAATTTGAGTGTCTTCTTTCCTAGTGATTATGCTGCCAGCTTTAAAAAGTTATGTTACTTGTTCATTTTACTTTTGATTTGTGGGAATTCCTTTTTGAAAATAAAATTATTTTAAAATTAAGTAAAACATCTATAAAAATAAATATGTCAAAGTATTCTAGCTTCTCTCTTTGCACATTCTTTACACTATAGGTCAAAATACATTTTTAAAGTTTGTATGAGTTATCCTTCCATTTCTTTAATATGTGTGTTACCCCCTTCTTTCTTACATATTCCACAGCATAGGTGAATAGGTATTGCATTGAATCTGTAGATGATATTTGGTAGTATGGTCATTTTCACAATATTGATTCTTCCGACCCAGGAACATGGAATATCTCTCCATCTGTTTAAGTCTTCTTTAATGTCTCTCATGAGTGTCTTGTAATTTTCTGTGTACAGTTCTTTTGTTTCTTTGGGTAGGTTTATTCCTAGATATTTGATTCTTTTGGTTGCAATGGTGAAGGGGACTGCCTCTTTGATTTCGTTTTCTGATTTTTCATTGTTTGTGTATAGGAAAGCCAGTGATTTTTGTGTGTTGACTTTGTATCCTGCGACTTTGCTGAATTCATTGATTAGCTTTGAGTAGCTTTGTAATAGTGTCTTTGGGATTTTCTATGTATAATATCATGTCGTCTGCAAAAAGACAGAGATGACTTCTTCCTTTCCAATCTGGATTCCTTTGATTTCTTTCTCTTCTCTTATTGCCGTTGCTAGAACTTCCAGGACTATGTTGAATAGGAGTGGTGAAAGTGGACAGACCTGTCTTGTTCCTGATCTTAGAGGGAATGCTTTCAGTTTTTCACCGTTGAGGATAATGTTTGCTGTGGGCTTCTCATATATGACTTTCACTATGTTGAGATAGGTTCCTTCTAAGGGGCATGATTTTTAAGGTCCACCTATTATATAATGAGTTCATACTGATTCTTCCAAATCCAATTCAGAACTACAATTATACTGAACTCGATGTTTCTACTTAATATCAAAATCACATCAATGTTTACTTTCAGCCACACTAAAATTCTTGGTTCTCAAATATATCAACAAAAACTCTCTTGATTTAATCCTTAAAACATATAGAATCTATCTCAGAATAACACACCAATGCAACTGCTGATATGATATTTTAAAAGTTTTTGGTTTTGGCCATTCATTTTGTCCTTATCCCTACCGTGGAAATACAGTCAAATAACTATGTTTTCAAATCAATTTGAGTGTCTTCTTTCCTAGTGATTATGCTGCCAGCTTTAAAAAGTTATGTTACTTGTTCATTTTACTTTTGATTTGTGGGAATTCCTTTTTGAAAATAAAATTATTTTAAAATTAAGTAAAACATCTATAAAAATAAATATGTCAAAGTATTCTAGCTTCTCTCTTTGCACATTCTTTACACTATAGGTCAAAATACATTTTTAAAGTTTGTATGAGTTATCCTTCCATTTCTTTAATATGTGTGTGTTACCCCCTTCTTTCTTACATATTCCATAGCATATGGTTTGTTATTGTAGCTCTAGTACAATGTAAATGGGTGTGGTTACAGTGGACAGGCTTGATTTGTTTATAATCATTGAGACAAAGTATTCAATCTGTCACCACTGAGTATGATGCTAACTATAGGTTTTCATCATTTTAAAAGTTTCCTCTTTTCTCATATTCCATCTATTCCTATGTATTTATCAGAATTCTGGAGGGTGATTTGTTAATTTTTTTCCTACATCTACAGAGATGATTATATGTTTCTCTTTAATTTATTGGTATACTAAACTATATTGATTGAGTTTTGAATGCTTGATCTTTCATTGCCATTCCTGGGTAAACTATACATAGCATGATATATTATTCTCCATAGTCTTATTTTTTATTTGCAAACAGTCTTTTGAGTGCTTCTGCATCAATATTCATGAGATGTATTGCCCTGGAGCTTATTTTTCTTGTAATTCCTCTGTTTGGGTGTGAGGGCAATTGTGATCTCATAAAATGAATTTGAAGGTGCTCTCTTCTACGTTCTTTTTCCCATGAGAGTTTGTGTAGAATCTGTATTATTTCTTCCCTTAAATATATTGTAGAATTCCCCATGAAACTATCTGGCCTTAAAGTTTTCTTTTGGAGAGGATTTTAGCTAAAAATATAATCTCTTTATTAGATATCAAACAATTCAGGTTATCTAATTCTTTTTTAACGAGTTCTTGGTTCATTTGTATCTGTCAAGAAATGTGTTTCTTTTATGTTGTGGAGCTTATGAATTTATAATAGTTTTCTATCCCATTCTTAGGTTTTAATGTCCACAGAAACTGCAGTTCTTTTCTTTCATACTTAACATTAGTGATTTGTGTCTTCTTACTTTTGTGAATTTTGTTCATCTTTCCAAAGAGTCAAAATTTAAATTGATTTATTTTGTGTATCATTTTTCTATTCCTTGACCAAATTTTTATTATTTCATTCTCTCTGTTAGCTTTGGATTTAGCAGGCTCTTTTCTGGTTTCTTAAGGTATGAAGTTACATTATTGATTTGGACTTTTTTTTTGCTTGTTCATGTAGGTGCTTACAGTTATGCACTCATTACTTGTGCTTCATCCCATAAGTTTTGGTAAACTTTAATTTTTAAATTACTTATTTTTAAATAAATGGTATATAACTGGTCCACAATATTGTGCTGGTTTCTGCCATATATCAGCATGAATCAAGCACAGGTATACGTATGTTCCCTCCCTGCTAAATGTCCTTCCCATTTCTGACCCCACCCCATCCCTCTAGGTTGTCACAAAGTATCAGATTTGAGTTCTCTGCATCATAGAGCAAATTTCCACCAGCTATTTAATATTATATATGGTAATGTGTATGTTTCAAATGGATAAAGAAGTTGTGGTTACATGAACACAATGGAATATTATTCAGCCATGAAAAGAACATAACTCAGTCAGTTTTAATGAGGTAGATGAACCTAGAGCTTATTATACACAGTGAAGTAAGTCAGAAAGAGAAAGAAACAAATATCCTATATTAACCTATATATATGGAATCTAGAAAGATGATACTAATAAACCTATCTGCAGGGCAGCAATGGAGATGCAGACATAGTGAACAGACTTGTAAGTATGTTGCATTTTAATTCTCATTCATCCCTATTTTCTCATTTCAATTGTAGCTTCTTCTTTGACAATCATTAAAGAATATATTGCTTAATTTCCACATATTTATGAATTTTCTAGTCTTCCTTTTATTATTGCTTTCTATTTTCATTTGTATCTGTCAAGAAATGTGTTTCTTTTATGTTGTGGAGCTTATGAATTTATAATAGTTTTCTATCCCATTCTTAGGTTTTAATGTCCACAGAAACTGCAGTTCTTTTCTTTCATACTTAACATTAGTGATTTGTGTCTTCTTACTTTTGTGAATTTTGTTCATCTTTCCAAAGAGTCAAAATTTAAATTGATTTATTTTGTGTATCATTTTTCTATTCCTTGACCAAATTTTTATTATTTCATTCTCTCTGTTAGCTTTGGATTTAGCAGGCTCTTTTCTGGTTTCTTAAGGTATGAAGTTACATTATTGATTTGGACTTTTTTTTTGCTTGTTCATGTAGGTGCTTACAGTTATGCACTCATTACTTGTGCTTCATCCCATAAGTTTTGGTAAACTTTAATTTTTAAATTACTTATTTTTAAATAAATGGTATATAACTGGTCCACAATATTGTGCTGGTTTCTGCCATATATCAGCATGAATCAAGCACAGGTATACGTATGTTCCCTCCCTGCTAAATGTCCTTCCCATTTCTGACCCCACCCCATCCCTCTAGGTTGTCACAAAGTATCAGATTTGAGTTCTCTGCATCATAGAGCAAATTTCCACCAGCTATTTAATATTATATATGGTAATGTGTATGTTTCAAATGGATAAAGAAGTTGTGGTTACATGAACACAATGGAATATTATTCAGCCATGAAAAGAACATAACTCAGTCAGTTTTAATGAGGTAGATGAACCTAGAGCTTATTATACACAGTGAAGTAAGTCAGAAAGAGAAAGAAACAAATATCCTATATTAACCTATATATATGGAATCTAGAAAGATGATACTAATAAACCTATCTGCAGGGCAGCAATGGAGATGCAGACATAGTGAACAGACTTGTAAGTATGTTGCATTTTAATTCTCATTCATCCCTATTTTCTCATTTCAATTGTAGCTTCTTCTTTGACAATCATTAAAGAATATATTGCTTAATTTCCACATATTTATGAATTTTCTAGTCTTCCTTTTATTATTGCTTTCTATTTTCATCTTATTGTGCTCAGAGAAGATACTTTGCATGATTTTCAGTTTTACTGAAACCTGTCTTGTGATCTAACAGTTACCGCGTCTATCCAGGAGAATCCCTCATATGCACTTTACAAAAAGCTGCTGGGTTCAGTGTTCTATATAAGTCAGGTCTAGCTTTTATAGTGCTGTTTACATACTTCATTTCTTTATTAATCTACTATCTAGTTGTTATCCCTTATTGAGTGATGTGTTAGAGTTACCAAATATTAATATAGAGCCATTTCTCCCTTCAATTTTGTCAGTTTTTAGTTCATATATTTGGGGGCTGTTGTGTGTATATATTTTTAAATGTTGGATCTTCTTTAGGGACTAACCCTTTTATCAATGACTTCTTTGTCTCTCATAAATGATTTATCTTACAGTCTCTTTTATATATTAACATAGTGACCCTGTCTCTCTTCTGGTTACTATTTGCATGGTATATCTTTTTCATCCATTCACATTCAACCTATTTAAGTCTTTGAATCTAAACTGTGTCTCTTATAAACAGCTTAAAAGTGAATCATATCCTTTATTTTTACTCCTTTCTGACAATTTCTGTCCTTTAACTGGGCCATTTAATCCTTTTATATTCTAACCAATTTCTAGTGAGGAAGAATTTACTTCTAGTCTTGTACTGTTTTTTATACAGCCTTTATAATTTTTGTTTCTCAATTCCATTACCTCTCATCTTTCCTTAGACTTCAGAATAGTTGGATTTGTAACCTGAGATCTCTGAGAGGTTCAAGAAAAAGTTCTGCTGCTGTGATTTTGTAGACTATCTAGCTTTTCCTTATTGTTATTTTTTCTTACTGCCAATTTTCTTATTATCTGGCTTTTTTTTTTTATTGTTTGGGAATGTGACTCTTTCCAGCCTGTTCTATCCCAAGTGGAACTTTTAAAATGCAGGCCTTTCTTTTGAAAAGAAGTTTTAATTGTTAATTCAAAGAATTTATAGTACCTAGAGTGCCGCAGGGCCTCCAGATCTAACTGCATTCCAATTCCCTTTCATTCACTCACAAATTGTATGTTTCAGAACATCTCCCTGGTTTCTATTGCTGTTATTATACTGGCTAGTAATATTTCTCAGTGAGTTCCTACTGAAAATTTTGAGGTTCTTCTAGACTCTGGGTCATAGTAAGCTGCATTTCCTTGCCCCTACACTTTCTCCTTCACAGATGCTGATGCTGTAATGATTCTTGTCAGGGATTTGCCTCCATCCATTTATATTCAGGACTCATGGAAGGAGCCAAATTATCCAGCTATCCTGTTAATGTAATGGAGGGATTCAGGTAGACCTGAGAAGATTACACAGCTACTGCTATTTTTCCAGGCTACTATAGTTACTTTTATTGTCCTTTAATTACAAGAAAATGGCTCCCATTTTCTGACTGCCCACTCTAGACCAGGCACCTTACATATCTTACTACTAATACTTCTTTTTACCAATTTTGTGGCAATATTAGTCCTATTGTAGAGATGAAACAACTCAGCAGACTTACCTAAGACTTTACATATTAGGTAGAAACCAGTCTTTCAGACAGCAATGTCTGCTTTGGTACATTAGTATGTCATGTCATTACTTCACCTAAGAGTATCAGTGCATGTCAAGGCAGTACCAGAGTCTCAAGGTTGACTTTGCAACTGTGACTTGCTGGCACAATCCTTCCTTGACCCTATAGGTTTACATTCACTCATTCAATCAACATGAATTGATTGCTGACTTTATTTTATATGTCAAGAACTGATATAATGATATATAATGAGAATTGTCAATCAGAATGTCTGCCTTCATGGTACGTAATTTAGGACATGTATTCTAGGAGTAACAGAGTCTATTAAGTAGCAATAAGATCATAAGTATGTTGACATCAAAGACAAGAAAAGAGAACCTGAGGTGTAGTGATAGAGATACACTGAAGAGGGTTAAATTCAACTGACTCAGCAGGCGTAAGAATGCTCATTTATTGGACTTGGTGTTCAGTGGAGACAGGAGTAAGAGAAGATGACTAACATGAATCTCAGAAAATGCTATAGGATGGAAACTAAGGAGTATGATTAATAGACACTGAATTTAGTAATAGGAAACAAAATTATTTGAAATATTAAAGTCAGATTTACAGATTCATATAAATGAATAAATATATACATATGTAAAAAGGGAAGTGACAAACATTCTGGGTCATAATAGCAGAAGCATAGATGTGGGAAAGTTGTGGCTAATTCAGGGGACACAGGAAGTGGTATGCCCTAGGAGAGTGTATGGGAAGGGGTAGGAAGAGAAGGTGGAGGTTGGTACCATGCAAACTTTTAGTTCCAGCTAGGTTACTAACTTCACGACCTTTGACAAGTGACTTAAACTCTCAGCCTGTTTTGTCATCTTTGATATAAGGATAATAACTATTTTTCATAGGGTTGTAGCAAAGATGAAATAAGATAAAGCATGCTTGCCACATGCTACATACTAAATATATGTTTATGATGATGGTGCTAGTCTTAGAGCCAATGATAATGGGACTGATTCTCAGGCATTAATGTCCAGCTAAAGACCAAGATACTAGAATTCTTGGGGATAAGAAATGTTAAAGGGGAGACTGTAAATGATTGAATTGAATCTTTATGAAGATTAATTTGGCTCTATCATCAGAATGGATTAGTAAGTATAGATCAGAAAGGCAGGGGATAAGGTGAAAAGTTTCTATCTGACAAAAGCTCAGACATGAAAAATAAAGGGCATGAAGGAAGGACAATCATGCACATTTTTTTTCTCTCCAGTGAGGATGTTCTGTTTTGTTTTGTTTTTCATCCTTGGGGTTTTGTTCTAGTTGAGCATATACATTGTTATCCCAGGGATATTTTCTCACTGACTCTGAATCAATATCAAATTATTTTTTCTGTCATTTTTAGAGTTCTTATCCTTTAAAGGATTCAACTCCAGGCAGTAAAATTGAAATCAAATAAACAGAGATTTAGAACTGATTATCAGATGCTGTTTCTTTCTCAAACCAGTATTACCAGGACTGAAGAAAGAAATATAAAATAGAACTGTACTTTCACCCAGTTGCTTCCTAGAGCAGTGGTTGCTTAGGGAGTATAGTCTTTTTGAACTACACTGAAAAGGAGGTAGAAAAGAAGTCACCAGTTTGGAAAACTCAGAAAGGGCCATAGGACTGGAAATGGTCAGTTTTCATTTCAATTACAAAGAAGGGAAATGCCAAAGAATATTCAAACTATCATACAACTGTGCTCATTCCACATGCTAGTAAGGTTATGCTCAAAATCCTTCAAACTAGGTTTCAGTATTTTTCCATAAAAACATTACTTCTGCTTCATTGATGACCCTGCAGCCTTTCAATCTGTGGATCACAACAAACTGGAAAATTCTTAAGGAGATGAGAATATCAGACTCACTGTACTTCCCTCCTGAGACACCTGTATGTAGGTTAAGAAGCAGCAATTAGAACCAGACATGGAAAAACGGACTCGTTCCAAATTGAGATAGATGTATGTCAAGGCTGCATATCGTCACCCTACTTATTTAATGTATATACAGAGTATATCATGCAAAATGTCAGGCTGAATGAGTCACAAACAGGAATCAAAGTTGTTGGAAGAAATATCGACAACCTCAGATATGCAGATGATACCACTCTAATGGCAGAAAGTGAAAAGAAACTAACAAGCCTCTTTTTTATATTGCTAGATGTGATTATATTCTCATAAAACTTTATTTATGGATATCATTGTGTGAATTTCATTTAATTTTAATGTGCTATGAAATATATTTTTATTCTTTTACATTTTTAAAAATAATTAACTCATTTTAATTGGAGGATAATTAAAACTGGAGCCCATTATACAGTGTGAAATTAGTCAGAATGAGACAGACAAAAAAGCACAAATATGAGTATGGAGATTTTTTTTAAAAACTAAAAATAGAAGCACCATATGACCCAGCAATCCCACTCTTAGGCTTATACCTTGATGAAATCAAGTCTGAAAGAAGCACCTGTACCCCAATGTTCATTGCAGCTCTCTATACAATAGCTAGAATATGGAAGCAACCTAGATGCCCACTGACAAATGAATGGATACAAAAGCTCTGGTACATATATACAATGGAATACTACACAGCTATAAAAAGAAATGCAGAAGAATCAGTCCTGCCAAACCAGTATTACCAGGACTAAAATAGAACTGTACTTTCACCCAGTTGCTTCCTAGAGCAGTGGTTGCTTAGGAGTATAGTCTTTTGAACTACACTGAAAAGGAGGTAGAAAAGAAGTCACCAGTTTGGAAAACTCAGAAAGGGCCATAGGACTGGAAATGGTCAGTTTTCATTTCAATTACAAAGAAGGGAAATGCCAAAGAATATTCAAACTATCATACAACTGTGCTCATTCCACATGCTAGTAAGGTTATGCTCAAAATCCTTCAAACTAGGTTTCAGTATTTTTCCATAAAAACATTACTTCTGCTTCATTGATGACCCTGCAGCCTTTCAATCTGTGGATCACAACAAACTGGAAAATTCTTAAGGAGATGAGAATATCAGACTCACTGTACTTCCCTCCTGAGACACCTGTATGTAGGTTAAGAAGCAGCAATTAGAACCAGACATGGAAAAACGGACTCGTTCCAAATTGAGATAGATGTATGTCAAGGCTGCATATCGTCACCCTACTTATTTAATGTATATACAGAGTATATCATGCAAAATGTCAGGCTGAATGAGTCACAAACAGGAATCAAAGTTGTTGGAAGAAATATCGACAACCTCAGATATGCAGATGATACCACTCTAATGGCAGAAAGTGAAAAGAAACTAACAAGCCTCTTTTTTATATTGCTAGATGTGATTATATTCTCATAAAACTTTATTTATGGATATCATTGTGTGAATTTCATTTAATTTTAATGTGCTATGAAATATATTTTTATTCTTTTACATTTTTAAAAATAATTAACTCATTTTAATTGGAGGATAATTAAAACTGGAGCCCATTATACAGTGTGAAATTAGTCAGAATGAGACAGACAAAAAAGCAC
Organism: Tragulus kanchil; assembly: GCA_022376925.1. NCBI lineage: Eukaryota > Metazoa > Chordata > Mammalia > Artiodactyla > Tragulidae > Tragulus > Tragulus kanchil. The sequence continues at coordinate 128,835,686 of JAIOJX010000005.1, read as the reverse complement.
AAATATGAGTATGGAGATTTTTTTTAAAAACTAAAAATAGAAGCACCATATGACCCAGCAATCCCACTCTTAGGCTTATACCTTGATGAAATCAAGTCTGAAAGAAGCACCTGTACCCCAATGTTCATTGCAGCTCTCTATACAATAGCTAGAATATGGAAGCAACCTAGATACCCATTGACAAATGAATGGATACAAAAGCTCTGGTACATATATACAATGGAATACTACACAGCTATAAAAAGAAATGCAGAAGAATCAGCCCTAATGAGGTGGCTGGATCTAGAACCTATCATCAAAAGTGAAGTCAGTCAAAAAGAGAAGGACAAGTACAATATATTACCACACATATATATATGGAATCTAGTAGGATGGTGATGATGGCACATGCAGTGAAGCGATGGAGAGACAGACATGTACAGTGGACATATGGACATTGTGGGGAATGAACAGTGGGTGGGAGGTGTACAGGAAGTAGCATGAATGCCTGTACTATCATACGTGAAGAAAATAGCTATACTCATTGCTCCGTGAGAAAAGGGGATCCTACAGGGGTGCTGTGTGACAGTCTGGAGGGGTGGGAAGGTGGGGATACACATATGACTAATCTGGGAACATACATATCTATAAACAACAAAACTCTGTAAAAGTCAAAACTAAAATAAAAGTTTTTTTAAAAAAAGCATACATATGAAATTTAGAAAGACAGTAACAATGATTCTACTTGCAGGGCAGCAAAGGAGACACAGATGTAAAGAACAGCCTTTTGGACTCAGTGGGAGAAGGCAAGGGTGGAATGAGTTGAGAGAATAGCAGTGAAACATGATCATTACCATATGTAAAATAGATGGCCAGTGTAAGCATGATATATAAAGAGCCTTTTAATGAGAGTAAAAGAGCAGAGTGAAAATGATAGCTTAAATCCACACGTTCAAAAAACTAAGATCATGCATTCAGTCCTATCACTTCATGGCAAACACATTTTAAAATAATTAACTCATTTTAATTGGAGGATAATTAAAACTGGAGCCCATTATACAGTGTGAAATTAGTCAGAATGAGACAGACAAAAAGCACAAATATGAGTATGGAGTTTTTTTTAAAACTAAAAATAGAAGCACCATATGACCCAGCAATCCCACTCTTAGGCTTATACCTTGATGAAATCAAAATTGAAAGAGACACCTGTACCCCAATGTTCATTGCAGCTCTCTATACAGTAGCTAGAATATGGAAGCAACCTAGATGTCCATCGACAAATGAATGGATACAAAAGCTCTGGTACATATATCCAATGGAATACTACACAGCTATAAAAAGAAATGCAGAAGAATCAGTCCTAATGAGGTGGCTGGATCTAGAACCTATCATCAAAAGTGAAGTCAGTCAAAAAGAGAAGGACAAGTACAATATATTACCACACATATATATATGGAATCTAGTAGGATGGTGATGATGGCACATGCAGTGAAGCGATGGAGAGACAGACATGTACAGTGGACATATGGACATTGTGGGGAATGAACAGTGGGTGGGAGGTGTACAGGAAGTAGCATGAATGCCTGTACTATCATACGTGAAGAAAATAGCTATACTCATTGCTCCGTGAGAAAAGGGGATCCTACAGGGGTGCTGTGTGACAGTCTGGAGGGGTGGGAAGGTGGGGATACACATATGACTAATCTGGGAACATACATATCTATAAACAACAAAACTCTGTAAAAGTCAAAACTAAAATAAAAGTTTTTTTAAAAAAAGCATACATATGAAATTTAGAAAGACAGTAACAATGATTCTACTTGCAGGGCAGCAAAGGAGACACAGATGTAAAGAACAGCCTTTTGGACTCAGTGGGAGAAGGCAAGGGTGGAATGAGTTGAGAGAATAGCAGTGAAACATGATCATTACCATATGTAAAATAGATGGCCAGTGTAAGCATGATATATAAAGAGCCTTTTAATGAGAGTAAAAGAGCAGAGTGAAAATGATAGCTTAAATCCACACGTTCAAAAAACTAAGATCATGCATTCAGTCCTATCACTTCATGGCAAACACAAGGGGAAAAAGTGGAAGCAGTGACAGATTTTCTTTTCTTGGGTATTAACATAACTGAAGACATTGACTGCAGCAATGAAATTCCTTGGAAGAGAAGTTATGACAAACTTAGACAGGGTATTAAAAAGCAGAGACATCACTTTGCTGACAGAGGTCTATAAAGTCAAAGCTATGTTTTTATCAGTAGTCATGTACATATGTAAGAGTTAGACCATAAAGAAGACTAAGCACTGAAGAACTGATGTTTCTGAGTTGTGATGCTAGAGAAGACTCTTGAGAGTCCCTTGGACAGCAAGGAGATTAAAGCAGTCATTCTTAAAGGAAATCCTGAATATTCATTGGAAGGACTAATGAAGCTCCAATACTTTGGTCACCTGATGTGAAGAGCTGACTCACTCCCAAAATGCCTGATGCTGGGAAAGACTGAAGGCAAAAGGAAAAAAGGGTGCAGAGATGGTTAGATAGCATCACCAACTAATGGACATGAACTTAAGCAAACTCCAGGAGATAGTGAAAGACATAGAAGTCTGGTGTGCTGCAGTCCATGGGATTGCAAAGAGTTGGACACGACTTAGCAATTGAACAAGAAGTTTGGTCAAACCAAATAATGAGGACAAACTGGAAAAAGCTCTGGATAGCCTATTTCTACAGCTGAATAGGAAGAGCTAAATATATTTAACTTCGGAAACATTAAAAGTCAACAAAACTCTTTGCTGCAGAGCCCAACAAGATGGCAGTTTTGACTTATTTTACCATTACCAAAATGATTGCTTTGATATGTTCTCTGGGAGTAAGCATGAGCTTTCACTAAACCACCAACAAATCATCTCCTGGGTAGCACGTATCTTCTACCTTTTGACCAAAAGTGATATTTATGGGCTGGAAAATTGAAAAAAAATTCAATCTTTGAATAGTCAATAGGGCTGGTCTATGTCTAAGAAACTTAATGGAAAATAAACAGTTCATGTCATACTCTGTTGTGACAATTCCCTCAAAAATGGGATCTAATCTGGCTTTCTTGGGGCCTGGACTAGATTTGTGAGAAAGTGTTCCAGCTTTATTCTTTGTGCTAATACAAACCTTGACTCTTACCCTAGACCATAACCAAAATTGTGGTAAATAGTTTTTCATCCTGAATTTCAATCAGATTTTATCCCACAAACTCTTCCAGTGTTAAACTAACCTTTATTCATTTAATCTACAAATACTGCTTGAGTGTTGAATTGGAGCTCAGGACCCTGTTTGGAACTGGGCAAATAACAGTGTGACCCAAGAGATGGATCCCTATTTTCTTGGAACTGGTGTGTACCCTGTTAGTCATAGCCAGTTTATTCTTCATTCATTTGTTTCCTACTTCAAAAGTAGGCAGTTCTATACTTTTCCCCTTCCTACAATAGTACCAATGTATCTTAGTTTCCAAATATTTTCATAGTCCCAAAGAGAAGTCACTATTGTTACTCTGAATTTGCCAGTCCTAATTAAGGAGGTGATAAAAGTTGAAACACTCTTGCAGCTCAACAAAATGTGAATCTGTTAGGACATCTTATTTACTTAGCTGCAACAAGTAGCTTTTTAAGGGTGCAGAATGAACATAAATGGACAGTCAAACTCCAGGAGATAGTGAAAGACATAGAAGTCTGGTGTGCTGCAGTCCATGGGATTGCAAAGAGTTGGACACGACTTAGCAATTGAACAAGAAGTTTGGTCAAACCAAATAATGAGGACAAACTGGAAAAAGCTCTGGATAGCCTATTTCTACAGCTGAATAGGAAGAGCTAAATATATTTAACTTCGAAACATTAAAAGTCAACAAAACTCTTTGCTGCAGAGCCCAACAAGATGGCAGTTTTGACTTATTTTACCATTACCAAAATGATTGCTTTGATATGTTCTCTGGGAGTAAGCATGAGCTTTCACTAAACCACCAACAAATCATCTCCTGGGTAGCACGTATCTTCTACCTTTGACCAAAAGTGATATTTATGGGCTGGAAAATTGAAAAAAAATTCAATCTTTGAATAGTCAATAGGGCTGGTCTATGTCTAAGAAACTTAATGGAAAATAAACAGTTCATGTCATACTCTGTTGTGACAATTCCCTCAAAAATGGGATCTAATCTGGCTTTCTTGGGGCCTGGACTAGATTTGTGAGAAAGTGTTCCAGCTTTATTCTTTGTGCTAATACAAACCTTGACTCTTACCCTAGACCATAACCAAAATTGTGGTAAATAGTTTTTCATCCTGAATTTCAATCAGATTTTATCCCACAAACTCTTCCAGTGTTAAACTAACCTTTATTCATTTAATCTACAAATACTGCTTGAGTGTTGAATTGGAGCTCAGGACCCTGTTTGGAACTGGGCAAATAACAGTGTGACCCAAGAGATGGATCCCTATTTTCTTGGAACTGGTGTGTACCCTGTTAGTCATAGCCAGTTTATTCTTCATTCATTTGTTTCCTACTTCAAAAGTAGGCAGTTCTATACTTTTCCCCTTCCTACAATAGTACCAATGTATCTTAGTTTCCAAATATTTTCATAGTCCCAAAGAGAAGTCACTATTGTTACTCTGAATTTGCCAGTCCTAATTAAGGAGGTGATAAAAGTTGAAACACTCTTGCAGCTCAACAAAATGTGAATCTGTTAGGACATCTTATTTACTTAGCTGCAACAAGTAGCTTTTTAATTTGGAGAACATTCTGTTAGAAAGGTGATCTTTAGCTATTGTTTCTATTGTCAGGGAAAAAATCTCTAAAAATATTAGGCATTGTTGTTCAGTAAGAAAAGGAAGTGTTTGAGGCATTTCTGAATGATCAGTTATAAAAACCTACTCCCTGAGTTCATACTATTTTATTGTATATAAAACAATAACCACATTTTAAAAATTCACTTTTGTCAATATATGGAATAATAAAACCTGCCACAGTGCTCTAAATAAGCAGGCAGAAGAACAGCCCACTCTGGGAAGGAAATGACCTTGCCTTGAGTCAGCAGTGTAGTGCGGGGAGAGAGGAAAGTGGAGAGAACAGACATGCAGCAAACACATCCACCTTACAGAGCCCAGCTTTGCAGGAGACCTGATACAGCCAGGAACACACAGAGCTTACATTCACATTACACACCCTTGCTGGTATCCCTGGAGAAGGAAATGGCAACCCACTCCAATATTCTTGCCTGGAAAATCCATGGATAGAGAAACCTGGCAGGCTACAGTCCCTGGGGTCTCAAATCTCTCTCTCTCTCTCTCTCTGTCTCTCTCTCTCTCTCTCTCTCTCTCTCTGTCTCTCTCTCTCTCTCTGTCTGTCTCTTTCTCTGTCTGTCTGTCTGTCTGTCTATCTATCTACCTGTCTAGTACTTCCCTGATGGCTCAGTGGTGATGAATATGCCTGCAATGCAGGAGACCTGGGTTCCATCCCTGGGTTGAGAAGATCCCCCTGGAGGAGGGCATGGCAGCCCACTCTGGTATTCTTGCTGGAGAATCCCATAGACAGAGGAGCCTGGTGGGCTGCAGTCTATGGGGTCACACAGAGTTGGACATGACTGACGGGACTAAGCAGCAGCAGCTGGTCCCCTAGCTCTGTGGGAGTTGATCTGCATCTCAGGTACTTGTTTTATTTTTTTAAAGATTTATTTATTTATTTATTTTGGTGGGGGTGGGGTGGGGAGGGAGGGGAGCAGGCAGGCCACTTCTATTGGTCTTTCATTTGTCCATTTTCATCCATCTTTGTTCTTTGGCCCATGTGGGCCTCCCATTGCGGCGGCCTCTGTTGTCGCAGAGTACCGGCTCTGGGTGCATGCACTCCAGAGCTCCAGCTCGGTAACTGGACACATCGGTCCAGCCACTCCGCAGCACGTGGGATCTTCTCAGGCCAGGGCTCGAACCGGCGCCCCTTGCACTGCAAGGCGGTGTCCTTATCCACTGGACCACCAGGGAAGCCCCATCTTCAGTTAGAAAACTGAAGCCTGGGACACACAGACATAAAGGAACAACAAAAAAAAGTGAACAAACCATGGTCCTATAGAAGGGAACTCTCCATTCTGCATGGCTTTGAGCTACTGCATTTAATGGGAAGCCCAGAAAACCTTGTGGATTCCTGCAACAGAACCTTAGCTACAGAAACACCATTTTGCAACAGAGAAGAACAAACCTGACTCCATATTGAATCTTCAAACCTTGTCCTCTGTTGCCTGTGCTTAGTCATGCTGTCTCTGAAACTCTGTAAATAAAATCTTGTCTATAGCCCGAAACAGACATTTTAGCCCATTCTCAAGACTCTGCCTGCCAGGCTTGACCTTTAAATAGAGATAAGAAGTTATAGAACAGAGAGTAACATTTGTCTTGTTGGAAGTTTACGGGAACATTGTGACCAGACTTAACATGAACAGCTACAAGAACAAAGACTTCCTGCACCAAGAAGTGTATAACAACTAGTCACACCTCCTCCCCTTTCAAAAGAAGCCTGAATTCTAACTTAAGATGGTTTATTGGGAAAATTCCTGGCTGACTCTCTGAATATTCAAAGTCACTATTCCTTGTGATAACTGAGGGCTTCCATCCCTGGGTTGAGAAGATCCCCCTGGAGGAGGGCATGGCAGCCCACTCTGGTATTCTTGCTGGAGAATCCCATAGACAGAGGAGCCTGGTGGGCTGCAGTCTATGGGGTCACACAGAGTTGGACATGACTGACGGGACTAAGCAGCAGCAGCTGGTCCCCTAGCTCTGTGGGAGTTGATCTGCATCTCAGGTACTTGTTTTATTTTTTTAAAGATTTATTTATTTATTTATTTTGGTGGGGGTGGGGAGGGAGCAGGCGGGCTACTTCTATTGGTCTTTCATTTGTCCATTTTCATCCATCTTTGTTCTTTGGCCCATGTGGGCCTCCCATTGCGGCGGCCTCTGTTGTCGCAGAGTACCGGCTCTGGGTGCATGCACTCCAGAGCTCCAGCTCGGTAACTGGACACATCGGTCCAGCCACTCCGCAGCACGTGGGATCTTCTCAGGCCAGGGCTCGAACCGGCGCCCCTTGCACTGCAAGGCGGTGTCCTTATCCACTGGACCACCAGGGAAGCCCCATCTTCAGTTAGAAAACTGAAGCCTGGGACACACAGACATAAAGGAACAACAAAAAAAAGTGAACAAACCATGGTCCTATAGAAGGGAACTCTCCATTCTGCATGGCTTTGAGCTACTGCATTTAATGGGAAGCCCAGAAAACCTTGTGGATTCCTGCAACAGAACCTTAGCTACAGAAACACCATTTTGCAACAGAGAAGAACAAACCTGACTCCATATTGAATCTTCAAACCTTGTCCTCTGTTGCCTGTGCTTAGTCATGCTGTCTCTGAAACTCTGTAAATAAAATCTTGTCTATAGCCCGAAACAGACATTTTAGCCCATTCTCAAGACTCTGCCTGCCAGGCTTGACCTTTAAATAGAGATAAGAAGTTATAGAACAGAGAGTAACATTTGTCTTGTTGGAAGTTTACGGGAACATTGTGACCAGACTTAACATGAACAGCTACAAGAACAAAGACTTCCTGCACCAAGAAGTGTATAACAACTAGTCACACCTCCTCCCCTTTCAAAAGAAGCCTGAATTCTAACTTAAGATGGTTTATTGGGATCACTTATCCACCATTTTCTCAGTTGGCTGACTCTCTGAATATTCAAAGTCACTATTCCTTGCTCCAACACCTCCTCCTTAGATTAAACTGATCTGTCATGTGGTAAGCAGTATGCACTTGAATCTTGTCAGAATTTGATCATATTTTTACAGTCAGGAAAGACCAGAAAAAAGAGAAAGCCCCTTCTCTGTTGTCTTCTCCCTAAGTATAAGAAGCTAAGCCATCTTCACAATTTTTCTGGATAAGAGTTTGTCTTCTTTAAGACTAAGAAAAGGATAGAGATGTGAGAGATGATCATGCGGAGAAGGCAGCAGGGTTTGTGTTTCCTCTGAAGACAAGAAGCTCCTATTCTTTGGGTCAAGAAGAACATCCACAATGACTCGGCAAACATTCCTAGTGATGAGTCCCCTGGTTCCAGAATCCAGAGACTCTTTTCAAGTCTCTACTCATCATTTGTTTATAAGCAAAAAAAATCACAGTGACACAATCCACTAGGAGAAGAACCTTCCCTTTGTAGCTAGAGGCTGTGCACATCAGGAGTGATGACCTACTATCCAATCCAGCAAGGCTGCTAGTTCTAGTTTCGAAATGCACCTGGAATCTGAATACTTCTCACTCTAACCATCTCCTCTGCTGGGACTGGGCTTAGCCAGCACCACCACTTCATGTCCTGATTATTGCTTTAGTCTCCTTACTGATCTGTTTTCACACTACTTCCATCAGTATACCTCCCATTTCAAAATCAGAATAATCATCATATAATTTAAATTGTGTCATTTCTCTGCTCAGCATGCTCCAGTGACACCCTACCTTCTCAGAATTAAGCTCACAGTTTATTTTGTAGTCGCAGAAGTCTTGTATGATCCAATCCTCTTGGATTAAGACATTTGGAACTGTTGAGATTACATGGATGTATTCTGCATAAGAGAAGGACCGGGGTAGAATGTTATGGACTGAATGTTTGTGTTGCTTTAGAACTCATATGTGGAGCCCTAATCCCCAGTGTGGTTATATTTGGAGAAAGTGTCTGTATGGAAGTAATTAAGTGAGGTGGCAGGGGTAGGGCCGGATCCAATAGGATGCATGTTCTCATAATAAAAGACATCAGAGAAATCACTTCCTGCCTACCTCCATCTTAGCATGCAAGCCAACATAAGGGTATGTGAACACACAGTGAGGAGACAGCAGTCTGTAAGCCTAGTGGAGAGATTTCACCAAAAATCAAATTTCCTGACAACTTGATCATGAAAATCTAAACTATAGAACTATGAGAAAGTACATTTCTATTGTTTGATACACCTAGTCTTATATTTTTATCATGGCAATTCAAGCAAACTAAAATAATCACAGCCACTAGTGGGAGTACCATGCAGAAATATGTCTCAGAGAAGAGACAGTTGCTTTCAGCTTCAGCTGTAATGTTGCCTACAATGGTTCTCAAACTTGTCATGCACACTCATGTGTATGCACCAGAATGAATAAAGATATCTGCCTTAACAAAGAAAGTCCTGATGAAAGAGCATTTCTTTCACCATATAAAACAGAAATGATCCCAGAAATAAAACTTCTAACAAATACTAGGCTTTGTGTCTAGATGCGTCCACCTGGACCCCACCCTATAAATCCTTCTTCTTTACAGACCTTCCAATCCACCCCCTTTCCTTCATCTCCTAAGGTACATACTACCATAGATGAATCCCTCATTATCTCACCTGGAGAACTGCTATGGTTTACCAATTAGCCTCTTGGATCCTCCTTGCTTCCAACCTTGGTCTACCTAATCCATCATTCAACCCAACGAATAGCACCACCACTTATCTTTGCTTTAGTCTCCTTACTGATCTGTTTTCACACTACTTCCATCAGTATACCTCCCATTTCAAAATCAGAATAATCATCATATAATTTAAATTGTGTCATTTCTCTGCTCAGCATGCTCCAGTGACACCCTACCTTCTCAGAATTAAGCTCACAGTTTATTTTGTAGTCGCAGAAGTCTTGTATGATCCAATCCTCTTGGATTAAGACATTTGGAACTGTTGAGATTACATGGATGTATTCTGCATAAGAGAAGGACCGGGGTAGAATGTTATGGACTGAATGTTTGTGTTGCTTTAGAACTCATATGTGGAGCCCTAATCCCCAGTGTGGTTATATTTGGAGAAAGTGTCTGTATGGAAGTAATTAAGTGAGGTGGCAGGGGTAGGGCCGGATCCAATAGGATGCATGTTCTCATAATAAAAGACATCAGAGAAATCACTTCCTGCCTACCTCCATCTTAGCATGCAAGCCAACATAAGGGTATGTGAACACACAGTGAGGAGACAGCAGTCTGTAAGCCTAGTGGAGAGATTTCACCAAAAATCAAATTTCCTGACAACTTGATCATGAAAATCTAAACTATAGAACTATGAGAAAGTACATTTCTATTGTTTGATACACCTAGTCTTATATTTTTATCATGGCAATTCAAGCAAACTAAAATAATCACAGCCACTAGTGGGAGTACCATGCAGAAATATGTCTCAGAGAAGAGACAGTTGCTTTCAGCTTCAGCTGTAATGTTGCCTACAATGGTTCTCAAACTTGTCATGCACACTCATGTGTATGCACCAGAATGAATAAAGATATCTGCCTTAACAAAGAAAGTCCTGATGAAAGAGCATTTCTTTCACCATATAAAACAGAAATGATCCCAGAAATAAAACTTCTAACAAATACTAGGCTTTGTGTCTAGATGCGTCCACCTGGACCCCACCCTATAAATCCTTCTTCTTTACAGACCTTCCAATCCACCCCCTTTCCTTCATCTCCTAAGGTACATACTACCATAGATGAATCCCTCATTATCTCACCTGGAGAACTGCTATGGTTTACCAATTAGCCTCTTGGATCCTCCTTGCTTCCAACCTTGGTCTACCTAATCCATCATTCAACCCAACGAATAGTCTTTCTGATTATTTCTCTCCTTTGCACAAAATCCTCCAGCGGCTCCACCCTACCAAACAGTGTGTTCTGAACTTGGTGTACTGGCCATTAAGGATGCTTATAAAAATATGCAATATGAGGTCTTATCTCTGGAAACTCTGATTCATGTGGGCAAGTCTATTGTGGAAATCCCGAGGTCCACAGTTTGAGAAAACACTCCTAGAAGATAATTTTTAAATTCCTTATCATGTATATTTAATGATCTGACTCCTTACCTCTCAGAGAACATTTCTAGTGCTTTCCTCCTTCTCTACCCATGATCACCTCTTCCAGCTAGGTTTAACTACCCTCAGTCCCAAAATCTGTCTTGCTATTTTAGAATTTACGTCTTTGCTCCATCAGCCTAGGAAACTACCTTTCTTCCAACTTGTCTGCTCAATAAACTGCTTGACAATTTTCACTCTGTGAAAATATTTATGATGACTATCATGTTCCCCAGAGAGAACTGATTGCTCTTTCCTGGCATCATTGTACCCTTGTGGATCTCAGTTAGAGCTCCTCTCACACCTAATGGCACACATGTGTTTTCTTAAGAGATGGGAAATTCCTTGAATTCAGAGACAATGTCTTACCCTTCTTTGGAGTCAGGCATCTAGTGCTGTTGCTACTACAAAGAAAGTGCTCAATAAATGCATGCATCAAAGAATGAATGCACAAGTGATGCAATTTAAGAAATTAGTGTATTCTTCCAAATCAGATTAAAATTGGGAGTCAATCTCCTCTAGTCAATGAGTTAGCCAAGAAGAATAAAGTGTTAGTTTCATAACACAGAAGGTTATGAGCACTCAGTTCTCAGCAATCAAACACACCCTATAAATCCTTCTTCTTTCCCCGAAATGATCCCAGAAATAAAACTTCTAACAAATACTAGGCTTTGTGTCTAGATGCGTCCACCTGGACCCCACCCTATAAATCCTTCTTCTTTACAGACCTTCCAATCCACCCCCTTTCCTTCATCTCCTAAGGTACATACTACCATAGATGAATCCCTCATTATCTCACCTGGAGAACTGCTATGGTTTACCAATTAGCCTCTTGGATCCTCCTTGCTTCCAACCTTGGTCTACCTAATCCATCATTCAACCCAACGAATAGTCTTTCTGATTATTTCTCTCCTTTGCACAAAATCCTCCAGCGGCTCCACCCTACCAAACAGTGTGTTCTGAACTTGGTGTACTGGCCATTAAGGATGCTTATAAAAATATGCAATATGAGGTCTTATCTCTGGAAACTCTGATTCATGTGGGCAAGTCTATTGTGGAAATCCCGAGGTCCACAGTTTGAGAAAACACTCCTAGAAGATAATTTTTAAATTCCTTATCATGTATATTTAATGATCTGACTCCTTACCTCTCAGAGAACATTTCTAGTGCTTTCCTCCTTCTCTACCCATGATCACCTCTTCCAGCTAGGTTTAACTACCCTCAGTCCCAAAATCTGTCTTGCTATTTTAGAATTTACGTCTTTGCTCCATCAGCCTAGGAAACTACCTTTCTTCCAACTTGTCTGCTCAATAAACTGCTTGACAATTTTCACTCTGTGAAAATATTTATGATGACTATCATGTTCCCCAGAGAGAACTGATTGCTCTTTCCTGGCATCATTGTACCCTTGTGGATCTCAGTTAGAGCTCCTCTCACACCTAATGGCACACATGTGTTTTCTTAAGAGATGGGAAATTCCTTGAATTCAGAGACAATGTCTTACCCTTCTTTGGAGTCAGGCATCTAGTGCTGTTGCTACTACAAAGAAAGTGCTCAATAAATGCATGCATCAAAGAATGAATGCACAAGTGATGCAATTTAAGAAATTAGTGTATTCTTCCAAATCAGATTAAAATTGGGAGTCAATCTCCTCTAGTCAATGAGTTAGCCAAGAAGAATAAAGTGTTAGTTTCATAACACAGAAGGTTATGAGCACTCAGTTCTCAGCAGCTTGAGGTACCTCAGTGATCTCCAAACTTCAGTTTTGAAAAGCTTGTCAAATGTAGGCCAGTACCTAGGCCAGTACCTCAGAGAGTCCAATTCTGAATATCTGCAGTGGGGGTCCGGTCCAGTAAGTCACATATAAAACAAGTGCCTCATGTAATTCTCATATAGATGATTCCAACAGCCTATGCAAACAGACCTTAAATCCTGCAGCCCAACACCCTGGTAGCTACTAGAATTAATATAAACGTACTTAGCTACAAAGTGAACATACATTTCTCCTTTTTTGTCTCAAGGGAGGTCATAAACACCAATTAGAGTTGTCAAGCCCTGTTGTTAATATGTTAATTGTTGACTGGAGTGGGGAAGTTGTAAAGCTCTTGGAGAGTTAATTACTCAAGTCAGCACTCTGCTCAAGTAGCCTCTAGTACAGCAGTCCCCAACAATTTTGGCACCAGGGACTGGTTTCATGGAAGGCAGTTTGGGGGATGGTTTGCAGATGATTCAAGGTCATTGCATTTATTGTGTACTTTATTTTCCATTATTACATCAGCTCTACCTCAGATCATCAGGCATTAGATTCTGGAGGTTGGTGAACCCGGTTCTAGTACACACACTGGTGTGCAAGGTCTATAAATTTCCTTCTGTCCTCTAGGTAACAGTAACTCCAGAAAGCTTGGGGGTCAAGCCAGAGACACTGCGATTTCTTCAAAGGCTGAAACTTCATCAGAACCTCTTCTCCTTACCCTAACTATTCCTCATTAGTTTTCCGAATGAGAAATCTTTAGCAAGCAGAACTGCCTGTAAGATTCCTCTGTTCCAGGCTTCCCCTGGTGGTCCAGTGGGTAGGGACGCCGCCTTGCAGTGCAGGGGGCACCGGTTTGATCCCTGGCCTGGGAAGATCCCACGTGCCATGAAGTGGCTGGACTCATGTGTCCAGTTACAGAGCCAGAGCTCTGGAGCGCATGCGCCCAGAGCCGGTGCTCTGCAACGACAGACGCCACCGTGATGGGAGGCCCATAGGAGCCAAAGAACAAAGACGGATGAAAGCAGAGAAATGAAAGAGCAATGGAGGTGGCCCGCCCGCTCCCCTCCCTCCCCAACCCAACCCCCGCCCAAAATAAATAAATAAATAAAAATCTTAAAAAAAAAAAAAATTTCCTCTGTTCCACTGCTAGTCACCATAGGAAATTGCAGGCCCTTCTCACATTATCCCAATCCTTCTGCTTCCAGGCTTAACATAAAAACTAATCTTATCAAAACAGGACAACCTTCTGGAAGTCAACCCTCTGTAGAAGGAGGTGAGGAAAGGTGAAGTATCTTTGAGTTCTCCAACCAGGGGATAGTATCTGGTTTTCTCCCTATACACACCAGTCTTTGCCTGGATGTATAGTGCAGAAATCAGTAGGCAGAACTAGAGGAGAGTAAAAAATTATACTAATGAAGGGATTCATGAGAGACTCTGGATCCTTCGCGTCAGACTGAGTAATATTAATTTGGGGATACTTGATATACAGGAAATGAGGTTCTACCAAAGACAAGAGAGAGAATTCAGGGCTGGTTTTTTAAATTGAAGAACATTTACCAACATTTACCAGTGTTTTCAGAACATTCTCTGCCCAGCATCTTTACTCAGATTTAGCAAACAAGTCATATTTAACAACACTAACCGCATTTTATGTGCAAACTACTTGATGAAGCACATTATATTTATTGTAAGCTTCACGCCAATCCACAATGTAGATCCTATTATTTCCACTTTATAGTTGAGGAGATGTCTTCTCAGTCCTTCTAAAGAGCTGAAACTAGCATAGGCCTATCCAAGAGATAGTAACCTATACTTGTTTGAAAATCAGTAATATAAGTAGCATGGGGAATTTGATCACAAGCATGTTTTAAAATAAAGAAAAGAACCACAGGAATAGCACTGATCAAAATACCAAATTCAGAAGAAGGAAAAGATACCTGGCTAGGGAGGCTGAGAATGCTTTATTGAGTTAAAATATGAAAGATGGGCAGAGTTTGGTCTGACTGAGAAAAAGGGTGAGAACCTCAGTGTAGACAGCAATGAAGAAGGCAAAGCAGAGGGAAGACTTTGGGGCATGTTGAGTTGGTTGGTCTGGTAGACAGTTTGTATTAAGAATTCTGGAGACATTTAGAGGTGTTAGTGGGTCTAGGGGGTGAAAAAAAGAGGCACTTTAGAGCTAGCTGTCGGAGTCTGTTTTTCCTTACAGACACTTGGAAAGCTTCATTGTTTCCTGGTGTAGTTCAGACAACTGGGTACTGAATGAATTAAGTGGAAGACTATTTACAAAGTGATTTTAGTGGCTGAAGGATAAAGTTCTTCATGGCCTGGAGGAGGAGAGAAATGAGCGGGGAAAAAGGGCAACACGAAAGAAGAACAGCCTGGACTTGCTCTCAGAATCAACGAAGACCTGGTTTTGAATTCTGCTTTTATCATTCACCGGGCCAGGTGAGCACTTACTGTAGGTCATGTACTGTGCTTGTCATTCATTCTTTGCACAGGTATGTTCTGAGTATTTGCTACATGCCAAGCATCATTTTAGGCACTAGAGATGTAGCTACATAAGACAGAAAACAGTCTATTATGTCCTTAAGTCTATGAGACAAAAAAACATTATAGTCATTGTTTTGTAGATAAGAAGATCAAAGTTTGGGGAGGTTAAATAACCAACAAAGGCCACATAAAACATAAGCAGCAGAGCCACAAAGTCCCTGTATTCTGAAACCTATGCACCAGGGATTTCCTTGATGGTCCAGGCAAGGTAGAGGATACAGGTTCAGTCCTTGGTCAGGAAACTGCCCAAGGCACAGATAAAATAACAAAATAAATAAAGAAAAGCAAGGCATCAAACTCCCAGACTACTAGAGCAGGGTACAGATAATTTTCCTAAGTTGAAGTGGTTTCTCCTATAAAATTAGGATATCAAACTTTCTTGTAACACATGACAGCTTTATTTGTTAACTGGTGGCTATTTGGACTGGAGAATCTCAAAGAGATTCCCACTCCTCCTTTTAAAAATGTTGGAATGACTCCAGGAATATTAGAGAGAGAGATGGGCCCCTGCTCCCAGTAAGGTTGAGTTCATGCCCTGTGTTCGGCAAGGGTTACATTGGAAACTAGCAAAAGTAGGTATATTCTTTCTCTCCAACTCAAGTTCTGAAGTCTTTTTGATTTTACCGGGAGTGTCAAGGGAAAAGAATTATCATTGTACACATTTGTTTTATTCTGGAACTCTGAAAAGAGTGCCATGTACACAAGCATATCATTATTATAATTATGGGTTCAGAGAATTTGGTAAGAAGCCATTCTTTTAGGTGAGACTATTAAGAATAAGACAGGCAAGAGGTTTCATGACTTGGGTAAGCATGTTGAAGTACTCATCCTTGGTGGGCAATATCATCTACTTAGATTGTATCTATGAAAAGGTGGACTGGAGAGGGGCTAGGGAATGGCCTACAATTTCTGTTGTTGAGACTTGCTGCTGAGCTACCTCTTGTAGAAGGAAAATCAATTCATGCTACTTTAAGAATTGTATCTATGAAAAGTATAAATAGCACTTACTGTAGGTCATGTCCCATAAGGTATGTTCTGAGTATTTGCTACATGCCAAGCATCATTTTAGGCACTAGAGATGTAGCTACATAAGACAGAAAACAGTCTATTATGTCCTTAAGTCTATGAGACAAAAAAACATTATAGTCATTGTTTTGTAGATAAGAAGATCAAAGTTTGGGGAGGTTAAATAACCAACAAAGGCCACATAAAACATAAGCAGCAGAGCCACAAAGTCCCTGTATTCTGAAACCTATGCACCAGGGATTTCCTTGATGGTCCAGGCAAGGTAGAGGATACAGGTTCAGTCCTTGGTCAGGAAACTGCCCAAGGCACAGATAAAATAACAAAATAAATAAAGAAAAGCAAGGCATCAAACTCCCAGACTACTAGAGCAGGGTACAGATAATTTTCCTAAGTTGAAGTGGTTTCTCCTATAAAATTAGGATATCAAACTTTCTTGTAACACATGACAGCTTTATTTGTTAACTGGTGGCTATTTGGACTGGAGAATCTCAAAGAGATTCCCACTCCTCCTTTTAAAAATGTTGGAATGACTCCAGGAATATTAGAGAGAGAGATGGGCCCCTGCTCCCAGTAAGGTTGAGTTCATGCCCTGTGTTCGGCAAGGGTTACATTGGAAACTAGCAAAAGTAGGTATATTCTTTCTCTCCAACTCAAGTTCTGAAGTCTTTTTGATTTTACCGGGAGTGTCAAGGGAAAAGAATTATCATTGTACACATTTGTTTTATTCTGGAACTCTGAAAAGAGTGCCATGTACACAAGCATATCATTATTATAATTATGGGTTCAGAGAATTTGGTAAGAAGCCATTCTTTTAGGTGAGACTATTAAGAATAAGACAGGCAAGAGGTTTCATGACTTGGGTAAGCATGTTGAAGTACTCATCCTTGGTGGGCAATATCATCTACTTAGATTGTATCTATGAAAAGGTGGACTGGAGAGGGGCTAGGGAATGGCCTACAATTTCTGTTGTTGAGACTTGCTGCTGAGCTACCTCTTGTAGAAGGAAAATTCATGAAGAAAAGAAAACCAAGTTAACCATGCTACCTTTTGGAGAATACCACCCACCTGAACAGGTATAGAGCAAGAGAGAGATTGACAACCAGGAAGCCACTGCCTCTTATTTTTGCACACAAGAGAAGAGGGTGGTCTTGGATGCCTATATAGTGTATTAAAAAGCAGAGACATCACTTTGCCAACAAATGTCCTTATTGTCAAAGCTATGGTTTTTTATATTAGTCACGTACAGATGTGAGAATTGGACCATAAGGAAGGCTGAGCATCAAAGAATTGATGCTTGTAAACTGTGGTGCTGGTGATGACTCTTGAGAATCCCTTGGACAGCAAGATCAAACAGTTAGTCCTAAGGGAAATCAACTGTAAATATTCATTGGAAGAGTTGATGCTGAAGCTGAAGCTCCAATATTTAGCCACCTGATGCAGAGTGGACTCATTGGAAAAGATCCTGATGCTGGGAAAGGTTAAGGGCAGGAGGAGATGGAGGCAACAGAGGATGAGATGGTGGGATGGCATCACTGACAATGGACATGAGTTTGAGAAAACACCAGGAGATGGTGAAGGACAGGGAAGCCTGGTGTGCTGCAGTCCATGGGGCCACAAAGAATAGGACATATAACTGAGCAACTGAGCAACAACATGTAATTTTAAAAATTACTAAATTCACATGGATTAAGATATATATATATAATTCTGGCTAGGAGCTTGAGTTTCAAGGAAAGATTCACATATGGCAAAAGTGAATGCATTCTTTGAAAACTGATACTAGTAGAGAGGTAGGCTTGACTTCTTATTTAACAGTTCTGAACCTTACTTTCTCATGTACAAAACGTGGACAATAATGACACTAATTGAGTTATTATGAGGATTAAATTAGATGATCTATATATGGGCTTCCCAAGTGGCTCAGTGGTAAAGTATCTACCTGATAATGCAGGAAACACATTCAGTCCCTGGATGGGGAGGATTTCCTGGAGAAGAAAATGGCAAGCCACTCCAGGATTTTTGCCTGGGAAATCCCATGGACAGAGGAGCCTGGTGGGCTACAGTCCATGCGGTGGCAAAGAGTCAGACAGGACTGAAGGACTGAATACATACATATCAGTCACTGCTAGATGCTGTGATAGAATGATGGGCTATCATATCATTCTAGGGGCTTAAAGTCTATCATACTACAGCAGGAGTATGATAAAGACACTAAATTGTGTCTGACTCTTTGCAATCCCATGGACTTTACCTCACCAGACTCCTCTGTCCATGGGATTTCCCAGGCCAGAATACTAAAGTAGGTTGTAATTTCCCCCAAAAGTATGATAGAAGAGTGTTCTAGAGTATGGGTATCATAAAAGGAACAATGGTCAACTTCAGCTGGAAAAGCCAAAAAGCTTTCATGAAGCAGGCTGATTGGGTAGTGAGAGAGAAGTGCAAGAAAAGGGACGTCAGGCAGGCAGATCACTGAGCTAAAGACAGTGTGCAATGGTCAGGATTGTCCAGTCATGTGCTGGGGTGAAGGAGTGCCAAGGCTGAAAAGGAAGTTGGAGGTCCAATCATGGCGGCCTCTCAAGTCATCTGGTCCTTCAGTAAATATTCTTACATGACTACCAGGTACCAGGCACTGTGGGAAGAATTATAAGACAACAAAAAAGGAAAGGACTCTGGTCCAAAATCCACTAACAAATAATCCTTGCTGAGGTCAGTGGGTCACTGGTATCACAGCAGAGGAATAAACAGTGCAGGTGTCATGTTCCTGCCCCAAACTGAGCAGAGCAAGTTACGTTACCTCCCTGGGGCTCACCTGCCTCATCGGTGCTCTGTGGTTGTTCATTCTTCCATGTCTACCTCATCTGAGAGCAGAAATGAGAGCTGAGAATATTGGGAAGAGGCAAGGAGGAGAAGGCTTCAGGGGAATTGTAAAGTACCAGTGACACAAAAGACTTTGAGAAATGATGACATTGAGATTCATGATCATCAAGAGGGTGATGATAAAGAGGCTGGAGAAGGTGGTGGCCAAGAAGGTGAACACAGTATAGGTCATCTTAAGAATTTATCGGGCTTTCCCTGGTGGTCCAGTGGGTAAGGACACCGCCTTGCAGTGCAAGGTGCGCCAGTTCGATCCCTGGCCTGGGAAGATCCCATGTGCCATGGAGCAGCTGGACCGATGTGTCCAATTACCGAGCTGGAGCTCTGGCGCGCGTGCGCCCAGAGCCAGCGCTCTGCAACGACAGAGGCCACAGCAATGGGAAGCCCACAGGAGCCAAAGAACAAAGACAGATGAAAAATAGAGAAATGAAAGACCAATAGAAGTGGCTCGCCCATCACCCTCCCTCCCCACCCCCTAAAAAGATAAATAAATAAAATTAAAAAAAAAAAAG
Source organism: Tragulus kanchil (assembly GCA_022376925.1). Taxonomy (NCBI): domain Eukaryota; kingdom Metazoa; phylum Chordata; class Mammalia; order Artiodactyla; family Tragulidae; genus Tragulus; species Tragulus kanchil. Next base: position 128,816,102 of record JAIOJX010000005.1, on the reverse strand, counting down.
AATTTATCACAGTTCATTCAGTCGTTGAACAGATATGTGCTGGGAGCTGACCATCGGTGAGGCCCTGCTTTAGCATCATGTGTACAACAAGAGACAAAACAAAGCCCCTGCCTTATTTTGGGGGGAAGGAACACTAGAAATAGGTGAAGATTCATGTGATTATCAGAGATTAGGAAAGCAAGGAAATGAGTATAGAGTGAAGGGACAGAAGATAAGGTGAGGCGGTGATGACAAAGGTGAGAAGGAAACTCTAACAGCTGAAATCTCCCAGCAAAATCCAAAGCCTGGGGAAGATTTCATTCCACTCAGTGAGGCAGGTTCCAGGGGGCCCTGCTTCACTTACCTTCCTTGGTTCAATCTTTGTCACTCTAGGTTGTACACAGGGGCACACGTATGGAGCTGTGGCATTTATATAGGGTCTGAGTTGGGTACCTGGAGGCTGACATGCAGAAGAGAGGAACTTATGGCTGAGATTTCACTAAGCTTATTCTGAGCCCAAATGACCATACAGTCTAGGCAAACAAAGACCTTGGTAGTTCCTTCATATAAAGCATGTTTCTGAAGCTAGTCTTCTCTGCCCCTCAAGAATGATTTCTGTGCAAGCTTCAGGAGTCTGGCACATACTGCAAGTTGGAAACATTAATTTTCCCCATAAGAAATAATAATACTGTCAAAATTGACTTTGGCTTTAAGCTTGTATTATTGTCCTGCAGGAAACAAAGTGGAAGGTGGGTGGAGAAAGGCTATTAAAACCTTGGGGTCTTTCTGCACATACAAAGGGTGTACAATGACTCCATGTGCCCTGACTTAGGCAGCAAGGATCTGAATCAGCTTGGGTGACCCTGAAGTAAACACCTGAACATCATGGGAGCATAGAACATTGAAGCAAAGGGACCACAGGGAAGCCTGGATACAATGAACACATTCTTTAACAGTGTACAGTTTGGTGCATGTCAGAGAAAAGGCCCTGTTGGACTCTGGAAGGTTACCAAGAGCAGAGGCCATGTTTTATGCACATTTACATTCCTGGTCTTTTATTCCCATATTTAGCAAAAATTAATGAGCAAACATTTAGTTGTTTGAATGTGGGACAGAATGAAAGAGAGAATGAACAAGTAAGTTCATGAACAAATTAATGAAAACTAGTGAGGAGCAGAAGGAGAAGAGATAGATAAATATGGAATTAAATCCAGGCAGCATCTTTACCTTCTGGGAGAGCCTGAACATGGTCTTCAGTTTCACTGTGCACATCTGGATAATGAGGACAATTATATCTATATGAGAGAGCTATTTTGAGGATTATGAAATAACATCTAAAGTTCTTACAGCAGTGCCCGGAATGTAGGTGTGCTCCACAAATGGTCAGTGCTAACAATCATAAAAGTTACCATGTTCATGATCATCATCAGGAAAGCAGTAGCTTCCAGAACCAAAAGAAGAATGCATCATGAAGCCAGATTTTAGTAAAATGGTTAATCACATTATCAAGATTAACAAGGACTTTGATCCATTTCCACTGTGTATCAGTTTCATCATTTCCCAAGATATAAAGAGCTATAGATATATTTATTGATCAACTAATATGCTTATTCTGAGCCCAAATGACCATACAGTCTAGGCAAACAAAGACCTGCGTAGTTCCTTCATATAAAGCATGTTTCTGAAGCTAGTCTTCTCTGCCCCTCAAGAATGATTTCTGTGCAAGCTTCAGGAGTCTGGCACATACTGCAAGTTGGAAACATTAATTTTCCCCATAAGAAATAATAATACTGTCAAAATTGACTTTGGCTTTAAGCTTGTATTATTGTCCTGCAGGAAACAAAGTGGAAGGTGGGTGGAGAAAGGCTATTAAAACCTTGGGGTCTTTCTGCACATACAAAGGGTGTACAATGACTCCATGTGCCCTGACTTAGGCAGCAAGGATCTGAATCAGCTTGGGTGACCCTGAAGTAAACACCTGAACATCATGGGAGCATAGAACATTGAAGCAAAGGGACCACAGGGAAGCCTGGATACAATGAACACATTCTTTAACAGTGTACAGTTTGGTGCATGTCAGAGAAAAGGCCCTGTTGGACTCTGGAAGGTTACCAAGAGCAGAGGCCATGTTTTATGCACATTTACATTCCTGGTCTTTTATTCCCATATTTAGCAAAAATTAATGAGCAAACATTTAGTTGTTTGAATGTGGGACAGAATGAAAGAGAGAATGAACAAGAAAGTTCATGAACAAATTAATGAAAACTAGTGAGGAGCAGAAGGAGAAGAGATAGATAAATATGGAATTAAATCCAGGCAGCATCTTTACCTTCTGGGAGAGCCTGAACATGGTCTTCAGTTTCACTGTGCACATCTGGATAATGAGGACAATTATATCTATATGAGAGAGCTATTTTGAGGATTATGAAATAACATCTAAAGTTCTTACAGCAGTGCCCGGAATGTAGGTGTGCTCCACAAATGGTCAGTGCTAACAATCATAAAAGTTACCATGTTCATGATCATCATCAGGAAAGCAGTAGCTTCCAGAACCAAAAGAAGAATGCATCATGAAGCCAGATTTTAGTAAAATGGTTAATCACATTATCAAGATTAACAAGGACTTTGATCCATTTCCACTGTGTATCAGTTTCATCATTTCCCAAGATATAAAGAGCTATAGATATATTTATTGATCAACTAATATGTTTAAGGTACTCTGTGATATGGGGGAACAAAAAGAATGATAAAACATGGGCTCTATCCATAAATTGTTTGTACAACTGAGATAGGTACAGAAATAGACATACCCACCTGCCCCTAGGCCCTAAACAGGGATTTCCCTAGAGGTCCAGAGGTTAAGTCTCTCCACTTCCAATTCAAGGGACATGGGTTTGATTTCTGGTCAGGGAACTAAGATCCTGTGTGCTGCAAGGCATGGCCAAAAACCAAAAACAAAGTATAACAACAAAACAATGACACCAAACACACTAAAATAAGCATCATTCGGGGATAAGAAAAAGCAAGGACTACTCAAAGTAACTATGGATACTATGTAAAGTATTGCTTAATCCCACCTTTCTAGGAAGCAGATGTTCTATTTCAAAGCATTGAAAATAAAAATTAATAGGAAACATTTCAACCTGCACAAAAAACAAGAAATTTAAAAATATTCTAACGAAGCTTTAAACCACAGAGGAAAAGAACTTTGCACTTCTAGGCTTTTAGAGAAGAGCTATTATAAAAGCCTCTACAAATCAAATTTAAGAAACGTGGTCAAAATTGCACTCAAAGGTAATTACATAATCATAAATGCTTTCACTTTTAAATGCAAAAAGATAAATATTAAGGAAGTAATCATTAAACTCAAGTTAAGGAATTAACAAAATATACGTAAGTAGGAAAAAAGATTAAAGAAGAAATGAATGAGTTAGAAGGCAAAGAAAAAAATCTATCAAAGCAGACATGGTTTTAGAAACCAATCACACATCTAGAAAGGTGTGTATTTGCAGGAAAAAGAATAAGATCATGTGCTGGAGTCGGGCTCTTAGAAATGAATGAGTTCATAACATGGAGGAAATTGAAAAAAATTTAATTGAATAAAATTGATACTTTCCTGAGGATATAAATGATCAAAATTTACTTAAGAATTAGAAAAAAATATTGGATAATAATCAAGAATGCCTACTCCTCCCCCTTCTCAATTTCAAGAAACAACTTCAGTGATGTGTAATGAACCCAGATGAATATTATATGAATCCTTCAAGGAGCAGGCAATACTCATGGTGCTTTATCTCTTCAAAAAAAGGAAAAGATTCCCAGTTGGGTTTTTTTGGAAGCTAGTATAACCCTAATTACCAAAATCTAATAAAGATAACAAAATGAAAAATATTTTCATTGCTATTATATCAACTGTCCCACCAACTGAGATGTTCCCATCAATTGCCCTGGATTATGATCAATCAGATTGACCTAGGCTCGGATCTGGGACCCTTGACTGTAGTGCTTCCACCTAGACAAATGTCCCCCTGAGCAACAAAGAAATTATAAGGGACTAAAAATAACTGTATGCCTTCCCAGTTGGGGGCAAATTATGAAAAACAAGATATAAAAAGACCAAAAACCCAACTGCCACTTCTGAGCATCAGGGAGCAAAAGCAGGGTACTATGCATGCACCACCAACCAGGTAGGCAAATCACTCAAGCCAGGCCTCCAGACCCCTGGACCCTATCCTCACCCCTTGGAGATCAGCTCACCACACCTCATGGAGCAAGCAAGGGAGCCGGCTACTGTTTTTTTTTTTTTTTTTTTGCTCCCTCTTGCTGTAGCACTAGTCCCAATAAAGCCTTGCCTGAATTTCTCATCTGGCCTCCTGGCCTCATTAATTTTGATTGATCAAAGAGTCAGGAACCCTGGTTGGTAACAATATTAGCTCACCACACCTTGTAGAAGATGGAAGATAATGGATGAATACAAAAGCAAAAAGAAAGAAATTTTGTGGTCTGGGAAGGAGTTGGAATATCACTTCGTTTCACGTATCTTTACCAAATTGGAAAACTCAAGAGAACTCTGAAAAACTATTGGGAGGTTAATAAAATGACTTGTTACAAATGACATACAGAACTAATTTTATGTGTGTGTGTGTGTGTGAACTAATTATATATGTGTGTGTATATGTGTGTGTGTGTGTGTGTGTGTATACACACATACACATATAATGGAAAACTCTACCAATAAAATACAAAAACATCTTGGGATAAATTTAATAATATTGGGAACCTATATGAAGGAGACTATAAACCTTTTCTAAGGTCATAAAGGAGGTTTGAATACATGGAAAATCATACCCTGGCTCTTTGGTAAGAAGACTGAATACTATTATATCAAGTACACCAAAATTAATTCATAAATTTTAGTGCATATCAATCTAAGTCCCAACATGGTTATTTTTGAGTTGTCAAAATAATTATGAAGTTAATCTGAAAAAGACAGATTAAAATAACCGAGAACATTTTGACAAAGAAAAATGACAAGGTGGTACTTGATGTATTTATTTATTTTAATGTATCAGTGTTAGATTTTACTATATTAGTATTCAAATGTATTTTAATGTTAGAATAAGTTTTAAATGCTTGTCAAGATACTAAACTAACATGATAATTATGAATGCTTCTAGGTGGGGGTGGATTGTTTGCTCTGTTTCTTTTTCTTCTCTGTACTTTCTCCTTATTTTCTGAATTTTCAATAGTGGGCATGTATTGCTTTTATTATCAGAATAAAACTTAAGATAATTTTTAAAGGATCCATAGAACTCACATAGAGGAGGGGGGGCAGTCTAGCTTGTGGCAGCTCTGTGAGCAAACAGATGTGATATAAATGTTACCTTCATTAGATTATATAGAATTTATACTCAACTTTAATACATTTAAAATGTTTTGTATGATCTTACATTCCTTCTCCTAAGAGGTTAGCATTTTTTTTTCACCTCACTGCTATGTCTCCAGTATCCAGAAGAGTGTCTGACCTATATTATGTAGTCAATACATGTCTGAAGACTATTAAGTGAATATATCATGGAGAAGGAAATGGTAACCCACTCCAGGAGTTCAATAAATGTCCTGGGATCTCAAAACTTTTCACCACACCTTGTAGAAGATGGAAGATAATGGATGAATACAAAAGCAAAAAGAAAGAAATTTTGTGGTCTGGGAAGGAGTTGGAATATCACTTCGTTTCACGTATCTTTACCAAATTGGAAAACTCAAGAGAACTCTGAAAAACTATTGGGAGGTTAATAAAATGACTTGTTACAAATGACATACAGAACTAATTTTATGTGTGTGTGTGTGTGTGAACTAATTATATATGTGTGTGTATATGTGTGTGTGTGTGTGTGTGTGTATACACACATACACATATAATGGAAAACTCTACCAATAAAATACAAAAACATCTTGGGATAAATTTAATAATATTGGGAACCTATATGAAGGAGACTATAAACCTTTTCTAAGGTCATAAAGGAGGTTTGAATACATGGAAAATCATACCCTGGCTCTTTGGTAAGAAGACTGAATACTATTATATCAAGTACACCAAAATTAATTCATAAATTTTAGTGCATATCAATCTAAGTCCCAACATGGTTATTTTTGAGTTGTCAAAATAATTATGAAGTTAATCTGAAAAAGACAGATTAAAATAACCGAGAACATTTTGACAAAGAAAAATGACAAGGTGGTACTTGATGTATTTATTTATTTTAATGTATCAGTGTTAGATTTTACTATATTAGTATTCAAATGTATTTTAATGTTAGAATAAGTTTTAAATGCTTGTCAAGATACTAAACTAACATGATAATTATGAATGCTTCTAGGTGGGGGTGGATTGTTTGCTCTGTTTCTTTTTCTTCTCTGTACTTTCTCCTTATTTTCTGAATTTTCAATAGTGGGCATGTATTGCTTTTATTATCAGAATAAAACTTAAGATAATTTTTAAAGGATCCATAGAACTCACATAGAGGAGGGGGGGCAGTCTAGCTTGTGGCAGCTCTGTGAGCAAACAGATGTGATATAAATGTTACCTTCATTAGATTATATAGAATTTATACTCAACTTTAATACATTTAAAATGTTTTGTATGATCTTACATTCCTTCTCCTAAGAGGTTAGCATTTTTTTTTCACCTCACTGCTATGTCTCCAGTATCCAGAAGAGTGTCTGACCTATATTATGTAGTCAATACATGTCTGAAGACTATTAAGTGAATATATCATGGAGAAGGAAATGGTAACCCACTCCAGGAGTTTTTCCTGGGAAATCCCATGGAAAGAGGAGCCTGGCAGGCTTTGGTCCATGGGATCTCAGAGTGTTAGACATGACTGATTAGGTGCGGCTGACATTTTAGTTTGGATCCCCCCCAAAATAGAGACAAAGACTTAGACACAGGTAGTTTACCTAGGATCTAAGCAAGGGTAGAGGAGTAAGTAAAGTGAAATTGCAAAATAAGGCCAATCCAAGGGTGCATTACCTACATTATCTAATGTACACCTGTAAGTAACAGAACCCCAGATCCTATGGTATCCACTAGGAAACATACAGGAATTTACACATGATGTATGGGAGGCCAGGGCATTTGTCTACTGGCTTCCATCCCTATTGATTGAGGTTTACCCTGAGGGCTCTGATTTCTCTGCACTGTAAATAGTTCTCTGCAAAATTTGGAATCTCTCAGAATAAAAAAAAGAAAAAGAGAGAGAAAGAGAAAAAAAAAAATGAGTAACTTGTGTAGAGGCAAGACACAGAGATCATGAGGTCAGTCTTAGGAACTGTTCCTCATAGTAGAGGCTAAAATCAGAGGTGGATCAACAGGCGAACTTGAGGTACCAGAGGTCTCTGTCATTATATTCTTGATGAAGAATACAATGATGCCATATTGGAAAGGCCTTGAGTCTCAAGTGAGGCAAGCTCATCTTTATTCTATGGCAAAGGGAATGAGAATTCATGGAGAAAAAGTAAACTGATGCAAATACCACTTAGAGAATTATAAAGAGAGAAAAGTCAAAGCAGACAGAGCACCAGTGCTTTTCTTCACAAGCAAACAGTTAACTACCACTCTGGGTGGAAAATGTTCATATGTTCTAATTTTGAACTGTGGTAACAAATAGCCACATTGCAACTCATATCCTAAATTAGACAGTAGCTGTGTTTGGAGTATAAGAGAACTGAAGGACAGAGAATTTTCTCTGTGGTCACTGTTCCTCATGGCTGTTTTTCTCTACTCCTTGTGATTGACTTTAGCCCCTAATGGTGACATCCTGTGTGTCTGTATGTGTGTGCGTGTGTGCCGCTCAATCGTGTCCAATTCTGTGACCTCATGGACTAGAGCCCAGGCTCCTCTCTCCATGGAATTCTCCAGGCAAGCATACTGGAATGGGTTGCCATGCCCTCCTCCAGGGTGTCTTCCCTACCCAAGGATCAAACCCATATCTCTTGCATTAGCAGGTGCATTCATTACCATGGAACCAAATGGGAAGCCAACAGTGACATCCTACCCCTCTAGATAAACCTGAATTGCCCAACCAAAGGGCACATGTAATCTGTATTTCTCCCTTCTTCGAACCATACTTTTTGGTCCAATTATCCTTAAAACAGGTTAAAATTAAAGCTTTTGAAAAATCTATGCGCCTTTCTCTTTTAAAGGATAATACTCTTTTGGAACACTCTCATGAATAAAGGCATATCCTAATGATACTGTGGTTGATTTTTCTCCAAAACTTTTAGTGCAATAAATTGGAAAAAGACTGTATTTCTACTCAGCCTTGGCTACTTATAAGAACAGAGAGTCTCAAAGACCCCTTGATGTTTCACCTTCCTGGAGCCACGTGGCTGGTCTGTTGAATGAGTCCTGCACTTGGTAAACAAGCATTCTTATTCTTGTGCATTGAGGTTCTACCTACCCTGTTATTTTTATTTTTTAGTGTATTCTTGACTTGATTTGTCTTACTGCTAAGGGTTCCCATGGATTTTTTAGCACTTGGATTTCCAAAGCCCAGTTATTTTTTCTCCTGTCTGTTCTGAACAAACCTCTTTTTGTCATCTGGCTTCTGTGGCTCTGCCAGGATCTTACTGAGGACAACTATTATCTTCAGTGATCCCTCTGGAGAACTTAGAATATTCATGAGAAAATCCTTTTCCATAGCACCTGAGAGTCAAAGAGTTAAAAAATTCCAAATAATCAATTTTTTATTGGCATAAAGAAGTATCTGAAAGATAGGAAAATTACAGAAAAACTACCCTTAAGGACTTTTTAGACAAGGCTAAAGTAAACAAAATATAAATATCTAAACATAAATTCCAAATTGGCCTCCCTCCTGTTGTCCAAGTATATCAACAACCTTGTACCCTTTTATTACTCCTGACACTTCACCAGACCCTCCACCCTTTCTTTCATGCCCTTCTCACTAGACAGTGTATTCTCTTAGTGTGCTACAATGTAGGTGGAGATGAAGATTAGCATCTTTGCTCTTACAGCTTTAACTTTATCAAGATTCAATTATCACATAATTTAGTTGCATTTTCCAAACTCTTAGAGAGAAAATGATTCAATAAAGTATTTAGAACTATCCTATGATCTTACAATCCTGGACTGCCTGATCACAATCAATTGGCTCATTGCCTTCTGAGACCTAAAGATGTGGAAACTGGGTTAGAAACTGCAAAATGTATTGATTATAGAATAATTAGCAGTTATCCCTCAGGTCTTTCCTTGCTAAAATTGACTCATTGACAATCCAGCCTTATAAACAGAAAATGAATAAATCAACCTCTAATTTCAGAAACGGCTAAAAGAAAGTCCACAGGGAATAGTGTAGTTTTGACAGGGACAAAGTCCCAACTGTGCTATTGTTTACTGTTGATGTTCTTAAACCAGAGGTGGCACATTTAAGTAGAAAACAGAAGACAGAAGGAGAGCTTGCACACCTCCTAAATTAAGAAGACTTGCTGAATATTTTGATGATACTTGGACTCAGAAAAAAAAATGACAGACAAAAATAACAGCTGTTTACATTAAGCAATTAGGTAAACTCAAGTACAAGGGCATCTCTGAGTTTGATATAGACCAAGACACTGGCCAGCACAGTAAGGAAAGGAGACATTGGAAGAATAATTCCTTAGTTTAGCTTGAAGGTTAAAATCTCAAAACCTTGTCCAAAAGTAGCTTCTCAACTCTTAACATGGAAGGGGAAAATTTCCATGCATTTTCAAAAGCAGAAAGTTTTTTTCTAGATGATTCTAAGTTACTCTTTACTATAAACCTTTCTATGCTCGTCAGTCATTTCTTAACTCAGAATAACAAAGAAGTTCAAAAAGTTGGACTCTCAAATACCCCTTAGATTACCTTGTCTCAATCACTGGTACCTCTGGCTTCTTTTGCCAATCAACACGCTGCTGTCTAGTGATCCTACTCCAGTGTTAAGTCACTTCATACATGTCTGACTCTCTGTGACCCTGCCAGGCTCCTCTGTCATGGGATTTTTCCAGGCAAGAATACTGGAGTAGGTTGCCAGGTCCTTCTCTAGGGGATCTTCCCCACCCAGTGATCAAACCCGAGTCTCTTATGTCTCCTGCATTGGCAGGCAGGTTCTTTACCACTGGGAAGCCAGGAAGTAGTAGACATAGAACCATATGCTCACATTGTCCCTTCCAAAACTCTGAGATTGTAGGATTCTGGGGGGAAAGTAACCTGGAAACTCAATACAATTCAAAGTGGAAAATCTGAATTCTTGGCTGAGTTCTTCAACTCACAAACTAGTTGTTTGACCTTGAGCAAGACACTTGTTCTTTATGAACTGCAGCTCATTTATCTACAAAATGCAACCTTCAGGGTTGCAAGAGATAATCAATATTTCAATTGTTTTTCATTTTTTAAAAAAATGCTAGGATTGAAATGGGACTTAGAGTGATCTAGAGCAGCAGTATTCAAATTAGCCTAGATTAAGACTTTCCAAGGGCAACAGTGCAGTGGGTGTTCTAGAATCAGTTTCTACTGGCTCATGAGAGCTGACTGCACATCTTTTTTTTTTTTTTTTTCTTTTGCAGTTTAGTGATATCAGATGCATATCATGGTAATATTTACAACATGCAACTCAGCAAATACTATAAATCTGAGCTTTTCTACTTCAGAGAATAGTCTTATCAGAACAACCTTGGTTACCAGGCAGGTATACTGTTAAGAAAATCAATCATCAGATTAAAGATTGCCAGATAAGTGGCTAAGGTGGTGATGGTGTTCCTTTTTTTCCCTGACTTTAAGAAAGGAAAGAACATCTCACACTACTCTAATTCACACGGTGAAGCATCATCACCTTAGGGAGTAGAAACCTCCAGGGCACTAAATAAGGACTTGTTTTGAAATGCTGTTACTAATTTTGAGAAAGTGAATGACCAACAATTTAGAAATCAATCCCTTGGAAGACAAGTAATTTCTAATTTGTTTATTATTATTATTATTATTATTATTATTATTTATTTATTTATTTTGGGGGGCGGGTTGGGGAGGGAGGGGGCGGGTGGGCTACTTCTATTGGTCTTTCATTTATCTATTTTCATCCATCTTCGTTCTTTGGCCCGTGTGGGCCTCCCATCGCAGTGGCCTCCGTTGTCACAGAGCACCGGCTCTGGGCGCATGCACTCCAGAGCTCTGGCTCGGTAATTGGACACATCGGTCCAGCAGATCCGCGGCACGTGGGATCTTCCCAGGCCAGGGATCTAACCGACGCCCCTTGCACTGCAAGGCGGTATCCTTACCCACTGGACCACCAGGGAAGCCCTCTAATTTGTTTTTAATGAAATTGAAGGGCGATATGATCTGAGCTGTCAATAAAGAGATAACAATAATTTGTAAACGATAAATCCCTATTTTTTTAGTGTGTAACTTAGAAGGCATTCAAAGAATTGAGTGGCTTTGTTGCAACGAAACTTAAATATAGCTTGTCATTGTTTACACTTTAAAGACAAAAAGAGAGAAATAAAAGTGATAGTGAATCCCACTTTGGTCTAAAAATAAGTAATACTAGTTTAAAATATATCATCTAATCTAAAATCCCTTTCATGTCATTAAGAAACATTTACTATACAGTTTTATTTTTTAATTAATATTTTCCAGAATTCAAAGTATATTTGCTATCTTGAATAAATACAAAATGATAGTTTTAATAATATCTCACAGAAAAAAAGTTAATACTTAGTGCCTTATGCTCAGAGGCAATAAAAAGTGACAAATCCATTTATAAATAATATTTTTCATGCAGAAAAGCATAATAGGGTTTTCTATAAAACAGTTTCAAGCTTAAAGTACATTACATTAGGATAAAGTTATGTGTGGGAAGTGGAATGGAAATTTGAGTTCAGAGAAAAAAGGAACTCATGTGCTGTTAGAGAATGTGTGTGTGTGTTTTAAACTAAAGATAGTGAAGATCACATGGCTCAGATGTTTATATTTCTCTAAGTACATTTATAATAATGAGTTAACAATTATTTTTAAATGTTCATTGGAAATCACACACTTTGGAAATGACATCCTTGGCAATTTAGTGAGCAAGATGGGAAATGGACATGTCTGCCCCCTCCCATAATAAACCATACAGCATAGGAAAACATGATCCAAGCCACCCCTACCAACATGGTGACACTTCTTTGTGCTACCATACCACTTACTACAGAGGCACCTCTCAGTGGAGCCTGGATCACTACAGCTCAGGGTCTCACAGAGATGAAGTCTTTATTTTAAAACATAACTGGAAAACTCAGTGCTGTAGTCAAAAATGCCAGCCAGCCAAGGAGTTCTTGTCTTTGCTCCTGCTGCAACTTGGCAGAAGGAAGACTTCAGCAACACTTCAGAAGCAACAATTCAGAAGATACGGGAAAGTCTCAAACTGTTTTTTTTCTGAATCTCAAACCTAATAACTTTTGGCCCACGTATAAATACATTTCGTGAGCTGGGAATACTTAACAGCCCTGGCCTTTATGTTGGGGAACATAAGATAAGAAACCTGGATCTCTCCATGCAAATGATAGAAAATAGATCATAGGTTTAAGGCACTGGCATGGGGAAACCTCTTTTTGGTCTCTTTCCCTACATTTTCCACCCTCTACCTCACTTCTCTTCTCTAGAAGAATAAGTCGTAGTTCATAAAAAAGAAGCATGTGATTCTTGGTTTCGCTTGTCTCTTCTTTCTCTTGGAAATTATAATTCTGATTTGCTCCTCCTCGACTTCAGGTATAGAATAAATCCCCAAGAGCAAAGGACTGTGGTTGTGCAGTGAGCCTCTTGACTAGGCAGGGAGCCTAATTCTGGGGTTCAGCATTAGTAATCCTGTGTTGGTACATCTAAGCTACACACCCCAATGCAGCTTCATTGACAACAAAGTTAACAGTTGGCTCTTCAGCCATTTGACTGTTGTCCTTCAATCTGACAGAGAAACAAAGGGTCACTAAAACCTCTAAATGAGGATGCATGTGAAATCAAACTAAGGAGTAATATGGTTGGTCCAAGGATCACTTTTTATCAGAATCTAGAGAGGATATAGTTATCCCTAAAGTTACAGTATGAGACCTAAATAAGATTAGACTGGAGAAAGAGAGATGGTGAATTTTGAAATGCCAAGTAGTGAAAGACTTTCCCTAACCCCTGCCTCTTTATTTATCTAAATGTTTCCTATCTTTGGAACATGAAAGTGTGGCACATGCTTTAAAACTTGACTTGAGCTAGCATGAGTCTTCAAGATAGAAAATGTAGTCTTCAAGACTACATTTCAAGTCTTCAAGATAGAAAATGTAGCAGATGATGTATTTGGGCTTGTAAGAGTGGGAATTCCTCTCATTTAATCTCTACTTCGGAACTTCCCTGGTGGTCCAGTGGTTAAGACTCTTCCTAGCAACTCAAGGGACGCAGGTTTGATCCCTGGTAGGGGAACTAAGATCACACATGTTGTGAAGCAACTAAGCCCACTCATCACAACTAGAAAGTCCCTGGGTGGCAATGAAAGGTCTCACATGATGTAATGAAGATCCAAGGGCAGAAACTAAGACCTGATGCAGCCTAGTAAATAAATGAATATTTTTTAAAAATCTCTATTTTGTAGTGAAGCAAATAAATGACTTTAAGGACATACATACAAATTATGGCTGATTGCAAAAACCTAGCCAACTGGTACCTGATTTTTTAATTCACTGTTGTTCATTTCCTAGATTTATAGGTTTGTGTCTCTGGTGATATGGTCCAAGGCACACTTTTCCATATTTCTCTTTAAAATGCCTCCACCACTGTGGATACAGGAGCTCTTTTAAGGACACCACTGCCCTCCCAACCCCCCCAACTTGATCAGCTAACTTCTAACAGAACTTTAGGTTGCTTCAGACGAACACTTTAAAGGCAGAAACCGTAACCTGGTAAACAAGATACTTAGTGTCGTAAACTAGAACTCATATGAAGGACCTCAGATGCCATTTGGTAGATCTGGATAACTGATTTCTTATTTGCTCAGTAAGCAATTACTGAGTAACTGCCAGGCACCATGCACTTGTTGTAAATTGCAGACAGTCATCAATTTCTCCCATTTCTGTATCTGCTTTCCCATTCTATAGCTTCTTTACAATATGACTTGGACATTTCTCCCATGAAAAGAGTGTATTCTCTGCCCTTTTAATCTGGGCTTGACCATGTGACCTACTTTGGCCAATGGTGATATTAGCATGTATCATGAGTCTAAATAAATGTGCTTGATCATTGGAGTTTACTCTTTCTTGTTGTTCTTAGGAACTCCATGACCATCACCATATGAATGAGTCTAGGTTTCCCGACCTGATGAGAACAATGCTTGGACGATTTGTTGATAGCAAATGCTGTCCAGCTGACACCATGATGATCAGAGAAAAACTGTCTCAGCAGGGCCCCTCCCAAACTGCTGACCCACAGAACTATAAACAGATGAAATGGTTAAGACTCTTCCTAGCAACTCAAGGGACGCAGGTTTGATCCCTGGTAGGGGAACTAAGATCACACATGTTGTGAAGCAACTAAGCCCACTCATCACAACTAGAAAGTCCCTGGGTGGCAATGAAAGGTCTCACATGATGTAATGAAGATCCAAGGGCAGAAACTAAGACCTGATGCAGCCTAGTAAATAAATGAATATTTTTTAAAAATCTCTATTTTGTAGTGAAGCAAATAAATGACTTTAAGGACATACATACAAATTATGGCTGATTGCAAAAACCTAGCCAACTGGTACCTGATTTTTTAATTCACTGTTGTTCATTTCCTAGATTTATAGGTTTGTGTCTCTGGTGATATGGTCCAAGGCACACTTTTCCATATTTCTCTTTAAAATGCCTCCACCACTGTGGATACAGGAGCTCTTTTAAGGACACCACTGCCCTCCCAACCCCCCCAACTTGATCAGCTAACTTCTAACAGAACTTTAGGTTGCTTCAGACGAACACTTTAAAGGCAGAAACCGTAACCTGGTAAACAAGATACTTAGTGTCGTAAACTAGAACTCATATGAAGGACCTCAGATGCCATTTGGTAGATCTGGATAACTGATTTCTTATTTGCTCAGTAAGCAATTACTGAGTAACTGCCAGGCACCATGCACTTGTTGTAAATTGCAGACAGTCATCAATTTCTCCCATTTCTGTATCTGCTTTCCCATTCTATAGCTTCTTTACAATATGACTTGGACATTTCTCCCATGAAAAGAGTGTATTCTCTGCCCTTTTAATCTGGGCTTGACCATGTGACCTACTTTGGCCAATGGTGATATTAGCATGTATCATGAGTCTAAATAAATGTGCTTGATCATTGGAGTTTACTCTTTCTTGTTGTTCTTAGGAACTCCATGACCATCACCATATGAATGAGTCTAGGTTTCCCGACCTGATGAGAACAATGCTTGGACGATTTGTTGATAGCAAATGCTGTCCAGCTGACACCATGATGATCAGAGAAAAACTGTCTCAGCAGGGCCCCTCCCAAACTGCTGACCCACAGAACTATAAACAGATAAAGAAGTGGTTTATTGTTCTAAGTTACTAACTTTCAAGGATGACTTACTACATAGCAAGGACTAACTGAACCACTGCTGGAAATTCAACATCAAATTAAGCAGAATATATCTTTGTTCTTCTGGAATTATCTTTCCTATGGGAAAACGGTACTGCTTGGGAGAACAATAATAAACACATACACACATACATATGAAAGAAAGGAAATACCAGATTTGATGAGACAGATAACTGAAATGGGGCAATGTGATAGCAAGTATCCAGAGAGGTGCTTAAGGCTGGAGGCTGGCTCCTCGAAGAAGTGATACTTAAGCTGAGATCTGAATGGCAAAGAGTACCAAGCCAAGACTAAGGGTGAGATTTTTTTTCTGGGCTGGTTCTTTTGAATGATCATCTTAGACAGGGGCCAGGTTTCTGACAAACACTGGGATGGCTTCTAGGTGAAAATGAGACCATGGCTTTCAGGACAGCTTCCTGAAAAATTTTACAATTTCCAAGTTTGAAAATGCATGTTGCTCCCAGGCTGTTTGGGCAAAGGAGTCAGAGAAGAATACGGAGGGCACAATTCTCATGAATTTGATTGAATATCTTTATGAGGAGTCTCCAAGATCTTTGTACAAAGTTTGTGCATTTACTCTTGGGATCTAGGGAATTTTCTACCTGGTAAGTTTGTCTTGGGTATAAAATAAACTATGGGGCTTCCCTGGTGGTCCAGTGCATAAGGACACCGTCTTGCAGTTGCAGTGCAAGCAGTGCCGGTTCGATCCCTGGCCTGGGAAGATCCCACGTGCCACAGAGCAGCTGGACCGATGTGTCCAATTACCGAACTGGCACTCTGGAGTGCATGCGCCCAGAGCCGGTGCTCTGCGACAACAGAGGCCACTGCGATGGGAGGCCCACACAGGCCAAAAGAACAAAGACGGATGAAAATAGATAAGTGAAAGACCAATAGAAGTGGCCAGCCCACCCCCCTCCCTCCCCAACCCACCCCCTCTCTCCCCAACTCGCCCCCTCCAAAAAAAATTTAAAAATAAAAATAAAATAAAATAAACTATGAATACACATACAACAGGGACTGAAATATATCAAGAAAACACAGCAAGATGATGATGTGCAGACTGCAAGGCTCCACTGGTTGGCATATGCTTTCTGAAAATATATGAGAAGTAGATGGTATATGGGAACTAGATTGACAAAACAGTCTATTCCTAAAGCTATAACAGGAAGGATTACAACCAAATGTCCATTAATTCTTTGTTCATTTACAGTGCCCCAAGCTGCTGAGATGATATCTAGCCTATGTCCATAGATATAAGGGAAACGACTAAAAGAAAGAAAAAATATTCAAGGAAAATGGGAGAGCAGTAAAGGCGGCATAAAGGAACCTACCATTTAACTCTACACCAAGAAAACAGACCAGGAAGCTGTTCTAAAGAACAAGGATAGTATTTATCAAAGGGAATTCTATTAGCCTTAGTGTAGAATCCCAAACTATAACTTCGTTAGTACATAAAACCCCTGACATGCTGCTGACAGTGATAGCATTGTAGAATACTGGTGGACAATACTGGAAAAGCAACATCAAAAGCATGTATGCATGCAATCACACAAAGAAATATTTTTAGTAGAATCAACTATTGATCTTTTAAGACTTTTGCAAAACAGGACTAAATTACAGTAAAAATTGCCATAATACAAAAGACAAAGGAAAATAAGAAAGAAAATGGAAGCGTAGGGAAGGGGCAACGGGGAAGGGAAGATAAGGGTAAGGGCTTACCAAGCTAAATTTAAAGTATTATATATTTAAGTGTATATTAAATTGAAAAGCAGAGACAGAAAACCAGAAAGCTCTATTGGATATAGACTGCAGCGCCACCTCCTGGCTGGAAGACCTTTTGGAAGCCAACACCCCAAGGCTGCAGCAGCAAGTCCAATGTTTCTCGAGTAAGGGAAATTTGGCCTGGTGGGGTAGCTGCTCTCTAATGCTGACATGTCTTTAACTGCCTTGGCTCCCGTTAATTTGTCGATTCCCAGAAAAGTCTGCCTAAAGAAAAAAAAAATTAGCACTTTAGCCTATCATTTGTTTTTAGGTTATTTTCACCTAAATTTGTTTAAAGTTGAATTTGTATTACTATTAAAGGCTTGGCACTGATGCGAACTTTAATATTCTTAGTGTGAACTAGAGAGTCTTGCCAAAGTCATATTTTTTCAAAGCAAGGTGTGTGTGTGTGTGTGTGAGTGTGTATTTGTGTGTGTATGTCAGTCACTCAGTTGTGTCTGACCTTTGTGACCCCATTGTAGCCTGCCAGATTGCTTTGTCCATAGAATGCTCTAGGCAAGAATATATGGTTGTCAGTATAAGAATATAGATACACACTAGACACGTATTTTCATCTTATTGAGAAATCCTTAAAATTGCCTTAGGGTATTGGCTGAGATGTGCTATCAGACAGAATTTGTACAACTAAAAACCTGAGAAAGAACAACAACCAAAAAAAAACCTCATTTCTTCCTGAAGTTGATTTTGAAGGATGTCAGGAAAGACTTGGCAGGTACCTCAACTGTTAAGGAAATCAGTGCAGAGAAGTGAGGGATACTGGTCAAGGTCAACTGTGGTGGAAAGGACACCATGTTCAGGCTTCCTGCTTGGAGTCCCAACAGCAAAGGCACAAACTTTGTACAAAGATCCTCCTCTTACAAAATTTTCAATCAATTTCATGAGAATTGTGGTCCCCAACCCCACCATTTTCTTTCCACTTGAAAGTCATGCTTACTGGAGAGTGTTATTTTTAATGACCACATTTGCTCTTAGCCTCTTGTAATGATGAGTATCAGATTCATTCTGCTTACTTAGTGGGAGTTCTGGCCAGTTGGACATCCTGAGCACCACCAAGGATCTCAGGCCCACTGCACAGAGGGCATTAGCACGTGCTAATGATTTTTTCCTGATATACATCCTCTGTCAATCCTCCTCCCTCCCCTACTGCCAGAGAGTGAGCAGACACTCAGTAAAGATGTAGGCTGCTTTCTAGGTGGCGATAGCGCTTAAGAACCTGTCTGCCAGTGCAGGAGACATAAGACACACAGGTTTAAATCCTGGGTTTGGAAGATGCCCTGGAGGAGGTCATGGCAACCCACTCCAGTATCCTCGCCTGGAGAATCCCACTGGACAGAAGAGCCTGGCAGGTTATAGTCCATGGGGTTGCAGCGAGTCGGACATGAGTGACACAACTTAGCAGCACAATGAGGTGGAGAGGAATTAAGTCAGAGGGACTCAGTTTCCTAGAAAATGGCAGCTCTGCCAAAGCAGCTGGCAGTTTCCCATCATGTCAATTTCGAAAGGTACAGAGAAAGTCCCTTCCCCCTCAATGAGTACATGATCAGTTATCACCTGTTGACTGAAGAGATGAGAGAGGTAGGCAGCCGAGAGGGGGTAAAGCTCAGAAGTTTGATCATCTCTCAGAGGGTGCTAGACAGGGGCAAGGAGGGTGGGTTCTGCAGGCAGGCAGAGGGAGCAGCCCTGCACAAAGGTGGAGATAATGTCCAGAGACATAGACCACACATTTACTTCATTAAGAATATTTTCTCGGCTATAAAAATGGGAATGCTAATTAACTCCATTACATGGAGTTTAGGAGGGAGAGTAAGGACTTAATGAGGTAATAATATGAGACTGCCTTACCTGTCTTCAGCACTCAATGGATGTAAACAAGTGGCAAACTGAGCCTCAAGAAGCTGACTTGAGTTCCCCAGGATCACAGTTAACAAATGGCAGCATCAAAAAGGAATCCAGTTCTTCTGTTAGTAGAAAAAGACCAACACCCTTTCCACTAAACCCCATTCCTTCTATCAAGCTGAGAACAAGAAATGTCAGAAACTTTATGGTGCTTGCTTTCATTTGTAACTGGACACAGGGACACAGCCATTTCAAGGGCCCTTGTCCTGAGGGAGATAACCCACCCAAATGTTCTCGGTTGGAGGGGATAGTGTGGTGTTGACAAGCACAAGTTCTAGAGTCTGAGTGGACTCAGGAGCTCCACCACAACTTCGCTATGGATTATGTTCAGAAAATTGCTTGACATATCTAAGATTCATTGACTGAGACTTTTTTCTGTAAAATGGGGATGGTATTCACCCTACAGTTATGAAGATTAAGAAATCTACATAAAGCACTTAGCATGATGCCTGGTATACAGTAATAACTCAATAAATGCTACCTGCCATTACTGTCAAAGCTATGATTTCCAATCTGTTCCATTTGTGGAATGAGGCTAGTAATTGAATTCAACTGATTAGAGGGACACCAAGAAATTGGGATCAACCGAATTCTCACTCTTTCAGCCCTCTACTCAAGTAACATACAGAGTTGCATTTTTTAAAAAAAATCAAACTTATATATTCAATTCCAGGCCAGATTTCTTTATTCTTAGGGGGGGTCAGGCTAAACCTAACCCTACTGGCTGGGTGGGAGGAGTCATGAGTGAGGGTGTTCCATGACAGGCAGTCACCTGGAGTGATGACCAGGAACACAGAAAGCCAGAAGTGAGTAGAAACTCTCACTCACACACACATACACAGGCACACACGAACACGTCTGGACTGAAGAAGTCAAGGAATTTTCCAAAATCAAGACATCAAATGGGGGCTATGGCCAAGGTGAGGAAGAGACTCCTCATAGTCTTCTAGCCATCAACCTGTCCTGTTTGCCCTTCAAAGTCATGCTTTCCCAAGTCATTATTTATATTTGCTGTCTAGAAGCCCCAAACAAACTAATCTAGCATTTTACTTGATGACTCAACAGTATCTGGATAACTCCTCCCTCTTCAAAGAATTCCCTCCCTGTTTGCCATAATGCCCTGGTCTCTTGAGTTTCCTCTGACTTCCTGTCCACTTGCTTTTAGGCTGCGTTGCAAATCTTCCCACCTTTGTGGCTATTAAGTATGTGAGTTCCTTAAGGCTCAGTTCTAATTCTTCTCTCCTTTGACATTCCCTCCCTAGGACCTCTTTTTGTTTATGGTTTCAGTTGTCTTCTTTATGCCAATGATTCTCCAATTTATACCTCTGATTCCAACTTCTAAACTGGAGACCCATGTATCTGACTGCCTACTAATACCTTTATCTCAAACCCAGAAATGCTCCAAGTTAAAAAAAGAAAAAGAAAAAAAAAGATCCAAAACCAAACATGACTTTTGCCCCTAAACCTTGCCCTCTTTTGGTGTGCCCTCTTTCACTGAATGGCATACAATTCAACTAGTTGTGCAGCCTGAAAGTAGAAGTCATTCTTACTCCTCCATATCAATCTATCAGCAATTTATATTCTTATGTCTTTCTTATATAAACATTTAGCTCTAGCTCCAATGTCAATGTTCCCCCCTAAGCCTTTCTGCCTGAACACTTTTAACAGCCTCTTAATTGATTTCCCTAATCCCCTCTTCCTTCTAATTCATTCTCCATACTAAGGCCAGAGTAATCTTTTCCAGATCATAACTCTGGTTATGTTGAGATCCCCAGCCCTTCCCCCACTAACGGCACACTTCAGTGGCTTCCTATGCTCTTGCAATAAGGTCAGGCACATGACCTAGAAGACTAATTTTTGCCAGTTCTGCAGCCTCATATTACATCAGTTTTCTTTGTAGTCTCTGCCTCTGACCTCAGAGGTGTCCTGTGATGTTCTCTTTGCTTGAGATGCTCTGCCCTTCTGCCACCCTCACCTAACTTACATCTGTTTATTTTTTAGTTTTTACAGAAGTCTTTCTTTTTAAACTCTCTTGGGGAATGTCAGGTGTACCCGATAAATGTTCTCATAGTATCATCACACACATCTNCTTTAGTCCACTTTCCCAAGTCATTATTTATATTTGCTGTCTAGAAGCCCCAAACAAACTAATCTAGCATTTTACTTGATGACTCAACAGTATCTGGATAACTCCTCCCTCTTCAAAGAATTCCCTCCCTGTTTGCCATAATGCCCTGGTCTCTTGAGTTTCCTCTGACTTCCTGTCCACTTGCTTTTAGGCTGCGTTGCAAATCTTCCCACCTTTGTGGCTATTAAGTATGTGAGTTCCTTAAGGCTCAGTTCTAATTCTTCTCTCCTTTGACATTCCCTCCCTAGGACCTCTTTTTGTTTATGGTTTCAGTTGTCTTCTTTATGCCAATGATTCTCCAATTTATACCTCTGATTCCAACTTCTAAACTGGAGACCCATGTATCTGACTGCCTACTAATACCTTTATCTCAAACCCAGAAATGCTCCAAGTTAAAAAAAGAAAAAGAAAAAAAAAGATCCAAAACCAAACATGACTTTTGCCCCTAAACCTTGCCCTCTTTTGGTGTGCCCTCTTTCACTGAATGGCATACAATTCAACTAGTTGTGCAGCCTGAAAGTAGAAGTCATTCTTACTCCTCCATATCAATCTATCAGCAATTTATATTCTTATGTCTTTCTTATATAAACATTTAGCTCTAGCTCCAATGTCAATGTTCCCCTCTAAGCCTTTCTGCCTGAACACTTTTAACAGCCTCTTAATTGATTTCCCTAATCCCCTCTTCCTTCTAATTCATTCTCCATACTAAGGCCAGAGTAATCTTTTCCAGATCATAACTCTGGTTATGTTGAGATCCCCAGCCCTTCCCCCACTAACGGCACACTTCAGTGGCTTCCTATGCTCTTGCAATAAGGTCAGGCACATGACCTAGAAGACTAATTTTTGCCAGTTCTGCAGCCTCATATTACATCAGTTTTCTTTGTAGTCTCTGCCTCTGACCTCAGAGGTGTCCTGTGATGTTCTCTTTGCTTGAGATGCTCTGCCCTTCTGCCACCCTCACCTAACTTACATCTGTTTATTTTTTAGTTTTTACAGAAGTCTTTCTTTTTAAACTCTCTTGGGGAATGTCAGGTGTACCCGATAAATGTTCTCATAGTATCATCACACACATCTCCTTTAGTCCACTTACCCAGTGTAAGTATGCATAGGTTTGCATTATTTAATAACTAAGTCCCCCCTGAGTCTTATCTGAATCTTCCAGATATTGTAAGCATTTGTCTTTTTATTATTTTATTGACACTTTTCAGTCCAGGGTTTACATAAAGCAGAGGCTTAATGAATATTGTTGAATGAAGGGAAAACAAAGTAGGATGATGATGGATTCCATGATTCTAGAAAAACAGAGCTAAGACAGCCAACACTCTCTTTCTTTGAGCGTTGGTGGCACAGTGCCGAACATCTCCGTGTTCAAGGGTACACTGTTGGAAGAAATTGTACGACAAGGTGGATCAAGATGATAGTACTATCCTTGCTTCCAAAGGACAAACTATCCTTTGATAGCACAAGCCAGGAAAAATGGCTGAACAAGGGGTTAATGGAAGAACAGAAGAGAATGCAGCCAGATAGACAAAGTACAGCACAAAAATAAGAAAACAACAGAACCCAGTTTGAATCTTCTCCCTCCAAGTTTTTAGTGGGCCACCCCCTGAGCTAATGACCTCATCCTTACTGGTTTAAGTATCTCCAGAGTTAGTTTCCTGCAGGATCTAAGTCACCACATTTTTGTTTTGGTTTGATTTGGTTTTTGTGTTTGATGCAAATGTCTTGTTTTTCTTGAAAAGACACGGGGTATCTGAAAATAGCCAAGGGGTTCTTTTGTTCTCTCCTTGGCTGGAGAAGCAGGCAAGAAACAAACTGTTTGTGATACACAAGACATGGAATTTGCTTCTAGAACAGTCATCCTTGGGGAAGGTAGCTTGTCAGCTGGAGCAGCAATTATTGGCTGAGAAATGGAAGAAACTCATAGAGAAGGGCCAGAAGGTATGGTGGTTCTGAGGTGCTCTGAGTTTCATTCCAAACCCACTTCCAACCCCTTCACTTGCTATGAAACACTGAAAAACCAACCAACAAAAAAAACACACATAGGCTGGAGACTAGGATGTGAAATTGTATTAAAACAAAGACTAAAGGCTTCAATGTCAAGGTAAGTAGTAGGGGAGGATCTTAGAATTGTGTCTCCAGACACCAGAAGTACAAGCTCATTCTTCTTCCTTATTAAGGATATATGGTGGGGAAATTTAGTTATGTTAATTTTAGGAATAGGAAGTAGATCATTAGGGATGAGAAAACCATCATCTGATAAAGGAACTCAAGATGTTTCTTTCAAAAATTGTTTCTTTTTTCATTGTGTTTTCATTCAAATTCTTCCAAAGGAATTTATAAAGAGGAAAAAAAATGAAGAAAAAAACTGATTACTGTAAATAATCCAAATAATTATAGTGCACATCTTTAAAAAGGGGGATGGGTAGAATTCCTGGTCAGGAGAAACTGAAATGAATCCAGCAAATGCAAATACAGGACACAGGATTCTCTCTCCTACTCTGGAGACTGAGATTCAGGAAATGTAAAGTTACTCTAGGTGAGAAATATCCAAGACTGTAGCTATCATCTATGTGAGACACACTTAAGATGGAGAGTGAAAGAAAAGAAGGCCAACAAAGGACAGAGACCAAGGACAGAAGACCACAATTTATATCCTAACTCTGTGCCCAACAGGGTGTGGGCTGTTTGACTTCTTCTGGTTGTCTCATCTATATATAAAGGAGTTAAATTTAGTGTCTCAGAATCTCACAGTTAGAAAAGATCCCTGGGGCTAATTAATCTAATCCTTCCTTGGTGCAATGGTTGTTAAGTCTTTTGCTTGAACATTTTCAGAGATAAAAAGACATTCCTTATCTCTTAATGTCATCACTGGATGAAGAACTCAGAGGTGGGAGTCAAAAGACTTGAGTACATGCTCCATGAAGCAACTGGTTGTATATCTAGGTATAGAATCCTTTACCCTACCAAGTGTCAGGCTCCTGTTTTGTAAAGCAAGGAAAGATGGATGAAGTAATCATATAGCAATTATGAAATCAAGTACATCAAAGCTCTAATATCCAAAGAATATTCCTGAGTTTCATTCCAAACCCACTTCCAACCCCTTCACTTGCTATGAAACACTGAAAAACCAACCAACAAAAAAAACACACATAGGCTGGAGACTAGGATGTGAAATTGTATTAAAACAAAGACTAAAGGCTTCAATGTCAAGGTAAGTAGTAGGGGAGGATCTTAGAATTGTGTCTCCAGACACCAGAAGTACAAGCTCATTCTTCTTCCTTATTAAGGATATATGGTGGGGAAATTTAGTTATGTTAATTTTAGGAATAGGAAGTAGATCATTAGGGATGAGAAAACCATCATCTGATAAAGGAACTCAAGATGTTTCTTTCAAAAATTGTTTCTTTTTTCATTGTGTTTTCATTCAAATTCTTCCAAAGGAATTTATAAAGAGGGAAAAAAATGAAGAAAAAAACTGATTACTGTAAATAATCCAAATAATTATAGTGCACATCTTTAAAAAGGGGGATGGGTAGAATTCTGGTCAGGAGAAACTGAAATGAATCCAGCAAATGCAAATACAGGACACAGGATTCTCTCTCCTACTCTGGAGACTGAGATTCAGGAAATGTAAAGTTACTCTAGGTGAGAAATATCCAAGACTGTAGCTATCATCTATGTGAGACACACTTAAGATGGAGAGTGAAAGAAAAGAAGGCCAACAAAGGACAGAGACCAAGGACAGAAGACCACAATTTATATCCTAACTCTGTGCCCAACAGGGTGTGGGCTGTTTGACTTCTTCTGGTTGTCTCATCTATATATAAAGGAGTTAAATTTAGTGTCTCAGAATCTCACAGTTAGAAAAGATCCCTGGGGCTAATTAATCTAATCCTTCCTTGGTGCAATGGTTGTTAAGTCTTTTGCTTGAACATTTTCAGAGATAAAAAGACATTCCTTATCTCTTAATGTCATCACTGGATGAAGAACTCAGAGGTGGGAGTCAAAAGACTTGAGTACATGCTCCATGAAGCAACTGGTTGTATATCTAGGTATAGAATCCTTTACCCTACCAAGTGTCAGGCTCCTGTTTTGTAAAGCAAGGAAAGATGGATGAAGTAATCATATAGCAATTATGAAATTCCAGTGACATCAAAGCTCTAATATCCAAAGAATATTCCTTTCTTTCTTCCCCTTGCATCCTCTTTGTTCAGGACAATGTCAGAGAATATCACTACTGTGTCACTCTGTAAAGGATCTTAAATGGGAAGATAGCCAAGTGGGATGTATCTGGGAATAAAGAGGTGAAGCCTAAGCCTTGAAATTATAAGTAGGAAAAAACAATCAAGTAAGAGGAAGAAACACAGAATGGACTGTGCACTAGCTGGAAGAAGCGTAGCAACATAAGACAAGATAATGAAGTCAACTCAAAGTCGAGATTGAGAAACAGGGAGTGGAAACAGGCTAAGAATGCTGCCTAGTGAGGGACAGGGAGGCCTGGCATGTTGCGGCCCACAGGGTCACAAAGACTTGGGCATGACTGAGTGACTGAACAACAACAAGAACGCTGCACCTTGAGTGAGCCAGGGGCTAAGGGAGAGTGAGAGAGAAGTTAGAATATACAGTCAAGCTTCTTCCTTAATATTATGGACCCAAACACTTTGCCACAATGTTGATGCCATATAACATGCAGGCTCACAAAAGGCAGCAAACTCTAAGAGGCTGACATCTATAACTTGAGATCCCTGAAAATATTATGATGACATACATTATGGAGATCACTGCCACTACAGTGTGACCCCAAGGTTTCTCCTTCTCTGGGAATCTGTGCCTCAAAACCACACAGAGTCTCCAGAGAACTTACAAGGTAGTCTTGTCCTCATTCTCCACGGGTGGGGCTGTTTGACTTCTTCTGGTTGTCTCATCTATATATAAAGGAGTTAAATTTAGTGTCTCAGAATCTCACAGTTAGAAAAGATCCCTGGGGCTAATTAATCTAATCCTTCCTTGGTGCAATGGTTGTTAAGTCTTTTGCTTGAACATTTTCAGAGATAAAAAGACATTCCTTATCTCTTAATGTCATCACTGGATGAAGAACTCAGAGGTGGGAGTCAAAAGACTTGAGTACATGCTCCATGAAGCAACTGGTTGTATATCTAGGTATAGAATCCTTTACCCTACCAAGTGTCAGGCTCCTGTTTTGTAAAGCAAGGAAAGATGGATGAAGTAATCATATAGCAATTATGAAATTCCAGTGACATCAAAGCTCTAATATCCAAAGAATATTCCTTTCTTTCTTCCCCTTGCATCCTCTTTGTTCAGGACAATGTCAGAGAATATCACTACTGTGTCACTCTGTAAAGGATCTTAAATGGGAAGATAGCCAAGTGGGATGTATCTGGGAATAAAGAGGTGAAGCCTAAGCCTTGAAATTATAAGTAGGAAAAAACAATCAAGTAAGAGGAAGAAACACAGAATGGACTGTGCACTAGCTGGAAGAAGCGTAGCAACATAAGACAAGATAATGAAGTCAACTCAAAGTCGAGATTGAGAAACAGGGAGTGGAAACAGGCTAAGAATGCTGCCTAGTGAGGGACAGGGAGGCCTGGCATGTTGCGGCCCACAGGGTCACAAAGACTTGGGCATGACTGAGTGACTGAACAACAACAAGAACGCTGCACCTTGAGTGAGCCAGGGGCTAAGGGAGAGTGAGAGAGAAGTTAGAATATACAGTCAAGCTTCTTCCTTAATATTATGGACCCAAACACTTTGCCACAATGTTGATGCCATATAACATGCAGGCTCACAAAAGGCAGCAAACTCTAAGAGGCTGACATCTATAACTTGAGATCCCTGAAAATATTATGATGACATACATTATGGAGATCACTGCCACTACAGTGTGACCCCCAAGGTTTCTCCCTTCTCTGGGAATCTGTGCCTCAAAACCACACAGAGTCTCCAGAGAACTTACAAGGTAGTCTTGTCCTCATTCTCCAATCTTCATTTATTGTTCCTATGATGGTTAATTTCATGTGTCAACTTGACTGGGCTACAGGGCACTTAGATATTTGGTTAAAAATGCTATTTCTGATTGTGTCTGTGAGAGCGTTTCTGGATGAGACTCAGATTTGAGTCAGTAGACTGAGTAAAGATGAAGGCCCTCTCCAGGGAGGGTGGGAGTCACCTAATCTACTGAGGGCCTGAATCTGAATCGAGCAAGGAGGAAAGAGAATTTGCTGCTGAGCTGGGTCTTCTCCTGTTCTCATACTAGCACTTATACCAACAGCTTCCCTGATTTTCAGGCCTTCTTAGTCAGACTGGTAAGATATCACCAGATTCCTAGGTTTCCAGGGTGCAGATGGCAGATTGGGGGACTTCTTAGCCTCCATAATCACACTAGCCAATTTCTCACAATAAAATATTTTATATATAAAATGATTTATCATAGGGATATATATATATCCTTTCTTTCTATGTATATAGGTATATAAGCACACATCCTATTGGTTTTTTTTCTCTGGAACCGTCTAATAAAATTCTTTTATCCTCTGGGCTTCTTGGCACATTCATCTGCTCCCTCGAATATGCAGGAAAAGGAAGTCAAAGCTGAGCAAAGAGATAATGGGCTCTTGCTTTGGACTCTGATGTTAGAAGGGATGCCCCGGAAGTCAGGGTCTGCTGTTAGGACTGAAAGTCAATTAGAGTCACACTGGGAGGAACCAGGAACCAAAGGTCTTCTGGAAAATCCAGCCTTATAATGTTCAATGCAGTAGAGACCAAATTGCCCATGGGTGCAATCTGTCTGAATCTCATCAGGATCCCAAAGCTGGCGAGCATTTGGCAGATCCCAATACTGGATTTTTCTATGGTATTGTAGAATGACTGCATTAAGGACCCCGATGCATAGCCTCACTTTGCCACAATGTTGATGCCATATAACATGCAGGCTCACAAAAGGCAGCAAACTCTAAGAGGCTGACATCTATAACTTGAGATCCCTGAAAATATTATGATGACATACATTATGGAGATCACTGCCACTACAGTGTGACCCCCAAGGTTTCTCCCTTCTCTGGGAATCTGTGCCTCAAAACCACACAGAGTCTCCAGAGAACTTACAAGATAGTCTTGTCCTCATTCTCCAATCTTCATTTATTGTTCCTATGATGGTTAATTTCATGTGTCAACTTGACTGGGCTACAGGGCACTTAGATATTTGGTTAAAATGCTATTTCTGATTGTGTCTGTGAGAGCGTTTCTGGATGAGACTCAGATTTGAGTCAGTAGACTGAGTAAAGATGAAGGCCCTCTCCAGGGAGGGTGGGAGTCACCTAATCTACTGAGGGCCTGAATCTGAATCGAGCAAGGAGGAAAGAGAATTTGCTGCTGAGCTGGGTCTTCTCCTGTTCTCATACTAGCACTTATACCAACAGCTTCCCTGATTTTCAGGCCTTCTTAGTCAGACTGGTAAGATATCACCAGATTCCTAGGTTTCCAGGGTGCAGATGGCAGATTGGGGGACTTCTTAGCCTCCATAATCACACTAGCCAATTTCTCACAATAAAATATTTTATATATAAAATGATTTATCATAGGGATATATATATATCCTTTCTTTCTATGTATATAGGTATATAAGCACACATCCTATTGGTTTTTTTTCTCTGGAACCGTCTAATAAAATTCTTTTATCCTCTGGGCTTCTTGGCACATTCATCTGCTCCCTCGAATATGCAGGAAAAGGAAGTCAAAGCTGAGCAAAGAGATAATGGGCTCTTGCTTTGGACTCTGATGTTAGAAGGGATGCCCCGGAAGTCAGGGGCTGCTGTTAGGACTGAAAGTCAATTAGAGTCACATTGGGAGGAACCAGGAACCAAAGGTCTTCTGGAAAATCCAGCCTTATAATGTTCAATGCAGTAGAGACCAAATTGCCCATGGGTGCAATCTGTCTGAATCTCATCAGGATCCCAAAGCTGGCGAGCATTTGGCAGATCCCAATACTGGATTTTTCTATGGTATTGTAGAATGACTGCATTAAGGACCCCGATGCATAGCCTCACTGTATCACATCTTTGGCATTGTCCCCATGCATGAACTCTCACTTTGGCTGTGTCACTTGCTTTGACCAACAAGAAAGGAGAAAACTTAATGCCAGCAGAAATTTGTGGAAGCACTCACAGGTATTTTTGCTTTCCCACTTGCTTCTCCACAACTGCTGTGAGTATATACCTGAGTTAGCCTACTAGAAGGACCTGAGAGACTCTTTGAGAGAGACCATAGTCACCCCAGATGTCTCTCTCCAGTAAGGCCATCCTAAATCAACAGTCAGTCAAGTCCATTCCAACAAGGGATCCCTGCTAAGATCAGGAGAACACCCCAATTAAGTGAAGCCTAACTTGCTATCCAGTGAACTCACCTTAGCCTCCCTTGATTTCCACACATAAAACCAATAGACAATTATTATCTGAAGCCACTAAGTCTTGGAATGGTTTGTTCTGTCACATTATTGTCCATTTAGGTATATTCAATTTATCTTGATATGTGAGAAATGAAACTTACTACTTAATGAAGCCAACTCTGAAATAAGATGTGTTTGAAAAATACCACCAGCATTTAGCATTCAAAAAGCTACTCCTGGACTTTCCCAGTAGTCCTACCAGTGCAGTGGACATGGGTTCCATTCCCAGTCTGGGAAGATTCCACATGCCACAGGACAACGAAGCTGGTGTGCCACAATTACCAAGTCCATGTGCCCTAGAGCCTGTGCTCTGCAACAAGAGAAGCCATCAAAAGGAGAAGCCTGTGCACCACAATGAAGATACAAGGTAGACATAAATAAGTAAAAATTTAAAAAAAGTTCCTCCCTGCTTTGCTCCCCTGTGCTTTTCCGAGTCAACCTCTGAATTTTTTGCTGTGCACTGAAGGTTCATATGCTGAAATCCTAATTTCCAATGCAATATTCTGAGCTGGGGTCTTTGGGAGGTACTTAGGCTTAGATTAGAAAAACCAAAAGGTCTTCTGGAAAATCCCTTATGGGTGCAATCCGGGTCTGAATCTCATCAGGATCCCAAAGCTGGCGAGCATTTGGCAGATCCCAATACTGGATTTTTCTATGGTATTGTAGAATGACTGCATTAAGGACCCCGATGCATAGCCTCACTGTATCACATCTTTGGCATTGTCCCCATGCATGAACTCTCACTTTGGCTGTGTCACTTGCTTTGACCAACAAGAAAGGAGAAAACTTAATGCCAGCAGAAATTTGTGGAAGCACTCACAGGTATTTTTGCTTTCCCACTTGCTTCTCCACAACTGCTGTGAGTATATACCTGAGTTAGCCTACTAGAAGGACCTGAGAGACTCTTTGAGAGAGACCATAGTCACCCCAGATGTCTCTCTCCAGTAAGGCCATCCTAAATCAACAGTCAGTCAAGTCCATTCCAACAAGGGATCCCTGCTAAGATCAGGAGAACACCCCAATTAAGTGAAGCCTAACTTGCTATCCAGTGAACTCACCTTAGCCTCCCTTGATTTCCACACATAAAACCAATAGACAATTATTATCTGAAGCCACTAAGTCTTGGAATGGTTTGTTCTGTCACATTATTGTCCATTTAGGTATATTCAATTTATCTTGATATGTGAGAAATGAAACTTACTACTTAATGAAGCCAACTCTGAAATAAGATGTGTTTGAAAAATACCACCAGCATTTAGCATTCAAAAAGCTACTCCTGGACTTTCCCAGTAGTCCTACCAGTGCAGTGGACATGGGTTCCATTCCCAGTCTGGGAAGATTCCACATGCCACAGGACAACGAAGCTGGTGTGCCACAATTACCAAGTCCATGTGCCCTAGAGCCTGTGCTCTGCAACAAGAGAAGCCATCAAAAGGAGAAGCCTGTGCACCACAATGAAGATACAAGGTAGACATAAATAAGTAAAAATTTAAAAAAAGTTCCTCCCTGCTTTGCTCCCCTGTGCTTTTCCGAGTCAACCTCTGAATTTTTTGCTGTGCACTGAAGGTTCATATGCTGAAATCCTAATTTCCAATGCAATATTCTGAGCTGGGGTCTTTGGGAGGTACTTAGGCTTAGATTAGATCACAAAGGTGGGACTCCCTGATGCAATCAGTGCCCTTGCTAGTCCAAAAGAAAACCAGAACTCTTTCTCATTTTACCATGTGAGCATACAAGAAGGCAGTCTTCTGCAAACCAGGAAGAGAGTCCTCATCAGACACTGAATCTGCCTGTACCTTCATCTTAAGACTTCTCAGCCTTCAGAACAGTGACAAATGGTTCTTGTTTAAGCCACTCAGTCAAAGGTATTTTTTTTCAAAGCAGTAAGATAGCAGTAAGATTTCAAAGTGAGTAAGATAGCCTTTTTCTCTCCTTCATGAAACACAAAAGGCCACACTGAAAAGGTCAGTCATGGAGAAATGACTATGCTTCCTGCTTGCTTAGTGTTTTGTCTCAAGGCCCTCAAGTGGCCACTTTTAAGTTCAGACTGTCAGCTGAATCACACAAACCTCTGGAGCTTGTCAAAGTGAGCCATTAGCTCTCAACATTAAACAAATAATAACAATATCCTCCCCAAGCAGATGGCCTTTCCTGTCAGCATGAAGTCTAGCTTCAGCTTGGAACAAGGAGTGCCAAAAGAAAATACATTTCTACAGAAAGATTAAGCTACACTCAGGTGGTTTAAGCCTGATTTCATATATTCTTTTCTTTTGTTTGTCTGTTTTTATCTCTTATATGGGAGGTTTCTTATCTACCCCTCTTATATGGGGCATCTCATGAATCAGCCTCATGGCTAGTCCTAGAAGTAGAGGAAAGACAGCTGGAATCAACCCTGCCGTTCTCTGACTAAAAGCAACTTCTGCATCCTGCATCCTTCAGAGTAGATTTCAAAGATGTATTTCCCTGTAGGAGTTGCCCGGCATGTTCTGGGCTTCTTGGCCTTGGACAGCCAGGGACATTTGGCATTATCATCTGTCTTCTGACTCCCTGCAGGAAACTTCCTGGCTACTCAGTCATTTGCCTCCCCAGCTCCATGCACCTTGGCCATCTGTCTTTCAAGCTGTAAGTTCTCCGCTTTTCCGGAGTCATTACTGCAAAATTTGAAATCCTAATTTCCAATGCAATATTCTGAGCTGGGGTCTTTGGGAGGTACTTAGGCTTAGATTAGATCACAAAGGTGGGACTCCCTGATGCAATCAGTGCCCTTGCTAGTCCAAAAGAAAACCAGAACTCTTTCTCATTTTACCATGTGAGCATACAAGAAGGCAGTCTTCTGCAAACCAGGAAGAGAGTCCTCATCAGACACTGAATCTGCCTGTACCTTCATCTTAAGACTTCTCAGCCTTCAGAACAGTGACAAATGGTTCTTGTTTAAGCCACTCAGTCAAAGGTATTTTTTTTCAAAGCAGTAAGATAGCAGTAAGATTTCAAAGTGAGTAAGATAGCCTTTTTCTCTCCTTCATGAAACACAAAAGGCCACATTGAAAAGGTCAGTCATGGAGAAATGACTATGCTTCCTGCTTGCTTAGTGTTTTGTCTCAAGGCCCTCAAGTGGCCACTTTTAAGTTCAGACTGTCAGCTGAATCACACAAACCTCTGGAGCTTGTCAAAGTGAGCCATTAGCTCTCAACATTAAACAAATAATAACAATATCCTCCCCAAGCAGATGGCCTTTCCTGTCAGCATGAAGTCTAGCTTCAGCTTGGAACAAGGAGTGCCAAAAGAAAATACATTTCTACAGAAAGATTAAGCTACACTCAGGTGGTTTAAGCCTGATTTCATATATTCTTTTCTTTTGTTTGTCTGTTTTTATCTCTTATATGGGAGGTTTCTTATCTACCCCTCTTATATGGGGCATCTCATGAATCAGCCTCATGGCTAGTCCTAGAAGTAGAGGAAAGACAGCTGGAATCAACCCTGCCGTTCTCTGACTAAAAGCAACTTCTGCATCCTGCATCCTTCAGAGTAGATTTCAAAGATGTATTTCCCTGTAGGAGTTGCCCGGCATGTTCTGGGCTTCTTGGCCTTGGACAGCCAGGGACATTTGGCATTATCATCTGTCTTCTGACTCCCTGCAGGAAACTTCCTGGCTACTCAGTCATTTGCCTCCCCAGCTCCATGCACCTTGGCCATCTGTCTTTCAAGCTGTGCATGGACTTGGACAAGCGGATAGGCATGCCCAGTTCTCAAGCCATAGAGTTCCCTGTAGAGGGAAATCCTGAGTGAGACAGTACCCTGGATCCATATGGAGTGGCATTTTGAACCTTTTTAAAAAGTAATTGCAACTGTCTTATTGTTCTCCATCCATTCTTCAGAAACCTGGTCACCACGCATGTCATTAAAACTGGGCACAGGGTCCATATGGGTCCAGCAGCTGGCTGACTGTGTGCTGAGCTGCTGCGGCCCTCTCAAATGTCTCTCATACAAATTCAAGTTAGGGGGAAGAACTGATTTCCAGAGAAGAGAAATCAGAAACAGGCCAGCGGGGAGGTTAAGGGGTCATTGCACAGAAAATATCTAAAATGAGAGGGGTTGGTCAGAAACCCCAAGTGCTATAGGGATGAAGGGAGCTCCCTGATGAGCAGAGGGAGGTACTCTGTGAGGGAAGAGCTTCCAGGATTTTCTTCACGCTCTTGGCACTAGTATCAGAAGTTTGGGATGAATCCAACTTCAAGGCTCCATGTTATCTTTTTGGCTGAGTCATCATGGGTAATTTCTCAGATAAAGGAGCTCCTGTTAATTACTTAAGTGCAAGGACAAGTCTTTTAGGTTTGCTCTCTCCCAAGCAACTTTTTCTTTTTAACAGGTCCATTGTGAAAACTGTCACCCCAACCCAAAAGAACTCAGGCAAAGGGTGTTGGAGAGACTCACATCTCTTAGAGGGCTGGTGTGTGAACCTTTTCCTTTGCCCCCAGTTAGATTAATCGTGTGACCTTGGATAAGACAGTTCTCTCTTGGACCAAATTTCCTCATCTATCACAAGACAAGGTTGCACTTTCTTTCCAGTCCTTTCTTCCCCCAGAGTCCAGGTATTCTTTCCTAATTCAAATCTAATTATTACTGTAGAACCACAGTTTCTCAGTTGAATGTTGGTCTTTCTCTGTTAAAATTTTCTGCACCCAAGGAGTCCATTCCTACAAGGTCAGTCCTAGGAGACCAGCTTGCTCCTGAGTAAAAAGGTTCCGACTCTAGACTGACTCCAGCCCCAGAACCAGGAAAGAATATTGGTGCTGGAGCATTCCCAATAAGCATTTCTAGTGGCTTGGCAAGCAAATGAAGAGGCTGTCCTTCATTTTATCTGGCAAGCATCGATAACACAGAATGCTAAGTGGGGGCTCCAAATGAAAACTGTCTCCATTTATCTGAATTTATAACTGTCTAAACCAGCAAAGAAAATTACTGAATAGAACTGTTTATCTCCTAACTTGTTAATGACAGGCATTGCACAGGTCTTTAACTATTTAGCCCTGAAGGGCAAGCATAGTCAAAAAGCAGCTATTTATCCAAGGGAAATATCAGTAATGATTCTTATTATGCTGATTTGGTATGATAAAAACCCTATTGTCTGGGGGTAGCTAGCAGGCAAGAAGCCATTCAACAGAGTTACAAAACAAATCTTTACTGGATTTGTCACAAACAAAGGATGAAACATTCAGGCAAGAAGTCAAGCTCCACCCTGGGCTATAAGCCACTATTTCACTTCCCAACCAACCTGCTGAGGAAATTCAATACACCCAAACTAGTCAGTAAACAGACCAGAGTCTGAATTGATTAAATCTAAGATGTGTTATTATGCTCCTTGGGATTTAGCAGCCAAATCTCCTAGGGGGAATTCAGGGGGGTAAAAAAGCTAAACAAAACTACTTGCTATTCAAAGTGCTGGTTTCAGCTTTTTGGCCTCAATGGATTTCGTAGGCCAAGGACTGCACCCTAGAATCAGGGCTTAGGTGCAAAGGAGACCGTAGGCTTTCTTTGGACTCAAAGAATAAACTCAGACAAGATGTGCTGACGAGTCTGACAGTAAAGGGTCTCCTGGACTCTATTCCCAAGGGAGAAGCTTACAAACTGTGTGAATTCTCTATTTCTTTAAGATCCAAGCCATAAGACCAACGAAAGTCTCTGTTTGTTTAGCCATGGAAAATACACACAAATACTCACACATGAAGAATCAGACAAGCCTGCTTGGACATTTTCAGTTGAGTTTAATTAGTAGTTTTGATACAGACTTAATTTCATTTAGGAAGTTTATTCCCCCAAATGGTCAACCTGTTAAGAAGACATAGGTTAGTCCTGTGAATGATACTGTATCTCTTTGGTGAAGAGAGAAGTCTCTTTATAAGCAGGTCCTAACTGTATTTGCTGCGTGGATTTACCTGCTTTCATCCATTTCTAGTGTTGCTGGCCAAACTCCCATGCTTCTTCCTTTCTTTACCGGAGCATACATGCCCATGTACACACATATGCACATATCCGCGTATGAACTCAGCTGCACTGTCTTCTCAGTTTCTCTCCTTACTCCCCTAGGCATGTGGTTTCCTTGGCACTTCTTAACTGGAAAAAAAAATCTTAATGGCAGTTCTTGCCTGCTCTTTCTCCCTGCACACATGCCCACAGTCCATCACCCAATCAAGGCATTGCACAGGTCTTTAACTATTTAGCCCTGAAGGGCAAGCATAGTCAAAAAGCAGCTATTTATCCAAGGGAAATATCAGTAATGATTCTTATTATGCTGATTTGGTATGATAAAAACCCTATTGTCTGGGGGTAGCTAGCAGGCAAGAAGCCATTCAACAGAGTTACAAAACAAATCTTTACTGGATTTGTCACAAACAAAGGATGAAACATTCAGGCAAGAAGTCAAGCTCCACCCTGGGCTATAAGCCACTATTTCACTTCCCAACCAACCTGCTGAGGAAATTCAATACACCCAAACTAGTCAGTAAACAGACCAGAGTCTGAATTGATTAAATCTAAGATGTGTTATTATGCTCCTTGGGATTTAGCAGCCAAATCTCCTAGGGGGAATTCAGGGGGGTAAAAAAGCTAAACAAAACTACTTGCTATTCAAAGTGCTGGTTTCAGCTTTTTGGCCTCAATGGATTTCGTAGGCCAAGGACTGCACCCTAGAATCAGGGCTTAGGTGCAAAGGAGACCGTAGGCTTTCTTTGGACTCAAAGAATAAACTCAGACAAGATGTGCTGACGAGTCTGACAGTAAAGGGTCTCCTGGACTCTATTCCCAAGGGAGAAGCTTACAAACTGTGTGAATTCTCTATTTCTTTAAGATCCAAGCCATAAGACCAACGAAAGTCTCTGTTTGTTTAGCCATGGAAAATACACACAAATACTCACACATGAAGAATCAGACAAGCCTGCTTGGACATTTTCAGTTGAGTTTAATTAGTAGTTTTGATACAGACTTAATTTCATTTAGGAAGTTTATTCCCCCAAATGGTCAACCTGTTAAGAAGACATAGGTTAGTCCTGTGAATGATACTGTATCTCTTTGGTGAAGAGAGAAGTCTCTTTATAAGCAGGTCCTAACTGTATTTGCTGCGTGGATTTACCTGCTTTCATCCATTTCTAGTGTTGCTGGCCAAACTCCCATGCTTCTTCCTTTCTTTACCGGAGCATACATGCCCATGTACACACATATGCACATATCCGCGTATGAACTCAGCTGCACTGTCTTCTCAGTTTCTCTCCTTACTCCCCTAGGCATGTGGTTTCCTTGGCACTTCTTAACTGGAAAAAAAAATCTTAATGGCAGTTCTTGCCTGCTCTTTCTCCCTGCACACATGCCCACAGTCCATCACCCAATCAGACCTAATCCAAGATGGCTTTTAAAATGTAATTGATTATTCATGAAAAAATGGAATAGTTTTTTCTAGGTGGTGTGATTTTATGGGATTATTTTCACTTTCTTCTTGGTACTTTTTTGCTTGAGGTTCACTTTTACAACAGCGTGTGATGTTTTTACAAGAATGGACTTCCATTTAAGAGACAAGAAAGGTGATATGCACACAATAGTGCATAAGGATTGTAATTTAAAAAAAAAAAAAAACTTGGCTCAACAGTAAGTATGAGGAGGAACACAATTGAAGATAATTCTGTTTGTTGTTTCCTTTCTGATTATATAAGAAATTATACAGCTTAATCCATAGAAAAGAAAAACAAATGATTTTAGAGGATATGTGAGCCTCAGAACCTTAGACACAAAAAATGAAGAGGGCCCCCTTTCCACGAGATTGAATTCAGCGTGGCAACTCAGCAGAGGACATGTGGTTCACCTTTCTTTAGGGCATTCCTTCTAAAGTCTTCTTCAGGCCCAGAAGAGAGTCCATGTGAAGATTATGGCCATGGCTATTAAACTGAGTAAATAGACAGTCTGTACTTCCAACAGTACAAACACGATGCTGCTCTGCCCAGTCACCAGAGTCTGATTCAATCCTGAATGTTATCTATGCTTTCTTCAACAGCTAATCCTCAATTTGGGATCAAGATGTCCTAGATAGAATCTGCACTGTAGAGTTTAATTAGTAGTTTTGATACAGACTTAATTTCATTTAGGAAGTTTATTCCCCCAAATGGTCAACCTGTTAAGAAGACATAGGTTAGTCCTGTGAATGATACTGTATCTCTTTGGTGAAGAGAGAAGTCTCTTTATAAGCAGGTCCTAACTGTATTTGCTGCGTGGATTTACCTGCTTTCATCCATTTCTAGTGTTGCTGGCCAAACTCCCATGCTTCTTCCTTTCTTTACCGGAGCATACATGCCCATGTACACACATATGCACATATCCGCGTATGAACTCAGCTGCACTGTCTTCTCAGTTTCTCTCCTTACTCCCCTAGGCATGTGGTTTCCTTGGCACTTCTTAACTGGAAAAAAAAATCTTAATGGCAGTTCTTGCCTGCTCTTTCTCCCTGCACACATGCCCACAGTCCATCACCCAATCAGACCTAATCCAAGATGGCTTTTAAAATGTAATTGATTATTCATGAAAAAATGGAATAGTTTTTTCTAGGTGGTGTGATTTTATGGGATTATTTTCACTTTCTTCTTGGTACTTTTTTGCTTGAGGTTCACTTTTACAACAGCGTGTGATGTTTTTACAAGAATGGACTTCCATTTAAGAGACAAGAAAGGTGATATGCACACAATAGTGCATAAGGATTGTAATTTAAAAAAAAAAAAAAACTTGGCTCAACAGTAAGTATGAGGAGGAACACAATTGAAGATAATTCTGTTTGTTGTTTCCTTTCTGATTATATAAGAAATTATACAGCTTAATCCATAGAAAAGAAAAACAAATGATTTTAGAGGATATGTGAGCCTCAGAACCTTAGACACAAAAAATGAAGAGGGCCCCTTGCCACGAGATTGAATTCAGCGTGGCAACTCAGCAGAGGACATGTGGTTCACCTTTCTTTAGGGCATTCCTTCTAAAGTCTTCTTCAGGCCCAGAAGAGAGTCCATGTGAAGATTATGGCCATGGCTATTAAACTGAGTAAATAGACAGTCTGTACTTCCAACAGTACAAACACGATGCTGCTCTGCCCAGTCACCAGAGTCTGATTCAATCCTGAATGTTATCTATGTTCTTTGGCATCTTACACACGGATGCTAATCCTCAATTTGGGATCAAGATGTCCTAGATAGAATCTGCACTGTAGAGTTTATTAGTGCCTTAGCTTTAGAAAAGTAGAAACTGTTAGGTTGGTGGGCTATTAAAGGGTTAACACAGCGGGGGAGAATCCCGGCCCTGAAAGAGTCATAAGAAAGGGCCAGTTGCTAGCCTGCTGGTGCCTGAGACTCTCTCAAGGCCTGCAATAAGGAGATTGCCCTGGCCATGAAGATTCTTCACCAGGTGCAGAAAGTAACAAGAACTACACACCCCCATGTCCACAGACAACTCAAGGACAGCGGACTCATCACTAATTTCCCATCTTACTTAAACAAAGACTTCGTTTCAGCGCCTGCTCTGAAGAATTCTCCTCCCCTTTTTTCCTTCTCCCCTTTCCTCTCTAATAAAACCTCCTCGTCCCATCTCCGGGGAGCGATTTCCCAGGCCCATCTCTCGGACCTGTGGATCTCGCCCGGGAACTCTTCCCAAATAAACTCCGTCCCTAACAGCTTGCGGTCTGTCATGTCTTTGCGATTCTTACAGAAACTTCTCCCCATATTTTCTAATGTTTCTCTAAAGCACCAAAGAGCAAGCTCACGTCCAAAGATCAGTTGTCCTAAACCCCATCACAGTGAAAAGAAGAATCCTGAATCTTGACCAGCTGCTAAAAAGACATGGACAAGGACTTCTCAGAAATACTTTTAGTTTATGGTAGAACTAATTTTTTAACACATTCATAGAAGTGAGGTGAAAGAGAGATGGAAGGGAACCAGGAAACACAGAAGAATAGAAAGAGATGGATAGAAAACATGTACAGAGTTTCTTTTAAATTGCTACTAATACCCCTTCAATGAGTTTGTTAAAGTCATCTTATCCTTTATATATCTGTTGCAATGTACAAATTTATCTGAGATGGATATTTAAGTACTGAGATTATGTTCCCAGATATGGCAGAGATCCCTAAATATGCTGGCAGACACTAGAAGGCAGCAGAGAAAAAATTTTCCAAGCCCATGGACTGCTTACTTGAGAACATTTGAATGCCTATATTTGTAGCTTAATCACATTGTATATAAAACTGAGGAGTAAGAATGATGATAAAAGAATGCTCTGGACTGAGGAAAGCATTCAGAACATATTAGTATACTAGAGATACAACTGCAGTTTGATGACTGTGCTCTGTGAGGTTGTATATTTCAGAAGGAAATTGGCAAGTTACTTTTTCATGAAACTGGAATCACACAAGCATTTACTCCAGCTCTCCAGCAAGCTGTGAAGTGAGAAGGTAAACCTCCCCTAAGGGGACTCAAAGGATTCTCAGCAGAAGAGAGGCAGGCAGAGCCCCCAGTGCCTTGTAAACAGCAGAGAGGACAATCTCAGGGTGACAAGCAGAGTGTTCTGTCAAACATGTCATGGGGAATAAAACCCAACTTAGCAATCATACTGAAAAAGGTCATACGCAAACTTGGGTAAGTTTATACGTATAGACAAGTTAACATCCAGTAAACAACAACAATGGCTTTCTTCCAAAACCCCCGTATTACCAAGGTTCATAAGTGACAGCTTCCTGATTTCCCAGCCCCATCTCTCGGACCTGTGGATCTCGCCCGGGAACTCTTCCCAAATAAACTCCGTCCCTAACAGCTTGCGGTCTGTCATGTCTTTGCGATTCTTACAGAAACTTCTCCCCATATTTTCTAATGTTTCTCTAAAGCACCAA
Organism: Tragulus kanchil; assembly: GCA_022376925.1. Taxonomy (NCBI): domain Eukaryota; kingdom Metazoa; phylum Chordata; class Mammalia; order Artiodactyla; family Tragulidae; genus Tragulus; species Tragulus kanchil. The sequence continues at coordinate 128,775,316 of JAIOJX010000005.1, read as the reverse complement.
AGAGCAAGCTCACGTCCAAAGATCAGTTGTCCTAAACCCCATCACAGTGAAAAGAAGAATCCTGAATCTTGACCAGCTGCTAAAAAGACATGGACAAGGACTTCTCAGAAATACTTTTAGTTTATGGTAGAACTAATTTTTTAACACATTCATAGAAGTGAGGTGAAAGAGAGATGGAAGGGAACCAGGAAACACAGAAGAATAGAAAGAGATGGATAGAAAACATGTACAGAGTTTCTTTTAAATTGCTACTAATACCCCTTCAATGAGTTTGTTAAAGTCATCTTATCCTTTATATATCTGTTGCAATGTACAAATTTATCTGAGATGGATATTTAAGTACTGAGATTATGTTCCCAGATATGGCAGAGATCCCTAAATATGCTGGCAGACACTAGAAGGCAGCAGAGAAAAAATTTTCCAAGCCCATGGACTGCTTACTTGAGAACATTTGAATGCCTATATTTGTAGCTTAATCACATTGTATATAAAACTGAGGAGTAAGAATGATGATAAAAGAATGCTCTGGACTGAGGAAAGCATTCAGAACATATTAGTATACTAGAGATACAACTGCAGTTTGATGACTGTGCTCTGTGAGGTTGTATATTTCAGAAGGAAATTGGCAAGTTACTTTTCATGAAACTGGAATCACACAAGCATTTACTCCAGCTCTCCAGCAAGCTGTGAAGTGAGAAGGTAAACCTCCCCTAAGGGGACTCAAAGGATTCTCAGCAGAAGAGAGGCAGGCAGAGCCCCCAGTGCCTTGTAAACAGCAGAGAGGACAATCTCAGGGTGACAAGCAGAGTGTTCTGTCAAACATGTCATGGGGAATAAAACCCAACTTAGCAATCATACTGAAAAAGGTCATACGCAAACTTGGGTAAGTTTATACGTATAGACAAGTTAACATCCAGTAAACAACAACAATGGCTTTCTTCCACCAAATTAAGAAGCTCTGCCCCCTGTATTACCAAGGTTCATAAGTGACACCATAGTCCAGTATTCTAAATAATTTTGATGTCCACCATAATCAGGGTACAGAACAGTTCCATTAGCTCAATAAAACACCCTCAAATACTTCCTTTGGAGTCACACCTTGCCCACCCTCAAACCCTGGCAACCATTAATTGAGTCTCCATCGTTTGATGCATTCTTTTGAACAATGTCATATAAAATGGAATCACATAGCATCTAACCTTTGGACACGGGATTTCATTCATAACTTTGACATTCAACCAAGTTTTTGCATCTCTCAATATTTCATTCCACTTCATTGCTAAGTAGTAGTTCACTTTATGGACATACCACAATGTGTTTATCAAATTACCCATTAGAGGACACTTAAGTTCTTTAAAGTTTTTGCCTATTACAACTGGACCTGATATGAACATCCGTTACCAAGATGGCAGGACAGGAGGTCTCACTGCTTATCCCTTGCCGGAAACAGTGATTAAACAACCAATGAGAGAACATACCTTTATGAAGGCTCTGGAGTCCAGCTGAGAGATTCCAGCACAGTAGAGCACAACATCCAAAATCAATACTTTCACTTTACAATCACTTGTCCCCCAAGTCAGACCACTCAGCACTAACAATGCAAAGTAGTAGTTCATTTTATGGAAATACCACAACGTGTTTATCAAATTACCCATTAGAGGACACAAGTTCTTTAAAGTTTTTGCCTATTATGACTTGACTTGATATAAACATCTGTCAAGCAAGATGGCAGGATAGGAGGTCTCACTCCTTATTCCTTGACAGAAACAGTGATTAAACAACCAATGAAAGAACATACCTTTATGAAGCCTCTGGAGTCCACCTGAGAAGTTCCAGCACAGTAGAGCACAACATCCAAAATCAGTTGCATTGAAAAGAGCAAAAAGTGTAATTTCACTTTACCTGAATCACTCGTCCCCCAAGCCAGAGCACTCAGCACCAAGAGAGATCTCCTTAGGCTGTGATTTCTCCTGCAAGATAAAGAGAGAGAGAATTGAGTGGGCAGCTTCTTCAGTCCTTCGGGGTGCTACATGACAAGCCTGTTTCTGTGCCCTCTCACCCAATACTGAGGGAACTGGTGTAACTAGATAGTCTCAAAGCAGGAAAGAACAAAGAAAAGGGACAGGGTTCGTGGCAAATGGTACAGGGATCTCAACCACAATCTCACAGGTCCGGCCAGCAGGCCTGTGAGCCCTGTCAGCCAGCACACCCACAGATCCTAACAGTCAGCCAGCCCACACATAAACCCTACCACCCAGCATACCTGTCTGTGCATGGACCCCACCAGCTGGGCTGACTGCAAACCCCGCCAACTGTACTGTGTTCACCTGCACACCTGGCATGCCATATGCCCCTACATATGCCACAAATGTGTTCCCACAGGTGACACACAGATCTCAGAGGCCAGCATGGACTTCAGAAGTCCCATATGCTATTTGGGATTGGCAGAAGGCACAGCACCCTGAGACTGCTCCTTCAGAAGGCAGGGAGAGTAGTGAAGCTTAGCCCAGTGTCGCAATGTGTAAGAACGCTGGGAGTAGGAATAGGTAACATCCAGTACTTAGCATGGCTATGCAGGACAGGGTGAAAATGTACAGTTCCAATACATCTCCTTTAGGAGGGAGGGAGAGCCATGGAGCCTGCACCCAGTGCTCCAGCATGTCAAGGAACATGAAATAAGTGACTCTCAGCGCTTTGGAATTCAGATAAGTCACAAAGTCCTAAGACTTACTCTTGAGGAATAAGTTAGAACATTAGAGTGTGCACACCCACAGAAAAAGTTTAAGATAGCCCCTGACTCTCTAGCTGGGCTGGCAGGTGAAAGTCTTTCCTTTCAGAAGTTCTTCCACAAAGCAGGGGTCCCCAGAACCTCCAGGATCTAATGCCTGATGATCTGAGGTAGAGACAATAAAATAATAATAAAAATACAGTGCACAATAAATGCAATGAGCTCGAACCATCCCCAAATCATCCTCCCCATCCCCTGCTTGCTGCTGGTCTGTGGAAAAATTGTCTTCCATGAAACCTGGTCCCTGGTACCAAAAGGGCAGAGACTGCTGCCATACAGAAGAGAAGATGTGACTGCTTTGTGAAATGTGCAGATACTAATACAAGGATGTAAAGAATAACAACAACCAGGGAAAGATTACAGCACCAAGAGAATTAAATACTTCTCCAGTAACTGACTTCAAAGATGTGGAGACCTGTGAACTGTCTAACAAAAAATTCAAAATAATTGTCTTAAGCTAAGAGAGCTACAAGAGAACACAGGTAGTTTCTTAAAAAATCAGAAAAACATATGAACAAAATGAGACGTTAAAAAAAATACAGAAATCATAAAATGAACCAAACAGAAATTCTGGAACTGAAGATTTATCTTTCTGTTTTGCAGGTTTTTTTGTTCATCTTTTTATCTCTTGCTCTTCTTTTTGATTTGATGGCTACTTAATTATTGGTATGTTTTTATTTCTTTATCTTTCTTTTGTTTGTGCATCCTTTCTAAGCACTTGCTTTGTGACCTCTTGGATGGTAAGGTTTATAATTTATGAACTAACTTTTCATTTTATTTCTACTAACACTGTCTGGCACATTTCAGATACTCAATTCAGATTTATTAAAATGAAAGAAAATTGAATTCCTCCCACAAGGCCAAAACAAACAGTAGATCTGGCACATTTCAGATACCTCGATTTATTAAAGGGAGAGTAGTGAAGCTAGCCCAGTGTCGCAATGTGTAAGAACGCTGGGAGTAGGAATAGGTAACATCCAGTACTTAGCATGGCTATGCAGGACAGGGTGAAAATGTACAGTTCCAATACATCTCCTTTAGGAGGGAGGGAGAGCCATGGAGCCTGCACCCAGTGCTCCAGCATGTCAAGGAACATGAAATAAGTGACTCTCAGCGCTTTGGAATTCAGATAAGTCACAAAGTCCTAAGACTTACTCTTGAGGAATAAGTTAGAACATTAGAGTGTGCACACCCACAGAAAAAGTTTAAGATAGCCCCTGACTCTCTAGCTGGGCTGGCAGGTGAAAGTCTTTCCTTTCAGAAGTTCTTCCACAAAGCAGGGGTCCCCAGAACCTCCAGGATCTAATGCCTGATGATCTGAGGTAGAGACAATAAAATAATAATAAAAATACAGTGCACAATAAATGCAATGAGCTCGAACCATCCCCAAATCATCCTCCCCATCCCCTGCTTGCTGCTGGTCTGTGGAAAAATTGTCTTCCATGAAACCTGGTCCCTGGTACCAAAAAGGGCAGAGACTGCTGCCATACAGAAGAGAAGATGTGACTGCTTTGTGAAATGTGCAGATACTAATACAAGGATGTAAAGAATAACAACAACCAGGGAAAGATTACAGCACCAAGAGAATTAAATACTTCTCCAGTAACTGACTTCAAAGATGTGGAGACCTGTGAACTGTCTAACAAAAAATTCAAAATAATTGTCTTAAGCTAAGAGAGCTACAAGAGAACACAGGTAGTTTCTTAAAAAATCAGAAAAACATATGAACAAAATGAGACGTTAAAAAAAATACAGAAATCATAAAATGAACCAAACAGAAATTCTGGAACTGAAGATTTATCTTTCTGTTTTGCAGGTTTTTTTGTTCATCTTTTTATCTCTTGCTCTTCTTTTTGATTTGATGGCTACTTAATTATTGGTATGTTTTTATTTCTTTATCTTTCTTTTGTTTGTGCATCCTTTCTAAGCACTTGCTTTGTGACCTCTTGGATGGTAAGGTTTATAATTTATGAACTAACTTTTCATTTTATTTCTACTAACACTGTCTGGCACATTTCAGATACTCAATTCAGATTTATTAAAATGAAAGAAAATTGAATTCCCTCCCACAAGGCCAAAAACAAACAGTAGAGTCAAATCTATGACTTGTTCTGTAGGAAAGAGAAATCAGTTGGCAGATCTGAATTGTATACCTGAGTTAGTCAAGGTGATCCCTTTTCTGTAATCTTACTGTGGACTTACATCAGCTTTATAACACTTCATTTCAGATACGTTATTTCCTTGTGTAACATCTGAAATCCCATGACTTAGTCAGACAGATAGTATACCCATTTCAAATGAGAACTGAGGACCACAGAGGAAAAATTTGCCTGAAAGTTATACTTAGGAGACAGCTAGGGTACCATCCAGGTCTCCAGACTTCTTCTGAGTCAAGGACTCTAAAATCAGAGATCTCCAATGATTTGGTTGTTAGTTTTTAGAGAGAAGCATCTCCTAATTTCTTTGAAGACTCAAAATTCCTAAATGGGTGGGTGTGAAGGAGCACAGGAAAGGAGGACAGAAATGTCCCTGGGAGGGTACACAGGAATGAGGAGAGTGAAGGGAAGGGGTATGGAGAGAAAACCTCTAAGGGTAAGCTGTGGAGCCACTAAGAAGAGCAGAAAGGGGGATGTCTCCATTCCCTGATCCAATCCTGTCAGCCTCAGGAGGTGGCAGTGGGGCTCTTATTGGAAATGAGGGCCTGGAACATGGCTTGCAACTCAGACATCACCCAGGGTGATGAGACTCAAACCCTTTCAGGAGCTTTGTGGCAGTGGGGCCTGGATCTAATAAAATTGTCTTATAGGTCAAGAGAACACAGGTAGTTTCTTAAAAATCAGAAACATATGAACAAAATGAGACGTTAAAAAAAATACAGAAATCATAAAATGAACCAAACAGAAATTCTGGAACTGAAGATTTATCTTTCTGTTTTGCAGGTTTTTTTGTTCATCTTTTATCTCTTGCTCTTCTTTTGATTTGATGGCTACTTAATTATTGGTATGTTTTTATTTCTTTATCTTTCTTTTGTTTGTGCATCCTTTCTAAGCACTTGCTTTGTGACCTCTTGGATGGTAAGGTTTATAATTTATGAACTAACTTTTCATTTTATTTCTACTAACACTGTCTGGCACATTTCAGATACTCAATTCAGATTTATTAAAATGAAAGAAAATTGAATTCCCTCCCACAAGGCCAAAAACAAACAGTAGAGTCAAATCTATGACTTGTTCTGTAGGAAAGAGAAATCAGTTGGCAGATCTGAATTGTATACCTGAGTTAGTCAAGGTGATCCCTTTTCTGTAATCTTACTGTGGACTTACATCAGCTTTATAACACTTCATTTCAGATACGTTATTTCCTTGTGTAACATCTGAAATCCCATGACTTAGTCAGACAGATAGTATACCCATTTCAAATGAGAACTGAGGACCACAGAGGAAAAATTTGCCTGAAAGTTATACTTAGGAGACAGCTAGGGTACCATCCAGGTCTCCAGACTTCTTCTGAGTCAAGGACTCTAAAATCAGAGATCTCCAATGATTTGGTTGTTAGTTTTTAGAGAGAAGCATCTCCTAATTTCTTTGAAGACTCAAAATTCCTAAATGGGTGGGTGTGAAGGAGCACAGGAAAGGAGGACAGAAATGTCCCTGGGAGGGTACACAGGAATGAGGAGAGTGAAGGGAAGGGGTATGGAGAGAAAACCTCTAAGGGTAAGCTGTGGAGCCACTAAGAAGAGCAGAAAGGGGGATGTCTCCATTCCCTGATCCAATCCTGTCAGCCTCAGGAGGTGGCAGTGGGGCTCTTATTGGAAATGAGGGGCCTGGAACATGGCTTGCAACTCAGACATCACCCAGGGTGATGAGACTGAACCCAAGGAGCTTTTTCCCGTTTAGTTCAACAAGGATATGCATTATGTGATAATGCACTGCTGATGGGATACCACTGGGCCTTGGGAGGTATAATGTATGCTTAGATGAAGGCAGACATCAAAAACTGATCTCACCACCTGTACCCCAATGTTCATTGCAGCACTTCACACAATAGCTAGAACATGAAAGCAACCTAGATGTTCGTTGACAAACTAATGGATAAAGAAGCTCTGATACATATACACAATGGAGTACTCCTCAGCCGCAAAAAGAAATGCAGAAGATTCAGTCCTAATGAAGTGGATGACTCTAGAACCTATTATACAAAGTGAAGTAAATCAAAAAGAGAAGGACAAGTATAGTATACTAACACATATATATAGAATTTAGTAAGATCGTACTGATAAATACACACACAGAGCAGTGATGGAAAAACAGTTACAGAGAACAGACTTATGGACATTGGGGAGAGGGAAGAGTGGGTGAGAGATATGTAAAGAGCAATATGAAGCCCTATACTGTCATATGTAAAAGAGATAACTATTGTCAATGTACTGTGGGTTAAGGGATCTTATGTGGGGGCTATGTGATAGCCTGTAGGGGTGGGATGGGGGGGATGAGATACACATATGACTAATCTTGGATTATACATATCTGTAAACAACAAAACTCTGTAAAAGCAAAAAAGCAAAATAAAAATATGGCAAAAAAATAAAAAAATAAAATTATAAATGGTAAAAAAAAAAAAAACTGATTTCACAAATGAATTGCCACAAAGAATCATGGAAATTATCTTTGATTTATGTGCAAATGATTAACTAAAAAATGACAAACTGAAGAAACCAAATGCTTTTCATTTTATTAGAAATAAGAAGCATAGTGTCTCACAAATATGTTCTGAAATTATACATCAAGAAACAAGTTATAGAATATTGATGACCCCATAGATGACATGCATCACAAATCAGTGGTTCTTGAAGCTGCTCTGCCCACCATGAACAGGTGGAACCATGGCCCCTCCTCCTGCAGGGGGTCCCACTCAACTCCCTTGATGTGGTTTGCTTCATAGCAGTTAAGGAGGATTATTAAAGAAAAGGAATAGTTTATGGGTTTTCTTTTTTAATGATTCTTTTTCTTGGAAATTCACTTTAATTTTTCTTTAAAATAAATTTCAAAAATAAAATGGAAAATGTGCTGTATATATATGTATGCCTATATGTGTGCATAGACATGCGTGCAGATGTGTGTGTGTGTGCAAACACAGACACCAAATCACTGACATGTCTTATATTTCTGGAATCCAATCTGATATATAGCCTAGAAAACTCCTTCTGTAGATTAATTCTGCTTGTAGCATATTCTTCCTTGGTGGTTTAGATGGTAAAGAATTTTGTCTGCAATGCAGGAGACTCAGGTTCAATCCTTGGGTTGGGAAGATATCATGGAGAATGGCATGGCAACCCACTCCAGTATTCTCGCCTGGAGAATTACATGGACAGAGGAGCCTGGTGGGCTACAGTCCATGGGCTAGCAACAATGACTAACACGTATACCATTATTCCCAATCCCTATGGGTTGGGACAGAAATAATTTCTTGACTGTGAGAATGACATGGACTCCAATTGCTATAGTATGAAAAGAGATAACTATTGTCAATGTACTGTGGGTTAAGGGATCTTATGTGGGGGCTATGTGATAGCCTGTAGGGGTGGGATGGGGGGGATGAGATACACATATGACTAATCTTGGATTATACATATCTGTAAACAACAAAACTCTGTAAAAGCAAAAAAGCAAAATAAAAATATGGCAAAAAAATAAAAAAATAAAATTATAAATGGTAAAAAAAAAAAAAACTGATTTCACAAATGAATTGCCACAAAGAATCATGGAAATTATCTTTGATTTATGTGCAAATGATTAACTAAAAAATGACAAACTGAAGAAACCAAATGCTTTTCATTTTATTAGAAATAAGAAGCATAGTGTCTCACAAATATGTTCTGAAATTATACATCAAGAAACAAGTTATAGAATATTGATGACCCCATAGATGACATGCATCACAAATCAGTGGTTCTTGAAGCTGCTCTGCCCACCATGAACAGGTGGAACCATGGCCCCTCCTCCTGCAGGGGGTCCCACTCAACTCCCTTGATGTGGTTTGCTTCATAGCAGTTAAGGAGGATTATTAAAGAAAAGGAATAGTTTATGGGTTTTCTTTTTTAATGATTCTTTTTCTTGGAAATTCACTTTAATTTTTCTTTAAAATAAATTTCAAAAATAAAATGGAAAATGTGCTGTATATATATGTATGCCTATATGTGTGCATAGACATGCGTGCAGATGTGTGTGTGTGTGCAAACACAGACACCAAATCACTGACATGTCTTATATTTCTGGAATCCAATCTGATATATAGCCTAGAAAACTCCTTCTGTAGATTAATTCTGCTTGTAGCATATTCTTCCTTGGTGGTTTAGATGGTAAAGAATTTTGTCTGCAATGCAGGAGACTCAGGTTCAATCCTTGGGTTGGGAAGATATCATGGAGAATGGCATGGCAACCCACTCCAGTATTCTCGCCTGGAGAATTACATGGACAGAGGAGCCTGGTGGGCTACAGTCCATGGGCTAGCAACATGACTGACTAACACGTATACCATATTCTAATTCCAACCCTCACAGTAGCTATGGGTGTGCTGTTGACAGACCACTGGACCCATTTACTTGACTTGCTTCCCCAGAGAATGACACAGTGTGAACTCCAAGCTTGGGGTGCCCCTCCTAACATACCAGGTGGCTAACAATGGCCTGTATGGGGGGTAGCCCTTATATTGGACAGGAAGCAGATGGCCTATCCCAAAGGGTTTCATTGAACTCAGTTTATGAAGAGACTATTTCCTGAGGGTCTATTTCCAACAAAGGAGGGTGAGGCTCTCAGAGACTGGAAACAGTGGGAGGTGGGAGGCGAAGGGAACTGAGTTTCTAGAGGCCAGTAAAAACTCAAGCTACAGTAGGGGGCCCCACTAAGAGGTGCGGTAAGAGGAACATAGTCATTATCAAACCTCAGCCATGAAGCAGCAAGAAAATGAATAAACATTCTAGCCTTAGGACTGCCAGGTAAAATAAAGAATGTGCATAGTCTAATATGTAGATAAACAACAAATAATTTTATAGTATAAGTAGGTCCCAAATACTTCATGGGACATACACACATTCATTACAAAATGTTTTTGGTTACCTGCAATTTAAACTTCACTGGAATCCTGTATATTTACCCCCACTTTACTGAGATAGAGCTGTCAAATAAAATTATATATATTTAAAGCATACAAGTTGATGATTTGGTATACATATACACTGTGAAATGATGACAACAACCAGGCTAGTTAACATATCCATCACCTCAGTCACCAATCCTTTGTACAGGTGATGAGAATGCTTTATATCTACCCTTAGTAAATTTGAGGTATATAATGCATTGTTATTATATATTATATTACTTAAGAGAATATTATTCAACCACGAGGAAGAAGGAAATATTGTCCTTAGCTATACCACGAATAAACTGGAAAAAAGAAAACACAATTAAACAGAATAAAGCCAGGCAGAGAAAGAAAAATACTGTGCAATCAAAAAAGAGAAGAAGAGAATGGCAAGACACATTTAAATAGCTAAAAGAGAATAACCTCCAACCAAGAATTCTCTACCCAGCAAGAATCTCATTCAGAATTGATGGTGAAGTCAAAAGCTTCACAGACAAGCAAAAACTAAAGAATTCTGTACCACAAAATGAGCCCTACAACAAGTGTTAAAGGGCCTGATATAGCCAATAAATAGAGTAGGAGAAGCCTTACAAATCAAACCCCAAATTTCTAAGAAGATGACAATAGGAACATTCGTATCAATAATTACTTTGAACGTAAATGGACTAAATGCTCCAACCAAATGACACAGGCTGGCTGAATGGATTCAGAAACATGACCCATATATATGCTGTTTACAAGAGACCCACTTCAGACCTAGAGACACTCATAGACTGAAAGTGAAAGGCTGGAAAAAGATATTTCGTGCAAATGGAAATCAAAAGAAAGCTGGAGTAGCAGTCCTTATATCAGACAAAATAGACTTTAAAGTAAAGAAGATTCTAAGAGACAAGGCAGGTCACTACATCATGATTAAGGGATCTATCCAAGAGGAAGACATAACAGTCATGAATATCTACGCACCCAACACAGGGGCACCTCAATACATAAGACAGGTACTTTCAGACATAAAAGAAGAAATCAACAATAACACAATAATAGTAGGAGACTTTAATACTCCTCTCACACCAACGGACAGATCAACAAAACAGAAAATTAATAAAGAAACACAAGCCTTAAATGCCACACTAGAAGAAATGGACCTCATTGATATCTTTAGGACTTTCCATCCAAAAGCAGAAGAATACACTTTCTTCTCAAGTGCTCACGGAACATTCTCCAGGATAGACCACATCTTGGGCCACAAATCTAACCTCAGTCAGTTCAAGAAAACCGTATTGTCCTTAGCTAGTACCCCCCGAATCCTTTGTACAGGTGATGAGAATGCTATATCTACCCTTAGTAAATTTGAGGTATATAATGCATTGTTATTATATATTATATTACTTAAGAGAATATTATTCAACCACGAGGAAGAAGGAAATATTGTCCTTAGCTATACCACGAATAAACTGGAAAAAAGAAAACACAATTAAACAGAATAAAGCCAGGCAGAGAAAGAAAAATACTGTGCAATCAAAAAAGAGAAGAAGAGAATGGCAAGACACATTTAAATAGCTAAAAGAGAATAACCTCCAACCAAGAATTCTCTACCCAGCAAGAATCTCATTCAGAATTGATGGTGAAGTCAAAAGCTTCACAGACAAGCAAAAACTAAAGAATTCTGTACCACAAAATGAGCCCTACAACAAGTGTTAAAGGGCCTGATATAGCCAATAAATAGAGTAGGAGAAGCCTTACAAATCAAACCCCAAATTTCTAAGAAGATGACAATAGGAACATTCGTATCAATAATTACTTTGAACGTAAATGGACTAAATGCTCCAACCAAATGACACAGGCTGGCTGAATGGATTCAGAAACATGACCCATATATATGCTGTTTACAAGAGACCCACTTCAGACCTAGAGACACTCATAGACTGAAAGTGAAAGGCTGGAAAAAGATATTTCGTGCAAATGGAAATCAAAAGAAAGCTGGAGTAGCAGTCCTTATATCAGACAAAATAGACTTTAAAGTAAAGAAGATTCTAAGAGACAAGGCAGGTCACTACATCATGATTAAGGGATCTATCCAAGAGGAAGACATAACAGTCATGAATATCTACGCACCCAACACAGGGGCACCTCAATACATAAGACAGGTACTTTCAGACATAAAAGAAGAAATCAACAATAACACAATAATAGTAGGAGACTTTAATACTCCTCTCACACCAACGGACAGATCAACAAAACAGAAAATTAATAAAGAAACACAAGCCTTAAATGCCACACTAGAAGAAATGGACCTCATTGATATCTTTAGGACTTTCCATCCAAAAGCAGAAGAATACACTTTCTTCTCAAGTGCTCACGGAACATTCTCCAGGATAGACCACATCTTGGGCCACAAATCTAACCTCAGTCAGTTCAAGAAAACCGAAATTATACCAACCATCTTCTCGGACCACAATGCAATGAGACTGAAGATCAACTACCAGAAAAAAAAACCCTAAAAACAGGAACACATGGAGATTAAACAATACATACCTAAAAAACCAACTGATCATTGAGGAAATCAAAGGAGAAATTAAACAAGTCCTAGAAGAAAATGACAATGAACACACGACAGTGCAAAACCTATGGGATACTGCAAAAGCAGTTCTAAGAGGGAAATTTATAGCAATACAATCCCACCTCAAGAAACTAGGAAAACATGAAGCAGATGACCTAACTCTCCGCTTAAAACAGTTGGAGAAAGAAGAACAAAAACACCCCAAAGCCAGCAGAAGAAGAGAAATCATAAAGATCAGAGCAGAAATAAATGAGAAAGAAACAAAAGAAACAATAGTAAAGATAAATAAAACAAAAAGCTGGTTCTTTGAAAAGGTAAACAAAATTGACAAGCCTCTGGTCAGACTCGTCAAGAGAAAGAGAGAGAAGAACCAGATCAACAAAATCAAAAACGAAAAAGGAGAGATTACAACAGATAATGCAGAAATCCAAAGAATTCTAAGAGACTATTATGAGCAACTCTATGGCAACAAACTGGACAACCTGGAAGAAATGGACAGTTTCTTGGACAGGATTAATCTCCCAAGACTGAGCCAGGAAGAAGCAGAAACTTTGAACAACCCAATCACAAGCTCAGAAATTGAATTTGTGATTAAAAATCTACCCAAAAATAAAAGCCCAGGGCCAGATGGCTTCACAGCCGAATTCTACCAAACATTTAAAGAAGAGCTAATGCCTGTCCTTCTAAAACTCTTCCAAAAAATTGCACAGGAAGGAAAACTTCCAAACACATTCTACGATGCCACCATCACCCTGATACCCAAACCAGGCAAAGACAACACAAAAAAGGAAAACTATAGGCCAATTTCACTGATGAACTTAGATGCCAAGATCCTCAACAAAATCCTAGCAAACAGAATTCAACGACACATCAAAAAACTCATACACCATGATCAAGTCGGGTTCATCCCAGGCATGCAAGGCTTCTTCAACATCCGCAAATCAATCAATGTGATACACCATATCAACAAGTTGAAAGACAAAAATCACATGATCATTTCAATAGATGCAGAAAAAGCCTTCGACAAAGTACAACATCCATTTATGATAAAAACTCTTCAGAAAATGGGCATAGAAGGAACCTATCTCAATATAATAAAAGCCATATATGAGAAGCCTTCAGCGAACATTATTGTTAATGGTGAAAAACTGAAAGCATTCCCTCTAAGATCAGGAACAAGACAGGGGTGTCCACTTTCACCACTACTATTCAACATAGTCCTAGAAGAAAATGACAATGAACACACGACAGTGCAAAACCTATGGGATACTGCAAAAGCAGTTCTAAGAGGGAAATTTATAGCAATACAATCCCACCTCAAGAAACTAGGAAAACATGAAGCAGATGACCTAACTCTCCGCTTAAAACAGTTGGAGAAAGAAGAACAAAAACACCCCAAAGCCAGCAGAAGAAGAGAAATCATAAAGATCAGAGCAGAAATAAATGAGAAAGAAACAAAAGAAACAATAGTAAAGATAAATAAAACAAAAAGCTGGTTCTTTGAAAAGGTAAACAAAATTGACAAGCCTCTGGTCAGACTCGTCAAGAGAAAGAGAGAGAAGAACCAGATCAACAAAATCAAAAACGAAAAAGGAGAGATTACAACAGATAATGCAGAAATCCAAAGAATTCTAAGAGACTATTATGAGCAACTCTATGGCAACAAACTGGACAACCTGGAAGAAATGGACAGTTTCTTGGACAGGATTAATCTCCCAAGACTGAGCCAGGAAGAAGCAGAAACTTTGAACAACCCAATCACAAGCTCAGAAATTGAATTTGTGATTAAAAATCTACCCAAAAATAAAAGCCCAGGGCCAGATGGCTTCACAGCCGAATTCTACCAAACATTTAAAGAAGAGCTAATGCCTGTCCTTCTAAAACTCTTCCAAAAAATTGCACAGGAAGGAAAACTTCCAAACACATTCTACGATGCCACCATCACCCTGATACCCAAACCAGGCAAAGACAACACAAAAAAGGAAAACTATAGGCCAATTTCACTGATGAACTTAGATGCCAAGATCCTCAACAAAATCCTAGCAAACAGAATTCAACGACACATCAAAAAACTCATACACCATGATCAAGTCGGGTTCATCCCAGGCATGCAAGGCTTCTTCAACATCCGCAAATCAATCAATGTGATACACCATATCAACAAGTTGAAAGACAAAAATCACATGATCATTTCAATAGATGCAGAAAAAGCCTTCGACAAAGTACAACATCCATTTATGATAAAAACTCTTCAGAAAATGGGCATAGAAGGAACCTATCTCAATATAATAAAAGCCATATATGAGAAGCCTTCAGCGAACATTATTGTTAATGGTGAAAAACTGAAAGCATTCCCTCTAAGATCAGGAACAAGACAGGGGTGCCCACTTTCACCACTATTATTCAACATAGTCCTGGAAGTGCTAGCAAAAGCAATAAGAGAAGAGAAAGAAATCAAAGGAATCCAGATTGGAAAGGAAGAAGTCAAGCTCTCTCTTTTTGCAGATGACATGATATTATACATAGAAAATCCCAAAGACTCTATTACAAAACTACTAGAGCTAATCAATGAATTCAGCAAAGTCGCAGGATACAAAGTCAACACACAGAAGTCACTGGCATTCCTATACACAAACAATGAAAAATCAGAAAAGGAAATCAAAGAGGCAATCCCCTTCACCACTGCAACCAAAAGAATCAAATATCTAGGAATAAACCTGCCCAAAGAAACAAAAGAATTGTACACAGAAAATTACAAGACACTCATGAGAGACATTAAAGAAGACTTAAACAGATGGAGAGATATTCCATGTTCCTGGGTCGGAAGAATCAATATTGTGAAAATGACCATACTACCAAATATCATCTACAGATTCAATGCAATACCTATTCACCTACCATTGACATTTTTCACAGAACTAGACCAAAGAATAACACAGTTCATATGGAAACACAAAAGACCTCGAATAGCCAAAGCAATCCTGAGGAAGAAGAACGGAGTTGGAGGGATCAGCCTCTCTAACTTCAGACTCTAGTACAAAGCAACAGTTATCAAGACAGTATGGTACTGGCACAAAAACAGAACTATAGACCAATGGAACAAGATCGAGAACCCAGAGATCAACCCACGTTCCTATGGGTACCTTATTTTTGACAGAGGAGGAGAAACTATAAAATGGGACAAAGACAGCCTCTTCAACAAATGGTGCTGGGAAAATTGGATAGCTACATCGGGTTCATCCCAGGCATGCAAGGCTTCTTCAACATCCGCAAATCAATCAATGTGATACACCATATCAACAAGTTGAAAGACAAAAATCACATGATCATTTCAATAGATGCAGAAAAAGCCTTCGACAAAGTACAACATCCATTTATGATAAAAACTCTTCAGAAAATGGGCATAGAAGGAACCTATCTCAATATAATAAAAGCCATATATGAGAAGCCTTCAGCGAACATTATTGTTAATGGTGAAAAACTGAAAGCATTCCCTCTAAGATCAGGAACAAGACAGGGGTGCCCACTTTCACCACTATTATTCAACATAGTCCTGGAAGTGCTAGCAAAAGCAATAAGAGAAGAGAAAGAAATCAAAGGAATCCAGATTGGAAAGGAAGAAGTCAAGCTCTCTCTTTTTGCAGATGACATGATATTATACATAGAAAATCCCAAAGACTCTATTACAAAACTACTAGAGCTAATCAATGAATTCAGCAAAGTCGCAGGATACAAAGTCAACACACAGAAGTCACTGGCATTCCTATACACAAACAATGAAAAATCAGAAAAGGAAATCAAAGAGGCAATCCCCTTCACCACTGCAACCAAAAGAATCAAATATCTAGGAATAAACCTGCCCAAAGAAACAAAAGAATTGTACACAGAAAATTACAAGACACTCATGAGAGACATTAAAGAAGACTTAAACAGATGGAGAGATATTCCATGTTCCTGGGTCGGAAGAATCAATATTGTGAAAATGACCATACTACCAAATATCATCTACAGATTCAATGCAATACCTATTCACCTACCATTGACATTTTTCACAGAACTAGACCAAAGAATAACACAGTTCATATGGAAACACAAAAGACCTCGAATAGCCAAAGCAATCCTGAGGAAGAAGAACGGAGTTGGAGGGATCAGCCTCTCTAACTTCAGACTCTAGTACAAAGCAACAGTTATCAAGACAGTATGGTACTGGCACAAAAACAGAACTATAGACCAATGGAACAAGATCGAGAACCCAGAGATCAACCCACGTTCCTATGGGTACCTTATTTTTGACAGAGGAGGAGAAACTATAAAATGGGACAAAGACAGCCTCTTCAACAAATGGTGCTGGGAAAATTGGATAGCTACATGCAAAAAAATGAAGTTGGAACATTCCCTGACACCATACACTAAGATCAACTCCAAATGGATTAAAGACCTAAATGTAAGACCAGAAACCATCAAAGTCTTAGAGGAGAATATAGGCAAAACCCTCAAGGACATCAATCAAAGCAAGATCTTCTCTGACCCACCTGCTAAAATAGTGGAACTGAAAAGAAAAATGAACATGTGGGACCTCATGAAACTTAAAAGCTTTTGTACAGCAAAAGAAATCACCAAAAAGTTGAACAGACACCCCACAGAATGGGAGAAAATCATAGCAAATGAAACAACAGACAAAGAATTAATCTCCAAAATCTACAAGCAACTCAGACAACTCAACACAGGGAAAATGAGCAGCCCAATCAAAAAATGGGAAAAAGATCTAAAGAGATGCCTCTCCAAAGAGGACATACAGATGGCCCAAAAGCACATGAAACGATGCCCAACCTCGCTTATTATCAGAGAAATGCAAATTAAAACCACAATGAGATATTACCTCACACCTGTCAGAATGGCCATCATCAACAAATCGACAGACAATAAATGCTGGAGAGGGTGCGGAGAAAAGGGAACCCTCTTGCATTGCTGGTGGGAATGTAAATTGATACAACCTCTATGGAAGACAATATGGAGATTCCTTTAAAAACTAAAAATAGAAGCACCCTATGACCCAGCAATCCCACTATTAGGCCTATATCCTGATGAAATCAAAACTGAAAGAGGCACCTGTACCCCAATGTTCATTGCAGCTCTCTATACAATAGCCAGAACATGGAAGCAACCTAGATGTCCATCGACAAATGAATGGATCCAGAAGCTCTGGTACATATATACAATGGAATACTATTCAGCTGCTAAAAGAAATGCAGAAGACTCAGTCCTAATGAGGTGGCTGGCTCTAGAACCTATCATAAAAAGTGAAGTAAGTCAAAAAGAGAAAGACAAGTATAGTATACTAACTCATATATATGGGATCTAGTAAGATGGTCATGATAACATACGTAGCGAACTTTTGAAAAAACAGAGAATAGACATAAAGACATTGTGGAGACCGAACAGTGGGAGGGAGGCATGGAGGGAGTCACATGGAAGCCTATACTGTTATGTGTGGAAAAGATAGCTATTGTCATTGTGCTAGGGGAATAAGAGTACCTACAACCACTTGGAGCAATGGTCTGGAGGGATGGGAGGTGGGGAATTGGGTGGGGGGAGGGTCCAAGGATATACATATGAATGATCTGGGAACATACATGTAAAAAAAAAAAAATAAATTTAATAAAAAAAAAAAGTTGAATTTACAGAAATAGAGAGTAGAATGGTGATTAACAGGGGCTGAAGGGTAGGGGAAATAAGAGAGGCTAGGATATTGTAATTTTTATATATATATATATATATATATATATATATATATATATATATGTTAATCTTTTATTATAGAAAATTTTAAACATGCACCAAGGTAGAAAAAAGATATCATAGACCCTCATGCACTCATCACTCAAAGTCATAATAAATTACCAAAGTCATAAATTACCAACTCACATATTGCCTTCATCCATATCCCCACCTACCTCCTTCCTCCTCCTATGCATTATTTTCAAAAAACTCCAAGAATCATATAATTTCATCTACAAATATTTCAGTATGTAGAGAGAAAATAATAACTCTTATTCTTTAGTATTTATTGTTGTTGCTGAGTCACCAAGTCATGTCCGACTCTTTGTGACCTCCATGGACCATAGTCTGCCAGGCTCCTCTGTCCATAGAATTTCCCAGGAAAGAATACTGGAATAGGTTGCCATTTCCTACTCCAGGGGATTTTCCCAACCCAAGGACTGAATTCAAGTCTCCTGTGTCTTCTGTACTGACAGGTAGATTCTTTACTACTAAGCCACCTGGGAAGACCCTTTCTTTAATATAACCACACAATAATTACCATACCTAAAATAATTAATAATAACCCCATTATAAAGGAACATGTTTCCTCTACTCACTAGACTTCTGAGAGCAAATCTGTGGGGTTTCCGTACCAAGCAATTCTTACGCTTATACTGAGTTACAGATCCCACAGATTAAAGGTTCATTCCCCCTCTTCAGATGTCAACCACATGTATCGGGTCCAAGGTAGACACAGTTCAGTCCAACTTGGTTACATTAAGTCAGGGCTTTCTGACCCCTGCCTCCTTGGGACTGGTAATTTGTTATAATGACTCACAGAACTCAGGGAAACTACTTACTGTTACCAGTTAACTATGTGCTTCCCAGGTAGTGCTAGTGGTAAAGAATCTGCCTGTCAGTGCAGGAGACACAAGAGACATGCTTCCATCCCTGGGTCAGGAAGATCCCCTAGAGTAGGAAATGGGACTCCACTATTCTTTCTTGGAAAATCTCATGGGCAGAGGAATCTGGCAGACTACAGTCCATGGGGCTGCAAACAGTCAGACATGACCAAGCAACTGAGTACACACACCAGTTAATTATAAAGGATATTGTAAGGGACAGAGACGAACAGCCAAATGAAGAGGAGTACAGAGAAAGATGCAGAAGGTTACCAAGATCAGATGCTTCTACAGGATCCTGCCTTTTTATTCGCAAAATCTAGCAACCTTATACCACTCTCCTCTCAGTGCCTCCCTGGCCCCTTACTGCCCCAATCTCTGGACAGCACCTTCTGTTGTCCAGGCTCAGATAGAAACCAAAGGGCAAAGGAATCCTTGTGGTGCTGTCTCCAGAGGTCAGCCTCACCTGGGACACAGGGCGAGGCCGAGAAGGGAGACCAGATCTGGCGGCAGTGTGGTAAACGAGAATGGTCAGAAATAACCAATGGTCAACTCCTGCTAGTCTAAACTCATCCTTTATGGTGGAATTGGGGTTTCTCTGACAAAGCAAATACGTGCTCCTTATTTCCTAGCTTTTTGTATTTCCAAGCCATTCTTCTTTCTTCAGTCTCTACCAATGGTTTTCAATCTTTTATTCTAGACAAAGTATTCCACCAAAATCTCATCACACAAAACACATAGCCAAATGAGCAACTAAGGCAACAGCAGAGATAAGCCTGAAGCCGAGTCTGCTTCCTCTTTTCACTACCCACTCTCCCACAAGTTGGAGAATTAGGAGGTATTATTTAGGACTTCAGTTATCAGGCTCATGACCTTGGGGCTTACTCTGAAGGTGACTTGGGGAGACTCTGAAGGGTCTTTAAGGTGGGTGGTAAAAATGTAGATTGGAAGTACAAATGAAAGAGTTATGTAGAAGGTAGGCTCCACCGCACTCAGTGACCAGTCAGAGATGCAGGTGAGAGAGAAGCTATCAAGATTAACAGGTGCATCGTCATCCCTGGGTCAGGAATAGATCGCCCTAGTGAGTAAAGAATCTGCCTGTCAGTGCAGGAGACACAAGAGACATGCTTCCATCCCTGGGTCAGGAAGATCCCCTAGAGTAGGAAATGGGACTCCACTATTCTTTCTTGGAAAATCTCATGGGCAGAGGAATCTGGCAGACTACAGTCCATGGGGCTGCAAACAGTCAGACATGACCAAGCAACTGAGTACACACACCAGTTAATTATAAAGGATATTGTAAGGGACAGAGACGAACAGCCAAATGAAGAGGAGTACAGAGAAAGATGCAGAAGGTTACCAAGATCAGATGCTTCTACAGGATCCTGCCTTTTTATTCGCAAAATCTAGCAACCTTATACCACTCTCCTCTCAGTGCCTCCCTGGCCCCTTACTGCCCCAATCTCTGGACAGCACCTTCTGTTGTCCAGGCTCAGATAGAAACCAAAGGGCAAAGGAATCCTTGTGGTGCTGTCTCCAGAGGTCAGCCTCACCTGGGACACAGGGCGAGGCCGAGAAGGGAGACCAGATCTGGCGGCAGTGTGGTAAACGAGAATGGTCAGAAATAACCAATGGTCAACTCCTGCTAGTCTAAACTCATCCTTTATGGTGGAATTGGGGTTTCTCTGACAAAGCAAATACGTGCTCCTTATTTCCTAGCTTTTTGTATTTCCAAGCCATTCTTCTTTCTTCAGTCTCTACCAATGGTTTTCAATCTTTTATTCTAGACAAAGTATTCCACCAAAATCTCATCACACAAAACACATAGCCAAATGAGCAACTAAGGCAACAGCAGAGATAAGCCTGAAGCCGAGTCTGCTTCCTCTTTTCACTACCCACTCTCCCACAAGTTGGAGAATTAGGAGGTATTATTTAGGACTTCAGTTATCAGGCTCATGACCTTGGGGCTTACTCTGAAGGTGACTTGGGGAGACTCTGAAGGGTCTTTAAGGTGGGTGGTAAAAATGTAGATTGGAAGTACAAATGAAAGAGTTATGTAGAAGGTAGGCTCCACCGCACTCAGTGACCAGTCAGAGATGCAGGTGAGAGAGAAGCTATCAAGATTAACAGGAAAATGTTTATGTCTTCACACTGAGGGCCAGTTCTGTACCTGGGCAGGGCTGAGCTAGAGTTCCTGATGAAAAGCACCTCAGGGCAGCAGGAAATGGTACTGAGATGATTCATGATATCTGGTTTGGTTAAGAAAGGGGAAAAGAGAAGAATGTCAGGGTTAATGGTGGTGCCATTAACTAATATTAAAAGCACAGGAGAAAAAGCAGGTGTAAAGTGAGAAGAACAAGTGCATTATTTCAATTATACAGAATTAGAAAGGGTTAGGGTGCTGGAACATGTTGAGTATAATGGAAGAGAATGTAAAAAGAATATATATACATACATAATTGAATCACTTATCTGAAACTAACATTGTAAATCAGCTATGTTTCAATAATAATGTTAAAAGAAAAAGGAACGATTACTACTTCCTTTAGAATTCCTATTCTAGTGCAGACTCAGAGCATATGTTGGAGGAAAGTTTTTAAATCCTAATAATAACTTCAGGGTTTATTAAATATATAGATTACTTACCCAATAGACCTCAAGAGGCTACCTTGGAATATGCCCTGAAGAGCATCTTCTGGATTTAGAGCACAAATCTTTCATCAGAAAAGTCTTGTTAGTTTCAAAGGGATTTACATAGATGGAAAATCTTCCCTGTTATCTCAGCTGGTAAAGAACCTGCCTGTAATGCAGGAGACCCGGATTCAAAACCGGGGTTGGGAAGATACTCTGGAGAAGGGAATGGCTACCCACTCCAGTATTTTTGCCTGGAGAATTCCCACGGACAGAGGAGCCTGGCGGGCTACAGTCTACGAGGTCACAAAGAGTCAGACACAACTGAGCGACTGAGCATGCACGCACATAACTGGAAGGCCTATAGATGATAGAATACAAAAGGCTCTCAATTTGCTTTTACATTTACTAATAACTAATAATAAATGTGCTCCTCCTCATGGGAACTGAGTCATGGCATACGTATTTGCTACAAAGTGAAGTCCCATTCTTGGGAGCTAAGACTCATGCCAATTTTGACGAGTGAAGAGTTAAATGTAGAAGGTAGGGGCTCCACCGCACTCAGTGACCAGTCAGAGATGCAGGTGAGAGAAGCTATCAAGATTAACAGGAAAATGTTTATGTCTTCACACTGAGGGCCAGTTCTGTACCTGGGCAGGGCTGAGCTAGAGTTCCTGATGAAAAGCACCTCAGGGCAGCAGGAAATGGTACTGAGATGATTCATGATATCTGGTTTGGTTAAGAAAGGGGAAAAGAGAAGAATGTCAGGGTTAATGGTGGTGCCATTAACTAATATTAAAAGCACAGGAGAAAAAGCAGGTGTAAAGTGAGAAGAACAAGTGCATTATTTCAATTATACAGAATTAGAAAGGGTTAGGGTGCTGGAACATGTTGAGTATAATGGAAGAGAATGTAAAAAGAATATATATACATACATAATTGAATCACTTATCTGAAACTAACATTGTAAATCAGCTATGTTTCAATAATAATGTTAAAAGAAAAAGGAACGATTACTACTTCCTTTAGAATTCCTATTCTAGTGCAGACTCAGAGCATATGTTGGAGGAAAGTTTTTAAATCCTAATAATAACTTCAGGGTTTATTAAATATATAGATTACTTACCCAATAGACCTCAAGAGGCTACCTTGGAATATGCCCTGAAGAGCATCTTCTGGATTTAGAGCACAAATCTTTCATCAGAAAAGTCTTGTTAGTTTCAAAGGGATTTACATAGATGGAAAATCTTCCCTGTTATCTCAGCTGGTAAAGAACCTGCCTGTAATGCAGGAGACCCGGATTCAAAACCGGGGTTGGGAAGATACTCTGGAGAAGGGAATGGCTACCCACTCCAGTATTTTTGCCTGGAGAATTCCCACGGACAGAGGAGCCTGGCGGGCTACAGTCTACGAGGTCACAAAGAGTCAGACACAACTGAGCGACTGAGCATGCACGCACATAACTGGAAGGCCTATAGATGATAGAATACAAAAGGCTCTCAATTTGCTTTTACATTTACTAATAACTAATAATAAATGTGCTCCTCCTCATGGGAAC
The DNA here is from genome assembly GCA_022376925.1 of Tragulus kanchil. Classification (NCBI taxonomy): domain Eukaryota; kingdom Metazoa; phylum Chordata; class Mammalia; order Artiodactyla; family Tragulidae; genus Tragulus; species Tragulus kanchil. Next base: position 128,751,980 of record JAIOJX010000005.1, on the reverse strand, counting down.
TGAGTCATGGCATACGTATTTGCTACAAAGTGAAGTCCCATTCTTGGGAGCTAAGACTCATGCCAATTTTGACACCCCAATTCCTCAGTACCTGAGAGCCTGGACAGCTCGAGACCGACACTAGGTAACTTAAAATTAAAACAAGTGTGGTTCCTTTTAAAATTTTAATTATAAATATAATTTCTCATCTGTTTCACAAGGGGATGGCAGGCACAACAGCCTATCTGTGGGGAAATAAAAAAAGCGGGGATAGGCACCACATGGGACTGACTAAATATATTAAAATAATCATTCATGTTTTTCTGGCAACACTTTTTAATAAGTGTCAAATCTTTATTACTTTCTTTGGCATTTTTGTCCACATTATTCATGTCAAATTCATATGGTGTTTATTTCTAGAGGTTGTAAAAATCCACACGGGGGCTTCCCTGGGCTAATCAATTAGTCCAAATCTACTCCTGGGTTTCAGACTTTGCAAACCTCACACTGATTTAGGAAGGAAGCGAGCAAGCAGATTGGAATTAGTGATGGCCTCAGGGCCGAAGGGAGAGGCGGTCCCATCCTGAGCCACTCTCCCTGGGCCTTTCTACTGCCTTGGCCACCAGGCCCGGCCCCTCCTGGAAAACACACATATCACCACTTCTGCACAATCACAGAGTGGTGCTGGGTGGGTGAGCTGGAGCTCTCTGGACCTTCTTTTCATAGCAAAGGCAAGATCTAACAATGGGAGTAACATAGACACTTGCTGGTCCTTTTGGAGTCACCCTTATAAATGGTAGAAAGAGTATTCTCATTAAAGTACAGGCTAGAAGGACAAAAGCTGTCAGTATAGCAGAAAGCGTAGGCCTGGGAGTGAAGAGACATGAACCTCAACAACACTATCAATGATGGTGAAATTTCCCCTTCTTTGTTTGAGTTTTCAGGCCATGAAGGGCTTACCTACATGATACCTGAGGCTTTACCAATTCTTAAACCAACACATGATATCACTTGGCCAGGGTGCAAGGTCATGAAGTATGAAGGACTAGCCTTTCCAGAGCTGTAGCAGATTAACTTCTCTAGAGGGATGCCGGATGGAGCAGTCAATATTCCCTCTGGTACACAATGGAGATAATGATAAAAGTTCTATTAACTCTTCCTGGTAGGAAAGATGAATGCCTAGAAGTTAAGTTTTATATGGAAAAAGAAAAAAAAAGGGTTCTCCAGATATTTTACCTTGCTTATCAATGCAGTGGATCTTTTAAAATCCATTTTTCATGGAACAGATGAGCTGAAAACTCATCCTCTCTTTAACAGTGAGCATCTCCTTGCTACTTACATCATGGACTGTCTGGACATCATCATTGCCCTGTCCTCTGTCTTAAACGACTGTAATGAAAGGTTTCTTTCAAATGGCACATGGAAGGGTGTAAAAGAGCATGATGTCTTTTCACCACAGTCTGGTATCCAGAGCCACAGCGGAATTTGTGTTCTCACAGAGCCTTAAAGCTTCTTTATAATTTCCAGCTCTTCAGTGTGACCTGCCTTCTAAATAACTGACCTACACTTCTCCCTCTGCAAAAGGAAGAGCAAAGAAAAAGCTGATTCAAAGACCTTAATAAAAGTGGAGAAAGACATTTGTCCTTGCTTCACAGTCCTGCCCTCTTGCTGGAAGAATTCACATCCTATACCCAGCCAAGAAGCTATGCTTTCATTCTGTCTCTGAGTTTTGAAAAGAAAAAAAGTTTTTCAGAAAGTAAATGGGAAACTGAATTAAGTTCATTTATTGCTGATTATGCCAGAAGGGTAAGAATAGTTGAACAGAAAATTCTCTAAGCCTTAGCTTTCTTAATTCACTTTTATTCCTTCTAATGAGGCAAACATCTTCCAGAGGACTCGTCCACCTAGGTCAGTTTGTTTTCAACTTTCTATCACTTGCAAGAGAAAAATCTTAATAAAACAAAAATGGAAAAAAAATTTCATCCAGAACTAATTTTTTGTTGTTCAGGTTTTGTTCAGTTTTATGTATGCAAAACTGAAAACAATAAACTGCATATATTTAAAGATAAGATCTGATAAGGTTTGATGTATGCACACACCCAGAAAGCCATCTATACAATTAAATCAATGAACATACTACCCTCAAAACTGTATTACTCTCTCTTCATAATCACTCCCTTCTATTCTTTCTTACCCTTTTCCCTGACAATCACTGATCTGTTTTCCCTCAGAGACCAGCTGTTGACAGAAGTCAGGTGAGAACAGGGTGGGATCCCTGTAAAGCACACTGTTAGGAGTCAGGGATGGGGAGCTCTGAGCTAGTACCCACTTAGACTGCTGGCTCCGAGACACCTGCCTCAAAATTACCTGTAAAAATGCAAGCCCTGGCCCCACAGCACCCACTTAAGCAGAATCTCTAGGGATGGCATCTCAAGGTCAAATTCACCTAGTGATTCTTAAATAGAATATTTAGACGAGTTCTCAGGTATACAAGAACCTGCTGGGGTCCACCCTTGATGCAGCTTCTGTACAGGTTTTCAGCATGAACCTGGAGAGCTTAAAAACACAGATTCCTAGGCCCCACTCATGTGGCTCGATAGCAGTCAACTGTGGTAATCCCAATCTCAGTCTTTTCCTTTTGCTTTGCTTCTTGCTTTCTTCCTCACCTTCTCCTTCTTCCCTTCTCCCTCCTCTTCCACTTCCTCCTATTTTTTATAAGAATTATGACTCTCAAGTTCACTCTAGTATGTAGCCAAGGTTAAGAACTGCCAGGTTACAGAGCAGAAGCAGCAACATCCTAGACATGGGGCTTGCCAGGAAGTGGAAATGAAGGAAGCATGCTGGCTGGGGACCACAGTGAAGTGAAAAACCTAAGCTCAACCCAAAGAGGATGACCACTATTGAGCTAGTTAATTCCTGTCACATGGGAACAAAATCCACATTTGCAAATCCCTTTGCTATTTCAATAGAAATTAGATATAATTGTCAGAGCAGTTATTTTTAAAATGTCTGAAAATGACACAAAATGTGTAAATCATGGTGTGCAAAACAGAACATAGCTGTGGGTGGTTAGTTTGTGACTTCTGCCCACAGAGTTTCTCAACCCCCTGGACATTGCTAGGATTCTGTTTCATGGTGGCCACCCCTTGGGGGCTAGTTCTGAAGAAGCTATGGGTTTATGTTCAGGTGACATCTGCCTTCGGAGAGTTCTTAGGCAGGTCTGAATCCTACTGTGTTCTCCGATGTGGGCGTGCCCACATTTCCTGACTTATGTGAACCCAATCAGAGAAGTAGTCGCATAATTAATCTGCAAAGTAGTGTATTTTGCATGGTTTTGTCCCTATAGAAGAATCTTTCTTCTATCCTAGGCAAGTGATACTTGTAAGAATATGATTTTTATAAATGACATCCGAGAATGGTTTTTCAATCAAACTCACTATTATTGACAGTTTTATCCCAACCAAGCCCTCAACCATCCTTAGGATGGTGGCTCTCAAACTTTAATATGCATAAGAATCACCTGGGCACAAGTGACACTACAGAGCTTCGGGCCTGGAGTACCTGTGGAGTTTATTATCCAAGTCGGAACACTGCAGAAAATGAAAGCAACTCTGAGCTAATGGATACAGACTGGTTCATGCGGTCAGCCCACACAGGCCTCATTTGTAAAGATTTTCTGATTCAGTGGTCTGTGCTGGAGCCAGGGACTCCCCACTGTTAATCAAGACCCCCAGGCAAAGCAGATGCAGGTGATCTGGGCCATGCTTTGAAAACCACTGACTTAGTTGTTGGAAGGGAAGACAGTGTAAAAATACTCATTTGGGAAATAGAGACACAGAGCCCAGAGAGAAGACTCACTGAAACCCAGCTGCACCACGCTTGAAGCATTACAAGGCAAGCAACCAGCCATCAAGCAACATTGGAGACAAATACAAATTGCTAATCTCACACTTTCCTTTTTCCAGATTCCTCAAAGTAATTTGTTAGCTCTACTTGATTACATAATACTTGACTGTCTTCAAGTAAATGCCTAAAGGCAACGGGTAATTAATGAGGTGCGTCTAACCATTGTGATGAGCAATGAACATGTGCAGCAGACATGCATTTTTATGAAGATATGCTAATGAATGTTTGTGCCTCGACTGCAGGCGTAACTCCAGAGGGTTTTCTTTTTATTTATTTATTATTTATTTATTTCAGCCAACAACCGAGTGGTGGGTAATGAGCTCACTGGGGTCGGGCTTTCCACGCTCCGGTCTCTCAGGGGTTGCTGGTGGATGCATTTGACACAATTTGGAACCTCAAAGAGTGAGGTGCTTTCCAGTAGCAAGGAACTGGCAAAGAGGATTTGCAATTTATTTCTGTTAGCTGCAAGCATATATCAGTACAAGATAAGTGGTGAATACATGACTTTTCTGTTTGATTTTGTTTTTAATTGACTCTCATCTGATGAATTTAAGTCAGAAAAACTTCAGGATATGAAAGGCCATGGGAAGCGCTGCTCTTTTTCTGCATGAGCCAGCAGTCAGTGTTTGGAGCATGGGCTCTGAGCCTCTTGCTTGGGTTTGAATCCCAGCTGTACTACTTATCATTTCTGTGTCCTGGGAGTGTTAGTTGGTAAGTCATGCATGACTCTTTGCAACCGCCAGCCTCCTCTGTCCATGGGATTTCCCAGGCAAGAATACTGGAGTGGGTTGCCATTTCCTTCTCTAGGGGATCTTCCTGACCCAGGGATTGAACCCACATCTCATGCCATTGCAGGCGGATTCTTTACCATCTAACTCCCCGTAGAAGCCCATATCTATGTCCTAGAACTCAACCACTCTGAGCTTTGGTTTCCGCATTTTTAAAACAAGGATTGGTAATAGTACCTATTTTATGGGATCTTTTTATGGTTAATATTTGTCATATTACAGTGTAAAAATACTCATTTGGGAAATAGAGACACAGAGCCCAGAGAGAAGACTCACTGAAACCCAGCTGCACCACGCTTGAAGCATTACAAGGCAAGCAACCAGCCATCAAGCAACATTGGAGACAAATACAAATTGCTAATCTCACACTTTCCTTTTTCCAGATTCCTCAAAGTAATTTGTTAGCTCTACTTGATTACATAATACTTGACTGTCTTCAAGTAAATGCCTAAAGGCAACGGGTAATTAATGAGGTGCGTCTAACCATTGTGATGAGCAATGAACATGTGCAGCAGACATGCATTTTTATGAAGATATGCTAATGAATGTTTGTGCCTCGACTGCAGGCGTAACTCCAGAGGGTTTTCTTTTTATTTATTTATTATTTATTTATTTCAGCCAACAACCGAGTGGTGGGTAATGAGCTCACTGGGGTCGGGCTTTCCACGCTCCGGTCTCTCAGGGGTTGCTGGTGGATGCATTTGACACAATTTGGAACCTCAAAGAGTGAGGTGCTTTCCAGTAGCAAGGAACTGGCAAAGAGGATTTGCAATTTATTTCTGTTAGCTGCAAGCATATATCAGTACAAGATAAGTGGTGAATACATGACTTTTCTGTTTGATTTTGTTTTTAATTGACTCTCATCTGATGAATTTAAGTCAGAAAAACTTCAGGATATGAAAGGCCATGGGAAGCGCTGCTCTTTTTCTGCATGAGCCAGCAGTCAGTGTTTGGAGCATGGGCTCTGAGCCTCTTGCTTGGGTTTGAATCCCAGCTGTACTACTTATCATTTCTGTGTCCTGGGAGTGTTAGTTGGTAAGTCATGCATGACTCTTTGCAACCGCCAGCCTCCTCTGTCCATGGGATTTCCCAGGCAAGAATACTGGAGTGGGTTGCCATTTCCTTCTCTAGGGGATCTTCCTGACCCAGGGATTGAACCCACATCTCATGCCATTGCAGGCGGATTCTTTACCATCTAACTCCCCGTAGAAGCCCATATCTATGTCCTAGAACTCAACCACTCTGAGCTTTGGTTTCCGCATTTTTAAAACAAGGATTGGTAATAGTACCTATTTTATGGGATCTTTTTATGGTTAATATTTGTCATATTAGCTAATATTTTTGAAGCATTAGAGGGTTGCTCTTGGCATGTAGCAAGAGCTATGAAGGTGAACACTGAGGTCCTTACAATGAAGGAGCCCTAAAATGGGAAAGTTGGGTTAAGGGGATTTTGGTTGGTCTTGGCTTCAAAGTTTCATCTTTGAGTCATTTTGTCTCCCCATGCCATTAAAACTGCATTTCAGGACTTCCCTGGTGGTCCAGTGGGTAAAGAGTCCACCTTACAGTGCAAGGGGCACTGGTTCGATGGGCCACCTGGGAAGATCTCCTGTGCAGAGTGGCTGGACCAGTGTGTCCAACTACGAGCCAGCATTCTGGAGTGCATGCGGCCAGAGCCAGCGCTCTGCGAGGAGAGAGACCAGTGCAATGGGAAGCCCACACAAGTCAAAGAATTAAGATGGATTAAAATAAATAAATCAAAAACCAGTAAGAGAGGCCAAAATTTAAAAAAATCCCTGCATTTCAGTTTCTTCATTCACCTCATGTCTCCTTAGGACCTACTAACTTTTGGCACAATCCTCCCACCCCTCAATAAGACACTTCTGCTGGTTGAATCCAGATAGGAAGCAACCCTGCCAGCTAGGGACACATTACCCTGGAATTTTCAGAGACTAGGTACAGAGTGGAATGGAATCTTAGGGACATCTATTCTTGCAAACACTCACTGTAGGCAGCTAAGCATGTAGCTACAACCACGCCCTGGTCTTCCTGGGATCCATGAGCTGTACTCCAAGTGAAGTCTGACATCTCTCCCTCTGCTATTCCAGACCCCAGTCACATCCTCTCCCCTCCCTGCTTCTACCCTTGTCCCTTAGGAGAGATTAAACCTCTGTTCAAGGTTCCTTTTTCTCCCCTCCAGACATACTGTGCTTAGAATCACAGCCACCTTTATTTTCAGCCCCAAGCAGATGTTCCAGGCAGAAAATGCCTGCCAAATGTTTCGGATTACATTCGGAAGATTTGGGCTCATCCTTTGCTGAATAAGAATCTGGGCTGACATTATAGAAAACAGTAACGCTTTTGGGTAGTGAAGACATCCCTCTTCTCTGTGAAAAGGGTAATCCTCAGAGACGTTTGAAGCTCCAGAGCTGTCATTCCAAGACCTTTTATTTGATAAGACTTTACAGTTTACCAAGTTTTTACACATACATGGTTTACTCTGCATCTTTTAACAACCTGGAGAAGGAGTCACGACAATGATTAGAACAATTACTTTGTAGACGATGGGGCGAAGATCAGAAAGACGGAGGACTTGACATGCCGGAAGACTCTGGTCTCTTCTTAGCCTTCCAAACCTGGGCACTTTCCACAAATAATGCCATGATCCATTCACATATTGTTCTATCTTCTAACATACCGGGAAGATCTCCTGTGCAGAGTGGCTGGACCAGTGTGTCCATACGAGCCAGCATTCTGAGTGCATGCGGCCAGAGCCAGCGCTCTGCGAGGAGAGAGACCAGTGCAATGGGAAGCCCACACAAGTCAAAGAATTAAGATGGATTAAAATAAATAAATCAAAAACCAGTAAGAGAGGCCAAAATTTAAAAAAATCCCTGCATTTCAGTTTCTTCATTCACCTCATGTCTCCTTAGGACCTACTAACTTTTGGCACAATCCTCCCACCCCTCAATAAGACACTTCTGCTGGTTGAATCCAGATAGGAAGCAACCCTGCCAGCTAGGGACACATTACCCTGGAATTTTCAGAGACTAGGTACAGAGTGGAATGGAATCTTAGGGACATCTATTCTTGCAAACACTCACTGTAGGCAGCTAAGCATGTAGCTACAACCACGCCCTGGTCTTCCTGGGATCCATGAGCTGTACTCCAAGTGAAGTCTGACATCTCTCCCTCTGCTATTCCAGACCCCAGTCACATCCTCTCCCCTCCCTGCTTCTACCCTTGTCCCTTAGGAGAGATTAAACCTCTGTTAAAGGGTTTCCCTTTTTTCTCCCCTCCAGACATACTGTGCTTAGAATCACAGCCACCTTTATTTTCAGCCCCAAGCAGATGTTCCAGGCAGAAAATGCCTGCCAAATGTTTCGGATTACATTCGGAAGATTTGGGCTCATCCTTTGCTGAATAAGAATCTGGGCTGACATTATAGAAAACAGTAACGCTTTTGGGTAGTGAAGACATCCCTCTTCTCTGTGAAAAGGGTAATCCTCAGAGACGTTTGAAGCTCCAGAGCTGTCATTCCAAGACCTTTTATTTGATAAGACTTTACAGTTTACCAAGTTTTTACACATACATGGTTTACTCTGCATCTTTTAACAACCTGGAGAAGGAGTCACGACAATGATTAGAACAATTACTTTGTAGACGATGGGGCGAAGATCAGAAAGACGGGAGGACTTGACATGCCGGAAGACTCTGGTCTCTTCTTAGCCTTCCAAACCTGGGCACTTTCCACAAATAATGCCATGATCCATTCACATATTGTTTTCTTATACACATTTAAAGCACTAACATGCAGGATCACTTTTTTTCTTCAGAAAAGTCCCATGAATTCAATAGGGGAATGTTTTAGTCAGCATAGACTAAGCACACTTCAGTAACAAATAAGCCCTCATAGGTCAGAAGCTTATGCCAACAAAGATTAATTTCATGTCATATTATTTTCTGAAGCAGGTCCAGGGGGTTCTCTGAGGTGACTTTTCTAAGTGGTAACTAGTACATTTCTATATTATCATTCTCTGTTTGCAAAATACAGCCTTTGAAGTCACCAAGAAATCAGAACATAATGTTAACCACTTCTGGAAAATTTTTCTGTTCAGACCATAACTTCTACCCACATCTTATCTGCCTGAACCTAGTCATGATCTCAACCTGTCAACAAAAGGTAGCTTTCTTGTGAGCCAGGAAGGATACATGTGATAGGTTTTGATGAATATAAAGCTTAATTTCTGCCATTTAAAACTGTGCCAGCTTTTATTCCAGTCTGCCTATGACAGACTAGCAAATATCATGGTCACAAGCTTTGATATTTTGCTAACCATGGAAGAGCAACTAAATATCTGCAGGGCAAACCAAGTTATGTCAAACGTAAAACTCTCCACCAGCTGAAGAATGCTACCATATTCACAACAGGTTATGAGACTAGAGAAAAGGAGGGCAAAATGACTGGTATCTCATTGGGGTACAATGCTGAAATGCTACTGGGGCTGAAATACACTGCCGGAAGACCTCCTTTTATTCTTCTTTCCTTTACTATGCTTCGGAAGATTTGGGCTCATCCTTTGCTGAATAAGAATCTGGGCTGACATTATAGAAAACAGTAACGCTTTTGGGTAGTGAAGACATCCCTCTTCTCTGTGAAAAGGGTAATCCTCAGAGACGTTTGAAGCTCCAGAGCTGTCATTCCAAGACCTTTTATTTGATAAGACTTTACAGTTTACCAAGTTTTTACACATACATGGTTTACTCTGCATCTTTTAACAACCTGGAGAAGGAGTCACGACAATGATTAGAACAATTACTTTGTAGACGATGGGGCCGAAGATCAGAAAGACGGGAGGACTTGACATGCCGGAAGACTCTGGTCTCTTCTTAGCCTTCCAAACCTGGGCACTTTCCACAAATAATGCCATGATCCATTCACATATTGTTTTCTTATACACATTTAAAGCACTAACATGCAGGATCACTTTTTTTCTTCAGAAAAGTCCCATGAATTCAATAGGGGAATGTTTTAGTCAGCATAGACTAAGCACACTTCAGTAACAAATAAGCCCTCATAGGTCAGAAGCTTATGCCAACAAAGATTAATTTCATGTCATATTATTTTCTGAAGCAGGTCCAGGGGGTTCTCTGAGGTGACTTTTCTAAGTGGTAACTAGTACATTTCTATATTATCATTCTCTGTTTGCAAAATACAGCCTTTGAAGTCACCAAGAAATCAGAACATAATGTTAACCACTTCTGGAAAATTTTTCTGTTCAGACCATAACTTCTACCCACATCTTATCTGCCTGAACCTAGTCATGATCTCAACCTGTCAACAAAAGGTAGCTTTCTTGTGAGCCAGGAAGGATACATGTGATAGGTTTTGATGAATATAAAGCTTAATTTCTGCCATTTAAAACTGTGCCAGCTTTTATTCCAGTCTGCCTATGACAGACTAGCAAATATCATGGTCACAAGCTTTGATATTTTGCTAACCATGGAAGAGCAACTAAATATCTGCAGGGCAAACCAAGTTATGTCAAACGTAAAACTCTCCACCAGCTGAAGAATGCTACCATATTCACAACAGGTTATGAGACTAGAGAAAAGGAGGGCAAAATGACTGGTATCTCATTGGGGTACAATGCTGAAATGCTACTGGGGCTGAAATACACTGCCGGAAGACCTCCTTTTATTCTTCTTTGCTTTACTATGCTTCAACAGATACTGTGTCATTTACAAATTGAAGCTTTGGGGCACCCTGCAACAAACAAGCCTATCAGTGCCATTTTTTCTGACTGCATTTGCTCATTTCATATCTCTGTGTCACATTTTGATAGTTTTCACAATATTTTGAACTTTTTTTCATTATTATTATATTTGCATGGTGATCTCTGATGAGCGACTTTTTTTTTTTTTAAAGATTTATTTATTTATTTATTTTGGGCGGGGGTCGGGTTGGGGATGGAGGGGAGCGGGCGGGCCACTTCTATTGGTCCTTCATTTCTCCATTTTCATCCGTCTTCGTTCTTTGGCTCCTGTGGGCCTCCCATCGCGGTGGCATCTGTCGTTGCAGAGCGCCAGCTCTGGGCGCATGCGCTCCAGAGCTCTGGCTCGGTAATTGGACGCATCAGTCCAGCCGCTCCGCGGCACGTGGGATCTTCCCAGGCCAGGGATCAAACCGGCGCCCGTTGCACTGCAAGGCGGTGTCCTTACCCACTGGACCACCGGGGGAAGCCCTGATGAGTGACTTTTGATACTGCTATTGTAGTTATCATAGGGTGCCACTGTGCTCATGGAAGAACTTAATGAATACATTTTGTGTGTGTTCTGTGGAGACTGCTCCACACCAGCAATTCCCTCCTCTCCCTTCCTCTTCTTGGGCCTCCCTATCCCCAGAGACACAACGATATTGAAATAAAGCCAGCTAATAACCCTACAATGGCCTCTAAGTGATCAAGTGAAAGGAAGAGCCTCATGTCTCTCACTGTAAATCAAAAGTTAGAAATGGTTAAGCTTAGTGAGGAAGGTCTGTGCGGAGTCAAGACAGGCTAAAAGCTAAACCTCTTGCATAAAACAGTTAGCCAAGCTGTGAATGCTAATAAAAATTCTTGAAGGAAGTGAAAGGTGCTGTTCCAGTGAACACATGAATGATAAAGCAAAGCAGTCTTATTGCTGATACAGAGAAAGTTGTAGTGGTCTGGATAGAAGATCAAACCAGCCAAAACATCCCCAAAAGCCTAAGTCTAATCCAGAGCAAGGGCCGAATACTCTTCAATTCTTTGAAGACTGAGAGTGAGTGAGGAAGCTGCAGAGGAAGAGTTTGAAGCTAGCAGAGTTTGGTTCATGAGCTTTGAGGAAAGAAGCCATCTCCATTACAAAAGGTATAAGGTGAAGCAGCAAATACTAATGTGGAAGTTCTAGCAAGTTACCCAGAAGATGTAGCTAAGATAGTTTAGGAAGGTGGTAATACTGAAACAACAAATTTTCAATGCAGACAAAGCAGTCAGTCTAATATTGGAAGAAGATACCATGTAGGACTTTAATAGCTAGAGAGAAATCCACGCCTGACTTCAAAGGACAGGCTGACTCCCTTGTTAGGGACTGATGCAGCTCATGACTTTATGTTGAAACCAATGGTCAGATTCCATTCTGAAAAACCTAGGGCCCTTAAGAATTATGCTAAATCGACTCTACCTTTGCTCTGTAAATGAAGTAACAAAGCCTGGTTGACAGCACCTCTGATTACAACATAGTTTACTGAATATTTTAAGCCCATTGTTGACATCTACTGCTAAGAAAAACAAGATTCTTTTCAAAATACTAACGTTCATTGACAATGCAACTGGGTTACCAAAAGCCCTGATGGAGAAGAGATGTATAACAAGATTCACGTCTGTTTTATGCCTGTTAACACAACATCCGTTCTGTAGCCCGTGGATCAAGGAGTAATTTTAACTTTCAAGTGTTATTATTTAAGAAATACATTTTTGTGAGGATATAGCTTCAAAGATGGTGGATCATCTGATGGATCTGGCAAAGTCAATTGAAAACCTTATGGAAGAGGCACACCATTCTAGGTATAAATAAGAGCATTCACAGGAAGAGGTCAAAATATTAACCTTAACAACAGTTTGGAAGAAACTGATTCCAGAACTCATGGATAATTTTGAGGGGTTCAGGACTTCACCAGAAGTATTTACAGATGTGATGCAAATAGCAAAAGAACTAGAAGTGGAAGTGGAGCTGAAGATATAACTGAATTGCTGAAATTTTATAAAACTTTAAGGAAGTGGAGTTGCTTCTTATGGATGAGCAAAGAAAGTGGTTCTTCAGATAGAATCTAAACCAGATGAAGACATTGTAAAGGTTGTTGAAATTACAACAAAGGATTTAGAATATAACATAAACTTAGACGATAAAGCAATGGCAGGTTTTGAGAGGACGAACTCCAATTTTTGAAGCTCTACTGTGGGTAAAATGCTCACTGAAGGCTCAGCTGATGGCTCTGCATTTTTTTAAAGCAATAAAGTATTTTTAAATTAAGGTATGTACATTTTTCAGACATAATGCTATTTTGCACATAATAGACTACCGTGTAGTATAAACATAATTTTTGCATGCACTGGTAAACCCAAATCCTGTGACTTTATTACAATATTCACCTTATTGCGATGGTTTGAAACTGAACCCACAATATCTCTAAGGTATGTCTGTGTCAATTATTTATTCATTTTTTCTTTTTGTACTCCTATCTACATCCACAAATAATTGAGGCAGGTTCTAATATTACATTAAAGCACATTCAAAAGGCAACAAGAACAAAACCACTAAAAATAAAGAAAAAGAAAAAAAGGTAGCTATAGAGAGCAGAAATATAGCTATACCAAACGTTTAGGATTAGTTAATCATTGCAACTGAACAGCTGAGGTTTGTCTCTAAATTAACTAGATGCTGAAGTAGAAAGGAAAATAGAGAACTTATGAAAAGAGCATTCTTGGGCACATTTAAAGTCCTGGTTACTATGTGAAATATTTCACATACATCAGCTTACCTGACCCACACATCAGCTTCTGATCAGTTAATGACAGTAGCCACCACATAACACATTCTCTCTCAACATGATGACACAAAACATCTCAAGTACACTCAGCGCAAGGCCAGATTCCAACTCAGCCCTGTCTGATTCCCAAATCTGTGCTCCTTCCATAACCTAATGATTCTCTTTGTCACATAAAAGGAAGCATATAATTAAGTAGATATAAGAAAAAACAGGAGATGCATAGCCTCTCTCTTTTTACTAAAAAGGAAAAGTGGCAGTGGAGGGGCTGAAGTTTAATAAACTGAATTGGGGGCTGAAATTTTAATTTAAAACTTTAAGGAAGTGGAGTTGCTTCTTATGGATGAGCAAAGAAAGTGGTTCTTCAGATAGAATCTAAACCAGATGAAGACATTGTAAAGGTTGTTGAAATTACAACAAAGGATTTAGAATATAACATAAACTTAGACGATAAAGCAATGGCAGGTTTTGAGAGGACGAACTCCAATTTTTGAAGCTCTACTGTGGGTAAAATGCTCACTGAAGGCTCAGCTGATGGCTCTGCATTTTTTTAAAGCAATAAAGTATTTTTAAATTAAGGTATGTACATTTTTCAGACATAATGCTATTTTGCACATAATAGACTACCGTGTAGTATAAACATAATTTTTGCATGCACTGGTAAACCCAAATCCTGTGACTTTATTACAATATTCACCTTATTGCGATGGTTTGAAACTGAACCCACAATATCTCTAAGGTATGTCTGTGTCAATTATTTATTCATTTTTTCTTTTTGTACTCCTATCTACATCCACAAATAATTGAGGCAGGTTCTAATATTACATTAAAGCACATTCAAAAGGCAACAAGAACAAAACCACTAAAAATAAAGAAAAAGAAAAAAAGGTAGCTATAGAGAGCAGAAATATAGCTATACCAAACGTTTAGGATTAGTTAATCATTGCAACTGAACAGCTGAGGTTTGTCTCTAAATTAACTAGATGCTGAAGTAGAAAGGAAAATAGAGAACTTATGAAAAGAGCATTCTTGGGCACATTTAAAGTCCTGGTTACTATGTGAAATATTTCACATACATCAGCTTACCTGACCCACACATCAGCTTCTGATCAGTTAATGACAGTAGCCACCACATAACACATTCTCTCTCAACATGATGACACAAAACATCTCAAGTACACTCAGCGCAAGGCCAGATTCCAACTCAGCCCTGTCTGATTCCCAAATCTGTGCTCCTTCCATAACCTAATGATTCTCTTTGTCACATAAAAGGAAGCATATAATTAAGTAGATATAAGAAAAAACAGGAGATGCATAGCCTCTCTCTTTTTACTAAAAAGGAAAAGTGGCATCTTAATGAGTTCCTAGTTGGTAAGGCCCCTACTTTCCTCACTACTTCAAACCACAGAAATTAAAGTAGGATTTACCCTGAAGGATATCAAAGGAGCTATAACATATCTGTATCTTGGAGAGGATTTGAAAGTCAAAGGAGGAACACAATGCAGGTAAACCAAGGTTAGGATTTCTGTGCAAGGTCACACAGCAAGGCTGAGCTAGTCTTCCAGGTCTTCTCCTAGCACTTGGCTTATTTGATTAGACTAGATTTTAAAGGCTTAACCACTAAGAGAGTGAATTTTCACTTGTACCGAAGGATGAGTAAACCAAGAGGAAAACCTATAGACTACATATTTGTTTGCTCTACCATCTTTGATTGACACATGGGCAGTCGTGCAGTTTACCAAACTTGCTAAAGGCACTCATTTTTCAGCAGCGCTACACTGCGCATCACCCCCTTAACTAACATTTGTTTCCAGTCCATGCTGACTGCACAGACTCAAGGCTAAAAGCACATCTGTGCTAAAGCTGAAGACAAGGTATATCATCCAGGGATGGGCATCTGATGAAACTATGTGCTTTGCCGACTTTACAGCCACCTGGAAGTAAGGGGTGTCTCAAAAATAGAGATTTGAAAGAGACACTGACAGGGAGTAGCCAGTGACTGACAATATCTTGAATTACAACGCAGGTAGCCTTCACTCTGCAAAGTCTGAAATCTGCTGTGCACATTTTAGGCACAAGAGTTTAATTCAGTAACACCGGTCCTCAAACAACAGAGTTTGATTTTCAGTTACCACAGCATATTAACTATGAATCATTGAATAAAGGAAACCGTATTGCCGGCTCATCTGTCCCTAGACCACAATAAAATTTCAATAACAGATATGCCCTGTGGTCAGTGGTCAATCAACTCACATCTTCCAAAGGCTGGCTGTGACCAGTCAATGCACTCAGAGTTTAGTTCACTCACGGCCAGGAAACCATGGAGTGGTGTTGTCTCTTTGTCTCTCAGTGATAAAACCATGGGATATCTGACCAAAAAAAAAAGAGAATAATCAAAAGAGGAAATTGGCCAACAAAGAGGAAGGCACAGCAAAGAAATGAAACATGAAAACACTAGGAGCGAAATACAAATTGAATGTAAATAGCACAATAATACTGGGGTGACCAAAAAGTTCACTCAGATTTACCCAAACCATCTTATATAAAAACCCAAATGAACATTTTGGCCAACCCAATAGCTGACAGTGGAATGTTGACTGTTGTAACAGGAAAGACTCTAGGCTGGCATCCAGAGGAACTTACTGAAGGTGACTTAGCCATATAAATGAAGAAAAGGAGGAAAATGTCTCAAAGAAATTGGCACCTTCAAAACCTTCACTTGAAAAGAACTCTTGGCACTATTTCACAACTTTAAAAGTGCAAAGGATAAAATGTTGGAAGTGACTGCAAACTTAGAAAGAAGCAGGACAATTTGTCAAGGCACAGAAAAGATGATGATGTGGTATTATGGATTATATGAGGAGAAGGCAGGCATTGTTCACACTACTCTATAATTTTTTAAAAAAAGAAACACAACATTTTGATTCTCAGTATTTATCTTTAAATAGCACTGTATTAAGGGAATATTAGTTCTACTATCTTTTCCATATCTGTATACTTTTAAAAGCTTAAATCTAAGCATTCAAATAACAAAGATCATAGCATCTGACCTCATTACTTCATGGTAAATGGATGGGGAAACAATGGAAACAGTGACAGACTTCATTTTCTTGGGCTCCAAAATCATTGCAGACTGTGACTGCAGCCATGAAATTAAAATACGCTTGTTCCTTGGAAGAAAAACTATGACAAACGTAGACAGTGTATTAAAAACCAGGTATTACTTTGGCAACAAAAGTCCATATAGTCAATGCTATGGTTTTTCTAGTAGTCATGTATAGATGTGAGAGCAGATGAATAAAAAAAAAAAAACACTGACCACTGAAGAATTGATGCCTTTGAACTGTGGTGTTGGGGAAGACTCTTGAGAGTCCCTTGGACTGCAAGGAAATCAAGTCAGTCAATGCTAAAGGAAATCAACTCTGAATATTCAGTGGAAGAACTGACACTGAAGCTGAAGCTCCAATACTTTGCCCATCTGATGCAAAGAGCTGACTCACTGAAAAAGAGCCTGATGCTGGAGGAGTAGGGGCAACAGAGGATGAGATGGTTGGATGGCATCACTGACTTAATGGACAGGAGTTTGAGCAAATTCTGGGAAATAGGAAAGGACAGGGAAGCCTGGTGCGCTGCAGTCCATGGGGTCACAAAGAATCAGACACAACTGAGTGACTGAACAACAAATACTTTTATAAGAGAGGTTTTAATTATAATCTATAAATGACAAAACTCTGTAAAAGCAAAATAGCAAAATTTTTAAAATGGCAAAAAAGAGAGGTTTTAATGTTTAGATAGAAAAATTATATTGGAGTTTACACTGTCATATCAGTTTCTGCTGTACAGCAAAGTGGCATGACTACCTGTCACCTCAGAGCATTGAGTAGAGCTTACTGTGTTATACTGTACGTTCTCATTAGCTATCTATTTTATACACAGTAGTGTATATATGTCAACAGAATTTTTCAATAGAGATTTTTAAAGGTTATAGAACAATAGTACAATTTATCATAGATTCAGCTCAGTTCAGTCATTCAGTCATGTCCAGCTTTTTGTGACCACATAGACTGTGGCACACCAGGCTTCCATGTCCGTTACCATCTCAGAGACCATCAAGGCTATTTTGTGTGGATTGAGTTTGCATGGTCATTTTTACAGCCCCACACTACCATGTAAAGAAAGGACTTCCTGTATTCTACTGATCTTTCACTGAGGTGTTTCTGCTCCAAAATCATTGCAGACTGTGACTGCAGCCATGAAATTAAAATACGCTTGTTCCTTGGAAGAAAAACTATGACAAACGTAGACAGTGTATTAAAAACCAGGTATTACTTTGGCAACAAAAGTCCATATAGTCAATGCTATGGTTTTTCTAGTAGTCATGTATAGATGTGAGAGCAGATGAATAAAAAAAAAAAAACACTGACCACTGAAGAATTGATGCCTTTGAACTGTGGTGTTGGGGAAGACTCTTGAGAGTCCCTTGGACTGCAAGGAAATCAAGTCAGTCAATGCTAAAGGAAATCAACTCTGAATATTCAGTGGAAGAACTGACACTGAAGCTGAAGCTCCAATACTTTGCCCATCTGATGCAAAGAGCTGACTCACTGAAAAAGAGCCTGATGCTGGAGGAGTAGGGGCAACAGAGGATGAGATGGTTGGATGGCATCACTGACTTAATGGACAGGAGTTTGAGCAAATTCTGGGAAATAGGAAAGGACAGGGAAGCCTGGTGCGCTGCAGTCCATGGGGTCACAAAGAATCAGACACAACTGAGTGACTGAACAACAAATACTTTTATAAGAGAGGTTTTAATTATAATCTATAAATGACAAAACTCTGTAAAAGCAAAATAGCAAAATTTTTAAAATGGCAAAAAAGAGAGGTTTTAATGTTTAGATAGAAAAATTATATTGGAGTTTACACTGTCATATCAGTTTCTGCTGTACAGCAAAGTGGCATGACTACCTGTCACCTCAGAGCATTGAGTAGAGCTTACTGTGTTATACTGTACGTTCTCATTAGCTATCTATTTTATACACAGTAGTGTATATATGTCAACAGAATTTTTCAATAGAGATTTTTAAAGGTTATAGAACAATAGTACAATTTATCATAGATTCAGCTCAGTTCAGTCATTCAGTCATGTCCAGCTTTTTGTGACCACATAGACTGTGGCACACCAGGCTTCCATGTCCGTTACCATCTCAGAGACCATCAAGGCTATTTTGTGTGGATTGAGTTTGCATGGTCATTTTTACAGCCCCACACTACCATGTAAAGAAAGGACTTCCTGTATTCTCCTGATCTTTCACTGAGGTGTTCTGCTCACATAAGGCCTAACAGAAAAACAAAGCCCCATAAAGGATGCTCACAGCATGCACTGGAATGCAAATGAGGTTCACTGTCATGACCTGTGTTCATTGAACCTCTGCTTAGGGTTCTGACCTGGATACAGTTCAAAAATGTGAAAGAGGCAAATCAAAAATCATATTATGTTTTCAAGGAAAGAGTCTTTGGGATCTAAGTTGTCTATGACTGGAAGTTTGTAGGTTACCCCAAAACAAGATCTATGTATCTAAATGGAAGAGCTAAGCAGGTATTTGTAATTTCTACTCTGATTTTCACAAGATACCTGGGCTAAAGATAAATAACTAGGATTCACTGCCCTGCTAGTTATAGCCAAGATGATTAGCTACACGTAAAGTCTGCTTAAGAGAGTGACAGAGACTCTACTTTCTGTATCTTCTTTTAGCAACAGAACACAGACTATTTTGTTCTACATATCGTACATGGTTAGATGCTCAGGGTGGGGCCCCTTCCCTGTCACAGAACATAAATCCTTATTAGTCTAAAACTGCAAGGTTCAGGTATGAGCCTGGGTTGTAGCTCCTCCCACTGAAGTGAGAGCTGAGGGCTTGTGGGTGATGACAAGGGAGCAAGACACAAACGTGTCTATTTCTGCTAGTCAGATTATATCACATGACACCTGGGATTCAAAGTCAATTACAGGGCTTCCCTGGTGGTCCAGTGGGTAAGAACACCGCCTTGCAGTACAAGGGGTGCCAGTTCAATCCCTGGCCTGGGAAGATCCCATGTGCCCCAGAGCGGCTGGACCGATGTGTCCAATTACCGAGCCAGAGCTCTGGAGCTCATGCGCCCACAGCCTGTGCTCTGCGACAACAGAGGCCACTGCGAAGGGAGGCCCACATGGGCCAAAGAACAGAGATGGATGAAAACAGATAAATGAAAGACCAATAGAAGTGGCCCGCCCATCCCCTTCCCTCTCCAACCCCCACCCCCCCCAAAAAATAAAAAACAAAGTCAATTACAACCACAAGAGGACAAGCCTGAGAACTTCAGGTGGCTACCTGCTAAGGGGAACAGAAGAAGGAAGTTACCTGAGCTCCTAAATGAACCCACTTGGAACTGACAGATGTGAGGGTTTCTTGACATGGGAGAGGCATATCTTTATGATGCAAGCTGTCACTTGCAGTTGAAACATCCTAATACATCAGACAGGAACCTGATAAATGACAGAGACTGGAGGAGCCAGAGGAAGAGACAAGGACTTAGGGAGATGAGAACCACAAAGTCCCAAAGACGGGACTCAGGATGGGGATTTCAGGGGGCTCTCTGATCCGAAGACTTTTTAAGTTCATTGAAATATCATTGACAAATAAAATTGGAAGATATTTAAACTGCACATCTGATCCAAGATTTTTAAGTAGACAATCTGCTTTCTCTTACAAGTGTTAATGCCATTTCCAAATATAGACCTGGGTCAGCAAGGACTTAAGAGTCAAGTCAGAAGAAAAATCACAATCACTGCCTTAACCAGAGGGAGTCTGATATTTATTTTCTCTTTAAAAATCTTAGTTATATCTTCCAAGGCCCCCAAGCTGCTGACACATACAAAATGAAAACGAATAACTTGGCAGGTGGTAAAAAATGAACAAGCAGGGGCAACCAGCAACAACAGAAATAAGATAACCTGGAGCTTCAGTAATGCCAAAATGATCCACAACACAGCAGGAGATGATTATTAACAAAAAGGCACCAAGAAAGAACCAAATAGAATGGCTGAAAACTAGTCCCATCATGTTCTTGCTATTCGAATTAAATAGGACATGCCATCTGTATATAAGCAAGAAATGTCAGTGGGAAGATTCTGTTGTATGTGATTGAATTGGAATGTCAAGACAGCATCTTCTACTCAATAGTCTTAGAAACTAAGTAAAGGGTGTTTGTATAATGAATGCTTTGTAATTACGATGAGACAGTGCCTAGAGGCTGGGGTGGTACAAATTACTGCTCTGGACTTGTATTAGAGTTAGGTCAAGAAAGACAATTTTCTCCTCTCATCTCCAACTTCCAGAGAGCAAATTCATTAGGTAGAGATCAAGAGCTCTGACTGTGAGGTCTGACAAAACTGAACAATATCCGCCCTGCCAATATTAGTGGTATGGCCTTATGATCACAAAGTCTCTGAGCTTCAGCTTCCCCATGTGGAATTGTAACAGGAGCAATTATAACATAAGGTTATTAGAGATATTTAATGATCTTGTTCTTATAATACCATAAGTCAAAATGACAGAAGTAACTAATACGCATTAAACATTTATAATTTGGCAGACATTTGATTATAAGAAATGACAGAGACAAGACTTGGGTTGATCAGCAAGGTTAAGCCAGTGATGAGAAAATGCATCCTTCTGTTGATCATGTGGGGAAGGTGGTTTTTCTCTTAGATCAAGGCAAATTAAACAGTGGTTTTCATCAGGAAGACCAATCAAGTTGTTAGACAGACAAGGTATTAACTTCTATTGAGTAATTTGAGTGACCTTAGTTAATAAAACCTAAACTGCTCTCTCATTTTTTGTTTGAGTTCTCATATGTCTTTGTCTTAAGCATTGCCCTCTCCCCTACAGGATTCTGTAAGACATGTGTGTTCCGTAAATCAGTCTGACATCTCTTCCCTGCTTTGAGGGACTCCAAGCATTTCTGGTGAGGCTTCAGTTTACAATTCCTCCAAATCATGGCTATTGGGGGTTGGGGATGATGCGCAGGGGTGATAACCTAGTGTGATAACCTTATTTCACTTCTCTGATCCCAAGTAGGCAGTGACTCTGGGATTTTATAACCAGGTGTTCAGACAAAGAAGCCTTCTGCGCCCTGGGTAATAGGCTGTGACCCCTAGAACTGCTGTCATCCAAGACACATCTACTGGAAGGAAATAAATCTGCAGGAAGAAACAATGAAATCAACAAAGAGAAGCAGAAAGAAAGGCAGATCTGAGAGATAGGAAGTCTGGAGGATATTTATTCTTTAGGTTCTAAGACTCAGTCAGACCTCAGGCTGGCCTCTTCTCCATCCCTCCCAGCTACGGAAATCAACAAATTCTGTGTTTTGTTAGAGCTACTTTAATTTGAGCTCTGTCATCTTTAATCAAGAGTCTGGAGTAATATAGACAGGTACATGATTATTTAACTAAAAGAAAACTAACATTTTGAGGTGGAAAAACACGATGGAAAGCTACAGAATGAAAATATTTGATTTGCTGGAGAACATAGCTCCTCCTCCACAGATCCTTCATGAATCCCTCTGAGATTTCATGGGACAACTTTACCCTGTATGTGTGTACTTCCTCCTACCACCAAAGACTTGTGACTTTCCATAAAGAACTTTTTCTGTTTTCAGTCAGCCCTAAAAAAATCATTTGCTGGTGCCACAGTGCCAGTTGAGCAGTTGGTATCCAAAAGGCTCTCTTGGATAGTCAGAGTGCCTGTAGCCAATGTGAAGATATTTTGCTGACAGATTGTTTGAAGGGATTCAGTAGAAAGGTATGGGAGGAGAGACTTACCGGAAGCAGGGAGGGAGACCTGCAGCCAGGCGAAGGCAACCAAGAAGAGGTAATTGCTCGTGCTCAAGGCAGGCCAGAGGATGGAAATAAGAGGAAATAAGACACCAGGGACAGTCTTGAGCCTACCAACGACAGGACAGCTGGTTCCAGGGAAAAATCTGTCTTCAGACTTTCCATACATTTAAAAGAGCTGACTCATTTGAAAAGACCCTGATGCTGGGAAAGACTGAGGGCAAGAGGAGAAGAGGGTGGGAGAGGATGAGATGGTTAGATAACATCAATGACTTGACAGATATGAGCTGAAGCAAACTCCAGGAGATGGAGAAGGAAAGGGAAGCCTGGTGTGCTGCAGTCCATGGGGTCACAAAGATTCCGACATGACTTAGTGACAGAACAATACATTTATAGAGTGTTTGATTTGCTTTGTAGAGCCAGAAATAAAAGAGCTCTGGTTCCAAAGAGTCAGACATAGCATATATCTAAGATGAATTCCTTCAGTCCCTCAGAGCTCAGTCACCTTTCCAAACTTATTGGACCACTGATCCCTTTGTTTCCATTGTTGTTTCAGATAACATTATTAACTCTGACTGGTAAACATTAGGGCTAGCTTGTGTATGTGTGTGTGCTTAGTTACTCAGTCTTGTCTGACTCTTTGTGATCCCATGAACTGTCGCCCCCCCACCCCCTACCCCCGGGCTCCTTTATCCATGTGATTTTTCCCACAAGAATCCTGGAGTGGGTTGTCATTTCCTCCTCCAGGGCATCTTTACAATGCAGGGATCAAACCTGCATCACCCTGCATTGCAGGTAGACCCTTTACCACTGAGCCACCACACTATAAACCAACTACATTTCAGTTTAAAAAAAGAAACAAATCTTGATCTACTTTCTCCTGTTACGCAGCTGTACAGCCACCCACCATTTACTCAGTTTTCAGGCCACGCCCAATGGATTTCTCAAACTATCAGGTATATGTGCCCTCCCCCCACAAGTTTATAGTCCCTTTCAAAGGTAGACAAACCCACAATCCAGGATTTCCCTGGTGCAACAGATCAGAATCTGCCTGCCAAGGTAGGGGATGTGGGTTTGATCCCTGTCCCAGGATCAGAGAGAGCAGGAAGAAAATGCAGCCAGGCGAAGGCAACCAAGAAGAGGTAATTGCTCGTGCTCAAGGCAGGCCAGAGGATGGAAATAAGAGGAAATAAGACACCAGGGACAGTCTTGAGCCTACCAACGACAGGACAGCTGGTTCCAGGGAAAAATCTGTCTTCAGACTTTCCATACATTTAAAAGAGCTGACTCATTTGAAAAGACCCTGATGCTGGGAAAGACTGAGGGCAAGAGGAGAAGAGGGTGGGAGAGGATGAGATGGTTAGATAACATCAATGACTTGACAGATATGAGCTGAAGCAAACTCCAGGAGATGGAGAAGGAAAGGGAAGCCTGGTGTGCTGCAGTCCATGGGGTCACAAAGATTCCGACATGACTTAGTGACAGAACAATACATTTATAGAGTGTTTGATTTGCTTTGTAGAGCCAGAAATAAAAGAGCTCTGGTTCCAAAGAGTCAGACATAGCATATATCTAAGATGAATTCCTTCAGTCCCTCAGAGCTCAGTCACCTTTCCAAACTTATTGGACCACTGATCCCTTTGTTTCCATTGTTGTTTCAGATAACATTATTAACTCTGACTGGTAAACATTAGGGCTAGCTTGTGTATGTGTGTGTGCTTAGTTACTCAGTCTTGTCTGACTCTTTGTGATCCCATGAACTGTCGCCCCCCCACCCCCTACCCCCGGGCTCCTTTATCCATGTGATTTTTCCCACAAGAATCCTGGAGTGGGTTGTCATTTCCTCCTCCAGGGCATCTTTACAATGCAGGGATCAAACCTGCATCACCCTGCATTGCAGGTAGACCCTTTACCACTGAGCCACCACACTATAAACCAACTACATTTCAGTTTAAAAAAAGAAACAAATCTTGATCTACTTTCTCCTGTTACGCAGCTGTACAGCCACCCACCATTTACTCAGTTTTCAGGCCACGCCCAATGGATTTCTCAAACTATCAGGTATATGTGCCCTCCCCCCACAAGTTTATAGTCCCTTTCAAAGGTAGACAAACCCACAATCCAGGATTTCCCTGGTGCAACAGATCAGAATCTGCCTGCCAAGGTAGGGGATGTGGGTTTGATCCCTGTCCCAGGAAGATCCCATGTGTGCCTTTGTGCTCACCCTAGAGCCTGTACTCCACCAGAGAAGGCACTGCAATGAGAAGCCCACACACTGCAACAAAGAGTAGCCCTCAGCCACTGTAACTAGAGAAAACCCTGTGCACAGCAATGAAGACTCAGGGCAACCGGAAATAAAATTTAAAAGGAAGCTATTAATTAAAAAAATAAAACATAAACCAAGCAGAACCTGTAGAGTCTGTAAGATAAACACATTATGACATGGCCATAGACCCAGGAGCTGAGCTGATGTATTCAAGGAACAGGCAGCATCTGAGTCACATGCTGGCTTGTGACTCTTCCGACGCAGAGGCAGAACTTGCCACAGTGTTCCTTTCTAGACTTATTTCACTGTAGCTTGTAATTATGCATTGTCACTTTGATGACTGAGTGAATTAGTGAGGATGACATGAGGACCCAGCAAAGGCTGAGATGGGAACGCTTTATAAAAATAAACAGCCAGAAAAGATTGTGGGAAGTCACTGTCAGGAGTTACAAGTGGCAACCATCTGATGATGATTTAAACGACAATGTGCCCCGGAGTCTGTTTCTCCAGTCTGAGTCTTGTCTGTATTTGTATTTCCCTTTGAAATAGACACACTCCCTTCTCTCATAGGGTAACCAGTAGTGTCTAAGAGAGATGGCCCAGCTCCTCTATTTATTCTCTCATTTGAACATTTATTGAGTTCTAGTACATGTCAGGCATGGTATAGAGTATTAAAATAAACAAAGAACAAAAGAAAAACAAACACAAAATTCTGATGCATTACAGAATTTCAAATAAAGCAACTCGGTCTCAGACCCCATTCAAGGAAACTGAGAAATAAACATCTTGGGATCACATCCGCTTGTTACGTAGGCCTATGGCTGAATGCCGAGGCAGGTTAGAACAAGTCTTCAGGGTATGATAAGCAACAGTTTTCAGGCCACGCCCAATGGATTTCTCAAACTATCAGGTATATGTGCCTCCCCACAAGTTTATAGTCCTTTCAAAGGTAGACAAACCCACAATCCAGGATTTCCCTGGTGCAACAGATCAGAATCTGCCTGCCAAGGTAGGGGATGTGGGTTTGATCCCTGTCCCAGGAAGATCCCATGTGTGCCTTTGTGCTCACCCTAGAGCCTGTACTCCACCAGAGAAGGCACTGCAATGAGAAGCCCACACACTGCAACAAAGAGTAGCCCTCAGCCACTGTAACTAGAGAAAACCCTGTGCACAGCAATGAAGACTCAGGGCAACCGGAAATAAAATTTAAAAGGAAGCTATTAATTAAAAAAATAAAACATAAACCAAGCAGAACCTGTAGAGTCTGTAAGATAAACACATTATGACATGGCCATAGACCCAGGAGCTGAGCTGATGTATTCAAGGAACAGGCAGCATCTGAGTCACATGCTGGCTTGTGACTCTTCCGACGCAGAGGCAGAACTTGCCACAGTGTTCCTTTCTAGACTTATTTCACTGTAGCTTGTAATTATGCATTGTCACTTTGATGACTGAGTGAATTAGTGAGGATGACATGAGGACCCAGCAAAGGCTGAGATGGGAACGCTTTATAAAAATAAACAGCCAGAAAAGATTGTGGGAAGTCACTGTCAGGAGTTACAAGTGGCAACCATCTGATGATGATTTAAACGACAATGTGCCCCGGAGTCTGTTTCTCCAGTCTGAGTCTTGTCTGTATTTGTATTTCCCTTTGAAATAGACACACTCCCTTCTCTCATAGGGTAACCAGTAGTGTCTAAGAGAGATGGCCCAGCTCCTCTATTTATTCTCTCATTTGAACATTTATTGAGTTCTAGTACATGTCAGGCATGGTATAGAGTATTAAAATAAACAAAGAACAAAAGAAAAACAAACACAAAATTCTGATGCATTACAGAATTTCAAATAAAGCAACTCGGTCTCAGACCCCATTCAAGGAAACTGAGAAATAAACATCTTGGGATCACATCCGCTTGTTACGTAGGCCTATGGCTGAATGCCGAGGCAGGTTAGAACAAGTCTTCAGGGTAATGATCATAGCAACAGGCGACACTTACTGCTGAAGTATTGAGTTAAGCACTTCACCTGTGTTGTATTGAATTCTTATAACAACTCTTAGAAGTAGGTCTTATTATTAGCTCCCTTTTATGGATGGGGAAATTGAAGCACAAAGAGGTTAACTAACTTATCCAGGGTCACACAATTAGTGAGTGTCACATTTCAAACCAACACAGTCTGGCTTCAGAGTCTCTGCTCTAAGCTTTCAACCTCTTTGAAATGACCTGTCAGGTTGCCTTTCTACCAGTAGAAACCCATTTTCTATTTCAATTAATTCATCAAGAACAAGCTCATGATAATTTCAAGACACACATCTTTCTAGGCTTCAGGATGGCAAAAACAAGGAGGATGGTGCTGTAGTTGCTCTCTTGGCTCCTATGTGCTGGCTGGGCTGACAGGACACGTGGACAAAGCACCACTTACAGGCAAGACCTCCTAAGACACAACCGCATCGGATCACACAGTGGCCCAACTCCATGGTTAGTGCCTTTTACCAAGAGACTGAAAAGCAGCCTGTAATGACTGGCCCAAACTAGGCAGCACCTGGTATATTTTTAAAAATACTAGTAACCAACTCCACTAAAAATTGTAATTAGTCTGGCATACTTCATGAACCTCGGAGTCTTATGATCTATCTAGGTGATTTTAATGTGCCACAAAGAATGAGGATAACTTACCTGTCGTTTATTGTGTAGTGAATCAGAGTAAACAACTAGAGGGATCTGCCACATTACTACCTACTTTCACATAAATGTGCTCTCACATAACTTACCCATCTGAATAAAAGCTATCTAAGGTAGCTTTTATTCTACTCACTTAACAGGTGAGGGAATTGAGGAGCAGAGAAGAAAGCAACTTGTCTTGGGCAGAAATTACAAAGTACAGACATCCATCTGGGGCTGTCTGCCTCAGAGGGTTGTTCTCTTAACCACTCGCCTGTTATGCTTCCCTGCAGAAAGAAAGGACTCTCAAAGGAGGTGCCTCAAGGCTGTCCCCCGCAGTACGGACACAAGGTCAAGGAGACGGAGGGCAACATGTAAGAGGGATGGGCAGTCCGCAAAGTCCGGATGCTTCTGCGCATACATTCATACATATGGATACATGCACATGCTTCCAAGATGTTGAAATTTTCACTCGAGGGCTTAACAGATCATCTTAACTGTAGACCAAGCCATTTTGCCACTAACATTTTTGTTCTTCCTGTGACAAGGTCTGAAGAGAGGTGGGGGACTCAGGATATGTGAAAGGCTAGGTAGGGGAAGGTGAGGAATTCCTAGAATGCAGTAAGTGAAAGGCAAGTGAAGAAATGGGGCCCAGACATCCCAGCAGCTAAAATACTGGATATCTGGTCCTGGATTTACCCAGATGTCAATGCTGCTACCTTTATGATACAACTGTGTGTAAGGGAATATGCTATGCTCTTTACAAGATATTGATTTACTTAAGCCTCAAAGAAGCCCTATCAAATTCTTTTTTTTTTTTACGCTGGCACATCCAGTGCATCCATTTGACTTTTTTTTTTTTTTTAAGTTTTGGCCTCTTTTATTGGTCCTTCGTTTATTTATTTTCATCCATCTTAACTCCTTGGCCTGTGTGGGCCTCCCATCAGAGGGGCCACTCACAGTGGCCTCTCTCATCTGGGTGTAAAAACTAGTAACCAACTCCACTAAAAATTGTAATTAGTCTGGCATACTTCATGAACCTCGGAGTCTTATGATCTATCTAGGTGATTTTAATGTGCCACAAAGAATGAGGATAACTTACCTGTCGTTTATTGTGTAGTGAATCAGAGTAAACAACTAGAGGGATCTGCCACATTACTACCTACTTTCACATAAATGTGCTCTCACATAACTTACCCATCTGAATAAAAGCTATCTAAGGTAGCTTTTATTCTACTCACTTAACAGGTGAGGGAATTGAGGAGCAGAGAAGAAAGCAACTTGTCTTGGGCAGAAATTACAAAGTACAGACATCCATCTGGGGCTGTCTGCCTCAGAGGGTTGTTCTCTTAACCACTCGCCTGTTATGCTTCCCTGCAGAAAGAAAGGACTCTCAAAGGAGGTGCCTCAAGGCTGTCCCCCGCAGTACGGACACAAGGTCAAGGAGACGGAGGGCAACATGTAAGAGGGATGGGCAGTCCGCAAAGTCCGGATGCTTCTGCGCATACATTCATACATATGGATACATGCACATGCTTCCAAGATGTTGAAATTTTCACTCGAGGGCTTAACAGATCATCTTAACTGTAGACCAAGCCATTTTGCCACTAACATTTTTGTTCTTCCTGTGACAAGGTCTGAAGAGAGAGGTGGGGGACTCAGGATATGTGAAAGGCTAGGTAGGGGAAGGTGAGGAATTCCTAGAATGCAGTAAGTGAAAGGCAAGTGAAGAAATGGGGCCCAGACATCCCAGCAGCTAAAATACTGGATATCTGGTCCTGGATTTACCCAGATGTCAATGCTGCTACCTTTATGATACAACTGTGTGTAAGGGAATATGCTATGCTCTTTACAAGATATTGATTTACTTAAGCCTCAAAGAAGCCCTATCAAATTCTTTTTTTTTTTTACGCTGGCACATCCAGTGCATCCATTTGACTTTTTTTTTTTTTTTTAAGTTTTGGCCTCTTTTATTGGTCCTTCGTTTATTTATTTTCATCCATCTTAACTCCTTGGCCTGTGTGGGCCTCCCATCAGAGGGGCCACTCACAGTGGCCTCTCTCATCAGAGAGCACCGGCTCTGGGTGCATACACTTCAGAGCACTGGCTCATAATTGGATACACCAGTCCAGCCGCTCCACAGCATGTGGGATCTTCCCGGGCCAGGGATTGAACCTGGGCCTCTTGCACTGCAAGGCAGACTCTCCACTCACAAGACCATCAGGGAAGCCTCAAAATTCTCTTTTTTATCCCCATTTTACAGATGAAGAACTGAGGCAGCAGGAAGTTAAGCGCCTTGCCCAATATCACACAAGTGCCTTGGCCAAGATCACAGTTATTAAAGAGCGGGACTGTGATTTTGGTTCCAGCACTTCTTAATGACAACAACAGTAGCTCTCACCGTACTTCCTCCACCAGAGCCTGATATTTCACACCTACTATCTCATGAACTCCTGACTCTTACCATGAAATTGACTCTACTGTTACTATGGTCATTTTACATAAGAGAAAATTGATTATTAAATACCTCAGGCTGGATTTATTGCTGTTTTGGAAGAATTAAGGCAGGGGCTGGGCCCATCTTTGTGTAAGTGATGAGGGGAGAATATAGTAGAAAGGAGGAGCAATTTTGAGGCACAATTTTTTTTCCAGCTTCATTCACTTTATTTTTGTCATATAAAATTATGAGGTGGCTATAGCTGGAGCCTGGGACCTCTGCACGGAGACTGCTGTAAGTCTTCCCAAGATGGTCAGTGAATTCCTGATACAGAGACTTGGTGAACACAGTCTCTTTCCAGAGATCAAGGGTGAGATAACTAACTGTAGGTCTTGAAAATGGCATCGAAAGTGACCTTGGAAAAGTTTCCCAGGTGGTGGTGCAGCCTCTAGTGGAGGTATAGCAGTCATTGATGCTGGCCATCATCAGGAGCTTCTTGGGCACAGGAGCCAAGATGATGCCGTTGGCCCTGGGGGTAGGGATGAGGTGCACCAGCACCAAGCCACAGTGGTTGGCCACCTTGCACAAGATGATGTGGGTTTGCCAATCTTGTTCCCCCAGTAGCCTCAGTGTACTGGGACAATGGAGAGCTTGGTCAGGATGAGGACCCATCAGATGGTGGTAGCTATCTCCTTACCGCCTTCACACCCAAGCCAACGTGTCCATTGTGTCCCGATGGCAACAAATGCCTTGAATCTGGTCCACAGGCTGGCAAGGGTCTGCTTTTGCATGAACATAATCTTCAAGACCTTGTCCTTGAGGGATGCTCCAAGGAAAAAGTCGATCATCTTGGATTCATTGATGGTCAGAGAGAAGAGGTAGATCTCCTCCAAGGACCTGATCTTCATGTCTTTAAGCAGGCGGCCCAGCTTGGTAATGGGGAGCCACTCCTTGTCTTTGACCTTGCCTCCACGAGCTCCATGGCCCCTGCCCCGGCCTCAACCCTGGTTGCAACCCTGGCTCACCCAAAACCTCCACAGCCACCCACTCCAGGGCTCCCAGGGCACCCAGGCACTCCAGGCATCATCCACCGTTTGGTGTTTCTACCAAGAAGAAGCTGAGGCAAAATTCTGAGATCTGCCAAGAAACCTAAAGAGGCATCCTGAGAGAGAGGTGCAATTAGACTTGGTTTTGGGGAATCAACAGCATTCACTGAGGCTCTTTGGGAGGTCTTACAAGAGGACACCACTCCTGGAAATCATAGTGGATTGAGGCTGGGCAATATTTATTGGGTGTCATAGGAAAGGTGCCTTCTTGGAGTCTTAGAGCTTGGATTCATTCAGCAAATTTTTTTGTTTTTGTTTTTGTTTGAGAGGAAAGTAAAGTTTATTAGAGTGGGGGAAGGGAGAGTCACTGCCAGTATAGTGGGCCGGTTTAAGGTGAATCAGCATGGAAGATGCTGCTAGAACAGTGGATCGGCTCAAAGCAGAACTGACGCTATCAGAACAGCAGGTCAGCTCAAAGAGAACCAGCGTTAATCCAGGGGTCTTTGATCATTCAGCAAATATTTCTGACCCTCTTCTAATGTCCAGAAACTGTTCTAGGAATTTGGAGTTTGTTGGTGAACTAATGAGACAAAGGGCATGCATCTTTAAGAATCACATGTTCTAATGAATGAGCAGCTTCTTGGCAGCAAAGTACAGATGAAAGATCCCCATCTCTAGGGAACCTGAAAGAAGGGTTGTTGTTGTTTAGTTGCTAAGTCATGTCTGACTCTTTTGCGATCCCATGGGCTATAGCCTCTCTCTGTGGAATTTCCCAGGTAAAATACTGGGGCAGGTTGCCATTTCCTTTTCCAGGGGCTCTTCCTGACCCAGGAATCGAACCTGTGTCTCCTGCACTGCAGGCAGGTTCTTTACCACTGAGCCACCAGGGAAGTCCATGAATGAAGGGTTAAGAGACTTTAATTCCAACATGCCCTACACTGAAGCCTTCCATTCATTCTGTGGGTCTGTTTTCCCTTCTGTAAACTGGAGGGTATTCCTACCTGACCTAAACAGTGGGAAAAGAGGAAGATAACAAGTACATGATCAAAAAGAAAGCAGAGTGTAGTCACAAACAACAAATTCGCCTCCTGCTTTAAACTCACTTTTCCAAAAAGTTTTATGTAATTGCCAATATTATCACCCAAGAGCGGGTGAAGACATGCTGCCTGTTATTCTTCATTTGAGCTCCAGGACTCCTGCTCTCCGGAGGAGCCTAGCAGATGATTAACAAGTTGTCTGATGAATATGCAACATGATTCTGTCTTAATAAGTTTCGCAGCTGTTGGAAACTTGACAAGGAAAACAAAGCCATAGAAATGTGTGATGTGGAAAAACTGCCTGCCACCCCCAGAGCCCCCCCAGATGGGGGTCTCCCAGTCACAAATGGGCCTGGGTTTTTCCAGAGATACACCATGTCCTGCTGGTGGGACACACCCATGTAGTCAAGGGTACCCACTCTGAAAGCATCTTCTTTCCCTAAATGCCTTGTCTCCTTAGCCATCTGTCTCTAACTTCTCAATAGACAGATAAACACACGCACCATTTTTCCCTATCAAATCACAAGTAGGAAATGCTTCGTAGGGACAGGCACAATAGCCTGAGCTAGGAAAGACTTGAGTTAAAATCCTGACTTCTCCACTTACCAGCTGCTCAGTCTTGGCAATTCATTTAATCTTTTTGAGTTTCAGGGTCATCCTTAATAGACGGGAGTGCTAACATCTGTCTTACGCTGTTGTGATAAGGACTGTGTGTAGAGAGAGCTCAACATTCTGTGGGTGTTTCATAAGCCATAGTGATTACGTTCATTAATATCAACATCATATTACCATTTCAAATAAGAAGAGATCAAAGCCTCCTTCTGAGTTTCTATGGACTTTTTTTGGGTTTTTTAAAAGGTTGCCATTTCCTTTTCCAGGGGCTCTTCCTGACCCAGGAATCGAACCTGTGTCTCCTGCACTGCAGGCAGGTTCTTTACCACTGAGCCACCAGGGAAGTCCATGAATGAAGGGTTAAGAGACTTTAATTCCAACATGCCCTACACTGAAGCCTTCCATTCATTCTGTGGGTCTGTTTTCCTTCTGTAAACTGGAGGGTATTCCTACCTGACCTAAACAGTGGGAAAAGAGGAAGATAACAAGTACATGATCAAAAAGAAAGCAGAGTGTAGTCACAAACAACAAATTCGCCTCCTGCTTTAAACTCACTTTTCCAAAAAGTTTTATGTAATTGCCAATATTATCACCCAAGAGCGGGTGAAGACATGCTGCCTGTTATTCTTCATTTGAGCTCCAGGACTCCTGCTCTCCGGAGGAGCCTAGCAGATGATTAACAAGTTGTCTGATGAATATGCAACATGATTCTGTCTTAATAAGTTTCGCAGCTGTTGGAAACTTGACAAGGAAAACAAAGCCATAGAAATGTGTGATGTGGAAAAACTGCCTGCCACCCCCCAGAGCCCCCACAGATGGGGGTCTCCCAGTCACAAATGGGCCTGGGTTTTTCCAGAGATACACCATGTCCTGCTGGTGGGACACACCCATGTAGTCAAGGGTACCCACTCTGAAAGCATCTTCTTTCCCTAAATGCCTTGTCTCCTTAGCCATCTGTCTCTAACTTCTCAATAGACAGATAAACACACGCACCATTTTTCCCTATCAAATCACAAGTAGGAAATGCTTCGTAGGGACAGGCACAATAGCCTGAGCTAGGAAAGACTTGAGTTAAAATCCTGACTTCTCCACTTACCAGCTGCTCAGTCTTGGCAATTCATTTAATCTTTTTGAGTTTCAGGGTCATCCTTAATAGACGGGAGTGCTAACATCTGTCTTACGCTGTTGTGATAAGGACTGTGTGTAGAGAGAGCTCAACATTCTGTGGGTGTTTCATAAGCCATAGTGATTACGTTCATTAATATCAACATCATATTACCATTTCAAATAAGAAGAGATCAAAGCCTCCTTCTGAGTTTCTATGGACTTTTGTTGACTTTCTTGTCCGGCATCCATTCCTTCCTTTTCTGAAAACAGGATAACCAGTATGCCAATAATCCTGTTTCCTTAGTTCATGGGAAGAGGACAGAAGTGACCCTACAAACCCCTGGCCACAGAGACCAGTTTTCGCAAAGGCATGTGACCCTATCCAAGCTGAAGAGCTGCAATCCTCTGACTTCAGTTGGAACTATTAGAAAAAAGGAGTTTTCATTTTGTCTGGACTTCAGCTCAGGAAAAGACAGACCTGTGTTTGCGAGAAGCACAAGGAGAGAGAGTGGCTGAAACCAACAAAAGAAAGCAAAGCTGAGAAACAGACTGTCTTCATGACACTACCTGAGGTCCTGCATTGAGCTGTGTCTGAGGCCGTAGAACATTCAGGTGCAGGAGGAAACACACTCATGGTGATTTAAGCCAATGGGACTGAACGTGACAGGCGTGAAAGTGAAAGTGTTACTTAGTTGTGTCCAACTCTGTAATCTCACGGACCAGGTTTCTTGGTCTATGGATTTCTCCAGACAAGGATACTGGGGTGAATAGCCATTCCCTTCCCCAGGGGATCTCCCTGACCCAAAATCAAACCCACATCTCCTGAGTCTCCTGTATAGAAAGTGATTCTTTACTACTGAGCCACATGGGAAGCCCTAGCAGGCTTGGTCACATGCAAACTAAATAGTCCTCATTTGGTGTATTTTACTGTATATAAAATTCTAACAGTAGAAACATATTTTTAAGTCAACATTTTTTTCTGTGCTCCATGCAACTTAACATATATTCCCAGGAATAATTCTTATTGCCGTTTCTACCAAGACATTTCTATGTAACTCATTTTGGGGCCATAAATGTGGCCCAAGTGCTAAAAACAGCAGGTTCACACCACCTCCTACACAGTATCTGTGATCTGACACAGTCTCACATGTTCAATAGAGATGTTAATTGATGCATCTTCCTCTAAGCTCTGTGGGTTTTTAATGTCTTTACAGACTACACATTCAGTTTCAGATACGGTCCAAATTCCTTTAACCATTTTCAATTTTTTAAAAAGAAGAGATCAAAGCCTCCTTCTGAGTTTCTATGGACTTTTGTTGACTTTCTTGTCCGGCATCCATTCCTTCCTTTTCTGAAAACAGGATAACCAGTATGCCAATAATCCTGTTTCCTTAGTTCATGGGAAGAGGACAGAAGTGACCCTACAAACCCCTGGCCACAGAGACCAGTTTTCGCAAAGGCATGTGACCCTATCCAAGCTGAAGAGCTGCAATCCTCTGACTTCAGTTGGAACTATTAGAAAAAAGGAGTTTTCATTTTGTCTGGACTTCAGCTCAGGAAAAGACAGACCTGTGTTTGCAGAAGCACAAGGAGAGAGAGTGGCTGAAACCAACAAAAGAAAGCAAAGCTGAGAAACAGACTGTCTTCATGACACTACCTGAGGTCCTGCATTGAGCTGTGTCTGAGGCCGTAGAACATTCAGGTGCAGGAGGAAACACACTCATGGTGATTTAAGCCAATGGGACTGAACGTGACAGGCGTGAAAGTGAAAGTGTTACTTAGTTGTGTCCAACTCTGTAATCTCACGGACCAGGTTTCTTGGTCTATGGATTTCTCCAGACAAGGATACTGGGGTGAATAGCCATTCCCTTCCCCAGGGGATCTCCCTGACCCAAAATCAAACCCACATCTCCTGAGTCTCCTGTATAGAAAGTGATTCTTTACTACTGAGCCACATGGGAAGCCCTAGCAGGCTTGGTCACATGCAAACTAAATAGTCCTCATTTGGTGTATTTTACTGTATATAAAATTCTAACAGTAGAAACATATTTTTAAGTCAACATTTTTTTCTGTGCTCCATGCAACTTAACATATATTCCCAGGAATAATTCTTATTGCCGTTTCTACCAAGACATTTCTATGTAACTCATTTTGGGGCCATAAATGTGGCCCAAGTGCTAAAAACAGCAGGTTCACACCACCTCCTACACAGTATCTGTGATCTGACACAGTCTCACATGTTCAATAGAGATGTTAATTGATGCATCTTCCTCTAAGCTCTGTGGGTTTTTAATGTCTTAAGATATACAGACTACAATTCACAGCAATTCGTAGGCACTAATGTTTGGTTTCAGTTTCTGAGATTGTTATTTTAAAATGTGGGGATCTTCCAGGAAACATTAAGGTTTTGTTTATATGCAAACTACAGTTTAATTCTGCAAATTGTAAGAGTTTCATGGAACTCTTTTGAAGGGAATCCACATATAATAACCACCATCAGGCTCCTATCTTTTTTTTTTTTTAAGTTTTATTTATTTATTTATTTGTGGGGGGTTGGGGAGGGAGGAGGGCAGGTGGGCCACTTCCATTGGTCTTTCATTTATACAGTTTAATCCATCTTTGTTCTTTGGCCCATGTGGGCCTCCCATCGCAGCAGCCTCTGTTGTCACAGAGCACCGGCTCTGGGTGCATGCGCTCCAGAGCTCTGGCTCGGTAATTGGACACATCTGTCCAGCCGCTCCGCGGCACGTGGGATCTTCCCAGGCCAGGGATCGAACCGGCGCCCGTTGCACTGCAAGGCGGTGTCCTTATCCACTGGACCACCAGGGAAGCCCAGTCTCCTATCTTTAAGCTTGTTGACATATGGCCAAATGTGCTTCATCATTATACTTTAGTAAAGCACTATTTGTGTTTTGCATTTCTCATTAACTGGTTTTCTTTCAGCTTATTAAAACTTGGGCAAAGTCAATGGGAAGTGTATATACCCAAGTCATATATGGAGATGCTGCGGGTGAGTGAAGGCCAACAGGGAACCACAAAGGCTGTGAGTATGCAAAAGGGTGAAGCGCTGTCCACTTCCATCAGGATGGGAACAATCGAATGGCATTGTGCTTGCTACTCAGTTTTGGGTTCTGAGGGCAATCCACGTTATTCGTGGTGTGTACAGACTGTTCTCCGTTATAGCTAATTAATGCCCTGTGTCCTAGTCTACATGAATAACATATATTCCCAGGAATAATTCTTATTGCCGTTTCTACCAAGACATTTCTATGTAACTCATTTTGGGGCCATAAATGTGGCCCAAGTGCTAAAAACAGCAGGTTCACACCACCTCCTACACAGTATCTGTGATCTGACACAGTCTCACATGTTCAATAGAGATGTTAATTGATGCATCTTCCTCTAAGCTCTGTGGGTTTTTAATGTCTTAAGATATACAGACTACAATTCACAGCAATTCGTAGGCACTAATGTTTGGTTTCAGTTTCTGAGATTGTTATTTTAAAATGTGGGGATCTTCCAGGAAACATTAAGGTTTTGTTTATATGCAAACTACAGTTTAATTCTGCAAATTGTAAGAGTTTCATGGAACTCTTTTGAAGGGAATCCACATATAATAACCACCATCAGGCTCCTATCTTTTTTTTTTTTTAAGTTTTATTTATTTATTTATTTGTGGGGGGTTGGGGAGGGAGGAGGGCAGGTGGGCCACTTCCATTGGTCTTTCATTTATACAGTTTAATCCATCTTTGTTCTTTGGCCCATGTGGGCCTCCCATCGCAGCAGCCTCTGTTGTCACAGAGCACCGGCTCTGGGTGCATGCGCTCCAGAGCTCTGGCTCGGTAATTGGACACATCTGTCCAGCCGCTCCGCAGCACGTGGGATCTTCCCAGGCCAGGGATCGAACCGGCGCCCGTTGCACTGCAAGGCGGTGTCCTTATCCACTGGACCACCAGGGAAGCCCAGTCTCCTATCTTTAAGCTTGTTGACATATGGCCAAATGTGCTTCATTATTATACTTTAGTAAAGCACTATTTGTGTTTTGCATTTCTCATTAACTGGTTTTCTTTCAGCTTATTAAAACTTGGGCAAAGTCAATGGGAAGTGTATATACCCAAGTCATATATGGAGATGCTGCGGGTGAGTGAAGGCCAACAGGGAACCACAAAGGCTGTGAGTATGCAAAAGGGTGAAGCGCTGTCCACTTCCATCAGGATGGGAACAATCGAATGGCATTGTGCTTGCTACTCAGTTTTGGGTTCTGAGGGCAATCCACGTTATTCGTGGTGTGTACAGACTGTTCTCCGTTATAGCTAATTAATGCCCTGTGTCCTAGTCTACATGATAGCTACATATATATCCATCCAGTTCCTGAAAGGTATCTTCACTGATTCCAAGTTTGGACAATTATTAATAAAGCTGTCATAAATATTTGTGTGCACATTTTGTATGGATATAAATTTCCAACTCCTTTGGGCAAATCTCAAGAATCACTATACTGGATTCTATAGCAATAGCATATTTAGTTTTGTAAGAAACTGCCAAGCTGTTCTCTGACACCATTTTGCATTCCCATTAGCAGTAAGTGAGGGTTCCCATTCTACATCATTGCTGGCATATAGTGTTGTTAGTGTTTTGGATTTTAGACATTCTAGATAATGCCGTAATATCTCATTATTTTAATTTGCAATTCCCTAATGATCTATAATGATGAACATCTTTTTCCTGTTTATTTACCTTCTATAGATTATCCTTGGTGAGGTGTCTGTTTGGATCTTTTGCCTGTTTTTAAATTGGATAGTTCACTCTTTATTGTTGACTTTTAAGAGTTCTTTATATGTTTTGGATAAGGCCTTTAGCAGAGATGTCTTTTAACTCAATCACTTTCTAAACAGATAAGAGTATATTTCACCTTACTTGTGAATTCAATGGGGGTATCGCTATCATTTCAACATTAAAATAATGTGAGTTATAGGTTTTAGAGGAATAATTCTTTCATTGTGGAAGAAATCTGTATTTAAATTCCCAAGTTACTGAATATATAGCTTATAACAATACATATGTATATTGAATTACATGTCTTATCATTTCTCTTTTGACTTATTAATGTGGATTGACTTTTATTAATAGAGTCTTACTACAATTTTTATACTTCTGGAATAAATCACAAAATATACATTTAATATACATAAATATAGTAATGAATATACATAATATACAGTAATAAGTTATATAGGTTGATTTGCCCTACTCTCATGTTTTAGTAATAGATTTAAACCCATAAAAAGAACTAGTAAAATTTCTTTATATTCTATAATAGCCCACACTGTATGAAATATATCACTTTTCTTGAATTTGAAAAATACTGGTTTTATAAAATTTTGGCCTCTTTCATTGGTTTTTTATTTATTTATTTTCATCCATCTTTATTCATGGGCCTATGTGGGCCTTCCATGGCAGTGGCCTCTCTCATTGCCGAGCACTGGCTCTGAGCACATGTACTCCAGAGCACTGGCTCATAATTGGACACACTAGTCCAGCCATTTTGCAGCACGTGATATCTTCCCAGGCCAGGGATCAAACCGGTGCCCCTTGCATTGCAAGGCAGACTCTTTACTCACTAGATCACCAGGGAAGCCCCCAAAAATATTACTTTTAAGAACAAAATAATTTTATCTGCATCAATTTTTACCTCCTGCTTCCTATTTGTTTTTTTATATAATTTCTTATACTTAGCATTTAGCTTATTTTCATTTCATATTGTTTAAAAATAAAATGAATTAAGGAAAAGAATTTGCTTCTGAGTTTAACTTTGACTATTATTAAGTTTGAAATTTTATATTATTTATTTTTACTTTTCTCTTTGACCAAGTTTATAATATTTGCATTTTCCAAATGGGTAATTTAAAAAATATGTTAATAAGTTTAATATTAAAATATGTTTGTTAATAATATTTTTTATATTATTTCCATTAGAATAGTAAATTATTGCCTGAAAGAGGAACATACAGGATGTCCCTGGTCGTCCAGTGGCTAAGACTCTGTGCTCCCTATGCAGGGAACCCGAGTTCAGTCCCTGATCAGGGAACTAGATCCCACATGCTGCAATAAAACCTGATGCAGCCAAATAAATATTTTTTCAAAAGAAAGAAGAACATATTATCTCTTTGATTTATGATTATTTTTGGAATCATTTGAAAATTTTTTATGATCTGCACACATACAGTTTACATTGGTAAGTGCTTTACTGAAACTTGAATACAAAAAAGGTACATTCTTTCTAGAGCACAAAGTCTGGTATATGTTTATTAAATTAACCTTAAAATTTTATTTTTCCAAATCTCTACCTTTTTACTGTTATCTCTTGGCTTTCCAAATGAAATAACTGTGTGCCAAACTACCTACTTCATTTTCATCTTTGTCATTTTCTCCTTGTGTTCTTATTAGCTTTTGCTTTAAGTATGTTGATATCATAATGTTTACCAGTTGCCATCCTTTTGCCTTTTTTATATGCATTATATGCATTTTAAGATAAATTCTCTTCTATACCAAGGATTAGATTTTTCCCAGGTATCAAATCAGCCCTTGGCTATTTCTAATAGAGGATTCAAATTCTGCTATTGCAATTTTAATTTTATTTAAATTTATTCAA
Organism: Tragulus kanchil; assembly: GCA_022376925.1. Taxonomy (NCBI): domain Eukaryota; kingdom Metazoa; phylum Chordata; class Mammalia; order Artiodactyla; family Tragulidae; genus Tragulus; species Tragulus kanchil. The sequence continues at coordinate 128,712,055 of JAIOJX010000005.1, read as the reverse complement.
CTTCCTTTTGTTTCTTCCTATCTCTTGTCTGAATGAAAAAATAAATGTAACATGTTTTGAATAGTGCCTGGCACAACAAATGTTAACTATTGTTACTGACATTTATTATTATTTTTTGGCAGAGCATCTTTTACAGAGAACAGCATATTTTAGAGCTATAAGGGATCTGCTTGTCTAAAATTGATACAATTCCTTGTGTTTCATGAATGCCCTCTATCTAGGCTACTAGAAAGCAATACTCTCCTTTTTTGTCATAGGAAGCTCCATGGAACTCTGCAACATTCTGTTTTTCCATCTTAAACTGTTTCTCCAAGCCTGATGTTGGCCCTTAAACAAGCTGGGTGTGTTCTCTTTGGTGCTATTCACTGGATCACTATGTTTTTAGAGTCTCCCACCAAATCTTAACTTGGAGGACTGGATGATATAAACTGCATTTTTCAGTTCAGGGAATCTATCAGCCAGGATGGGAAGGATAGGAAGGACCTGGAATCTTAGATTGGCTACTGTTGGGAAAGCCCTAAGCCATTTCTTCATCACTTATGATGAGGTAACATTTTTCGGCTGTTTCGAGGTCTGGTGTTTTTGCCAGGGTCAACCTGCAGCCCTGCCCACCCAACTCTGTTACCCATTTACATCTTATCCTCTCTCCTGACTGCTGTGGGGACCCTGGCACCTCCTGCGGCCCTCACTTTGAAGGCTGCTAATCTGTATTGTCAAAAAGCAGTTCAAGACCCACATTTTATGCCACAGCCTCCCCTTCCTCTTAAAAACTAGGGGTTCTTAGCAGAGGTTTTCTACTTGATTCTTATTGGGGGTTGATATCAAGGAGTCCATTGTGGTGTTATCCATTTTGTGCAGGAGAGTTCCAGTTCATGTTTATTATAAACCAATTAATGCCTGTTGATTATTTTAGTGCCTCCTTTCATTCTCAGAAAGTGTCCCTCCTTGGGATACAGATTACATAATTTTCATATGGGTGATCAAAATAGATGAGCTTGCACAGGAGGTGGCTTTGTAAAGAAAGAGCAGATTCTCTCTGCAAAGGACACAGATCTTGCATAATAAAGTAGTAAATTTTTCGATACAAGGGTGAGAATCCAGTGAGGTTTGTGAGAGTACGTGCCAAGGACTCTATTCATGTTAGGTCATGTCTCTCTGTTCCATTTGTTTGGAAGCTTTTTCTCAGAATCAACACATCCCCTTGAGAAACTGTATCAGAGTTTGTACTCGGAAAGCAACATTTCTAACACAGAGAACTTCATGTTCAGAGGCCATCTCCCTCTGCTCAGCCTCACTCATCTGCTTGTTACTAATTACTTAGGCTCTGGAACACTACAACTGACACACACCTGTAGCTGACCAAAAAGGCCGAGGCAGCCATAGTAAGATGCCAGCCAGTTCAAGCCTGAGCAGTAGGCAGCAACAAAAATAATTAGGTTCAGAATAAGTGTAAAACCTGAAGGGTAATAACGTATTCCATGTTCCATAAGATTACCAGACAGTCAGTGATCGTGAAGCAGCTCCAGTCTGCTAGCCAGGCTAACAAATTAGAGTGGGAGCCATTTTGCTCAGCAAATAATGAGCAGGCATATTTGAAAACATGCTAGTTCTGCTATTTTCTAGGTAGATTTCATGCTTCCAGTCATCCTCCAGCAGAGGTAGGCTGGGACCTTAAAGAGGACCACACTATCCTCCCAACATCTGAAGGCCTACCTAAGTAGGAAGCCAAGTTGGCAGGTAGAAACAAGGTTTAGGCTTTGTAAGACACTACATGCTGGGAGAAGGGAACCAGGATACAGGGCATTCTATCCCACTGGCTTTTTTTTGCCTTTCACTTCATTACTGGGGATAGAAACCACCATCCACATTTTGCTTTCCATCAACTAGATGAGGAAAGGAGGTGACCATTGGCTTCAGTCTTACCCTTCACCACCAGGAGATCTGGCCTCCACCACTCCTTGTAAGAGCAGTGCCAAGAACATGAGAGTTGAATCTAGACAGACCTGGGTTCAAATCCTTGCTTTGCCACTTAATAACTGCATGGCCTTAAAACTGTACCTGCTGTCTCTCTGCCTCAGTTCTCCCTTCTGTAAAAAGAGGAAAATGCTACATTTCTCATAGTATTAGTATGAGACAGTAAAGAAATGGCACTTACAAAGGGCTTAGCTCAGGCACCGGTACTTAATGGCGTCTAAAATGGCCTTTATCATATTTGTGGAATGAGGGAATCACTGAAGTTATGAGTGAATAAAATGGAATTAGAGTTGGGAGTGAAATGAATGAGTGAATAATAATTGAGTGATTACTCTGAGTCAGGCACTGTGCTAGGTGTTGGGGGAAAAAGGATGACCAAAATTCAGATGTCATTCACACTGTCATGGACTACCTGGTGTATGGGAGTTAGAACTTAGCTTTTAAAGGAAATACAGCCCTGACAGGATGCACTTTCTAAAATGGAGTTAAAGGTTCCATAAGAACATGAGACAAGGAAACTTGATCTCAGGGAAAGTTTTTCTGAACAAGAGCCAGTTCCAGAAATGTGATTTCAGACCTGAGGGATGAGAGACTCATGAAGGGTAAACATCCTAGGAGAAAGGACAGCATGTTTGGAAACCCTGTGATAGAAGGAAATACTGCATGGTCAAGGAACCAAATAGGCCAGTTGTGCATCTTGGAGGTATTCAACTGGGCAACAGGATTCATGGAATTGAAAGTCAGCAGGAAGCACCAGCACCTCAAGGCCATCTCTATGCTCTCAGCACAAGGGCCTAGATGAGTTCACAAAGGAAATCAAAAATGAATAGAGGGTTAGTAAGCAACTCAGGAGAATATGGTTTCAGTGTATTTTAGTTACTATTTCTGTATAACAAACAGCCCCAAAATGTAGCAACTTGAAACAACCACTATTCTGCTGATGATTTGTGGGCTGGGAGTCTGCAAAGGGCTTGGCTCAGCAGTTCTCATTTGGGGTCTCTCATGTAGATACAATGAGATGTCAACTAGGAGTGTGGTTAATTGAAGGCTCAACTGGGTTGGATATGCAGGTGGTTCGCTGGTGTTTGTCGGCGGACACTAGTATCAGCTGGGGACTTAGCTGGAATGGTTGACTAGAATATCTACAAAGGGCTGCTCCAACCTAAGCTTCATAAATTACACATGGTTTTGTCCAGAGCGAGTGTCCCCAGAGATGCAGGAAAAACCCATTATCACCTAGCCTCAGAAGTCACATAGCATAACTTAATCTACACTCCACCAACTGAATCAATCACAGAGTCAATCAGATTCTAGGAGGGGACACAGACCTCACCTCTTCACGTGAGGAGTATAAAATGCTTCAGTCAGGTTTTCAAACCACCACATATAAGGAAAAAATATGATGACCTCTTTCAATTGTTGATACAAGCTCAATCACAATCATATGTGGGAGGAAAATAAAAGGACATCACCATTATCTTTCACCTACACACTGCTCAAGACACATCAGTGCTAAATTGGCTTTCATTATTCATGTGTATATATTTTGCATCCTCTATAAACTGTAAAGAGTTGCTTTCTACTTTAGTCCCCAAAGTATCTCACACAGAGTGAGCTCAAGTGAAGTCTCAACAAATATGGTACTTATTAGTATCCTTAGGTCTCAGTCCCAGAAATTCTTGAACCAGAGGCTGGATCATCATAGTCTATGTCTTCCATGGCCTGGAACATCCCCTGGGCTATATGGGAGTTCAACACCTATTTAAGAAACCAAACCAAAACAAACCAAAAGTCAAAACTGCTCCAGTGGAAAGACGTTTGAGGAGAGGAACAATGACCACACCATCCTCAGAAGTTCTCATTTTTGAGAACTTTTCGGATGTATCCATAAATGCTGAAGAACTCTATCCCTGGTCAACGGTTAGAATCTTCTAGAAAGATGATGATCAGATCCAGATTTCATTCAGTGTTTATTGGGGAACCACAACATTCCCTTGCCCTGGGGGAAATCCATTCCTCCTTCTTGACAGACTCCTGAGGCAGTAGCTGGTGGCTACTATATTACACATCCTAAATACCGAATTTCTAGGTGCGTCAGAGCAGGTTGCTTTATTTAGACAGCAAACACTCCTCTTGGTTAGAGATTCTGAAAATAATGCAATCTATTTTCCTTCCTCCTAGCTATTTTCCATTCTTACATAACATGGGTTCTACAAAGCTCTGGCCAAGCCAGGAAACAGAAAGCAGCAGTCAGCATGCATCTAATGTACTCAGGACCAGGGAGCCAAGGCTCTGTGCCAAGGGACTCTGGCTTTGCTGAATACCTTGGCTCAACAAGTGCAGGAAAAACAGGCACCTCAGATGAGTTTAAGACCATCAAACAGAGGGATGAACAGTCAGTGTAGATGGAAGCTTAAGTCATAAAGAATGCTGGTAATTTGAAGAATGAACTTCTTTGGCTCATGTTTCCTGGGAGAGGGAAAAATTTAGCCAGAGAAATCTGCTGTCAAGTTGAGAATCTTTCATCCTGGCCTCTTTTCCTAGCTCTCTCTTTGGCATGTCATTGTCTTCTTGAAGTGATTGTCTGCAGGTGTCTTTCTGAGTGAATGCCTGACCTCTTCTGAAAGTTCATTGACTAGTTGAGGAAAGCATGAGAAGTCTAGAGGGCTTCTTAACAGATTGGAAGTGTTTTTTATCCACTCAGGAACCAAACAGCTTGGAGCTTCTCCACTGCCTTCTGTTAATATAAGGGGGGAAATTTTTTCTTCTACTCTCTTAGGATCAATGGCTGGTTTTGAAAATTAAACTAGCAGATTGACAGAAGAAAAGGATACAAACTTATTTAATATAAATTGTCTGTGACATGGGAGCCTCCACAAGGAAATGAGATTTTCCCCCAAAACAGATCTAAATATTTTATGCTTGGTTTGATGAAGAGTATGGGATTCCCTGGTGGCTCAGATAGTAAAGAATCTGCCTGAATGCAGGAGACCCAGGTTCAACCCTTGGGTAAGAAAGATCCCTTGGAGTAGGAAGTGGCAACCCTCTCCAGTATTCTTGCCAGGAGAATTCCACGGACAGAGTGACCTGGTGGGCTACAGTCTATGGAGTGACAATGAGTCGGACATGACTGAGAGACTAACACTGATGAAGAGTGGATAGTTGTGCAGGACTGTGTATGCTAAGGGGTCTAAGGTCATTGTAGTCAACCAGATGAAATTTAACAAGATCTGTTAGAATTCTTCTTGGAGTTCCTTTGTCTTTGGAGACAAGGATGTTCCTTTACTCCAAATACATGGCAGACACCTCTCCTGTGAGAATTTATACTATATTTCAGGAAAGAGGGGAGGGATGAAGGAAGGGGAAGAAGGGAGGAGGCCAGACTGACCTGCTTTTGTACTTTTCTCAAATCCTTTCAGCTTAATATTCAGGAGGCCAGGTGCCATATTTGAGGGTAGCATGTCCTAAACCCCATCATTAACCTTTCTGGACTTTCTATTCTCTAGTTCAACTCCACATAAAATATACTATGACTGTCAGCCTTAATGGACTTGTTCTAACTGGTAGCACTTTGACTCCTGACTTTTGGAGATAGATATACATTTCCATGTTTAATCATTTTAATAATTGTTCTTTTCTGAGCAGGAGCCTGAAACACCCAGTCCAATAGTTTTTAATTCAGTATAAAGTGTCTCCTGATACTTTTATGAATCTTTCAATACAAATGAGAGGCTGTAATTAGCATAAATGGCTGGAGAATACACAGTAAGCTTCATCTTCTACATAGCACCAGCTTGAATATTAATCACTTCAGCTGGAAGGAGAAGGGATAAATGGTAGCCTTTGATAGAGAAGTACATTTTGAAACAAAGTTACATACTTTACTCAGTTTATTTGGGAAAATTTTGAAAAATCTGCCTCAATTTGTCCTCTAAGAAGAGAAGCAGGTATTCTCCAATGCTTGTCTTCCAGAAGCACAGAGGCGCTTCCTGGAAACTAACAGCAAAAATTACTTTTTTCACTTAATATTCATCTATACAACAGACATAGGGCAGTAGGGATAGAATGAGCACAGCATTTGCTCAGTGGTGGTTACACCAAGACATCACAGTGGTTAAACATCACTGTTCCCTGTTGCCTCTCCCTTAGACAGATGTCTTAGTACCCACTGGCTTTAGGACCAATCAATTTTGACTCATTTGCTGCCTAAAAGGATCATATCTCTGGAGATCCCAGTAGAAAATAAAATTTATAGTGAAATGAACTACAAAGTCTTATCATAGTTATTGATCTCTCTTATCTTTCTAATCAGCCTCAGACAGCATCATTGTTTCTTCATGAGTCAAACTTCTTTCTCTTTGGGTCCAACTCAATACCCACCACTTCGATGCAGGTTCTCAGTGCCTCTGTCTGCCCCACTGCAATAGCTACTCTCTGGTCCCTTGGTCTCACTCCAATCACTTGTCTTCATCTAACTTACCACTTTGTCTGTGAGAGATTGGGTGAAGAGAGAGATGAGTTTGGGAATCAGAGACACCTAGATTTTAATCTGATGCTCTCCTGTAGCTCTGTGAACACAGACAAGTCATTCCACTTCTCTACTTCATATGTCTGATCACCTATGACATACGAATAGCAATGCCCACTCACAAACGTGCTGTGCAAATTATGAGAACACATGTGAAACTCAAATCAGGCATCCTTACTGGTTCTGCCCTGTCCATATACAATCAACACTTTCTGGTATACTAACGGTATCCAAATGGTATTCAGCCAATGAAACTCTGAGAACCCTCCTTCTGTTACAGGCATGATGGTGATGGCAGATAAATTGTATTAAGTCCAACCTTCTAAAGGCCCTGACATTTGAGTGGAGCAATTCTGCATCTTTTTCCACCTGGTACCCACAGTTTCACTACTGTCCTCCTGTATCATCAAGTCCTTTCTTTCTCCCAGCACACTAATCAGTCTCTTTTGTGAAGTCTGTCTGTCAAGAACGCACCCCCTTTTCCCAAACCCAAAGGGAATTCACCCCTCGGAGGAGCCAGAGTACATATAAAACCATCCTTCACATTTGATGTGGTTTTGAATGAATGCTCCTGAGTCATTGGAATGTTTCCTGAGTCACTGCATAATTATATCATTTTTTCCCCCAACCAATGTGTAGGTTCCTCTAGGGAAGGGGCTATATTTTCAGTCCTTTTAGCATTTCCCACAAATCAAGGAGTGAGTATTGAGTTGGTATTGGGGAGAGGATCTGTTTTTAAGAAGTAGAAATTGCAACTTATCACCGGGGAGAAAAGCAGTGAAATAGTTTGCTCATCATTAGTGCTGGTCAAGCAAGACGTCTGGCTCTCCTCCTTTTGTACCTTGGAGAAACTACACTTCCCAACTCCCTTGAAGTTAGATGTGATCAGACAACTTGCTTTGCCCAGTGAAATTTGAGCAGAAATGACAGTCACTTACAGAATTCTCTGAAGGTCTGGTGCACAGTGTTCCCTTATGGTACCATCTTCCATGTTGACTAAGTACAGCTTTGATTCACTTGGGTCGAATTTAGAGAAGCTATTTGTTTCCAATCACTTGTCTTCATCTAACTTACCACTTTGTCTGTGAGAGATTGGGTGAAGAGAGAGATGAGTTTGGGAATCAGAGACACCTAGATTTTAATCTGATGCTCTCCTGTAGCTCTGTGAACACAGACAAGTCATTCCACTTCTCTACTTCATATGTCTGATCACCTATGACATACGAATAGCAATGCCCACTCACAAACGTGCTGTGCAAATTATGAGAACACATGTGAAACTCAAATCAGGCATCCTTACTGGTTCTGCCCTGTCCATATACAATCAACACTTTCTGGTATACTAACGGTATCCAAATGGTATTCAGCCAATGAAACTCTGAGAACCCTCCTTCTGTTACAGGCATGATGGTGATGGCAGATAAATTGTATTAAGTCCAACCTTCTAAAGGCCCTGACATTTGAGTGGAGCAATTCTGCATCTTTTTCCACCTGGTACCCACAGTTTCACTACTGTCCTCCTGTATCATCAAGTCCTTTCTTTCTCCCAGCACACTAATCAGTCTCTTTTGTGAAGTCTGTCTGTCAAGAACGCACCCCTTTCCAACCTAAAGGGAATTCACCCCTCGGAGGAGCCAGAGTACATATAAAACCATCCTTCACATTTGATGTGGTTTTTGAATGAATGCTCCCTGAGTCATTGGAATGTTTCCTGAGTCACTGCATAATTATATCATTTTTTCCCCCAACCAATGTGTAGGTTCCTCTAGGGAAGGGGCTATATTTTCAGTCCTTTTAGCATTTCCCACAAATCAAGGAGTGAGTATTGAGTTGGTATTGGGGAGAGGATCTGTTTTTAAGAAGTAGAAATTGCAACTTATCACCGGGGAGAAAAGCAGTGAAATAGTTTGCTCATCATTAGTGCTGGTCAAGCAAGACGTCTGGCTCTCCTCCTTTTGTACCTTGGAGAAACTACACTTCCCAACTCCCTTGAAGTTAGATGTGATCAGACAACTTGCTTTGCCCAGTGAAATTTGAGCAGAAATGACAGTCACTTACAGAATTCTCTGAAGGTCTGGTGCACAGTGTTCCCTTATGGTACCATCTTCCATGTTGACTAAGTACAGCTTTGATTCTGAGGCTGAAGAATGAGTATCCTTGAATGAGGCAGTATGAACTAATTTCTGGCTGGACTGAGGCAAATATAACATAATTGAACAAGAATTAAACCTTTGTTGTTTCCAGGCATTAAGATCTGGGTTTTAATAGACTATTTCTAGAACAGTTTCAGATTGAGAAGACAGTATAGAGGAATCAATATTACAGAGTTCCCACCTAACTCTTGTATCCAGGTCCCCCTATTATTAACATTATATACCAGTGCAGTGTATTTATTACAATGAATGAACCAATATTGACATATTACTGTTAACTGAAGTCTATACTGTATTCATATTTCCTGAGTTTTTACCTAACGTCATTTTTCTGTTCCAAGATCCTATCCAGATAAAAGGTTTCATTTTATTATCATGTTTCCCTTAGGCTCTTGACTGAGACAGCTTCTCAGATGTCCCTTGTTTTTGATGACTTTGATAGTTTTGAAGAGTACTGCTCAAGTATATTGTCAGATGCCTACTAGAATCTGTAGAATCTTTTTTTTTCTCATAACAGAGTCAGGAAGGAAGATGACATAGATAAAACGCCATTTTCATCTGATCATATCAAGAGTACGTATATACCATCAACATAACATCACTAGTGATGATGACCTGGATCACCTGGGTCAAGTGCTCCTTTTCAGATGATTTTTCCACTGAAAAGTCACTCTTAATCCCCTTTTCCAAAATGTACTCTTTAAAGGAAGATTATTAGGCACAGCCTACACTTGAGGACTGGGGAATGATGCTTCCCCTCTTTAGGGTAGAGAATCTACATAGGTCATTCAAATTTTCCTACAAGGGGATCTCTTCTTCAGTTATTAATGTATTCACTTATTAATTTATTCAGTAATCTTTAAGTCAATTAAGATCATGAATATTCATTACACACCTTGGATTATAATTTAATACTACTTTATCTGTTGCTCAAATTTTCCTACTTTCCACACTGAGTGCTCTTTCAATTGGCTCTGTGCTCCTTTGGCATGCTCTCATTTTTTTTTTTTTTTTTTTTTTTTTGAGCATGTTGGGATTCCCATATAGCTCAGCTGGAAAAGAATCTTCCTGCAATGCAGGAGACCTGGATTCAATCCCTGGATTGGGAAGATCTCCTGGAGAAGGAAAAGGCAACCCACTCTATCCACTCCAGTATTCTTGCCTGGAGAATTCCATGGCTTGTCCATTCTCAAAAAGTCAGACACTGACTGAGAGAATTCAGTTTCACTTTTCTAAGACACTACAAGATATTTTGGGACCATGTATCATATTTCCTGCTCCAGGCTTAGTAACAAATTTCTCTAGGAAATCCTTAGAATGGTTTTCAAAACCAAGATCTGAGCGGTAGGTATGCTTGGTGCTCCTGGAGTCTCATCCCTCTCAGATGATGAAGCAAAGATGAGTATATACTAACCCATGTATATGCACACATGTAAGCGTATTTCTATTTTCCACCATCTGTGTCTATATCAAGTTGAACACAAGCTAGTACTGATGTGTTCCACTCTATCATCACTGTATCATTCTGGTTTCTCTCATTTACCTGCTCAAGTATATTGTCAGATGCCTACTAGAATCTGTAGAATCTTTTTTTTTCTCATAACAGAGTCAGGAAGGAAGATGACATAGATAAAACGCCATTTTCATCTGATCATATCAAGAGTACGTATATACCATCAACATAACATCACTAGTGATGATGACCTGGATCACCTGGGTCAAGTGCTCCTTTTCAGATGATTTTTCCACTGAAAAGTCACTCTTAATCCCCTTTTCCAAAATGTACTCTTTAAAGGAAGATTATTAGGCACAGCCTACACTTGAGGACTGGGGAATGATGCTTCCCCTCTTTAGGGTAGAGAATCTACATAGGTCATTCAAATTTTCCTACAAGGATCTCTTCTTCAGTTATTAATGTATTCACTTATTAATTTATTCAGTAATCTTTAAGTCAATTAAGATCATGAATATTCATTACACACCTTGGATTATAATTTAATACTACTTTATCTGTTGCTCAAATTTTCCTACTTTCCACACTGAGTGCTCTTTCAATTGGCTCTGTGCTCCTTTGGCATGCTCTCATTTTTTTTTTTTTTTTTTTTTTTTGAGCATGTTGGGATTCCCATATAGCTCAGCTGGAAAAGAATCTTCCTGCAATGCAGGAGACCTGGATTCAATCCCTGGATTGGGAAGATCTCCTGGAGAAGGAAAAGGCAACCCACTCTATCCACTCCAGTATTCTTGCCTGGAGAATTCCATGGCTTGTCCATTCTCAAAAAGTCAGACACTGACTGAGAGAATTCAGTTTCACTTTTCTAAGACACTACAAGATATTTTGGGACCATGTATCATATTTCCTGCTCCAGGCTTAGTAACAAATTTCTCTAGGAAATCCTTAGAATGGTTTTCAAAACCAAGATCTGAGCGGTAGGTATGCTTGGTGCTCCTGGAGTCTCATCCCTCTCAGATGATGAAGCAAAGATGAGTATATACTAACCCATGTATATGCACACATGTAAGCGTATTTCTATTTTCCACCATCTGTGTCTATATCAAGTTGAACACAAGCTAGTACTGATGTGTTCCACTCTATCATCACTGTATCATTCTGGTTTTCTCTCATTTACCTGTACAATATCCTTATAAAAGTGAGAAATATGGTTTCCACCATATACCGTTGGCTTACTTAGTTGTTCACATATACATATAGAGTAGTATCAGCATTTACAACCCATACTTTGATGGAAAATAACTTTATCCACTAAAGCTCTTGTGCGTAAATCCTTCTGCCATTAGTTTCATGGATGCTACACATTTCCACAGTTACTTAGATCATCACTTTTCCCCCTAGCCCCTTCGATAAAGTTGCTTCATACATTTTAAGATATTTAGATTCTCTTGTAACAGTCTGCATTCCTTCCTTGGATATGGAAACTGCTTTTTAACTAGTGGATACAATATTCTAGTCCTGCTTTATATACATATTAACTCATGAAAGTGCTTGAACCGACCTGAATGCTGTGCACATAGGGAAACTTCTGGTCTGTCTCTTAAATGGTGGGACAGGATTATGTTCCTAAGCAGCAGAGAATCCCTTGTCAAAAAAAAAAAAAAAACCTTAGCATTGAGTAATTATAAGAAAATGCTTACAGATTAATAGGATTATGCTAAGATTACCTAGACTTACAGAGCATGTAGGTGTATGTGTGGACACATACACAGATTCATACATTATAAAGAAGTAAGGGCTCTATCATGGTAACCTTTCTGACTCAGGCTGCACATTTAGAAATATTTTTCAATTACTAGAAGCAGTTGCTCCCCAGGCTGCACTAGTGGTAAAGAACCCACCTGCCAATGCAGAAGCCATAACACAGGCAGGTTTGATCTCTGGGTAGGGAATATTCCTTTGAGGAGGGCATGGCAACCCACTCCAGTATTCTTGCTTAGAAAAACCCATGGTCAGAGGAGCCTGATGGACTACAGTTCATAGCATCACACAGAGTTGGACACGACTGAAGCAACTGAGCACGCAGGCATAGTCAGTGCTCATTAAGAGTCACATTTAGGGCTTCGCTGGTGGTTCAGTGGGTTAAGAGTCTGCCTTGCAGTGCAAGGGGCACTGGTTTGATCCCTGGCCCGGGAAGATCCTAAGTGCTGTGGAGCAGCTGGACCGGTGTGTCCAATTACGAGCCAGCGCTCTGGAGCGCATGTGCCCAGAGCTGGTGCTCTGCAATGAGAGAGGCCACTGCAATGGGAGGCCCACACAGGCCAAAGAATAAAGATGGATAAAATAAATACATAACCAATAAAAGACGCCAAAACAAACAAACAAAAAGTCACATTTAGGGGCTTCCCCTGGTGGCCCAGTGGGTAAGGACACCGCCTTGCAGTGCAAGGGGCGCCGGTTCGAGCTCTGGCCTGGGAAGATCCCACGTGCCGCCGAGCGGCTGGACTGATGTGTCCAATTACCAAGCCAGAGCTCTGGAGCGCATGCGCCCAGAGCCGGCGCTCTGCAACGACAGACGCCACCGCGATGGGAGGTCCACAGGAGCCAAAGAACAAAGACAGATGAACATAGAGAAACGAAAGACCAATAGAAGTGGCCCGCCTGCTCCCCTCCCTCCCCAACCCGACTCCTGCCCAAAATAAATAAATAAATAAATCTTTAAAAAAAAAAAAAAAGTCCATCTAATCGGAAAAAAAAAAGTCACATTTAGCGAGCTCCAGTAAAAAATAAACATAAGCCAATTCTAAAACGGTCTTCTTGGATATTTTGTTGTTGTTTATTTTTCAAATTATGGTTACTCAAAAGTCACCACCTGCCTGCATCCTCCGGTTAAGAAGACTATCATCCAGAGTCCCAGCCTGTGAGATACGTCTGTACTCCCACCAGCAAAATCTTTCAGAATCTTCCAGTTTTATACGGAGAACACCAGCATGCATCTATCAACTCACTAGTGCACAGGAACAATAAGTCAAATGCGGTTTGATCTCTGGGAAATTTTGAGGAGGGCATGGCAACCCACTCCAGTATTCTTGCTTAGAAAAACCCATGGTCAGAGGAGCCTGATGGACTACAGTTCATAGCATCACACAGAGTTGGACACGACTGAAGCAACTGAGCACGCAGGCATAGTCAGTGCTCATTAAGAGTCACATTTAGGGCTTCGCTGGTGGTTCAGTGGGTCAAGAGTCTGCCTTGCAGTGCAAGGGGCACTGGTTTGATCCCTGGCCCGGGAAGATCCTAAGTGCTGTGGAGCAGCTGGACCGGTGTGTCCAATTACGAGCCAGCGCTCTGGAGCGCATGTGCCCAGAGCTGGTGCTCTGCAATGAGAGAGGCCACTGCAATGGGAGGCCCACACAGGCCAAAGAATAAAGATGGATAAAATAAATACATAACCAATAAAAGACGCCAAAACAAACAAACAAAAAGTCACATTTAGGGGCTTCCCCTGGTGGCCCAGTGGGTAAGGACACCGCCTTGCAGTGCAAGGGGCGCCGGTTCGAGCTCCGGCCTGGGAAGATCCCACGTGCCGCCGAGCGGCTGGACTGATGTGTCCAATTACCAAGCCAGAGCTCTGGAGCGCATGCGCCCAGAGCCGGCGCTCTGCAACGACAGACGCCACCGCGATGGGAGGTCCACAGGAGCCAAAGAACAAAGACAGATGAACATAGAGAAACGAAAGACCAATAGAAGTGGCCCGCCTGCTCCCCTCCCTCCCCAACCCGACTCCTGCCCAAAATAAATAAATAAATAAATCTTTAAAAAAAAAAAAAAAGTCCATCTAATCGGAAAAAAAAAAGTCACATTTAGCGAGCTCCAGTAAAAAATAAACATAAGCCAATTCTAAAACGGTCTTCTTGGATATTTTGTTGTTGTTTATTTTTCAAATTATGGTTACTCAAAAGTCACCACCTGCCTGCATCCTCCGGTTAAGAAGACTATCATCCAGAGTCCCAGCCTGTGAGATACGTCTGTACTCCCACCAGCAAAATCTTTCAGAATCTTCCAGTTTTATACGGAGAACACCAGCATGCATCTATCAACTCACTGAGCTACACTGCAAGCAGGAAACAATAAGTCAAATGCAATTTTGAAAATGTAATGTGTCAATTTAAGACTGCCACTTGCAGAATGGTTAGAAAAGCAATTTCCAGAGGAGTGGGTCAGAAGTTGTAAACAAATTCCCAGAGCTAAGCAGTTGCTGATGTAAATTGTCTGAAATGAAAGAAATTTATTCATGACCATAGTGGGCCCAAGAAATTAATTTAGAGAAGTTTTTCCCCACCTTCCCTGGAGTATGCAATTCTTAAATAAATGATCAATAGCTGAGTTGAGCCAAACAGAAGGACTTGTCCAGAATCAGGCAGGTAATTACTTACAGTGATAAGCTAAGAAAGCGGGCCATAGGGGAGCACACTGACATTAATCATGGCTTTAATCTATCCCTCTTTTTCTAGTGGCATTATTTGAAAAATCACCAAATAACTCTGTCTACTAGAAAGTTCATAGATCAGGGTGCATGTTTGAGAGACCTACATTTTCAGGCCAACCCCCCAAGTCGGTAGAGAGAATTAATAATGGGAAACAGTGTCATCTTGTGCTTTTTGGAGACACTGGAATTACTGATTAGACAAGTAAGCCTACATGAAGGGGGATTGGGAAGGTGAATGAGACATGGGTCATTTGGGTCTGTAAATATCTGTTTAGTCCCCTAGTGGGAATTAAGGTAGAACATGTACTCTATTAGTCCTCAGGATGAGAGGTCCACTCCTGGTGCTGAAACCGTCAGCTTCTACCCCTGGACTACGACATAAGAGCTCATGCTGGTGGAATGAGGCTGGTACTTTGGCCCCAGAAGTTCCTTTATTGTTTTCCAAGGGTGAATAACTCACAGCCCCATGGAAGGAAACTGCAGTGCAGTGTGTCAAGGCTGAAGTAACACTAGACAAGCATATATGTACTCAAAAGTCACCACCTGCCTGCATCCTCCGGTTAAGAAGACTATCATCCAGAGTCCCAGCCTGTGAGATACGTCTGTACTCCCACCAGCAAAATCTTTCAGAATCTTCCAGTTTTATACGGAGAACACCAGCATGCATCTATCAACTCACTGAGCTACACTGCAAGCAGGAAACAATAAGTCAAATGCAATTTTGAAAATGTAATGTGTCAATTTAAGACTGCCACTTGCAGAATGGTTAGAAAAGCAATTTCCAGAGGAGTGGGTCAGAAGTTGTAAACAAATTCCCAGAGCTAAGCAGTTGCTGATGTAAATTGTCTGAAATGAAAGAAATTTATTCATGACCATAGTGGGCCCAAGAAATTAATTTAGAGAAGTTTTTCCCCACCTTCCCTGGAGTATGCAATTCTTAAATAAATGATCAATAGCTGAGTTGAGCCAAACAGAAGGACTTGTCCAGAATCAGGCAGGTAATTACTTACAGTGATAAGCTAAGAAAGCGGGCCATAGGGGAGCACACTGACATTAATCATGGCTTTAATCTATCCCTCTTTTTCTAGTGGCATTATTTGAAAAATCACCAAATAACTCTGTCTACTAGAAAGTTCATAGATCAGGGTGCATGTTTGAGAGACCTACATTTTCAGGCCAACCCCCCAAGTCGGTAGAGAGAATTAATAATGGGAAACAGTGTCATCTTGTGCTTTTTGGAGACACTGGAATTACTGATTAGACAAGTAAGCCTACATGAAGGGGGATTGGGAAGGTGAATGAGACATGGGTCATTTGGGTCTGTAAATATCTGTTTAGTCCCCTAGTGGGAATTAAGGTAGAACATGTACTCTATTAGTCCTCAGGATGAGAGGTCCACTCCTGGTGCTGAAACCGTCAGCTTCTACCCCTGGACTACGACATAAGAGCTCATGCTGGTGGAATGAGGCTGGTACTTTGGCCCCAGAAGTTCCTTTATTGTTTTCCAAGGGTGAATAACTCACAGCCCCATGGAAGGAAACTGCAGTGCAGTGTGTCAAGGCTGAAGTAACACTAGACAAGCATATATGTACTCACTCCATGGATGATACTTGTGGGAATCTAGAGACAGGCACTCAAGTATGGAAGCACTGTCACAACTAAGCAATTTTAAGTCCATCACCAAGGAGATAGGCTTCATTTTTAAAAATGAGTATTTTGTGACCGTGAAAGACAGTAAGGTCGATCTGCATGTATTGTGTGCAATAATTTGCAAGATATATTACTAAGGGCAAAAATGCTAGAAACTGGATACTATTCCTTTTGGATAAGAGAAAATATATTTACCAACATTTTATATAGTATCATTATTTAAGCACAGGAAATTTCTGAGAAACACCTCAGAAACAATGTAATATGACTGCCTTTTATAAGTGGGGATGGAGTGATAAAAAATGGAAAAAAAGGGTTTACATTTTCCTTTTGTGTTTATTTTTCTTACCATAAGCATGTATTGATATAAATGAACATTCAGTTCATTTAAAAGTCTCTCTTTGTTAAAAAAGGACATAGTTTTAATAGCAATTCTTAAGTTTTAATTCTTTGATGACCAATGAGAACTTACTAAAACCAGGCTCTACTACTAAATAGTTACATGACCTTGGGTAAGTCACTTATGGATTTTTCTGTAGATAGATTGGCCTAGACATGGTATATTAAAAAAGATGTCATATTACTGTCTTAGCTAAGAATGTGGAAGGTTAGAGAAGCCCAGGGATTCCAGGTGCTCTACACTTATCTCTACTTCAAAAATGGACCCAACTTTATCCAGTCTAAATATGTAGAGCTTCGATGCATCTTAAAAGAAGGGACCTCAGGCTAAAATATATTGAAAAGTCTGACATCCCGCTGGAAAATTCCATCAAAAATTTATAAAAAGGATATGAAGACAAAGACATTATTTCTTTGAAAACATTTTCTTCTTACTCTTCTCTAGATGAGAATCTTAATGGTGCTTCAAATATGCATGTGTATTAATATTCTTACTTTCCAGACTGACATGTTCTGATTTATGGTGGAATGAGGCTGGTACTTTGGCCCCAGAAGTTCCTTTATTGTTTTCCAAGGGTGAATAACTCACAGCCCCATGGAAGGAAACTGCAGTGCAGTGTGTCAAGGCTGAAGTAACACTAGACAAGCATATATGTACTCACTCCATGGATGATACTTGTGGGAATCTAGAGACAGGCACTCAAGTATGGAAGCACTGTCACAACTAAGCAATTTTAAGTCCATCACCAAGGAGATAGGCTTCTTTTTTAAAATGAGTATTTTGTGACCGTGAAAGACAGTAAGGTCGATCTGCATGTATTGTGTGCAATAATTTGCAAGATATATTACTAAGGGCAAAA
Source organism: Tragulus kanchil (assembly GCA_022376925.1). Lineage (NCBI taxonomy): Eukaryota > Metazoa > Chordata > Mammalia > Artiodactyla > Tragulidae > Tragulus > Tragulus kanchil. The sequence continues at coordinate 128,694,549 of JAIOJX010000005.1, read as the reverse complement.
ATGCTAGAAACTGGATACTATTCCTTTTGGATAAGAGAAAATATATTTACCAACATTTTATATAGTATCATTATTTAAGCACAGGAAATTTCTGAGAAACACCTCAGAAACAATGTAATATGACTGCCTTTTATAAGTGGGGATGGAGTGATAAAAAATGGAAAAAAAGGGTTTACATTTTCCTTTTGTGTTTATTTTTCTTACCATAAGCATGTATTGATATAAATGAACATTCAGTTCATTTAAAAGTCTCTTTTTGTTAAAAAGGACATAGTTTTAATAGCAATTCTTAAGTTTTAATTCTTTGATGACCAATGAGAACTTACTAAAACCAGGCTCTACTACTAAATAGTTACATGACCTTGGGTAAGTCACTTATGGATTTTTCTGTAGATAGATTGGCCTAGACATGGTATATTAAAAAAGATGTCATATTACTGTCTTAGCTAAGAATGTGGAAGGTTAGAGAAGCCCAGGGATTCCAGGTGCTCTACACTTATCTCTACTTCAAAAATGGACCCAACTTTATCCAGTCTAAATATGTAGAGCTTCGATGCATCTTAAAAGAAGGGACCTCAGGCTAAAATATATTGAAAAGTCTGACATCCCGCTGGAAAATTCCATCAAAAATTTATAAAAAGGATATGAAGACAAAGACATTATTTCTTTGAAAACATTTTCTTCTTACTCTTCTCTAGATGAGAATCTTAATGGTGCTTCAAATATGCATGTGTATTAATATTCTTACTTTCCAGACTGACATGTTCTGATTTATACAATCTTTAAAAACAAAAATAAAATCATCCCTTAAAGGACACAACTATTCAAGATGAAACAAAATAAATCTGATATTTCATGGATGTAACATGTGCAAAATCATGTTAATTCTGTTTACTGAATGCCTAAATGTGCCAAGAACTGTGCTAACAATCTTATATGCACCAATTTTATTAATTCTTACAACAATTCTATGAACTAGGTAACTATTATCATCTCTGTTTTACAGTTGAGGAGACATAAATGACTTCTCTTGCACTGGCCTATATCACATAGCAAGGAAACACTGAAGCAGAGATGGAGGACAAACCCCAAAATTTGTGAATCCCATGTACTTGATGACTATGACTGTCTGACAGGTATCCAAAGAGAAGAAAGTGTGTTCTCATCTTCCAACTCTGCCAAACTCAACAAGTAGTTTACTGGCTGATATGCACTATAAGGTAGATGTTCAAACAGTGCTACTTATAATGGTCCAGGGATGAGCAGCATCACCTGCAAACTTGTTGGAATCATAGGTCCTACCCAAGACCAACTGAATCATCATCTCTTGGGGTGAGGTATTGCCACCTGTATTTAATAAAATCCTTAGAGGATACCTTCAGGTAAGAGAAATAGTCTGGAGACCATTGTTCAAAGCTCATTCTAGACCAGGGGTTCTCATCCCTGCTGAATACTAAAATTACCTAGACATTTCTTTACAACTATTGTTGCATAAACCTCACCGCAAACCAATTAAATCCTGGGAGGAGGTACAGAGTGTATTTTAATAGCTGCCTAGATTATTCTGACATGCAGCCAAAGTTGCAATCATTTTTTTAGTGCTCAAACTTCAAAGACACTGTGTCTCAACTCTTGGTTATACATCGGAAGTACCTGGGGAGCACTAAAAAGAATTCTAAATCAGAGGTCCCACCCGTCCCACCAAATTTTGTTTTAATTGCTCTGGAGAGTGGTCTGGAATTTTTAACATTCCCCAAACAACTCGAACATTCAGCCAGTCAAGAAGTAAGTACTGGCAGAGGTGGGAGTGGACCTAACGCAAACCTAGTTTCCGCATCTACATGGCTCATCTGGACTAGATGCAACAGAAGCCTATAGCCAGTGGCAAAATTGTTCCAAAGCATGACTCATCAGTCATTGGACACTCAGAAGAAAACTCGCAGTTCTGGTCCTAGACTCTAAGATAACCTATTTGCCAACTTGACTATGGTGAGAAAGTTCTGCTGTATATCTTTACTTTCTGTTGCTTCCCCTAGACACTCAGGTAAAAATGAGTATAGATAATGCAATAAATGGCCTTGACACTTATTTATCTGAAATCTCAGAAATCTGAATCATCTTTCCAAGGAAACACCTAAAATTGTAGCCCATTGGAAAGAAGCTTCAAGGAAATAAACTCAGACCTGAAGTACTCCTAAGAAAATGATGCCTTTTGAGCAAGAACAATGCATCATATTTTTTAATGAATAGGATATATTCACTCAGGTCTCTTGTTAATTTAGAGCTCCCACAAATCTCTGTGGAGGAGTTAAATTTGCATTTATATAGAGGCTAAATACTCTCCCCAAAAGGCATCTGTCCTCAAATTTTATTTTTCTATAGGAAACAGTAAAGCAAAAATGTCACCATCAAGTGAAATGTCACTGTCAGGTCAAAGTACTGAACAGACCCTGAGCTTCCAAGTCTGAGAGATCCAAGTTCAAGTACAGCCTCTACTTTTGCCTACCTCGTGTCTCTTAAGTTGCGACTTCCTCATCTCGGATACTATTGCTTTCATGGGAGATGGTGATGGACAGAGTAGCCTGACATGTTGCAATTCATGGGATCATGGATTTGGTGACTGAACAACAACAATCGTTTTCATGGGGCAATTGGTAATAATCAAATACGATAATGTGCATAAAGGTCACGTAGTGACGTGAATGCTGTAAGCACCAAATAAATGTCTATTTTCATCCCTTTCCTTGCTTTTGCCTAACCTCTAAGCAGTGGAGGAAGTAGATTCAAAGAAAATCTATTAAAAACTACTAAAGAGGGAGGGGTGGGACGGGGGTGATATACATATGACTAATCTGGGAACATACGTATCTGTAAACAACAAAACTCTGTAAAAGTTAAAAGTAAAATAAAAATGTAAAAAAAAAATTCAAAAAAAAAAAAAAAAAAAACCTATTAAAGAAAATCTACTCCGGTACCTCACTGGGCAGCTATAGGAAGTCACTTGGTCAATCAAAGCCATCCTCTCATTTCTTGGGGGTCTTGTCATCAATTCTCTAGGCTCTTCATTAAGCAAAGAGACTATCATGACTTGCAATGGGGAGAAATGCTCATCATCAGAAATCAAAGATCCATAAGAAATTGAAAGCCATCCAAGAAGGCAATAAGACTAAGAAATCAGAAATTAAAAATGAAATGGAACTGGAACATGAGATTGACCAACCCAAGTCTTATGAATTTTAAGGATTTCCTCCCTTGGCTACTCCGACACCATTCATCCCTGGGCCTCCTCCTGAGTATCTAGTAGCTCCTTCTCAGTTTTTATCTCCTGTTCTTCCTCTGGCCAACCCTCGCATACACTGTTCTCTTAGGAAGAAGAGAGATGATCAAAGGCAGAAAATCAAAATCTTGTTCTCACCCATGATTTCAGGGATTTGCCTTCAAAGGATGGCACACAAGCCATCCTCCACTCCAAGCTCCTCTTCTGGACTCCAAATCAGAATCTTCAACTGCCTGCTGAGTCTAGACACTTTGATTTCCAACTGAAATCTGAATCCAACATGTCCAAAACTTAACCAGCATGTCCCCCCAAACTTTCTTCTGTCTTTTATAATCTGTATCTCAATAAAAAATGCCGCCAGTAATACAACCACAAATCAGGAACTATTCTTGATATGTCATTCTTCTGTATCTAATTATTAATATATCCTGATGATATAATTTTTATCATTCATTGGATCACTCCAAAATTCATCAACTTACTGCTGCAGAGTCTGGTAATAATCATGGATTTGGTGACTGAACAACAACAATCGTTTTCATGGGGCAATTGGTAATAATCAAATACGATAATGTGATAAAGGTCACGTAGACGTGAATGCTGTAAGCACCAAATAAATGTCTATTTTCATCCCTTTCCTTGCTTTTGCCTAACCTCTAAGCAGTGGAGGAAGTAGATTCAAAGAAAATCTATTAAAAACTACTAAAGAGGGAGGGGTGGGACGGGGGTGATATACATATGACTAATCTGGGAACATACGTATCTGTAAACAACAAAACTCTGTAAAAGTTAAAAGTAAAATAAAAATGTAAAAAAAAATTCAAAAAAAAAAAAAAAAAAACCTATTAAAGAAAATCTACTCCGGTACCTCACTGGGCAGCTATAGGAAGTCACTTGGTCAATCAAAGCCATCCTCTCATTTCTTGGGGGTCTTGTCATCAATTCTCTAGGCTCTTCATTAAGCAAAGAGACTATCATGACTTGCAATGGGGAGAAATGCTCATCATCAGAAATCAAAGATCCATAAGAAATTGAAAGCCATCCAAGAAGGCAATAAGACTAAGAAATCAGAAATTAAAAATGAAATGGAACTGGAACATGAGATTGACCAACCCAAGTCTTATGAATTTTAAGGATTTCCTCCCTTGGCTACTCCGACACCATTCATCCCTGGGCCTCCTCCTGAGTATCTAGTAGCTCCTTCTCAGTTTTTATCTCCTGTTCTTCCTCTGGCCAACCCTCGCATACACTGTTCTCTTAGGAAGAAGAGAGATGATCAAAGGCAGAAAATCAAAATCTTGTTCTCACCCATGATTTCAGGGATTTGCCTTCAAAGGATGGCACACAAGCCATCCTCCACTCCAAGCTCCTCTTCTGGACTCCAAATCAGAATCTTCAACTGCCTGCTGAGTCTAGACACTTTGATTTCCAACTGAAATCTGAATCCAACATGTCCAAAACTTAACCAGCATGTCCCCCCAAACTTTCTTCTGTCTTTTATAATCTGTATCTCAATAAAAAATGCCGCCAGTAATACAACCACAAATCAGGAACTATTCTTGATATGTCATTCTTCTGTATCTAATTATTAATATATCCTGATGATATAATTTTTATCATTCATTGGATCACTCCAAAATTCATCAACTTACTGCTGCAGAAGCCAGTTATCCAGATGTGAAAAATAACAGTAAAATGTAATATCTAGTCATTTTTTTAACAAGCACATATCAGTGTTTTATTCTTTGAAAGACATTGCTCTGGGTTCTCTGATAAACAGAAAAACAAAACAGAAATTCTGCTCTGAAGGAGCTCAAGAGTCTAAAATAGGAATAAAAGAAAAAAGAGGCTCACGTATCAGTGACAAAAATCCAAACTTTTGATAACTGTAATGTAGTATAATACTTGCCAAAATCAAGTCTCTTAACTCGAATATTTTGAGAAGGGCTCATGGTGAGAGAGAATCTGAGCAGGAAATATAAGGATAAAAAAGTATATCAAGAAGATTATACTGCCATCTCTCCTCCCATTACTGGTTGATATTTCTTAAATACCTTAGTATGTACCAGGTCCTATGTTCAACCCTAAGCACAGGCTATCTTATTCATTCCTCACTACCCAGGGTAATAGAGGTTGCAATAGAAATATTTCCAATTTACTGATGAAGAAACTGAAGTTTGCCCAAGGTCATACCAAGGGGCAGAGCTTCTAACCCAGGTTTTTGTTTTCCTGTGCCACATAGAGAATCACATGCCCAGCAGAGTATGAAATCAATGCCTTGGTAATGCCCCAGAGGGCAGGGACTGAAAGCTGTGTTCTCCAAAATGGCAGCCACTATGCATGTGTAGCTCCCGATCCCTTTGGGGCTTATGCCTAATTGAGATGTGTGATATAAACATGAAATACATGGCACATTTTGACAACCTCATATAAACAAAATAAAGCAAAATGTCTTAATTGTTTTTATACTGACTACAAATTAAAATGATAATGCTTTGGACAGACTAGTTTAAATTAAATAAATCATTAAAATTAACATTACTTATTAGAACAAAATGTTCACACTCCCAATTGAAGAATGTAATTACAAATAACTACTAAAGCCCATAAGGTTCATGAAGGTTTTAAGAGGGCTGTTAGCCAGTGTTTAATAAGGAAGTGGAGAAATAGCCTCCCACCCACATTCTTGGAAGTCAATTTCTTATTATTTGCCAAATTAAAAATGTATTTTAACTTAGCTAAGTTAAATAATTACATTATTGCAAAAATATATGTAAAAATGCTTGCCATGGAAACAATCTCAATCAACAGAATGGAATAGCCACAAAATCAAATGAATACTGAAATGGAAAGATGCCAATTTAAGGTTGTTAAATTTCATATTTTATTTTATTGGTGGAAGATAATTTCTTTACAACACTGTGTTGCTTTCTGCTGTACAGCACTGTGAATCAGCATGTATCCCCTCTCTCTTGAGCCTCCCTCCCATCCCACTCCATCCCTCTATGATAAATTTTTTAAAAGCCAAGTGAGAGAACTTTTCATGAAATATGCTTCTCTCACATTGTATATATGTGGCATTTGCATATATTTGTGTATATCTAAGGGCTTCCTTGGTGGCTCAGATGGTAAAGAATTTGCACATAGTGCAGGAGACCCAGGTTTGATCCCTGAATGGGGAAGATCCCCTGGAGGAGAAAATGGCAATCCACTCCAGTATTCTTGCCTAGAGAACCCTATGGACAGAAGAGCCTGGGGGGCTACAGTCCATGGGGCCAGAAAGAGTTGGACATGACTGAACAATTAACACTGTCACTGTGAAAAGTTCTCAATAAATACCAAAGCACTCATTAAAAAAAAATATGTGTTTCTTTTTATATTTTCCTGTGACAATTAGAAAAGCTTAAATCATATATGTAACTTGCATCTGTGGCCTGTGTTATATTCCTACTGGATATTGCTGAGCTCGGAGGAGTTGAGAGGGTGGTGAGATGGCAGAGTGAACTGTCTGTGATGGTGTCTCAGAAGCATGGCGATCCCAGCTGATGGTTCAGAAGGATGAGTCAACAGTGACTGAGTAGAGAGAGGGGCAGACTTCTGCAGTGGAAGCAAGAGCTAGGGTGGCAAGACAGCCTGATTTCTGTGGGGGAATAGAGGTCAGGGGAAGCTGAGCCATTCAGTCTATGCAGGGTATCTGTACATAAATTAAAACTCTCATTTAGACATTTAGAAAGCCCATAAGGTTCATGAAGGTTTTAAGAGGGCTGTTAGCCAGTGTTTAATAAGGAAGTGGAGAAATAGCCTCCCACCCACATTCTTGGAAGTCAATTTCTTATTATTTGCCAAATTAAAAATGTATTTTAACTTAGCTAAGTTAAATAATTACATTATTGCAAAATATATGTAAAAATGCTTGCCATGGAAACAATCTCAATCAACAGAATGGAATAGCCACAAAATCAAATGAATACTGAAATGGAAAGATGCCAATTTAAGGTTGTTAAATTTCATATTTTATTTTATTGGTGGAAGATAATTTCTTTACAACACTGTGTTGCTTTCTGCTGTACAGCACTGTGAATCAGCATGTATCCCCTCTCTCTTGAGCCTCCCTCCCATCCCACTCCATCCCTCTATGATAAATTTTTTAAAAGCCAAGTGAGAGAACTTTTCATGAAATATGCTTCTCTCACATTGTATATATGTGGCATTTGCATATATTTGTGTATATCTAAGGGCTTCCTTGGTGGCTCAGATGGTAAAGAATTTGCACATAGTGCAGGAGACCCAGGTTTGATCCCTGAATGGGGAAGATCCCCTGGAGGAGAAAATGGCAATCCACTCCAGTATTCTTGCCTAGAGAACCCTATGGACAGAAGAGCCTGGGGGGCTACAGTCCATGGGGCCAGAAAGAGTTGGACATGACTGAACAATTAACACTGTCACTGTGAAAAGTTCTCAATAAATACCAAAGCACTCATTAAAAAAAAATATGTGTTTCTTTTTATATTTTCCTGTGACAATTAGAAAAGCTTAAATCATATATGTAACTTGCATCTGTGGCCTGTGTTATATTCCTACTGGATATTGCTGAGCTCGGAGGAGTTGAGAGGGTGGTGAGATGGCAGAGTGAACTGTCTGTGATGGTGTCTCAGAAGCATGGCGATCCCAGCTGATGGTTCAGAAGGATGAGTCAACAGTGACTGAGTAGAGAGAGGGGCAGACTTCTGCAGTGGAAGCAAGAGCTAGGGTGGCAAGACAGCCTGATTTCTGTGGGGGAATAGAGGTCAGGGGAAGCTGAGCCATTCAGTCTATGCAGGGTATCTGTACATAAATTAAAACTCTCATTTAGACTGATGTCTGTAAACAGGAAATAGCTTTTATTGAATTCTTCATTAGCTAAAATGTACAGCCTATTGTAATTCTATTGCCAAGGGAAGTCAACTGTCAGTTTAAATAACAGTGTCATTTGGAGAACTATCTTTCTGTGAAAATATTAGGTGAGGCAGGTCCTTGGAAATTCAAGACTGCAATTTCCTCATCCTTGAAATTTTCAAGTACATTATCTCTGACAGGAAGGTAGCACTCTAATAAATTAAAGACATTATTTCAGATGAAAGATTATACTTCAGACTATAGGTTCTGGCCCTACATTTGCATTAGGCTTTCCTTTTGTATAAGTATTGAGCTAATGTCTCCACTGGAGATATCATGCTTATGTATAGATGTGAAGTTGAAGTGACACTGTTGTATGGGCTTTGGTGTTATACTGATATGGGTGCCCATGCTGATTCTCCTACTTACCAGTCAGCTATATAAACTCTTTGAATTTAAATAGCCTCATCTGTAAAATGGGGCAAAGATATCTACCTAAATACCTACTCATAGAAAGCTGTTAATAAGTGAAGAAAGGTATGCAGTGCAGTTAGCACAGTGCCAAGAATATGGTAGAAGCTTAGTGAAGGCAGATACACCTGCTCACACCCACGTACAAATGTATGTGTCTAGTGTGAGGAATGCAGACCCAAGTTTTGAAAATACTGACAATGAATGCCGAATGGTCATGGGAAAGCATATACAAGTCTGTCCGTGACATCCTGAAGTATCAGGGCACCAAGACCACTCAGCCCCTGGCTTTCTAAAGGATTCTTTGGAAGGCTCCCTTAATGCCAGGTCCACTGAGAGTATACCATTTGTACGAGAAGCAGCAATGTCCTTTTCAAATTTTCAGACAAGACAGGGAAACAGTCTTCCAGACCAAGAAGTGTCAATCTCAAGAGACTGAGCACATGTGGATGACATGCCAGGCCTAGACTGACAGAGTCATCCACCCTGGTCAGAAAGAAAGAGGGTCTGGTCATTCTGTCAACCAGAATGATTCTTTTAGCCCCTGTACATTCTGTGGGGGAATAGAGGTCAGGGGAAGCTGAGCCATTCAGTCTATGCAGGGTATCTGTACATAAATTAAAACTCTCATTTAGACTGATGTCTGTAAACAGGAAATAGCTTTTATTGAATTCTTCATTAGCTAAAATGTACAGCCTATTGTAATTCTATTGCCAAGGGAAGTCAACTGTCAGTTTAAATAACAGTGTCATTTGGAGAACTATCTTTCTGTGAAAATATTAGGTGAGGCAGGTCCTTGGAAATTCAAGACTGCAATTTCCTCATCCTTGAAATTTTCAAGTACATTATCTCTGACAGGAAGGTAGCACTCTAATAAATTAAAGACATTATTTCAGATGAAAGATTATACTTCAGACTATAGGTTCTGGCCCTACATTTGCATTAGGCTTTCCTTTTGTATAAGTATTGAGCTAATGTCTCCACTGGAGATATCATGCTTATGTATAGATGTGAAGTTGAAGTGACACTGTTGTATGGGCTTTGGTGTTATACTGATATGGGTGCCCATGCTGATTCTCCTACTTACCAGTCAGCTATATAAACTCTTTGAATTTAAATAGCCTCATCTGTAAAATGGGGCAAAGATATCTACCTAAATACCTACTCATAGAAAGCTGTTAATAAGTGAAGAAAGGTATGCAGTGCAGTTAGCACAGTGCCAAGAATATGGTAGAAGCTTAGTGAAGGCAGATACACCTGCTCACACCCACGTACAAATGTATGTGTCTAGTGTGAGGAATGCAGACCCAAGTTTTGAAAATACTGACAATGAATGCCGAATGGTCATGGGAAAGCATATACAAGTCTGTCCGTGACATCCTGAAGTATCAGGGCACCAAGACCACTCAGCCCCTGGCTTTCTAAAGGATTCTTTGGAAGGCTCCCTTAATGCCAGGTCCACTGAGAGTATACCATTTGTACGAGAAGCAGCAATGTCCTTTTCAAATTTTCAGACAAGACAGGGAAACAGTCTTCCAGACCAAGAAGTGTCAATCTCAAGAGACTGAGCACATGTGGATGACATGCCAGGCCTAGACTGACAGAGTCATCCACCCTGGTCAGAAAGAAAGAGGGTCTGGTCATTCTGTCAACCAGAATGACTGTTCCATTTTGAGCCCCTCATGTAATTCTAAATTAATCACATGTCCATATCTGGAAGAGAAGGGCTGGATACTCCATTTATTTTATAATACTTATTCTCAAAATACACAGCAAGACTTTCAACTCTGAAGCACTAAGAATTATTTTACCCATGCTTGACCCACAGTGATCACTTCTAGTACCAACCAAATAACTAAATGAATGAACCACTGAATGAATGATCTGGGTTGAAACTAACACATTTGTACATGCTTTCATGGGGAGTGAGGTCACTCTGGTATAGGGCGGAGGTGTTGGACTGTTCAACAGTTCCCTGGGACAGTGCTGCTCAAGTCTACTTATAGCTGAAACTCCAGAGAAAACATCTCAAAATGGCACATATCCTTGCTCCTGATCCTAAACTTTGTATTTCTAAGGTGGAGAATTCAGACAATTCAGAAAATGAAGTTGACTTGGGACTCATTGTCTACTGGATAAAGCCCTGGGAGAATACAGACCCTAAGGCCAGGAAAAATTCATTGAATCCTCAATCAGAATTGTAAAAATCTTCCATCCTGGGAGTGAAACAGCCAAACAGACATTTCAACAACAAAAAAGAAGTAGATTTCAAATATATTTAGGAACAGTGATAAATAGTCCCAATCCTAAGAGACTGTGTTCTCTGAATTCATTAGTCACTACAGGCTTACCTGGTGAATGCATTTAAAGCAATAAAACAATGATGAATGACATCAGCTGTCATTAGCAGGCTGACTTCCCTCTGGTGATTCTATTGCCAAGTTCATAAATGGAAAGGGAGACTCACTGAGGTAATTAGAAGCCTGACTGGCAACTAAGATGCTTCTTTTCCCAAATGTGCTTAACCAGGAAGGAAAGGGCAGTACCCATTATGAGAGGACACCAGAAAGTCAGAGGCTTTGGATACCAGTCCCTACTGACTAGCGGAACAGGGGCAGTGGAGCTGTACCTGCGTGTTACACCAATTCAAAGGCAAGGTTGGGCAATGGGCCTTCTCATGAATATCTCAAGTTCAGAAGCCACTGTGGGGGTAGACGCATGGGTGTACCTTCCTTATCTTTACCCACAGTGGATTCCCCAACCTCAGGATGTTACGTTGTCATGCTTATCAGAAGGTAGGCCAATGTGAAAAAATATAAATCTAGGAAGAAAGAGATCCAACATATGCTAAAGAAGTGTCGGCCAGTGAAGGAGGTCTGGCTCAGAACTACAGATGGATTCCACGAGCTCTCAATTTCTAAAGACCTCTAGGACAATGACAGCTTATAAATACAGCCAAGCAGAGCTGTCTGACTGTTCACAAACATGCTTGTAGGGGTATTCAATCTGAGCAGAGTTAGAAGGCTGGCAATGTAGGCCAGGTGGCCAGCAGACTCTGGAAGTCAGACGACTAAAATTCTAACTGGGCTTCATGGATTTTTCACTCCTGTCCCGTCTCTTGCTGTCAGCATGAGCTTGGACAAGTTAGTTACTGTTTTGAGTCTGTCTCATCTGGTAAAGGAAATAAAAAGAGTATCCAAATCCAATGGTGGTTGTGGAGGTTCAGTTCAGTTCAGTCTCTCAGTCATGTCTGACTCTTTGCAACCCCATGGACTGCAGCACACTAGGCTTCCCTGTCCTTCACCATCTCCAGAGCTTGCTCAAAGTCATGTCCATTGACTTAGCGATGCCATCCAACCATCTTGTCCCCTGCTGTCCCCTTCTCCTTTCGCCTACTATTTTTCCCAACATCAGGCTCTTTTCCAATGAGCCTCCACTTCATATAGTCAAAGTACTGGAGTTTCAGATTCAACATCATTCCTTCCAATGAATATTTAGGGTCGATTTCCTAATTATCACGAAGCACGTAGGTGAGTACTTCCCAGCACATCTCAGCTATATGATCAGAGGATGCTTGCCATCTACTGAGAGCATGCCTAAATGACAAGGTCTGTGCTTTGGGTAGGTGAACACAGGGCGTTTCTTCTAAAAGCTAAGGTACCACTTCACAGGGTAACGAAGATGAGAGTTCTGTTCTCATCCATTTTAAAGAAGGATAGGAAGAGTAGCTCTGAAGGAGCTCACTCCATGGAGATCAGCTGATCAACTTTTTTTGGCCTGAGTTGTGTCATTCATTCTCCAGGACATGTGCCACGTAGCTTTGTGAAGTCAGTCATCTGTAGTCCCATAAATCGATACCTAATTTGCATCAGATGTGTCAACAAGTTAACAAAAAGACAGCAAGGCTGGTTCTTCTGGCACTTGTAGTTTCTCTGGCAGCTAATTTACAAGCTAAATTGAATCATCAGCACCCAATTAAATTCCTCCTGCATCATGGCACAAAATGCTCATTTTTATTTTCTTGATGAAGGCAGAGGCATGGTGGAGGAGAGGAGAGCCATCACATTCTCATCCATGTATTTCCTTGAATTAGAATACACTTCAATTGAATTCATCTAGTTTCCCAAGTCTAGTCAAGTAGGGAAATGTTATAATTATATTTCCTGGTCGCCTACATATTTATCTCCTTTGCTATAATCTCAGTTACTCATTAAATTCCCACTGATTCCATCAAGGTTAAAAAATTTATCTGCACATATCCCAATATCTGCTGCAGTTTCCAAGTGCCCATGAGCCAGCAGCTTTTGCTCTGAATCCATCTGGAGAGAGTTTGCCATTTCTGGATGGGACCTGCCAATGAAATATTAAAGTCTCGGTAGTCTCAATGCTACCACCTAAAATCAACTGTTCTGTTGAAAAAGGACAAAAGAGGCAGTTCTTCCTCCTGGAAGAAGGTGGAGGTAAGAAGCCATACCACCCAGCTGCAACTTGCACCACTGGGTCCCTGACCCATACCTGCCTACTACTCTGTACACCAGGGAGAGGACATAAAGACAAGTTGAGAGCACTTCAGCCTATACCAGATCCAATCTCATTTCTACCTGGATTATGATTCTTGGCCACAGATCCCATTTACAAACTCAGTCTTGTCCCGTAGACTTGATGTTCAGAGGAGAGTGCTCCAGACATAAGTGAAACCCTTTGCTCAGGATTATACCTCCAGCTGCCCTAGTTTCAGTTTGAGCTCCCCCAAATCAGACCCCCTGAGGAAAGGGTCTGGGTACAAGATAATCTTAGAAAGTATTGTGAAGGATGGGAGAAATCCAACAAGAAAGGTCTACTGATGAATAAGTAGCTGTGTGAACCACTTGTACACAACCCCACTGGGTATTGCCCCAAGAGATGGCATGGAGACAACTTAGAGTTGTCCCATGGATGAACAAAGGAGCTGGAGCATTTAGTAGCCACAAACTTCCATCTCTTCTCACTGACTGATGGTCCCTCCTGAAGTGTCCACCTCCCTGGGGCATATGTCTTCTGTATAGGCAGACTATATTCTGCACCAGAGAAGGCATTCACACAAGGACTCTCAGGAGCTATAGGGTATCTATTGACTTCCAGGTAGGCTGAGGGGATAAAGCAAGATACCAACAGTCTTCAATAGGAGCACAGCCTCATTGGTCACCAGCTGAAGAGGTCAAATACCAGTTGGAGACAACATTGTGACAATTTTCATTCCCTTCCAAGAACAAATCAGACAAGAATAACACAGATGAATATACTGAACCAAAGAAATGGGCCACAAAAATTGTGGGTTGAAGTCTGTCTACTGTAGGATCAAAACATACTGATTTAAGGAATTCTTGTTAAATGCTGAGTGGTGCACAGAACTGGTCTACATTGTTGATTCTGCATATGTTTATAATAGCACAGGTGATTGTGTTTAATTCTCATGAGGATATTGTGAAATATGTATATTTCCATTTTACAGATAAAACTGCTAACACTTGGAGAAATTAAGACACTTGCCAGAAGTCACACTGTAAGTCTTAAAACTGGGTTACGACCCCCCCAAAGTTGTTTAATTGCTAAGTCATGTCCCCCTCTTATGACACCATGGACGGTAACCAACCAGGCTCCTCTGTCCATGGAATTCTCCGGGCAAGCATACTGGAATTGGGTGCTATGTCCTTCTCCCGGGGATCTTCCCCACCCAGGAGTCAAACCTGTGTCTCCTAGCTGGCAGGCAAATTTTTTACCACTGAACCACCGTGAAAGTCTGTTAAGAACTCCCAAAGCCCTCCCTCTTTTTTTTTTTTTTTTTTTGCTGGACCACCAACTTTTGGTTCCTCCTAAGACAAGATCAGTCTACTGGTGATAAGGAACAGATCATCTGGTCTCTGCAGGGAATTTAGGGACCCTTATGGAATCACTCATCACCATACATGCTACAAAATTTTCACAGTAAAAGACAGCTATTGTCATTGTGCTAGGGGAATAGGAGTACCTACAACCACTTGGGGCAATGGTCTGGGGGCGGGGAACTGGGTGGGGGGAGGGTCCAGGGATATGCATATGAATGATCTGGGAACATACATGTAAAAAAAAAAAAGATGGATGAAAATAAGTGAATATAAAACCAATAAAAGAGGCAAAAAAAAAAAAAAAAAAAAAAAATAAGAAGAGAGAAAAGAAAAAAAAAAAGTTCCACAGTTATCAACTCATTTTGGGGGCTAAGCATAAAAAGACCACATAATTCCCTTGGGAAGCATAGCAAGTAAATCCATTAAATCCTGAGCTAGTCTAGGGCAAGGACCTTGTCTTCAATAGGAGCACAGCCTCAAATAACTCAGTTGGAGACAACATTGTGAAAATTTTAGCAAGACAAGAATAACACAGATGAATATACTGAACCAAAGAAATGGGCCACAAAAATTGTGGGTTGAAGTCTGTCTACTGTAGGATCAAAACATACTGATTTAAGGAATTCTTGTTAAATGCTGAGTGGTGCACAGAACTGGTCTACATTGTTGATTCTGCATATGTTTATAATAGCACAGGTGATTGTGTTTAATTCTCATGAGGATATTGTGAAATATGTATATTTCCATTTTACAGATAAAACTGCTAACACTTGGAGAAATTAAGACACTTGCCAGAAGTCACACTGTAAGTCTTAAAACTGGGTTACGACCCCCCCAAAGTTGTTTAATTGCTAAGTCATGTCCCCCTCTTATGACACCATGGACGGTAACCAACCAGGCTCCTCTGTCCATGGAATTCTCCGGGCAAGCATACTGGAATTGGGTGCTATGTCCTTCTCCCGGGGATCTTCCCCACCCAGGAGTCAAACCTGTGTCTCCTAGCTGGCAGGCAAATTTTTTACCACTGAACCACCGTGAAAGTCTGTTAAGAACTCCCAAAGCCCTCCCTCTCTGTTTTTTTTTTTCTATTGACCACCAACTTTTGGTTCCTCCTAAGACAAGATCAGTCTACTGGTGATAAGGAACAGATCATCTGGTCTCTGCAGGGAATTTAGGGACCCTTATGGAATCACTCATCACCATACATGCTACAAAATTTTCACAGTAAAAGACAGCTATTGTCATTGTGCTAGGGGAATAGGAGTACCTACAACCACTTGGGGCAATGGTCTGGGGGGGGCGGGGAACTGGGTGGGGGGAGGGTCCAGGGATATGCATATGAATGATCTGGGAACATACATGTAAAAAAAAAAAAGATGGATGAAAATAAGTGAATATAAAACCAATAAAAGAGGCAAAAATTAAAAAAAAAAAAAAAAGAAGAAGAGAGAAAAGAAAAAAAAAAAGTTCCACAGTTATCAACTCATTTTGGGGGCTAAGCATAAAAAGACCACATAATTCCCTTGGGAAGCATAGCAAGTAAATCCATTAAATCCTGAGCTAGTCTAGGGCAAGGACCTTGTGAGTCATCATTTTCTCTCCAGTACCTAGCAGAGCTTGGTGTGTTAAAAGGTCCTCAGTATTAATATTTATCTGATGACTAAATGAGTAAGCCTCGGTGTGAATAAATTTAGAAAATAAATAGAGACTACAAAAGCTAAATAGATAAATAGAAAAGAGCAAACAATGCAAAGAATTTCCCCCATTTCTCATTAATTCTATTAACCCAGAAATCTGTATATAAATTTTCCATTTGTTTTCTGAATCACTATATCTAATATTTATTGGCTCCCTGCTACTTTCCCAAACTGTTTCTGTATATAATTACCTTTCAAAGCATTAACAGCATCCTAGATTCCCTTCTAGACTTGATACTCAGAAGGAATCAAGTTTTTTTCTGTTTTGTATTTCACTGTTTACATATTCCCTGCTTAGCATTGGCCCTGACACAGAAGGGGATGAGATTTACAAGTGGGATCTTCTAAAGTGGTTGCTAATCTTCACTCCAAAGAACATGTGAGACAGTTAGAAAAATGTTCAATTTCACTGTTTGTTCTGAAGTTCATAAAGAATATGCAATCCTTATGAAATACAGACATCAAATCCTATCCTAATTCCCTATACAAATAAAGGGTTTCTATGAACTCATTAAACCTAGGTCAAACTATTCTCCTTCACAACACTGCTCTTTTCCATGGAGCCGTTGGGGCAGGTAATGGGGATAGCATGGGGTAATAAAAGATCCCAAGTTCCTGTTCAAGAAAAAAGAATTAATGATACGTTGTTACAACAGAAAGGCAGACATTAATCAAGACCATCACAATACATATAGCGACTACTATGATGGGAGGGATACAATAAGGGAGAGAGACTGGGCTTAATTTGGAATAATAATGAGGAAAAAGTGTTAATTTACAGCTAAGAAGCAGGGATGTGTGGGAGAAGGTTGGAAAATTACTAAGACAGAAGGGATAAGGGGGAATTGTGACTAAACCCAACCTAACAAGATTCCGGTTGAAGGCAGGCAAAGTGCTCTGACATCGCCAGGAGAATGGCAGGGGATGAGAAATCTGGGCAGAGAGCAAGGGCGACCAGATACTGACTTAGCAGGATTCTTGCTAAAACTGGACTCTTGAGAATGCGAAGGATGGGGTCGCTTTGAAAAAGAGCTCAGAGGAGCCTACATAGCGTTCAGTCCAGGAGAGAATCCTTGTCATCTCTCCAGACCAGATCTGTCTTAATCTCTTCTAGATCACCTAAAGCCTCAGGAGCCCACAACAGTTGGGGGGGGGGACGGGGAACTAGGGGTGGTTGGAGAGGTAGTGCAGGATTCTAAACTATGACAAATGTATCGGATTATTTTACTCCAGCTCCCAAAGCTCTCTAAGTCCCTCTCATTCTCAACCACAGCATTACAAACAGTAAAATAATTTTCCAAATTAAGAAACTGAACCAGCGAGTGGGTTCTAAAGTGGGGATTTAAACCTGGCAATTGAGACTCTGAACTCAGTGCTTTTTTGCTATACCAACCAATAGAGTAGAGGAGTCTTAAAGGGTAATAATTTCTTCTAAATGACAAAATCGTTGACTCACATGCAAGCATAAAAGAATACATCAAAGCTTTTTTTTTAGTCTAGTTCATAATGAAAGAATTAGTAAGATGTCATAGTTGGTTCAAAAGAGAAGCTGAAGGACAAACAGGCAGCCAGGTATTCAAGAATGTAGAAGATTTTCTAATAGCTACAACACCGGCCTCTTCTAGAGGAAGGAAGTCAAATGGATCTTCATTGCACCTATTTGAATCTCTAAGAACAGGAATCACTTGCAGCACCATCAAGTTTTCATAGTTAACTTCTATCTCTACAAAATTGCAAAAAAGTGAAAGACAATGAAAGGCTCAGGCCCTTATGTAATCAGGCAACTGTGCAAGGATTCTCAGACAAGACCTAGGCTCCATCAAAAGGATTTCAAGGAGCCTTTGGCCCATTTCAAAGTCTTTCACAATTGCTCCTGTTGACAGCAAGACACAGGATGAGATGTCTCTGAAGGGCTCAGCTAAAAGACCATCTATCAGGAAGTCTGTCTAGCCTTTTCCCTAACCTGTTCTATTTCCTTGCCTGCCTTAAAAATGAGAATCATCATCCTGTCCCAGGGTCTGGTTCAGGGAACTCTGCCAAAGTGAGAAAGAGATCCTGTGGAGACATATAGAAGTCATGAGAACCTCAATTTGCTGCAATTTCTAACAGTAAAATCACAATGCTTAGCCTCCACTCTCAAAGGACTCTTGCCAAGGGCTAATCACCCAGATATAAAGGGAAAAAACAATCTCACCAGGCAGCCTGACTTGTTGGCGACCCTCAAAGAACAAAAATTAACTCAAGAGAAATTGTTGAATGGTTGTTGAACAATTGTTGAATTGTTGAATGCTTTTCCCTCCCTATATATTTAAATATGTATAACAAAACTAAATATTTGGGCTTCCCTGGTGGTTCAGTGATAAAGAATTCCACCTGCCAAATGTAGAAGACACGGGTTCAACCCCTGGTCCAGGAAGATTCCACATGTTGCAGAGCAACTAAGCCCTTGAGACATAACTACTGAGCCAACATACCCTAGAACGAGTGGGTTCTAAAGTGGGGATTTAAACCTGGCAATTGAGACTCTGAACTCAGTGCTTTTTTGCTATACCAACCAATAGAGTAGAGGAGTCTTAAAGGGTAATAATTTCTTCTAAATGACAAAATCGTTGACTCACATGCAAGCATAAAAGAATACATCAAAGCTTTTTTTTTAGTCTAGTTCATAATGAAAGAATTAGTAAGATGTCATAGTTGGTTCAAAAGAGAAGCTGAAGGACAAACAGGCAGCCAGGTATTCAAGAATGTAGAAGATTTTCTAATAGCTACAACACCGGCCTCTTCTAGAGGAAGGAAGTCAAATGGATCTTCATTGCACCTATTTGAATCTCTAAGAACAGGAATCACTTGCAGCACCATCAAGTTTTCATAGTTAACTTCTATCTCTACAAAATTGCAAAAAAGTGAAAGACAATGAAAGGCTCAGGCCCTTATGTAATCAGGCAACTGTGCAAGGATTCTCAGACAAGACCTAGGCTCCATCAAAAGGATTTCAAGGAGCCTTTGGCCCATTTCAAAGTCTTTCACAATTGCTCCTGTTGACAGCAAGACACAGGATGAGATGTCTCTGAAGGGCTCAGCTAAAAGACCATCTATCAGGAAGTCTGTCTAGCCTTTTCCCTAACCTGTTCTATTTCCTTGCCTGCCTTAAAAATGAGAATCATCATCCTGTCCCAGGGTCTGGTTCAGGGAACTCTGCCAAAGTGAGAAAGAGATCCTGTGGAGACATATAGAAGTCATGAGAACCTCAATTTGCTGCAATTTCTAACAGTAAAATCACAATGCTTAGCCTCCACTCTCAAAGGACTCTTGCCAAGGGCTAATCACCCAGATATAAAGGGAAAAAACAATCTCACCAGGCAGCCTGACTTGTTGGCGACCCTCAAAGAACAAAAATTAACTCAAGAGAAATTGTTGAATGGTTGTTGAACAATTGTTGAATTGTTGAATGCTTTTCCCTCCCTATATATTTAAATATGTATAACAAAACTAAATATTTGGGCTTCCCTGGTGGTTCAGTGATAAAGAATTCCACCTGCCAAATGTAGAAGACACGGGTTCAACCCCTGGTCCAGGAAGATTCCACATGTTGCAGAGCAACTAAGCCCTTGAGACATAACTACTGAGCCAACATACCCTAGAATCCATGCTCCACAAGAGAAGCCATTACAATGAGAAACCTGTGTATGGTAACCCCATTTGCTGCAACCAGAGAAAATTCTGAGCAGCAAGGAAGACCCAGCAAAGCCAAAAATAAAAATTAATAAAATTATATAAGAAACCTAAACATTTATGACACACTCAAGGTACTTCGTGGTGGAGTAGGGCACACAGGAGGACAAGCCAGTCTTTGGGATCTAGCTACGTATATTTCAACTTAGAACCCAAGAACTCATTGCTCATCTGAGGACAGGCTGGAAAAGCACTTTCAGGGGATGCTTAAAGGAGTACAAGCGAATGGAAACCTGAGATAGAACATCAGTGGGGACAGTAGGGGTGGGGCCGGACACCAGACCTAGGTATATAAGGACAGTCAAGAATTAACCTGGTCAAGGAAGGTAGGGAAACAGTACTCTTGCCTGGAAAATTGATACTGCAACCCCTGAAAATAATGTCCAGTTACAGCAGCACAACTCCAATTCATTTCCCTGGGCCCCAGTGTCCTGGCTCAGAATCATAAGCCCAATTCTCCTTCCTCCCCGATTCTTCACGTGGACAATCAAGTGAATCTTGTCTGCTGCAGCCATTAAATATACTGAAATGCTTAGCAGGAGGATTCAAGGGGTGCCGCCATCATGAGTATAATTATGTGATGTACAGAAGACTATCCTGAAAAACAATCTGTCCTAAATCAGAATGAGTCAGAGAGGTGTCCAGGTTGAGAGAGCAGAGTTAGAGAGTGAGGCTATTGTAAATATTAGATAAAACAATATGTAACACCCTTGATCAAGGGTCTGGAAATTAATAAGATTTCAGTAATAGTGATGAGGCTGAGCCTTCTGCCTCTCTGATGTTCTAGGATGTACTCAATAATAATACCATGGCATTCAGTATCTACTGGGGCATTTTACCCCCCCAAGACATTTGATATCAATCATTTACCAGGTAGATCTTTTCATCTGTAGTATATAATAAAGAAAAAAAAACCAATTTTTAATAGTGAGAATAAGTCTTTCACTTAAAACATTTTCATCTAGCTAGAAAGTTTGCAGTTAACAGTGTTCATTTCTGTATTATAAAACCACTGTAGATGCCTCCACTTGTGAGATGCTTTTACAAACAGCAGCTGTGTAAATCTCCCAGTGTCACAAAAGGAACTTTTATGATGCTATTGGCTTCCTGAAAAAAATTCTCTTTACAGATACATCCTAAATATAATTGTAATCACTTGGTAGGTGCCATTTAACCTTAATGACACGTGAGTAGAGAAAAGCAATAATAATAATAATGATAATGGGCTCCTCCAAGACAAAGCTGAAATTATAAAACTGGGAAAGGCTTTGTCTCCTAATTGGGCTTCCCTGGTGGTTCAGATGTTAAAGAAACTGCTGCAATGTGGGTAACCTGGATTCGATCCATTTGTTGGGATGATCCCCTGGAGAAAGGAAAGGCTACCCACTCCAGTGGGAGAATTCTCCAGCCTGGAGAATTCCATGGCTCATCCATGGGTCACAAAGGGTTGGACATAACTGAGCAACTTTCATTTGTCTCCTGATTAAACAGGATTTATAGAATGGTCTACTTGGAGGCAGGGTAGCCTGGTGGGTGAAAAGTCAGACTAGAATCCAACCAAGACCTCAGGCCTTAGCAATTGTGAGGGTTGTGTTAAATACCACTCAAGATGAATGTGAGAGTTCCCTTAAATTAAGGCATAAAAGGAAAGTGTTGATCAATCAATCCAACCATTTGCACCATGATTGGTAATATACACACTAGATATGCCAAACCCAGAGATGTTTGACTTTGTCCCTTTTCAGACATGAAGTGTCACTTTCTTCTGGGGAACTGGTAGAATCCAGGATCTCTCAGTGCAAACTTTGCTCTATCACATATAATTGAGGCCTTTAAGTGCAAACTAAAAATTTTCTCAGGATTTACGCAGTTATTTTATTTCAGGTCTGTTCACATGAGGATTCTGTAGCAAGATTTGTGGCTAAAGGACTCAGGTAAGAGAAAGGAAGCAGAGTTTCCTTCAAAAGTATGTTCCCCACATCTATTTCTCAGCACTCTATCTGGAATTCATTTGGAAATTTCCATGATACCACCGGAATCTGTTTTGCCACAGGGGGAGAAAGACATAGCTTATTTGAGATGATGGTGTACAATCTTTTTTTTTTAATCAGACAGGCTCCAGAGGCGAGTATAACAAAAATCTATCTTCAAAAACAAAGTTCAGACACTCCCTTGCAGGATACGCACTGATCTATACAGACACACACCTCCATACACAGCTGCCAACTACTGCCTCAGTGCCTGCTTCTACACCAAGGAAAAAGAGAGTTGGGGCGAGCGCCTGTGTGTCTCGCTTTTTGATGATGATGCAGCTAAATCAGTGAAAGAGCGTTTGGGGGTGGGGGGAATAGAAAAGATGAGATGATTCTCACCCCATCTCTATTTCAAAGTAAATCCCCAGGCAAAATGAATCAGCTCTTCAAAGATGTTTACTGTCAAGGAGTATTTTGAGATTCCATGACAGGTTTCACTGTGGGATTTCAACCTGATCAATTAACTACCATACTAGAATTTTGTAGTCAGCTCTCTTCCAATAATGCCCCTGCTAATTAACTTTGAAAAATCAGCTCCATTAGGTATCCTCCAGCCAGTAATGCCCTTTGAATTCACCTGTCTAATTCCCTTAAAGATAAGGGACTAAACTCTTATCAAGCCAGTATAGATGACAGAAACTCCCAACTCAGACTGACTTAAAGCAAAATGGAAATTTTTATTCAATTAACTGAAAATTCTAAGGACAGTGCAAGCTTCGGTTTGGGGTAGATCGAAGTACTTAAGCATCATTATCCGGCATATATCTGTCTCAATCCCTCATTCTATTTGCCTCTGTTTTGCCTTTGTTTCTCTGAAGAAGGCGGCCGGCATGACCTCCCACCTAGGACTTCAACAGGAAGAGAGTCCTCTTGCCCAGGAGTCCCAGCATAAGTCTCAGGGTTCACACTCATTGGCCAACTGGAGTCAAAGATCCATGTTCTCATGTCCTTGGAGTAGATGGAACATGGTGCTGAGACCTGGACCACATACCCACCCCAAGGGCATAGGCTAGCAAGGAGAAGGAAGTGGCTGAAGGAAAATAAGACTACTCTCAATCTAGAAGACAGATGGGTACATTTTAGGCAAAAATCAACATATGCTTACTACAGGCATCAAGAAGGGCTGTGACTTGACTTTGAGAACAAACTTATGGTTACTGAGGGAAGGATGGGGGAAGGGATAGACTTGGGATGAACATGTACACATGTACATGCAGCTGTATTTCAAAGGGTTAACCAACAAGCACCCACCATATAGTACAGGAAACTCTCCTCAATGTTATGTGGCAGGCTGGATGATAGGGGAGTTGGGGGAGAAGGGATACACGTATTCATATGGCTGAGTCACTTTTCTGTGGACCTGAACCTATCAAAACAATATTAATCAGCTATTGTGGTTGAGTTGCTAAGCTATGTTTAACTCTTTTGTGACCATATGGACAGTAGCCCACCAGGCTCCTTCAGTCCATGGAATTTTCCAGGCAAGGATACTAGAATGGATTTAGAATTTCCTTCTCCATAATTGGCTATGCTATGCTCAGTCACTCAGTTGAGCCCACCTCTTGCAACCCTACAGACTGTAGCCTATAGGTCCAGGGAATTTTCTAGGCAAGAATACTGGAGTGAGTTGCCATTTCCTTCTCCAGAGAATCTTCCCAGCCCAGGTACTGAACTTGCATCTCCTGAATTCACCTGTCTAATTCCCTTAAAGATAAGGGACTAAACTCTTATCAAGCCAGTATAGATGACAGAAACTCCCAACTCAGACTGACTTAAAGCAAAATGGAAATTTTATTCAATTAACTGAAAATTCTAAGGACAGTGCAAGCTTCGGTTTGGGGTAGATCGAAGTACTTAAGCATCATTATCCGGCATATATCTGTCTCAATCCCTCATTCTATTTGCCTCTGTTTTGCCTTTGTTTCTCTGAAGAAGGCGGCCGGCATGACCTCCCACCTAGGACTTCAACAGGAAGAGAGTCCTCTTGCCCAGGAGTCCCAGCATAAGTCTCAGGGTTCACACTCATTGGCCAACTGGAGTCAAAGATCCATGTTCTCATGTCCTTGGAGTAGATGGAACATGGTGCTGAGACCTGGACCACATACCCACCCCAAGGGCATAGGCTAGCAAGGAGAAGGAAGTGGCTGAAGGAAAATAAGACTACTCTCAATCTAGAAGACAGATGGGTACATTTTAGGCAAAAATCAACATATGCTTACTACAGGCATCAAGAAGGGCTGTGACTTGACTTTGAGAACAAACTTATGGTTACTGAGGGAAGGATGGGGGAAGGGATAGACTTGGGATGAACATGTACACATGTACATGCAGCTGTATTTCAAAGGGTTAACCAACAAGCACCCACCATATAGTACAGGAAACTCTCCTCAATGTTATGTGGCAGGCTGGATGATAGGGGAGTTGGGGGAGAAGGGATACACGTATTCATATGGCTGAGTCACTTTTCTGTGGACCTGAACCTATCAAAACAATATTAATCAGCTATTGTGGTTGAGTTGCTAAGCTATGTTTAACTCTTTTGTGACCATATGGACAGTAGCCCACCAGGCTCCTTCAGTCCATGGAATTTTCCAGGCAAGGATACTAGAATGGATTTAGAATTTCCTTCTCCATAATTGGCTATGCTATGCTCAGTCACTCAGTTGAGCCCACCTCTTGCAACCCTACAGACTGTAGCCTATAGGTCCAGGGAATTTTCTAGGCAAGAATACTGGAGTGAGTTGCCATTTCCTTCTCCAGAGAATCTTCCCAGCCCAGGTACTGAACTTGCATCTCCTGAATCAGCAGGTGGATTCTTTACCATTAAGTCACCAGGAAAGCCCAACTAGGGTCAGAGGAATCATTATTAAGAGAAACCAGAAAATGATTGAGTCAGCAGATTCATATCAGGTTACCTTAAGAGCATACAAGTACTCAATGTCAACTAAAAAAAACCAGAGTGATAAAAACTATGAATTCAGTGATACCTTTGGCATAATTATTTATCACAATGATATCTACACATATTTGAAAAAATAGCCTTTCCAAAATATGACAGCACTCTAACAACACAGTCTACAGACAAAGCTTAGTGCCCATGAGCATTTCACAGACTCTTTTTAATAAATAGTACCTCATTAGGTTTCACTGTCAGAGAATCGTTGAGAATTGTAATTCTAATCCTAGCCTTGCCAGAAAAGAAAACAATGTCCTTAAGAAGACTCAAGTAACAGTCAGGCTCAGGAACCAGTCTGCAGAGGAGACAGAACCCAAGTGCTATAGGAAAAGAATGGCTATAGTATTGAGAAGAGAGAAAGCCACCTTCCAGCTGATGGGAACAGCAGGAGTAGAGGACAGAAGACCAGCTGTGTGGAGTAGAGATGGAGGCTGAGAGACAGTGACAGGCCAGATTCTGGAGATGCAAGAAATCAGTCTTAGACTTAAGATAAGTCATTTCAGGTTCCACTGAATCTCTACTATGTGATGAGCAAACAGCCATTCTCCCTGCTACATGAAAAGGGCAGTGGAGGCTCAGAGTGTGAAATGTGACCTTGAGTCTCAGAGGTTCAGGGTCCTACTCTTATTCAGCTAAGGAAACCTTTCTGGAACTGTATTATCAAGGTTTATTGTTGTTCAGTTGCTCAATCATGTCTGATTCTTTGCAACTGCATGGAATGCAGCACATCAGGCTTCCCTGTCCTTCACTATCTCCCAGAGTTTGCTCAGACTCATGTGCATTGAGAGGGTGAGGCCATCTAACCATCTCATTCTCTTAATTTCCTTGATGCTGGGAAAGACTGAAGGCAAAAGAGAAGAGGGTGGCCGAGGATCATTGTCTTAATACTTGGTGATTTGATAAGGTCTTTAAGTAGTTTTAACCTCAAGGGGCCAACAAGATGTTACTATCATGACTCTAGGTAAAACATGGGACTAACATCATCTCTGCTCCTCTTCATCTTGGCTATTGGAATCGTCCACCCCTGGGTCATACACTAGACAGTTGGGAAGGCCCAAGCTCTCAGTCATGAGGAAAGACAGCAAAATAGAGAAGTAAACCCAAAACTGAGGGAGCCAGAGACCAGGCTAGATTTAGTCTCATTCATTTTCTCATTTAACCTTCCCAAAATATGACAGCACTCTAACAACACAGTCTACAGACAAAGCTTAGTGCCCATGAGCATTTCACAGACTCTTTTTAATAAATAGTACCTCATTAGGTTTCACTGTCAGAGAATCGTTGAGAATTGTAATTCTAATCCTAGCCTTGCCAGAAAAGAAAACAATGTCCTTAAGAAGACTCAAGTAACAGTCAGGCTCAGGAACCAGTCTGCAGAGGAGACAGAACCCAAGTGCTATAGGAAAAGAATGGCTATAGTATTGAGAAGAGAAAGCCACCTTCCAGCTGATGGGAACAGCAGGAGTAGAGGACAGAAGACCAGCTGTGTGGAGTAGAGATGGAGGCTGAGAGACAGTGACAGGCCAGATTCTGGAGATGCAAGAAATCAGTCTTAGACTTAAGATAAGTCATTTCAGGTTCCACTGAATCTCTACTATGTGATGAGCAAACAGCCATTCTCCCTGCTACATGAAAAGGGCAGTGGAGGCTCAGAGTGTGAAATGTGACCTTGAGTCTCAGAGGTTCAGGGTCCTACTCTTATTCAGCTAAGGAAACCTTTCTGGAACTGTATTATCAAGGTTTATTGTTGTTCAGTTGCTCAATCATGTCTGATTCTTTGCAACTGCATGGAATGCAGCACATCAGGCTTCCCTGTCCTTCACTATCTCCCAGAGTTTGCTCAGACTCATGTGCATTGAGAGGGTGAGGCCATCTAACCATCTCATTCTCTTAATTTCCTTGATGCTGGGAAAGACTGAAGGCAAAAGAGAAGAGGGTGGCCGAGGATCATTGTCTTAATACTTGGTGATTTGATAAGGTCTTTAAGTAGTTTTAACCTCAAGGGGCCAACAAGATGTTACTATCATGACTCTAGGTAAAACACGGGACTAACATCATCTCTGCTCCTCTTCATCTTGGCTATTGGAATCGTCCACCCCTGGGTCATACACTAGACAGTTGGGAAGGCCCAAGCTCTCAGTCATGAGGAAAGACAGCAAAATAGAGAAGTAAACCCAAAACTGAGGGAGCCAGAGACCAGGCTAGATTTAGTCTCATTCATTTTCTCATTTAACCTTCCCAAATATCCTGCATTCTAGGCGTTACTGCCTTCATCTGAACAGAATGAGGTTCAGAGAGGCTGACTTGATGACACTACAGCTTGGGGAGGCCTAGCTGAGAGGTCTGAATCTAAAGTCTACGTACTTTCCAATACAGTATACAACTTTGACAATCGGGGCAAGGGGATAGCAGGAAGGACAAAATGGTTCTGTTATTACTCCCTTGTTATAAAAGTGAGAAATACCTAGGACCTTGAATAACCTTACTCTGCCCACCTCTCTCTTCTGAGACTCATTACCCCAACTACAGAAGATCAATCATCAATCCATTTCCATTCAATTTTATTTTGAGCTCACCCATTGAGACCCTAAAATGTGCTGGCCAGTAATGTACATAATCTCATTTCATTTTATTTGTCCTTATTTAACATGTGGGAAACTCAAGGAACAAAGAAGTGAAATACCTTGCCCAAGGTCACACAACAAGAAAAGTAAATACAAAGGTAGAATTTTCACCCAAGTCTGGTTCCAAACCCAAGCTCCCCCTTGAACAACAAGGACTTAGTCCTGCCTGGCACTTGAAGGCACCCTAGCCACCAGCCATTTTTGTTCAGAAGCCACTTGCCATAGAGATTTTCAATTAGGCTGTGAAGGGCTACTGCCAGCCAAGCATTCAGAAGTCTCTTCATTCAATTATAAACTTTCCCAAAGGAATGGAGACTCCAACAGTGTTTCTTCCTGCTTTGTGCAGTTGCTGTCAAGTAGCAATTGGGTGTTTCCTACAAGGCTGAGTGGCAATGAGGTTGCCAGATGCCATTAAACTGTCAAATCTTTTCCTGGAGTCCCAGTGGTCTGACAAGCTAATTGTGAGGTGTTGAAATCAACAAGTTTCAAAAGGTTTCACAACCGCCTCCCCTCCCCCCTCCCCCGTCCATGGCTCCTGTCTCTCTCCTGCAGCCTTACTGTTCTTTTAGCTGAGGCTACCTCACGCTACTTCCATTGTTTAAAGTCTCCTTGAACCACTGGCTTTCAAGTCTAGAAAACCCACATTCATTTTATTGTGGATAGTTCAAAAGCAAGACCAGAAGGCAAATCAGTTGCAATGGATACATGCGAGTGCATTCCTAAGACAAAGGTATTTCTGATGAGCCACTGGGATATTTGCTATGGAATCATGAATCTCCATTCTTGTCAGAGCACAAAGCAGAAAACAAAATATTAAACCTTAAGACATATTCCCAAATACCTCACTTCCCTTGAGGCTGAAAGAGTGTTGCAGACACTCTTCCTCAATTAAAAAAGAAAAAGAAAAAAACTTAACACTCACAAATTTGTAATGTAGAAAACGGTATTTGAGTTATCCAAGCTATGAATCAACACTGTGGGAAAGATGAGGTGGTATTTTTAGCTCAAGGTAACAATAAATATCAGAATGTGAAATAGAAAATGATTTATTGTCTCCCCTTTCAGCGTTCATTTCTTTGGAAAATGCTGTTTTCAAGTGTTCTCCAGAAAGAGTAGAAGACAACCAACCAATTAGTAACTCAAGGAGTTGGAGCTCAGGAATTGAAAGAAAGAAGAAATCCATTTCCAGAGAATTCTGACTTCCTACAGATCTAGTCAAACATGCCCAGCCAAAATTGAATTTTAAGAAGTATTTAGAGATTTCCCTGTTACATGCCAAGACAACCCCAGATGCTAGAATCACAGAGTTTAACAATCTTTGGTGGCTCACAAACTAGTTGTTCAACAAGGATATCTAGAAATAGCTGCTTACTAGAGAAGGATGCATAAGACATATAGAAACATAAAAGAGAGATAAGGGGGAAGACGGAGAGGAAACGTATCCCAAATAAAGGAAGAGTATGTACAAAAAGCCTGTACATTTGGGGAATTTGAGTTATCTTACTTGGTGTAGCTGGAATGAAGCTAGCAACATAGGTAGAAACAAAATGCTGAAGTGTCTTACATATCATGATAAAGAATTTGAACATTAATTTTGAAGGCATGGGCAACCAGTGAAGAAATATGAAATTATTTAACTTTCATTTAAAAAAAAAAATGCCTCTAATGGGAGCGGGTGAATGGGACTGGGCAAGAGTAGAGATGAGAAAACCTGTTAAGCTACTGATATTTGCTATGGAATAAAAATCATTTTATTGTGGATAGTTCAAAAGCAAGACCAGAAGGCAAATCAGTTGCAATGGATACATGCGAGTGCATTCCTAAGACAAAGGTATTTCTGATGAGCCACTGGGATATTTGCTATGGAATCATGAATCTCCATTCTTGTCAGAGCACAAAGCAGAAAACAAAATATTAAACCTTAAGACATATTCCCAAATACCTCACTTCCCTTGAGGCTGAAAGAGTGTTGCAGACACTCTTCCTCAATTAAAAAAGAAAAAGAAAAAAACTTAACACTCACAAATTTGTAATGTAGAAAACGGTATTTGAGTTATCCAAGCTATGAATCAACACTGTGGGAAAGATGAGGTGGTATTTTTAGCTCAAGGTAACAATAAATATCAGAATGTGAAATAGAAAATGATTTATTGTCTCCCCTTTCAGCGTTCATTTCTTTGGAAAATGCTGTTTTCAAGTGTTCTCCAGAAAGAGTAGAAGACAACCAACCAATTAGTAACTCAAGGAGTTGGAGCTCAGGAATTGAAAGAAAGAAGAAATCCATTTCCAGAGAATTCTGACTTCCTACAGATCTAGTCAAACATGCCCAGCCAAAATTGAATTTTAAGAAGTATTTAGAGATTTCCCTGTTACATGCCAAGACAACCCCAGATGCTAGAATCACAGAGTTTAACAATCTTTGGTGGCTCACAAACTAGTTGTTCAAAAACGATATCTAGAAATAGCTGCTTACTAGAGAAGGATGCATAAGACATATAGAAACATAAAAGAGAGATAAGGGGGAAGACGGAGAGGAAACGTATCCCAAATAAAGGAAGAGTATGTACAAAAAGCCTGTACATTTGGGGAATTTGAGTTATCTTACTTGGTGTAGCTGGAATGAAGCTAGCAACATAGGTAGAAACAAAATGCTGAAGTGTCTTACATATCATGATAAAGAATTTGAACATTAATTTTGAAGGCATGGGCAACCAGTGAAGAAATATGAAATTATTTAACTTTCATTTAAAAAAAAAAATGCCTCTAATGGGAGCGGGTGAATGGGACTGGGCAAGAGTAGAGATGAGAAAACCTGTTAAGAAGTTACTAAAACAATTACGATTATTTTTAGTGGTGTGAAATTAAAGTAACCAGAGGGAGTTGGAAGGGCAAGGACTGAGATGAGTGATGTTTAGGAGATGGAATCAAGAGGAACTTGTGATAGATTAAAAGTAGCGATTGAAAAGACAAAAGGTCAATAATGACTCCCAAATTTCTGATTTTGGTGATTGGAAAAAAGTCATGGAGTTATGAGGGAAGAACAGACTAGAGAGGAAGATGAAGAATAATAGACTTTAAAACACCTCAAATTTGTGAATCATTGGTTGGAGATTAGAAGACCTATGGACATGCAGATCTGAGCTCCTCAGGGGAGACCAGCGATAGCAGAAGAACTGGAGTCCTCAGAATGTCTTCAAAAGTTGAAGTTAAAGGCAAAGATAACAATACTCACTGGGAGGGGGAAAGAGTGAACAAAAGAAACCCTGGGACATGCCAACATCAGAGTCAGACAGAGGTCCTATAAATCAAGGGCAGAGAGAGGTCAATGAGAAGGGAAGGTCAACAGTGGGCTGAAAGGCAGTCATTTAATTTAGCACCAGAAAGTTGCTGCCCAACAGCTTTAGCAAAGTTGCAACTCAGTTCTTTTTCAATTGGGTACTAGTTAAATGGGAGAGGAAAGAGTAGGGATGGCCTTTTTATTTATTTTTTTTTTCTGGAAGCAGGTTATATCTTTTTACCAAGGCAAAGACATTCAATTGTGCTATATACAAAAGATATCTATTCACATCTCACTGTGTAAATCAAGGAATCAGAGGTGGGAAACAGGACTCTCAGGCATAACCTTATTATTCTTTCATCTCCCTAAGCATCAAACGTTTCCAATAATTAATTCTCTTTTTCCTAGTCGGGTTTCCCTGGTGGTTCAAAAACTTAAAGGAGAGAAACTTAAAGGTAAAGAATCTGCCTACAAGGCAAGAGACCTGGGTTTGATCTCTTGGTCAGGAAACTTCCCGGAGGAGGGCATGGCAACCCACTCCTGTATCCTTGCCTAGAGAATTCCATGGACAGAGGAGCCTGGCAAACTACAGTTCATGGGTCACACAGTCAGATATGATTGAGCAACTAACACTTTCTTTTCACTTTCTTAGACACTCAATTAGGAATGCCACTGAAAAAAAACAATACTTAAATGTAAGTCCTATCTAGAGATGAATTTGCAGAGGCAAAGAAACACAGTCCAACAACCATAAATACTTCAAGAGTTATTCCAATTATTACTTAAAGAATGTGAAAGGGGATTGAGTTCATAATATGTCCCCATAATATGTTCCTTTCTTGATCCTCAGTGGCTGCTTCAGATTTTCTTATGTTTTCAACCCACCATTTCCTCTTGCACCTCCACAACTTCAAAACCCCAGAATCTGTGTTACTTTTTTCCCCAGTCCATTTAGCCTCTGAACTAGTTACAGGGACAGAACTTCCATCCAAGAGAGGAGCAGAGAAAGGATACAAACAAGAAAAGATTGGGTCCCTTTCAAAGCCAGTATTGTAAAGTTCATTTTAATAAAATTGGCCCTAGCATCATCTAGTGCTGTTGAGCTTTTCAAACCACATGCTTGTTCTCTCCTATGTTCTTCATCTCACTATGAGATAAGTGGGGTTGATTTCCACACCTCCACTTCTTGATGAGAAACCAGGCACTGAGATACCAAAACCTGTGTCTGAATTCACATATTTAGTCCCACCAGAGCCCAACTTGACCTTCAGCAAGGTTTCCTAACTTCCCCAAAGGGTCGCCCAAGACGCCTTTCCTCTCCTTACACACAGTGTGGCTCAGCCTCAGCAGAGGCTCCCTGGCTGTGCTGAGGCTGCTGAGAATGAATATGGGAGCGTGGTCCATTTATGAAGCCTGGCATCTTAGTTGCATCCCACTGTTGGAAGGAAAACCATTTTCTTCTACCCTTCTGAGTTCTTAGCTGAGACCCCTATCATAAACATATTAATAGAAAGTAACAAACTGAAATTATAATAGTTTATTGTATGTATACCTGGAAGATAACCAGAGAAAAATGTGTCACTCAAAGAGGTGGCTCTCAATTCAGGCTTAGCTACCATGTTAATAAGGAAAGGGCTGGGGGCTATGTAGGTTTCTTAGGGGAGAGTTAATCATCTTTAAGAAAGATGAATGCACTTTCAGAAGATGGGAGGTATGTTAGTTGCTGACAGTCTGGTTCTGAGAGCCTCTTCTCTTCAGATTCTCACATTGCTTGATGAGAAAGTTCAGGGAAGGAATTTATGAAAAGTAAGTTCTTTCTGGAGGATTTGTCTTCAGGCAGATAAGGGAAGCTCCAAGAAAGCTTCTCTCTGCAGCTGCTGTATTTCAAGTACCTACCGCTCAAAATGATGCCTATGTCAAAGGGGCTTACTCTTTCCTTAACTTACACAAATATGGAATCTAAATCTACAAAAGAGGACCAGAAGAAAGGAACTCCGTTCTCTAAGTTGTAGTCTAGGCATCCCCGTGGACTCAGCAGTGACCTTAAACATCAAATTGCTTCTTTTATGCTTCAATTTTGCATGCCCACAATTTTGGTTAAAATAATACCTTCACATTCGTCCTCCTAGGCTGACAGCTCCCTCTCAACCCCATCATCTGCCAGATGCACAAAATTAGGTAGCAAATGCTGGAAACATAGAGCCCTCTTCGAATATCATTGAGCGTGAATTATTCAGAAAGTCTACATTCTGGGAAATCATTTCAGTGGCAATTTTGCCCACCTGCCACCAAGGTAGCAAACAAAATACAGTTACTTCTTTCACTGACATATAGATGGGGTAAAGAAATTCATTTTTAGACGCTTCCTCTCCTTACAAAGGGTCGCCCAAGACGCCTTTCCTCTCCTTACACACAGTGTGGCTCAGCCTCAGCAGAGGCTCCCTGGCTGTGCTGAGGCTGCTGAGAATGAATATGGGAGCGTGGTCCATTTATGAAGCCTGGCATCTTAGTTGCATCCCACTGTTGGAAGGAAAACCATTTTCTTCTACCCTTCTGAGTTCTTAGCTGAGACCCCTATCATAAACATATTAATAGAAAGTAACAAACTGAAATTATAATAGTTTATTGTATGTATACCTGGAAGATAACCAGAGAAAAATGTGTCACTCAAAGAGGTGGCTCTCAATTCAGGCTTAGCTACCATGTTAATAAGGAAAGGGCTGGGGGCTATGTAGGTTTCTTAGGGGAGAGTTAATCATCTTTAAGAAAGATGAATGCACTTTCAGAAGATGGGAGGTATGTTAGTTGCTGACAGTCTGGTTCTGAGAGCCTCTTCTCTTCAGATTCTCACATTGCTTGATGAGAAAGTTCAGGGAAGGAATTTATGAAAAGTAAGTTCTTTCTGGAGGATTTGTCTTCAGGCAGATAAGGGAAGCTCCAAGAAAGCTTCTCTCTGCAGCTGCTGTATTTCAAGTACCTACCGCTCAAAATGATGCCTATGTCAAAGGGGCTTACTCTTTCCTTAACTTACACAAATATGGAATCTAAATCTACAAAAGAGGACCAGAAGAAAGGAACTCCGTTCTCTAAGTTGTAGTCTAGGCATCCCCGTGGACTCAGCAGTGACCTTAAACATCAAATTGCTTCTTTTATGCTTCAATTTTGCATGCCCACAATTTTGGTTAAAATAATACCTTCACATTCGTCCTCCTAGGCTGACAGCTCCCTCTCAACCCCATCATCTGCCAGATGCACAAAATTAGGTAGCAAATGCTGGAAACATAGAGCCCTCTTCGAATATCATTGAGCGTGAATTATTCAGAAAGTCTACATTCTGGGAAATCATTTCAGTGGCAATTTTGCCCACCTGCCACCAAGGTAGCAAACAAAATACAGTTACTTCTTTCACTGACATATAGATGGGGTAAAGAAATTCATTTTTTATGGAAAAAAGATCATGCATGTAACAGATAATACTTTCTATGCTATTGTGCTCAGATGAAAGAAGAGAACAGATGGTAACAATACTACTAGCAGTTCTTCAAGGGAGCAACGGTGTCTCCTCTGCCAGCAAAGTCAGGGTCTTATCTGAAAATCTATGTGGAAGCCCTGTTTATGCATCTCAGGGAAATATCACTGCAAAATTTAAAACACTATTGGCACCAGGTGCATGCTAAGAATGTAAGCAGTGCTGTTCATTTACTGTAATTGATTAATTGCAGTAATGTCCTAATCTACATGGAATTTCCCTCTAGAGAGAAATGGCCTGGTAAAAGGCAGCTCTAACAAGGCTTCTTCACTCCCCCTGGAGGAAATTTCACTCCAAAAGGGCAGCTCTGGGAACTCTGGGAGAGGGGAAGAGGATCCACATACCAGTGGCCTTCAGCAAGTATGGGAACACATGGAGGGCTTGTTAGGGCACACACAAAGCTGGGCCCTCCCCTCAGAGTTTCTGATTCACTTCCCCCACGTTCCCAGAGGATGCTTCCTATTGCTGGTCCAGGCATTGCCCTCAAGCACTGTCGTCCTAAACCACCTGGTCCACAGAGGAGAAGGCAGTGAAAACTCCAGAATCAGCCAGGCCTGGGTATAACGTACAGCTCAGCTAACTAATTACAACACCCTATGGAAATACCTTAACCACTCAAAGAGACACACGGCTCCTCTGTGGATGAGTGGCAATAGCCACACTCCAGTGCTGCAGTAAAGAAGGGGGTGTTCAGTCTGTCACAGTATCAGGGTCTAGAGATGCTGGCCACTGCGGCATCAAAAAAAACAGCTTTCCTAGGCACTCAGTTAGGGGTTTATCACTGAAAACCGGGAAAGGACGCAGGTTTACCCTGGCAGTATTCTCTCTGTGCCTCTTTGGGTCCATCTTTTTTAATGCCTTGTTCTTAAGCAGAGACCAGAATAAACCACAACATATGTGAACAGTGACAATAACAGAAGGCTAATCAGATGATGAAGGACAGGGAGGCCTTCTGGCGTGCTGCAGTCCGTAGGGTTGTAAAGAGTCAGATATGACTGAGCAACTGAACTAATAAACACTTCCAAGGTGCTTGGCACCATATGTATGTATCAACCTCCTGATAACAGAGGTTACAAAGGAGACCAAATCTCAAATAGGATTAGTAACTTGCCCAAGGTTAACCCATCAGTAAGCAGCAGAATAGGGATTCAAACTCAGATGGGTCTACCTCCTGGGTCCAGGCGCCAGCCCCCAGGCTGTGGGTTCACTTATGACAGTGACCCCGATGATGTTTGGCATTGGCTCTGTACTTTCCAGCTTACACAACACTTCTTTACTCCATTTTTGAGGCTGTCCTCCCATCGCCCTCTGAGATATGCCAGCTAAGTGGTCCTCTGTCCATTTTACAGACTCAGAATGATAATAGGAGGCACACCCACGGGGCTCAGAGCTTCACGCTCTGACATAGTGCTGTCTTTTCATTATACATAGACAAGCCCAGATGCCATTATGTGTTACAAATCTACCTTCTCAGAAGAAGCAGTCAGCTGGTCACAAGTGTAGGTGGTAAATTCAGTTCCTCTCTTCACAGAGTGAAGGACTATCCGGGATCCAGGTTTAGCAGCAGAAGTCATGGCAAATCTGGAAAGGAAGAGACACCATCTTTGAATTTGTGACTTGGTTACTTACTTTCTGTGTGCCTAAGATGAAATCCTGAGAAATCTCTGAATAACTTGATAAAAGCCTCAGCAACTCAATGATGAGTTATTGAAATAAGAGAAGATATGACAGAGAAAGAAAATTCAGAAAAAGGAATGACAACCTCATACCACCCACTCCTCATACCAATTCTAGTGTCTACTCACATGTCTTAAAAGACCCTTGCTCCTTGGAGAAAAAGTTATGACCAACCTAGATAGCATATTAACAAGCAGCGACATTACTTTGCCAACAAAGGCTTGTATAGTCAAAGTTATGGCTTTTCAGTAGTTGTGTACAGATGTGGAGTTGGACCATAAAGAAAGCTGAGCCGCAAAGAACTGATTCCTTGCAACTGTGGTGCTGGAGAAAACTCTTGAGAGTCCTTTGGAAATTCTCCAAGTGCTGCAGTCCGTAGGGTTGTAAAGAGTCAGATATGACTGAGCAACTGAACTAATAAACACTTCCAAGGTGCTTGGCACCATATGTATGTATCAACCTCCTGATAACAGAGGTTACAAAGGAGACCAAATCTCAAATAGGATTAGTAACTTGCCCAAGGTTAACCCATCAGTAAGCAGCAGAATAGGGATTCAAACTCAGATGGGTCTACCTCCTGGGTCCAGGCGCCAGCCCCCAGGCTGTGGGTTCACTTATGACAGTGACCCCGATGATGTTTGGCATTGGCTCTGTACTTTCCAGCTTACACAACACTTCTTTACTCCATTTTTGAGGCTGTCCTCCCATCGCCCTCTGAGATATGCCAGCTAAGTGGTCCTCTGTCCATTTTACAGACTCAGAATGATAATAGGAGGCACACCCACGGGGCTCAGAGCTTCACGCTCTGACATAGTGCTGTCTTTTCATTATACATAGACAAGCCCAGATGCCATTATGTGTTACAAATCTACCTTCTCAGAAGAAGCAGTCAGCTGGTCACAAGTGTAGGTGGTAAATTCAGTTCCTCTCTTCACAGAGTGAAGGACTATCCGGGATCCAGGTTTAGCAGCAGAAGTCATGGCAAATCTGGAAAGGAAGAGACACCATCTTTGAATTTGTGACTTGGTTACTTACTTTCTGTGTGCCTAAGATGAAATCCTGAGAAATCTCTGAATAACTTGATAAAAGCCTCAGCAACTCAATGATGAGTTATTGAAATAAGAGAAGATATGACAGAGAAAGAAAATTCAGAAAAAGGAATGACAACCTCATACCACCCACTCCTCATACCAATTCTAGTGTCTACTCACATGTCTTAAAAGACCCTTGCTCCTTGGGAAAAAAAGCTATGACCAACCTAGATAGCATATTAAAAAGCAGAGACATCACTTTGCCAACAAAGGCTTGTATAGTCAAAGTTATGGCTTTTTCAGTAGTTGTGTACAGATGTGGGAGTTGGACCATAAAGAAAGCTGAGCCGCAAAGAACTGATTCCTTGCAACTGTGGTGCTGGAGAAAACTCTTGAGAGTCCTTTGGACTGCAAGGAGATCAAACCAGTCACTCCTAAAGGAAATCAACCCTGAATATTCATTGCAAGGACTGATGCTGAAGCTGAAACTTCAATACTTTGGTCACCTGATGGGAAGAGTCAACTCAGTGGAAAAGACTTAGATGCTGGGAGAAATTGAAGGCAGGAGGAGAAGGGGACAACAGAGGATGAGATGGTGGATGGCATCACCAACTCACTGCACATGAGTTTAAGCAAGCTCTGGGAGATGGTAAAGGACAGGGAAGCTTGTGCTACAGTCCATGGAGTCCCAGCGTCAGACACAACTTACTGACTGAACAACAACTCATGTGTTAACCAGAGGGTGGGGCTTTCTAGTTCTTCAAACCAAGATTAGTTTAAAAAGTGATTCAGCTTAGAAGTAGTGACAGTTATCATGAGACAAAAATAACATTATCAGCTACTGTGTACTGGACGCTCTGATAAGGTACTTTAAATCCATATGTATATTTAATTCCATCCTTTTAAAGCACCATGGGAGTGAGTCAACATTCTGGTCTTCCAGTCAAGTTTAGTTTAGAGAAATCAAGTTACCCAAACACAAACCTAGAGCTGTCTGTTTCCAATGATCTCTCTTTCCATGAGAAACTCCATCAGGGTGGGGAGATAAAGAAGCCTATTTTGCTCACTCACCAGTGATAAGCTAGGTGGGCTCCCCATGCTCTCAAGAGCCTTGTATATACCCATCCCTGCTTCCAGTCATTTCATGCTGACAGCTTGAAACCAGTCACGGTGGGAGTAGCTACACTAAGGAAATCACAAATGCTACACAGCAGGGCTTCCCTCCTCACCAAGAGATTTCACCAGCACCTGACCTCTCTTCTCTCTGCATGCCACTCTAACTAGAGAAGCCTGTATTCTTTCTCACTCAAGGTGGATCTCCCAGGAGGTAACAGAGAAATTACAATGTACTAAACCACTACTTAATATTTCTGGGAGAAAAACTAAAGTTACTTGGATCAAAAATTGGCTTGACTTCAAAAGACTCTGTTCCCTTTTTGTCTTTTGGGATGGATGATGTTCATTACCTCCAAAGCCCAAACAAAGCACTGAGTGATCCAGAAACATTGTTCTATAGGCTCTGTTTGGCCTCTTTGGACCCCACATTGAGCACAGAATATCAGCCCCAAGATATAAAAGCATCCGCGGTGTCTTCTCCATCCCAGCCTCAGGACTCAGAGAAGAAAAGCTCTGAACATGTCAGAGAGCAAACACAAAAAGACACATGTTCACTTCATCTCCAAGAGATTCCTTTCTAGAAATTGCAACAGGCCCTTCTCTCCAGCCACCTGGAAATAAAGCCATCTTTTCAATGCTGATATTGAAAGACTGTTTCACTCTGTGGTTGGAAGCAGGAAAATTCCTAGGAGGTCATTCCCTCATCCTCTTTTTAAAGCTCCATCTTCCTTTCAGTCGGATGATTAATCAAAAGGTCTTTACTGTCTCTTGCCTTTAAATTGCGCTTCACACTCTGCGTGCTGCCTGATGCTCGTTGGGAGCTTGTCTCTGAAGCTTCTTTCTTAGACCTTCACAGCTATTAGGATACAAGAAAGGCTGCTAACAACCTTTTTTTTTTTTTTGCAATTCCACAAGAGCAAAAACTAATTTATGTTTCTTCATTTGATAAACAAAAATAAAAGTTTTAAAACAACAGCAATAGGGGCTTCCCTGGCAGTGCAGTGGTTAAGACTCTGTGCTTCCACTGAAGGGGGCAAGGATTCAGTCTCTGGTAGAAAACTAAGATCTCTCCTGTCATGCAGCCAAAAAGAAAACAAAATCCCCCAAAAACAGCAACCAAAACTTGCCCCCCCCCAACTTTATTCTGGTGGAGAGTCCCCTCCTCAGTGTCTCCTGTGACTCTTTTCAAGGATCACTTGTTTTTTCCTGTGTGCTAGAAACTCTCAAGTCCCTCTGTGGTCTTGAAATCTCACTGTCCTTTTCAGAAGCCAGCTGTTCAGAGCTGAAGTTCCCAGTGTAGGCCAGGGTGTGGAGTGTAGGGGCGCTGCACTGCTGCGAAGCAGAGAAAAAACTTGAGGAGAAGCTGAGCCTGCAGACAGATATCAACCAGAAGCCCAAGCCCCCGGCAAGGGGACAGGGGAGTTTCAATTGTGATGTGAACCCATACTTACAGTTTGAATATTTCCTTTTCTAGTGAAGAATAAATAAGATTAATTTAGGAAAAATAACTAGATTTTAATTCTCTAGTCTAACCTTTCAATGAAACTTTGCTTTTTATTAAGCAAACATTATCTAAGAGAAAAATTTTTCTCATAAACAAAGCACACGGCTAGAGGACCGAAAATAAACAGTTAAAAAGTGAAAAGGGGGCATCCCTGGTGGCCCAGTGGGTAAGGACACTGCCTTGCAGTGCAACTGGCGCCAGTTTGATCCCTGGCCTGGGAAGATCCCATGTGCCACGGAGCAGCTGGATGGATGTGTCCAACTACTGAGCCGGAGCTCTGGAGCACATGTGCCCGGAGTCAGTGCTCTGCGACAAGCGAGGCCACTGCGATGGGAGGCCCACACAGGCCAAATTACAAAGATGGATGAAAATAAATAAAGACCAATAGAAGTGGCCAAAAAAAAAAAAAATTAAAAAAAAAAAGTGAAAAGGAACTATGCCCCTGCTCCCAAACAAACAAAGCACAGGACCACTGAGGATGCAGCCCAGGGATCTTTATTTCTTACACTGGCCAAGGGCGGCAATCAAGGTTCCAGAGAAACAGACTAAGAGACTAACCATCCATCTATTTATCAAAAAGGGAGAAACAAGGAGAAAGATTTATTTTTAATAACTAGCTCATGTGACTATACTGGGCTGGCAAGACTAAAATCTGCAAGTTAGACTGGCACGCTGTGAATTTAGACAAGAGTTGCTATACTTCAACTGGTTCACGACACATAACTTAAAACCCTACTGATATCCTGAGTGTTGGTGGTATTAGGAGCATCTTACATACAGCTCCTAAACCCCTTGGTATTTCTTGGATAATATTAGTAGATGCAAACCTATAAAATCTTAGTAAGTTGACTTTCACAACAGCTAAAGTGATAAAACATCATGACTGAGCAAGGTTTATCCCAGAAACACAAGGATGATTTAACATTTAAGAATCAATGTAATTCACCATGCTACAGACCAACAGAACATAAATTATATTATGTTCTCAACAGATCTAGGAAAAAAGCATTTGATAAAATCTAATGTCAATTTCTTATTTTAAAACTCACATAAAACAAAGACTGAAAGGAAATTTTGTGATATATAAAAATATAGAAATACATTTGAAAAGCTTCAATTAAGATAACTGACTTTATTTTTTCTAAATATAATTTAGAAATTTACTTTAAGAAACCAATAGCTATTAAAGCACTTAAATATAGTCAATTTTATATTGTTACCACACCTAAGTTATTTCTCTAGTTAACTCTTCAAAAGGTTCAAGAAAAGAGCTAATTCCTATGTTATAAACTCATAAAGAACAGGAAAACTCAAAAAACTTGCCTACTCAATCTAAAAGTCCTTTTATCCCCAACATACGTTATACATAGATACAAAAGTAGAAAAGTAGGTCAGCCTTCACTTATGTTTATAGATTTCTGATCCTAAATATTAGCAAATCTAATTTAGTGGTATGTAAAGGAAAAATAAATTATAATCATTATATCCTGATAATTCAAGGATGCTTAACTGAAACTGCTAAAACATAGACCTACCTACCACAAATGTCCTCATTAATCAATAGAACAATTATTTGTGTGCTTCAGATAAAGTGCCCAAGAAAATGAACAAGTAAACAAAACTTAAAAATAGCATTTTCTACATAAATTCATATTATATGGTTTTCCAGTAAATACTAATAAAATTATTTATATTCCTTTTAAAAAAGATTTCAGCTAGATAGTTAAAGTATAAGAACAATCATGATCACTTTAATAAAAAGATACTATAAAAACATGTAATAAAATTTAGTATTTTGTATTTTCAGACGAGATCGGGCGCGTTCAGGGTGGTATGGCCGTAGACTATTTTGTATTTTCAGATTAATGAACTTCTCAATAGGCTTAGATTGATAAAATATAGACATGTTCCTTACATTGATAAAATATTTATAAAAATATAAGCTAACACATTTTAAAGGTGAAACATTCCTAAAATCATTTTTATAAGAGAATTAAGAATGCCCACTATTACACTTGCTAATCAACACTGAACTGGAGAATGAGTAAATGAATTAATGGAAAGAATAAAGTGTACTACCACAGAAAAGAAGAGATAAAGCTTACTTTACATAGAAATTCAATGAAAAACAATGGCAAGCTATTATTACCTATAGGAAAGTTCTAGGAGTTGGTTAATACAAACAAAATGCCAGAAATAATCAACAATAAAATGAAATGGTATTAAAAAAGATCACAAGATAGAAGAAAAATAGAAGAAAAAAATCAGCAAAAATTACACAAAACAGGAAAGAAATAATTTTTAAAAAATATTCTACAAACTCAGATAACCCTAATGCAAATTTGGCTATAGAACTCATTAAATACTTTTGTTACCACACCTAAGTTATTTCTCTAGTTAACTCTTCAAAAGGTTCAAGAAAAGAGCTAATTCCTATGTTATAAACTCATAAAGAACAGGAAAACTCAAAAAACTTGCCTACTCAATCTAAAAGTCCTTTTATCCCCAACATACGTTATACATAGATACAAAAGTAGAAAAGTAGGTCAGCCTTCACTTATGTTTATAGATTTCTGATCCTAAATATTAGCAAATCTAATTTAGTGGTATGTAAAGGAAAAATAAATTATAATCATTATATCCTGATAATTCAAGGATGCTTAACTGAAACTGCTAAAACATAGACCTACCTACCACAAATGTCCTCATTAATCAATAGAACAATTATTTGTGTGCTTCAGATAAAGTGCCCAAGAAAATGAACAAGTAAACAAAACTTAAAAATAGCATTTTCTACATAAATTCATATTATATGGTTTTCCAGTAAATACTAATAAAATTATTTATATTCCTTTTAAAAAAGATTTCAGCTAGATAGTTAAAGTATAAGAACAATCATGATCACTTTAATAAAAAGATACTATAAAACATGTAATAAAATTTAGTATTTTGTATTTTCAGACGAGATCGGGCGCGTTCAGGGTGGTATGGCCGTAGACTATTTTGTATTTTCAGATTAATGAACTTCTCAATAGGCTTAGATTGATAAAATATAGACATGTTCCTTACATTGATAAAATATTTATAAAAATATAAGCTAACACATTTTAAAGGTGAAACATTCCTAAAATCATTTTTATAAGAGAATTAAGAATGCCCACTATTACACTTGCTAATCAACACTGAACTGGAGAATGAGTAAATGAATTAATGGAAAGAATAAAGTGTACTACCACAGAAAAGAAGAGATAAAGCTTACTTTACATAGAAATTCAATGAAAAACAATGGCAAGCTATTATTACCTATAGGAAAGTTCTAGGAGTTGGTTAATACAAACAAAATGCCAGAAATAATCAACAATAAAATGAAATGGTATTAAAAAAGATCACAAGATAGAAGAAAAATAGAAGAAAAAAATCAGCAAAAATTACACAAAACAGGAAAGAAATAATTTTTTAAAAATATTCTACAAACTCAGATAACCCTAATGCATGGAAAGATGGGTTATTTTCCTGCCTGGAAAGATACAAAGATGTCAGTTTTATTTAAATTAATCCATAAATCAATCACTTTCAGAAAATTTCAAGACATATGATTCTAAAGTGATCAAGAATGCAAAATTCACAGGAATGAGAAACAGCTTTTTTATAAAACAATGAGAGGATTTAGAATCATGAAATATAACGACATTGGCAAACAAAGCAACAGAGTACAGAAACAGATTCATAGTGTGCCATATTGATCCATAGTGCAGAGGGTATGTGTTTCCCTAGACTCAGTCAAGCAAACCTACTCCCCATGTTGGGACTTCTTGCTCAATGGAGGCTGGGGTCCTCCAGCTATCATTTATCCTCCAGTACCGCTGGGTATCTCATTGACCCTGAGATAATTAAGGTTGGGTTCCATCACAGCATCATTGTGCCTGCAGCATTGGGGTTCCAGTCACTTCAGTGCCCAGGCCTGACTCTATCATATTCACAGCTGCTCTGACCTCCTTGGAAGCTGAGAGAGGGGTTATAGTGTGAAAAATTAATGAACAGACGCCTCAATAGGACTGAGGAACAAAAAAGAGGAGCTCTCCTACCCTACAATGATAACAGAGCCCAAGAGGAAGAAGAAATATTTCTTTCTTTTTCCTAGCAAGAGCTCAGTCAATGAGAGAGGATCACTCGGATGGGCTCTTTGTCAACTACAGCCCTCCCAACTTCCTCTTTCCCTCTATAAAAGTGTTCCTCTTTAAAGAGAATTAAGTGCCCTAATCTAACACACTGAACTGGAGAATGAGTAAATGAATTAATGGAAAGAATAAAGTGTACTACCACAGAAAAGAAGAGATAAAGCTTACTTTACATAGAAATTCAATGAAAAACAATGGCAAGCTATTATTACCTATAGGAAAGTTCTAGGAGTTGGTTAATACAAACAAAATGCCAGAAATAATCAACAATAAAATGAAATGGTATTAAAAAAGATCACAAGATAGAAGAAAAATAGAAGAAAAAAATCAGCAAAAATTACACAAAACAGGAAAGAAATAATTTTTAAAAAATATTCTACAAACTCAGATAACCCTAATGCATGCAAAGATGGGTTATTTTCCTGCCTGGAAAGATACAAAGATGTCAGTTTTATTTAAATTAATCCATAAATCAATCACTTTCAGAAAATTTCAAGACATATGATTCTAAAGTGATCAAGAATGCAAAATTCACAGGAATGAGAAACAGCTTTTTTATAAAACAATGAGAGGATTTAGAATCATGAAATATAACGACATTGGCAAACAAAGCAACAGGACAGACTGGCGAGTACAGAAACAGATTCATAGTGTGCCATATTGATCCATAGTGCAGAGGGTATGTGTTTCCCTAGACTCAGTCAAGCAAACCTACTCCCCATGTTGGGACTTCTTGCTCAATGGAGGCTGGGGTCCTCCAGCTATCATTTATCCTCCAGTACCGCTGGGTATCTCATTGACCCTGAGATAATTAAGGTTGGGTTCCATCACAGCATCATTGTGCCTGCAGCATTGGGGTTCCAGTCACTTCAGTGCCCAGGCCTGACTCTATCATATTCACAGCTGCTCTGACCTCCTTGGAAGCTGAGAGAGGGGTTATAGTGTGAAAAATTAATGAACAGACGCCTCAATAGGACTGAGGAACAAAAAAGAGGAGCTCTCCTACCCTACAATGATAACAGAGCCCAA
Source organism: Tragulus kanchil (assembly GCA_022376925.1). NCBI lineage: Eukaryota > Metazoa > Chordata > Mammalia > Artiodactyla > Tragulidae > Tragulus > Tragulus kanchil. The sequence goes on along the minus strand of JAIOJX010000005.1, from coordinate 128,649,679 downwards.
GAGGAAGAAGAAATATTTCTTTCTTTTTCCTAGCAAGAGCTCAGTCAATGAGAGAGGATCACAACTCAGCCAATGAAAAGCCATGGGCTCTTTGTCAACTACAGCCCTCCCAACTTCCTCTTTCCCTCTATAAAAGTGTTCCTCTCCATTTGTACCAGAGCCTTGCAAGGGGCTCACCATGGTTGCAGACCTTGAATTACATTTTTTTTTTTTTTTTTGCTGAGCTTGAATGAATCCATTTTTTTCTGGAGAAATAACTGGCAGTTGATTTGTTTTGGTCAACAGTGGTTAATAACTGGAAAGCACTTCAAAGTTAACTAGGCCGGGACAAAATCTGACAGTAAGAGATAGATAGGGAACCAGATGAAGAAAGAAGACTATACGTCAATTTCTCGTTCCTCCTCCCCACCCTCCTTCCACAGATTATAGCAAGACAGAATAATTCCATATGAACTTGCCAGACTCAAAGGACTGACAAATTAGCTCTTTTTTTGGAGGCTGTAGCCAGTGTAGGAATCAACCACTTTGTTTACTTCCTTTCATTTACTCCTCCTACCTTTTTATCTCCCCACATTCTGAGGGCCATGACTTGCATCCTTTACTAAATCATCTTCATACAGCCTTTGCATTGAGCGGTACCTTCTAAGGAAATCAACCAAAGACACACACACAAGAATATGAAAGTTTTGCATATAATAATCATGGTATTTCAAAAAGTTGGGATAATACTGACTATAATTGAGTGGTAATAAATGGCTATTAGTTTTGGAAAATTAACTAACTTCCTGCTTTACACAAAATAAGTTTAATATGAATTAAAGATCTATATACAAAAGATACAGGACACAAGAGGAAAATATAGAAGAACATTTCCTATACAACTTCAGATAGACAGGGGTTTTGTTTGTTTTTTAGCACCACAAGACCTAGACATCATAAAGAATAGGATTTAACCTCTACCCACCCAAATGTAAAACTTTTGTAAGAAAAAAGAAATGTGGAGAAGTTTAAAAGACAGGGGGATGACCAGAATGTATTTATAAAATCTGAAAAAGCTCCTGCAAATTAATATGAATAATACAGATATCCTAATGGATAAGTCAGCCCATAATTGAGTGTCAGTCAGGAAACCAGAAACACATGAGGTATTTCAAACAGGGCACTTAATACAGGAAATTGGCTACCCAAGTGTTGGAGTGCTTAAGGAACAAAGAGGTAACACTGAGGTAACCTAGGTAAAATAGCTGTCTCCTCTAGCACTGGGGGAACAAGAACATAAAGAGGTAGGGTGACCAGAAGCTGAAGTTGTGGGGCAGTGATGGAACTTGTTCTAAGGTGGCTGCCAGGAGCTGGCAGCTGGAGGTAATTACTGCTGGGGAGCAAGACCAGTTGCCACAGGAAGTCAGTCCCTTCTCTCTTGCTCCCATCTTCCTACCTCCCTCCTACTGACAGACCAAAGGAAGTGAGGATGACAGAGAATTCTGGTTTTCAGAGTTCCAGCTCCGTTATAACAGAGTTCCATTACAGAAGGACAGATTCAGAGTTGAGATGAATACAACACGTGAATAACCAGCAGAGTTATGAATAATCAATTTCAAAAAGAAGTCAAATGTCCAAAAAGATAATGAAGTTGTTTTTTCCTCCATGGCCAAGCAAATGCAAATTTAAACAACAATGCCCATTTTCTACTATTAACTTAGGAAAATACAGAGTAATAACACCCAGGATGGGAGTCAGGGGAAATAGGTCACCCTTTGATTCTGACGCAGGTGCAAAATGCCCTTGCCCTTTGGAGGCACTGGCAGCATCTGTCTAACCATGATAAATCGCTAACTTTGCAATCAAGTATTATTTTACTAGGACAGATATTCTTGAATGAGAGACACGTGACTCTACAGCCAGTGCTGGTTCCCTGTAGCTGGGTGTGACCACAAGGGAGGTGTCATGAGGCACCATCCATTTCCCTTAGGTCTTGTGGAGGAAAGGGACCTGACCACCTTGTACCCCACTTTCAATAATCAGAATTTCTACTTGTCTCAGTCTTTGATTTCTTTTTAACGTCAAGGTTCAGAAAGCCATTCCTCACTGTCTCCATCTCTTAGAATTATCTTCAGAGTACTGGGTATATTGAAAATTACAAAAAATAGAGAAAGACTAAGTGGCATACAGTTGAACTGTGGAGGTGAAACAGCACAAATATTACAGAGAAATTCCAAGGCAAGAGAAACTTCAAAGGCCAGTTTTTCACTGCTCATGTTATTTTCTTTCAAAAGATCTCCAGTGAATTGTTTTTCCCCCAGATCTGGAGCTGGAGGCCTTGTTCCTAATTTCCCTATTTAAATCATGAAGGTTTCCCTATGGAACATACTTAAGGATTAAGTAAAAATCCCTATCACTCTTGCTTCTTTAATTCAAGAACCAGAAAGCAATTTTAACCCAAGACCCTCTTCTGAAATTAAACATATGGTCTACACACTGGATTTCTTAGAAAGATATAAATGAGTAGAGAGAAGAGGTTGTGGTATCACACATATTGGGAGGAAAATCCTGTTTACCACCATGGCTACCATAATGTGGCTAGGAAGAAAAGAGAAAGACCGTGACAGAAAGGGAAAGACAACACAGATTCTTATTTCCATCCAAAGATATAGCAAAGTAAAAGCCCATAATACAAGCCCTCAGATTCTTACTCTTACAGATCTCCAGTCCTTTTGCTCCTGCATCACAGAGAAGAAATGCCAAACAGAGACAAGAGCAGTGCACTTGGAGAGGGTTAGAATGTGGGGCCTGGACTTGCTTTTAGCAGCATGACTTGGACTTAATCTTTTTGAGATATATAGTGTCCTCATTATAAAATGGGAACCATATCCATCATTCCAGATCACAAAGTATTATATTTTGAATCAAAGCCATGAGGCTTAAAATGTTTCTGCATTTACCATTGCTGTTACTTCCTTTCCAGGGTCTTGGTAACTGAGTTACCCCATCATCTGAGTTAAACATCTGCTCACCAAGATTCAGCATCCATTGGTAGAGCTGAAGTTATGACCTCACAATAGTTCACACTTTTCCCTTGAAAACCAGGACAGGTTATTCAAACTACTCACAACTAATAATTCCAATGTAAAAATTTCTAATCCTTTAAAGCTCAGCATCTTGCTGCAAAACATTTCTTGAAAGGAGGTTTTGTTGGCATTAGAATGTCTCAAAAGTAAAATTCCCCTGTTTATTCCTCACACACTAATCTCATAAAATGTTTAAGGAGAAAGTGGAGTGGGAGGAAGACAGTTCTAATTAACTTTGAGAATAATCCACACAAATCCCCTCTCTTTGGGATTCACAATAAATGTTAGCATATTGAAGAATATGAAAACCAGACACCTGTGCAACTTTCAACTCAAGACTACCAAATTCCTTTGACTAAGCTGGCCATTTGATGTATTAGCTTCCTGAGAAGTGAAACTAAGATAAGGATTTGAATGCAAATGCTTTATTAAGGAAGTGAGAAATGAAACAGGATGGAGAAGGAAACCTATATCAAGGGTGCTAACGACCACTGTAACCTCTAATGGTGCCTCTGGGGACTTCTACAGTGAAGAGCATATCTCAGAGTCGTGCCCCTAAGAGACAAAGGAGCTGAGGTTTTCATCTGCCAGCTCCCTTCCTTTCTTGGTCAAAGGTAAATTCCAGGGCCATTGACTCCTCAGCACCTCTATCAGATCAATGATTTAGTTGTTGAACATCATCTGAACCATGAAGTTAGAACTGCATTATGGAATTAAAACTTGAACATTTTCCTCGGACATTGGTAAAAAACAACAGCTTTCCAGCTACTCTATTTCTCATCATACAGTCTTTTTGACCCAGTTAAAAATAGAGGTCCAGCCAGGCTAAGAGGCATAGCTAGACCTCAAATAGGCAAGCTTCATAAGAAAGTCTCACCACTTGATATCTACATAATTCAGTTCTATCAGTCATTCATTTAGGGAATACATGACTGTCTTCTGCATGTCAACAAGAAACAACATCACTGTCTTCAGGGAGTTTATGTTCTCTTGAAAGTAACAGAGGCAACTGTCATTCAGTATGTTAAGGTAACTGAGTTACCCCATCATCTGAGTTAAACATCTGCTCACCAAGATTCAGCATCCATTGGTAGAGCTGAAGTTATGACCTCACAATAGTTCACACTTTTCCCTTGAAAACCAGGACAGGTTATTCAAACTACTCACAACTAATAATTCCAATGTAAAAATTTCTAATCCTTTAAAGCTCAGCATCTTGCTGCAAAACATTTCTTGAAAGGAGGTTTTGTTGGCATTAGAATGTCTCAAAAGTAAAATTCCCCTGTTTATTCCTCACACACTAATCTCATAAAATGTTTAAGGAGAAACTGGAGTGGGAGGGAAGACAGTTCTAATTAACTTTGAGAATAATCCACACAAATCCCCTCTCTTTGGGATTCACAATAAATGTTAGCATATTGAAGAATATGAAAACCAGACACCTGTGCAACTTTCAACTCAAGACTACCAAATTCCTTTGACTAAGCTGGCCATTTGATGTATTAGCTTCCTGAGAAGTGAAACTAAGATAAGGATTTGAATGCAAATGCTTTATTAAGGAAGTGAGAAATGAAACAGGATGGAGAAGGAAACCTATATCAAGGGTGCTAACGACCACTGTAACCTCTAATGGTGCCTCTGGGGACTTCTACAGTGAAGAGCATATCTCAGAGTCGTGCCCCTAAGAGACAAAGGAACTGAGGTTTTCATCTGCCAGCTCCCTTCCTTTCTTGGTCAAAGGTAAATTCCAGGGCCATTGACTCCTCAGCACCTCTATCAGATCAATGATTTAGTTGTTGAACATCATCTGAACCATGAAGTTAGAACTGCATTATGGAATTAAAACTTGAACATTTTCCTCGGACATTGGTAAAAAACAACAGCTTTCCAGCTACTCTATTTCTCATCATACAGTCTTTTTGACCCAGTTAAAAATAGAGGTCCAGCCAGGCTAAGAGGCATAGCTAGACCTCAAATAGGCAAGCTTCATAAGAAAGTCTCACCACTTGATATCTACATAATTCAGTTCTATCAGTCATTCATTTAGGGAATACATGACTGTCTTCTGCATGTCAACAAGAAACAACATCACTGTCTTCAGGGAGTTTATGTTCTCTTGAAAGTAACAGAGGCAACTGTCATTCAGTATGTTAAGGATCATAATAAAGGATTTCTGTATAGGCTGGAAGAGAACATGAAGCAGGCATCCACCCAGTCCTTATGGGTGAGTCAGAATTTCTAAGAGGGGATATTAAGGAGAGGAGGACTTTCAAAGTATGCTAAGAAAACTGTTGAAGTGATTAGAACGAAGGTGTTATCCAACTGATGCACCTTAGAGGGTCCTCAAGACAGCATAATTTTGAGTCAAAGCAGGTTTGGAGTTCTCTACAAGGGTGAGTAGCAGAAACACACCTGTCTGTGTAGTGTCTGTGTTTAACTGGTGCAAAACTTGCAGGTAGAACAGTGGGCGATAGTTCTAGTTTCCATACCTCTCGTCCTCCAGTTCCTGAGAACACTACTGGTCTGATAACTGTCAGAACATTACTTCCAAAAACTTTTTTAGCCAATCTTACAGTTTGTTCAATTTGTCAAGGTTCAGGAACAAGGTTGGAGACAAGAGACACTGGGAATCCTTTGTGACATCATATTTTGCCCTTTCACAAAAAAGACTCATTAATGTCTTGTACCTCACTTTCTGCACCTTTAAAGAAAAAACAGGAAGGGGACATTTATACATACAAAATGCTTAGTTAGGATTCCTGAGGGTTCAGCAAGGAGTGGTTTCATAGAATCCCTCCAGCCAATGAATACTCAAGCCTTCAATGGTTGCACAAAGGCCATGGTGCCAATATTCAAATGTTGAAAGGAAAGTCTTCCAAAGAATTGGTGTGATCTTTTGATATTTGCATTTGACCTTGGGCAGCCAACACTGGTTGCCCTCTGGGGATTTTCTTTCAATTCATTAAGTGTTTTATCTGAAAGGAACAAATTGGTAAATATGTTTATACTGAAAATGAAAAAAAAATAAATCTCAATACTATAATAGCAGTCATTCAGCTTCTAGGACCCAGTTAAAATAGAGGTCCAGCCAGGCTAAGAGGCATAGCTAGACCTCAAATAGGCAAGCTTCATAAGAAAGTCTCACCACTTGATATCTACATAATTCAGTTCTATCAGTCATTCATTTAGGGAATACATGACTGTCTTCTGCATGTCAACAAGAAACAACATCACTGTCTTCAGGGAGTTTATGTTCTCTTGAAAGTAACAGAGGCAACTGTCATTCAGTATGTTAAGGATCATAATAAAGGATTTCTGTATAGGCTGGAAGAGAACATGAAGCAGGCATCCACCCAGTCCTTATGGGTGAGTCAGAATTTCTAAGAGGGGATATTAAGGAGAGGAGGACTTTCAAAGTATGCTAAGAAAACTGTTGAAGTGATTAGAACGAAGGTGTTATCCAACTGATGCACCTTAGAGGGTCCTCAAGACAGCATAATTTTGAGTCAAAGCAGGTTTGGAGTTCTCTACAAGGGTGAGTAGCAGAAACACACCTGTCTGTGTAGTGTCTGTGTTTAACTGGTGCAAAACTTGCAGGTAGAACAGTGGGCGATAGTTCTAGTTTCCATACCTCTCGTCCTCCAGTTCCTGAGAACACTACTGGTCTGATAACTGTCAGAACATTACTTCCAAAAACTTTTTTAGCCAATCTTGCAGTTTGTTCAATTTGTCAAGGTTCAGGAACAAGGTTGGAGACAAGAGACACTGGGAATCCTTTGTGACATCATATTTTGCCCTTTCACAAAAAAGACTCATTAATGTCTTGTACCTCACTTTCTGCACCTTTAAAGAAAAAACAGGAAGGGGACATTTATACATACAAAATGCTTAGTTAGGATTCCTGAGGGTTCAGCAAGGAGTGGTTTCATAGAATCCCTCCAGCCAATGAATACTCAAGCCTTCAATGGTTGCACAAAGGCCATGGTGCCAATATTCAAATGTTGAAAGGAAAGTCTTCCAAAGAATTGGTGTGATCTTTTGATATTTGCATTTGACCTTGGGCAGCCAACACTGGTTGCCCTCTGGGGATTTTCTTTCAATTCATTAAGTGTTTTATCTGAAAGGAACAAATTGGTAAATATGTTTATACTGAAAAATGAATAAATACATAACACATATTAATCTTTTATTAATCAGCTTAAGATCTGCTAGAATGAGCATGATCTGTGCCAGGTTCTGCCAGCTGAGATGAAAGACTCAAACGCGGCTTGATATTCTCAGAAGACAGACACAGACACTGCTCAAGCTGTTGTTTCTAATGCTGCGAATAATCACAAATACAACTGCACATACTGATGACAAGATTTCCAAGCGAAAGACATAGCAAAAGCATTTCTACAATTCAGTTGCTTTGCCAGTGGTAAATTTTATGTTGGAAGAGGTTAGAAACCAAGATACTCTCTTGAACCAATCACTTGCCTTTCTTGGCAGAGGAACTCGATGTCTTCACCTGAGCTATGCGAATACTGAAAGGGATCACTGTGGTTGTTCTTTAGTCACTAAGTCCTGTCTGACTCTTTGCAACCCCATGGACTATAACCCTGCCAGGCTCTTCTGTCCACGGGATTTCCCAGGCAAGAATACAGGAGTGGGTTACCATTTCCTTCTCCATGTGATCTTTCTCATCTAGGAATTGAACTCATATCTCCTGCATTGGTAGACAGAGTCTTCACCACTGAGGCAGCATGGAAGCCCTGAAGGGATTCATGGGAGAGGCAATTCCTTCTTAGACATTTCAACAATGTATTTGGCTCTTGTCCCAAGTAGCTGTATAGAGATGGATTCAGCTCTGGATCTCCCAGCTTGATTTCAAAAATTCCTTACTACAGGTTGGCATTTTCCACTACAGGTTGGCATTTTCCCCTACAGGTTGGCATTTTCCCCTGCAAGTTGGCCTTTTCCTCATTTTATGACATTCAAAAGTCTCACCTGAGGGCCAAAACTGTGATGCAGGGAGGAAAACAATGGAAAGAGGGAATGATACGCATTCCTCATGAGGAAGTACAGTGTTTCTAGGCCTGCAGACTCAGGTATTCTTAACTATTAGAGAAAGTAAGCCTACAATTTTTCTAATCCTCAAGGGGGATCTTTTGATATTTGCATTTGACCTTGGGCAGCCAACACTGGTTGCCCTCTGGGGATTTTCTTTCAATTCATTAAGTGTTTTATCTGAAAGGAACAAATTGGTAAATATGTTTATACTGAAAAATGAATAAATACATAACACATATTAATCTTTTATTAATCAGCTTAAGATCTGCTAGAATGAGCATGATCTGTGCCAGGTTCTGCCAGCTGAGATGAAAGACTCAAACGCGGCTTGATATTCTCAGAAGACAGACACAGACACTGCTCAAGCTGTTGTTTCTAATGCTGCGAATAATCACAAATACAACTGCACATACTGATGACAAGATTTCCAAGCGAAAGACATAGCAAAAGCATTTCTACAATTCAGTTGCTTTGCCAGTGGTAAATTTTATGTTGGAAGAGGTTAGAAACCAAGATACTCTCTTGAACCAATCACTTGCCTTTCTTGGCAGAGGAACTCGATGTCTTCACCTGAGCTATGCGAATACTGAAAGGGATCACTGTGGTTGTTCTTTAGTCACTAAGTCCTGTCTGACTCTTTGCAACCCCATGGACTATAACCCTGCCAGGCTCTTCTGTCCACGGGATTTCCCAGGCAAGAATACAGGAGTGGGTTACCATTTCCTTCTCCATGTGATCTTTCTCATCTAGGAATTGAACTCATATCTCCTGCATTGGTAGACAGAGTCTTCACCACTGAGGCAGCATGGAAGCCCTGAAGGGATTCATGGGGAGAGGCAATTCCTTCTTAGACATTTCAACAATGTATTTGGCTCTTGTCCCAAGTAGCTGTATAGAGATGGATTCAGCTCTGGATCTCCCAGCTTGATTTCAAAAATTCCTTACTACAGGTTGGCATTTTCCACTACAGGTTGGCATTTTCCCCTACAGGTTGGCATTTTCCCCTGCAAGTTGGCCTTTTCCTCATTTTATGACATTCAAAAGTCTCACCTGAGGGCCAAAACTGTGATGCAGGGAGGAAAACAATGGAAAGAGGGGAATGATACGCATTCCTCATGAGGAAGTACAGTGTTTCTAGGCCTGCAGACTCAGGTATTCTTAACTATTAGAGAAAGTAAGCCTACAATTTTACTGTTAATAGCATAATCCTGGAGAAGGAAGATGGATTACAATAAAACAAGATGATCTAGAAACAAAGCAAATCATTCTGGTAGAAGCTCAAACAATTGGTTTTGTACTTGAAAACCAAAGGACACAAAGACTTATTAAAGAAAGCAGCAGAGAAAAAGAAAAAAACAGCAGACATAAAAAGTATTTGATAAACTGAAAAGCTTCATAGTATAATCTACTCTAATTCTTTCTCTGTGTGTTCATTTGTGTTTGACTCTTTTGCGACTCCATGGACTGTAACTCTCCAGGGTCCCTTTGTCCACGAGATTTCTCAGATAAGAATACCGGAATGGGTTGCCATTTCCTTTTCCAGGGGATCTTCCCAACTCAGGGACTGAACCTGTATCTCTTGTGTCTCTTGCATTGGCAGGTGGATTCTTTACCACTGCACTACCTGGGAAGCCTGTAACTCTTTCTAGACTTTTATAAATAGACTCCACTATGATTCCCAGCCTGGTGATTTCAATGAACTTACTAATACTACATGTGGTCTTAGGGAATTCACTAGAAGGGGATCCCTTCAACCTATTGCATCTCAAATACACAGGTATACCCACTATACTTGTTACTGATATGGCAAGCAGTACTTTTCATTCACAAAAGCTGTGTGTGTGTGTGTGTGTGTGTGTGTGTGTGTGTGTGTGTGTGTGTGTGTGTGTGTGTGTGTGTGTGTGTGTGTGTGTGTGTGTGTGTGTGTGTGTGTGTGTGTGTGTGTGTAAAATCTGCTATACCAGGTATTATAAGATATTAGGAGCTAAACACAAACTGACCTGTCAGGGCCATTATATTGCTTCATTGCATTATACACTCCAAGATCTCTCAACAAGAAAATTCTAAAACTCACAACCGTATCACACTAAGATCCCCCAAATAAATTAGTGTTTGCAATATTGGTTGGGCTTCCCAGTGGCTCAGTGGTAAAGTATTCTCCTGCAATGAGGAGCTGCAGGAGACACTGGTTTGATCTTCATGTCAGAAAGATTCCTTGGAGGAAGGCATGCCAACCTTTTCCAGTATTCTTTTTTCTTTCTTTCTTTCTTTCTTTCGGTGTCTGTGGGGAGAGCGGATTGGGAAGGGAGGGGGGCAGTTGGGCCACTTCTATTAGTCTTTCATTTATCCATTTTCATCCATCTTTGTTTTTTGACCTGTGTGGGCCTCCCATTGCCATAGCCTCTCTTGTCGCAGAGCACCGACTCTGGGCACATGCGCCAGAGCTCCGGCATTTATCCTGGGCACATCTGCTGCTTCATAGTATAATCTACTCTAATTCTTTCTCTGTGTGTTCATTTGTGTTTGACTCTTTTGCGACTCCATGGACTGTAACTCTCCAGGGTCCCTTTGTCCACGAGATTTCTCAGATAAGAATACCGGAATGGGTTGCCATTTCCTTTTCCAGGGGATCTTCCCAACTCAGGGACTGAACCTGTATCTCTTGTGTCTCTTGCATTGGCAGGTGGATTCTTTACCACTGCACTACCTGGGAAGCCTGTAACTCTTTCTAGACTTTTATAAATAGACTCCACTATGATTCCCAGCCTGGTGATTTCAATGAACTTACTAATACTACATGTGGTCTTAGGGAATTCACTAGAAGGGGATCCCTTCAACCTATTGCATCTCAAATACACAGGTATACCCACTATACTTGTTACTGATATGGCAAGCAGTACTTTTCATTCACAAAAGCTGTGTGTGTGTGTGTGTGTGTGTGTGTGTGTGTGTGTGTGTGTGTGTGTGTGTGTGTGTGTGTGTGTGTGTGTGTGTGTGTGTGTGTGTGTGTGTGTGTGTGTGTGTGTGTGTAAAATCTGCTATACCAGGTATTATAAGATATTAGGAGCTAAACACAAACTGACCTGTCAGGGCCATTATATTGCTTCATTGCATTATACACTCCAAGATCTCTCAACAAGAAAATTCTAAAACTCACAACCGTATCACACTAAGATCCCCCAAATAAATTAGTGTTTGCAATATTGGTTGGGCTTCCCCAGTGGCTCAGTGGTAAAGTATTCTCCTGCAATGAGGAGCTGCAGGAGACACTGGTTTGATCTTCATGTCAGAAAGATTCCTTGGAGGAAGGCATGCCAACCTTTTCCAGTATTCTTTTTTCTTTCTTTCTTTCTTTCTTTCGGTGTCTGTGGGGAGAGCGGATTGGGAAGGGAGGGGGGCAGTTGGGCCACTTTTATTAGTCTTTCATTTATCCATTTTCATCCATCTTTCTTCTTTGGCCTGTGTGGACCTCCCATCGCGGTGGCCTCTGTTGTCGCAGAGCACCGACTCTGGGCACATGCGCGCCAGAGCTCCGGCTTGGCACCTGGACACATCCATCCAGCCGCTCCATGGCACTTGGGATCGTCCCAGGCCAGAGATCGAACTGGTGCCCCTTGCACTGCAAGGTAGTGTCCTTACCCACTGGACCACCAGGGAAGCCCCTATTCCAGTATTCTTGTCTGGAAAATCCATGGACAGAGGAGACTGGTGGCCTACAGTCCATGGGATAGCAAAAGAGTCGTACAAGAATGAAGGAATTTAGTATGCATGCTGGTTAAGGTTTGGATACAATTTATAGAATTACAGAGTAAAAGAGAAAGAAAATTAAGACTGTTAGAGTCCATCCACCAGCAGAACATGTTTTATGCAGTATTTTAACAATTTTCCTGTTAATTAATGTTTGCTCTTCTACTTTTAATAAAATTAAAAGTTCTAAAAGTTTTTAATTCCTTGCAGAGGAAATGCATCTTGTCCTAGAGATTTGGCTGCCTCTTACTAAACTTTTTCCTCGTGCATAAAAAGTTTTCAGCATTAAGAATTATTAACTAGAGTCCTTAGGGATAGAAAAAGTAGAGCATTCAGGCTAAATATAAAAGCAAAACAATGTAGTTAGAAATTGCCTGGGAGAATTAAGACAAATATATAATGCTTAAATCTTCCTATAGAAATTTTAAAATAAACAAAACCAGCTTAAAGTGATCAGGGCTTCCCAGGTGGCTCAGTGGTAAAGAACCTGCCTACCATGAGACCTGGGTTCAGCCCCTGGGTCAGGAAGATCCCCTGAAGAAGGAAATGGCAACCCTTGCCTGAGAAATCCCATGTTTGATAACTCATCCTCTCTCTATTGAATGGAGAAGATTCTGAGGGCCTAGAGAGGGTAAGGTCATAGCATGAAACGAGCATGGGACCTAGACCAGGGAAAGGCTAAATATATAGAAACAACTTCATTGGACAGTCATACAAACCAAAAATGTACTTGCATTGTGCTAGCTCCCCAAGACATTAAGGCTTATCCCTTAATTAATAAATTTAGCAGAAAGAAAGTCATGTCCCTTCAAAAGATCATCAAATTCAGAAAGAAACAACACATTATTGACTGGAGACATATTAATACTTCTGTTGTTACTTCCAGAGAAATATCATCACATTTTTATAGAGTGATACAATTAACACCACTGTGCCAAGTTGTTACAACTTAAAACTACTCAAGGGTTCACTATGCAACTTATGACTGTTATCATTCACATTTATCCCTGCTGGGTTTTTGTTCCACCCTTGTGTATACTGTAAATGCAAAACTTTCAAAACACGATGCATCGTGAAATTCTGAGTGAAGAAGAATGTTTTGGTGACTTTATATGCATGTACTTTCTCTGTCTGAGTGACATATATACTAGTGTCTCAAAGGATGATAGTTCTTCAGAATATGGATATGATTCAGAAAATGTCAATAGTAATAGATCAACAAAAAGACAAAAAACCTTGGGAACTAGTTCTGATGTAGAAAGTGGAAATGAAACTCACAGTGCCGGAGAATGCTCCTTTACTTCTATGGAAGAAGATTGAAGACAACATTTTTACAAAAATCAGAAAACTCCAGAGGAATGTCAGGTGTAACTATTGAATGCAATAACCCTCACAGTGTTGTGAAATAACTGAAGTAATTTTCAGTAATAAAAATCGCCGGCCATGGAAGTTAGTTTCTGGAAAAATTCCCCAGTCAATAATGAGCTAATGTTGCTCTCCTTAATCTTGATTTTAGTAAAGACTCAAGATAATCAGGTGAATTACTGGGTTTGCTCAATCACTTTCACATGACACATGGAACATAGGTGAAGAGCTCTGTGTTCCTTTGATGCAACCAAATCCCAGCACTCAGGGCACTCCAGTTTTCAATTGACTGTCCACGAGGTCCACAGGACATGTTCCTTTTTGCTTTTAAGAGGAAACATCTTTCAGAGAGTATGTCAGTGCATTCAGGAAGCAGTCATAAAGAGAAAAGTTACTACTGCATTATAAATATAATTATTCCTTGCAGCCAGTGATGTCATCTGTCTGTCCAAAGAAAAAGTCTCACATGGAAAAATTTTTATTTACATTATCCTGTTTAATTAAATTTAGCAGAAAGAAAGTCATGTCCCTTCAAAAGATCATCAAATTCAGAAAGAAACAACACATTATTGACTGGAGACATATTAATACTTCTGTTGTTACTTCCAGAGAAATATCATCACATTTTTATAGAGTGATACAATTAACACCACTGTGCCAAGTTGTTACAACTTAAAACTACTCAAGGGTTCACTATGCAACTTATGACTGTTATCATTCACATTTATCCCTGCTGGGTTTTTGTTCCACCCTTGTGTATACTGTAAATGCAAAACTTTCAAAACACGATGCATCGTGAAATTCTGAGTGAAGAAGAATGTTTTGGTGACTTTATATGCATGTACTTTCTCTGTCTGAGTGACATATATACTAGTGTCTCAAAGGATGATAGTTCTTCAGAATATGGATATGATTCAGAAAATGTCAATAGTAATAGATCAACAAAAAGACAAAAAACCTTGGGAACTAGTTCTGATGTAGAAAGTGGAAATGAAACTCACAGTGCCGGAGAATGCTCCTTTACTTCTATGGAAGAAGATTGAAGACAACATTTTACAACAATCAGAAAGCTCCAGAGGAATGTCAGGTGTAACTATTGAATGCAATAACCCTCACAGTGTTGTGAAATAACTGAAGTAATTTTCAGTAATAAAAATCGCCGGCCATGGAAGTTAGTTTCTGGAAAAATTCCCCAGTCAATAATGAGCTAATGTTGCTCTCCTTAATCTTGATTTTAGTAAAGACTCAAGATAATCAGGTGAATTACTGGGTTTGCTCAATCACTTTCACATGACACATGGAACATAGGTGAAGAGCTCTGTGTTCCTTTGATGCAACCAAATCCCAGCACTCAGGGCACTCCAGTTTTCAATTGACTGTCCACGAGGTCCACAGGACATGTTCCTTTTTGCTTTTAAGAGGAAACATCTTTCAGAGAGTATGTCAGTGCATTCAGGAAGCAGTCATAAAGAGAAAAGTTACTACTGCATTATAAATATAATTATTCCTTGCAGCCAGTGATGTCATCTGTCAGAATGACACAGAAACTCCTGAAACATGTTTGTGAACTGCTAACAGACTCAACAGCCACAATCACTCAATCACATGTCTGCCAACAAGGGGATTGGGGCTGTTATTTAACTCTGATGGTACCCTATCCTGTAATTAAATGCTCTTAATCCAATACAGAAAGGGAAAACATGGAAATCATATGGTATGCAGCAAAGACATCCTACCACAATAGTGAAAATCATTCTAGAATATTCTCTACAGTTCATCTCTCTAGTGATCTCTTGAAGTAAGGCAGCAAGGATAACAAGGTGTTCTGCCTTTTGTCCCTTCTCATATTCTCACTCTCACTTTGCTTTTTTCTTCCCCATTTGAAGTCATTTTTTTAAAGTGTATGACATCAGTTGCCTTTTTATATTACTTTTCAAACCCATTTTCATTAAAGACTGCTCCCAAATTCTTCACTATATGATATTCTTAGCAAAACACCCAAGGGCTCAGAAAAAGATGTGATTGAGAAAACTGAAACCAAGGTGGGGCTCTGTAAGGAAAGCCAAACAAAAAGTTTCGTTGGAGACATGTTAAGAATTCCCTGAGTGAGTTGAAAACAGCAAATGGTCAAAAGTAGCAAAAAGTCAAGAATTCAGATCTAACCTCCAACCCACCCCACCCTTACCCTCATTACATTTTCTTTAGTGAGAAAAGAGAACCAATGCTGGTCCAAGTGCCTTGGTGGCATCTTTTGTTCTTATTAATCAATTCATTTAACAGATATCCTGGCCTTCTACTATGTGCCAGGTCCAACTCCCAAGCTCATCCAAAGAAAATACACTGAAAACACCATTGCTTCTAGTCTTTTCCATTGCCAACAGATAATATTTCTGGTACATTAAGGTTTAAAAGGCTTTAACTTTAAAAACTTTCTAAAAGACACCCTGGGAATCTAATCATTATTTATCACATTATTTCACGAGGAACGTACACTGTGAGTTCCAAGCAACTGCCTTTTATTTGTTCATAATTTCTCCTCTACCTCTTCTTCTCAAAAGGATTTAAGGTGGCTAGAATACATAGAATTTAAAAGCCATTTTAAGCCATTTTAACACACTCTAGCAGAGATAAGCTATTAAAATTGAGCTCTAAATCAGTTAAGTGATTCACTGAACAGGACTATTTGAAAGTTCTTACTAGATGCCAGGCTTATAACATGGAATAAGGTGGAAAAGTCTCAACTTGCATAAAACTAATGTTCTAGTGTGTCAGAGTACGAAGCATACTGGAAGGAGTCAAACAGTGAACAAGAATCACAAGTGAAACCCAGATAACCCCAGACAGTGATGGGCGCTCTGAAGGCAACAGGGATTATGATGAATTCTGCATGTGGAGGAGCGTCCCTCAAAGCGTATTTCTACAGAGACCTCAGAATATGCCATTATTTGGAAGTAGAGTCTTTGCGGATATAGTTAAGAGGGGATAACCTTAATAATGCATTCCAATAGACATTCGCTGCAGGCAAATACTGCTTGATTCCACTTATATGAGGTACCTAGGAAAGTCAAATTCAAAGAGTCAGAAAGTCCACTGGTAGATGGCAGGGGGTGGAGGGGGCACAGAGGCAATGGGGAGTTGGTGATTAATAAGAGATAGACTTCCAGCAAGCCCACACATCCACTCTGAGGAGACAAACGTTTTTGTAATCACTAACAAGTGAATTTAGGGGACCAGAACCTATTTTGACATTAAGGATTATTTATTTTAAAGGCCAATCTTACTCTCTTCCCGCTAGTTAATTTGTGGCAGGGTCTCCCTCTTTTCTCCAGTTTAAGAAGGTAAAAAATCGGGAAGATGGATGATGCTAAGCTACACAACAATGTGAAAGTACTTAGTGCCACTGAACAGCTCAATATGGTTACAACAGGATGTTTTGTATTATGTGACCTTTACCACACACACAGCAAAAAAGATGAGATCATCTGGATTAGAGTGGGCACTAAATCCAGCAACTGGTATCTTTATAAGAAGGCCTCGGGAATACCCAGAGGAAAAACAAGGAAAACACAGCCATGTGAAGAGGGAGTCAGAAACTTGAGCATGCAGCTCTAAGCCAAGGAAGGCCAAGGATCTCCAGCAACCATCAGAAGCCAGAAACAGGTATGGAAGGATGCTTTCCTCAAGGCTTCCAAGGGAGTACAGCCCCGCAGACATGGTGATTAAAGATTTCTCTTACAGAACTGTAAGAGCATCAATTTCTCTTGTTTCAAGCAACCCGATGTGTGGTGTTTTGTTTCAATATGTGTGTGTTAGTTACTCAGTCGTGTCTGACTCTGTAATCCCATGGACTATAGCCCACCCGGCTCTTCTGTCCATGGGATTTTCCAGGCAAGAATATTGAAGTGGGTTGCCATTTCCTTTTACAGGGGATCTTCCCAACCCAGGGATTGAACCCAGGTCTCCTGCCTTGGCAGGCACATTCTTTACTGTCTGAGCCACCAGGGAAGCCCGAGAAAATAAATACAGTAAGTTAGGGTGATCAGATGCAAAGTGAACTAATTAGACTGGATGAATTGTCACCTTTCTCAAGAAATGACATGCGAGCTGTGAAATCTGCTTGACATTAACTTTCACACTGAGGTCCCTAGCAGGCAAGGTCAAACTGGACAGTATTTCTTTGCTGTTAAAAACAAGTCCAGGGCTTCCCTGGTGGTCCAGTGGGTAGGGACACCGCCTTGCAGTGCAAGGGGCGCCGGTTTGATCTCTGGCCTGGGAAGATCCCACGTGCCGCGGAGTGGCTGGACTGATGTGTCCAATTACCGAGCCGGAGCTCTGGAGCACATGCGCCCAGAGCCAGTGCTCTGCGACAACAGAGGCCACCGCGATGGGGGGCCAAACACGGGCCAAAGAACAAAGATGGATGAAAACAGATAAATGAAAGACCAATAGAAGTGGCCCGCCTGCTCCCCTCCCTCCACACCCCACTCCCGCCCAAAAATAAATAAATAAATAAATCTTAAAAACAAGTCCACATTTTCACTTTGAGGAGATAAACATTTTAGTTATTACTTACAAGTGAATTTAGGGGGCTAAAGCCTATTTTAACATTAGGATTCTTTGTTTAAAAGGCCAGTATTGCTCTCTTTCTTCTCAGAAGCTAATTTTTAAAAACCTAAACCACCTCATTGGTTGTAGGGTCTCCCTCTTCTCCCAGAATTGGAGAGGGTGTTTAAAGGCAGCTGGACTTAATAAGTCTTGGTTATTGGGTGGACTGGCGCTGGTTCCAGCATTCTGCCTTGGCCTCAATTGTTACAAAACGAAATAAACTGCACTTTGGCTATGGCTTATTTTACATGGCCCTTACTGGCAATGTGTATCATCTTCTACTCCTAAAAGTTAAATAATTTAGTACAGAAAACAATAGAAGATATAAATCTGGACTATAGCCCACCCGGCTCTTCTGTCCATGGGATTTTCCAGGCAAGAATATTGAAGTGGGTTGCCATTTCCTTTACAGGGATCTTCCCAACCCAGGGATTGAACCCAGGTCTCCTGCCTTGGCAGGCACATTCTTTACTGTCTGAGCCACCAGGGAAGCCCGAGAAAATAAATACAGTAAGTTAGGGTGATCAGATGCAAAGTGAACTAATTAGACTGGATGAATTGTCACCTTTCTCAAGAAATGACATGCGAGCTGTGAAATCTGCTTGACATTAACTTTCACACTGAGGTCCCTAGCAGGCAAGGTCAAACTGGACAGTATTTTTTTGCTGTTAAAAACAAGTCCAGGGCTTCCCTGGTGGTCCAGTGGGTAGGGACACCGCCTTGCAGTGCAAGGGGCGCCGGTTTGATCTCTGGCCTGGGAAGATCCCACGTGCCGCGGAGTGGCTGGACTGATGTGTCCAATTACCGAGCCGGAGCTCTGGAGCACATGCGCCCAGAGCCAGTGCTCTGCGACAACAGAGGCCACCGCGATGGGGGGCCAAACACGGGCCAAAGAACAAAGATGGATGAAAACAGATAAATGAAAGACCAATAGAAGTGGCCCGCCTGCTCCCCTCCCTCCACACCCCACTCCCGCCCAAAAATAAATAAATAAATAAATCTTAAAAACAAGTCCACATTTTCACTTTGAGGAGATAAACATTTTAGTTATTACTTACAAGTGAATTTAGGGGGCTAAAGCCTATTTTAACATTAGGATTCTTTGTTTAAAAGGCCAGTATTGCTCTCTTTCTTCTCAGAAGCTAATTTTTAAAAACCTAAACCACCTCATTGGTTGTAGGGTCTCCCTCTTCTCCCAGAATTGGAGAGGGTGTTTAAAGGCAGCTGGACTTAATAAGTCTTGGTTATTGGGTGGACTGGCGCTGGTTCCAGCATTCTGCCTTGGCCTCAATTGTTACAAAACGAAATAAACTGCACTTTGGCTATGGCTTATTTTACATGGCCCTTACTGGCAATGTGTATCATCTTCTACTCCTAAAAGTTAAATAATTTAGTACAGAAAATAATAGAAGATATAAATCATAGGAAACAATGTGGAAATGACATTGTGCACGTATGGAGAAAAATTACAGCATTTGGCCTTAAGGCCATCAATAGAGGGAAAGAGAAATTAAAAGACACGGCAGAGGGATTTCCCTGGTCGCTCAGTGGTTAATACTTGGCCTTCCAGCACAGTGAGTGAGGGTTTGATTTCTAGTTGGGGGTGTAAGATCCCATATCCCTCACAACCAGAAAACTGAAACATAAAACAGAAGCAATATTGTAACAAATTCAATAAAGACTTGTAAAATGATCCACACTTTAAAAATGTCTTTGATAAAAGACATGGAAAGAAGATAAAGATGGGCTCTGAAACCAGATCCTACAAGAGGGAAAGTCACTGAGGCATCAAGAAATTCAGAAAAACAGGATGATTATTCTTAAAGTCATAGCACTGATTAAATATCATTCATGAAAAAAGGTCAGCAGCAGAACTTTTCATGAACTTTTCAGAGTGTACAGCATTGAGTCTGAATGAAGGTAACATAGCTAGTTCCATCTCCACATTCTTTCAGTATCAAGGACTGAGAACTGCAGGAGTTTTGAATTAAAGCCTGTTTCAAGAGATTAGGCATGACTTTCAAGCAGATGCCCACTGAATCGTAGTAGGTCATGTCATCTGCTTCAGCCTTGCTCCAAAGAGCAGCGTATATGTTTCTTTTAGAAATGATGTGTCTATGAGTACCTTTTTTCAAGAGATCTACTGTTTTGTGAGTTTTTCTTTTTTTAAGAGAAAATCACTTATTTATACCCAAAAGAGTGCCAATAAAGCCCTAAAAACTTGAACATTATTGTCAGGGACAAAACCTCCAGAAAGCATCATCAATTCATTCTGTAGAAAAGGACGCCTTCAAATGAGCTTTAAGACCTGTTATAGCTTGAGCGGAACATTTCCCAGCGAGGTCAAGGAGACTCCGTTGGGTAGCTCCTCAGAGGGCTCCAGAGAAGTCATCTGCATTAGTGAATTCACTGTGTCTCACCTCTGGCACTCCTCGGAGGCTCTGAATCTCTATTTTGCTCAGCACTTGCAAGGGTGAGCTCAGTGATCTGGGGTTGACTGATGTTAACCCAAGTGAAGAAAGGCTGATGTCAAAGCCAGAAGGGCAGGCAATGTGTTACTGTGAGAGAAACAAAAATGTCCCAAGAACAAGAGCTCTCAAGCAGATATGATGGAGGCATTCTCTATAGACCTATAGACCAAGCCACAGGAAGTACCCAAGGATACCCCAATGAGGACAGACTGAGGAATGAGTCTCTAAGGAAACAGTGCAGGAAAATAAATGATCAAGCATGTTTACGTTTTGTTGCCAATGTCCACTACCCCCAAATGCTGGCATGCAAACAAGGAAATCTGTTTAGCATCATAACAATCCAAGAAAGTTTCATCCACCCAACCCTGCACCCCCAGTTTAAATACAGAAGGTACAGAAAATTGGGCAAGTGTAGATTCTGGTCTTCTTGGGCTCCCAGAGGCCCAGCCCCATCAGCAAGTATTCCCTTGACACAAGGGTTTGACTAGCACAGCCTCTAGTGAAGGCCTGAAACCTCCCATCTCAATCAACCCAAAACAGGTACTATTAGTGGGGTTTGAGGAAGGGGGGAATTAACCTATTTTACCTCCCTGAGGATGAAAGCCACATCTGAGGTTGCAGAGGAAGCCAATCACATTAATGTATTTAAATACTCCAATCTTGGGCTTCAACCTAGTGATCCAATGGGTAAGACTCTACCCTTACAATGCAGGCGGCATGGGTTTGATCCCTGATCAGGGAACTAAAATCCCACATACAGCATGGTGCAACCAAAATATTAATAAATAAATACTCCAATCTTTCTTATTACTTCAAACTTTAAGTTCTTCTTGCTAGTGTGACCTCTAAGCAGTCAACTGGCCCTTAGAAGTTAGAGTATCTTATTAAAAAGAATACTATCTTATAATCAACTAGACTCATTACCTTGACTATTCAATTTCTGCCAAGTCATAGTTTAAATAACCACTTCAGAGAGTCTGTAAATGACAAGCCTACAATCATGACTGATTGCACTCCCACATTCTTTTCTAGGCTGATCTGTTCTCTTCTGCTCACACAGTCTCTTTCCCAACATGGTACAACACAATGATTAGGTTTCTGCTTAATGTCTTATGATGACATGCCCACCTTGTCTAAGAATAAACTCAGATGGCTTTATTTAAAGTTCTGTGTGTCTGCAAAGTTTGCAGTGCTAGATTGAAGGGTGGTGCCACAGTTTAGCATCTTACAGCTGGGTCACCGAAGCCATGGTAGGTGTAGGTTTTACCTGTTTAACTCAGATCTCATTTCCCTGGTAGCTTCATTAGATTTCTCTGTTAATTTCATGTCATATCAACAGCCTTGATACCCTTGCTGAGTCTTGGCCCCTTATCCAGCTTCTGTCTCTCAGCTTCAAACCCTCCATTCTATACTTTGTTCCATGGTGCAGGGCCCAGGACTCTGCAAAACAGCTTGCTCCCTGGTCATCTGGCTCCCAGTTAGGCTTTACCAATTTGGGCTTCCCTAGTAGCTCAGATGGTAGAGAATCTGCCTGCAATGTGGGAGACCCAGGTCCAATCCTTGGATCAGGAAGATCCCTTGGAGAAAGGAACAGCAACTTATTCCAGTATTTTTGCCTGGAGAATTCCATGGACAGAGGAGCCTGGTGGGCTACAGTCCATGGAGTTGCAAAGAGTCAGACACTTAACGAATAACACTTGCACATAGTTCACTTTCACTACGGGGCTCTAAAGAGAGACTATAGATTAGGAGGAAAGGCGAGAGCTCTACTGTTTCCTATTTGTAGATCTCCTGTCCTTTCATTTGAAAATGAAGTTACTCTCAGGCACATGCAACATTGCTAACTGAGTACACAAGCTTTTAATTATTTTTATATTAATTATTAGATACTATAAGTGCAGAAATGACCAAAGTTTGAGAGACATAGCAGGCCCAGAATCAGGGCTTTATGAAATCTAGGGTAGAGTCTGGCAAACTACAGCCTGTAAGCCAAATCTAGCCTGCCACCTGATGTTGTAAATAAAATTTTATTGTAACACAATCATGGTCATTTGTTTTTATAGTGTCTATGGTTGCATTCACACTGTGACAGGCTTCAGTAGTTTCAACAGAGATCCTATAGCCCATAAAGTCTAAAATATTTACTATCTAGCTGTGAATGAAGAATGTCATCTGTCATATCAGTAAACAAAGCTGTTTAAGCCATCAGCCACTGTGCACCCTGAGGGGATTCAAGATAAAATAAATAAATAAAATTGGCCCCAGATAGTCAGGGTGCATATCCAAAAATTGATTTCAATGAGCTCAGACCCTTGCATCTTCCTATATATAAAAAAGTACTAAAAATTCATTAACTTTAGATGTTCAGTTTTCCCTTAATTAACAGTAATCTTTTGATGCTCAGGCCACCTGGTTTTTGTTACATAAATTCCAATATATCCTTGTTCCTCCCTACCTCTTTGGAATGGTCCCTCGGCTAGCTGAGAGGCTGCCTCCTGGGTTTAAGTCCTCAGCAAGTCCACCAACTAAAGTGAAATGCTCAGCCTTTAGATTGTGCTTTATTTTACAACTGACATCTCTCTTTGTCAGAGAACAGCTTACCATCTATGTTTTTTCACTGCTACTTTCACAAAAGTTTTTACATGCTACTGATCCCATCTTCATCCACTGTGGCTCTCAAAGAAGAACTGAAGTTAAGCTGAAACAAGCCACCAAGATAGAAAAAAGACCTACACACTCAGGATGAGGGTAAGGTAAGAGAGCATTTCACCCAAGAAAAAGTCAGCATGAGTTATTAACAGCAGTCATGATTCCAGCAGAAAGAACAAAGAGTGACTCTTTGATCTTTCAAAGGCTATAGTCATCTCAATCAGAGAAGACTTTTACAGCCAGATACCGCATGTTTCATCCATATCCCAACTACACAGCTCAACTTTGAAGCCACTGACAGCTTTTAATCTTTTTAGCTTCTTTTTAAAGGGGTGGATAGAAAGTAGAAACTCTCCTGGATAATACCCTCCCACTTCCCAGAAGCAGATGAAAATCAATTTATCCTCAGATTTGTTTTTTAGTTTCTGACTGCATATTTAATTGGGGGCTGGGAATTAGTAGAAACGTAGAACACGTGGTATCCCCCATACAAGCCTGAAATCCAGCAGCAAAACAAAATTTACACACTTGAAAAGGAGGGAGATAGAAAATGCATCAAAGTAGGGCTCATTCATTCATTTAGCAAACATTCATTGGCCTTGAAAAGAAAAAGATGAAATACTGTATGTATGTATATTTCATACATACACACGTAAGTATATATACACAGTCCTCAGAGGAGTTACCAATCTAGTCTGGAGGTGATAAATCCTTAGACTAAATCATAATAATAACATTTCATGGGTGCTATAAAAAGCACAGCTTTTTTGGAAACATGAGAGTAATTAACTATCTTAGAAGGATCAGGAAGGATTGGCAGAAAATACATTTCAACTGATTAAATCATTTTAACTGATTTTAAGATATCTGGGAGATCGTTGAGGAAACAGTGCAGTCCGGGCAGAGAGAAAATTGTCACTGTGATCAGGATGCTCCCTCACTCACCCTGATGACCCTAGTCTTCTGGCCAAATGTGGACAGCGGAAAGAAGTGAGGCTCACAGACTCTTAGGGACATTTACTCATGTTATGACTTCTGCTGGTATGGGAACAGGGGAAGTGACACCAAAGTCACACTGTACATTCTTCAGTTTGACAAAAATGTACACTCATCACACCCTTGCTTAAAGTGACAAGTCCTGTCCCAGAGATGCACCACCACTAAGCTCCTGTCTCTGTAACAATCCACATACCATCACAAGCAAAAAGGGGAGCAAACAGCCCCAAAATGCCAAGTTAGTCCAATTTGTCCCCAAGAGGCATTTTTTTTTCCACCCCCCCTCACTAAGCTCCTGTCTCTGTAACACCCATACCATACGTCATCTCAATCAGAGAAGACTTTTACAGCCAGATACCGCATGTTTCATCCATATCCCAACTACACAGCTCAACTTTGAAGCCACTGACAGCTTTTAATCTTTTTAGCTTCTTTTTAAAGGGGTGGATAGAAAGTAGAAACTCTCCTGGATAATACCCTCCCACTTCCCAGAAGCAGATGAAAATCAATTTATCCTCAGATTTGTTTTTTAGTTTCTGACTGCATATTTAATTGGGGGCTGGGAATTAGTAGAAACGTAGAACACGTGGTATCCCCCATACAAGCCTGAAATCCAGCAGCAAAACAAAATTTACACACTTGAAAAGGAGGGAGATAGAAAATGCATCAAAGTAGGGCTCATTCATTCATTTAGCAAACATTCATTGGCCTTGAAAAGAAAAAGATGAAATACTGTATGTATGTATATTTCATACATACACACGTAAGTATATATACACAGTCCTCAGAGGAGTTACCAATCTAGTCTGGAGGTGATAAATCCTTAGACTAAATCATAATAATAACATTTCATGGGTGCTATAAAAAGCACAGCTTTTTTGGAAACATGAGAGTAATTAACTATCTTAGAAGGATCAGGAAGGATTGGCAGAAAATACATTTCAACTGATTAAATCATTTTAACTGATTTTAAGATATCTGGGAGATCGTTGAGGAAACAGTGCAGTCCGGGCAGAGAGAAAATTGTCACTGTGATCAGGATGCTCCCTCACTCACCCTGATGACCCTAGTCTTCTGGCCAAATGTGGACAGCGGAAAGAAGTGAGGCTCACAGACTCTTAGGGACATTTACTCATGTTATGACTTCTGCTGGTATGGGAACAGGGGAAGTGACACCAAAGTCACACTGTACATTCTTCAGTTTGACAAAAATGTACACTCATCACACCCTTGCTTAAAGTGACAAGTCCTGTCCCAGAGATGCACCACCACTAAGCTCCTGTCTCTGTAACAATCCACATACCATCACAAGCAAAAAGGGGAGCAAACAGCCCCAAAATGCCAAGTTAGTCCAATTTGTCCCCAAGAGGCATTTGTCTTCTCAGAATTTACCTCTGACCTTCTGCTCTCGACATGCATTGGCTAAGTGGTGCTTTTCAACTTGCAGTGTCCGGGTCAGCAACATCAGCACATTTGGGAACTTGTTAGAATGCCAGATTCTTAGGCCACACCCCTGAATCAGGCACTCTGGGGATGGGGACCAACAATCTGTGCTTTAACAAAGTCCCCAGAGGGCTCCAATGAACACTCAAGTTTGAGAATCACTAGGCTAAACATGTCTAGATGCCAGAAAATGATGCTTAGAATCCTAAAGGGTCTGTCCTTTATCAAAAGTAGAAGAGAGAAAAGGATTCTGACCTGACTATAACTACAGATACAAAAGGGAATACAGACATCAGTATATGGCCTATAAATTGGGCAAGACAAGATGCTATAAGAATGAGGAGGTAGTAGAATGTAAGACAGAGGCAACTAGATGAAAGGTCCTGCCCATATTTCTGGGTTACTCCTGAAGTTTCTTAAGCTCACTAGCAGAAAGCATCGCAAAGGCCCAGAAACATGGAAGAGAAAGAAGTTCCTACAGTGAAAGCGAGGAAGGACAGAAAAATAGGCCATAAATGTAGATTAGGGCAAAGTCATGAAAGGCCGAGTCCTTCTTTGGCATTGGGGTTTGTACTCCAAGAAAACAGAGATTGACTAAAGTTCTTTTTGGTGGTTGGGCAGTGTAGTTGGTGATGTAAGGAGACCTGAATTTCAGAACATATTTGGTGGCAAGGTTTGGGTAAGGGAGACAGGATTGAAGAGAAAGATAGAGACTTACCACTTAACAATCATTCCAAGCGATGAGAACCAAAATCAAGGACCCCACCAGGGATAGAAAAGAGGTGTCAAATTACAGAGGACTTTCAGGAAGCACTGTTAGGACTTGTGCCAGTCTGGATACTGAAGGTGTAGGAAAGGGTTAATGAAGGTGACCCAATTTCTGGTTTGAATGTGGAACAGGTAATGGGGCCACTCATCAATGTATATAACACAGAGGAAGAAGAGGGTCTAGAGAAGACAGAGTTTTATTTTGAACAGATAAGTTTCATGGAACCCGTGTGGAATTCCCATAGCTATAGTTAATGCCATTGCGTTTTTTTTTTTAACCTGTAACAGCAGAGTGCACACTGGTAACTCACTGGTCTCAGTCTCCACTACTCACATCAGTAAGTTCCATGACCTCATCGGCAAACCAGGGAAACAGTGGCAAATAGATGGGCAGAAAAATAGAACAGTGGCAGACTTTATCTTCTTGGGCTGGGGATGGTGATTGCAGGCAGGAAATTAAAAGACTCTTGCTCCTTGGAAGAAAAGCTATGGCAAACCTAGACAGCAGAGACATTGCTTTGCCAACAAAAGTTCACATAGTCAAAGCTATGGTTTACCCAGTAGTCATGTGTGGATGTGAGAGTTGGATCATAAAGAAGGCTGAGAGCCAAAGAATTTATGATTTTGAACTGTGGCAATGGAGAAGGCTCTTGAGAGTCCTTTGGACTGCAAGGAGATCAAATCAGTCAATCCTAAAGGAAATCAACCCTGAACAGTCTCTGAAAGGAATGATGCTGAAGCTGAAGCTGCAATACTTTGGCCACCTGATGCGAAGAGATAACTCACTGAAGAACAGCCTGATGTTGGGGAAAAAAATAGAAGGCAAGAGGAGAAGGGGATGACAGAGGATGAGTCATAAAGGGTCCTTCTTTGGCATTGGGGTTTGTACTCCAAGAAAACAGAGATTGACTAAAGTTCTTTTTGGTGGTTGGGCAGTGTAGTTGGTGATGTAAGGAGACCTGAATTTCAGAACATATTTGGTGGCAAGGTTTGGGTAAGGGAGACAGGATTGAAGAGAAAGATAGAGACTTACCACTTAACAATCATTCCAAGCGATGAGAACCAAAATCAAGGACCCCACCAGGGATAGAAAAGAGGTGTCAAATTACAGAGGACTTTCAGGAAGCACTGTTAGGACTTGTGCCAGTCTGGATACTGAAGGTGTAGGAAAGGGTTAATGAAGGTGACCCAATTTCTGGTTTGAATGTGGAACAGGTAATGGGGCCACTCATCAATGTATATAACACAGAGGAAGAAGAGGGTCTAGAGAAGACAGAGTTTTATTTTGAACAGATAAGTTTCATGGAACCCGTGTGGAATTCCCATAGCTATAGTTAATGCCATTGCGTTTTTTTTTTTAACCTGTAACAGCAGAGTGCACACTGGTAACTCACTGGTCTCAGTCTCCACTACTCACATCAGTAAGTTCCATGACCTCATCGGCAAACCAGGGAAACAGTGGCAAATAGATGGGCAGAAAAATAGAACAGTGGCAGACTTTATCTTCTTGGGCTGGGGATGGTGATTGCAGGCAGGAAATTAAAAGACTCTTGCTCCTTGGAAGAAAAGCTATGGCAAACCTAGACAGCAGAGACATTGCTTTGCCAACAAAAGTTCACATAGTCAAAGCTATGGTTTACCCAGTAGTCATGTGTGGATGTGAGAGTTGGATCATAAAGAAGGCTGAGAGCCAAAGAATTTATGCTTTTGAACTGTGGCAATGGAGAAGGCTCTTGAGAGTCCTTTGGACTGCAAGGAGATCAAATCAGTCAATCCTAAAGGAAATCAACCCTGAACAGTCTCTGAAAGGAATGATGCTGAAGCTGAAGCTGCAATACTTTGGCCACCTGATGCGAAGAGATAACTCACTGAAGAACAGCCTGATGTTGGGGAAAAAAATAGAAGGCAAGAGGAGAAGGGGATGACAGAGGATGAGATGGCTGGATGGCACCACCGATTCAATGCACACAAGTTTGAGCAAGCTCCAGGAGATGATGAAGGACAGGGAGGCCTGGCATGCTGCAGGCAATGGGGTCACAAAGACTCAGACGCAAGGGAGTGATTGAATTGACTGACTTACATCAGGCTTCCCCATGTCACATGGATATCCACCAATCTAACATGGAATAGAGATGTTTAATGATCAGTAGAGAAGCTGTATCAATCCAGGTGTACATATGTAAGCAGGTTTTGCAATATGGTTCGAACTTCAGCTGCACTGGCAAATATTTTCTGTTCTGTAGGACTTATTGAGATATCATTTTCTAAGTGATGCTACCAACCAATCTTTCAGCTCTCAGCTGCTTTGGGTTGGAAATGAAGCCAATTTAGAACAAATCCATCATGCTATCTGGCATCATGTTTCAAAGGATAAGAATTAGAAGATACAGCCAGTTGTCAGACAGCAAGTGATATGGATGTCATGCAAATGAACTCCTTTGCCAAGTTTTAATCAATAGCAGTGAACTGAAAAGAAGGTACCAGCCCTAATAATAATGTTATTTCCTCAATTTCTCCACACATATTTGACCCTGCTTGTCTGCTCAAACTACTTGAGAAGAAAAAAAATCAAACAAAAAAACCCTTCATTCCTGGCATTCTTAACCCCTTCTTCTAGTTAAAAGAGGCTGAAGGATATATGTCCAGTGGTATACCTCAATTTTAAGTGGGCCAGAGCCTAATTCAGATGAGCTGTATCTATGGGGGCTGGGAGACTCACCTTTGGTCCCCCAGTTTCTTTCATTGAACCTGTAAAGTGAGTTAGTAAAAAATGAAGTAGATGTTGGCAGTGGGCCTCTCAAGTCAGTTACTTTGCTTTATTTAAAGTTTGCAGCCAGATTTGATTAGAAAGAATCTTCCGAACTCATTCTAGCCACTTAGTGAATAATATCTGGTATGAAATGTTCAAGGAATAATTGGCAATGAGCATGTAAGCAGGAGAACAAGAGTGGTATCATTTGCGGAGAAATCATTTGCATTCAGGCAACCTCAAAGGCATTGGTCTAATAGGACTGGATCACAGTCTTTTGATGTTAACCTCTGAATGAACCAAAAGCTGCTTTTGAGGGAGGAAGCAAAAAACTAGCCTGTTCTGTTTTCTGGGGGGAAATATTAGAAGTAGATGTTACACTGTCTGTTTGAATACTCCAGCTTAAAAAAAAAAAAACCCACTTGGTCACAGAGATAATTACTTGGGTAAGAGTGTTAGAGCAAAGAAGGGCATCAAATCTTTAATGAACTGACCAAATACCAATCAGCATTGCCTCAGAGCAGCAGAGGGATGAATTTTTTTTGCATACCATTAAAAAAGACTAAAGCTCTTTCCCTACCTGGAAGGTCCTGGAGGGTAGAGAGAGAAGGAACCAGGAGTGGCTCCCCTCATAGTCCAGTCCTTTATATTTGAACCTCTGTCCCAGGGTAAAAGGCTTAGGGTTGGAGAAGGCAAGAAGGAGGCAAAGTGTTTGTGTATATAAAATGTATGTGTGAAATGGATGGAATATAGCTTGGAAAGCTGTGTTCTTACAGAACAAGGGATATGGTGTGAAATGAATAATTGCCACGGGCTAAAACATTTCACCTTAACAACTAATATATTGGGAATTTCCTGGCATTCCTGTGGTAAAGACTCCACACTTCCACTGTAGGGGGCATGGGTTCGATCCCTTTACCAGGAATTAAGATGTCACAATGCATGACCAAAACATAAAGACAAAAGTGAAAGAGTTGTTTAATACCAACTAGTGTATTGATCATATCAACAAAACAAACCATTTCAGCAACCAAAGAGTGGGCTCTCAAGAAAGGAGTTAGCTAAATAAAATACATTTTAAAAAATAAAATAAAATAGAATAAAGGGCTTCCCCTGGTGGTCCAGTGGGTAAGGACACCGCCTTGCAGTGCAAGGGGCACCGGTTCAATCCCTGGCCTGGGAAGATCCCACGTGCCACGGAGCGGCTGGACTGATGTGTCCAATTAACGAGCTGGAGCTCTGGGGCGCATGTGCCAAGAGCTGGCGCTCTGCAACAACAGAGGCCACCGTGATGGGAGGCCCACAGGAGCCAAAGAACAAAGATGGATGAAAATAGAGAAGTGAAAGACCAATAGAAGTGGCCCGCCCATCCCCCTCCCTCCCCACCCCACCCCCCAGAAGATAAATAAATAAAATAAATGTTTAAAAAGAAAAGAAAGGAGTAAGCACCTAGAAGGTTGACCATCATTTCTGCACACTCAGCACTAGGCAATAATGGTGTACAGAGTGACCAGTGGAAGGTGCAGGCCCTATAGACTAACAGGTGACCTCCACTTCACCAGAAATACCACTCCTGTGCTGGCCAACCAGTGGTCATCCATCAGGTAGGAATGGTAGACCATT
Source organism: Tragulus kanchil (assembly GCA_022376925.1). Taxonomy (NCBI): domain Eukaryota; kingdom Metazoa; phylum Chordata; class Mammalia; order Artiodactyla; family Tragulidae; genus Tragulus; species Tragulus kanchil. The sequence continues at coordinate 128,619,146 of JAIOJX010000005.1, read as the reverse complement.
GATTCATGGTCTGGACAGATACTGGTAGGCCAATATGGCTATGATCATAGAGAGTAAAAGTCTCCAGGCTCTTCCTTTACCCTCAGACCTTGAATCAGGCATAGAAAACCTAAACCCAAAGGAGCTAACTGGGGACATAAATGCATCAAGGGGACTGTGGTGTCACTGCCCAGTGCCAATCAACTCAAAAGGGAAGGTGCCATGTTGAGAGACTATCCAACATGAAGGAAAACTAACCTATACAACCTCCATGTGAAATCTCATGAAGTTTAATATTCCATAAATATCACACAGGCCAAACAAAATGTTGTTCCCAAGAGGGTCCATCAGCCTATGATCTTTCCTTCACTGCTTTGTCTTTGTTGTTCAGTGGCTCAGCTATGCCTGACTCTTCGTGATCCTTTGAGCTGTAGCCTTCCAGGTTCCTCTGTGCATGGGATTTTCCAGGCAAGAATACTGGAGTGGGTTGCCATTTCCTTCTCCAGTGGATGGATCCTCCTGAGCCAGAGATCAAACCTGGGTCTCCTGCATTGCAGGCAGATTCTTTACCATCTGAGCTACCTCCTTAACCAGGCTCAAAGGCCTACAACAGCAAAATCAGTAATACAAAGTTTCAAGTCAACACCTGTGGGAATTGGGGTGCATTGTTCTTGGCTGGGACTTAAGTAATATGGGATGAAGGTCATATGCTGTAGGTTCCCAAAGAGGGCAATGTGAGTTGCAAGATCAAAGGGAACCAAGAATAGAGCCCCTGTACTCTGAAGACTTGATAATTCATCAAAGACCAGTCCTGGGCAAGAATGTCTTGTGATGGCTCAGGGGCTTCCCAGATTGCTCAACAAGCAAAGAATCTGCCTGCAGTGCAGGAGATGTGGGTTCAACTCCTGGGTTGGGAAGATCCCCTGGAGAAGGAAATGGCAATCCACTCTAGTATTCTTGCCTGGAAAATCCCAGGGACAGAGGAGCCTGGTGGGTACAGCACAAAGGGTCACAACGAGTCAAACATAACTAAGGGACTAAGCACACATAGCTACTATCTTAGAATAACCAATGGCCACAATAACCTAAACCATTCTAGTCACGAAAGAAACAAATGAGCGTGTGTATGCATGTGGGTGAGGAAGAGGGTGAGCAAGAAGTCTATGAGGACCCCAGAGGATGCTGGCAAGATCACTCCCCCAGATGAGTTCCTTTCCTCCTCTTCACACCCTCCTCACCAATTCAAAGCATGGTCTTTGCCATTCTAAACATTAAGAAAACAAACTAAGCCTTTGCATAGCTAGCATATTCATGAACTTTTCATTATTTAAAGGATTTTCAAAGCATCTCATTTGTGCAGTTTAAATAGAATGGAAATGATCAGAAACCCGATCTGATGAATGGAATAAAGGAATGGGAGGACTGAGGGGGGTCCTCCCCTGGGCACTGGTAATCAGGGAGCTTTACTGAAATCCTGCTCCAGGGCTGGAGTTTCTCACTGCCAAGGGGTCTGTTTATTTTTTCATAGAGAAGACAGCTTCAAAGGGCCCGCTTTTGCTTTGGTTTTCCTTTGGGCAACATAAAAGGGGAGAACAAAGGGAATTCAGAACCACATTTTTTTTTTTTTTTTGCCACAAGCCACTCAATAGGCAATCTAAGTGAGAAGCACCAGTGAAGTGCTGATCTGCTCCTCTGCACGCCCAATGCCGCCCTTGACGTCACAGGCAGTCCTAACGTTGCTTTTCCAGCCAGGACTGCCTGAAGGAGGTCTCTTCTCTGAGTCAGAAAGAAACTTATCTCAGCAAAGTGAAGAAATATGTCAGAGGTCCCATAGCAGGTGCTAAGAGCGGGAGCTCTATCAGGCTTCCTGGTTTCAAATCCTGGTTCTGACACTTCTTAACTCTGTGATCTCAGCAAGCTATTTAACCTCTCTGTGTCCCTGTGATCTCATCTATAAAGATAAATACAATACCTTCTTTGTAGGACTGCCATGAGGATTAAACAAGATACTGCACATGCCTCGCACATAGTGGACACTGAATAAATGTTAGCTATCTTTGTTATTACCATTCTTTAGAAATCTGTACTTTGTATATTTCCTAATTTGTTCTGACATAAATTGTAGCAATATTTTTTGATCTGTCTCCTATGGCAAAGAAGGAAAACCAAACATAAACAAACAGGACCTAATTAAACTTTGGAAAAGGAATCCATCAACCAAATAAAAAAAAAAAAAAAACAATCTGGGTTTCCCTGGTGGTCCAGTGGGTAAGTACACCACCTTGCAGTGCAAAGGGTGTCAGTTCGATCCATGGCCTGGGAAGAAAACCCACATGCCCCCCGGAGCAGGCATGGACCCAAGATCACTCCCCAGATGAGTTCCTTTCCTCCTCTTCACACCCTCCTCACCAATTCAAAGCATGGTCTTTGCCATTCTAAACATTAAGAAAACAAACTAAGCCTTTGCATAGCTAGCATATTCATGAACTTTTCATTATTTAAAGGATTTTCAAAGCATCTCATTTGTGCAGTTTAAATAGAATGGAAATGATCAGAAACCCGATCTGATGAATGGAATAAAGGAATGGGAGGACTGAGGGGGGTCCTCCCCTGGGCACTGGTAATCAGGGAGCTTTACTGAAATCCTGCTCCAGGGCTGGAGTTTCTCACTGCCAAGGGGTCTGTTTATTTTTTCATAGAGAAGACAGCTTCAAAGGGCCCGCTTTTGCTTTGGTTTTCCTTTGGGCAACATAAAAGGGGAGAACAAAGGGAATTCAGAACCACATTTTTTTTTTTTTTTTGCCACAAGCCACTCAATAGGCAATCTAAGTGAGAAGCACCAGTGAAGTGCTGATCTGCTCCTCTGCACGCCCAATGCCGCCCTTGACGTCACAGGCAGTCCTAACGTTGCTTTTCCAGCCAGGACTGCCTGAAGGAGGTCTCTTCTCTGAGTCAGAAAGAAACTTATCTCAGCAAAGTGAAGAAATATGTCAGAGGTCCCATAGCAGGTGCTAAGAGCGGGAGCTCTATCAGGCTTCCTGGTTTCAAATCCTGGTTCTGACACTTCTTAACTCTGTGATCTCAGCAAGCTATTTAACCTCTCTGTGTCCCTGTGATCTCATCTATAAAGATAAATACAATACCTTCTTTGTAGGACTGCCATGAGGATTAAACAAGATACTGCACATGCCTCGCACATAGTGGACACTGAATAAATGTTAGCTATCTTTGTTATTACCATTCTTTTAGAAATCTGTACTTTGTATATTTCCTAATTTGTTCTGACATAAATTGTAGCAATATTTTTTGATCTGTCTCCTATGGCAAAGAAGGAAAACCAAACATAAACAAACAGGACCTAATTAAACTTTGGAAAAGGAATCCATCAACCAAATAAAAAAAAAAAAAAAACAATCTGGGTTTCCCTGGTGGTCCAGTGGACAAGGACACCACCTTGCAGTGCAAAGGGTGTCAGTTCGATCCCTGGCCTGGGAAGAACCCACATGCCACGGAGCGGCTGGACTGATGTTCCCAACTACCAAGCTGGAGCTCTGAAGCGCATGCGCCCAGAGCTGGTGCTCTGCAACGAGGGAGGCTGCTGCTATGGGAGGCCCACACAGGCCAAGGAACAAAGATAAATAAATGAAAGATCAATAGAAGTGGCCAAAAAAAAGAAAAAACAAACCAATCTATGAAAAGGGAGAAAAATACTAGGAAATGGTAAGACCAACAAAGGGTTAATAACTCATACAACTCAATAAAAACAAACAAACAAACAAACAAACAAAAACTCAATCCAAAAATGATTAGAAGACCTGAAAAGACATTTTTCCAAATAAGACACACAGAGCCAACAGGCAGAAGAAAAGATACACAACATCACTCATTATTAGAGTAAGGCAAATCAAACCAATGGGCTATCACCTCCTACCTGCCAAAATGGTTATCATCAAAAAGTCTACAAATAACAAATGTTGGAAAGGATGTGGGGAAGAAAGAAGGGGTGAGGGGAGAAAGAGGGGAACCCTTGTACATGGTTGGTGGGAATGTCAATTCATGCAGCCACTATGGAAAACAGTACAGAGGTTCTCAAAAAAAACTAAAACTAGAACCATCACATGATCCAGCAATTCCACTCCTGGTTATATATCTGGAAAAAAACATAGGAACTAACAGACACTGAAACTCCCTTTTCTGGTCCTCCTCTAATCACCTGCACATGTATCCTCATGAACTTCTCAACAAAACCTCAAGAGACACACAAAGCATCATAAATGTCTCAGTTTATCTCAGAAAGGCTATGTTAAGAGGCTGATGGGCATGAGCTAGAGACTCAAATTCTAATCCAACATAAATTACATGGAGACACTGAATAAATGTTAGCTATCTTTGTTATTACCATTCTTAGAAATCTGTACTTTGTATATTTCCTAATTTGTTCTGACATAAATTGTAGCAATATTTTTTGATCTGTCTCCTATGGCAAAGAAGGAAAACCAAACATAAACAAACAGGACCTAATTAAACTTTGGAAAAGGAATCCATCAACCAAATAAAAAAAAAAAAAAAACAATCTGGGTTTCCCTGGTGGTCCAGTGGACAAGGACACCACCTTGCAGTGCAAAGGGTGTCAGTTCGATCCCTGGCCTGGGAAGAACCCACATGCCACGGAGCGGCTGGACTGATGTTCCCAACTACCAAGCTGGAGCTCTGAGCGCATGCGCCCAGAGCTGGTGCTCTGCAACGAGGGAGGCTGCTGCTATGGGAGGCCCACACAGGCCAAGGAACAAAGATAAATAAATGAAAGATCAATAGAAGTGGCCAAAAAAAAGAAAAAACAAACCAATCTATGAAAAGGGAGAAAAATACTAGGAAATGGTAAGACCAACAAAGGGTTAATAACTCATACAACTCAATAAAAACAAACAAACAAACAAACAAACAAAAACTCAATCCAAAAATGATTAGAAGACCTGAAAAGACATTTTTCCAAATAAGACACACAGAGCCAACAGGCAGAAGAAAAGATACACAACATCACTCATTATTAGAGTAAGGCAAATCAAACCAATGGGCTATCACCTCCTACCTGCCAAAATGGTTATCATCAAAAAGTCTACAAATAACAAATGTTGGAAAGGATGTGGGGAAGAAAGAAGGGGTGAGGGGAGAAAGAGGGGAACCCTTGTACATGGTTGGTGGGAATGTCAATTCATGCAGCCACTATGGAAAACAGTACAGAGGTTCTCAAAAAAAACTAAAACTAGAACCATCACATGATCCAGCAATTCCACTCCTGGTTATATATCTGGAAAAAAACATAGGAACTAACAGACACTGAAACTCCCTTTTCTGGTCCTCCTCTAATCACCTGCACATGTATCCTCATGAACTTCTCAACAAAACCTCAAGAGACACACAAAGCATCATAAATGTCTCAGTTTATCTCAGAAAGGCTATGTTAAGAGGCTGATGGGCATGAGCTAGAGACTCAAATTCTAATCCAACATAAATTACATGGAGACAGTAAAACAATGTTGAAAACTGTGTTTGGTGTAGTGTTAACTAGAAGAAAAAAATACAAAATCGTATTCACACTACAATTACTGCAGAGTAAAAGTATTCAAGTAATTAAAAAAGAAATGGGAAAGATTTCAACAGTTTTGCAAGAGCAATAAAATTAGGAATGTTTTTTTTCCCTTTTCGAGTTCCTTTATTGCTATAGTATTGTTTTTACAATAAAGAGGCTCATGCTGTTTTGGCTGAACTGTGCTGCACGGTGTACCCTCACCTCTTGCAGACCTGGGATGTCCTGGCTTAAGCCATAATTATATCAAAAATGAAACTGAACAAATGAATAATAATAACCATAAGAGCTGCTGTGAATTAACCATAATTATCTTAATGATTAGAGCCGTGATGAATTAAGAAGCCAGTTGTAATCATAATGGCCATTGCAATAATGAGCTAGAAAATGAGTGCCTGCAAATGGATCCATGAGGAAAAGATCAGAATATATGGCCAAAGACCAAGGGTCTGTGTGGGTGAAGATGGAAAATTACAAGAGAGCTATACCAGCCAAGAAAGGATTCCAAGAGAAGCACCAACCAATGGGTTTTCCCCTACAAAAGAGCTTGGGTTGAACTATGCAGGATTGGATCTATCTAAGAACAGCCAATTTGCATGACCCAGAGTGGAGGCTGATGTCATGATGCTTCAAGGAGAAGATGCTGGAAGTAGGTGCCTCTACGTGGGGAAAAGCCCAGAAAACCATCCTAAGTTGGTGAGGCTACAGCTGGACATGCAACCCTTCCGAGTGGTGTGTGCAGGCTCTGACACCTACATAAAACAAACTTCAATACAGAACTTCCTTGGAGCATTCCATCTACAGAATTAATTCATGGACCCTGTACCTCTGGACCTGCAGATAGGATGCTCAGAATGTAAACTTGCCAACAAATAGTCTTACAGACAACATGTGCTATCAGGAAGTACCATGTGTGCTGACATTGATGGTAGGGTCGTTAGGAGCACGGGCTTTGGAAACAGAAACCTGATTCAAGGATAACACGTATTAGCCATGCTTGTCAGACAAGGACTTACCTTCTTTGGGCTTAGTTTCCTCACCTGTAAAACAAGGAGAGCAATAGAACCTACATGATGGAGTTGCAATGAGAATTAAATAAGATGATACATGTCACGTTCTTAGTACGGAGTTTGGTATATGATGAAAGTTTACCGTTAGTTATGATAGTTAACCTTATTTAGTTTAGACAATGTTCAAGAGCAATAAAATTAGGAATGTTTTCCTTTTCGAGTTCCTTTATTGCTATAGTATTGTTTTTACAATAAAGAGGCTCATGCTGTTTTGGCTGAACTGTGCTGCACGGTGTACCCTCACCTCTTGCAGACCTGGGATGTCCTGGCTTAAGCCATAATTATATCAAAAATGAAACTGAACAAATGAATAATAATAACCATAAGAGCTGCTGTGAATTAACCATAATTATCTTAATGATTAGAGCCGTGATGAATTAAGAAGCCAGTTGTAATCATAATGGCCATTGCAATAATGAGCTAGAAAATGAGTGCCTGCAAATGGATCCATGAGGAAAAGATCAGAATATATGGCCAAAGACCAAGGGTCTGTGTGGGTGAAGATGGAAAATTACAAGAGAGCTATACCAGCCAAGAAAGGATTCCAAGAGAAGCACCAACCAATGGGTTTTCCCCTACAAAAGAGCTTGGGTTGAACTATGCAGGATTGGATCTATCTAAGAACAGCCAATTTGCATGACCCAGAGTGGAGGCTGATGTCATGATGCTTCAAGGAGAAGATGCTGGAAGTAGGTGCCTCTACGTGGGGAAAAGCCCAGAAAACCATCCTAAGTTGGTGAGGCTACAGCTGGACATGCAACCCTTCCGAGTGGTGTGTGCAGGCTCTGACACCTACATAAAACAAACTTCAATACAGAACTTCCTTGGAGCATTCCATCTACAGAATTAATTCATGGACCCTGTACCTCTGGACCTGCAGATAGGATGCTCAGAATGTAAACTTGCCAACAAATAGTCTTACAGACAACATGTGCTATCAGGAAGTACCATGTGTGCTGACATTGATGGTAGGGTCGTTAGGAGCACGGGCTTTGGAAACAGAAACCTGATTCAAGGATAACACGTATTAGCCATGCTTGTCAGACAAGGACTTACCTTCTTTGGGCTTAGTTTCCTCACCTGTAAAACAAGGAGAGCAATAGAACCTACATGATGGAGTTGCAATGAGAATTAAATAAGATGATACATGTCACGTTCTTAGTACGGAGTTTGGTATATGATGAAAGTTTACCGTTAGTTATGATAGTTAACCTTATTAGAGTAAGATAAAATAATGAAGTAATTTGCAAGTCACAATTTTATGTTTAACCAGAATTGCCCACCTATTGGTCCCATTATTTTCTAACTTCTTGTCCTGAGATTCTGCATTTGAAGAAATGATCTGTCATACTATCTTTGAAGTCAGTGACTGGTGGCCAGCCATAACTGTTGACTGAAACATTAACAATGAAGTCCTATTTCAAGCACAGATACGATGAGGAACGAGGCAAAAACAAGAGATTTTTAAAGTAAACAAGAGCGCCAGTAACAAGAAAGGCTTGCCTAGTTTCAAAGCATGCAGTAGTTAGAAATGGGAGGCATTACCACTGAACTCTTCCCAATTCATTCATTAATCAGAATCACTTAGAGAACTAAAAATATATGTATATACCAATGCCCAAGCCCATCTCACAGACTGATTTAACCAGAATGCCTGTGAGTGAAACATTTATTTGCACCAATATTTTAAAGTGCTATGTTTATTCCAAGTGCAACTAGAATTGAGACCTTTACAAACAAGCAGACTTTTATCCTAGATTTCATGTCTTTATTTTCTAAAACAGTCTTGAGCTAAGACTCCTATTTAGAAATAACCACACACTGAATTATCCTTCACACTGTGTCCTTCAATATTCAGCCCTGAGGTGGTTTCACTCCAGCTCAAGAAGTTTGAGTACCTGGGCACAAAGTGAATTCATTTTGTGTGCCAAGAAGTCCTTGTTGGAGAATCTTCACAGACTCTTTAAAATTTTAAAAAGTACCTGCCCTAGCATAGGATGCTCAGAATGTAAACTTGCCAACAAATAGTCTTACAGACAACATGTGCTATCAGGAAGTACCATGTGTGCTGACATTGATGGTAGGGTCGTTAGGAGCACGGGCTTTGGAAACAGAAACCTGATTCAAGGATAACACGTATTAGCCATGCTTGTCAGACAAGGACTTACCTTCTTTGGGCTTAGTTTCCTCACCTGTAAAACAAGGAGAGCAATAGAACCTACATGATGGAGTTGCAATGAGAATTAAATAAGATGATACATGTCACGTTCTTAGTACGGAGTTTGGTATATGATGAAAGTTTACCGTTAGTTATGATAGTTAACCTTATTAGAGTAAGATAAAATAATGAAGTAATTTGCAAGTCACAATTTTATGTTTAACCAGAATTGCCCACCTATTGGTCCCATTATTTTCTAACTTCTTGTCCTGAGATTCTGCATTTGAAGAAATGATCTGTCATACTATCTTTGAAGTCAGTGACTGGTGGCCAGCCATAACTGTTGACTGAAACATTAACAATGAAGTCCTATTTCAAGCACAGATACGATGAGGAATGAGGCAAAAACAAGAGATTTTTAAAGTAAACAAGAGCGCCAGTAACAAGAAAGGCTTGCCTAGTTTCAAAGCATGCAGTAGTTAGAAATGGGAGGCATTACCACTGAACTCTTCCCAATTCATTCATTAATCAGAATCACTTAGAGAACTAAAAATATATGTATATACCAATGCCCAAGCCCATCTCACAGACTGATTTAACCAGAATGCCTGTGAGTGAAACATTTATTTGCACCAATATTTTAAAGTGCTATGTTTATTCCAAGTGCAACTAGAATTGAGACCTTTACAAACAAGCAGACTTTTATCCTAGATTTCATGTCTTTATTTTCTAAAACAGTCTTGAGCTAAGACTCCTATTTAGAAATAACCACACACTGAATTATCCTTCACACTGTGTCCTTCAATATTCAGCCCTGAGGTGGTTTCACTCCAGCTCAAGAAGTTTGAGTACCTGGGCACAAAGTGAATTCATTTTGTGTGCCAAGAAGTCCTTGTTGGAGAATCTTCACAGACTCTAAGAAGTGAATGTGAAATTCTGGCATGTCAGTTAGTAGCAACAAAATATACACAGGATAGAGTTTCCTAGTTCTCAAGAGAACCTAGCATGGACTAGTGTATTTGCACATCAAACATGGTTTACCAGCAAGTACCAGAGCATTTTGGGCCCCCCAGGTGGTGTAGTGATAAAGAACCTGCCTGACAATGCAGAAGTCACAAGAGACACAGGTTTGATCCCTGGATCCGGAAGATCCCCAGGAGTAGGAAATGGCAACCCACTTTAGTATTCTTGCATCGAAAGTTCCATGGACAGAGGAGCCTGGCAGGCTGTGGTCAATAGGGTCGTAAAGAGTTGAACATGACTGATCATACAAGTACTCGTACATTAGAGCATTCTGGTGTATGCTGATGAACTCTCTGTAAGGTTCAGGGGCCAAAAATTTCTCTTTGCCTCCCCCTACATTCACTCTAGACACTGCTGAAGCAGGCTGGGTGGGACTACGACATTTAATGACTAATTTAATTTTGAGCAAAGCAACTCCTGACCACCCATTCAGGCCATCAGAGCAGATGGTAAGACCAGAGGATACCAGTCAAGGCCAAACGTCAGTATCCTCTAGAAAGTTTTAAAGACATCTATCTTCAATTTCTGTGCCCCTCTCAACCTGATTCAGAATCTCCAGAGATAAAAAGACTTAAAGTTTAAGAAGCTCCCACAAGTGATTCTTATGTGCCTAGTTTGGTTTCCAATGTGGTAGAGGCCTAGAGCCACGGTTTGATGAGAAAACCTTTAGCTCTCTAGGCTCCAAAGAACTTTCCCACCCACTCACTTACATACCTGAAGAGTCCCCAAGTTCCATCAAAGCAATGAGGAGGTGCAACCTGAAGGCCCATCCTATGTAGGTAAGGCTGAGGTGGAGCACTCTCTGTAGAATTGAATGGGTAGACATGACTTTGGAGTTAGGCTAGCTTGGATTCTATTCCTGCCTTTTTTGCTTCACTAGTTTTGAATATTTAAACAGTTAACTTCATCTCTCTGAGCTTCAATATCTCCATCTTTAAAAGAGCTAACACCTACAGGTTGACTTCTGGCCTTACCAGAGGGAGATCCCATGGGAGATGGAGGGTGGGAGCAAGAAACAAGCCACGGCATTCTGACTTGATGGCATCCCTCCAGTGCCTTCTCATTCCCCCCAGATTGGCCACCATAGTTCCAGTGAAGTAACAACAATCAACATTTACATGGTGCTTCCTCTGTGCCAAGCATGGTTCTAATTGCTGTATTTAAATTAACCCATTTAATCTTCACCATAATTCTGTAAGGTAAAAATGAGGCAAAGGAAACAACAACAACGACAAAAATATACTAAGTGTCTTGCCCAAGGTCACAGAGCTAGTAGGTGGTAGAGCCATGGTTCAGCCCCGGGGGTCTGACATATGAAGTTGTTCTCCGTAGTTCAGTTCAGTGGCTCAGTCGTGTCTGACTCTTTGCGACCCCACTGACTGCAGCACACCAGGCTTCCCTGTTCTCCATAAGCCCAATTCTAAACCCCTTCTCAAGAGGACTTCCTCAGAACCAGGTAAACAACACAGAATCTACTGCGCTCAACTCTGACGCCTCCCATGCAAAGTCGCTTCTAACTCTTAATTTGCAGACCTGCACAAAAACTATGATCTCTTGATAAAGCATCAAGATCAGATCCTTGTCCAGTTGGCCCAAAGGAAGGTTCAGCATCCATCCCTGAGGCTGCCTGGCACTTACTGCCTTATCTGCTTTAATAGACACCTTGTGTGGAACCTGACCACACAAGAATGCATAAGCTATTAACTGGAACTATATTAAGCCTATAAAAATCAATTGTGAACAGTCCAATGACCTTCTTATAAATGAGTTTATCAGATAATTTAACTCATTCACTAATTAACCAAAGTTAGAAAGCAACTAGTTTCTAATTGTTTACTCTGTTTCCAGCCATCTCTTAGGAGCTCTGCACATGACGTCTCTCTTTCACCCTCCTAGCAACCTTGTGAAAGAAAAGGATGATTCCCAACTTACAGAAAAGAAAACTGAACTCAAAGATTCAGTAACTTGTGAGAGAGGCTATCATTCAAACCCTGATCTCTCTGAGCTTCAATATCTCCATCTTTAAAAGAGCTAACACCTACAGGTTGACTTCTGGCCTTACCAGAGGGAGATCCCATGGGAGATGGAGGGTGGGAGCAAGAAACAAGCCACGGCATTCTGACTTGATGGCATCCCTCCAGTGCCTTCTCATTCCCCCCAGATTGGCCACCATAGTTCCAGTGAAGTAACAACAATCAACATTTACATGGTGCTTCCTCTGTGCCAAGCATGGTTCTAATTGCTGTATTTAAATTAACCCATTTAATCTTCACCATAATTCTGTAAGGTAAAAATGAGGCAAAGGAAACAACAACAACGACAAAAATATACTAAGTGTCTTGCCCAAGGTCACAGAGCTAGTAGGTGGTAGAGCCATGGTTCAGCCCCGGGGGTCTGACATATGAAGTTGTTCTCCGTAGTTCAGTTCAGTGGCTCAGTCGTGTCTGACTCTTTGCGACCCCACTGACTGCAGCACACCAGGCTTCCCTGTTCTCCATAAGCCCAATTCTAAACCCCTTCTCAAGAGGACTTCCTCAGAACCAGGTAAACAACACAGAATCTACTGCGCTCAACTCTGACGCCTCCCATGCAAAGTCGCTTCTAACTCTTAATTTGCAGACCTGCACAAAAACTATGATCTCTTGATAAAGCATCAAGATCAGATCCTTGTCCAGTTGGCCCAAAGGAAGGTTCAGCATCCATCCCTGAGGCTGCCTGGCACTTACTGCCTTATCTGCTTTAATAGACACCTTGTGTGGAACCTGACCACACAAGAATGCATAAGCTATTAACTGGAACTATATTAAGCCTATAAAAATCAATTGTGAACAGTCCAATGACCTTCTTATAAATGAGTTTATCAGATAATTTAACTCATTCACTAATTAACCAAAGTTAGAAAGCAACTAGTTTCTAATTGTTTACTCTGTTTCCAGCCATCTCTTAGGAGCTCTGCACATGACGTCTCTCTTTCACCCTCCTAGCAACCTTGTGAAAGAAAAGGATGATTCCCAACTTACAGAAAAGAAAACTGAACTCAAAGATTCAGTAACTTGTGAGAGAGGCTATCATTCAAACCCTGATCTGTCTGACTTTGGTACACTAGAGTCTCTTCTGAGTGAAGAGAAGGATGTTGTCTACACAGGAATTCTAGAGTGTGGCCCCAGAAAGCATCATTGCAAAGGTTAAGACACTTTTCATGGAGATTTCAGAGTTGCTTTAGATCAGTTACTGCTGTGTAGATCACATCTGTCCCCTTTTTGAATGGGAAAGTCTATACCAGTCATTCTAGGCTTGTCACATTGTGGTATGTTGCAAGGAAGGGGAGAAGATAACTGTCCCTTCAGTTTCAAAGAAGGTCATAATATAACTGTACGGAAGGAACTCTACTTAACTAAAGTCAAAGAGCTTCATCCCACCGGAACCTGAAGTAGATGGTGGTATCCAGGACTTTGAGCTGATGTTGTAATGGTAGAAGACATTTAGAGACCTTGTAATGGTAGAAGACATTTTTGATGTGAATTAGATGTGAATTGTTTGGGGGCAGAGGGCAAACTTTTACAGGCAGCCTTTAATCTGAGCCACCATGATCTCCACCTCTTGACAATATTCACACTCTTGTCTAATGCCCTCCCCTTCAGTATAGGTTGGACCCAGTGACTTGCTTCTAAGTAGGAGAGTACAAAAAGGGATGAGTTTGGGTTACAAATATAAGTCATGCTGTTTAGATTTAGGTTTAGTTCATGTGTCTTAACCTCCGTGGACTATAGTTACAATGAGTTTAATTTTTTGAGCCTTTGTGGTTTTATTTTGGTTTGCTTGGTTTATCTGGTACTTTCAGGCTCCACTGGCTCCTGCTGGTGCTGCCTGAGAGAGTGAAAGGGATTTCTCTAGCCTGGACTACTGAGTTTAAGAGAGGAACAGAATAATTTTGTCAGACAAATTATATAATCAGTATTGCATTTGTAAATTGCTTTTTTCACTTATCATACAGGCATATTTTAATAGCATTAAATTTTAAATCATGAGTAACATCATCATTATGTTGATTCAACGCTCAGCTCATTCCAGAAGATAATAAGTGAGGAGATTAAAAAAGTGGGGTGCTAATATTGGTATTCCTATTTCATTTTTAAGATGCAACTAGTAAGTTAATCTTACCTTTTGTCTCTCTTGGCCCCTTTAGCCTTCCAGAAAGGAAAGTTTAATGAAAATGATAGTTTCAAGGATAGGAGAGAGTTCCCCCTCAGGGGATATTATCCAGGTCTGGAATTTGGAGAGTGGGTACCATTTCTCCTTTTCAAAGTGCTGTAACATGAGAGTTTATACCTTTAATGATGATTAACTAAATTTGACCACATGAAAATTCTGGGCAAAGGGCATACATCTCAGTTCATGAACTCAAGGGAACAAAACATAATAAGGAAAATATGACATATTAAGCCTACTTAATATTGTCTCCAGTCTCTCCTCTAGTGGACTAGCTACATAGATAAGCTCCAGACTTGGAGACCATCTCACAGACTTAAAGCAGAGGACACAGAGTCCCCCACGTGCAACCATGGTAGTGAGGTACTTCTTCATATTATTCAGTCCTGACAAGTCCATCATCCTGGTTTGTTAGGTTCTTTCAGAGCCTGGATTTCTCCAGTGAGACTGTTCTTCCCCAAAGTAGTAGGGTATTATTTTCCACAGCTTGAAAAAAAAAATTCTCTCTCATTTCTGGATTCTGGAAATCTCTTTCTAGTTTTGTTAAGGTCCTTTCATTTTTATTCATGGAGTATGCTGATTCCAATGATACATGGAATATACCAGATTCCCTAGTGGCTCAGACAGTAAAGAATCTGCCTGCAGTGCAGAAAACCCAGGTTCAATCCTTGGTTCAAGAAGGGAATCCCTGGAAAAGGGAATGGCAACCCACTCCATTATTCTTGCCTGGAGAATTCCATGGACAATGGAGGCTGGAAGGCAACAGTCCATGGAGTCACAAAGAATCAGACATGACTGAGCAATTAACACTTTCACTTTCAATATGAGCCAAAACGGGACTACTGAGTTTAAGAGAGGAACAGAATAATTTTGTCAGACAAATTATATAATCAGTATTGCATTTGTAAATTGCTTTTTTCACTTATCATACAGGCATATTTTAATAGCATTAAATTTTAAATCATGAGTAACATCATCATTATGTTGATTCAACGCTCAGCTCATTCCAGAAGATAATAAGTGAGGAGATTAAAAAAGTGGGGTGCTAATATTGGTATTCCTATTTCATTTTTAAGATGCAACTAGTAAGTTAATCTTACCTTTTGTCTCTCTTGGCCCCTTTAGCCTTCCAGAAAGGAAAGTTTAATGAAAATGATAGTTTCAAGGATAGGAGAGAGTTCCCCCTCAGGGGATATTATCCAGGTCTGGAATTTGGAGAGTGGGTACCATTTCTCCTTTTCAAAGTGCTGTAACATGAGAGTTTATACCTTTAATGATGATTAACTAAATTTGACCACATGAAAATTCTGGGCAAAGGGCATACATCTCAGTTCATGAACTCAAGGGAACAAAACATAATAAGGAAAATATGACATATTAAGCCTACTTAATATTGTCTCCAGTCTCTCCTCTAGTGGACTAGCTACATAGATAAGCTCCAGACTTGGAGACCATCTCACAGACTTAAAGCAGAGGACACAGAGTCCCCCACGTGCAACCATGGTAGTGAGGTACTTCTTCATATTATTCAGTCCTGACAAGTCCATCATCCTGGTTTGTTAGGTTCTTTCAGAGCCTGGATTTCTCCAGTGAGACTGTTCTTCCCCAAAGTAGTAGGGTATTATTTTCCACAGCTTGAAAAAAATTCTCTCTCATTTCTGGATTCTGGAAATCTCTTTCTAGTTTTGTTAAGGTCCTTTCATTTTTATTCATGGAGTATGCTGATTCCAATGATACATGGAATATACCAGATTCCCTAGTGGCTCAGACAGTAAAGAATCTGCCTGCAGTGCAGAAAACCCAGGTTCAATCCTTGGTTCAAGAAGGGAATCCCTGGAAAAGGGAATGGCAACCCACTCCATTATTCTTGCCTGGAGAATTCCATGGACAATGGAGGCTGGAAGGCAACAGTCCATGGAGTCACAAAGAATCAGACATGACTGAGCAATTAACACTTTCACTTTCAATATGAGCCAAGTTTCTCTGGATAAAAGCCTCAATGTCTCTGTGCTTCAGCTTCTTCACCCATAATATGAGAAAAGAAGCAGAATCTTCCTCACACAGTATTAAGTGAACCAAGCTATCTAAAAGCCCCTGTATTTGGACCTGGTATTTCATCCTTATCTTTATCAGCACCACCATCACCACCATCATCATCATCTTCATCTTTCTTCCTGTTTCTCTTCAGAGTACCCTCTTTCTTCCCCACCAAGATATCCAGCATAACCTCCTTCACAGGCTGAGGGTTTTGAAAACCAACGTTAGGAAGCGATGAGTCTTTCAGGCTGCTCGCCCTCTGCAGAGTCACAATTCTAAGTCAGGGAATTAGAGCCTGCTTCCCATTGGGGAAGTAGAAAGAGAAAATTATAAATCATTATCTACAAAGATTACCCTGCCAATTGTGGTGGTGGTTTTATGACTGTGTATATTTGAATGGAAATTGGTGAAATTTATTGCATGCAAAGTATACTTTAATGCAATTGACAGAAAAATTACCCTGCTACATGAATAATACTATATTCAAACAGATTATTTGGGGAAAAATACTTTGGATATGAATTTTTATATAGTGGAATTACCTGTAGCCTGTCTTAACACTTTCACTATCTCCACCTTGAACTGAAATCAAAGCTCTTAACCATAAATTTTGGTTGAGATTCTGGAGGTCCAAAGTGGTGGTTGTTTTTATATGTATTTGCCAAAAGAGGGCAGAAAACAGTCTTTAGGCCCTAAAAATTTGATTTTATAGCCTGGGATTATGACAGAATAATAATCACTACTTCCATGTACAAAGACCTAAATCAGGGCTAGAGACACACCTTTACACACTGTCTGATTTCATCAGTTCTGTGGCCCAATAGGTCAGGTATTGATCACACTTGACAGATGAGAAGAGCATGTCAAAAGAGAAGAGGACATGTGCCCAATATCACACAGATGGGAAGTCCCATAGCCAGACCCCGAGTCCTGGCACTCTGTGGCCAAATACAATATTCTCTTTACTGCATAATTGGACACAGTGATCAATTTTTTAGGCTCTGGAATTCGCCACATTTGCCTCCAGGGTCGATTAGTACAAACTTCTATAATAAAACATGATTCTGCTGGTCTGAGTCTAGAGCCTCGGTGGCCCCTTTTTGGTTCATACCAGCCCATCTTCATTCTTTCCTCACACAGTATTAAGTGAACCAAGCTATCTAAAAGCCCCTGTATTTGGACCTGGTATTTCATCCTTATCTTTATCAGCACCACCATCACCACCATCATCATCATCTTCATCTTTCTTCCTGTTTCTCTTCAGAGTACCCTCTTTCTTCCCCACCAAGATATCCAGCATAACCTCCTTCACAGGCTGAGGGTTTTGAAAACCAACGTTAGGAAGCGATGAGTCTTTCAGGCTGCTCGCCCTCTGCAGAGTCACAATTCTAAGTCAGGGAATTAGAGCCTGCTTCCCATTGGGGAAGTAGAAAGAGAAAATTATAAATCATTATCTACAAAGATTACCCTGCCAATTGTGGTGGTGGTTTTATGACTGTGTATATTTGAATGGAAATTGGTGAAATTTATTGCATGCAAAGTATACTTTAATGCAATTGACAGAAAAATTACCCTGCTACATGAATAATACTATATTCAAACAGATTATTTGGGGAAAAATACTTTGGATATGAATTTTTATATAGTGGAATTACCTGTAGCCTGTCTTAACACTTTCACTATCTCCACCTTGAACTGAAATCAAAGCTCTTAACCATAAATTTTGGTTGAGATTCTGGAGGTCCAAAGTGGTGGTTGTTTTTATATGTATTTGCCAAAAGAGGGCAGAAAACAGTCTTTAGGCCCTAAAAATTTGATTTTATAGCCTGGGATTATGACAGAATAATAATCACTACTTCCATGTACAAAGACCTAAATCAGGGCTAGAGACACACCTTTACACACTGTCTGATTTCATCAGTTCTGTGGCCCAATAGGTCAGGTATTGATCACACTTGACAGATGAGAAGAGCATGTCAAAAGAGAAGAGGACATGTGCCCAATATCACACAGATGGGAAGTCCCATAGCCAGACCCCGAGTCCTGGCACTCTGTGGCCAAATACAATATTCTCTTTACTGCATAATTGGACACAGTGATCAATTTTTTAGGCTCTGGAATTCGCCACATTTGCCTCCAGGGTCGATTAGTACAAACTTCTATAATAAAACATGATTCTGCTGGTCTGAGTCTAGAGCCTCGTGCTGGCATCCCACAGTGAATGCCATATTGTTATCACCCTGGCCTCACAGGAACAGATGGGGAGAAATGCAGAACATTCTCCCTCCTGCTCCCGTTGTCCTGATCCACATGAATTGTGGTGCAGCAAAGGGAAAATGAAAAGGTAGCAGTTTGCCTCTAAAGCATCAAATTGCCATCTGGTCTTAAGGAAATTATTATTTAACCATTTCCATGGAGGATTTGAGGCAGTTCGAAAGTTTCTATTTTGCCTTGAGGAGGTGGGCAGTTTGGGAAGCACATTGTACCACCTCTTTGTTTCCTGAAAGCAAAGAGCTCACTTTCTGAAATTAGACAATTGATACGCCCCACATCTGTGGGAGACAGCAAGAACCTCATGGAACCTCAAGACACAGAAGATAAGCAAATGATGATGGAGGCTATTTCTATCCACAAGAGTGATCCAATTGATTTCTGCAAGTAGGAAGGTGAAGAAACATGGGGAGAATCATGTAGGTATAGACACAGATACACAGAGAGAGAGAGAGATTATGTATGTACATATATTAAAGGCAGAACAATTGTTTCAGTATCCTAGAAATAGTGTCACAAAAATATAGTCTGTATTTTCCTGGTACATAGGTCCTATCCTGTAGGTGGTAATATTCCTCAGGCACTTCCTATATCAATTAGATGTTACCAAAATACAAGTTCTAACACACTATTTTAGAGGCCTATCTTATTTTCCACCCAAACTTTAAGGTCATCAAAGGACATATGTCCTAAGCAAACTACCCAGAATAGTTCCACTCGAAAGCTTCTAACTTCTCAGGTTAAGTATAGTTTTGCAGTAGGCAGAAGAATTCCTGTTTTCCATAGTTATGGAGATAAAGTGTCAAAAGCTCCAATTAACTTTTCACAGGCACCTGGACTTTGCTGCTAGGATCAAAAGTCAGACAAACATTTACAGGGCTCTCCAGGAATCTGACCCAATGTCCCCAGTCCATCCATCACCCTGACCTAACACAGATTCAAACTGTGAAAACCCAATGTATAATCAAGATGAAAGTAGAACTGCTCTGTTTGAAGTAAATTACACCCTGAGAACCTTGTCAACTGACACTCACACCACGGTGAAGAGGCTTTTGAGTTCCATCTCAGTGAACACAATAGGTCTCTTGAGTACATGCTTTGCAAACTGTTCCTTTAGGTCAGCAAACCTAAACTAAAGGGCCAGAGAGTAAATACTTAGGCCATCACAAAGACTCAAATTTGCCATCATAACATAAAAGCAGTCAAGGACAATAGGCAACAAATGGACATGAGTGAGTTTCAATAAATCTTTATTTATAAAAACAGGTGGGGGCTTCCCTGGTGGTCCAGAGCGTAAAGAGTATGCCTTGCTATGCAAGGGGCACCAGTTCGATTCCTGGCCTGGGAAGATCTCACATGCTGCAGAGCAGCTGGACCAGTGTGTCTAATTACGAACCAGCACTTTGAAGTACCTGCGCCCAGAGCCAGTGCTCTGCAATGAGAGAGGCCACCGCAATGGGAGGCCCATGTAGCTCAAAGGATAAAGATGAATGAAAGTAAATAAATAACCAATAAAAGAGGTCAAAATTAAAAAAAAAAAACAACTCAACATTCAAAAAATGAAGATCATGGCATCTGGTCCCATCACTTCAAAGCAAACAGATGGGGAAAGAGAGGCATATTTTATTTTCTTGGACTCCAGAATCACTGTAGATGGTGACTGCAGCCATGAAATTGAAAGGTGCTTGCTCCTTGGGAAAAAAGCTATGACAAACCTAGGTAGTGTATTAAAAAGCAGAGATATCACTTTGCCCACAAAGATCCATCTAGTCAAAGTCATGGTTTTTCTACTAGTCATGTATGAATGTGAGAATTAGACCAGAAAGAAAGATGAACACTGAAGAACTGATGCTTTTTCACTGTGGTGCTGGGAAATCACTTGAGAGTGCCTTGAAAAGAAAGTCAACCCTAAAGTCAGACAAAAAAATTTACAGGGCTCTCCAGGAATCTGACCCAATGTCCCCAGTCCATCCATCACCCTGACCTAACACAGATTCAAACTGTGAAAACCCAATGTATAATCAAGATGAAAGTAGAACTGCTCTGTTTGAAGTAAATTACACCCTGAGAACCTTGTCAACTGACACTCACACCACGGTGAAGAGGCTTTTGAGTTCCATCTCAGTGAACACAATAGGTCTCTTGAGTACATGCTTTGCAAACTGTTCCTTTAGGTCAGCAAACCTAAACTAAAGGGCCAGAGAGTAAATACTTAGGCCATCACAAAGACTCAAATTTGCCATCATAACATAAAAGCAGTCAAGGACAATAGGCAACAAATGGACATGAGTGAGTTTCAATAAATCTTTATTTATAAAAACAGGTGGGGGCTTCCCTGGTGGTCCAGAGCGTAAAGAGTATGCCTTGCTATGCAAGGGGCACCAGTTCGATTCCTGGCCTGGGAAGATCTCACATGCTGCAGAGCAGCTGGACCAGTGTGTCTAATTACGAACCAGCACTTTGAAGTACCTGCGCCCAGAGCCAGTGCTCTGCAATGAGAGAGGCCACCGCAATGGGAGGCCCATGTAGCTCAAAGGATAAAGATGAATGAAAGTAAATAAATAACCAATAAAAGAGGTCAAAATTAAAAAAAAAAAAACAACTCAACATTCAAAAAATGAAGATCATGGCATCTGGTCCCATCACTTCAAAGCAAACAGATGGGGAAAGAGAGGCATATTTTATTTTCTTGGACTCCAGAATCACTGTAGATGGTGACTGCAGCCATGAAATTGAAAGGTGCTTGCTCCTTGGGAAAAAAGCTATGACAAACCTAGGTAGTGTATTAAAAAGCAGAGATATCACTTTGCCCACAAAGATCCATCTAGTCAAAGTCATGGTTTTTCTACTAGTCATGTATGAATGTGAGAATTAGACCAGAAAGAAAGATGAACACTGAAGAACTGATGCTTTTTCACTGTGGTGCTGGGAAATCACTTGAGAGTGCCTTGGACAACAAGGAGATCAAACCAGTCAACCCTAAAGGAAATCAGTACTGAATATTCATTGGAAGGATTTATGTTGAATCTGAGGCGCCAATGCTTTGGCCACCTGACATAAAGAGTCATCTCACTGGAAAAGACCCTGATGCTGGGAAAGATTGAGGGCAGGAGGAGAAGGGGGTGATAGAGGATTCTTGAGATGACAGGATGGCATCAATGACTTAATGGACGCGAGTTTGAGCAAACTCCAGAAGGTAGAGAAAGACAGGGAAACCTGGTGAGCTGCAGTCCATAGGGTCACAAACAGTCAGACACAACTTAAGTGATTGAACAACAAAAAACACTTCCAGCTGTGCAAGACTTGGACAATTTTCTTCCTCTTTCTGAATCCTCTTTCATCATCTGTAAAATGGGAATCATAGTAACTACTGTATGGGGTTGTCATGAGGATTAAAGAACTTCATAGTTAAGTGCTAAATAAGTGTCAGGTCCATTTCCCTTTGTGTTAAACACAGAGGAAAACGATGTATTTCTTCTGAAAAGTGGAATCAAAGGAACAAAATCAAATAATCCAGCTTGCCTACAAAATTAATCTAGTAATTCATCTTGAAATGTTAGCATAAAAGAACTCTGTCTTTCTCTTCCAATAGAATATGCAATAGGTTCAGCCCAATACAGTGGGGACAACCTCAAGATTAGGAAAAGGGTCCAAGTGACCCAGGTTCTTGTTCTAGCTCTCTGGTGGAGTGTTGTATAAATCACTTCTCTTTATTATAAATTTCCTTAATTTCCTCAGTTCTCAAAATGATGAGAGCTAAACTAGAGGTTTCCAAACCATCAGAAAATCAGAGGTTCCTAAATTCATGCAAGCATTAGATATTATCTGAATAAAAGACTGGCATACAGAGGTAGAAAAAACTTAACATTAAAAGTACCCTTGAGGGGCTTCCCCTGGTGGTCCAGCAGGTAAGGACACCGCCTTGCAGTGCAAGGGGCACCGGTTCAATCCCGGGCCTGGGAAGATCCCATGTGCCGCGGAGCGGCTGGACTGATGTGTCCAATTACCAAGCCAGAGCTCTGGAACGCATGTGCCCAGAGCCGGTGCTCTGAGACGACAGAGGCCACCGTGATGGGAGGCCCACAGGAGCCGAAGAACAAAGACGGATGAAAATAGACAAGTGAAAGACCAATAGAAGTGGCCCACCCATCCCCCTCCCTCTCTACCCCACCCCCCAAGAAGATAAATAAATAAAATAAATGTTAAAAAAAAAAAAAAGTATCCTTGGGGGGCTTCGCTGGTGGTCCAGTGGGTAGGGACACTGCCTTGCAGTGCAAGGGGCGCCGGTTCAATCCCTGGTCTGGAAAGATCCCACGTGCCATGGAGCGGCTGGACTGATGTGTCCAATTACCGGGCCAGAGCTCTGGAGCACATGCGCCCAGAGCTGGTGCTCTGCAACAACAGAGGCCACTGCAATGGGAGTCCCACATGGGCCAAAGAACAAAGATGGATGAAAATGGATAAATGAAGGACCAATAGAAGTAGCCCGCTGGCCCCCCTTCCTCCCCAACCCGCACCCCCCCCCCAAAAAGTATCCTAGAATTCTAATGAGATGGATGAACCTAGAACCTATTATACAGAGTGAAGTAAGTCAGAAAAAGAAAAATGAATATTGTATACTAACACATATATATGGAATCTAGAAATATGGTACTGATAAATGCATACACGGAGTAGCAATGGAGAAACAGACATAGAGAACAGACTTATGGCCATCAGGGGGAGGGAGGGATGGGCGAGATGTATGGAAAGAATAAACATGGAAACTTACACTACCATATATAAAAGAGACAACCAATACGACTGTGCTGTAAGACTAAGCAAACTTACAAAGGGGCTATGTAACAACCTAGAGGGGTGGGATGGGAAGGGAGACTGGAGGGAAATTCAAGTGGGAGGGGTCACATGTATACCTATGGCTAATTTGGGTTTATGTATGCCAGTAAACAACAAAACTCTGTAAAATAAAACTGAATTAACATACATGTATATTTAAAAAGCGTCCTAGAATTCAGAACCCCTGATTGGGTTTCCTGAGTCATACAGCAAACTCCCATTGGCTATTTTACATATGAGAATGTAATTTTCCATGTTACTCTCTCCATACACCCCATCCTCTCCTTCCTCCCCCCGCCCCCGTGTCCACAAGCCTATTCTCCATGTCTTTGTCTCCATTGCTGCCTTGCACTTAATCTTATCAGTATCATCTTTCTAAATTCAATGAGGAGGGAGATAGGAGGGAGGTTCAAGAGGGAGGGGACATATGTATACCACTGGCTGATTCATGTTGATGTTTGTCTGAAACCAACAAAATTCCATAAAGCAATTATCCTTCAATTAAAAAAGTCAATTAAAAAAAAAAGTATTTTAGAATTCAAAGTGTGAACAACCCTGGGTTAGATGATGCCTCAGGTGCCTGCCAGTTTTAATGGCCCATGTTTCAGTGAACACTTGCACATCACATAAACATAACTGCCAATGACATTGTGATTCAGGAAGCATTTCATTAGTCACACTGAGTTCACACTATGAATGTAGACTGAAGACAGAGATTCTTCCTCTGACTGAAAATCAATGAAGCCCAGATCCCTGGCAGAGGAGGCATGATACCAATGCACACCATCAATCTTCCCTCTCTGAAGAAGTCTCAGTGCCCATGGACAAGGGAACAGTTACTACGGGGCCTAAAATAATAAACTGCATAAAATGAATTATACATTTTCCAGAAGAACACCTATAATAAAGTCTTAGTGACTATGGATTAAGAGTTTTTAGTTGAAAAACCAAATGCACAATCCGTAAAAGAAATAGCGTGATAAACGGAACTTCAACAATGCTATAAGAGCTTCCCCTGGTGGCCCAGTGGGTAAGGACACCGCCTTGCAGTGCAAGGGGCGCCGGTTCAATCCCTGGCCTGGGAAGATCCCATGTGCCGTGGAGCGGCTGGACCCATGTGTCCAATTACCGAGCTGGAGCTCTGGGGCGCATGCGCCCAGAGCCAGCGCTCTGCAACGACAGACGCCACCGCGATGGGAGGCCCATAGGAGCCAAAGAACAAGGACGGATGAAAATGGAGAAATGGAAGACCAATAGAAGTGGCCCGCCCGCTCCCCTCCCTCCCCAACCCGACCCCCGCCCAAAAATAAATAATAAAATAAATAAATTAAAAAAAAAAATTATAAACTTTTGTTCTTTAAAGACACCATTATGTGAATGAAAAAAAAAAAGTCACAAAAAGGGAGAAAATATGTACAAATTATACTTCTGAAAAGAAACTTATATCAAGAATAAATAACTCTTAAAAGTCAATCATAAGAAAAGAAACTTGTTGTTAAAATGAGCATAAGATTTGAACAGATACTTCACTAAAGAAGATACATCGGCAAATAAGCATTCATGTTGATGTTTGTCTGAAACCAACAAAATTCCATAAAGCAATTATCCTTCAATTAAAAAGTCAATTAAAAAGTATTTTAGAATTCAAAGTGTGAACAACCCTGGGTTAGATGATGCCTCAGGTGCCTGCCAGTTTTAATGGCCCATGTTTCAGTGAACACTTGCACATCACATAAACATAACTGCCAATGACATTGTGATTCAGGAAGCATTTCATTAGTCACACTGAGTTCACACTATGAATGTAGACTGAAGACAGAGATTCTTCCTCTGACTGAAAATCAATGAAGCCCAGATCCCTGGCAGAGGAGGCATGATACCAATGCACACCATCAATCTTCCCTCTCTGAAGAAGTCTCAGTGCCCATGGACAAGGGAACAGTTACTACGGGGCCTAAAATAATAAACTGCATAAAATGAATTATACATTTTCCAGAAGAACACCTATAATAAAGTCTTAGTGACTATGGATTAAGAGTTTTTAGTTGAAAAACCAAATGCACAATCCGTAAAAGAAATAGCGTGATAAACGGAACTTCAACAATGCTATAAGAGCTTCCCCTGGTGGCCCAGTGGGTAAGGACACCGCCTTGCAGTGCAAGGGGCGCCGGTTCAATCCCTGGCCTGGGAAGATCCCATGTGCCGTGGAGCGGCTGGACCCATGTGTCCAATTACCGAGCTGGAGCTCTGGGGCGCATGCGCCCAGAGCCAGCGCTCTGCAACGACAGACGCCACCGCGATGGGAGGCCCATAGGAGCCAAAGAACAAGGACGGATGAAAATGGAGAAATGGAAGACCAATAGAAGTGGCCCGCCCGCTCCCCTCCCTCCCCAACCCGACCCCCGCCCAAAAATAAATAATAAAATAAATAAATTAAAAAAAAAATTATAAACTTTTGTTCTTTAAAGACACCATTATGTGAATGAAAAAAAAAAAGTCACAAAAAGGGAGAAAATATGTACAAATTATACTTCTGAAAAGAAACTTATATCAAGAATAAATAACTCTTAAAAGTCAATCATAAGAAAAGAAACTTGTTGTTAAAATGAGCATAAGATTTGAACAGATACTTCACTAAAGAAGATACATTGCTGGCAAATAAGCACATGAAAACAAGCTCATTAATTAATTATTAGGGAAATTCAATTTAAAACCTCAGTGAGGTATCCATGCATACCTATCAGGGTAGTTAAAATTTAAAAGGTTACCAATTCCAAGGGATAGTTACAACTTAGAGAACCAGAACTCTCTAGTCCTAAGTGGAAATGTAAAATGGTACAGCAATCACTTGGAAAACAGTGTGGCAGGTTTGCAAAAGAACAAACACACAACTACTTTATGATTCAGTCGTTCTACTTCTAGGTATTTATCCAAAAGAAAGGAAAGTGCATTTCCCTACAGAGACTTATACATGAATAGTCATAGCAGCTTTATGCATACTGGCCAAAAAGTGGAACCACACTCACACAAAAAAAGGGATGAATACACCACGGACAAATGACTCAACATGGATAAAACTCAGAATAAAGCTAACAGGAAAAAGCAGGCAAAAAGAATATGGTTCTGTTTAAGACCTATGGACACTAGGGGGAGGGAAGAGTGAGTGAGAAATCTGGAAAGAGTCACATGGAAACATATATTATCATATGTAAAAGGAATAAGCATTGTAAATGCACTGTGGAACTAAGGGATCTTGCATGGGGCTTGGCAACAACCAGGACAGGTGGGATGGGAGAGAGGCACAGATGGGAGGGATCCAAGATATGCCTATGACAGACTTGAGATGATATAGAACTGCAAACAACAAAACTACATAAAAGCAAAATAAAATAAAATATTTAAAAAAAAGAATATGGTTCTGATTATGTAAAATTCTAGAAAACACAAACTAATCAAAAGCAGATTACAGAGAAGGAAATGTCAACCCACTGCAGTATTCTTGCCTGGAAAATCCCATGGATAGAGGAGCCTGGCAGGCTACACTTCATGGGGTCACAAAGCGTCAGACATGACTAAGCACCTGAGCACATGTACCCCAAATAAACACGTACCATCTGTGTCAGTCCTCAAAAAAACAAACAAAGATCATATTGGTGGTCACCTGGCTGAGAGAAGGAATAGGAGGGAAGGATTACCAAGGGGTATAGAAAACTTTTCAGGGTGACAGGTGTGTTCATAATCTCAATTGTGAGGATGGTCTCATAGGCATTTGGGGATGTCAAAATGTATCAAATTATACACTTTAAACGTGGACTGTTTGTTGGTATGTTAAGTATACTTCAATATAGCTATTTTGGAGGTTCCCTGGCTGCTCAGTGTTTAAAGAATCTGCCTGCCAAAGCAGGAGACGTGGGTTCAATCCCTGGTAGGGAAGATTCCCTGGAGAAAGAAATGGCAACCCATTCCAGTATTCTTGCTGGGACATCCCACGGACAAAGGAACCCAGTTGGTTACAGTCCATGGGGTTGCAAAAGAGTCAGACAGGACTTAGAAACTAAACAACAACCACACAGCTGTTTTTAAAGACAATAATCATATTTTTCTTTGTATATCCACATCCCTTTGAAATATAATTTTGCAGCTACTTCCATCAAGAGAAAGAGTCTTTCTCCATCCTCTGAATCTGAGACAGCTAACAGAATGTACTAGAAGTGATGTAGTTGCCTATTCTGAAGCCAAGGCCTTTAAAAAACTTGTACATTCTTACTGTCTTAGTCCATTTGGATTGCTATACCAAAACCATCACCCTCTAACATCTGTTTTTCAGTGTTGAAGGCTGGGAATTCTGAGATCAAGGTGATAGCAGATTCAGAGTTCGATGAGAGCTCACTTCCTGTTCATGGAAGACTGACTTCTCCCTGGGTCCTCACATGGCAGAAAGGGCAAAAGTGCTCTTAGGAGTCTTTTCTGTAAGGGCACTAATTCTATTCATGGGGACTTTGCCCTCCAGAACTAGTAACCTACCAAAGGTCCCCACCTCCTAATACCATCATATTGGGGCTTAGGATTTCAACATGTGGATTCTGAGGGGACACAAACATTCAGACTCAGGCACACACTCTCCCTCAGAACCCTGCTGTTACCCTGTGAGCAAGCAGGACAGAAGATAGAAGACACAGAACCCATCCATTTCCTCTCCTTTTAAACATTCAACCACATCCAGAGGTGGAACCACCTACCTGGCCTGCAGCTAAGGAAATGGAGCACACGCAGAGGTACGGCCAAGACCATATGACCAGCTCTATTGAGACCAACTTCAACTTTCATTGAAATCGTTGCAGTGCTAAAAGCACTAAGTGTGGAGTGGTCTCATTTGTAGTTAATATTAAAACATACGCCATTTACTTCCCAACCAGGACCATATTCCTTACTTAACTTTGTAGAGCTGCTAGAGATTAGTAACTGTTCATGATCATAGGTCAGCCACCTTCACTCCACAGAGAACTTTTGTTTTTCATATTCCATACATGAACGTCTAGTATGCTCTAGACACTGTGCTAGACCCCAGGGGTAGATGTACAAGAGAGATGGTCCCAACACAGGAGATCTGAGTTTATAAACCAGAGTTATGGGTGGGTAGCAGCGAGCATATCAAATTCATTTTTCCCTTTTTTAGGTTGGCTTTCTTGTCCTGGATGTTTCTAAATCAGTTCATTTCTCTCTAAACTTAGTATGAAATCCATCCCTATTCTACAAAGCAAGAAAGAAAATGGGGGAAACCTCCAGTGAACCAAGATGGAATTCAGGCAGCATTAGAGAAGGATGCCGTTGAAAAAAAAGACATGACCACAAGTGAGGAAAGAGTGAGCTTCCATAAGAATCATTGTTCAGTTGATCAGTCATGTCCAACTGTGTGTCCATGTCCAACTCTCAGTCTGTACAATTACCCCATGGACTGCAGCCCACCAGGCTCCTCTGTACATGGATTCTACAGGCAAGAATACTGGAGTGGCTTGCCACTTCCATCCAGAGGATCTTCCCAGGGCAAAAGTGCTCTTAGGAGTCTTTTCTGTAAGGGCACTAATTCTATTCATGGGGACTTTGCCCTCCAGAACTAGTAACCTACCAAAGGTCCCCACCTCCTAATACCATCATATTGGGGCTTAGGATTTCAACATGTGGATTCTGAGGGGACACAAACATTCAGACTCAGGCACACACTCTCCCTCAGAACCCTGCTGTTACCCTGTGAGCAAGCAGGACAGAAGATAGAAGACACAGAACCCATCCATTTCCTCTCCTTTTAAACATTCAACCACATCCAGAGGTGGAACCACCTACCTGGCCTGCAGCTAAGGAAATGGAGCACACGCAGAGGTACGGCCAAGACCATATGACCAGCTCTATTGAGACCAACTTCAACTTTCATTGAAATCGTTGCAGTGCTAAAAGCACTAAGTGTGGAGTGGTCTCATTTGTAGTTAATATTAAAACATACGCCATTTACTTCCCAACCAGGACCATATTCCTTACTTAACTTTGTAGAGCTGCTAGAGATTAGTAACTGTTCATGATCATAGGTCAGCCACCTTCACTCCACAGAGAACTTTTGTTTTTCATATTCCATACATGAACGTCTAGTATGCTCTAGACACTGTGCTAGACCCCAGGGGTAGATGTACAAGAGAGATGGTCCCAACACAGGAGATCTGAGTTTATAAACCAGAGTTATGGGTGGGTAGCAGCGAGCATATCAAATTCATTTTTCCCTTTTTTAGGTTGGCTTTCTTGTCCTGGATGTTTCTAAATCAGTTCATTTCTCTCTAAACTTAGTATGAAATCCATCCCTATTCTACAAAGCAATAAAGAAAAAGGGGTAAACCTCCAGTGAACCAAGATGGAATTCAGGCAGCATTAGAGAAGGATGCCGTTGAAAAAAAAGACATGACCACAAGTGAGGAAAGAGTGAGCTTCCATAAGAATCATTGTTCAGTTGATCAGTCATGTCCAACTGTGTGTCCATGTCCAACTCTCAGTCTGTACAATTACCCCATGGACTGCAGCCCACCAGGCTCCTCTGTACATGGATTCTACAGGCAAGAATACTGGAGTGGGTTGCCATTTCCATCTCCAGAGGATCTTCCCAACCCAGGGATCAAACCTAGGTCTCCTGCATTCTTTACCACTGAGCCACTAGGAAAAGTCTGTACAAGAATTACTGAGGGGTAAAGATGCATAGTGTGGAAGCTCATGAGAAGCTACAGGATTAGGCTAAAAAAAAAAAAGAAAAACAAACTCAAAATCCTTCAATGCAAGTAACCAGTATTGTCCTTTGTATTTTTAAAAGGTTTATAAAGCCCTTTTGGGAAAAAGTTATCCTTCAGAGACACTGAATTGGGAGACAAGCTGACCATCTCAGGGCTTTCCTGGTGGTCCACGTAAAGAGTTCGCCTTGCAGTGCAAGGGGCTTTGGTTGGATCCCTGGCCTCAGAAGATTCCACATGCCCCAGAGCAGCTGCACCGGTGTGTCCAATTACAAGCCAACGCTCTAGAGCACATGCACCCAGAGCCGGTGTTCTGCAGTGGGAGAGGCCACTGTGATGGGAGGTCCACAGAGGTCAAAGAATAAAAACTGGATGAAAATAAATATAAATAAAAGAGGCATGATGGGGAAAAGGAAAAAAATGTATTAAAGAAAAAAAGATGACCATCTTAGTTGACTGCCATTTAAATGGGCTGCCCTCTGCTGAAGAAAACAAGTATTTTATAAGGACCTCCAGGAGAGCAAGGCTTCTCCAGAGTGAGGTCATTCCACTCCCAAGAAATGGTTTATGTACATAATAACAAGGGCAAGGAACCAAAGTATGAAGTGTTCTTTGCTCTTTATATCTTTCTGGATCAAAAGAATACTCGTGATTGCCCTCAGAAATATTTCTATTGGAGCATCAAGAAAGGCCACCTCTTGATGCCCCCAATATCATCCTAGTTGCTCATCTCCTGTCTTAGGAAGACTGACACAAATTGATTCATCCAAAACCAAGCTCCTAAGACAGGATGGGTCACTGATTCTACTCAAAAGCCAGAAATAACTAACAACTAGTAGTTATCCACTTTCTCTCAGTCTGTACAATTACCCCATGGACTGCAGCCCACCAGGCTCCTCTGTACATGGATTCTACAGGCAAGAATACTGGAGTGGGTTGCCATTTCCATCTCCAGAGGATCTTCCCAACCCAGGGATCAAACCTAGGTCTCCTGCATTCTTTACCACTGAGCCACTAGGAAAAGTCTGTACAAGAATTACTGAGGGGTAAAGATGCATAGTGTGGAAGCTCATGAGAAGCTACAGGATTAGGCTAAAAAAAAAAAAGAAAAACAAACTCAAAATCCTTCAATGCAAGTAACCAGTATTGTCCTTTGTATTTTTAAAAGGTTTATAAAGCCCTTTTGGGAAAAAGTTATCCTTCAGAGACACTGAATTGGGAGACAAGCTGACCATCTCAGGGCTTTCCTGGTGGTCCACGTAAAGAGTTCGCCTTGCAGTGCAAGGGGCTTTGGTTGGATCCCTGGCCTCAGAAGATTCCACATGCCCCAGAGCAGCTGCACCGGTGTGTCCAATTACAAGCCAACGCTCTAGAGCACATGCACCCAGAGCCGGTGTTCTGCAGTGGGAGAGGCCACTGTGATGGGAGGTCCACAGAGGTCAAAGAATAAAAACTGGATGAAAATAAA
Organism: Tragulus kanchil; assembly: GCA_022376925.1. Taxonomy (NCBI): domain Eukaryota; kingdom Metazoa; phylum Chordata; class Mammalia; order Artiodactyla; family Tragulidae; genus Tragulus; species Tragulus kanchil. Next base: position 128,587,744 of record JAIOJX010000005.1, on the reverse strand, counting down.
TATAAATAAAAGAGGCATGATGGGGAAAAAGGAAAAAAAATGTATTAAAGAAAAAAAGATGACCATCTTAGTTGACTGCCATTTAAATGGGCTGCCCTCTGCTGAAGAAAACAAGTATTTTATAAGGACCTCCAGGAGAGCAAGGCTTCTCCAGAGTGAGGTCATTCCACTCCCAAGAAATGGTTTATGTACATAATAACAAGGGCAAGGAACCAAAGTATGAAGTGTTCTTTGCTCTTTATATCTTTCTGGATCAAAAGAATACTCGTGATTGCCCTCAGAAATATTTCTATTGGAGCATCAAGAAAGGCCACCTCTTGATGCCCCCAATATCATCCTAGTTGCTCATCTCCTGTCTTAGGAAGACTGACACAAATTGATTCATCCAAAACCAAGCTCCTAAGACAGGATGGGTCACTGATTCTACTCAAAAGCCAGAAATAACTAACAACTAGTAGTTATCCACTTTCTGGCCAAGGGCTGAAGAAACAGAACAAAGAAAAGCTAATCTGATACCTAATGGTATTTTGAGTAAAAAACAAACACAAAAAATACTTAGTTTAAAAATCCTCCTGACTTGAAGAGGAAGACAAATAGCAAATGATATCACTTGTATGTGGAATCTAAACTATGACACAAGGGCTTCCCTAGTGGTCCAGTGGGTAAAGACGCCTTGCAGTGCAAGGGACGCCAGTTCCATCCCTGGCCCAGGAAGATCCCACGTGCCACGGAGCAGCTGGACTGGTGTGTCCAATTGCGACCCATTGCTCTGGAGCGCATGTACCCAGAGCCTGTGCTCTGCAAACAGAGAGGTCACTAAAATGGGAGGCCCACACAGGTCAAAGAATAAAACTGGATGAAAATAAATAATAAATGTAAAAACTGACTATAAAAAAAAACAATTAAAACACAACACAATGAACTTACCTGTGAAACACAAACAAATCACAGACACAGAGAAGAGACACGTGGTTACCAAGGGGTAGAGGGTTAGGGGAAGGGTTAGACTTAGATACAAACTAGTATACATAGAACAGATGAACAACAAAGTCCTACTGTATAGCACAGGGAAATATACTCAATATACTCTGATAAACCATAATGGAAAATATGAAAAAGAATATATGTATGCATGTAAATGAATCACTTTTCTATACAGCAGAAATTAGCACAATACTGTAAAATATTTTAATTATGATTATGTCATTGACGCCTCTGCTGAAGAAAACAAGTATTTTATGGACCTCCAGGAGAGCTTCCAGAGTGAGGTCATTCCACTCCCAAGAAATGGTTTATGTACATAATAACAAGGGCAAGGAACCAAAGTATGAAGTGTTCTTTGCTCTTTATATCTTTCTGGATCAAAAGAATACTCGTGATTGCCCTCAGAAATATTTCTATTGGAGCATCAAGAAAGGCCACCTCTTGATGCCCCCAATATCATCCTAGTTGCTCATCTCCTGTCTTAGGAAGACTGACACAAATTGATTCATCCAAAACCAAGCTCCTAAGACAGGATGGGTCACTGATTCTACTCAAAAGCCAGAAATAACTAACAACTAGTAGTTATCCACTTTCTGGCCAAGGGCTGAAGAAACAGAACAAAGAAAAGCTAATCTGATACCTAATGGTATTTTGAGTAAAAAACAAACACAAAAAATACTTAGTTTAAAAATCCTCCTGACTTGAAGAGGAAGACAAATAGCAAATGATATCACTTGTATGTGGAATCTAAACTATGACACAAGGGCTTCCCTAGTGGTCCAGTGGGTAAAGACGCCTTGCAGTGCAAGGGACGCCAGTTCCATCCCTGGCCCAGGAAGATCCCACGTGCCACGGAGCAGCTGGACTGGTGTGTCCAATTGCGACCCATTGCTCTGGAGCGCATGTACCCAGAGCCTGTGCTCTGCAAACAGAGAGGTCACTAAAATGGGAGGCCCACACAGGTCAAAGAATAAAACTGGATGAAAATAAATAATAAATGTAAAAACTGACTATAAAAAAAAACAATTAAAACACAACACAATGAACTTACCTGTGAAACACAAACAAATCACAGACACAGAGAAGAGACACGTGGTTACCAAGGGGTAGAGGGTTAGGGGAAGGGTTAGACTTAGATACAAACTAGTATACATAGAACAGATGAACAACAAAGTCCTACTGTATAGCACAGGGAAATATACTCAATATACTCTGATAAACCATAATGGAAAATATGAAAAAGAATATATGTATGCATGTAAATGAATCACTTTTCTATACAGCAGAAATTAGCACAATACTGTAAATCAATTATATTTCAATTAAAAAAAGAAAAAAAACCTCCTGATTATGTCTTTCAATTGTGAATCTTTCATTCACTATTGTTTTTTTTTTTTTTTGGCCACTTCTATTGGTATTGCATCTATTTATCTTTGTTCTTTGGCCTGTGTGGGCCTCCCATCGCAGTGGCCTCTCTCTCTGCAGAGCACTGGCTCTGGGCACATGCGCTCCAGAGCTCCGGCTTGGTAGTTGGACACATTGGTCCAGCCCCTTTGCAGCACGTGGGATTTTCCCAGACCAGGGATCGAACCGACGCCCCTTGCACTGCAAGGCGGTGTCCTTACCCACTGGACCACCAGGGAAGGCCCACTCATTACCTTTTTAAAAGAACCTATTCATTAGCCTAGGACTTGACAAAGAGAAGAATGTCTCCCCTAATCCTCAGTCATGCGTGGCCCTAAGACAAGAGTCCCGTGGGGGATTTAGAGACAAGAGGAATAGCTTCTGCATCTCTTCAGCTCCCCAAGTCCCCTGGCAACAAGCAGACCCTTATGCATCTAACACAAGTTTACACCACCCTCAAGACACAGGTCCGTCTTCTTATCTCTCAGGAACCCTGGACCTCCTGCCCAGATAAGGGTTCTCTCCAGGGAGCACCTCACCTGGAACCTCACCCTTTTTCCAAATTACATCTTCCCCAGATTCCTGGAAAAACTTTCACCTCCATGGAGAAAGATCTCTTTAAGATCTCTTTAAACTGCCTTTTTTTTTTTTTTTTTTTGCTTTGACAGCTTTATGCCTTTTATCATTGAAAGTGCAGTATCATTTAAATAAAGTGAAGAGTGACATTTCCAAGAAAACGATGGTCACTCGGGGATAGAACTATTAATTTTAAAAGGTTATTACTTGAAAGAACACCCTTTTAGCACACGATGTCAAACAGAGCAAAGCTTAGCATGTCAACAAGTCCTACACCAGCAATTTGCCTTTGGTCCTAAGATCTCAAAAGGCATCTCAGTGCTAGGAGCAGGCACACTGCACCTCCAGCCCTCTCCGTGTCCACACCAGGTACACAGGGCCACAGCCGCTTCCTTAGCGAACAAAACTGGATGCACTCATTCTCCAAGGACCACTGAAAGAAAGTCCCTTTTTTTTTTTTTTTAGAGACACTTTCATCAGATGTGTTCCTAGCCTCTGGTTCCACTTGGCAACAGGTCAAGCCCAGTAGCCTTGACAGAGGAGCAGTGAGCTTGTGAACCATCTGGAAACTCAGTCCCCATAAGACATCAGGGAAACCTTCCATTATCACCTGTATTCAGCCATCATAGTAGATTACAAAGGCCATAAATCAAAGTCAAAACAGGCCAGTCATAGCCCAATTCACTGGCAGACTGTATTCTGTACCTTCCAGATGCACTGACCTCTGGGACAGAAGCCAACAGAGAAAAGACCATTCCATAGCAAACAAGATCAGCTTGGCTAAGAGACAAGAATACAGGATATCAGGAATTGGTGGCAGAACGTGCATTGATTTTAGCCACAGTAAAAAATAACATCAGTATATTGCTTAAATAGCTGGTAAATGCAGTAACTAAAATAGATTGCACATATTTACAAAAAGAAAACATCAAGTACCAAATTCTACTTTCATTGCTGCATGTCACTTAGAAAAAATAGTCTGGCTGAAGCAACCAGTACAATTCAGAAGAGGTTGGGGTGAAGGAGAATCAAAGGGACTTTTTCCCAAGCCCAGATGCATGCCTTCTAAGAGTAAAATCAGTTTGATCATACATGCCTGGCATGTCCTGTAGCACTGCTCTGAGCCAATCAGGAAATTACTGCTATTAGCCGCATCACCAACAAAACCAGACATCCTCATCTAATCTCACTTCAATTTGACCTTGTGGTTTCACAGCAGAGACCAACGGTAAGTTCAAATGCAATACTGGTGGTATAGAAAATAAATGCTATCTAAGACACAAAATTCAAGTTAGTCTATAACACTGAAATATAGGTTTTCAAAAAAAAAAAAAAAGCCAACAGTTTCAAAAATTTGTCAGGTTTCTCCCACTATCAAAGAAGAAAAATCCTTTCAAATTTCCTAGAAAGAGATTGACAAGTGAAGACATGAAGGGTGGACACCACTTCCCTTTAGAAGTTGAGAGTTCAAGAATCAAAATTATAACAAGTGCTGTCAACAATCAGTGCTATGAACAGGATGTGATCACTGGTGCTGGTAGTGAGTGCCACACGACTCAGCTTGCTCCTTTCTCTGTATGAAACATGACTTGTCATCTGTCACATGGACCAGGTTTGAAACTTTCAGTCACGTTAGAGAACATCACATTTGCTCAGGCCATCAGCCTCTTTCCACAGACGCTCTTCAGTCTGGGGGTGTTACTTGAGAACTGGTGACAGTGTTGGCAAAATCAGAAGTCTTTTCAAGGCTGAGCTCCGTGTTGAAGGCTGACTGGATGAATGTCTCCAAAGGGGACTAAATCCACTCTCAGGGACCAGGCTCAGCTCTATGAGGCAGTTTTAAAGCTCACATCCACAACTATTTTTGATTCCCACATTATCTAGTTAGTCTTAGCTCAGGTTAAACAACTGAAGTCAGACACTGTCAGAAGCAGCTGCACATTTTCTTATGCTCTACCATGAGCACATCTGTTGCCCACATTGGCCATCAGAAGCAAACATCACCAAAATAAAAGAGTCTTGGGTGTTGCTACTGATTTAATCGAGTACTCTGAGCAGTGGGTACCATGCCTACATCTAGATCTTCTGAGGGGATGAGACTCAGCAATGCCTAAGACCTCTGTCTTATGAGTCAATGCTCAGGAATTGCCAATAGAAAGGGAGGTACATATCAAAAGATGTAATTTGACCTCAAAATATTTCAATTCGTTTAAATGCTGAGTTGAGTAACAAATTTCTGACTTTAACCATGAAGGAAATGCGTATCTTTGAATAAAGGCAACATCAAAGAAAACAGGACATAGAAAGACAGAGACTAGCCATAATAACATTATTCAGGTTCCTCAATGCAGCCATTCCTGAAGCAAAAGTGCTTCAGGAGCCTTTCAGTTATGTGAATCAGTAAAATTTCCTTTTAGGTTTAAGCTTGTTTATAAATTGAGTTTCTGATCATTGAAATCAATATGATTTGTAACTAATAGATGAATGTGGAATCTCTAGGATCACTGAAGGCTGCTCAATATTTTAGTTCATCTCATTATCTGGGGTACCAAATTCAATATACTTCAGCTTCAGGAACTTGATCTTTAAAGAAGAAAAGGACTTTGAGACCCATCTTATTATATTTAAATCTATATTTGTCTAAGCTTACTCTGTAATCCAGGGGAAAGAAATTCATATAGTCTCCACTGAAGGAAAGTGGAAAATGTAAAGAGAAGTGAGAGTTAATTCTGGGGATGAATTAGTGAATTCTTTCTAGAAGTCCTGGCATGCCACACAGAGCCACTGATCATGACTGCTAAGGTCATATTTGGTCATGGTTGTACAGAATAGCCAAGGGCAGATAGAAACCACAAACAAGAACACCCTACACTGGGAGATTGTCAACTGACAAACCTGGGAAATCAAAAATATACCTGCAGGTCAAAGAAATGAGACCAGTCTATAACGACAGCAAAAAGCAATTCAGAGGGTTTGATAGGATCAAGAAGTCCAGTATAATAATGCAAAGTAGAACTGCACACTGACCTCTTTATAAGTGAATTTCAGAGTCATGGCACTCAGAATGCCTAAGACCTTTTCTTATGCTCTACCATGAGCACATCTGTTGCCCACATTGGCCATCAGAAGCAAACATCACCAAAATAAAAGAGTCTTGGGTGTTGCTACTGATTTAATCGAGTACTCTGAGCAGTGGGTACCATGCCTACATCTAGATCTTCTGGGGGATGAGACTCAGCAATGCCTAAGACCTCTGTCTTATGAGTCAATGCTCAGGAATTGCCAATAGAAAGGGAGGTACATATCAAAAGATGTAATTTGACCTCAAAATATTTCAATTCGTTTAAATGCTGAGTTGAGTAACAAATTTCTGACTTTAACCATGAAGGAAATGCGTATCTTTGAATAAAGGCAACATCAAAGAAAACAGGACATAGAAAGACAGAGACTAGCCATAATAACATTATTCAGGTTCCTCAATGCAGCCATTCCTGAAGCAAAAGTGCTTCAGGAGCCTTTCAGTTATGTGAATCAGTAAAATTTCCTTTTAGGTTTAAGCTTGTTTATAAATTGAGTTTCTGATCATTGAAATCAATATGATTTGTAACTAATAGATGAATGTGGAATCTCTAGGATCACTGAAGGCTGCTCAATATTTTAGTTCATCTCATTATCTGGGGTACCAAATTCAATATACTTCAGCTTCAGGAACTTGATCTTTAAAGAAGAAAAGGACTTTGAGACCCATCTTATTATATTTAAATCTATATTTGTCTAAGCTTACTCTGTAATCCAGGGGAAAGAAATTCATATAGTCTCCACTGAAGGAAAGTGGAAAATGTAAAGAGAAGTGAGAGTTAATTCTGGGGATGAATTAGTGAATTCTTTCTAGAAGTCCTGGCATGCCACACAGAGCCACTGATCATGACTGCTAAGGTCATATTTGGTCATGGTTGTACAGAATAGCCAAGGGCAGATAGAAACCACAAACAAGAACACCCTACACTGGGAGATTGTCAACTGACAAACCTGGGAAATCAAAAATATACCTGCAGGTCAAAGAAATGAGACCAGTCTATAACGACAGCAAAAAGCAATTCAGAGGGTTTGATAGGATCAAGAAGTCCAGTATAATAATGCAAAGTAGAACTGCACACTGACCTCTTTATAAGTGAATTTCAGAGTCATGGCACTCAGGTGAACAAAAGGCAGCCTACCTTTAGGTTTAGGAGACAGAAGGGAATAGAATAGGAAGAAAGAAGATAGAGCAAGAGAAGCAAAGTTCAGTGATTAAGACCAGAGCCTCAGACTTCTCTGCTGGTCCAGTGGCTTAGACTGCATGTTCCCAATGCAGGGGGCCCAGGTTCAATCCCTGGTCAGAGAACTATTGATAGATCCCATATACCACAAGTAAAAGATCCCACAAACATGCCATAACTAAGACCAGGCTCAGATAAAATATAGAAAAGACCAGAACCTCTGGAAACAGACTGACCTGGGTTCAAGTTTAGGTTCTGCTCCTTCTTTTTGTCTTCCTTCCTCCCTATATTTCCTCCCTCCATTCTTCTTTTCCTTTTATCTCTAACAATTTTATTGAATTATAGTATACATATCATAAATTCATACATTTCAAGAGCACGTATCAATAATGACTTAGTAACTTCACCAAATGATGCAGCCTTCACCCTAAATCAGCTCTAGAACACTGTCATATCTCCCATAAGAACCTGCATTCTCACTTACAGTTCATCTCCATTCCCACTCTCAGTTCCAGGCAATCACTATTTTGTGTCTCTATAAATAAATTTATTTTCTTCCCCTATAAATTTGCCCTTACCTCACATAAAGGGAATCACACCATATGAGGTCTCTTATGTCTGATTTCTCTTATTTAACATAAATGGATTTTTGAAGCTCATTCGTCACCCACAGCATAACAAATGTCAGAAATTTCCCCCCTTTTGCTGAAGAGTAGTTCACTGTTGGTATGAGATTTATTTTCTTAAACCTTAGTTTTCTCCTTTGTAAAACAGGATAAGATAATAAAACCAACTTGATAGTGTTACAGCAACAAGTGACATAGTGGATATTAAGACTAGAGGCTACCCTGGTAGCTCAGTTGGTAAAGAATCTGCCAGCAATGCAGGAGACCACAGTTCAATTCCACAGTAGGGATAAACTACCCACTCCAGTATTCCTGGGTGGCTCAGATGGAAGAGAATTTGCCTGCAATGCAGGAGACCTGGGTTTGATCCTTGGGTTGAAAATCTGCCTGGAGGAGGGCATGGCAACCCACTCCAGTATTCTTGCCTGGAGAATCCCCATGGACTAAGGAGCCTGACAGGCTACAGTCCATGGGATCATCAAGAGTTGGACATGAGTGACTAAGCAGGGCACAAGACTGGCACAGCAGTGGGTACCCAACACAGGCATAATTATTCTTAAGAAGCTACAATAATAACATAAAGAAAGTATGACTATCAACCATCCTCAATTCTGACTTACAGATATCACCTTCCTCCTACTAACTATAGAGAGAAGAAAAGGAAGGTACATTTGCCTGTATTTTTATAGAAAAGGAAAGAAGAACAAAAGCTAAGTGAGTGCCTTAAGCCCCATAAAAACTTCTGGGTGGAATGGGGAGGGGTGCTTTGGCACAGACAACTCATGAAATGTAGCACCTCCTAAACAGCATCACCCCGTCACCTATTGCTTCTAAATGTATCTGGGGGAAGATGGCAGAATTGAGCCCCTAATGCACAGATTCTGGGGGAAGATGGCAGAATTGAGCCCCTAATGCACAGATTCACTTTCTAAAAAATGGAATGATCATGATGTAAGAGAAAGCTCCCTAAGTAGGAATAATGGTGTGAAAGGGAGTAAAAGAACAAAACCTAGTGAATTAGAAAATGCCACCCAGATCCGTCATGTATTCAACTGCTACAGGCAGCCACAAGGGCAGCCCAGAACCCCAAACTCAGGACAGAGGAAAGAACCCCTCGTGAAGAAACATCCTGCACTCTGGCCACCAGTCTAGCCTTCCTCTCTTTCATGTAGCTAACTCTGAAAATGTACTTTTTAAAGCTCAGGAGCTTCCTGCCAACAAGAATACATGCATCAAACACAGAAACTGCACAGAGAAATGGATTTTAGGGTCCCAAACAGGGGAACTACTGATACCATTCTCTACTGCAGGGCCTGTGGAAGAAGCTCCACAGAGACCTAGAGCAGAAGTATGTCAAATGGAGCTGGAACTTTCAGAAGAGGACATAGCTGGATTATAGAAGGGTGGAATTTTAGGTATAGGAGAATTTCATATGTCGGTAAATGCTGCTGGAAGCAGCAAATATCCAAACCAAAATCTGAATTTCAGTTACAGCACGGAGTTACTGGAAAGACTCTCAGAAACCTTTAAGTCAATCCTTCCATTTATATCTAGGTATCAAAAGAGAAGAACAGAAGGAGCAAGTATTCTGCAGATCATGACAGAGTGACTAAGCAGGGCACAAGACTGAGTGACTAAGCAGGGCACAAGACTGGCACAGCAGTGGGTACCCAACACAGGCATAATTATTCTTAAGAAGCTACAATAATAACATAAAGAAAGTATGACTATCAACCATCCTCAATTCTGACTTACAGATATCACCTTCCTCCTACTAACTATAGAGAGAAGAAAAGGAAGGTACATTTGCCTGTATTTTTATAGAAAAGGAAAGAAGAACAAAAGCTAAGTGAGTGCCTTAAGCCCCATAAAAACTTCTGGGTGGAATGGGGAGGGGTGCTTTGGCACAGACAACTCATGAAATGTAGCACCTCCTAAACAGCATCACCCCGTCACCTATTGCTTCTAAATGTATCTGGGGGAAGATGGCAGAATTGAGCCCCTAATGCACAGATTCTGGGGGAAGATGGCAGAATTGAGCCCCTAATGCACAGATTCACTTTCTAAAAAATGGAATGATCATGATGTAAGAGAAAGCTCCCTAAGTAGGAATAATGGTGTGAAAGGGAGTAAAAGAACAAAACCTAGTGAATTAGAAAATGCCACCCAGATCCGTCATGTATTCAACTGCTACAGGCAGCCACAAGGGCAGCCCAGAACCCCAAACTCAGGACAGAGGAAAGAACCCCTCGTGAAGAAACATCCTGCACTCTGGCCACCAGTCTAGCCTTCCTCTCTTTCATGTAGCTAACTCTGAAAATGTACTTTTTAAAGCTCAGGAGCTTCCTGCCAACAAGAATACATGCATCAAACACAGAAACTGCACAGAGAAATGGATTTTAGGGTCCCAAACAGGGGAACTACTGATACCATTCTCTACTGCAGGGCCTGTGGAAGAAGCTCCACAGAGACCTAGAGCAGAAGTATGTCAAATGGAGCTGGAACTTTCAGAAGAGGACATAGCTGGATTATAGAAGGGTGGAATTTTAGGTATAGGAGAATTTCATATGCTCGGTAAATGCTGCTGGAAGCAGCAAATATCCAAACCAAAATCTGAATTTCAGTTACAGCACGGAGTTACTGGAAAGACTCTCAGAAACCTTTAAGTCAATCCTTCCATTTATATCTAGGTATCCAGGAGGAGGAAGGAGAAGAACAGAAGCAGAGACAAGCATCATAACCTTAGCAGAGGAGATAAGGACCTTTCATCATTAATTTGACCTAGGATAAGTAAAGAACTATAATTTTGAAGGATATATAGTCTTGGCATTGCTAAGAATAGATGCTCAACAGGTGGCTTTGTGTTTAGTCAAAGTAAACAACTCAGTGATGTCTGTTTAGACCCACAAATTCACAGCAAGACCCTAATATGAGATCAATGTTAGAAATTAAATTGCCCTACAGAATTTTCTGAGCCTTATCTTGATGCTTAAGGAAGTAAGGAGTCTTGGGATCTAAGAATGACAAAAATGGAGATGAAGGGAAGATAATTCTAAAGCCATGGTTCTCAACCAAGTATGCTTTGGCTCCCAGGAGACATTTGGCAATAGCTGGAGACATTTTCAGCCTTCCCCCACATGTTGGGAGAGAAGAGCAACTGGCATCTAGTGAGTAGAAGTCAGGAACGCTGCCAAACACCCTCCACAGGTCGGTTGCCACTGCAAGGAATTATCCCCCACAAAATGTCAATAGGACCAAGTTTAAAAATTGATGCTTTCAAGCTGTGATGCTAGAGAAGACTCTTTAGAGTCCCTTGGACTGCAAGGAGATCAAACCCATCATCCTAAAGGAAATCAACCCTGAATATTCATTAGAAAGACTGATATTGAAGCTGAGGCTCCAATGGTTTGGCAGAGCTAACTCTGAAAATGTACTTTTAAAGCTCAGGAGCTTCCTGCCAACAAGAATACATGCATCAAACACAGAAACTGCACAGAGAAATGGATTTTAGGGTCCCAAACAGGGAACTACTGATACCATTCTCTACTGCAGGGCCTGTGGAAGAAGCTCCACAGAGACCTAGAGCAGAAGTATGTCAAATGGAGCTGGAACTTTCAGAAGAGGACATAGCTGGATTATAGAAGGGTGGAATTTTAGGTATAGGAGAATTTCATATGCTCGGTAAATGCTGCTGGAAGCAGCAAATATCCAAACCAAAATCTGAATTTCAGTTACAGCACGGAGTTACTGGAAAGACTCTCAGAAACCTTTAAGTCAATCCTTCCATTTATATCTAGGTATCCAGGAGGAGGAAGGAGAAGAACAGAAGCAGAGACAAGCATCATAACCTTAGCAGAGGAGATAAGGACCTTTCATCATTAATTTGACCTAGGATAAGTAAAGAACTATAATTTTGAAGGATATATAGTCTTGGCATTGCTAAGAATAGATGCTCAACAGGTGGCTTTGTGTTTAGTCAAAGTAAACAACTCAGTGATGTCTGTTTAGACCCACAAATTCACAGCAAGACCCTAATATGAGATCAATGTTAGAAATTAAATTGCCCTACAGAATTTTCTGAGCCTTATCTTGATGCTTAAGGAAGTAAGGAGTCTTGGGATCTAAGAATGACAAAAATGGAGATGAAGGGAAGATAATTCTAAAGCCATGGTTCTCAACCAAGTATGCTTTGGCTCCCAGGAGACATTTGGCAATAGCTGGAGACATTTTCAGCCTTCCCCCACATGTTGGGAGAGAAGAGCAACTGGCATCTAGTGAGTAGAAGTCGGGAACGCTGCCAAACACCCTCCACAGGTCGGTTGCCACTGCAAGGAATTATCCCCCACAAAATGTCAATAGGACCAAGTTTAAAAATTGATGCTTTCAAGCTGTGATGCTAGAGAAGACTCTTTAGAGTCCCTTGGACTGCAAGGAGATCAAACCCATCATCCTAAAGGAAATCAACCCTGAATATTCATTAGAAAGACTGATATTGAAGCTGAGGCTCCAATGGTTTGGCCACTAAATGTGAAGAGCTGACTCACTGGAACATACTTCCCTGATGCTGGGAAATATTGAGGGAAGAAGGAGAAGAGGGCAACAGAGGACAAGATGGTTGGATGGGATCACCAACTCAATGGGCATGAGTTTAAGCAAGCTCCAGGAGAGAGTAAAGGACAAGGAAGCCTGGCATGCTGCAGTCCATGGGGTTGCAAAGCGCTGGCTATAACTTAGTGACTAAACAATAACAACAAGTTGTAGAAGAAAAGTAAAGGAATCTATTAACAACTTGAAATGTCAGGAACTGAACAGAAAGATAAATAGGGGAGAACATCCCTGGGACTAGGGTTGAACTCAGAAGCTTTCATGACACCTATTCAACTTTATTTTGTGTGTTTATAAGTACTGAGATCTCTCTCTACATTTTCCCCACATTAAATTCTATGACATGGCAGCCATGTGGTAGACATGCTTTGGACAATAAGAAAGAGGAGCCGCAAGCAGTAGAGAGCAAGGAGGTAGGAGAACCAAGGTGCTGTGGCAGAGACCAGTGGTGATGCTTGAACCAGCCAAGCCAGCAGGGCAGGTGGCGGTATCTTCACCTCATTACTTCCCCAGATTATTGGGGAAGGGGTGAAACTCTGTAAGGATGTGGCAAGGAGGCTTGGGGAGATGGTGACACAGGTAAGGAGGTTCATGGTCAGTCACTCCGTCATGTCTGACTCTTTGCGACCCCATGGGCTGTAGCCCACCAGGTTTCTCTGTCCATGGGATTCTCCAGGGAAGAATACTGGAGTGGGTTGCCATTTCCTCCTCCAGGGGATCTTCCCGACCCAGGGACTAAACCTGCACCTATCCTGAATTGGCAGGATTCTTTACTACCAAGGACCTGGTAAGCCCCTGCAGCGTAACAAATGTGCTTGCTGCAGGGTGATTAGATATAGCCAAGGCTGGGCAGTGCATGCAGATCTGGGGTCCATGGCAGCCTCTGTTCATCTGTCTTCCAGTACCTCACACAACACCTGTGTCTGTAACACACCCCAACATCTGAGATCGAACTTTTCACTACTACCTGTAATTGTGGTAGTTTATTTCACTTATTGTTGTGTTCTGTGTTGCTTTGGCATACTTACTGAAAAACAGAACTACAGCCTTAAATTGACCAAAGGCCTGAGAAAATCTACATGAAGGGGCCAATGGTTGGATGGGATCACCAACTCAATGGGCATGAGTTTAAGCAAGCTCCAGGAGAGTAAAGGACAAGGAAGCCTGGCATGCTGCAGTCCATGGGGTTGCAAAGCGCTGGCTATAACTTAGTGACTAAACAATAACAACAAGTTGTAGAAGAAAAGTAAAGGAATCTATTAACAACTTGAAATGTCAGGAACTGAACAGAAAGATAAATAGGGGAGAACATCCCTGGGACTAGGGTTGAACTCAGAAGCTTTCATGACACCTATTCAACTTTATTTTGTGTGTTTATAAGTACTGAGATCTCTCTCTACATTTTCCCCACATTAAATTCTATGACATGGCAGCCATGTGGTAGACATGCTTTGGACAATAAGAAAGAGGAGCCGCAAGCAGTAGAGAGCAAGGAGGTAGGAGAACCAAGGTGCTGTGGCAGAGACCAGTGGTGATGCTTGAACCAGCCAAGCCAGCAGGGCAGGTGGCGGTATCTTCACCTCATTACTTCCCCAGATTATTGGGGAAGGGGTGAAACTCTGTAAGGATGTGGCAAGGAGGCTTGGGGAGATGGTGACACAGGTAAGGAGGTTCATGGTCAGTCACTCCGTCATGTCTGACTCTTTGCGACCCCATGGGCTGTAGCCCACCAGGTTTCTCTGTCCATGGGATTCTCCAGGGAAGAATACTGGAGTGGGTTGCCATTTCCTCCTCCAGGGGATCTTCCCGACCCAGGGACTAAACCTGCACCTATCCTGAATTGGCAGGATTCTTTACTACCAAGGACCTGGTAAGCCCCTGCAGCGTAACAAATGTGCTTGCTGCAGGGTGATTAGATATAGCCAAGGCTGGGCAGTGCATGCAGATCTGGGGTCCATGGCAGCCTCTGTTCATCTGTCTTCCAGTACCTCACACAACACCTGTGTCTGTAACACACCCCAACATCTGAGATCGAACTTTTCACTACTACCTGTAATTGTGGTAGTTTATTTCACTTATTGTTGTGTTCTGTGTTGCTTTGGCATACTTACTGAAAAACAGAACTACAGCCTTAAATTGACCAAAGGCCTGAGAAAAATCTACATGCAGAATCAGCCAGCTTCTCTCAAGTCTCACAAGCCCTGTGCCCAAGTTTTCAAGCACCCACACATGCCAGACATGGTGCCTGGCACTCTTGATCAAGATGGTGACATGCAGATAATTATTTCCAGTTTAGTAAGCTGAAAACAGACTTGGAAAGAAAGTTACTTCCCTGGGTTACACAAGTGGATAATGTTTGTTCCAGGCTTGGAACCTGGTCACCTTGACTTTAAGGCCAGAGGAACAAATTACAGTGGAAATATCATAGCAAGTGCGAGAGAAACGAGTAACTAGCACATATACAGACATTCTATATTATCAGTTTAAATAATTGTAAATTAAGATATTCAAAAAATCTACTAGTAGATGTGAAAAATCATAAGGGTTAGAATAGTATAAATTGAAATATACTTTCAGGGAGGCAATTTATTAATAAACCTAAAGAGTACTAGTGAGATTCCTACTATTTGTTCAAGCATTTATATTTCTAGTATCTCATTCTAAAGAAATAACACAAAGGTAGAGATTTATTTATTTATAAGTATTTGGGGGTTATTTATTATAGCAAAAAATGAAATCTGCTGACTATCATAAGGAAACCAATTTTAGCATATCTGTAAAAGAATTTCAGGCATTTACTGAAGATTATCTTATCAAAATACTTAATATGGGAAAGTGCTTAAACTATCAAAATAGGACTCTATGATTACATCCTCACTGTGATACCCATTTTTAATAGTTAAGAAACAAGTGGGTTGCCATTTCCTCCTCCAGGGGATCTTCCCGACCCAGGGACTAAACCTGCACCTATCCTGAATTGGCAGGATTCTTTACTACCAAGGACCTGGTAAGCCCCTGCAGCGTAACAAATGTGCTTGCTGCAGGGTGATTAGATATAGCCAAGGCTGGGCAGTGCATGCAGATCTGGGGTCCATGGCAGCCTCTGTTCATCTGTCTTCCAGTACCTCACACAACACCTGTGTCTGTAACACACCCCAACATCTGAGATCGAACTTTTCACTACTACCTGTAATTGTGGTAGTTTATTTCACTTATTGTTGTGTTCTGTGTTGCTTTGGCATACTTACTGAAAAACAGAACTACAGCCTTAAATTGACCAAAGGCCTGAGAAAAATCTACATGCAGAATCAGCCAGCTTCTCTCAAGTCTCACAAGCCCTGTGCCCAAGTTTTCAAGCACCCACACATGCCAGACATGGTGCCTGGCACTCTTGATCAAGATGGTGACATGCAGATAATTATTTCCAGTTTAGTAAGCTGAAAACAGACTTGGAAAGAAAGTTACTTCCCTGGGTTACACAAGTGGATAATGTTTGTTCCAGGCTTGGAACCTGGTCACCTTGACTTTAAGGCCAGAGGAACAAATTACAGTGGAAATATCATAGCAAGTGCGAGAGAAACGAGTAACTAGCACATATACAGACATTCTATATTATCAGTTTAAATAATTGTAAATTAAGATATTCAAAAAATCTACTAGTAGATATGAAAATCATAAGGGTTAGAATAGTATAAATTGAAATATACTTGCAAGGAGGCAATTTATTAAAAAACCTAAAGAGTACTAGTGAGATTCCTACTATTTGTTCAAGCATTTATATTTCTAGTATCTCATTCTAAAGAAATAACACAAAGGTAGAGATTTATTTATTTATAAGTATTTGGGGGTTATTTATTATAGCAAAAAATGAAATCTGCTGACTATCATAAGGAAACCAATTTTAGCATATCTGTAAAAGAATTTCAGGCATTTACTGAAGATTATCTTATCAAAATACTTAATATGGGAAAGTGCTTAAACTATCAAAATAGGACTCTATGATTACATCCTCACTGTGATACCCATTTTTAATAGTTAAGAAACAAGATGTCAATAAGATATGCCAAATTATTAATAGTACATTTTTTCTTTTAAATGCCTTTCTATATTTTAAATTTTTTTCTACAAAATCTAGGCATTAATAGTTGTAAACACATGAAAACCAAGATGGCCTATATTTTGTAGTAAGTTGAGAAAGGATTCCATAAAGGATGACAGGGCTAGACAACAGTAACCATTTGAAAGACTTTTGACAAAAAAGTCTTACTCTGCTACATAACTCCATGATTTTGTCCCCCCAAAACCAGTATCACTTGTCGGGTGCCAGAGACACACACAAGACTCACAGAGCTTCCACCTTTAAGAAAGAGCTAAGTAAAAAGAATGATAGGGGTTCAGAATCCTAAGGCAAAATCAGAGGTCACCAAGAAATACGAAATTACGTGAAAGCTAAGCAGGCAGAAGCCAGACTGGCCCTGAACAGTGTCAACAATCCTTAAAGCATCCTTTCCCTCAGGAGGAGAAGATTATTACAACCTCTGGTGATGTTAATCAAAATAAGACTTGTCTATAATAAAGAGTTTCTGGCTGCTATACAACACTACAACACTGTGGACCAACTCTTAAAGCAGGAGTCAGGTGACTTCTTTCTGTAAAGAGCCAGATAGTAAACATTTTAGACTTTGTAGGCCATATAGCTATTTAATTTTACCACTGCCGTATGAAAACAACCAGGAGACAAGACATAAATACATGGGTATGGCTTCAGTCCAACAAACCTGAATTTACAAAAACACTCATTGGGCTAGTCTGGCCCGCTGGCCATAGTCTGTTGATCCCTTAATACTTCAAGCACAGCAATAAAAGCTTTTTATTGTGGTTTTTCCCATTGGTTATGCTTCCTTGTATTGAGGCATCAGAGTCTGAAGTGGGTAAATCATGCGATTATCTGGGAACAGAGCTGGGTGTGTTCAAGGTAAATCAGAATGCATGTTCATTTTACAGCATTCTGTTACCTCAGTAGACAGCAGGCACAACGTTAGGCCCTCTACAAGGAGCTCCCAAATCTAGTGGTGACACAGGCTGATCAATACACACTCTGCCTCGAGTGATGTGAAGTTCACTGGTTATTCTAGTGGGGTGAGCATCACAGACCAGCGGGAAGAGGAGCCAGAGGACTGGGGACCCAGGAGCGGCAGGTGGGCACTACTTAAGTGGAGTCTTTTAGGCTGGAACTCCAAAACCACAGGCCATGCTTTGATTCGTCACATGACCTTCATTTCATCTCTCATTCAAAAATAGTGCAAAGGCCTGACAATGTTGAATTTTACCTGAGCCCTGTGATCCTATGCAACGGTGAAGATTAAGAAATGGCTTTTTGTGTTGCAGAAACCAGCCTACTGCAGAGAAGCCTCCCTCCCCTATGAAGCAGAAAAGACCTATGAGTGGATCCCAGACCCTGTTTACCTATGGCAAGGATTGGCTCGTGTTGGATAACTCTCCAAGTTTCCATTTTTTGCCTCATAAATTGTTATCTGAACTGCTTATCTCCAGTGATCAGAGCAGAAATGCTTATTAACCAAGTTTTAGTTCTGCTTCCCTCACTCCTCCAGGCCCCTGAACTTTGGACCACTCTCAACTGGGATTAGCACAGAGCACCTCTCTGCCCCACTTCAAGTGAGAACAGGCTGGCCTCAGGGTCACACTCTCTGATCACACCATCCTTTCCTCCCACTCCCCATTCCTGGCTCTTTGTATCCAGGTTTACTCCTCTATAAAAGAAAAGTCCCACTTCCCTGGTGGTCCAGTGGTTAAGCATCAGACTGCCAATGTAGGGGAGACAGGTTTCATCCCTGGTCCTGGAAGACCCCACAGGCCACAGGGCAACCAAACCCATGTACCACAACTACTGAGCCTGTGCGGCAGCACAGCCCAGGCTATGCAGCAAGAGAAGTCCCTGCAATGAGAAGCTCACATATCACAACTAGAGAGTAGCCCCTACCTGCTGCACTTAGAGAAAGCCCTCACTCAGCAAGGAAGATCCAGTGCAGCCAACAAATAATAAAAAAGGAAAAACCCCTTTTTGGCTAATTTTTGAGATGCTTGGTTTTACAATCACAATAGTTTCCCTACTACAATAGTACCTTTCTGCTTGAATACATCCATCCTTACTGAGTCTGGATTGGTTATTCTTTGATGGGCTTTAGATGAGATGTTTGATGTGGTCCCCTACCACCTCTCCCTCTTCCTTTCCCCCTCTCCCACCTCCAACCTCTGTTTCTGTTCTCTCCCACCCCACCCTAGCTCCACTGCCTTCCTGAAAATGAGAACATGTTTTTCCATTCCAGGAGCTTGGCATTCCACTGCCTCTCCTTGTTCCAGCATTCAAAAATAGTGCAAAGGCCTGACAATGTTGAATTTTACCTGAGCCCTGTGATCCTATGCAACGGTGAAGATTAAGAAATGGCTTTTGTGTTGCAGAAACCAGCCTACTGCAGAGAAGCCTCCCTCCCCTATGAAGCAGAAAAGACCTATGAGTGGATCCCAGACCCTGTTTACCTATGGCAAGGATCGGCTCGTGTTGGATAACTCTCCAAGTTTCCATTTTTTGCCTCATAAATTGTTATCTGAACTGCTTATCTCCAGTGATCAGAGCAGAAATGCTTATTAACCAAGTTTTAGTTCTGCTTCCCTCACTCCTCCAGGCCCCTGAACTTTGGACCACTCTCAACTGGGATTAGCACAGAGCACCTCTCTGCCCCACTTCAAGTGAGAACAGGCTGGCCTCAGGGTCACACTCTCTGATCACACCATCCTTTCCTCCCACTCCCCATTCCTGGCTCTTTGTATCCAGGTTTACTCCTCTATAAAAGAAAAGTCCCACTTCCCTGGTGGTCCAGTGGTTAAGCATCAGACTGCCAATGTAGGGGAGACAGGTTTCATCCCTGGTCCTGGAAGACCCCACAGGCCACAGGGCAACCAAACCCATGTACCACAACTACTGAGCCTGTGCGGCAGCACAGCCCAGGCTATGCAGCAAGAGAAGTCCCTGCAATGAGAAGCTCACATATCACAACTAGAGAGTAGCCCCTACCTGCTGCACTTAGAGAAAGCCCTCACTCAGCAAGGAAGATCCAGTGCAGCCAACAAATAATAAAAAAGGAAAAACCCCTTTTTGGCTAATTTTTGAGATGCTTGGTTTTACAATCACAATAGTTTCCCTACTACAATAGTACCTTTCTGCTTGAATACATCCATCCTTACTGAGTCTGGATTGGTTATTCTTTGATGGGCTTTAGATGAGATGTTTGATGTGGTCCCCTACCACCTCTCCCTCTTCCTTTCCCTCTCTCCCACTTCCAACCTCTGTTTCTGTTCTCTCCCACCCCACCCTAGCTCCACTGCCTTCCTGAAAATGAGAACATGTTTTTCCATTCCAGGAGCTTGGCATTTAACCTTGAAATTGATATAACTTACCTGGGTTACTCCCTCTCCTTGTTCCAGCATTTACTCAAACACTAGCCTATCTAAGAGGCTTTCCTGACAGCTCTCTATAAAGTACCAACTCCATGTCTTTCCTATCTCCCTAATCCTATACTGCCTTTTTTTTTTTCTTTCCTTTCTTCCTTGTATTTATCTCCACCTCATAGATTTGGGCTTACCAGGAGGTGCTTGTGGTAAAGAAACTGCCTGCCAATGCAGGAGACATAAAAAGCACAGATTCAGTCCCTGGGTTGGGAAGTTCCCCTGGAGAAGGAAATGGCAACCCACTCCAGTGTTTTTGCCTGGAAAATCCTATGGACAGAGGAGAATGGTGGGCTACAGTCCATAGGGTCGCAAAGAGTCGAACACAACTGAAGTGACTTAGCATGCACACATGACATAGATTTACTCATTGTCTCTCTCCCAGCACTTAGGACTTAAACTCCCTATAACCACAGTCTGTGCCTTTCTTGTTCATGGCTGTACCTTCAGTGCCTGGAACGTGGCCTAGGATGGAACAAAGTCAGCTGTCAGTAAATATGTGACTAAACAAAATGACCTGAAGAAATAAAGTAACATAAAATCAACTAGTGGTAATTATTGAATGCTTCCTAGCTATCAGCCTTTGCTATGATTTCTAAACCTCATAATTAATGGTCAAAGCAGGGATTATCATTTCCTTTGACAAATGAGAACACTGAATTAGAGAGTCACTAACAGGCCCGCAGTTTCTCAGCTATGATATGCTCAGGCTAGGATTCAAATTGACTCCTAATCTTTAGTTTTTTACTGTAACATAACAAGTTCCCTAAGCCTTTATTATTGCTGCCATGCAATTGAATGCAAGAAAAGAAGAAAGAAGTCCTAGAGTACCTCTTCTTTTTGGACACCAAGAGCAAGGATTTCAGGGAGAGCCTGCAGGGATAACAAAAGGCACCCTCCAGCTGTCCCCAGAAGTGATGCGAGAATCTCAGTGACTGAGGGTCTACAGAGGCAGAAGCTAATCACACCAGCTCACCACCATGACCTCAATAGCCAGCTGTGCCCCACACACAGTCGGGGCTGGACGTGTGTTGATGGAAGTGCCGTGTGGGCATGGAGGAAAACTAACCCCCAGGAGAACAGACCCACTGGAAACTAGGGCGAATCTGAGAGGACTTATGCTGGAAGTGGCCATTTAAAAGTCTCCACAAAGGACAAATAGCCTTTGCATTTACATAAGCGAGAGGAGAGAAGGCCTTCGTGTCCTTTGTGTCTGGGATTTCCCCGGCCCCAAGTGTCCTTGCTCACTCCATCTCTCTGTGTCTGACCCAGGGCACAACCAGCCAATGGGAGGTGTTCCAACCTGACCCACTATTTCACAGAGTCACAAAAATTAATTACTAAGCTGGAGGTAGAACGTGTGACTCACGTATTCTTCTCAAAGCCAACTCTAAATTTTGAAGGCAAAAATAGCAGGCATTGAATACTCTTACCATCCCTCCCCCCATGCCGTGAATTCTTAAATAGGTCTATTATATCTCTACATCTTATTTTTGACTGAGAAATGTTTGCTAACCATAATAATGACCTAGCTTTTATTGAGCCTCTATTATGTATCAGAAACTGTGTTAGGCATGTTACATGTGACAATACCTCTACTGCTTACAGGAACATATGAGACATTGATTATGTCTATTTTACTAAAAAAAGACTGAAGTTCAAGAAGTCCATAATTATTTGGTTATAAAATCAGAGTGCAGATTGAGATCTATCTGACGGTAACACCCTTGCTTTGTCAGCTGCGTTACTTTGCCTTCCAAGACATAAACTTCTTACCAACTTCTTCATATTTTGCTAAATTAGGCACCACACAGAAAGGAGGCTCCTCCCCCAGAAACCAGTTCCATTTGACAGCACATTACCCAACATAGTAATTGGTACATAAAATTGCAGGTGTGTTCCTCCTTCATGAATGCTGAAAATGAAAAAATAAACCGAGCAATCAGATAAATCAAGGGCAACTATTTACCTCTTAAGAGCATTCAGCTCTTTAGAAAAGACTGAAATCAGTGTCCTAATGTATTTCATTGTTGCTAGTAAAGATTGTGTTAGGTGTTTGGGAAAATGGTAATCAATTTGCCTGTCATGCAATTTCTAGTCTTAGGATAACCTGCCATTCCTCAGCTGAGGAAAAAGCAGCCTCGGTGCTAAGTGACCTGGACCCTGGTCACAGCTGAGTGTCAGGATAGACAACCTGACTCAATCTGGGCTGATGAGACTTTCTCCAGAGAATGTGTTGGGCACAGAGTATGAATACAAGGAGTCAGGGCAACTATAGCCCATAGAACACAAACTGTTTTGAGGGAGCAGGAACAAGGAGAAGTCAACACACAATGAGAGATGGGAAACAGCGGTCAGGATACACCGATGTGGCATGCTGACACTGTGGAGTGATGACTTTCCACTTCTGCGAAGGTACAGCTATTTCTTGAAATTAGGTTCTGAGATTCTTCTGATATCTCATATTGTCCTCAGTTTTTCAGTCATGTCTGACTCTTCGCAGCCCCATGGACTGTAGCCCACCAGGCTCCTCTGTCCATGGATCTCTCCAGGCAAGAAGACTGGTGTGGGGTGCCATTTTCTACTTCAAGGGATCTTCCCGACCCCAGGGATCAAACCTGCGTCTCTTGCATTATCAAGGAGGTTCTTTACCATGAGTGCCACCTGGGAAGCCTGATATCTCACATTTAATTTCCCTTTATTTAAGCGATATCCATGGGGTAGACAGACATACCTTAGAGAGACTATGGATTCAGTTCCAGACCACAGCAATAAAGCAAACATCTCAGAGGCACACAAATGTTTTGCTTCCCCAGTGTGCATAAAAGCTATATTTACAGTATACTATAGTATATTGAGTACACAATAGCATTATGCCTAAAAATACAATATACAGACTATGAGTGGTGGTCCAGAGGGTAAGAGTGCAAGGGGCACCGGTTGGATCCCTAGCAGCAGAGATCCCACAAGCAGCAGAGCAGCTAGACCAGTGTGTCCATGCGCCCAGAGCTGGTGCTCTGCAGCGAGAGAGGCCACTGCGATGGAAGGCCCACACATGGCAAAGAATAAAAAGACTGACGAAAATAAATATAAATAAAAGAGGGATGATGGGGAAAAAGAAAAAAAAATCACAAACAAAAAAAGACTGCTACTATCTACCTGAGCCTTCATATTATTTTTGTTACAATACCAAAGACCACTGATCACAGGGCTTCCCTGGTGGTCCAGTGGGTAAGGACACCACCTTGCAGTGCAAGGGGCGCCGGTTCAGTCCCTGGCCTGGGAGGATCCCGCGTGCCGCAGAGCGGCTGGACTGATGTGTCCAATTGCCGAGCCGGAGCTCTGGAGCGCATGCGCCCAGAACCGGTGCTCTGCAACGACAGACACCACCGCAATGGGAGGCCCATAGGAGCCAAAGAACAAAGACGGATGAAAATAGAGAAATGAAAGACCAATAGAAGTGGCCCGCCTGCTCCCCTCCCTCCCCAACCCGACCCCCGCCTAAAATAAATAAATAAATCTTAAAAAAAAAAAAAAGACCACTGATCACAGACCACCATACAAATACAGTAATGAAAAAGTATGCCACATTGTGATAATTGCCAAAATATGACACAAAGACGCAAAGTGAGAAAATTCTTTGGGAAAAATGGAGCCCACACACTTGCTTGATACAGGGTTGCCACAAACCTTTAATATCTAAAAAAAGGCAAAACCTGCAAAACACAGTAAAACTTGGCCTGAACTGTGGTGCATGGGCATCGGTGCCTCGTGGCATGTGGAATCTTGCTAGATCAGGATCATATCCACAAATGTTTTGCGATATCCATGGGGTAGACAGACATACCTTAGAGACTATGGATTCAGTTCCAGACCACAGCAATAAAGCAAACATCTCAGAGGCACACAAATGTTTTGCTTCCCCAGTGTGCATAAAAGCTATATTTACAGTATACTATAGTATATTGAGTACACAATAGCATTATGCCTAAAAATACAATATACAGACTATGAGTGGTGGTCCAGAGGGTAAGAGTGCAAGGGGCACCGGTTGGATCCCTAGCAGCAGAGATCCCACAAGCAGCAGAGCAGCTAGACCAGTGTGTCCATGCGCCCAGAGCTGGTGCTCTGCAGCGAGAGAGGCCACTGCGATGGAAGGCCCACACATGGCAAAGAATAAAAAGACTGACGAAAATAAATATAAATAAAAGAGGGATGATGGGGAAAAAGAAAAAAAAATCACAAACAAAAAAAGACTGCTACTATCTACCTGAGCCTTCATATTATTTTTGTTACAATACCAAAGACCACTGATCACAGGGCTTCCCTGGTGGTCCAGTGGGTAAGGACACCACCTTGCAGTGCAAGGGGCGCCGGTTCAGTCCCTGGCCTGGGAGGATCCCGCGTGCCGCAGAGCGGCTGGACTGATGTGTCCAATTGCCGAGCCGGAGCTCTGGAGCGCATGCGCCCAGAACCGGTGCTCTGCAACGACAGACACCACCGCAATGGGAGGCCCATAGGAGCCAAAGAACAAAGACGGATGAAAATAGAGAAATGAAAGACCAATAGAAGTGGCCCGCCTGCTCCCCTCCCTCCCCAACCCGACCCCCGCCTAAAATAAATAAATAAATCTTAAAAAAAAAAAAAAGACCACTGATCACAGACCACCATACAAATACAGTAATGAAAAAGTATGCCACATTGTGATAATTGCCAAAATATGACACAAAGACGCAAAGTGAGAAAATTCTTTGGGAAAAATGGAGCCCACACACTTGCTTGATACAGGGTTGCCACAAACCTTTAATATCTAAAAAAAGGCAAAACCTGCAAAACACAGTAAAACTTGGCCTGAACTGTGGTGCATGGGCATCGGTGCCTCGTGGCATGTGGAATCTTGCTAGATCAGGGATCATATCCATGTCCGCGGTATTGGCAGGCAGATTCTTAACCACTGGACCACCAAGGAAGCCCCCAGTTCCTGTCTTGGGCTTCCCATGTGGCTCAATGGTAAAGAATTCACCTGCCAAGCAGGAGACATGGGTTCAGTCCCTGGGGCAGAAAGATCCTCTGGAGAAGGGAATGGCAACCCAGTCCAGGATTCTTGCCTGGGAAACTCCATGGGCAGAAGAGCCTGGCAGGCTACAGTCTATGGGGATGCAAAAGAGTCGGACATGAAACACCAACAACATGCCTGAATTAGTCACCTATTGCTGTGTGACTAATTCTCTCCCAAATGCAGAAGGCTTAAATAATCAGATTGCCAGTTTAAGAGGGTCAGAAGTGCACAATTTAGCTGGGTGGTTGTGACTCAGGGTATTTCCTGAGCTGGGCCAGCTGGGCTGCTGGCAGGGTCTCCGGTCACTTCCCAGTTTGACTGGAGCTAGGGAATCCACTTCAAGATTCCCCTGGCTTTTGACAGGCCAAGCTCCTTCCTGGCTGCTTTCCCCAGAGGAAGAGAGAAACACAGAGATCCTGCTGGGTTCCTACCCTGGCTTATGGCTGTGGGACTGTGAACAAGTCACTGAATGGCTGGACCTGGGTTCCCTCATTCACAGAAGGGGCTGACTGCCACAGCAACCAACTCTTAGAACTAATGCAACGATGTAACTGGACATGTTCAACGTTTACAACAGGCCCTGGCACAGAATTGGCGCTCAACAGACATCAGCTGTTACTCTGGGTTTCTGACTCTGCCAGTCACTACACGACTCACCTCCTATGAAAGAAACTCCTGAACCACAGAGTCAGACAGAGCAAATCCTCCCTCTCCCCCAAACACAGATGAGGGACAAAGGGATGCAGATTCAGTAAAAAAGGTTTCTCAACCACACAAGGAGAGCCCAGGGGCCCAGGAGCGGCTGCTGCAAATTCTTCATCTGTAGAGACTTCAAATATTGAGCTCCAATATGAACTATAGAACTATGAAGTTCAAAGCTTGATATTCTCCAGTTCATCCATTGCTTCATTTTCATCATAAAACATCTTGACACTGTTCCTTTAATTGAATGCAAAATGCTCAGTCTACTGTTGAAGGACTTGTCAGGCCAGCAGTCAGGTCACCTTTACCAGCCTCCTAGGTAATTATCTCTCACACATAATAACGGCTTCTGAGAGACTGGACTCCTTGCCGTATTCTGAACTCATGGTGGCCTCATCTGCATCTTCTCCCTGCTGCCACTCTCCTTCCCTCCTTTCTGCTTTGGTCTTTCCAAATTCCACTCATGTTTCAACTCCATCTGCTCCATGCAGTCATCTCTGACCACGTGCTCAAGAGTGGCTGTTCCTGCTTCTGAATTCCTGTATCGCTCTGGGCTGTTTATTTATTCATTTGCTTACTCAAACTATAATTGATACTTTTTTTTTTCCTTTTGAGGAAAAAAAAGTCAGAACGCTACATTACACACAAAAACAGATTCCAGATGGGTTAAAAAGCTAACTGGAGTGAATAGGCAATTCTAGAGTAATGGAAAATAGATCAGTCATTGCCACGGCCTCAGGGTTGGTGGGAAAGGGGGAAAGGCTGTTTAAGGATCAGGGCTTTCTTTCGGGGATGAAAAAATATCCTAAAGTTAATTGTAGTGACGGGTTTCACAAACCTATAAATATTTTAAAACCATCAAATAGTCCATTTAGTGAGAAAAGCATACAAAACCATTGGCTAATGATCTGATGCTGAGTTGTGTCCATCTCTTTGCAACCCATGGACTGTAGTCCACCAGGCTCTTCTGTCCATGGGATTTCCCAGGCAAGAGTACTGGAGTGGGTTGCCATTTCCCCCTCGAGGGATCTTCCTTACCCAGGGATCAAACCCTCGTCTCATGAGTTTTCTGACTTGATAGATGGATTCTTTTGCCAGTGCACTACCTGGGAAGCCCCAGTAAAACCATTAAAAAGATTAAAACCACTAGATGGTATACTTTAATAAGTTATGTAATAAATGCATTATATCTTTTAGAATTTTTAATACATTATTTTTAAAACTTTTGAAAAAAGCTAACCTGAGATGATTTATGGAGATTGTACTTAGGATTTCTATATTCTTCTCTATGTGTATTACATTTAAATAACCAAATTATTTTCAAAAAGCTAACTGGATAATTTTATAATAATTATTATAAATATTTATAATTTTATAATACTTGGACTGGCATAATGTTCCTCAGCATGACAAAGCACCAAAAGCCATAATAGAAAAAAAAAAAACTGACATGTCCTATTTTACTATCCATATATAACACATCAAACTTTCCTGTCCATAAATGACATCATAAAAATTTAAAAGGGGCTTCCCTGGTGGTCCAGTGGGTAAGGACAATGCCTTGCAGTGCAAGGGGCACCAGTCCCGTCCCTGGCCTGGGAAGATCTGCAGATCGGCTGGACTGATGTGTCCAACTACCAAGCCGGAGCTCTGGAGCGCATGCGCCCAGAGGGGGTGCTCTGCAACAACAGAGGCCACTGCGATGGGGGGCCCACATGGGCCAAAGAATGAAGATGGATGAAAATAGATAAATGAAAAGACAGATAGAAGTGCCCCCCCCCCCGCCAAAAAGATTAAAAGACCAGAATACATTTACTATACACATAGAAATATATATGCATAATTTATAAGTACCAAGGATTTAATATTCCTAATATAAGAAAGAAGGCTTCCCTGGTGGCTCAGTGTAACAAATTCACCTGCCAATGAAGGAGACCAGGTTGGGAAGATTCCTGGGAAGGGAAGATCCCTGGTTTGGGAAGATCCCCTGGAGAAGGAAACGGCAACCTTTCCCAGTATTCTTGCCTGGAGAATCCCATGGACAGAGGAGCCTGGTGAGTTACAGTCCATGGGGTCACAAAGAGTCAGACACAATTGAGTGACTAAACCACAACAATATAGAAAGAGATCTTACAAGTTGATAACTATAAACAACAAAATGTAAAATAAAATATGCAAAGATATGAATGAGGGATGCAAATGGCTGTGATCAAGACAATGCTCAATGGACAGGGAGGGGACTGACTCTGTCCTAAGATATAGTCTCATGGCTCCTCAGTAACTAACTATAGCACCTTATCCACAAGGTGGTCAATGCACGTTTACCCAGGGGAACCTTTTTTTCCTTCTTCTTGGCCTCACCATGTGCCTGTGGAAATTCCCTGACTAGGGATTTAACTCACTTCCCCAGTCTTGAAAACACAGTCCTAACCACTGGACCCCCAGGAAGTCCAGGATCAGCGTTTTAGTTGCCTCCCCTTTAGTTCAATCTGCCCTGTATCTTTTTCACTCTAACAGATTTTCCATTTTCCATCTCTATTTCTGCCATAGCAGATGTTTCTTTTTTGCTTTTATTTGAAAGCAAAAACATGTGGTGTGTATGTGATTTTAGTAAAAGCCTTATGTTTCATACTTATCTTTTTTTTTTTAACTTAACGAGGATATTTCTTTTGATATGTCAGTGCAGCCCAAAGTAATCCATTTCCCTTCCACACTGAGTTATATGATTTGTTGAGAAGAAGTGAGTAACATGTCGATAGAAGTAGAATGGGAACTCAGCCTTTTCATCAGTAATTCCATCCTCTGTGTAACAGGCAAAATGATTACGCTTTCTGGAATTTAAAGTAATTGCCTCTGGCAAAAAGTAGAGTTTCCCATTTTCTAATGAAAATGCTGAGGAGTTCTAAGGGACTAAATTGGCTTTGCATCACATTTCTTTATTAAAAAAATTTTTATTGAAAAATTAGCACAGGTGGATAAAAGGAAAGAAAAGTCTTAATCTTGGATTAGCCGCAAGAGCATGATGAGAGGTTGCAAAGAACTGTGAGGTGGCTTTTTTTTCCCCCTCTTGTGCTGAGAAATTTAATAGAAAAAAATCCTTTCAGGAAACAAATTTCTCAGCAGTAGTCAAGTTCGAGAGAGTGGAGGAAGTCACACGATTGAATCTCCAACTACCATTCCTTCCTCACATGTCACAGCTTACATTTGAAGGTCAATTTAGAAACCAACTGAAAATCCCACAGCCACCTCAGAGACCACAGATCCAAAGCTCTGTAGAAGCCATTCATTTCAATCTAAACACTGCTCCTCCTGGACTCCTCTCCTGCTTCTCCCTCAGCACTCCACCAGTCACATGTTGAGCCCTGAAGGGTTATGCCTCTAAGAGTTCTCTCAAACCCGTATCTTGGTCTGATTGATAGAGTGATGGTGTACACTCTCTTGGGCCTCTCTGAAGTCACACTAGATAAGGAATGGACATTTCACGCACAAATGGGAACACTTCTTTCAGTCCACCAACAGTCTCTCACCTATCCTTTCCAGGACACAGTCACCATTGAAAGAGAATATGTTCTAAGAATGCAGTAATAATATTCCAGAAAGTTCTTGACAAGACCAAATTTCAAGTTGTGTGGTTCAATTTACACTATAACAATTGTGAAAAGTGAACTTAACATGACTAGAAAATGGATGACCATCTACATTTTCCTATATACTTTGGGTAGGAATTTCATCTGTGGTCATCGTCAATAAAGCATAGTAACAGCCTGAGAGAATCCCTGGAAGTCAGCTGTTAAAGACAACATGATGGGTTATGCAGTATCATGAATAATGACCTAACTACCACTGAATAAGTAGTATTTGGAAGCTACAGAGGTCAGAAAGCCCATATCGACTTAACTCACACAGTTTCTAAAGAACGATGGCATTCTGAGTAATAATATTGTCACATTTTTCTCTCAGTGGAAGTTATGAAGTCTGCCATAAATGGTTCATTTGGGAGGAAAGAACATGAAGAAATAGTTTCTGTACTTGAACATGATGAGATGATGTCTGGACACTATGATGAATCTCTGTACGACTGATTAATGAACTAATATATAAGTACCTTTTCTACTTCACTCTAAATCTTTATCAATAAATCACTGTAGTGTACACAGGCTCATGACTGCTTTAATATATTTTACTTGACCCTGACATCCTCAGATTTTTCAAGAAGTAGGGGGAGCACATTTTAAGAAAGTTGGATTTTAACATGTCCCATCATGTTATGCTTAAGGTTTATTTACAGCCCCAAAATGTGGTTTCTCCAATTGAATGAGATCTGATTTCAGTAAGTGGGAAAAAGGGGAGGGCCAGTTATTCATTCATCTTTGTATTCCCAGGAAGGAAGACCTTGATACATAGCAGATATTCAAATAAATGTTCATCAAAAGAATTACAACCTTAACTGTAACAGATTTTGTCCTCATAGAAAAAGTCTAAGTCTAATGCACTTGCTTGCATTTCAGAGACATCTCTGAATGTTTCTGATCTGTGGTTTACAAAGCACCATGGGATGAATTATCTTAGTAAAGACACATTTTCTCAGACCTAATATATGTCAGGTTCTTGGGGAAAAGGATGAAAAGAAAAGTTGCTGGCCTCGAGAATCTTAAAATTTAGCATAAGAAAGAGTCCAACATAATATTACAAAGGCCATGAGAGAGGATCATTATTCTTGAGTATTGATTACTGGAGCATACCATATGTAAAAAGTATTAAAAAAAAAAAATCTAAGAGGAAAAACACAGTGGCCAGGGAAGGAGAAAAAAATACGAACTCACATTCTTGGGAGTCAAATGACGAGAAATTAAATCTTTTTTGTCTTCTCAACCACCATTTCAGGGGAGCAAAAAGCCATTACTTTTGCCTCCATTTCACGAATGTGAAGACAAACACTCATAAGAACTTAGAGACCTGACCTAGGCTCTGCAGAGAGTAGCAGAAAGACCCAAATCCAGATCTCCTCAATGCAAGTAAGCAGTTCTTAAAACAAGCATTGCTCCTAAGCATAAGGAAAGAGTTAAGTGTTCTAGGTGTCTCCTATGGCTCAAATCAGACACTTTCAATCACTAACATTCCTCACTCCCTGAAATTTTCATCACAACATTACTCTTTGGGATAAAAGAATTTTCAGAAGGCCTTTAAAATGGCACATTCGCAGAGAGGATTTTAACACATGAACACATTATCAGCTCTTAAGGTGATTTTCCCTCTCAGAACAGGTCTACTCATAGCACCTTTTTGTCAAATTTCCAAAGAAGAAATAACAGGTCATGCAGGATGCCAGAACAAGAGAGGGAAAGAGGGAAATGTCTTTAGCACACTGAAAAACCTCCACGTCCTATCTAAAGCATATTCCAACCAAATCAAAGGGGGTAATGGAAGGAACCTACCACTGGAATAAGGCAACCAGGTAGAGCTAGATTAGACTTAGGGTTTGCAGGGTGGAAATTGGAGCTGAGCACCCCTACATGAGGCAACACAGGCACTGAGAATTACAGGGTAGTCAGTATCTACTTTCTAAGACCAGAGATGATGCCCCCATTTCAGAGGTCAGAGGCAGGACTGGGGGCAGAGAGATCATAGAATCAGACAGAGATGCAAACAGAACTGAGGTGGTAAGAAATTGGTAATGGAGGCTGAGGGGATGGTGAAGAGGTTAGGAGGGGAAATAGGACCACAAACAACCATGAGCAGTCATGGATTGGACTGGAGTGAATCCTGCACCATGACCACTTAGTCATGTGACCTTGGAAAAGATACTGTGCCTTTCTGAGTTTCATATTGTTTATAAAAAATATGACAATCTGGGCTTCCCTGGTCCAGTGGGTAGAAAGTCCGCCTTGCAGTGCAGGGGGCACTGGTTCGATCTCTGACCTGGGAGGAGGATCCCACATGCTGTGGAGCAGGTGGACTAGTGTGTCCAATTATGAGCCAGCACTCTGGAACACATGCACCCAGAGCTGCTGCGCTACAACGAGAAAGGCCACTGCATTGGGAGGCCCACACAGGCCAAAGAATAAAAAAGATGGATGCAAATAAATATAAAAATAAAAGAGGCATGATGGGGAAAAAAAAAACTATAAAAAAAAATGACAGTCTGACTAAATTATTTCTAAAACCTTCTCCAAATCCCAAAGCAAAACCATACTCAAAATCTTAAAAAAAAAAAAAGATACATTTCTTATCTGCATTGAGAAACCTGTCAGATGCTTAAGAAATTATTCATTGATTTATTGCTTACCTTCTAAACAGCTATGCTTTTTAGCAAGAATAAAAGTGAGACAAACCAAAGGGTGGAAACAAGAGGGCATTTTAAATCTCTAAATTGAAACAGAAAAGGAAGAAAGGTTTAAAGGTAGCATAATAACAGCTTTTCTGTTTTCCCACTAAGAGCTTTTTATCTAAAAGTTTCACCCAGAATGCTAACAAGGCAAAGCTTCAGAAACACATCAAATAAAATCATTTCCATTTCCAATGGCATTAATCCTCTCTGTGGTTGAGGCGGAATTAAAGGTAACCCCTAAGGAGTTGGCATCCTTCAGATATTTCCCAAGTACACCTATTCAGGTGAACCCTAAGTAAGGGCATCGGCCTCAGTCACTCCCACATTCCCACAGTCACTCATGGACTTCTTCAGCGTGTCACTGAAGATCACTGGCTGGCTAAAAATGAAACTGGACAGGGTAGTCAACATGAGATGCCCAAGAGGTCAGAGGCAGGACTGGGGGCAGAGAGATCATAGAATCAGACAGAGATGCAAACAGAACTGAGGTGGTAAGAAATTGGTAATGGAGGCTGAGGGGATGGTGAAGAGGTTAGGAGGGGAAATAGGACCACAAACAACCATGAGCAGTCATGGATTGGACTGGAGTGAATCCTGCACCATGACCACTTAGTCATGTGACCTTGGAAAAGATACTGTGCCTTTCTGAGTTTCATATTGTTTATAAAAAATATGACAATCTGGGCTTCCCTGGTCCAGTGGGTAGAAAGTCCGCCTTGCAGTGCAGGGGGCACTGGTTCGATCTCTGACCTGGGAGGAGGATCCCACATGCTGTGGAGCAGGTGGACTAGTGTGTCCAATTATGAGCCAGCACTCTGGAACACATGCACCCAGAGCTGCTGCGCTACAACGAGAAAGGCCACTGCATTGGGAGGCCCACACAGGCCAAAGAATAAAAAAGATGGATGCAAATAAATATAAAAATAAAAGAGGCATGATGGGGAAAAAAAAAACTATAAAAAAAAATGACAGTCTGACTAAATTATTTCTAAAACCTTCTCCAAATCCCAAAGCAAAACCATACTCAAAATCTTAAAAAAAAAAAAAGATACATTTCTTATCTGCATTGAGAAACCTGTCAGATGCTTAAGAAATTATTCATTGATTTATTGCTTACCTTCTAAACAGCTATGCTTTTTAGCAAGAATAAAAGTGAGACAAACCAAAGGGTGGAAACAAGAGGGCATTTTAAATCTCTAAATTGAAACAGAAAAGGAAGAAAGGTTTAAAGGTAGCATAATAACAGCTTTTCTGTTTTCCCACTAAGAGCTTTTTATCTAAAAGTTTCACCCAGAATGCTAACAAGGCAAAGCTTCAGAAACACATCAAATAAAATCATTTCCATTTCCAATGGCATTAATCCTCTCTGTGGTTGAGGCGGAATTAAAGGTAACCCCTAAGGAGTTGGCATCCTTCAGATATTTCCCAAGTACACCTATTCAGGTGAACCCTAAGTAAGGGCATCGGCCTCAGTCACTCCCACATTCCCACAGTCACTCATGGACTTCTTCAGCGTGTCACTGAAGATCACTGGCTGGCTACAAAGGACATCGGTTAGAAACCAACTGGATAACATTCTCCTAACTGGGTGCAGCTCACCACTGGGTATTCCATTTTCAGGACAAATCTACTGATAGGATAATGTTATCAGCACAAATGATATGACCTATCTAAAAATAAAACACGAGATCACCCATAGAAATAAAAATTTGAGATTGAAATTCTACCTTTTGCGTGATATTTTTATTAGTTTGTTTACCTGTAGATTCCAAGCGAGCTAGCTAGCAGCATTTGGAGCTAAAAATGCCTTACTTTAAAACAGACCAGTTACATCTCTGACACCTATACCAAAGCTCTCCCGTGCTTTAAAATATGAAAAGTGCTAATGAAGAATGTTGTGAACAATATCTTAAATTCTCCAAGAACTTCACCTCTAGACTAATAGCAATAACAGCAACACTAAATTCTACCACCACTTGATAAAAATGTCAGGCTAGCACAAGCTGCTTTACCCTCTCTCACTTCTGTTTCCACTTCACTTTGGAAATTTCATTGAGCTTATAGAAGAAAAGGCCAATCATGTAGGATAAGCCACGTGGGAATCTCATCTAAATCATCTTTAAAATTGGACACCAGAAAAGCATCTTGAGTTTTCGGCCTCAAAATTCTTGGTAATTAGAGATGCTTCACATCAGGGGAATGGAATGGAATGACATGTGGGTGACATAAGTTGACATCTCTACTGAAAAGTCGCTAGTACCAAGGGATTTGTCTGCAAACATATTAATTATCGGAAGCCACTTGTGCAAAGCGGTTGGTGATAATTGTTAATGTTAAGAAAGTCATGTTTTTCTCTTATCAGATATACTAGCTTTACTCAGGCTCCCAGATGTCTCATACTGTCTATAAGGCTTCCCAGATAAGGGGTTTTATTTTCATGGAATAAAAATCATACTCGTTACCTGTTCAGATAACCCTCAAGCTAATGGGGTTTACTGCACCAAGGAGGACAGATGTGGAGTTCAAACCAGCATGGACAAATTGATTTCACTGTCAAAATGCAAGCCAGTTCATGCAAGGAGCCCCCACACAGATGTCTGAGAAATGGGGGCCACTTAGAGGTGTCTTGGTCCCTACGCCCTGAAAAGGTCAAAAGGGCTTACAGGCTCAGTTCAAAGTTCAGGCTTATTCATAACCAATGAAGAATGAAAACCAAGCACAGAAGTGAAACAAAGATTCCTTCTGGGTACCCTCGCAGTCAAGGCTGGAGAATCAGCCCACATGAGTGTCCTAAAGACCCTTCTCCCATTTCTTCCTTTATATTCCTCCCTTTACTAGGCCACCACCCAGGGGTCATACTGAGCTCTCCCCTGTGTTGAAGGCTCAGAGTTTCCCTATTTCATAAATCTTCCTATCAACTCTTAACACACTGTCGGTCTTACTTCATACCAGCACTCCAAGAATCAGCCCTGGCAAACACAGTTTGACCTAGGATAGTCATATCTATCAGTGTAATATCTATAAAGAAATAATTTTTTCTATTGCTAATACAAGTCATCTCTCATTGCATAACTCTATTATTTTGCTAAGTGACTTCTGCCCAAGTTG
The DNA here is from genome assembly GCA_022376925.1 of Tragulus kanchil. Classification (NCBI taxonomy): domain Eukaryota; kingdom Metazoa; phylum Chordata; class Mammalia; order Artiodactyla; family Tragulidae; genus Tragulus; species Tragulus kanchil. Next base: position 128,552,569 of record JAIOJX010000005.1, on the reverse strand, counting down.
GCCAAAGACACAATAGGGTAAAGGGAGGGCCTTGCCTTGGCCTAAACCAAGATTAGGGTCTATAACCACTGCTACCAGTTTTGTGTGTTCAGGTAACATACTTCTCTCTGGGCCTATTTCCTCATCTACAAAATAAGTAACTCTGACTTCCAAGGCAGTCATCAGATTCCTTCCAGCACTAACACTGAGTTCTGTTTCTCCACTGATCTTGCTCTTTTGTCCTCAGTTCACTCCATACATTTTAGCCTTTGAGAGTGAATGCATTCTCAGGCTGTCTACTGTATCAATACAGCTTGCTGTTATAATTTGATCATAAGCTCATGGCCTCCCTTGCATTCTAGGGCAGGAAGGGATCCCAGCCAAGTAATCATCAGCTTCAGAGGAGGAATGGCCAGCCCCAACCCACAGTTACTGTGACCTGTACCCACATTGTTCCAGAGAGGATTTATAGCGACTTAACAGGATCTATTATAAAATGCAAAATAGGATGAATTAAAAGCAAAGGGAGAAAGAAAAGCAAAGAGCAAAAGCATAGGGACATATGGAGCCTGCCTCAAGAATAAGAAATTCTCCCTTTAAAAATTCTGTGCATAGTGCCAAATCCAAGCCACATATTTGGCTCTGAGTTCTCTAGCAGCCAAAGGGAAAAAGGAAATGTAGCGAGTTAATTGAGAACCCTCCCTCTTCTCCCTGACAGTCTTTCCTCTGTTCAGCACTGCCTTTGGCTGCACCAAGTATACTGCTCAGACTTCCCTGGTAGCTCAGATGGTAAAGAATCTTCCTATCAACTCTTAACACACTGTCGGTCTTACTTCATACCAGCACTCCAAGAATCAGCCCTGGCAAACACAGTTTGACCTAGGATAGTCATATCTATCAGTGTAATATCTATAAAGAAATAATTTTTTCTATTGCTAATACAAGTCATCTCTCATTGCATAACTCTATTATTTTGCTAAGTGACTTCTGCCCAAGTTGGCCAAAGACACAATAGGGTAAAGGGAGGGCCTTGCCTTGGCCTAAACCAAGATTAGGGTCTATAACCACTGCTACCAGTTTTGTGTGTTCAGGTAACATACTTCTCTCTGGGCCTATTTCCTCATCTACAAAATAAGTAACTCTGACTTCCAAGGCAGTCATCAGATTCCCTTCCAGCACTAACACTGAGTTCTGTTTCTCCACTGATCTTGCTCTTTTGTCCTCAGTTCACTCCATACATTTTAGCCTTTGAGAGTGAATGCATTCTCAGGCTGTCTACTGTATCAATACAGCTTGCTGTTATAATTTGATCATAAGCTCATGGCCTCCCTTGCATTCTAGGGCAGGAAGGGATCCCAGCCAAGTAATCATCAGCTTCAGAGGAGGAATGGCCAGCCCCAACCCACAGTTACTGTGACCTGTACCCACATTGTTCCAGAGAGGATTTATAGCGACTTAACAGGATCTATTATAAAATGCAAAATAGGATGAATTAAAAGCAAAGGGAGAAAGAAAAGCAAAGAGCAAAAGCATAGGGACATATGGAGCCTGCCTCAAGAATAAGAAATTCTCCCTTTAAAAATTCTGTGCATAGTGCCAAATCCAAGCCACATATTTGGCTCTGAGTTCTCTAGCAGCCAAAGGGAAAAAGGAAATGTAGCGAGTTAATTGAGAACCCTCCCTCTTCTCCCTGACAGTCTTTCCTCTGTTCAGCACTGCCTTTGGCTGCACCAAGTATACTGCTCAGACTTCCCTGGTAGCTCAGATGGTAAAGAATCTGCCTGCAATACAGGAGACCCAGATTCAATCCCTCAACTGGGAAGATTCCCTGGAGAAGGACATGGCCACCCACTCCAGTATTCTTGGCTAGAGAAATCCATGGACAGAGGAGCCTGATGGGCTACAGTCCATGGGGTCACAAAGAATCCGACATGACTGAGCAACTAACTCTTAGCATCTTGTTCAAAGCTAACAGAAGTATTGCTCAAAACTAGGTTCCAAGGCTAACAGGTAAGCTGCTGTAATCTGAAGGGACATTGATTGGAGCAGTTGGAGTTCTTCAGTCTTTAGCTAACTCACAGCTCAAGAAGGAAACAGAAACCATAACCTCAGAGAATGATCCTATTTCTTACCAGACATGGGTATGGTAGTGGTGCTCATTCTTGCATCTTTGCCAGGGAAAACCATAGACATGCTGGTCCCTTGTAATCAACCCACGTCTTCTTGTTACATCTTAATGCCAGAAGAACTGAAAAATAAACCCTGAAAATGTGTGTTTCTCATTCTTTCTCTTTGTAATACAAAAGGCTTCATGTTCTTCAAAAAGAATCATTGATGCATCATTAAATAAACACCTGGCTTCCTGAAGAGAGGCACATTTTCTGAGCCAAAATTATTTCCAAACAGTTCCCTTCTAAACCATCAGCATGTACATTCGTATCACTAGTAGAATGTGAGAATGAAGTTCTACCTTGTCTTCAAAGATGAGCCAGAAATGGCCCTGGGATGAGAAGCCTGGGAGAGAGAGTGTTTTTCAGAAATCTGGGAGGCAGCAAGGCCCCCTGGGGATCAATCTTTAAGGAGCCTTATATCTAACTAATGTGTGTCTCCTATGTGTCCCCAAGTCTCTGCGCGGTAGGTAAAGATCTCTCGGATGAAGATCTGGAAGTGACTAAAGGACTTCTGAGAGATGGTTTGCACAGTCACAAAGATTCTCTTCCTGACCAAACTGTAGTTAGAGGGCTCCTTTGAGCCCTCTGCTTGATAAGGCCCCAAAACGGGGTTCCATCTCCATCCTCACAGAGTAGAGTTTTATTAATAGTAAGAACTTGTAAGTTCCTGAGTAAAATCGTTTTTTACCATTTTAACAACTGTCTAGCTCTGGCTATTATTTGGCAATAGCCACAGGTAAGGTCTTCTGATTGTAATGCGGTAGAAGCCTTTATACAAGTAAACTTTTCATTTACTTAACTTCATTCTTTGCACATAAACAAAATAACAATGCCTCCCCTATTCCAGGAGATTCCCCACCCTTTAATACAGTCAACCTATGTTCTTTGTCATAACTGTTTGTGAATGAAAAGGAACGGCCTTCATTAGGCCATTTGAGCATCTTTTTAATTGAGAAAGACAGAAACAGCTTTCCTGTTCCCAAAGTAATTACAGAATACAGATGAGAGCAACTTTACCCAATAGACAACTCACAAGCTGTTCCCCAGCCCCAAAACAACAGAAACTGGTCTTCACTCCCTGATCTGTTCCACAGTGCTCTATTGTAAGCACTCTAAGCTGATGCTGAACAGTGCTTTAAAATCCTGCCTCAACTGCTAGAGAAAGTTCTCTAGGACAGAACAGGCTGTGTATCACACAGCCCCTAAGTCCTTCACGAGCCTGTTTAGAATTCTTTGTCAAAGTTCCATTTGACAAAGTTCCATTTCTATTTCCTGGTTGCATTTCCATTATGGCCCAGTTTATTCTCCTCCTGAACAGGCAATATGATTTCATCAGTTCTCCTTAGGAGCTGCCCTTCTGTACAACGATACACTTCAGTTAATTAATCAGAGCTGCTTTTAGATGAAGACTATGAATGGCCCTTTTTCCCTGTGCATGTGTGTTCAAAATCTGTTCCACTTTCAAGGAGCCTTATATCTAACTAATGTGTGTCTCCTATGTGTCCCCAAGTCTCTGCGCGGTAGGTAAAGATCTCTCGGATGAAGATCTGGAAGTGACTAAAGGACTTCTGAGAGATGGTTTGCACAGTCACAAAGATTCTCTTCCTGACCAAACTGTAGTTAGAGGGCTCCTTTGAGCCCTCTGCTTGATAAGGCCCCAAAACGGGGTTCCATCTCCATCCTCACAGAGTAGAGTTTTATTAATAGTAAGAACTTGTAAGTTCCTGAGTAAAATCGTTTTTTACCATTTTAACAACTGTCTAGCTCTGGCTATTATTTGGCAATAGCCACAGGTAAGGTCTTCTGATTGTAATGCGGTAGAAGCCTTTATACAAGTAAACTTTTCATTTACTTAACTTCATTCTTTGCACATAAACAAAATAACAATGCCTCCCCTATTCCAGGAGATTCCCCACCCTTTAATACAGTCAACCTATGTTCTTTGTCATAACTGTTTGTGAATGAAAAGGAACGGCCTTCATTAGGCCATTTGAGCATCTTTTTAATTGAGAAAGACAGAAACAGCTTTCCTGTTCCCAAAGTAATTACAGAATACAGATGAGAGCAACTTTACCCAATAGACAACTCACAAGCTGTTCCCCAGCCCCAAAACAACAGAAACTGGTCTTCACTCCCTGATCTGTTCCACAGTGCTCTATTGTAAGCACTCTAAGCTGATGCTGAACAGTGCTTTAAAATCCTGCCTCAACTGCTAGAGAAAGTTCTCTAGGACAGAACAGGCTGTGTATCACACAGCCCCTAAGTCCTTCACGAGCCTGTTTAGAATTCTTTGTCAAAGTTCCATTTGACAAAGTTCCATTTCTATTTCCTGGTTGCATTTCCATTATGGCCCAGTTTATTCTCCTCCTGAACAGGCAATATGATTTCATCAGTTCTCCTTAGGAGCTGCCCTTCTGTACAACGATACACTTCAGTTAATTAATCAGAGCTGCTTTTAGATGAAGACTATGAATGGCCCTTTTTCCCTGTGCATGTGTGTTCAAAATCTGTCCACTTTCAAGGAGACTTTCACCAAATGAATGGTCTACCAGCCTCAGCATTGACACATTTACGGTTTCCGACTGTGTTGGCAGAATCCTTTGGAGCCTCATCCAGATGCTCTTTACAGACTGGTATGCTTGCCTTCTTCAAGACCCCAAGTGAGACAATGACATGACAGCTGCCACCTTCCCTTAAGAATAATCTTCATCACAAACAAGGTCCTACTGTAGAGCAGAGGGAACTCTAATTCAATATCCTGAGATAAGCCATAATGAAACAGAACATTGAAACGTATATATACAGGGTTTCCCTGGTAGTCCAGTGGGTAAAGAGTCCGCCTTACAGGGCAAGGGGCACCAGTTTGATCCCTGGCCTGGGAAGATCCCACATGCCATGGAGCAGCTGGGCCCATGTGTCCAATTGCAAGTCAGCACTCTGGAGCTCATGCACCCAGAGCCAGTGCTCTGCAGTGAGAGAGGCCACTGCAATGGGAGACCCACACAGGCCAAAGAATAAAGATGGTTGAAAATAAATAAAGAAAAAAATCAATAAGAGAGGCCAAAATTAAAGCAAGCAAAAAGGTATGCATACACATACACTAAAAACCATAGCAACACATTAAAGAAAAAAAGAAAATACGGATGAACCTAGAGCCTGTTATACAGAGTAAATTCAGTCAGAAAGAGAAAAACAGGAACCACATATCAATGCATATATATGGAATCTAGAAAAATGCTGATGAACCTCTCTGCAGGGCAGGAATAGAGGCTTTAGACACAAAGAACAGACGGATGGATACAGTGGGGCAGAGAGGGTGGGATGAGTCCAGAGAGAAGCATTGAAATAAATACACTAACATATGTAAAACAGATGGCTAGTGGAAAGTTTCTGTATAATTTAGGGAGTTCAGCCTGGTGCCCTTTGACAACCTAGAGGGGTAGGATACAGTGGGAGGTGGGAGGGAGGTTTGAGAGGGAGGGAATACGTGTATACCTATGGTTGATTCATGCTGATGTATGGCAGAAACCAATGCAACATTGTAAGGCAATTATCTTTCAATAAAATAATCTCACTTCAAAAAAAATATATATATATTTAAAGAAATGCAAAAGACTCAATCCTAATGAAGTGGCTGGCTCTAGAACCTATCATAAAAAGTGAAGTAAGTCAAAAAGAGAAAGACAAATACAGTATACTAACACACATATACGGAATCTAGTAGGACGGTCTTGATATCACACACAGGGAACTCATGAAAAAAAAAAAAGACAGAGCATAGACATAGGGACATCGTGGTGAATAAATAGGGAGGGGGAAGCATGGAGGAAGTAACAAGGAAACCTATAGTGTTATGTGTGGAAAAGATAGCTAGTGTCACAGTGCTAAGGGAATAGGAGTGCTTACAATGGCTTGGGGCAAAGGTCTGGAGGGGCGGGATGGGGGGATCTGGGTGGGTGGGGGCCATGGATATGCATATGACTGATCTTGGAACATACATGTATGTGAACAACAAAACTCTGTAAAACCTTTAAAATAAAGAATAAAAATAAATTAAAAAAAAAAAAAAGATCAACTCCAATCATTCAATTGAGGGTAGGGTGGAGCTAAGATTAGGGCAGATGTATTAGCTATTGGCTTAGTTGCATTTAAACTTGATCAAACATTTTATTCAGGAGACCCTGATGCAAAGTTTTATACTAACTGCCTTGATTTTGTGGATTTCCATAAATCCTACCCAGGAAGATGAATCAAATACAAGTAGGGTAATGAAATCTGTAAATAATTTAAGTACTACAGCAGACTGTAAGCTCCTGATAGGCTGAGGTTGTTTCAGATAAACGTGGCAATACTCTTGAAATGGACATGTACCCCATTTTTGCCTGTCTAGACTCTATTCTACTTTCTTTTTGAGAAGCCAGAGGTTATTATCTTTTTCAAATTAATTTTTCTTAGAGTATACTTGTTTTACAATGTTGTGTGAGTTTCTATTGCCGAGCAAAGTGAATCAGTCATATGTGTACATAATTCCTTCTTTTTCAGACTCCCTTCCCATTTAGGTTATCACAGAGCACTGAGTAGAATTCCCTGTGCTATACAGTAGGTTCTCATTAATTATTTGTTTTATACATAACAGTGTATATGGATCAATCCCAACCTCCCAATTCATCCCACCCCTCACCCCTTTGATATCCATACATTTGTTCTCTGTGTCTATCTGCAACAAGTGAAAGAAAGGGTTCTTTCTCCCAAATTAGTGAAATGATAGAATTCAGGCCTGGAGCTGCTGGTGCCATCTTTCTGTAACAAGACACCCTGCAGGAAAATAAAGCCAACACAGAGCCAAGCAGAGCTGAGAGATGAAAAACAAGCATTCCCCGCCACACACCCCCGCCCCCAAATATGTTTGTTCTCTTTATTACAAAGAGCAAGGAATTAAAAAATATATTTAGGTCATTCTGAGTTGGATTTCTGTCATGGTCAATCAAATGCTGCACTTAGCCTTAGACTCATGATAGGTATTTCATTCATATTTTAGGTATAAATGTGTTCATCAGAATGTGTTGGTACCTTTATGAGGCAAACAGACAAATATTTTTATTGATCATTTACACTGAGCCAGATTTGGAGTGGGATTTTTGAAGGAGTCTAGGAATAAGGCATGATTCCCTTTTCTTAAAACATTTAAAATATGTCTAGCTCCTGAAAGAAGCCCATTAGATTTTAACTCATCTCCAATGGAAATAACACAGAGGCATCAATTTGAAAGAAGCTATATTGAGAAATATTTTATTAAAAACCCAATGGAGAAATAGGTGAATCAAATACAAGTAGGGTAATGAAATCTGTAAATAATTTAAGTACTACAGCAGACTGTAAGCTCCTGATAGGCTGAGGTTGTTTCAGATAAACGTGGCAATACTCTTGAAATGGACATGTACCCCATTTTTGCCTGTCTAGACTCTATTCTACTTTCTTTTTGAGAAGCCAGAGGTTATTATCTTTTTCAAATTAATTTTTCTTAGAGTATACTTGTTTTACAATGTTGTGTGAGTTTCTATTGCCGAGCAAAGTGAATCAGTCATATGTGTACATAATTCCTTCTTTTTCAGACTCCCTTCCCATTTAGGTTATCACAGAGCACTGAGTAGAATTCCCTGTGCTATACAGTAGGTTCTCATTAATTATTTGTTTTATACATAACAGTGTATATGGATCAATCCCAACCTCCCAATTCATCCCACCCCTCACCCCTTTGATATCCATACATTTGTTCTCTGTGTCTATCTGCAACAAGTGAAAGAAAGGGTTCTTTCTCCCAAATTAGTGAAATGATAGAATTCAGGCCTGGAGCTGCTGGTGCCATCTTTCTGTAACAAGACACCCTGCAGGAAAATAAAGCCAACACAGAGCCAAGCAGAGCTGAGAGATGAAAAACAAGCATTCCCCGCCACACACCCCCGCCCCCAAATATGTTTGTTCTCTTTATTACAAAGAGCAAGGAATTAAAAAATATATTTAGGTCATTCTGAGTTGGATTTCTGTCATGGTCAATCAAATGCTGCACTTAGCCTTAGACTCATGATAGGTATTTCATTCATATTTTAGGTATAAATGTGTTCATCAGAATGTGTTGGTACCTTTATGAGGCAAACAGACAAATATTTTTATTGATCATTTACACTGAGCCAGATTTGGAGTGGGATTTTTGAAGGAGTCTAGGAATAAGGCATGATTCCCTTTTCTTAAAACATTTAAAATATGTCTAGCTCCTGAAAGAAGCCCATTAGATTTTAACTCATCTCCAATGGAAATAACACAGAGGCATCAATTTGAAAGAAGCTATATTGAGAAATATTTTATTAAAAACCCAATGGAGAAATAGGTGCATCAAACTGTTTCCTGGATCTGAACCATAAAGTTGGAAAATCAAGCCATCGAGTATGACTCCACTGGGACACAGGGGAAACAAAGTATTTTTAAACTTTGGAGACTAGAGAGGAGCATGAACAGCGAAAATGAACATCCTGTCCTGTTGAGTGACTCACTTGAGAAATTTCCACTTTTATGCATTTCAAAGCAGAATTTGAAACAAAATTTGGATTGCCTTTTAAGTAGATATGCTATCTGGATAACTTCTTTGGGTAAAATATATATCACCCCATCATAGATACCATGGCTTCTGTTTTTAACCTATCTTCTTTTGGATATTCATTACGTTTAATAGTTTTTCTGAGATTAGGATCAACTAATGAGCAAGGAGTTACTAGGAGCAATATCCTACTTCTTGTAGTATTGGGTTGGCCAAAATGTTCATTCATACCATACTATGGAAAAACACGAATGAACTTTTTGAGCAACCCAGTACTTTCCAGTTTACGAAAGCACTTTCTCTTGCATTATGTCCTAGGAAACTGGGAGAGCCAACTTTAATTAAATAAGTCTAAAGAACTGCTTTTCTTTTATACAGCATTATTTGTTTCATTCATTTCTATTTTATTTGTTTCACTCATTTCTATTTCCTTTTCTTTATGTGTAGTACCATTTTTCATATCTCACTTGGAATCTGCTATAGCCTCATAACTAGTCTCCTAGTTTTCTTTTTTCCCCTCAATATTCCACATGCATAACTCTGACATTAGCCAACTCCTTAGCGTTCCAGGCTTAGAAGAAAAAAAACCAGACATCTCAGCCAGTCAGCCAATGATCCACCTTAGATTTCCAATACCAGATCCTACCTACCCATCACTCTGAAAAGTTACACAGAAAAGAAGAATTAGTGTTGAAGTGAAGGATGGGAAGGGTCTGAATAGGAAGACTCATAGAAGCTGGGTCTTGAAGAAAAGAAGGAATGACATTGGCAAAAATCACACGACTAGAAAGGTTGAAGGTACAACCAAGAGTTTAAGCAGTCAGCTCTGGGGACTTCCCTGGTGGTCCAGTGATTAAGAATCTAGGCTTCCATTGCAGGAGGGCATGAGTTCAATCCCTGGGCAGAGAACTAAGATCCTGCATGCACACTGAGGAGCTCTAAAACTCCACAATTCTACTCAATGGTCAAGGGATACTGCTTCTAAACACTGCCTGTGACAGGAACAAAAAGTATAAGGAACAGAAAGAAGAAATCTTTCTCTAAATACAGAAAGTGAATAGGGGCTTGAGCCCTCAAAGTCAGAAAAGGGAACTCAAAAATGAGAGGGCCTCTGCAGGGCATAATGCGTCCACTGGGAATGAGGTTTACAGTGAAGCCCAGAGCCTCCGTCTGAGCAGTTTTGTCTCCCAAGACTGCAGTGACCTCTCATAAAGGGCTGAGGTCACACTGACATGATGCTGAGAGTGCACGAGGAGAAGCAATGGCCGGTAGGTCCCAGAGCTCTGGAATCATTCAATCTGATGCACTGTGCGTGTTCAGTTGTGTCCAACTCTCTGCAACCCCATGGACTGTAGCCAGCCAGGCTCTTCTGTGTGGGATTATTCCAGCAACAATACTGGAATGGTTTGTCATTTCTTTTTCCAGGGGATCTTTCCAACCCAGGGGTTGAACTCCTTCCTCCTCCACTGTAGGCAGATTTTTTTTTTTTTTTTTTTTTTTTTACCACTGAGTCACCTGGGAAATCCTTGATGCATTGTGGCCAGCCACTAATAGTTATTATAGGAGAGCAACAGTGGTGCACATGGACCTTTATAAGATATATAGAAATGAAAGGATGAATAAGCAGGTTTGGTAAGAAGGCCAGTGGTTTCCAAGGAGGAGGAGGAGGAGAGGGAACATTTTCTAGCCTAAATGTTTGCCATGATAACTATATACTCTGAAAGTAGCTTTATTGTTTTATGGATGCAGGGTATTCTACATTGGAAAGTCTCACCTAGTCTTGATGTCCAGAGACCATCCTCTGGCTAATCTTATGTTAATGTTATGGGAATGGGTCTAGTAAGACTTTTACAACCTTGACAATCTTGTTAATAACCAACCGAAAAAGTACAAAATGCCTCCCCTAAGCTAGGGTACTCTCCTACCCCCTTCCAGTACCTTTTGCTGAAAGCCTTCTCTATCCCTTTTCTCTTTAATAAAACTTTTTCTGCATGAAGCTCTGAGTGACCAAAGCCATGTATTTTGATCCCAACGTGAAATTTTCTTCTTCTGAGGTCATGAATCCAACACCAGTCACCATAAGCTATCTACCGTCATCTACCAGAAACAAACACACTTTGTAACCTAGAGTGACAGACCCCATGAAAGGCCCCTGAGGCTGTTCAGCTCAGATGGGGCCAACACCTCAGCTGGACTGGTCATCTCACGTGCCTCAGAAACTTATTATTAATAGAAAACTACATTTCTAGGACCCCACTTCAGAGACTCAAATTCAGTACAAACCTGGGGTGATGCTCTGAATTTCCAATCTGTAACAAGTTCCAGGGATTTTAGCTTTGGAATCCTGGGATGAGCTGCTTCTGTAAGTCACCCCCTTGGAGGATGCGACACTCTCTGCCAACCTGGCTCCCATGCTAGGTGGGCTGTTGATTAGTCTACTGGGCATTGTTATGTATCTCATCAGCTTCTCTAGAGCCATGGGTTTCAAATTGTGGGCACCTTAGAATTTGGCGAAATCAGAAATTTCCTCCCCAGCACTGAACACAAATGTGCATCTTAACAAATCTCCCTGTAATGTACATGCACACTTCAATTTGAAAAGCCCTATTTGACTGATTTTTAATCTCTTCAGTTGCTTGTAGCTACTGAGCTCAGTTCTGCAGACCTGATAGAAGGACCGTAACTCTTTGCAGTAGATAACCAAGTGCACATGAGCCAACAGACAGTTGTTTTTTCAGTACCTGGTGACTGCAGGAAGTTCCAGCCCACCATCCCAGATCTCCAGCACATAAAGACACCACACATTCATTTCAGCATTTCTATTTGATAGCTTTCAATAAACCTGAAGGACTTCCCAGGTGGCACTAGTGCGAACGAACCTGCCTGCCAATGCAGGAGATGTCAGAGACCCCAGGTTCGGTCACCAGGTTGGGAAGATCCTCTGGAGGTGGGGATGGAAACCCACTCCAGTGTTCCTCCAGAGAATCCCAGGGATAGAGGAGCCAGGGATTAGGGAAGATCCTCTGGCAGGGTACTCTCCTACCCCTTCCAGTACCTTTTGCTGAAAGCCTTCTCTATCCCTTTCTCTTTAATAAAACTTTCTGCATGAAGCTCTGAGTGACCAAAGCCATGTATTTTGATCCCAACGTGAAATTTTCTTCTTCTGAGGTCATGAATCCAACACCAGTCACCATAAGCTATCTACCGTCATCTACCAGAAACAAACACACTTTGTAACCTAGAGTGACAGACCCCATGAAAGGCCCCTGAGGCTGTTCAGCTCAGATGGGGCCAACACCTCAGCTGGACTGGTCATCTCACGTGCCTCAGAAACTTATTATTAATAGAAAACTACATTTCTAGGACCCCACTTCAGAGACTCAAATTCAGTACAAACCTGGGGTGATGCTCTGAATTTCCAATCTGTAACAAGTTCCAGGGATTTTAGCTTTGGAATCCTGGGATGAGCTGCTTCTGTAAGTCACCCCCTTGGAGGATGCGACACTCTCTGCCAACCTGGCTCCCATGCTAGGTGGGCTGTTGATTAGTCTACTGGGCATTGTTATGTATCTCATCAGCTTCTCTAGAGCCATGGGTTTCAAATTGTGGGCACCTTAGAATTTGGAGAAATCAGAAATTTCCTCCCCAGCACTGAACACAAATGTGCATCTTAACAAATCTCCCTGTAATGTACATGCACACTTCAATTTGAAAAGCCCTATTTGACTGATTTTTAATCTCTTCAGTTGCTTGTAGCTACTGAGCTCAGTTCTGCAGACCTGATAGAAGGACCGTAACTCTTTGCAGTAGATAACCAAGTGCACATGAGCCAACAGACAGTTGTTTTTTCAGTACCTGGTGACTGCAGGAAGTTCCAGCCCACCATCCCAGATCTCCAGCACATAAAGACACCACACATTCATTTCAGCATTTCTATTTGATAGCTTTCAATAAACCTGAAGGACTTCCCAGGTGGCACTAGTGCGAAAGAACCTGCCTGCCAATGCAGGAGATGTCAGAGACCCCAGGTTCGGTCACCAGGTTGGGAAGATCCTCTGGAGGTGGGGATGGAAACCCACTCCAGTGTTCCTCCAGAGAATCCCAGGGATAGAGGAGCCTGGCAGGCTACAGTCCATCGAGTGGCCAAGAGTCAGATACGACCAAAGCAACTTAGCACTCATGCATGCACGAAAGCTGAAAGAGCCCTGCATAAATTGACTAATCTGTGGGATATACATTCAGCCCAGGTCATTCAATCTGAGAGAAACTGCACCCACCCTTCCAGGTCCTGTGGAAGAGACACCAGGGCCGTAACAGCTCCAAATGCTGAGCTGGCTGACGATGAGGGCAGCACAGTTGGAAAATGGCCAGTGCTGCTCTTTTCCTGAGAGAGAAGAGAGATTCAAAGAGATGTCATAGGCACACCTTCCTGGGGAGGAGAGAGCTGCCACAAGAAACCTCCTGCAAGCACAGGCTGGGGAGCAAAAGTTCAGAGCAGACTGATTTCTGCTGTAATTGCCAATTTGTCCATGTCAGCACGACAGCCACATCTAATTTACTGTATATAAGCAGCCGGGCCATTACAGGAGGTGAAAATCCTGCAGATCATGCCAACCAACCACGGAGCAGGACCCTTGTGTGAGTCACCCCAGTGTCAGGCTCTCCGGAGAATAGGTTTATCCTGCAGCAGAATTCTTCTCTCTCCCCTCCACCCAGGGAAGCACAAGGAGCAATGTCTTTTTAAAGCACTTTAGATATGACAGGTTGTTTAGGGGGACAAGGAATGATCACTACCTTCTTGGACACTCTCTCTGCAACTTAAAGAAAGGAAAGTTTAGTGAACACAGGCTCCCTGTCTCTCCCCTCTCTGTTTAAGCCACTCTATTATAGCAACCTTCGTCAAGGTTATATGGAGCTGCAGTATCTCAAAACCTCTGAAGACTGGCAAAGGTCTCAAGAACTAGGCCTAATTAACTGCATGCCAGTCATCATTTGGGGAGTGGCAAAAGCCTAGATGATGAACTCTCTTTAGCTGCTCTTGTCAAGCCTCCAGAGGCTCTACTATGTCAAGCTGGAGGTTCTCAGACATGAGTAGGCCAAGGCATTCCCTGGGGTTTGTGCTAAAACCTGAAATGACTGGGCTCCTCCCCTAGAGGTTCTGAATTGGTAGCATAGGAATTTCCATTTCTATGAAGACCCCAGGTGGTGGGGTTGCTGCTGATCAAGCAGCACTTTGAGAACCAGTAAGCTAGGGAACCCCTAAGAGAAGCTGTGGGATTCAGAATATGAAGACAGCATCACTAGGTAGGTCACCCATGCTCACTGTGTGAACAGAGCATCTTTATTCCATACTTTGAATAGTTTCTTAAAGATTGATTCCTAGAAATGAGATTTATTGACCCAGAGGGTATGAACATCTTTATGGCTCTTGATAATTATTTCTAAATTGCTTTCCAAAAGGTTTGGTCTAATTTATGACATTATCACGTATGAGTGCTGAGTATCAGTACTTTCATTACCAGAACTATTAAAATTATTATAATAGCTATTATTATTATTTCATAGGTAAAATCATGATTATGGTGATAATGTCATTTAAAGATGTATCCACTCCTTTAATTATTCTGTACAGTAGCATGCAGCACGACAGCCACACCCCCCTAATTTACTGTATATAAGCAGCCGGGCCATTACAGGAGGTGAAAATCCTGCAGATCATGCCAACCAACCACGGAGCAGGACCCTTGTGTGAGTCACCCCAGTGTCAGGCTCTCCGGAGAATAGGTTTATCCTGCAGCAGAATTCTTCTCTCTCCCCTCCACCCAGGGAAGCACAAGGAGCAATGTCTTTTAAAGCACTTTAGATATGACAGGTTGTTTAGGGGGACAAGGAATGATCACTACCTTCTTGGACACTCTCTCTGCAACTTAAAGAAAGGAAAGTTTAGTGAACACAGGCTCCCTGTCTCTCCCCTCTCTGTTTAAGCCACTCTATTATAGCAACCTTCGTCAAGGTTATATGGAGCTGCAGTATCTCAAAACCTCTGAAGACTGGCAAAGGTCTCAAGAACTAGGCCTAATTAATTGCATGCCAGTCATCATTTGGGGAGTGGCAAAAGCCTAGATGATGAACTCTCTTTAGCTGCTCTTGTCAAGCCTCCAGAGGCTCTACTATGTCAAGCTGGAGGTTCTCAGACATGAGTAGGCCAAGGCATTCCCTGGGGTTTGTGCTAAAACCTGAAATGACTGGGCTCCTCCCCTAGAGGTTCTGAATTGGTAGCATAGGAATTTCCATTTCTATGAAGACCCCAGGTGGTGGGGTTGCTGCTGATCAAGCAGCACTTTGAGAACCAGTAAGCTAGGGAACCCCTAAGAGAAGCTGTGGGATTCAGAATATGAAGACAGCATCACTAGGTAGGTCACCCATGCTCACTGTGTGAACAGAGCATCTTTATTCCATACTTTGAATAGTTTCTTAAAGATTGATTCCTAGAAATGAGATTTATTGACCCAGAGGGTATGAACATCTTTATGGCTCTTGATAATTATTTCTAAATTGCTTTCCAAAAGGTTTGGTCTAATTTATGACATTATCACGTATGAGTGCTGAGTATCAGTACTTTCATTACCAGAACTATTAAAATTATTATAATAGCTATTATTATTATTTCATAGGTAAAATCATGATTATGGTGATAATGTCATTTAAAGATGTCTCCACTCCTTTAATTATTCTGTACAGTATTGTTCTAAGTTTATATCACCATATTAATTTGAGTATAAAAATTGGTTCAGGGGCTTCCCTGGTGGCCCAGTGGGCAAAGAGTCTGCCTTGCAGGGCAAGGGGCGCTGGTTCAATCCCTAGCCTGGGAAGATCCCATGTGCCACGGAGCCACTAGACAGGTGTGTCCAATTAGGCACCAACGCTCTGGAGCGCATGCGCCCAGAGCTGGTGCTCTGTAACGAGAGAGGCCACTGCAATGGGAGGCCCACACATGCCAAAGAATAAAGATGGATGAAAATAAACAAATAAAAACACTAAAAGAGGCCAAAATTTTTAAAAAAAAAAAGATCCTGCATGATGCAACTAAGACCCAGAGCAGCCAAATAAATAAATATTATCTAAAAATAATATTTTGAGATGAAAAGAGAATTTTGAGACAAAAGGAGCCCCTCAGCAGGCTACAAGTCCCCTTGGTATCACCTTCCACCTCGATCAAAGCTCCATGACCCCTGATTCTGTCTTGTCCTCCACTGCATCCTAAGCCTCCTAGTTCCATGCTTGCCATCGTAGATGCTCAGTAAAGGAATAAATTATAAATTATAACTTCCCCTGATTTGTTGGAGAAAAATCATACACAATTGTTGCTTTAAAATCACACACTTTCCATTCCCATCCCCTCTGTGTTGTTTGTTCAAAGGAATGAAACTTTGATTGCGTCTTGAATTTCCAATGCTAAATGTGCACTGATGCCCCCATGTGTTTTCAGTAAGCTAGCAAGCATCCCTGAGCATCCATAGTAAGCAGGGTGGCAGAAGAGGGACAAACATCATGTCACTTGAGGTCACCTCACACGGGCTCTCTCCCTCATTGTCTCAGATGTTTGTTTCCAACTAATGCAGCTTTTTCTAAGCCAGTTCCACTAGATTACAAAAGGATCAGAGCCTCCTTGAGGCTCATCCCTCAGCAACATGCTGCCAGGCAGCAGCAAGTGGAGGTGGAGACCGTCTGTCGCCTTCCCTCATGGATTACAAGAAGCACAAGACTTGCTGGAGCCCTGGACCTCTGGAACACCACAGCGGCTCCCCAAGCAGCCAACCTCAGGACGGCATCTTCAGTTACTCTGATTCAAACTCAGAAGCAGGCACAGCCTCTGTGGGGCTTAACCTGGAGACTGGGGACTTTAATTTGATCTGAGTAATTCATACAGTGGCCCAAACATCCTCATCGGCCCTGTCACTGGGTCATGAATCATGAAATCAAAGGCAGACCCCCAAGACCTTGTAATTCCTGGGGTGGAGCTGTTCTCAGCTCTGGCTACCTTTCACTGGGGAGGCTATGAACTAGACTTCCCAGTCTTACTTGTAAACAAAGATGTCCCACGATTCCCTCTGCCTCCAGTCAAAAAGCCAGCTGCCCCCTTTAACACAATTCCAATAGACTTTCACATTCAGTGGTTCTTACTCCCTGAGGGTCAGGAATAGGGGTCTCACATACACCACTCCTGCCCCCCACACCTTTGGCCATACCCCATTCTCCAGTCCCTGCTTCCTCAGGTTGCACCAGGAAGGCCCCAGTCTCTCATCTTCTGAATCCTAGTCACCCACCAAGTTCACGTGGGGCCCTATTTCCTGGAGTAAAACTTCCCTAAACACCTCATTCCAGGGAGAACACTCTTCTCTCCATGAAAACCAAGTGTGTCTGCAACTCTCTTACACACAACTCCAGTGAAAACACAAAACCGTACAATTCATATCCCGTCTCCCCAACTAGAGTGCAAAATTCAAGCCTCAAGTGTGTTCATGTCCCCACCAGAACCCTGGATGCAATAGGAATCCAATAGCTCTAGAGAAAGTTTCTTTAAGGAGAAGGAATCTTGCAGGTGTCCTGTTGTCATGTAACCTGTATGTCCCTAACAACTCTGCAAACCAAACCATAATCAGGCACAAACCTAGGGCAGGGGTCCCCAACTTCCAGGCCGAAGGATCTTGCTGGGAGGGGTTTTTTTTTACACGGGCTCTCTCCTCATTGTCTCAGATGTTTGTTTCCAACTAATGCAGTTTTTCCATCCTAGATTACAAAGGATCAGAGCCTCCTTGAGGCTCATCCTCAGCAACATGCTGCCAGGCAGCAGCAAGTGGAGGTGGAGACCGTCTGTCGCCTTCCCTCATGGATTACAAGAAGCACAAGACTTGCTGGAGCCCTGGACCTCTGGAACACCACAGCGGCTCCCCAAGCAGCCAACCTCAGGACGGCATCTTCAGTTACTCTGATTCAAACTCAGAAGCAGGCACAGCCTCTGTGGGGCTTAACCTGGAGACTGGGGACTTTAATTTGATCTGAGTAATTCATACAGTGGCCCAAACATCCTCATCGGCCCTGTCACTGGGTCATGAATCATGAAATCAAAGGCAGACCCCCAAGACCTTGTAATTCCTGGGGTGGAGCTGTTCTCAGCTCTGGCTACCTTTCACTGGGGAGGCTATGAACTAGACTTCCCAGTCTTACTTGTAAACAAAGATGTCCCACGATTCCCTCTGCCTCCAGTCAAAAAGCCAGCTGCCCCCTTTAACACAATTCCAATAGACTTTCACATTCAGTGGTTCTTACTCCCTGAGGGTCAGGAATAGGGGTCTCACATACACCACTCCTGCCCCCCACACCTTTGGCCATACCCCATTCTCCAGTCCCTGCTTCCTCAGGTTGCACCAGGAAGGCCCCAGTCTCTCATCTTCTGAATCCTAGTCACCCACCAAGTTCACGTGGGGCCCTATTTCCTGGAGTAAAACTTCCCTAAACACCTCATTCCAGGGAGAACACTCTTCTCTCCATGAAAACCAAGTGTGTCTGCAACTCTCTTACACACAACTCCAGTGAAAACACAAAACCGTACAATTCATATCCCATCTCCCCAACTAGAGTGCAAAATTCAAGCCTCAAGTGTGTTCATGTCCCCACCAGAACCCTGGATGCAATAGGAATCCAATAGCTCTAGAGAAAGTTTCTTTAAGGAGAAGGAATCTTGCAGGTGTCCTGTTGTCATGTAACCTGTATGTCCCTAACAACTCTGCAAACCAAACCATAATCAGGCACAAACCTAGGGCAGGGGTCCCCAACTTCCAGGCCAAGGACCAGTGCCTGCTGTCACATCTGTACCTGCTGAGGTGTTAGATTAGAAGTAAAGTGCACAATAAATGTAATGTGTTTGACTCATCCTGAAATCATCCCCCTCACCCCTGTCCCTGGAGAAATTTGTCTTCCACAAAAGTAGTCTCTGGACCAAAAAGAGGCTGGTAACCGCTGCCCTAGGGTACCCAGCATGACCCGTGTGTCCACTTGTGTGTGGACACCCTCACCTGAATATCCCCAGCATCTCTGAAATCTGAACACAAAGGCTAGGGCCACTCTGGCAAAGGTCTTTCAGCACTTCCCTCGAAACAACTGTAATGGGCTTTCTAAAATCATCTTGTGTTACTTTGATTTTCCCCTTATAAAACCCCTTCCCAGAGATTCCTGGAAAATCTGGGTTTTTTTTGACTGGCTCCTGTTCACACACCCATGTCAGCAACAAAACTTTGAGACATGCTTGAGCCAGGTGATGCTTTTATCTGTAACAGCCCATGCTGGCTGCTTTCATCCTGGCACTCTGAAACCCCCACTGCCCATCAGCTCTCTCTCATCTTACAATACCGTGCACTGCCACCACACTAGCAGAGTTTCCAATCAACCTGTTTTATATGTTGTCGACTTTTCTTAACTGACAGAGGAGGGTTGATAGATGTGCATTTACCATGCATGCAGTTGAAACGTACCTGTGTCACAGCTGCAGACTACAAAACCATTTCAGGCTATCAAGATTTGCCTCATTACAGGCTGGATAAGAGGGGCATTTGGGGGAGAATGGAAAGGTGCTTATGCATGGCTGAGTCCCTTCGCTGTTCCCTTACCTGCTAGTCGGCTATACCCCAACTGTGCAAAATTCAAGCCTCAAGTGTGTTCATGTCCCCACCAGAACCCTGGATGCAATAGGAATCCAATAGCTCTAGAGAAAGTTTCTTTAAGGAGAAGGAATCTTGCAGGTGTCCTGTTGTCATGTAACCTGTATGTCCCTAACAACTCTGCAAACCAAACCATAATCAGGCACAAACCTAGGGCAGGGGTCCCCAACTTCCAGGCCAAGGACCAGTGCCTGCTGTCACATCTGTACCTGCTGAGGTGTTAGATTAGAAGTAAAGTGCACAATAAATGTAATGTGTTTGACTCATCCTGAAATCATCCCCCTCACCCCTGTCCCTGGAGAAATTTGTCTTCCACAAAAGTAGTCTCTGGACCAAAAAGAGGCTGGTAACCGCTGCCCTAGGGTACCCAGCATGACCCGTGTGTCCACTTGTGTGTGGACACCCTCACCTGAATATCCCCAGCATCTCTGAAATCTGAACACAAAGGCTAGGGCCACTCTGGCAAAGGTCTTTCAGCATTTCCCCTCGAAACAACTGTAATGGGCTTTCTAAAATCATCTTGTGTTACTTTGATTTTCCCCTTATAAAACCCCTTCCCAGAGATTCCTGGAAAATCTGGGTTTTTTTTGACTGGCTCCTGTTCACACACCCATGTCAGCAACAAAACTTTGAGACATGCTTGAGCCAGGTGATGCTTTTATCTGTAACAGCCCATGCTGGCTGCTTTCATCCTGGCACTCTGAAACCCCCACTGCCCATCAGCTCTCTCTCATCTTACAATACCGTGCACTGCCACCACACTAGCAGAGTTTCCAATCAACCTGTTTTATATGTTGTCGACTTTTCTTAACTGACAGAGGAGGGTTGATAGATGTGCATTTACCATGCATGCAGTTGAAACGTACCTGTGTCACAGCTGCAGACTACAAAACCATTTCAGGCTATCAAGATTTGCCTCATTACAGGCTGGATAAGAGGGGCATTTGGGGGAGAATGGAAAGGTGCTTATGCATGGCTGAGTCCCTTCGCTGTTCGCCTAAAACCATCACAACATTGCTAGTCGGCTATACCCCAACACAAAGCAAAACGTTCACAAAAATTTAGAAAATAAAAGCTACCTCCTTCCAAATTAAAAAGAATTGCCTCATTAATGCTACCAGTAACAGGTGGAATACATGGTTTCTTTACCCACTGGCTAATTGAATCTTCAGGATTTTGCAGAAAAAGCTACAGCTGTAGAGTCAGACAAAATGTAAACTATGCTTCTGTTTTTCTCTCTGGCTCACAAGGCTAATGGGTACATTCATCTTTTGTACTTCTACATTTTTTTCAGACAAATATGGAAGCATTCTACATAGATACACGTGATTCTAGAACTTTAAGAAACTAAGAAAGGGCAACAAATAAGAGAGAAAACCAGGTGTGGCCAACTGCAGTTTATAAAAATGGATACAACAAAATTCCTCATTCTGAAAGGGTTTTACCTCGATTTGAGATGTAAACCCAGGGCCCAGACCTGATCGAACCCTGCTTGGGAATTGAACCCATGTGACTGGGGCTTATCCTCAGCTGAAAACCCTGTTTGGGAATTGAGTTCATGTGGCTGTGGCTTAAACCCAGCCAAAACCCTGTCTGGGACTCGAACCCACGTGGCTAAGGCTTCACCCCAGCCAAAACCCTGCTTGGGACTTGAATCCACGTAGTCAGGACTCAATCCTAGGCAAAACCCTGTCTGGGACTCGAACCCACGCAGCCGGGACTTAATCCAGCACTCACCCAACCTCTGCACCCACTGAGGCTCAGGTTCTTCCTGCCTTAACGCAGAAGAAATTCAGCAAGTAGCAGAGTGATAGACAAGAAGAGGATTTATTAGGATAGGGTACTTGTAAGAGGTACAAGCGGGCAGGCAGGAAAGCTCCTCTCTGCTCTCCTCTTCAATTGAGTGGGCAGCAATATATATAGGATGGTAGAAGACCGCCCCCCTCAAGCAGACGCAGATGCAGGACATACATCATTGGTTGTGTCTTTGCCAGCTCCTCCATCAGCTGTTTATACCCAGTAGAGCCTGCTTTACTGAACAAGGAGCAGCTCTCCAGAGTTATCATCAACTCACTGGACTCCCAACCTTTCTCAGGTTTCTCCCTTCTACCTCCCATCCCCTACTAGGACTCTACAACCACCTACCTATTCTACTCTGTCCCTATCAATTCCACAAGCTCCTCTACAGTGTGACACCGGCATTCCCCCACCAAGAGATAGGTAGGGTATGGCCCCCTCAAGAAACAGGGCATGCAATTCAGTTTCTACTTGATCCAGTGAAATGGAGTCCTGAGCTGCTATTTAAGAAAATTACCCTGAGGCAGCCATGTTGTGAGGAAAGCCAAGCCACATATAGACCAGCAGTCCTGGTCATCTCCTCAGTCCAAGCACAGACATATGAGTGAAAGGTCCACCCCAGCCTCTGTGTCTCCCCAGTTAAGACCCCACACATCATAGAGCAAACTCACGTGGTCTCTGCTGTCGCTCTTTAGGGATCTCTGACCTATGAACCAGGTGTGGCCAACTGCAGTTTATAAAAATGGATACAACAAAATTCCTCATTCTGAAAGGGTTTTACCTCGATTTGAGATGTAAACCCAGGGCCCAGACCTGATCGAACCCTGCTTGGGAATTGAACCCATGTGACTGGGGCTTATCCTCAGCTGAAAACCCTGTTTGGGAATTGAGTTCATGTGGCTGTGGCTTAAACCCAGCCAAAACCCTGTCTGGGACTCGAACCCACGTGGCTAAGGCTTCACCCCAGCCAAAACCCTGCTTGGGACTTGAATCCACGTAGTCAGGACTCAATCCTAGGCAAAACCCTGTCTGGGACTCGAACCCACGCAGCCGGGACTTAATCCAGCACTCACCCAACCTCTGCACCCACTGAGGCTCAGGTTCTTCCTGCCTTAACGCAGAAGAAATTCAGCAAGTAGCAGAGTGATAGACAAGAAGAGGATTTATTAGGATAGGGTACTTGTAAGAGGTACAAGCGGGCAGGCAGGAAAGCTCCTCTGCTCTCCTCTTCAATTGAGTGGGCAGCAATATATATAGGATGGTAGAAGACCGCCCCCCTCAAGCAGACGCAGATGCAGGACATACATCATTGGTTGTGTCTTTGCCAGCTCCTCCATCAGCTGTTTATACCCAGTAGAGCCTGCTTTACTGAACAAGGAGCAGCTCTCCAGAGTTATCATCAACTCACTGGACTCCCAACCTTTCTCAGGTTTCTCCCTTCTACCTCCCATCCCCTACTAGGACTCTACAACCACCTACCTATTCTACTCTGTCCCTATCAATTCCACAAGCTCCTCTACAGTGTGACACCGGCATTCCCCCACCAAGAGATAGGTAGGGTATGGCCCCCTCAAGAAACAGGGCATGCAATTCAGTTTCTACTTGATCCAGTGAAATGGAGTCCTGAGCTGCTATTTAAGAAAATTACCCTGAGGCAGCCATGTTGTGAGGAAAGCCAAGCCACATATAGACCAGCAGTCCTGGTCATCTCCTCAGTCCAAGCACAGACATATGAGTGAAAGGTCCACCCCAGCCTCTGTGTCTCCCCAGTTAAGACCCCACACATCATAGAGCAAACTCACGTGGTCTCTGCTGTGCGCTCTTTAGGGATCTCTGACCTATGAAGTCCACAACCTTACTAAAATGGTTGTTCTATTCTTCTTAATTTGGAGTTGTCTGTACCACCTACTAATGGTAATTCACAGACTTGCTTAACAGGAAGACTTACAGTGTCAACCTGAGTTCTTTGATATTCTAAGAGATCTGGGGTTTTCTTTTTTTTTTTCCTGCAGAAGCAGAATCAACCTGCTGCTCTAGAAGCCAGCCTTTGGAGTCCAACTCCATCATACAAAGGATGTCTGACTTTGGGAACAACAGTATCCGCCTAATGCTTTACCTTCTACAAAGGCCATTTCACATTTATAATTTCACATATTCTTCGGAAAAACCCCGTGAAGGAGAACAAGCATTCAACTCGTTTAGCCTCAGTTTCCACGCTGTGAAATTAGGACAAGGTCTGTTCTAATGACTTCTTAGCAGCTTTTGTAAGGTTCAAACAAAAAATTATAAGTACACTCACATTTGCGGGGCAAAAAAACAAGGATTTGTTAGCTCAGGAGACAGAAATATCCACACAGGTGCACTGTATCAATCTTTGTCAGACTCAACAGCTACACAAACACACACACTCTAACGTAGACGTCATTGTCTTGCCACCCAGGAATAAATAAATTTGATGAAAAATAAATTCTAACCTGGAAAGAGAGACTTCCTTTTCCTGCCGAGAAGCTCCCAGAGGCTGCTGGACTCAACCGGCTCTCCTGTTTAAGAGTGAGAGAGCCTTTCAAATGGCTCACAGGTGGAACCTCTCCTTTATACTGCCTCTCAGTGGACAACGTTCACCTGGGTCAAGTCAGGAACCATGGAGCCGAGCGCAGAATCCACTGTGTGACACCGGCATTCCCCACCAAGAGATAGGTAGGGTATGGCCCCTAGGGCATGCATTCGCTAGTCCAGGAAATGGAGTCCTGAGCTGCTATTTAAGAAAATTACCCTGAGGCAGCCATGTTGTGAGGAAAGCCAAGCCACATATAGACCAGCAGTCCTGGTCATCTCCTCAGTCCAAGCACAGACATATGAGTGAAAGGTCCACCCCAGCCTCTGTGTCTCCCCAGTTAAGACCCCACACATCATAGAGCAAACTCACGTGGTCTCTGCTGTGCGCTCTTTAGGGATCTCTGACCTATGAAGTCCACAACCTTACTAAAATGGTTGTTCTATTCTTCTTAATTTGGAGTTGTCTGTACCACCTACTAATGGTAATTCACAGACTTGCTTAACAGGAAGACTTACAGTGTCAACCTGAGTTCTTTGATATTCTAAGAGATCTGGGGTTTTTTTTTTTTTTTTTTTTTTCCTGCAGAAGCAGAATCAACCTGCTGCTCTAGAAGCCAGCCTTTGGAGTCCAACTCCATCATACAAAGGATGTCTGACTTTGGGAACAACAGTATCCGCCTAATGCTTTACCTTCTACAAAGGCCATTTCACATTTATAATTTCACATATTCTTCGGAAAAACCCCGTGAAGGAGAACAAGCATTCAACTCGTTTAGCCTCAGTTTCCACGCTGTGAAATTAGGACAAGGTCTGTTCTAATGACTTCTTAACAGCTTTTGTAAGGTTCAAACAAAAAATTATAAGTACACTCACATTTGCGGGGCAAAAAAACAAGGATTTGTTAGCTCAGGAGACAGAAATATCCACACAGGTGCACTGTATCAATCTTTGTCAGACTCAACAGCTACACAAACACACACACTCTAACGTAGACGTCATTGTCTTGCCACCCAGGAATAAATAAATTTGATGAAAAATAAATTCTAACCTGGAAAGAGAGACTTCCTTTTCCTGCCGAGAAGCTCCCAGAGGCTGCTGGACTCAACCGGCTCTCCTGTTTAAGAGTGGAGAGAGCCTTTCAAATGGCTCACAGGTGGAACCTCTCCTTTTATACTGCCTCTCAGGATGGGAACAACGTTCACCTGGGTCAAGTCAGGAACCATGGAGCCGAGCGCAGAATCCACTGCACCTGGCCACAGCTGCGTGGACAGGGAGTATTGAGAGGCAGAAAGAGTGAGAGGGAATCAGTAGGAGAAAGTAAATCCCAGTGATACATTCCACAGGCACCTTTTTTGCTCCATCTTTTTAGAACAAAGCTAAAGCTCTTTTGTCTGATTGACAGGACTGATCTCTGAGACTGAGAAGAAAGTATCAAAATGCAGAACGTAAATGACCTGAGAGTGTTTAATGTTCGCCTGAGGGGTCATAGCTCAGTTTGGGGAGAGGAAACATTATACCAGGAGTCTAAAGACTCCTGGGTTATCATTCCAGCTCTGCCACTAACTAATTGTGAATAAGTCACAAATGGACCATGAGCTCCTTGAGAGCAAAGCTACATCTTGCCCATCACTCTACCCCTTGCACTAGCAGGGCTGGCCTATAGAAGACGTACCAGAAATGTTTATTGAATTAACGAAAGATATTCATTAATTTCACAAATGTATAGCATAGGGAATATTGTCAATAATATTGTAATACCTTTGGATAGAAACAAAGAGTAACTAGACTAATTGTGGTACTCATTTCATCATTATGACAGTATCAGATCACTATGTGGGACACCTAAAACTAATATTTTTGTAAATCAATTATGCATTGGTTTTAAAAAGGCAGTAGCTGAGAGTGTGGATTTGACAATCAAATAAACTAAATTCAAACTCCACCATTTGTGACCAGTTCCTCACCTTCTATCTCAGCTTCCTCAACTGGAAACTAGGGATAATAGCACCCTCCTCCTGGAGAAGGTGCTCCTGATGTTCTGTTCACTGAGGAGTGAACATCACGTCCCCTGGCAGAGCTGAGATTCTAGCTAAGCTGCCAGTCTCCTGCCGTAAACACCTGTATTTCTTTCATCTCTGCTGGAAGGCTTTCTCTTATACCAAACAGCCTGTTGTGCAGAGACAATCCCACAGTGCAAGAGAATAATGCCCAGCATGGAGTGTATGGGTAAACGGTCCAGCCTCCTCAGGGTCGGGTTGGGCAATTCTGACCTATGTTTCCCAGAAGGACTGAGGACTGGCAGCCTACTCATCAACACAATTTTTTTTTTAATTCTTTATTTTAAAGGTTTTACAGAGTTTATGTTAGTAGGCCATGGAGCCGAGCGCAGAATCCACTGCACCTGGCCACAGCTGCGTGGACAGGGAGTATTGAGAGGCAGAAAGAGTGAGAGGGAATCAGTAGGAGAAAGTAAATCCCAGTGATACATTCCACAGGCACCTTTTTTGCTCCATCTTTTTAGAACAAAGCTAAAGCTCTTTTGTCTGATTGACAGGACTGATCTCTGAGACTGAGAAGAGAGTATCAAAATGCAGAACGTAAATGACCTGAGAGTGTTTAATGTTCGCCTGAGGGGTCATAGCTCAGTTTGGGGAGAGGAAACATTATACCAGGAGTCTAAAGACTCCTGGGTTATCATTCCAGCTCTGCCACTAACTAATTGTGAATAAGTCACAAATGGACCATGAGCTCCTTGAGAGCAAAGCTACATCTTGCCCATCACTCTACCCCTTGCACTAGCAGGGCTGGCCTATAGAAGACGTACCAGAAATGTTTATTGAATTAACGAAAGATATTCATTAATTTCACAAATGTATAGCATAGGGAATATTGTCAATAATATTGTAATACCTTTGGATAGAAACAAAGAGTAACTAGACTAATTGTGGTACTCATTTCATCATTATGACAGTATCAGATCACTATGTGGGACACCTAAAACTAATATTTTTGTAAATCAATTATGCATTGGTTTTAAAAAGGCAGTAGCTGAGAGTGTGGATTTGACAATCAAATAAACTAAATTCAAACTCCACCATTTGTGACCAGTTCCTCACCTTCTATCTCAGCTTCCTCAACTGGAAACTAGGGATAATAGCACCCTCCTCCTGGAGAAGGTGCTCCTGATGTTCTGTTCACTGAGGAGTGAACATCACGTCCCCTGGCAGAGCTGAGATTCTAGCTAAGCTGCCAGTCTCCTGCCGCAAACACCTGTATTTCTTTCATCTCTGCTGGAAGGCTTTCTCTTATACCAAACAGCCTGTTGTGCAGAGACAATCCCACAGTGCAAGAGAATAATGCCCAGCATGGAGTGTATGGGTAAACGGTCCAGCCTCCTCAGGGTCGGGTTGGGCAATTCTGACCTATGTTTCCCAGAAGGACTGAGGACTGGCAGCCTACTCATCAACACAATTTTTTTTTTAATTCTTTATTTTAAAGGTTTTACAGAGTTTTGTTGTTCACAGACATGTATGTTCCCAGATCAGTCATATGCATATCCATGGTCCCCACCCCCCTCAGTTCCCCCCTCCCACCCCTCCAGACCATCGCCCCAAGCCATTGTGAGCACTCCTATTCCCTTAGCACAATGACAATAGCTGTCTTTTCCACACATGACAGTATAGGTTTTCATGTTACTCCCTCCACGCCTCCCCCTCCCTATTTCTTCCCCACAATGTCCCTATGTCCCTATTTTCCCATGAGTTCACTGCGTATGTTATCAAGACCATCCTACTAGATTCCATATATATGTCATCAACACACCTTTTAATGGCTTTTGTACCTCTCACTTCCCCTCTTTCCCCTGTACTGCAAAAAAAAAAAAAAAATCCTCAATTGGACTTCCAAAATAAATGACCTGTACTCAAGGCCTTGCATCAGAAGTTTAATTGGAGCTGTTATGGACGCAACTGTCTTTCCCAAATCCATACCTCAGAATGTGACTGTACTTGGAGGGAGGGTCACTAAACAGGTTGCCTGAGCTTCAACTGGGGCTGCTAACTGTGCTCATGCTTCGTTGCTCAGATGTGTTCGACTCCTTGCAACCCCATGGGCTGTCGCCTGCCAGGCTCCTCTCTCCATGGGCTTCTCCAGGCAAGAATCCTGGAGTGGGTTGCCAGACCCTCCTCCAGGGGGTCTTCCCAAACCAGAGATACAGCCCATGTCTCCTGCGTCTCCTGCACTACAGGCAGATTCTTTACCCACGTAGCCATCATGGGCCCTAATCCAGTCTGACCAGTGTCTTTACACAAAGACGAACGTTAAACAAAGAGGCATCAGGGATGTGCAACACACACAGTAAAGATAAGTCAGAACACAGCAAGAAGGCAGTCATAGGCAAGCCAGGGAGTGAGGCTTCAGGAAAAACCAAACCTGCTAACATGCTGACCTTGACCTTCAGCCTCCAGAACTGTAAGAACTATCTATCTGTTTCTGTTATTTAAGCCACCCAGTCTATGACACTTTGTTATGACAGCCCCAGCAAATGAATACGGGGGAAAGCCCAAGGAAGATACCACCTCATGAAGCTACCACGAAGCACGATTAAGACAGTGTGTCTATTCTGGAGTAACGCTCAAGACTTGGCAGTTGTCCTGAGCATTATTAGTGATGAGAGGGTGCGAATAGCTGCATCATCATCATCACCATCTGTAAAATAATCCTTGCCCTGCTACGATTCCTCAAAGGGTAGTTGTGAAGCACAAAGAAGAGAGTGGATGTGGAACAATGTTATGAGTTTAATATTCACTCACCCTGGACTTCCCTGGTGGTCCAGTGATTAAGACTGTACTTCCACTGCAAGGGACACAGGTTCAATTCCAAACCAGGAGAACCAGGATCCTACATGCCACATGCTGCAGAGGGGCCAAAAAAGGAAACAAACAAACAAAAAAATCAGTCACTTTTTCATTCAATGAGCTCTCAGAATCAACCCCAGGCATTAAGGGCCAGGGGCTGAAAATATACAACGCTACCCAGTATTGTGGACCTTAGTGATATGTAACTCTTTAAATGTAAATTATCTAAAATAAAATACTATTTAAAATTCAGTGTCTCAGTCATGAGTCACATTTCAGGTGTTCAAGAGCATCTGTGGTGACTGTTTGGAACAGCAGAAAAAATATTTCCAACACTGAAGAAAGTTCTATTGAACAGAATTGGTAGAGAGAGAAAAATAAATTTCTATGGTCAATGATTTTTAATTTATCATAGATGCAATCTTATAATGGTGGTTTCTGGAAATGGACTCCAATGTCGACTCTAGTCTTCCACCAATACACCCACCCCCTACAGGCAGATTCTTTACCCACGTAGCCATCATGGGCCCTAATCCAGTCTGACCAGTGTCTTTACACAAAGACGAACGTTAAACAAAGAGGCATCAGGGATGTGCAACACACACAGTAAAGATAAGTCAGAACACAGCAAGAAGGCAGTCATAGGCAAGCCAGGGAGTGAGGCTTCAGGAAAAACCAAACCTGCTAACATGCTGACCTTGACCTTCAGCCTCCAGAACTGTAAGAACTATCTATCTGTTTCTGTTATTTAAGCCACCCAGTCTATGACACTTTGTTATGACAGCCCCAGCAAATGAATACGGGGGAAAGCCCAAGGAAGATACCACCTCATGAAGCTACCACGAAGCACGATTAAGACAGTGTGTCTATTCTGGAGTAACGCTCAAGACTTGGCAGTTGTCCTGAGCATTATTAGTGATGAGAGGGTGCGAATAGCTGCATCATCATCATCACCATCTGTAAAATAATCCTTGCCCTGCTACGATTCCTCAAAGGGTAGTTGTGAAGCACAAAGAAGAGAGTGGATGTGGAACAATGTTATGAGTTTAATATTCACTCACCCTGGACTTCCCTGGTGGTCCAGTGATTAAGACTGTACTTCCACTGCAAGGGACACAGGTTCAATTCCAAACCAGGAGAACCAGGATCCTACATGCCACATGCTGCAGAGGGGCCAAAAAAGGAAACAAACAAACAAAAAAATCAGTCACTTTTTCATTCAATGAGCTCTCAGAATCAACCCCAGGCATTAAGGGCCAGGGGCTGAAAATATACAACGCTACCCAGTATTGTGGACCTTAGTGATATGTAACTCTTTAAATGTAAATTATCTAAAATAAAATACTATTTAAAATTCAGTGTCTCAGTCATGAGTCACATTTCAGGTGTTCAAGAGCATCTGTGGTGACTGTTTGGAACAGCAGAAAAAATATTTCCAACACTGAAGAAAGTTCTATTGAACAGAATTGGTAGAGAGAGAAAAATAAATTTCTATGGTCAATGATTTTTAATTCATCATAGATGCAATCTTATAATGGTGGTTTCTGGAAATGGACTCCAATGTCGACTCTGGGAGAGGTCAGTCATTACTTCTAAAGGACAGTAGAGTGACTCCAGACCTCCAAGCTCTGAAAACAGGTAGTGGCTATTCAAACCACCACTGGTGAGAGTGACAATGCTGGGTGCACCAGGGCACACAAAGATGGAAAGCCACAGACTTCCATCTTAAGACGCCAGTCCACTCCAGTATTCTTGCAGGGAAACTTCCATGGACAGAGGAGCCTGGCAGACGACAATCCATGGGGTCCCAAAAAGTCGGATACGGTTGAGGACACATGTATGCCAGTCTTAAGCAGTGTACAGTTTAGTATTAGGAATAATAGACACAGTGTACAGAAGAGTAAGAAGAGGTTCATATAACAAGTGACCATCCTAACAGCAGTTAGCATGGCTGAGCACATAGCACGCGCCAGCCTAGAGCCAAAAGCTTTGTAGACGTGTTCTCATTACATTGTAATCCTCACCCTAGAAGGTACACTGTTATCTTCATTTTACAGAAAAGGAAATGAAGCACAAAGAGAAAGGGGCCATGCCTGGAGGTATGCATTCAGAAGTGGTGAACCCAGGCAGGCAGACCCAGGGCCAGAGCGCTGCATTCCGAGTCGTTAGGATGGCAATGTCGTGGCTCATGGTGGAGCAACAACATCCCTGGAACCATGAGAGGACCCACTTTTAAAGATGAAAGTTCATGCCCCCCTCCTACACACCTGTCTTAGTTTGGGTTTCCTCCAAAGCCAAGCAAGTGCCAAGGACTAGGTTGCAAGAGTTTTGTTTTGTTTTGTTTTCCAGAGGATCTCAAGAGGCAGGAATGAGGGAGGAGGGAGCATGGACCCTGAAGGAAGAGAACCAGGGTACGTTGCCAAGAGCACTGCTGTGAGCAACAGAGAATCACTTCCACACACACAGGATGCCTTCCACGGTGGTCCACCGAAAAGACAGAAGACTTTAGCCACCAACATTTAACCCACAGTTCCCAGCTCTCAAGGGCTGAGAATTCCCCCAGGATACTCAGCTGCTAGTTCCCTCCCGCAGCTGCTAGTCTGAAAAAAAGTGGTTTCTGGAAATGGGCTCCAATGTCGACTCTGGGAGAGGTCAGTCATTACTTCTAAAGGACAGTAGAGTGACTCCAGACCTCCAAGCTCTGAAAACAGGTAGTGGCTATTCAAACCACCACTGGTGAGAGTGACAATGCTGGGTGCACCAGGGCACACAAAGATGGAAAGCCACAGACTTCCATCTTAAGACGCCAGTCCACTCCAGTATTCTTGCAGGGAAACTTCCATGGACAGAGGAGCCTGGCAGACGACAATCCATGGGGTCCCAAAAAGTCGGATACGGTTGAGGACACATGTATGCCAGTCTTAAGCAGTGTACAGTTTAGTATTAGGAATAATAGACACAGTGTACAGAAGAGTAAGAAGAGGTTCATATAACAAGTGACCATCCTAACAGCAGTTAGCATGGCTGAGCACATAGCACGCGCCAGCCTAGAGCCAAAAGCTTTGTAGACGTGTTCTCATTACATTGTAATCCTCACCCTAGAAGGTACACTGTTATCTTCATTTTACAGAAAAGGAAATGAAGCACAAAGAGAAAGGGGCCATGCCTGGAGGTATGCATTCAGAAGTGGTGAACCCAGGCAGGCAGACCCAGGGCCAGAGCGCTGCATTCCGAGTCGTTAGGATGGCAATGTCGTGGCTCATGGTGGAGCAACAACATCCCTGGAACCATGAGAGGACCCACTTTTAAAGATGAAAGTTCATGCCCCCCTCCTACACACCTGTCTTAGTTTGGGTTTCCTCCAAAGCCAAGCAAGTGCCAAGGACTAGGTTGCAAGAGTTTTGTTTTGTTTTGTTTTCCAGAGGATCTCAAGAGGCAGGAATGAGGGAGGAGGGAGCATGGACCCTGAAGGAAGAGAACCAGGGTACGTTGCCAAGAGCACTGCTGTGAGCAACAGAGAATCACTTCCACACACACAGGATGCCTTCCACGGTGGTCCACCGAAAAGACAGAAGACTTTAGCCACCAACATTTAACCCACAGTTCCCAGCTCTCAAGGGCTGAGAATTCCCCCAGGATACTCAGCTGCTAGTCTTCCCTGCATAGCCACGCAAGTCCTATGCCTCAAAGAGGACCTAAGCCAGAATGCAGGAAGATACACATCACAGCCAGGCACACCACCCTGCACAAGGTGAGGCTAGAGCTGTCCAGGCAGCTGAAGTCAGTTCACAGGGAGGTGAGGAGATGTACCCTGGCCATCAGGGCATCTACTTTGCCACTCAAATTTTTCCTGTTTGGTCTCATTCAACTGATTTTCCCAAGCACAAATTTGTGGCCTAGGAATTAGTGATGCCTGGGCTCAGAGAAGACACCATGCTGTACCCTCATGGAGCTTACAACCCAAGGGGAATTCATTTCTGACCAGTTTTCAAATAGGCATCTCCCCAGTGTCCAGCAAAGGCTCTTGAGGACCACCCACTGCTGTGGAAGCCACTGAGTTCCTTTTCTGGTTACACAACTGCTTTCCTAAAAACCAGCTGTGTCCCAGCAACTCCTAAGCATTTTACTTCTAAACTTTAGTTGGCAGAATTTCATTACTTTAACCTCATTTCAACTACCAGAAAACATCCTGCGCGTTTCCATTGGGCTCAAAACATTATTCAGAAAGAAATGAACATAAGGGACAGTGGGGAAAACCACAAAGGCAATATCATTAGGATCAGATGTTCTACAGTCAGGCTGCCTACATTGTCATTTCATCTTTGTGCATATTTACCCAAGGCCCTTCAGTTCCCCTCTGATCTCCAAAGTTTGAAGTTTTCTTGAGGAAAGAAGAAGAGGAGAAAACCCACTTTATTAAAGTCTAAGGTTTTCACTCTAAGTCTGGCAATTTCATATCAATGAGCTCCACGGGTGAGACTTCTCATGTGACATACTACATTTTTTAAAAGGGGGTCAGGGGAAACTCTAAACAAGATATGAAAATTAAGGCACTGAATTAGAACCAACTTCTATTGAGGCAGAGTAACTTCAGAATGTGCTTCCAAAGGGAGCTGTGATTTGAACCGTTTTTCAGAAGGTAATTAGTGACTGGGGCTTCTTCTTAGGTAGCTTGGTGATCAAGAATCCTCCACCTGCTGATGCAGGAGCTGCAAGAGAAGTGGGTTCAGTCCCTGGGTTTGGAAGATCCCCTAGAGAAGGAAATGGCAACCCACTCCAGTATTCTTGCCTTGAAAATCCCATGGACAGAGGAGTCTAGAGGGCTACAATCTACAGAGCTGCAAAAGAGTCAGACACAACTGAGCAACTAAACAACAATTAGTGACCACTGAAATACAAGGAGGTGTGATGTGCAGTTTCCCCCAATGTCTAAGGAAAAGACACTGAACGTGGTCATGTCCTCACTTAGGAATTTCCAACTCTTGTCATATTGATTTCTATAGTACATTTCTGACAATACCCCATGGATCATCGTTCCATCCTATCACTACACCATTAGCCTAGTTAAATCCATCATTCAGAGATCTGTGATAAAGAAACCAAAGTTTATAAAGTATCTCTACATCCACTCAGTTTATTTTGTTCCATTTTAAGACTGTTAACCTGCAAGATTACTATTCAATATAGGCCACTGACTGCCATGAAGGGGAAGAATGGAGTCAATTCTGAATTCTGCAAAGATGGTTCTATTACCACAACAGGTCAGAACATAATAACTTTAACCTCATTTCAACTACCAGAAAACATCCTGCGCGTTTCCATTGGGCTCAAAACATTATTCAGAAAGAAATGAACATAAGGGACAGTGGGGAAAACCACAAAGGCAATATCATTAGGATCAGATGTTCTACAGCCAGGCTGCCTACATTGTCATTTCATCTTTGTGCATATTTACCCAAGGCCCTTCAGTTCCCCTCTGATCTCCAAAGTTTGAAGTTTTCTTGAGGAAAGAAGAAGAGGAGAAACCCACTTTATTAAAGTCTAAGGTTTTCACTCTAAGTCTGGCAATTTCATATCAATGAGCTCCACGGGTGAGACTTCTCATGTGACATACTACATTTTTTAAAAGGGGGTCAGGGGAAACTCTAAACAAGATATGAAAATTAAGGCACTGAATTAGAACCAACTTCTATTGAGGCAGAGTAACTTCAGAATGTGCTTCCAAAGGGAGCTGTGATTTGAAGCGTTTTTCAGAAGGTAATTAGTGACTGGGGCTTCTTCTTAGGTAGCTTGGTGATCAAGAATCCTCCACCTGCTGATGCAGGAGCTGCAAGAGAAGTGGGTTCAGTCCCTGGGTTTGGAAGATCCCCTAGAGAAGGAAATGGCAACCCACTCCAGTATTCTTGCCTTGAAAATCCCATGGACAGAGGAGTCTAGAGGGCTACAATCTACAGAGCTGCAAAAGAGTCAGACACAACTGAGCAACTAAACAACAATTAGTGACCACTGAAATACAAGGAGGTGTGATGTGCAGTTTCCCCCAATGTCTAAGGAAAAGACACTGAACGTGGTCATGTCCTCACTTAGGAATTTCCAACTCTTGTCATATTGATTTCTATAGTACATTTCTGACAATACCCCATGGATCATCGTTCCACTCCTATCACTACACCATTAGCCTAGTTAAATCCATCATTCAGAGATCTGTGATAAAGAAACCAAAGTTTATAAAGTATCTCTACATCCACTCAGTTTATTTTGTTCCATTTTTAAGACTGTTAACCTGCAAGATTACTATTCAATATAGGCCACTGACTGCCATGAAGGTGAAGAATGGAGTCAATTCTGAATTCTGCAAAGATGGTTCTATTACCACAACAGGTCAGAACATAATAACTCTGTCACCTTTTCAGTCTTGTCCTTCTCTTACCTTTTGTTATTTCAGCTAAGTCCTAACTAACCTTTTTGAAATTTCATCATTAAGTTTGACATTTGATATGGGACTTTGGGAGATTAGATCTAAGAAAAACACCTATTCCAATTTTGCTTGGATTTCTTTCTAAATGTATGTTAAGTGTTGGATTTCATGGAAGTTTCATGTGATTTTTTTTCCAGGTCTTCATCTATAATTCTGCACAGGTTAGAGAATACAGCATCAAATCCAGAAAATTCTGCTATTTTGTTCTCAAGGCCTTTTACATTTCTAATCAGAGTCCGGAAATTGGGGTTTGGAGTTCCCAATGAGGATGCTTATTAAAAAGTGCAATGTTTGTTCACTTCAAATGCATGCTTTCCATTATCATATCAGAGTGTCTTAAAGGAAAAAAAGGCTGAGACTTTAGTGCAATTTCTTCCTGTACTCCATACGGTTTTAAGTAACATTTAGCCATAGCAAGAAGGTCTTGTTTATTTTTATATGTTCAGTTGATAAAAATAAAAGCAGAAAAATAAACCTTCCCCCTCCTTGTCCCTTCACTGGGCAGGGTCAGTGGCACAGACATTGAGATAAAATTAGACTGTGCTTGGTTTCATCTCCTAACATACTCCTAGCCTCTTGAAAACCACTGCAGACTAGAAACCATTCAGCCTCGGAAACCATAACCCATTAGGTATATTGGTATCCAGTTCTCTTCCCCTGGTGCCTCCAGTTTAGGAAATATGGGGCCCACCCATCTCTGAGGGGGAAAAAAAAAAGTGTTTTCAGAAGGACACAGGCTTAATTCTCATAGTGGCTCCAAATCACAAATACTTTCCTCTATGAGTTCCTCATGTCTGATACTTGGGTTCAAAGGAAAATAGTTTCCACTCCTCATGGCTCTGGACGGTAGGTGCCTCAGACCTAGAACTGGCTTTGTTGCTTCATTTATCTTGACCTTCCTCCCCTCTTTTGTAATGAAAAACAACTGAACCCTACAATGTGCTGATATTTGGGCACTATTTCTAGGAGTCATGGCATACTGACAGCTTTCACCTCTCTTTCGGTCTTTCCCGTTGGTCTGCCCTTCTAAAGATGTCTGACCCTTTAGTCAGCTAAGTCACATGAAGAACACAAGGACTCGTCGTCCTTGGACTATTTCATTCACCAATGAAGGAATACACTCAAAGTGGTTTACATTTTGGAGTTTTTTTTGTTTCTTTTTTTGGGGCCACTTCTATTGATCTTTCATTTATTTCTCTTTGTTCTTTGACCTGTATGGGCATCCCATGGAAGTGGCCTCTGTTGTCGCAGAGCACCAGCTCTGGGTGCATGCACTCCAGAGCTCCAGCTCGGTAGTTGGACACATCCGTCCAGCCACTCTGTGGCACATGGGATCTTTCAAGGCCAGGGGTCAAATGGTGCTCCCTGCACTGCAAGGCAGTGTCCTTATCCATGGGACCACCAGGGAAGCCCTCAAAGTGGCTTATGCAAAAGCAGTCTGGTGTCATTGAAAGTCCAAGCAGTATGCTGTCTTCATGCACAACTGGTTCCAGGCACTGTGCGTGTATGAGCCCCTGTCCTCTCCTCCCTGCCGCTTGGTTCGGCTCTCCTCCAGGTTGGCCACAACCTCCGGCAGCTTTCCCCATGCTGGCTTCTGCTTGCATTCGACTCTCAGAAGAGACTATCGCTTTCCCAATGTGTGTGTGTGCTTTTGTTGTGTCTGATTCTTGGTGACCCCTTGAACTGTGTCCATGGGATTTCCCAGGCAAGAATATTAGAATGAGCTGTCATTTCTTCCCCAGGGGATCTTCCCAACCCAAGGATCGAACCCAAGTCTCTTGCATCTGCTGTATTGGCAGGCAGACTCTTTACCACTGAGCCACCTGGAAAGCCCTTCTTTCCCAGCAGTTACACCCAAAGTCCTGGAAGGCTCTCATTTCTGCTTGTGTCACGTATTCTGTATCAGTCAGGGTCTGAACAGGAAATCGTTTATTTTTATTGGATAATTTGAGGAGAGTTTCATTAAGGGACTATTCTAAAATAAATAAGCAATGCGTGGGAAACCACAGGGGACCGAGGCACTCTGGAACCACAGAGTATAGGTCTGGAAACAGAAAGAGCTGTCTGCCAGGAGCTGCAAGTTCTAACGAAGGGCTGTAGTGAGCCCACGGTGAATGGGTGGCTTACTCTTGGTCTCCTTCTTCCCCCTGCTCTCGCCTGTGTTTGAACAGCAGAATCTGACCAGAAGACAGAATATGAGGGAGCTCACCAATGAAGTCTGTTGTGGCCAAGCTCTTAGGGTGCAGCGGTGGAGGCAGAGAAGGGTGGAGAGTAGATTCAGAGGTCAAATGGTAAACATCAACATGCAACTCACACTCATTCCTGAACCAGTCCCTGTAGACAGGGGAAAGTCCCTAGATCTGGGTCCAAGCCCATCCTGGAAGTGGAAGGTGAGTTCAGGCTTATCTCAAAGAAATGGACTGGGAGCATGTGCCCACATGTACGTGTGCATGTGCACATAGGTGTGCATACACTCCCCCCAGCAGACACCAGAGTGCATCCCCAGAGAGAGGCAAAGGATTTGGGAGTGGCAAAAATAGCAGGAGAACACCACAGGGCAAATGCAAAATTTCTCCCATGCAAAATTCCCTGGAAAATACATCCCACATACTGACAGCCTGGCCAACCTGACAACTCCATTTGAGCTGACCCTCAGCTCTCTGCAACTGCCTCCAAGCCTTGTTCATTCCAGGCACGGGGCGTCAGCCTTCTTCCCATCCCTCTATACTGCATTCCAGTTCTTCCCTTCCATCCCCAGTCTTAGACCCAGATAACTGTCTTCAACTTAGTCCATTCCATGTACTATTTCCCATTTCATGTGCTCAGATACAGAATTCCAATGGGCTTAATAAAACCAAATAAGGCCTTTTTTTTTTTTAGCCAGTCACTATAGGAGATAATTCTGCTGCAGCTGCAAGATGGAATTCTGGGGATTCCAGCTCCAAACAGTCTTCCTGCCCCCTTACGTGCATACAGCAGGATTATGCCCTTTCTCAAGGTTCAGAAGACAACATCATCACAGCCTACAGAGTCGTCCCTGGTAACGGAAAGTGCTTAACACGGGGTAGTAGAGGAGACAGGAGAGGAAGAACAAAGAGGGAGGGAGAGAGGACCTTGGGGAGAACTACTCAGTGTAATACTGAGCTCTGCTGAGGTAGGGCCTTCAAAGTCTAGACCAAAGAGCTCAACTGAATCTTACCAACTTCAACCCCCACCATCGTTCTCCCCATCCCTTCTCCACAGTTTTCCAAGAGAGAGGAAGAACTCTGCTCTTAATGTGACAAGCAAAATGGAGGTACCCTTTCTCAGGAAGACAGCAAAATGCCTGTCACAGTTTACTTGACACACTGAATGTGTACCTTTAATAGAGACATAAACATTCTCCTGTCTTGGGAGGGAGATTCAGCGCTCACCACACTTGTTGCTATGGCAGTTGAAAGGTTCTCATAACAGCAAAGAGCAAGTCATTGGTTTGGTAGGTCTTCTTTTTTCAGGGCCAGCCACAATTTTCTGTTCTTTCCCAGGGATGTTTTTCTTGGCTATTGTAAGTCTCCCTTGGGCTGCTCCTTTCTCAATTTCCTGGAGACTACAATAGTCTGTCTTTACCCTTCATTGTATAAGGAGCAGTTGATCTTTACTAAGCTCACAAGGCTCTGTGACCTTAGGCTGGTAACCACCATGCTTGCCACAACTCTTTTATTTATGATGTAGGGAAAATAATCAGTCCTGTATCAGAGGGTGATTCTGAAGATTAGTAAGATAATGCAAGGACAGAACACTGCTTGGCATTAGAAAATGTTGGTTCTTACTACTGTAAATGAAAATATGAGTTAAGGGTATTTTCTAGTAGGCAGAAGGAGTTCAGAGCGGGTAAGCTGAGAAGGTTCTGAGAGCTAGACCTGAGAACACAGGTGAGAATATTTCCTCTCCTCCATCACTTTTGCTTCCTAGTCTTGGGTCTCTGGTAACACTGGCTCTGTGCCACTATTCTTCTGTCTGCTCCCTCCAGGAGTGGTAGTAGTGGATGCCATGAGGATAAGGACTGTGACTCTGGGGCCCCAAGTGTTTTGCACATAGTGAATGCTCAGGCAGTATCTGGTGGTTGATACCCGCAGAAGGAAGAGGCCATCCCAAGCAGAAGAGGGTAACACCCAGGGGTGGGAATTTACATTAAGATTCCAGCCTCTCAGGGAACTTTTCTTCCAGGTTCCCCTAGGCTCCGATTTTTCCACTGTTCAAGGTTCAGCTCACAAGGAGTCACCAAGCTCACACTTGAAGTTTGTCAGCTGGTCCCCCAGCAGTGATTCAGAAACCAGACTCTCCAAGGTGTCACATTTCACTCTCTCAAGGCTCAGCCCAGGTAGGCACTGACCAGGAGGAGAAAGGAAGGGAGGGAGAACTGAAAGGACCCCAAGGGGTCCAGC
This sequence comes from Tragulus kanchil, assembly GCA_022376925.1. Lineage (NCBI taxonomy): Eukaryota > Metazoa > Chordata > Mammalia > Artiodactyla > Tragulidae > Tragulus > Tragulus kanchil. The sequence continues at coordinate 128,512,998 of JAIOJX010000005.1, read as the reverse complement.
GCTGTGCTCTGTCTTTCCCTGTCATTTGCCTTTTATGAATGAATACGTTATTTTTAGTTAAGCAATGCACCACACTTGTTGCTATGGCAGTTGAAAGGTTCTCATAACAGCAAAGAGCAAGTCATTGGTTTGGTAGGTCTTCTTTTTTCAGGGCCAGCCACAATTTTCTGTTCTTTCCCAGGGATGTTTTTCTTGGCTATTGTAAGTCTCCCTTGGGCTGCTCCTTTCTCAATTTCCTGGAGACTACAATAGTCTGTCTTTACCCTTCATTGTATAAGGAGCAGTTGATCTTTACTAAGCTCACAAGGCTCTGTGACCTTAGGCTGGTAACCACCATGCTTGCCACAACTCTTTTATTTATGATGTAGGGAAAATAATCAGTCCTGTATCAGAGGGTGATTCTGAAGATTAGTAAGATAATGCAAGGACAGAACACTGCTTGGCATTAGAAAATGTTGGTTCTTACTACTGTAAATGAAAATATGAGTTAAGGGTATTTTCTAGTAGGCAGAAGGAGTTCAGAGCGGGTAAGCTGAGAAGGTTCTGAGAGCTAGACCTGAGAACACAGGTGAGAATATTTCCTCTCCTCCATCACTTTTGCTTCCTAGTCTTGGGTCTCTGGTAACACTGGCTCTGTGCCACTATTCTTCTGTCTGCTCCCTCCAGGAGTGGTAGTAGTGGATGCCATGAGGATAAGGACTGTGACTCTGGGGCCCCAAGTGTTTTGCACATAGTGAATGCTCAGGCAGTATCTGGTGGTTGATACCCGCAGAAGGAAGAGGCCATCCCAAGCAGAAGAGGGTAACACCCAGGGGTGGGAATTTACATTAAGATTCCAGCCTCTCAGGGAACTTTTCTTCCAGGTTCCCCTAGGCTCCGATTTTTCCACTGTTCAAGGTTCAGCTCACAAGGAGTCACCAAGCTCACACTTGAAGTTTGTCAGCTGGTCCCCCAGCAGTGATTCAGAAACCAGACTCTCCAAGGTGTCACATTTCACTCTCTCCAAGGCTCAGCCCAGGTAGGCACTGACCAGGAGGAGAAAGGAAGGGGAGGGGAGAACTGAAAGGACCCCCAAGGGGTCCAGCGCTGTGCTCTGTCTTTCCCTGTCATTTGCCTTTTATGAATGAATACGTTATTTTTAGTTAAGCAATGCATGCATATGGTCTTAATTGTGAAAACGTTCAGGCAAACAGATAAAAGTACCACTTCTCTATCTGAACATCACTGTTGTTATCCACTTAGTGTGAATCATTCAAATCTGTATATCTCTGTGTGTGTGTGTGTGTGTATGTAAACATATGTGTGCACATATACATATATATATATATATATATATATATAAAATCTCTGATACAAGTTGCTTCATTTGTAAAATCATTTTTTAATTTTACTGAAGTCTAGTTGATTTATGCTACATTAATTTCTGCCATATAGCATAATGCTTTAGTTAAACATATATATAACATATATATTTTTTCCTATTCTTGATTTATCAAAACATATTGAATATAGCTCTCTGGGTTACACAGTAGGATTTTGTTATTCATCCTATACAATAACTTGCATCTGCTAATCCCAAATTCCCAATCTATCTCTCCCCTGCCTTTGGCAGCTACAAGTCTGTTCTCTGGATCTGTGAGTCTGTGTAAACAATTTTAAAAATACTAAGCTCAGCTATTTGTGACTTTGTAAACTTGCATGTGCATGGCACCTGGTATGAAGTTTGGAATGCAGGAAGTACTCAACAAATATTAGACGCCTTCTCCTTGAGGACCATTGACCATATGGTTCTTCATGATATAGAAAAAGAGCTAAATATATAGATGCACTTCACCAATGAATAATATATTCTTTCACCTATTCGAGACTCTTCTTCCCTCATGCCGGCTTGACGCCACAACGCAGTATAAGTCATCTGGAGCTTTGTTCAGTGGCTAAACTGGTCAAGCCCCTTGCCCCCAAAACTCTCAGTTTCACATTATTTTGATGTCAGTGAAACTTCTCCTGAGAAGGCTTTGCCTATTGAACAAGAATGACACATGTATTTCTCTCTATATTTGACCTGTGGTGTGTGAGTCTAATAACTAGGGATTTTTCAGCTGGTCGATGTCCCTTTCACATTTCACTCTCAAGGCTCAGCCCAGGTAGGCACTGACCAGGAGGAGAAAGGAAGGGGAGGGGAGAACTGAAAGGACCCCCAAGGGGTCCAGCGCTGTGCTCTGTCTTTCCCTGTCATTTGCCTTTTATGAATGAATACGTTATTTTTAGTTAAGCAATGCATGCATATGGTCTTAATTGTGAAAACGTTCAGGCAAACAGATAAAAGTACCACTTCTCTATCTGAACATCACTGTTGTTATCCACTTAGTGTGAATCATTCAAATCTGTATATCTCTGTGTGTGTGTGTGTGTGTATGTAAACATATGTGTGCACATATACATATATATATATATATATATATATATATATATATATAAAATCTCTGATACAAGTTGCTTCATTTGTAAAATCATTTTTTAATTTTACTGAAGTCTAGTTGATTTATGCTACATTAATTTCTGCCATATAGCATAATGCTTTAGTTAAACATATATATAACATATATATTTTTTCCTATTCTTGATTTATCAAAACATATTGAATATAGCTCTCTGGGTTACACAGTAGGATTTTGTTATTCATCCTATACAATAACTTGCATCTGCTAATCCCAAATTCCCAATCTATCTCTCCCCTGCCTTTGGCAGCTACAAGTCTGTTCTCTGGATCTGTGAGTCTGTGTAAACAATTTTAAAAATACTAAGCTCAGCTATTTGTGACTTTGTAAACTTGCATGTGCATGGCACCTGGTATGAAGTTTGGAATGCAGGAAGTACTCAACAAATATTAGACGCCTTCTCCTTGAGGACCATTGACCATATGGTTCTTCATGATATAGAAAAAGAGCTAAATATATAGATGCACTTCACCAATGAATAATATATTCTTTCACCTATTCGAGACTCTTCTTCCCTCATGCCGGCTTGACGCCACAACGCAGTATAAGTCATCTGGAGCTTTGTTCAGTGGCTAAACTGGTCAAGCCCCTTGCCCCAAAACTCTCAGTTTCACATTATTTTGATGTCAGTGAAACTTCTCCTGAGAAGGCTTTGCCTATTGAACAAGAATGACACATGTATTTCTCTCTATATTTGACCTGTGGTGTGTGAGTCTAATAACTAGGGATTTTTCAGCAACCTGTGAAATGTTTAAAAAGTAGGAAGAAAGTTTGACTTTACTATATGCAAGAAAACTGAAAATTTCAACTTAGTATTTAATTAAATGTCTGCAAAGCCTAACAGTATGTCAGTATTTTTAATAGCTAGGTTTACCTTCATACAAATGTTTCATTTCATTTAAAAACAATACTTTGGTTAGGTTTTCCTGACTATAGGATATGAATAGATACTCAGGAAATCAAGGAATGATTGCTGATAAAGTATAAACAATAGTAAATTAGATTATAACTAAAAAAATCATTTTAAAAGAAAATAATAATAAAAATTTCTTAAAAAATCTTCCAACAGAGAGCAATACTGAATGTAAGAGGTGATGGTTTTTTAACTATTCTGAGAAGATATACATTGTTGGTTGTTGTTCAGTCTTTAAGTCATGTCCAACTTTGCACTGCAGCACTCCAGACCTCTCTGTTCTTCACCATCTCCCAGAGTTTGCCCAAGTTCACGTCCTTTGAGTCAGTGATGCTCTCCAACCATAAGATATATGGATGATGGCAAAAAGAAGAGTTGGCCTCGGGTTTGTTGAAATATCACAACAACTTCTGGAAGATCATATCATATTTTTTAAACTGAAAGATGTGTTGGAATCATTACAAGTATTCTGAGATGTGGTGGCCAGAAGGACCAACACATACATCACATGTATGTATGTGGCTGTACACACACACATCTAATCCTCTAAGCCTTCGTTCAGGAGTCAGTTCCATTGTCAGCAACGTAAGTCTTGTGGCTTGTCCTATTTTATCTCCTTCCCTATGCCCTCCCTGAATAATATGATGTCTTTTGCACCTGATTTCCCGAGACTCTTCTTCCCTCATGCCGGCTTGACGCCACAACGCAGTATAAGTCATCTGGAGCTTTGTTCAGTGGCTAAACTGGTCAAGCCCCTTGCCCCCAAAACTCTCAGTTTCACATTATTTTGATGTCAGTGAAACTTCTCCTGAGAAGGCTTTGCCTATTGAACAAGAATGACACATGTATTTCTCTCTATATTTGACCTGTGGTGTGTGAGTCTAATAACTAGGGATTTTTCAGCAACCTGTGAAATGTTTAAAAAGTAGGAAGAAAGTTTGACTTTACTATATGCAAGAAAACTGAAAATTTCAACTTAGTATTTAATTAAATGTCTGCAAAGCCTAACAGTATGTCAGTATTTTTAATAGCTAGGTTTACCTTCATACAAATGTTTCATTTCATTTAAAAACAATACTTTGGTTAGGTTTTCCTGACTATAGGATATGAATAGATACTCAGGAAATCATGCAATGATTGCTGATAAAGTATAAACAATAGTAAATTAGATTATAACTAAAAAAATCATTTTAAAAGAAAATAATAATAAAAATTTCTTAAAAAAATCTTCCAACAGAGAGCAATACTGAATGTAAGAGGTGATGGTTTTTTAACTATTCTGAGAAGATATACATTGTTGGTTGTTGTTCAGTCTTTAAGTCATGTCCAACTTTGCACTGCAGCACTCCAGACCTCTCTGTTCTTCACCATCTCCCAGAGTTTGCCCAAGTTCACGTCCTTTGAGTCAGTGATGCTCTCCAACCATAAGATATATGGATGATGGCAAAAAGAAGAGTTGGCCTCGGGTTTGTTGAAATATCACAACAACTTCTGGAAGATCATATCATATTTTTTAAACTGAAAGATGTGTTGGAATCATTACAAGTATTCTGAGATGTGGTGGCCAGAAGGACCAACACATACATCACATGTATGTATGTGGCTGTACACACACACATCTAATCCTCTAAGCCTTCGTTCAGGAGTCAGTTCCATTGTCAGCAACGTAAGTCTTGTGGCTTGTCCTATTTTATCTCCTTCCCTATGCCTGTTCTACCTGCCAAGTAAGACAATAAAATCGCCAAGCGCAGGCTTCACAAACTCTTTCATCTCATCCTGGGGCACAGAGCAGTCACACAGAATTTACTTTTAAAACTGGAGATGAAAACAAGCCAGCACTTTTGAACACATCTTAAAAAACATTCTTCCAAGTTTGTTACTAACAATATCTCAAAAGAATCCAAAACTTTGAATTGTGAAACACTGCTGTGAAATTACATTTTCAGGAACATGTATTGTTTCTTTGTTCCTTGCCTAAAAATATGTTTCTCCCTAGGACATTAACATACAACAAATAAATCCTAAAGTACCTTATTTTCCTGCCCAAATGCAGTACTTAACTCTGACTGATTTCTAAAATTACTTACAGGAAGTAAAACTGCCTAAGTGTCTTTGATTATTAAGGTATACTTGAGCCCTCATCAAGCAGTGCCAACCCTGTTACACACACACACACACACACACACACACACAAACTCGCCTTGAGTGGCATTGTATTTAAATATGATGATGCTTCACAGTTTGTTTTTGACGGAGAAAATGAGAATTATTATTACCTAGGTGGATTTCCACCTAAGGATTAACCTTGTTCTATGGATTTCATAACTGGGGCATTATCGCTGTGCTTTTCATAATGAAGGGGAAAATCCAGCATCAAATAAACAATTTACATTGGTTTACATTCTCCCCACCTCTGTGAGAGGAGGAGCATCACCTTGCCCAGCTATGATTTTCTAAGCTTTTTGTTTCCTAAAGAGAAATTTACCTGAGCTCCTATGGGGAAGAGAGGCGTGTTCACAAGACCAAGTCATAATGCCCCAGACCATGACTACAACTCTAACAACATATCTTTTTCTTTTTTTCTATTTCTTTGCGATAAAAATAGAATAGTCTCAGACTTTGGCTGGAGTGTAAGAAAGAAACAACTGCACAGGGCAAGTTCCACTCATTTCCTCCCCAACCTAAACCCCAGGAAACAACACATCCCCAATCAGAATGGGAATTTTCTCAAAAGATGGAGAACTGAGGTGCTGTAAACTAGGTCACTGGTATTTAAAAAAAAAAAAAAACCTAGACAAAAGAGAATTTTGTTCTCTTAGCTAACTTATTCCTCTTGAGCTCATTCTCCCTAAGAATAGTCTCTCTTCATCAGTTTAAAATGGATGCAAAGACCTCCTAGCCCAGGCAGCCACTTGTGAGGCCTGGGGCTCCTCTAGGCTCAGTGGGATCCAGTCTACTCCCTGCTAAGGGGATTTCTTATTGTCTTCTTTCCTGCACACCCGCCAAGATTGCAAAGACTGTGTTTATTTAAAAGGCATCAATGATTACAACCAATTGATTAATTTTCCACTTCTAATTAAGCATACAACAAATAAATCCTAAAGTACCTTATTTTCCTGCCCAAATGCAGTACTTAACTCTGACTGATTTCTAAAATTACTTACAGGAAGTAAAACTGCCTAAGTGTCTTTGATTATTAAGGTATACTTGAGCCCTCATCAAGCAGTGCCAACCCTGTTACACACACACACACACACACACACACACAAACTCGCCTTGAGTGGCATTGTATTTAAATATGATGATGCTTCACAGTTTGTTTTTGACGGAGAAAATGAGAATTATTATTACCTAGGTGGATTTCCACCTAAGGATTAACCTTGTTCTATGGATTTCATAACTGGGGCATTATCGCTGTGCTTTTCATAATGAAGGGGAAAATCCAGCATCAAATAAACAATTTACATTGGTTTACATTCTCCCCACCTCTGTGAGAGGAGGAGCATCACCTTGCCCAGCTATGATTTTCTAAGCTTTTTGTTTCCTAAAGAGAAATTTACCTGAGCTCCTATGGGGAAGAGAGGCGTGTTCACAAGACCAAGTCATAATGCCCCAGACCATGACTACAACTCTAACAACATATCTTTTTCTTTTTTTCTATTTCTTTGCGATAAAAATAGAATAGTCTCAGACTTTGGCTGGAGTGTAAGAAAGAAACAACTGCACAGGGCAAGTTCCACTCATTTCCTCCCCAACCTAAACCCCAGGAAACAACACATCCCCAATCAGAATGGGAATTTTCTCAAAAGATGGAGAACTGAGGTGCTGTAAACTAGGTCACTGGTATTTAAAAAAAAAAAAAACCTAGACAAAAGAGAATTTTGTTCTCTTAGCTAACTTATTCCTCTTGAGCTCATTCTCCCTAAGAATAGTCTCTCTTCATCAGTTTAAAATGGATGCAAAGACCTCCTAGCCCAGGCAGCCACTTGTGAGGCCTGGGGCTCCTCTAGGCTCAGTGGGATCCAGTCTACTCCCTGCTAAGGGGATTTCTTATTGTCTTCTTTCCTGAACACCCGCCAAGATTGCAAAGACTGTGTTTATTTAAAAGGCATCAATGATTACAACCAATTGATTAATTTTCCACTTCTAATTAAGCAGACACAGATAACCACCAAGCACCATGTTTACACAACATGAGATAACCAGGGTTACCACATACTGCATGGAGTTGGTTTGATTCCAGCCCCAAATAAGCAATTTTGAGGTTCTTAACACATACTGATTCAGGGTGTCTAAGCCTATGATTGCCACCAGGTTTCCTTAAACGCAGAGAATGACTCAGGAACCCTGAGTCTGGGAGCATTGCCTGAGTCCTCACATAAGACTGCTTGCCCTTGTGCATTCCATCCAACAGGGTTGAAAAAAAAAAAAAAAGGAACAGGATTCCTGTGAGCGTTACCCTCTCTCCCTTACAGCGGGTATTCCAGTCATAAAAACTAAATAGATGGATATATTTCAAGATTTCAGTGCCTAGCATTGTACTGGATGCTTTACAAGCACTGTCTAAAATAACACCCTAGTAATAATTCAACAAAGTCGAATTTTAGTCACTCATTCATCCATTAATATAACAAAAGCTTATAAAGGGCTTTAAATGGGCAGAGAACTGTGTGCGCTGCTAGGAATACACCATTGGAAAAGCCCTTTTCTGTAGGCACTTACATTCTAGTCTGGAGATAGACAATAAATCTGTAAAGAAACAATTGTGCAAGGAAATATACAGGATGACAGATAGTGAAGGGAAGCATTGCTTACGTAATGTGATCAAGGCTGTTGTCACTGAGGGGCTCTGACTTTTGATCCAAGATCTTCAAGTATTAAATCTGCTTTGACAAGTGGGAAATGGAGGCTGAGAGAGGTTTAGCAAAGAGTTCAATATCATGTATCTACTGAGATCATGTTAAATTCTAAGATGTCGTTGTCAGTCTCCAATTCTGTCTGCTTTCCACTATACCCTGTTACCTCCCAAGGGGACCTTGATAAATACTCAAATTCTGCTCGGCATCAAGGGAGTGGTAGTAGAGGTTTCAGCCTAGGTAGGCTGCAGAGAAGAGGATGTCCCAAAGAGAGATGGAGAAAAGGAATTAAAACTCATAAGCATCCTTCTTTATATGGGGTAAACCATAGCCAATAGTAAGAGATCCATATTTAATTTCTCATTCTTTACTGCCTTCTTTTTTCCCTAATTTTCCACCAAAACCAAACAGTTTAATTTTGTTTTCTTGTGAATGGTAATAAATAGATCCTCATTTAATCTCTAGAGACCACCGATTTTCAAAGCCTATTTTTTCAGATATAAAAGTTACATAAATATCTATGTCCTCACCAAAGTCCAGATTTCCAACCCTCCCAACTCCATAAAGTAAAGCATCATGTAAAAAAAAAAAATCAAGGCAAAAAATGTCTTTGTGGGCTGATTGGGCAACACCAAGAACTGCCTTGATTACAAGTGACATTCGAAGAGTTTCTCTCTTCCACTTGGCCATTTCCTCTCAAAGTGACACTGACTGGGAGATAAGGTGTTTATTAAGGATACTTCCAAGAACAGTTCCATTGAACACAGGTTTTACTGAAGCTAAAGAACCCAGGTCTCTTTGATCCCCTGAGAAAAAGTCTTCTTCCAGTAAATGATGGGCTATTAGCTGAGGACACAGAGCAATCAAGACACTGCCTTCCAGGGAAAGAACAAAGTTTCAAGCCTGGAGCACAGAGAAGGGGACTGAGTCTCAATTGACAGAGGGCAGCTCTGACAGAGGAAGTTAATAAAACTATCAGGAGAGCTTGACTGTGGCCACTCTAGTTTCTCCTTTTAAATAGGACAGCTATTAATCTCACTAATGTACAAGTGAAGAAACAACCCACTTAATTTGACAATAGTCTGATACAGGGGAGGAGCAGAAACCTAAGACTCCTGGAAGAAAATGTCCACCGATCATAACTCCTCCATGATGGCCTGAGATGCCCTCCCTCTTCCTGTTGCCCCCTCAGACAGATTAGAGTTCATAATGAAGTATAGCAGAGCTCATGGGAGTTTAGAACCTGGGCTTTGGAATCAGAGGGGTCTTTCCTCTGGCCCTTTACAGCTAAGAAATGGAATTTTCATGAAGAGAAGTGTATTCTCTCTGAGGTCTTGACAAAGTCTACACAAAATAACCTTCTCCCTCACAACCCATCCCCCTCAAAAGAGAGTATGTTTTCTTAATGGTAGCCAAGATTGCAAAATCAAAAGACAGAGAAAGGAAAAAGAGAAAGAAGAGGAAAGCAGAAGGTAAAAGAGAAAAAGAAGGAATGACAATAAATCCAGAATTGCAAGGTTAGGTGAGGAGATATGTGGGTTGGCACTCATTTTAGCATGAGTGGCATCAGCATTTGGAAGAGATGTTTGGCAAGTCTGAATATTTGCGATCACATGAATTTTTCATATAAACTGCACTGTTTGTAAATCTGAAAGACATTTTTTCAAAGGCCCTCTTGCTGAGCAATAAGTTTGCTTTGAAAATATATAGTACAGACTTTCCTAACAGTCCGGTGGTTAAGATCTTCCAGTGCTGAAGTTGCAGGTTCAGCCCTTGGTCGAGAAACTAAGATCCCACATGCTGAACTAACACTCCACATGCCTTGCAGGCAAAAAACTAAAACATCAACCAAAAGTAATATTGCAATGAATTCAATAAAGACTTTTTCAAAAATAAAATACATTGTAGAGACTGTGTTTGACTTTCCATTAACCATGCCCAGCATGTAGGGAAGCAGGTCATGACAGTATTCTTGACAGATGAGCCTAGCAAGCTAGCCCATGAGGTCATAAAGAGTCAGACACAACTGAAGCGACTTAGCATAGTACCAGGTACAAAGTAGACACTCAGTAAATACACCTCCACCAACTGACTCAGCTAAATCTCTTTGTAAGAGAAACTGTCTTTTCAAATACTACCTTTTGCAAAAGGAGACCAACTTTCAGGACAAATGTTAATGGGAGGACCACACCATCCAGACATGAATCCCCAATCAATGATCAGCTTTAGTCTACAACAGTTGTTTTCAAAACCATAGCCTCTGGGCAGCTGCAGTAGCCTCACCCAGGAACTCACTAGAAATACAGATTCTCAAGGTTCCACTCCAGACCTTCTGAAACAGAAACTCATGGACGGAGCCCAGCAATCTGTGTTTTAGCAAGATTTTCCAGAGATGAGGTCTTGACAAAGTCTACACAAATTAACCTTCTCCCTCACAACCCATCCCCCTCAAAAGAGAGTATGTTTTCTTAATGGTAGCCAAGATTGCAAAATCAAAAGACAGAGAAAGGAAAAAGAGAAAGAAGAGGAAAGCAGAAGGTAAAAGAGAAAAAGAAGGAATGACAATAAATCCAGAATTGCAAGGTTAGGTGAGGAGATATGTGGGTTGGCACTCATTTTAGCATGAGTGGCATCAGCATTTGGAAGAGATGTTTGGCAAGTCTGAATATTTGCGATCACATGAATTTTTCATATAAACTGCACTGTTTGTAAATCTGAAAGACATTTTTTCAAAGGCCCTCTTGCTGAGCAATAAGTTTGCTTTGAAAATATATAGTACAGACTTTCCTAACAGTCCGGTGGTTAAGATCTTCCAGTGCTGAAGTTGCAGGTTCAGCCCTTGGTCGAGAAACTAAGATCCCACATGCTGAACTAACACTCCACATGCCTTGCAGGCAAAAAACTAAAACATCAACCAAAAGTAATATTGCAATGAATTCAATAAAGACTTTTTCAAAAATAAAATACATTGTAGAGACTGTGTTTGACTTTCCATTAACCATGCCCAGCATGTAGGGAAGCAGGTCATGACAGTATTCTTGACAGATGAGCCTAGCAAGCTAGCCCATGAGGTCATAAAGAGTCAGACACAACTGAAGCGACTTAGCATAGTACCAGGTACAAAGTAGACACTCAGTAAATACACCTCCACCAACTGACTCAGCTAAATCTCTTTGTAAGAGAAACTGTCTTTTCAAATACTACCTTTTGCAAAAGGAGACCAACTTTCAGGACAAATGTTAATGGGAGGACCACACCATCCAGACATGAATCCCCAATCAATGATCAGCTTTAGTCTACAACAGTTGTTTTCAAAACCATAGCCTCTGGGCAGCTGCAGTAGCCTCACCCAGGAACTCACTAGAAATACAGATTCTCAAGGTTCCACTCCAGACCTTCTGAAACAGAAACTCATGGACGGAGCCCAGCAATCTGTGTTTTAGCAAGATTTTCCAGTCATTCTGATGCTCTAAAACTAAAGCAAAAGGGTCAGCAAACCTTTCTGGAAAAGCAAGTGAGTAAATATTCAGGTTTTGAGGGCTGAGAAAATCACAGTTATTACATTGTGCATGCTGCGTGCTAAATTGCTTCAGTCTTGTCCGACTCTTTGTGATCCCATGAATTGTAGACCTCTAGGCTCATCTGTCTGTGGGATTCTCCAGGTAAGAATACTGGAGTGGGTTTCCAGGCCCTCCTCCAGGGGACCTTTCTGATCTAAGAATCAAACCCATGTCTCTTACATCTCCTGCATTGGCAGTTTCTTTACAACTAGGACCACCTGGGAAGCATTTATATAAAAAAGAGAACACAAACTTCCAAAAATTTTGCAATGTAATTCAGAATATAATATCATTGATACATAGTTTCTAATAATAATAGAGTGTTATTCCTTCGTAATGTAGGTTTACTAATGAAAAGAATGGAAATTTTTTTTAGGATAACACCTCACTTAATTGGGGCTCAAAGTGGATGCACCCTTTCATCACATACATTGCAAATATTCATCTGTAAAACTGATTCTTAGCTCATAGGAATGGACTATGGCCCAGATGTGGCTCACAGGACATATTGCCAACCCTTGCTCTAAAGCATCAGTGCCTGAAATTCAGAGAGGGACCAAACATTCCTTGGAAGGTTAGCAGAAAACCTTTGAGTTTTCAACTAGGGAGAAGATGACTTTGCCCCTGGAGGACATTGGTATTGGTTGGAGACATTTTGAGTTGTCATGAATGAGGGGAGGGAGTTGCTACTGGCATCTAAAGAGTAAAAGCCAGGAATGCTACTAAACATCCTACCATGCACAGGACAGACACCTACAACAAAGAATTGTTATTGTTTAGTCACCCAGTCTCGTCCAACTCTGAGATCTCATGGACTGCAGGACACCAGGCCGCCCCATCATTTACTATCTTCCAAAGTCTGCTCAAGTTCATTTCCATTCCATCAGTGATGCCATACAGCCATCTCACCCTCTGAGGCCCTCTTATCCTCTGTCTTCAATCTTTTCTAACATGAGGGTCTTTTCCAACGAGTTGGCTGCTCATTTCAGTTTAGTTCAGTCACTCAGTCATGTCTGACTCTACAACCCCATGGACTGCAGCACGCCATGCTTCCCTGTCCTTCACCATCTCCCAGAACTTGCTCAGACTCATGTCCAATGACCCAGTGATGTCATCCAAGCATCTCACCCTCTGTCGTTCCCATCTCTTTCTGCTTTCTATTTTTCCCAGCATCAGGGCCTTTTCCAATGAGTCATCTCTTCCCATTAGGTAGCCAAACTATTAAGAGCTGCAGCTACAGCATCATTCCTTCCAATGGATATTCAAGGCTTATTTTTCTTAAGACTGATTGATTTGATCTCCTTGGGATTCTCCCAGGGATTCTCAGGAATCTTCTCCAGTTCAAAGGCATCAACTCTTTTGTGCTCTCCAAATGTCAATCTTGCTGACATTAAGAAACCCTCACATAGATAACCCTTCCCAGCTCACTTCAAGTCTGTGGACCTCCCTTTCACCTCCTATCATATTCCTCAGCCATACTGGTAGCACCCAATCCTATTTCTACTGCAACTTCCCAATTCAGATTTGAACTCAATACCTTTAAGTGCCTCTGCGAGGATACTTGCAAGAAGCAAGGTTGTTCTCTCTGGAGTTTTCAAATTTTTATTACTGAGGCAAAGTTCATGTCAATTCTAACACTATTTCATTTTAAAGCTGTCCTTCCAAGGGGAGCTTAGAGTCTGCTTTCTTCCGATTGCTTTCATGCAATCAGATATTTGTTGTGAGAAGGAAAATAGTAAACAAGCTATTCAATAGGCTCTTTGACAAAAGAAAATGTCCTAGCATGTCCTAGGATATTGAGGACTCTACATGGCAACAATAGAAAATAATGAAGTTTTTCAATTTAGAAAACTTCTAATGGCCCTGGTTGTGAAAAGGAAGGAATGACTAATGTTATCTCATCTCTCATTTCTCCTTTTAAAAATGGCACATCAGAAACTAAGATATTTTTAAAATCTTACTTAAATAAAGGATAAAGATGTCCCTTCTCTATGGTGGGTTCCGAGTCCATGATCAGACCATAAAATCCTATTTGTTGAGTCAGATGATGGTTTGTACTCCTGGAAGTCAGCTGAAGCCAGGTGGCTTCCTGTTGGAGGTGGAAGAGAAGAATACAGGAAATATTGCTCTACACTAGGGAAATGTTGTTTGTTGTTGTTTAGTCGCTAAGTTGTGTTCGAATCTTTCACAGCTTCATAGACTGTAATCCACCAGGCTCTTCTGTCCAGGCAATTTCCCAGGCAAGAAAACTGGAGTGGGATGCCATTTCCTTCTCTAGGGGATCTCCCTGACCCAGGAGTGGAATCTGTGTTCCGGCACTGGCAGGCAGATTCTTTACTACCATGCCACCAAGAAAGGGAGATGTGAAGGCCTAATACATGGCAGGCATTCTTGAGGTTGTTCTTTAAATTATATTAATACAACAAACCTGTGAGAAGATATCACTGCCCTCTTTTTACAGATGAGGAAAACTGAGGTTCAGAGAGGGGAATTAATTTGACAGGTCACACAGCCAGTAGAGCCAGTATTGGAATTTAGGCATGAAAATGAAAGTGCTAGTTGTTTAGTCCTGTATGACTCTTTGTGACCCCATGGATTGTAGCCCTCCAGGCTCCCCTGTCCATGGAATTCTCCAGGCAAGAATACTGGAGTGGGTTGCCATTCCTTTCTCCAGGGGATCGTCCCAACCCAAGAGTGAAACCAGATATCCTGCACTGAAGACAGACTCTTTGCCATCTGAGCCACCAGGGAAGCCAGGTCCAGGTATATCTGGTTTCAAATGTGAGCTCTTCATTGATGGAAAACAGTCATAGAGAACAGACTTATGGACACTGGGGAGAGGGAAGAGTGAGAGAGATATGGAAAGAGTAACATGGAACTCTATACTAGCATATGTAAAAGAGATAACAATTGTCAATGCACTGTGGATTAAGGGATTTTACACAGTAGCTATGTGATGGCCTGGAGGGGTGGTATTGGCGGGGTGGGGTATACATATGATTAATCTGGGATTATATATATCTGTAAACAACTAAACTCTGTAAAAGTAAAATTTTGAAAAAGTGAGCTCTTAAACATTATTAAATCATCAAAATGGCACATCAGAAACTAAGATATTTTTAAAATCTTACTTAAATAAAGGATAAAGATGTCCCTTCTCTATGGTGGGTTCCGAGTCCATGATCAGACCATAAAATCCTATTTGTTGAGTCAGATGATGGTTTGTACTCCTGGAAGTCAGCTGAAGCCAGGTGGCTTCCTGTTGGAGGTGGAAGAGAAGAATACAGGAAATATTGCTCTACACTAGGGAAATGTTGTTTGTTGTTGTTTAGTCGCTAAGTTGTGTTCGAATCTTTCACAGCTTCATAGACTGTAATCCACCAGGCTCTTCTGTCCAGGCAATTTCCCAGGCAAGAAAACTGGAGTGGGATGCCATTTCCTTCTCTAGGGGATCTCCCTGACCCAGGAGTGGAATCTGTGTTCCGGCACTGGCAGGCAGATTCTTTACTACCATGCCACCAAGAAAGGGAGATGTGAAGGCCTAATACATGGCAGGCATTCTTGAGGTTGTTCTTTAAATTATATTAATACAACAAACCTGTGAGAAGATATCACTGCCCTCTTTTTACAGATGAGGAAAACTGAGGTTCAGAGAGGGGAATTAATTTGACAGGTCACACAGCCAGTAGAGCCAGTATTGGAATTTAGGCATGAAAATGAAAGTGCTAGTTGTTTAGTCCTGTATGACTCTTTGTGACCCCATGGATTGTAGCCCTCCAGGCCCCCCTGTCCATGGAATTCTCCAGGCAAGAATACTGGAGTGGGTTGCCATTCCTTTCTCCAGGGGATCGTCCCAACCCAAGAGTGAAACCAGATATCCTGCACTGAAGACAGACTCTTTGCCATCTGAGCCACCAGGGAAGCCAGGTCCAGGTATATCTGGTTTCAAATGTGAGCTCTTCATTGATGGAAAACAGTCATAGAGAACAGACTTATGGACACTGGGGAGAGGGAAGAGTGAGAGAGATATGGAAAGAGTAACATGGAACTCTATACTAGCATATGTAAAAGAGATAACAATTGTCAATGCACTGTGGATTAAGGGATTTTACACAGTAGCTATGTGATGGCCTGGAGGGGTGGTATTGGCGGGGTGGGGTATACATATGATTAATCTGGGATTATATATATCTGTAAACAACTAAACTCTGTAAAAGTAAAATTTTGAAAAAGTGAGCTCTTAAACATTATTAAATCATCAAGGCTTTGTGGATACACGTGGAACCACATCATTTAGATATAAAAAATTCATAATAAGATAGTGTATTCTCTTCACCAGTGATTAGTGAGAACCTAGAAGTTCACAGAAAATCCAGAAATGGAACACCCTCTCCTGATATGCCCTGTCCTGTGACGCTGGAGAGTTTGGTAAAATTGATTCAGACATGAGGTTTCTCTCCATTTTCTAGACAGCCTCACCCACTCACCTTGGTGAGTCTCAAAGGACAGGGTGGGTGAGGAGACTGCCCCCAAGAGTAACACCTGAGGCAAGGAAATTGTTTGAGTTTGTAAAAGCATACTGTATAAAATGGGGGGAAAAATGCTTATTCTTTTTTCTGATGAAAACCACAGAGAGTAAAACTTTCTTGGCTAGAGAATATAGCCAAAAGATAGAACAGTCACTCTCAAGGGAAAAAATAGAGTATCAAAAATCCTAGACTAAAGCCAAAATAGGCATATTGGCTATAAAAAGGAGGAAAATCATGATCCTGCTAGTCGGCTCTCGGGAAGAAGTATCCCTCTACCCTGTTGGGTTCTTCTGATCTAAAAGTGAAGCTGACACAAGAAAAATCACCCAAAATTTCAATAACATGTATACAAGGGAGAGTCCCTTGGATTGCAAGGAGATCAAACCAGTCAATCCTAAAAGAAAACAACCCTGAATAGTCATTGGAAGGACTGATGCTGAAGCTGAAGCTCCAATACTTTGAACACCTGATGCGAAGAGATCATTCATTGGAAAAGACCCTGATGTTGGGGAAAATAGAAGGCAGAAGGATTAGGGATGACGGAGAGGTCGAAGAAGTGAAGAAAAATATGAGAACAGACTTATGGACACTGGGGAGAGGGAAGAGTGAGAGAGATGGAAAGAGTAACAGGGAACTCTATACTAGCATATGTAAAAGAGATAACAATTGTCAATGCACTGTGGATTAAGGGATTTTACACAGTAGCTATGTGATGGCCTGGAGGGGTGGTATTGGCGGGGTGGGGTATACATATGATTAATCTGGGATTATATATATCTGTAAACAACTAAACTCTGTAAAAGTAAAATTTTGAAAAAGTGAGCTCTTAAACATTATTAAATCATCAAGGCTTTGTGGATACACGTGGAACCACATCATTTAGATATAAAAAATTCATAATAAGATAGTGTATTCTCTTCACCAGTGATTAGTGAGAACCTAGAAGTTCACAGAAAATCCAGAAATGGAACACCCTCTCCTGATATGCCCTGTCCTGTGACGCTGGAGAGTTTGGTAAAATTGATTCAGACATGAGGTTTCTCTCCATTTTCTAGACAGCCTCACCCACTTACCTTGGTGAGTCTCAAAGGACAGGGTGGGTGAGGAGACTGCCCCCAAGAGTAACACCTGAGGCAAGGAAATTGTTTGAGTTTGTAAAAGCATACTGTATAAAATGGGGGGAAAAATGCTTATTCTTTTTTCTGATGAAAACCACAGAGAGTAAAACTTTCTTGGCTAGAGAATATAGCCAAAAGATAGAACAGTCACTCTCAAGGGAAAAAATAGAGTATCAAAAATCCTAGACTAAAGCCAAAATAGGCATATTGGCTATAAAAAGGAGGAAAATCATGATCCTGCTAGTCGGCTCTCGGGAAGAAGTATCCCTCTACCCTGTTGGGTTCTTCTGATCTAAAAGTGAAGCTGACACAAGAAAAATCACCCAGAATTTCAATAACATGTATACAAGGGAGAGTCCCTTGGATTGCAAGGAGATCAAACCAGTCAATCCTAAAAGAAAACAACCCTGAATAGTCATTGGAAGGACTGATGCTGAAGCTGAAGCTCCAATACTTTGAACACCTGATGCGAAGAGATCATTCATTGGAAAAGACCCTGATGTTGGGGAAAATAGAAGGCAGAAGGATTAGGGGATGACATAGGACCAGATGGTTGGATGGCATCACTAAGTCAATGGATATGAGTTTGAGCAAGCTCCAGGAGATGGTGAAGGACAGGGAAACCTGCGTGCTGCAGTTCATGGAATCGCAAAGAGTTGAACATGACTGAGCAACTGAACTGAGCTGATACAAGGGAAATTGAGCAACTTGCCAAAATGGCCAAAACTCTCAACATCTTCAGCTACAGAGAAGTTGGGGATAGTGGTTTGGGACTTTAAAGGGGAGGAAAGCAATTGACATGAAAATAGAAAAGCAAATATTTGGTAAATAAAGGTTTTCTGGGTTATGCAGAGACAAGGAGATGCAGAGTGGACACTGATCTAAGGCTGGCCTTGAGTTTCAACCCCCAAAGCTTAGCCCATAGACTTCACAGTTATCTCTGATAATAGCTGTATTTGGGGATCAGCCCCTTTATCTGATAAAATATTACTATTGTCATTTTATGGGGATAAAAAGAAAGAAATGAAAGAAGGGAGGGAAGAAGGAAAGAAAAAAGAAACCTGAGATTCAGAAAAGTAAACAGTTTGAACCCATGAACAGGGATGCTAAATTAAAGACCTGCTTTATTCAAGGAAAAACTCCCTATAAAAGAAGACTCATCTCATCCTGGAGAGTATTATAATGTAAAGAAAATTTCTTACACCAATTTCTAAAAATGACACATTAATGTATAAAATCATTCTGGCCTCAAAAATTTATTCTGCAACAAGAAATAATAAAAGACAATGAAGTGATAATTATAGTTTGGGGAAGGAAAAATTATAAATCATGATCATATAATTTGATCCCCTTCTTTTCAATTATGAACATGACAGGGAGAAAACTGTTATGTCAAGGCTCCAAAAATACACCAGTCATTCACCGTTGTTTAAAAGCCTCCTTGGGGAACAGTGGGTGAGAGGCGTAAAGGAAGTAGCATGAAGGCCTGTACTATCATAAGTGAAGAAAATAGCTCTAGTCATTGCTCTGTGAGAAAAGGGGATCCTTCAGGGGTGCTGTGTGATGGTCGGGAGGGGAGGGAAGGGGGGGATATACATGTGACTAATCTGAGAACATGCATGTCTGTGAACAACAAAACTCTGTAAAAGTTAAAAATAAAATAAAGGTTAAAAAAAAAAAAAAAAAAAAAAGGCCTCCTTGAGGGCTTCCCCTGGTAGTCCAGTGGGTAAGGACACCGCCTTGCAGTGCAAGGGGCCCCGGTTCGATCCCTGGCCTGGGAAGATCCCACGTGCCGCAAAGCGGCTGGACTGATGTGTCCAATTACAGAGCCGGAGCTCTGAGGCACATGCGCCCAGAGCCGGTGCTCTGCAACGACAGAGGCCACAGCGATGGGAGGCCCACAGGAGCCAAAGAACAAAGACGGATGAAAATAGATAAATGAAAGACCAACGGAAGTGGCCCGCCCGCTCCTCTCCCTCCCTAACCTGTCCCCCGCCCTAAATAAATAAATAAATCTTTAAAAGCCTCCTTGAAGGACTTCCCTGCTGGTCCAAGGGCTGGATCCTTGGTCAGGGAACTAGATCTCACCTGCCATAACTAAGGACACTGCATGCCTCAACTGAGACCTGACACAACCAACTAAATAAATATTTTTAAATAATAATAGTGAACTGCTTGAAGGTACACTCCAGATGATCAAGAATTAAGTTTAAATTAAAATAGTCAGGAATAATGATATCAGTCTGGGTATAAATGACCTAGCCCACTCACTAGTGTGATTCCCAACAAGCATAATTTTTCACAAGAGTCCTGAGGAGAATTCTCCTCTAAGTAAAGCATACTGGATTCTATTAACAACACTAATGAGTCTAGCAAAAAGATGTGGAAAACTAGTATGTTCAATTACAATGGTACCTGGGTAAAGCCTAATAATAAAAATACTTCTTCTGTTTTTATAAGAGAAGCCTCATAATTAGGCATGGGATATCTCTAGAAAAGACCTACCCTCAGGCAGGTTTCACATTCAGAAATCCAAGTACATATTTTTACAAATGTGGAAAAAGAAGGAAACACATGAAAATATCCATGTGCTCATCTTTGAGTAACAGGATGATCTAGATATGCACTTATTTTTCATGATTCTGTATTTTCCAAATTTTCTTTAATAAACATGTAGTGTTTTCATTAAAAACACTTATAAAATACATAAATACGAAACAAACTTTTAAAAAGAACAAAGAATTAGATTCTAGATTCTGCTTCCATGCTGATATTTGAATGTCCTAGTTTCAAAAAACTAAAGTGATATCTCTAAAAGGTAGTGTCATATTCATTTTAATAACTGAACTTGAATCATGAATTTCAGAATGCAACAGATCTTAATTTCATTTCATTCTATGAACAAAGATAAAACAACATACCTCTAGGGGAAAACTTTACTTAAACATGTTTCAACTATCAGTGATAATAGAAAAGGAAATATTTATGAGTCTGAGTAAAAGAAAGAGAATTCTTTCAAGTTCTTAACGAAAGACACTTTTGGAGGAGAATTAGCTAAAGGGAAAAAATCGCATAAAGAGTTGAAGGAAAAATAAATTATTTATCGGCTCTCTTGCAACGCCTTCTAAACTTTAGCTTTGCATCAAAAGATGCCTGACGTGAGCTAATTTCCATAGCACATTTCCATTTAGAATTACGATGTAGGTTGAAACTTGTTCTGTGTGCATGTTACACGTGCAAAAAGCTAGTCGGGTACAATGCTAACTTCATCATATAGTGAAAGTTTTCTTAACAGGGTAGATGCATTCCTGGAAAGTTGTATGCAAATCAAGTAATACTTGAAATGTACTTGGGAATTCATGGTGCAAGTAGAACCTTTAGGAAAACAAGAATCCTTGGATAATACAGAAAATAAAAGCACCCACTAAATCATCCATCTGGCAAGCTAAATGTTTTTCATATTTGCTTTCTTCCAAAGGTACATGGTTGGATAATAGGCAGAGAAACCCCTGACAGAATCTATTACTTATAATAAGGGTTAGAAGAATAAGGAACAGTGGACTAGTTAGAACAATCCAAGTAGAACTAAAGTAAAACATACACCCTGTCCCAACAGAGCTAAGCAATACTTAAATCTGTTTCCCATACTAAGAATTTTCAGCATATTTAACTAATTTAAAAATGAATTTTCCCCTTTATTTTAGTTGATGCCATATGCAAGCCAGTTGGCACTATTAGGAGCTATATGAGTTCCAGATAGCTTTAAAGGGGTAATTATTTTCAGACCATTCATGTATTTTTAAATATTTAATCTAGAACTCAGAATATAATTTGCTTGCATGTTTGACATTTCATCAGGGAAAATACAAATGCTTCAAAACAATGATAATATCAACTGTGATTACAGTAAATTAGAATCACATCTTCAGTCTCCTCCCCTGGGGTTATTTTGGGACCAAGACAGACACAGCTGAATAAATTAAATTGCAATAACTAATTTGCTTTGACATCAAGCAACAAAAACCAAAGGAGATTATCTGAACCACAAGCGCAGTCTCTTCAGTTCCAGGGAAGGACTGTCACCCTGAGGGGAAGCTGGGGGAATGCAAGAGCCCTGAAGGCATAATTCATGGATTGGAGAGACCACCCCTCAGTTTTGCAAATATACACCTGGAACACCCATTGGATCCTAAGGATGAGCATTGCCTTGGAGAAATAACATAAATGAGGAAAGAATGTTGATTCTGTTACTAATAACAACAGCTACCATTACTATACCCCCTCCACTGAGACTCCTCATGGGCTAGACCTTCTGTAGATTATACCCCAACTGTTACGGGCAAAACTGTTCCAAAGAAGATACCATTATCACCATTTTACTCCTAGGAAAACTAAACTAAGTTAAAGTGATTTGCCCAAAGTCACACAGGTACAAGTGGCAGAAGGGAGTTTTTTCTCAATCCATATCTGAGTCTTAGCCCCAGGATTTTTGCACAAGAATCCTTGGATAATACAGAAAATAAAAGCACCCACTAAATCATCCATCTGGCAAGCTAAATGTTTTTCATATTTGCTTTCTTCCAAAGGTACATGGTTGGATAATAGGCAGAGAAACCCCTGACAGAATCTATTACTTATAATAAGGGTTAGAAGAATAAGGAACAGTGGACTAGTTAGAACAATCCAAGTAGAACTAAAGTAAAACATACACCCTGTCCCAACAGAGCTAAGCAATACTTAAATCTGTTTCCCATACTAAGAATTTTCAGCATATTTAACTAATTTAAAAATGAATTTTCCCCTTTATTTTAGTTGATGCCATATGCAAGCCAGTTGGCACTATTAGGAGCTATATGAGTTCCAGATAGCTTTAAAGGGGTAATTATTTTCAGACCATTCATGTGTTTTTAAATATTTAATCTAGAACTCAGAATATAATTTGCTTGCATGTTTGACATTTCATCAGGGAAAATACAAATGCTTCAAAACAATGATAATATCAACTGTGATTACAGTAAATTAGAATCACATCTTCAGTCTCCTCCCCTGGGGTTATTTTGGGACCAAGACAGACACAGCTGAATAAATTAAATTGCAATAACTAATTTGCTTTGACATCAAGCAACAAAAACCAAAGGAGATTATCTGAACCACAAGCGCAGTCTCTTCAGTTCCAGGAAGGACTGTCACCCTGAGGGGAAGCTGGGGGAATGCAAGAGCCCTGAAGGCATAATTCATGGATTGGAGAGACCACCCCTCAGTTTTGCAAATATACACCTGGAACACCCATTGGATCCTAAGGATGAGCATTGCCTTGGAGAAATAACATAAATGAGGAAAGAATGTTGATTCTGTTACTAATAACAACAGCTACCATTACTATACCCCCTCCACTGAGACTCCTCATGGGCTAGACCTTCTGTAGATTATACCCCAACTGTTACGGGCAAAACTGTTCCAAAGAAGATACCATTATCACCATTTTACTCCTAGGAAAACTAAACTAAGTTAAAGTGATTTGCCCAAAGTCACACAGGTACAAGTGGCAGAAGGGAGTTTTTTCTCAATCCATATCTGAGTCTTAGCCCCAGGATTTTTCCCACATGCCAAGCTTCAGATGAAGAATTAAGAATTTATGCCAATTGTGGTAGCTAGCCTCCAAGATGGCCCCAGGGATCCCAGCTTCCTGGAATTTCCATCCTTGCATAATCTTCTTCCACAGTGCACCAAGGTGATCTCTGTGAACAGTGGCATACCTCCAAAGTGGTGGTTATAGGTTATAAGCTTTTGTAAGTTTTTTGCAGGTTATAAAAGGTTGTGGCTTGCCTCTTGAATTCTGTCTCTCTTTCTCTCTCTCTCCTTACTCTGTCTCTGTTTCACCTTTTGCTCTTAGAGAATCAAACTGTCATATGGTAAGCAATCCTTTGAAGAGAACTACTGCAGGAGAACTGAAGTCTCTGGGCAACAGAGACAGTGAGGAACCAAGGTGTGCCAACAATCACATAAGTGAGTTTGGAAGAAGATGCTCCAGCGTCAGTCAATCCTGAGGTGACTGCTAACCAGTTCAACAACTGAACTGAAAACTCATGAGGGACAGAATCAACCAGTTAAGCAGTTCCCAATTTCCTTAACTTCAGAAGCTGTGTGACATAATGTTTGTTGTCAAGCTGCTAAGTTTTCAGGCAATTTGTGACACACATTACCAAAGCACCATTATATGTGTACTTTCATAAAGATGATAAAATATGGAATTGCTTCCCTAGTACATGACATATGCCAAACCCTGTGCTATATAACATGGGAGAAATTTAAAAACATAAGAATAACATGACCTTCAACCCTCACACAAATTTGAGCTGGAAGGAAAGAGAAAATCATATAGGCAGATAGAACACAAATTTTTAAAAAATCTGTCAGTGGTATTTCTCTTGGGCTTTTATGTACACAGTTATCGTCTTCCCCTGTTAGCCAAAATTATCTAACCAGATGCTTTGGGGATATTAGGATTATTACAGAAGAGCTACAAAGAAAAAGAAAGGGTTATAATTAAGGCTTCTTAAATTCAAAATAGCATTTTCTTGTGAGATAACTGGTTATAAGCCAGACATTTTTGAGAACGAAACAATTTTCTTAATTCTGTTAGCTTCCATTTAACATATCAAGAGCTAGTCCTGGCATATTAAATCAGACTTTACTCCATAATGTAGAGAATATTCTAACTTCCTACCTAGGGCCGCTACCTCAAAGCAGAAGGAAGATATGATGTAGGAGGAGTAAAGGCAAAGTCAACGTGTAGTGGACACTGTGGTCCCCCAGATACCCCCCTCAAGACTGAAAGAGCCACCCTCCCAAACACTGGGAGTGCTTCTGCAGACAGCCCTCAGCTACAGCGTCACCTGGCCCAGGCTACACGCTCTGCAGGGTAGTTCCCATCCAATACCTGGCAGCTGCATGCTCAGTCATGTTCAGTTCTTTGCACCCCCATGGACCATAGCTCTCTAGGCTCCTCTGTTCATGAGATTCTTCAGGCAAGAATACTGGAGTGGGTTGCCATTTTCTCCCCCAGGGAATCTTCCTGACCCAGGGATCGAACCTGCAGCTCCGCAGCTCCTGCATTCAAATGTGAATTCTTTATTATTGAGTCACTTGGGAAGTCTCTGGTAGCTGCAAGGTAATGTAAAGGCATGGCCATCTTGCTCCATCTCAGGACAACTCTAACGGGCCATCCCTAGCTTCCACATGCTGGCTGGGGCCACTGGGCCTGCAGCTTTTCCCTCTTCCTAGTCAGGTTTCCTTCCTTTGCCTCCCATGAGAAGTCATCCCATGAGTACTCCCTGATAAACCTTCTGGAAACTGAACTGACCCTCAGCATCTGCTTTCCAGAGAACCCAAGCTGTGGCAGGGTCCCTTTGGGTCCAGTAGCACATAAGTAGAAGGAGAGGGGTAGGTCAGCAGGATCAGACATGTGTCCTAAACCACGACGTCCCAGAGAGGGAGGAGCTGCTGACACATTATTGGCAGATGGTCTCCTACCCAGCTGCATTCCTATATACTGGGACCTAAGAGATCACAGAGAAGGCTGGCATTGCACCAAAGCAGGAGCCACAACACAGTGAGGAGGATGGAGTAGGAGAGCTGGGCAAGGAGAAGATTAAATTTGTTCTTGAAAACATTTTTGAGAACGAAACAATTTTCTTAATTCTGTTAGCTTCCATTTAACATATCAAGAGCTAGTCCTGGCATATTAAATCAGACTTTACTCCATAATGTAGAGAATATTCTAACTTCCTACCTAGGGCCGCTACCTCAAAGCAGAAGGAAGATATGATGTAGGAGGAGTAAAGGCAAAGTCAACGTGTAGTGGACACTGTGGTCCCCCAGATACCCCCCTCAAGACTGAAAGAGCCACCCTCCCAAACACTGGGAGTGCTTCTGCAGACAGCCCTCAGCTACAGCGTCACCTGGCCCAGGCTACACGCTCTGCAGGGTAGTTCCCATCCAATACCTGGCAGCTGCATGCTCAGTCATGTTCAGTTCTTTGCACCCCCATGGACCATAGCTCTCTAGGCTCCTCTGTTCATGAGATTCTTCAGGCAAGAATACTGGAGTGGGTTGCCATTTTCTCCCCCAGGGAATCTTCCTGACCCAGGGATCGAACCTGCAGCTCCGCAGCTCCTGCATTCAAATGTGAATTCTTTATTATTGAGTCACTTGGGAAGTCTCTGGTAGCTGCAAGGTAATGTAAAGGCATGGCCATCTTGCTCCATCTCAGGACAACTCTAACGGGCCATCCCTAGCTTCCACATGCTGGCTGGGGCCACTGGGCCTGCAGCTTTTCCCTCTTCCTAGTCAGGTTTCCTTCCTTTGCCTCCCATGAGAAGTCATCCCATGAGTACTCCCTGATAAACCTTCTGGAAACTGAACTGACCCTCAGCATCTGTTTTCCAGAGAACCCAAGCTGTGGCAGGGTCCCTTTGGGTCCAGTAGCACATAAGTAGAAGGAGAGGGGTAGGTCAGCAGGATCAGACATGTGTCCTAAACCACGACGTCCCAGAGAGGGAGGAGCTGCTGACACATTATTGGCAGATGGTCTCCTACCCAGCTGCATTCCTATATACTGGGACCTAAGAGATCACAGAGAAGGCTGGCATTGCACCAAAGCAGGAGCCACAACACAGTGAGGAGGATGGAGTAGGAGAGCTGGGCAAGGAGAAGATTAAATTTGTTCTTCTGACTCTTTCTGGTTTCCAGTCCTCAGAAAATGTTAAGCTGGGGGCCAATCGACCAGCCATGGGCCTCTCCAAGCAAGCCATGTGGGAAGAGACTGCTCAGTCTAGGGCCAGTCAATGGATACGGTAGAGTTTCAGGAGGTCTTCAGTCCTTAAACAAGATTCAAGTGGAGCTAGAAAAGATCAGATGTAGTTCAGCAGCAGTCATCAGCAGTGGGCTGGAGCAGAATGGCCAGGCATGAGACTAGACAGGCAAACCCAAAGGGCTAGGTCAAGGCTGGAGCACCCTCTTCCACCCCAGGGCTCTAAGGTCACATAAACCACACCTCCTTCCCCTCCTCCTCTTTGCTACAACATTAGAAAAGAGGAGAAAAGGGAGCATGGAGCACTAAAGTCTGATGTATTGATATTTAGCTGAGTCACCCAAGCAAAGACTCCTGTCAGCCCCATTAAAAGTGAAAAAGACACCCATGGTGGTTGGAAAAATCTCATGAAATGCTGTAAATAAAAATGAAAATGTACATTTGTAAAATGTATTAGGCTATTAGGATACCTAACCTCTTCTCTTTGACATTTCTATTTTTGTAAAGTCTTTGTTTTCAAGCAGATGAAATACTTCTTTAGGGTTGAAAACATTTTTTAAGATTTTTGGAAACATTAAATTAGATGAAAGCTTGCTTCTATAAGCATTTCTAGTGCATTATACAAGCTGAGACCCAGCAGACCTGCCACGATGCCCTTACCAAGTGCAAGCTGGGTGCAGGGGAGGATGGTCAGATTAGAAGCAAGTTGAAGACTTAAGGAAAACAAAGCAGGGTTTCTAGACATCAAGGGTGAGAGGAAGGCCAAGTCAACTGTCCTTGTGACTAAGAGTCTCTGAAAGTGATTAAGTGAAAACTAGAGTAATCACAGGCCCAAGCTTTCTTGGGAGAGTTCTGATTTATACAGAGGATCTACATGGTCTTCTCCAAACAACAGTGAGCTCAGCAGACTATTAAACTGTTTTGATTTGGGAGTCTGAGAGGTGGAGATAGTCCTCAGAAACATGTTAACCCCGGGGGGGGGGCCAAAAATTTTCTTCTGACTCTTTCTGGTTTCCAGTCCTCAGAAAATGTTAAGCTGGGGCCAATCGACCAGCCATGGGCCTCCAAGCAAGCCATGTGGGAAGAGACTGCTCAGTCTAGGGCCAGTCAATGGATACGGTAGAGTTTCAGGAGGTCTTCAGTCCTTAAACAAGATTCAAGTGGAGCTAGAAAAGATCAGATGTAGTTCAGCAGCAGTCATCAGCAGTGGGCTGGAGCAGAATGGCCAGGCATGAGACTAGACAGGCAAACCCAAAGGGCTAGGTCAAGGCTGGAGCACCCTCTTCCACCCCAGGGCTCTAAGGTCACATAAACCACACCTCCTTCCCCTCCTCCTCTTTGCTACAACATTAGAAAAGAGGAGAAAAGGGAGCATGGAGCACTAAAGTCTGATGTATTGATATTTAGCTGAGTCACCCAAGCAAAGACTCCTGTCAGCCCCATTAAAAGTGAAAAAGACACCCATGGTGGTTGGAAAAATCTCATGAAATGCTGTAAATAAAAATGAAAATGTACATTTGTAAAATGTATTAGGCTATTAGGATACCTAACCTCTTCTCTTTGACATTTCTATTTTTGTAAAGTCTTTGTTTTCAAGCAGATGAAATACTTCTTTAGGGTTGAAAACATTTTTTAAGATTTTTGGAAACATTAAATTAGATGAAAGCTTGCTTCTATAAGCATTTCTAGTGCATTATACAAGCTGAGACCCAGCAGACCTGCCACGATGCCCTTACCAAGTGCAAGCTGGGTGCAGGGGAGGATGGTCAGATTAGAAGCAAGTTGAAGACTTAAGGAAAACAAAGCAGGGTTTCTAGACATCAAGGGTGAGAGGAAGGCCAAGTCAACTGTCCTTGTGACTAAGAGTCTCTGAAAGTGATTAAGTGAAAACTAGAGTAATCACAGGCCCAAGCTTTCTTGGGAGAGTTCTGATTTATACAGAGGATCTACATGGTCTTCTCCAAACAACAGTGAGCTCAGCAGACTATTAAACTGTTTTGATTTGGGGTCAGTACTGAGAGGTGGAGATAGAACTCAAAAACACGGCTTCCTCTATTCTTGCTATTTCCTGAAAAGTAAAGAGCATCCCCTGTGGCTCCCTCTAGTAGAGTAAGTCTCTGACGCATAAAGCTTCAAGCTGTGAACTTTCAAAGATGTGAATGTATGTTCTCGTGTTCAAGCACATACCTCAGTGCACAATTCTGGCAATCAGTGTCACGTGGGCGCATCCTCTACAAGTGTTTGTGCTTTTGTGTACCATACAGTGCTAGCTAGAATTAAGTAGTACTCTACCGTCTCCCACCTCCTCTCCCTCCTCCAGTCAGTAACTCTTCTTGTCTGTTCCCCTGCATGCCAGCTATTTGTACTGCACCACAATACTTGTCAAGGTACTGTACTGTAAGATTTTTAAAGTTTTATTTTGTGTGTTTGACTTTTTTATGCATTATTTGTGTGCAAAGTCTTATAAACTTATTATAAGACAGTACTATATAGTTGATTTTGTTGGATGGGTACTTGAGCTATCTTTGTTGGACTCACCAACAGATCAGACTTACAAATGGGCTCTTGAAACAGAACTCATTCATACGAGAGGACTTGCTGTAGAGTCACTTATCAGATTAATAAACTAATCATTCTCCTCTAATCAGTCTTCTCTGCCACAAGTTGCCCCAGAAAACTGTTCTTTTCCTTTCCTCCAGGCAGCATAGAGAGGCTGCCACATTCTGGGAGTCACGCTATGACCTACTTGACTCTCACATTAAACTTTGTCTTACAAACAAGCCCTTATCAGTAATGAGGAGACTTCAGCCCCATCTCTGTGTGTGTTAGTGGATCAGTTTTGTCTGATTCTGTGTGATCTCATTGACTGTAGCCCACCAGGTTCCTCTGTCCATGGGATTTCCCAGGCAAGAATCCTGGAGTGGGTTGCCATTTCCATCTTCAGAGTATCTTCCCAGCCCAGGGATCAAACCTGTGTACCCTACATTGCAGGCAGATTCTTTACCAGCTGAGCCTCCAGAAAAGCCAAAAACATGATTACCTTAACTTTTTATCCCATCTGCTATGTCCTATTTTTATTCTTCCAGTTGTTCACAGTTCAGGCAGGGAAGAAGGTCAGAGATCCAAGTAGGTGCTTCAGATTGAAAGAGATGTTATCTTAACTTTTTCCTAGAATTTTACTTCTCAACTAGGAAACACAATCAAAGATGGAAGTTATCCATCCAGATAGTATTTCTCCAAGGGATGTTGTCTACATCTGAATCACAGGGAATGTGAGAGTGTGGAAAACTATTTAAAATGTAGATTGGTGTTCAACTGGAATCATTTGGGTTGGGGAGGAGGGTAGAAGGGACAGGTGGGGCCCAAGGGTTTTCATTTCGCAATAAGCTTCCTTTGGTGAGTTTCAAGTACAGTTTAGTCAGCATCACCCACAACATTTATTACTAGGACTCCCCTGGCAGTCCAGTAGTTAAGAACTCTCGGTCAATGCAAAGGACACAGTTTTGATCACTAGTCTAGGAAGATTCCATATGCCTCGGGGCAACTAAGCCTGAGCACCACAACTACGGAGCTTGCACGCTAGCCTCTGCTCCAAAACAAGAGACGTCACCTCCATGAGAAGCTTGAGCACTGCAACTAGAGAGTAGCCCTGCTTGTCACAAGTAGAGAAAGCCTGTGCACAGACACATGAAGACCCAGCTCAGCCAAAAAATAAATAAGGTTTTTTTAAAAAAAGAGCCATTACTAGTCCTAAGAAAATCCTATGTAACCTATATGGTTATGGTGACCAAAGCCAAGGAAGGGAGAGGCTAGAGAAAGTATGACTCAGGAGAGAAAACTTAAAATGTTAAGAACTGGCAAATGCTAGCAAAGAATAACAGAGAAGAAATATTCATGAGGCTATTAAAGAAACAGATAAATAGCTTTCTCCTATTAGGGATGGTACTTCAAAGCTGAGTGGCATCAAAGAAGAGGGATGAATAGGACAAATGAAAGCTGTGGGCTTCAATTATTTATCGGCATGGTAAAAAATGAAATTTGGGAGATTCAGGGCCTTCCCCATACTCTAAATAAACTGCTCTTGCCTGGCCACATTAATAGCTGAGCCTCCAGAAAAGCCAAAAACATGATTACCTTAACTTTTTTCCCATCTGCTATGTCCTATTTTTATTCTTCCAGTTGTTCACAGTTCAGGCAGGGAAGAAGGTCAGAGATCCAAGTAGGTGCTTCAGATTGAAAGAGATGTTATCTTAACTTTTTCCTAGAATTTTACTTCTCAACTAGGAAACACAATCAAAGATGGAAGTTATCCATCCAGATAGTATTTCTCCAAGGGATGTTGTCTACATCTGAATCACAGGGAATGTGAGAGTGTGGAAAACTATTTAAAATGTAGATTGGTGTTCAACTGGAATCATTTGGGTTGGGGAGGAGGGTAGAAGGGACAGGTGGGGCCCAAGGGTTTTCATTTCGCAATAAGCTTCCTTTGGTGAGTTTCAAGTACAGTTTAGTCAGCATCACCCACAACATTTATTACTAGGACTCCCCTGGCAGTCCAGTAGTTAAGAACTCTCGGTCAATGCAAAGGACACAGTTTTGATCACTAGTCTAGGAAGATTCCATATGCCTCGAGGCAACTAAGCCTGAGCACCACAACTACGGAGCTTGCACGCTAGCCTCTGCTCCAAAACAAGAGACGTCACCTCCATGAGAAGCTTGAGCACTGCAACTAGAGAGTAGCCCTGCTTGTCACAAGTAGAGAAAGCCTGTGCACAGACACATGAAGACCCAGCTCAGCCAAAAAATAAATAAGGTTTTTTTAAAAAAAGAGCCATTACTAGTCCTAAGAAAATCCTATATAACCTATATGGTTATGGTGACCAAAGCCAAGGAAGGGAGAGGCTAGAGAAAGTATGACTCAGGAGAGAAAACTTAAAATGTTAAGAACTGGCAAATGCTAGCAAAGAATAACAGAGAAGAAATATTCATGAGGCTATTAAAGAAACAGATAAATAGCTTTCTCCTATTAGGGATGGTACTTCAAAGCTGAGTGGCATCAAAGAAGAGGGATGAATAGGACAAATGAAAGCTGTGGGCTTCAATTATTTATCGGCATGGTAAAAAATGAAATTTGGGAGATTCAGGGCCTTCCCCATACTCTAAATAAACTGCTCTTGCCTGGCCACATTAATTAGTACGTTAAAAGACTGGCTGCTAATTAGTTGCCTTTACAGTGCTCTACCTAACCACCATCCGATCTCCTCCTTTATGAGGAGTCATGATCTCCCACTTGCTAGTTGACTGTTAACAGCGGGAAGTCATTGCTTCAGAAATTATTCCTTGGAAACTGCTTAAGGTCTAATGTTAAAAAGTGCTTGTGGGGGTTTCCCTGGTGGTCTAGAGGGTAGAGTCCACCGTGCAGTGCAAGGGGCACCAGGTCAATACCTGGCCCAGGAAGATCTCACACACCACAGAGCGGCTAGACCAGTGTGTCCGATTAGGAGCCAGTGCTCTGGAGCACATGTGCCCAGAGCCAGTGCTCTGCAATGAGAGAGGCCACTGCGATAGGAGGTCCACACAGGCCAAAGAATGAAGATGGATGAACATAAATAAATACTAATTTTTTAAAAACTTTAAATACTTTTTATCACTTTCCAAATTGTCAGAGGTTTTCCTACCTAGTAATGATACTCTATCTAACCTGGGCACAAAGACATTCTTGGACTCTGCTCATGGGAACATTAATTAGTATGAGCTTTATGAAAGAATGAGTGTTACAGAGTTTTAAATCTAGAAACAATGCTGCAGGGCCTCAGGATCTGCATGACTCCAGGGGTCGCTATTGGCAACATGGAGTTGACATCTAAGTGGAGTTAACACGACTATAAGCAGTGACCCTACTGCATACCCTTTGACTCAGGTATTCCAGTTGTAAGAACTTTCCCTTAGCAACTGCTTAAGGATGTGAACAAAGCCCAAAGTCCTCATCACAGTATAGTCTATGATAATGCAAAATGGGGGAAAACATAGCATCAATAATGCATGGGGCTTCCTTAGTGCTTCAGTGGTTAAGAATCACCCTGCAATGCAGGGGTGCAAGTTCAATCCCTGGTCAGAGAACTAAGATTCCATATGTTGGAGAGCAACCAAATCCATGCACCACAAGTAGTGATAGCACGCACCACAACTAAAGAACCCACGAGCCGCAGTGAAGATCCCTCATGCCACAGTGAAGACCTAACGTTGTAAATAATAAACAAGTAAATATTTTTAAAAGAATCAATAATGCATGAAGTAAATTGGCACATCTATCCTCTGAAACCACTAACAATCAAGGAATAGCTATATACTCAGTGGCTTCGATTGGCATAGCACTAAAGCATCATGTAACTAAAACAGTATGTAAGAGATGAAACATTTTTCTTTGGTAACTGCAATCAATATGATTTGCATCATCATACTAGAGTGGTAATGTGCATAGCTCTGCGACTAGATTGCCTAGTTTAAAATCAGTCTTCAACACTTATTAACCAAGGAGTCTTGGCAGTCCTTTGTTAGCAGGAATCTGAAATGTGGTTACTGCTTATACTCATGAGTATCCAAAGAGAGTAGGGGGAGGGAAGGAAAGATTCCACCTTGCTACCTCCACAGGAGCTCATCAACTCCACACAGGCCAAAGATGGATGAACATAAATAAATACTAATTTTTTAAAAACTTTAAATACTTTTTATCACTTTCCAAATTGTCAGAGGTTTTCCTACCTAGTAATGATACTCTATCTAACCTGGGCACAAAGACATTCTTGGACTCTGCTCATGGGAACATTAATTAGTATGAGCTTTATGAAAGAATGAGTGTTACAGAGTTTTAAATCTAGAAACAATGCTGCAGGGCCTCAGGATCTGCATGACTCCAGGGGTCGCTATTGGCAACATGGAGTTGACATCTAAGTGGAGTTAACACGACTATAAGCAGTGACCCTACTGCATACCCTTTGACTCAGGTATTCCAGTTGTAAGAACTTTCCCTTAGCAACTGCTTAAGGATGTGAACAAAGCCCAAAGTCCTCATCACAGTATAGTCTATGATAATGCAAAATGGGGGAAAACATAGCATCAATAATGCATGGGGCTTCCTTAGTGCTTCAGTGGTTAAGAATCACCCTGCAATGCAGGGGTGCAAGTTCAATCCCTGGTCAGAGAACTAAGATTCCATATGTTGGAGAGCAACCAAATCCATGCACCACAAGTAGTGATAGCACGCACCACAACTAAAGAACCCACGAGCCGCAGTGAAGATCCCTCATGCCACAGTGAAGACCTAACGTTGTAAATAATAAACAAGTAAATATTTTTAAAAGAATCAATAATGCATGAAGTAAATTGGCACATCTATCCTCTGAAACCACTAACAATCAAGGAATAGCTATATACTCAGTGGCTTCGATTGGCATAGCACTAAAGCATCATGTAACTAAAACAGTATGTAAGAGATGAAATATTTTTCTTTGGTAACTGCAATCAATATGATTTGCATCATCATACTAGAGTGGTAATGTGCATAGCTCTGCGACTAGATTGCCTAGTTTAAAATCAGTCTTCAACACTTATTAACCAAGGAGTCTTGGCAGTCCTTTGTTAGCAGGAATCTGAAATGTGGTTACTGCTTATACTCATGAGTATCCAAAGAGAGTAGGGGGAGGTAAGGAAAGATTCCACCTTGCTACCTCCACAGGAGCTCATGCAGCAGAATTTCTTCCAAATTTTGTCCTGCCATCTGAGAGGTGGCCCATGCAGGATTGCTTTTAGCAGTCTCCCCAGCTGCTGAGCTTCTGCCTACCTGTCAGCCCCTTCCACATGAAAATGCCCAATGCACATTTTTGAAGTTTCCTTACTTAAAAGTAATTTGGCTTCTTTGAAGCTTAGGGTTTATTTATTTACGTGCAGAGCAAACCACCTAATCACAGATGCAAAAGTATCCCAGCAACTATCCTCATCAGTTGGTTTCCTCAGCACAGAACTACTTTCCTGCAACATCTAACGACAATTTGATAACATATATCTTAAGATCAGTAAGTTGTTCTTAAAATGCCGACAAGGCTAAAGATGCTAACTTCTTCACTCTTGAGAGTTTATCCCAGGCTTTGGTCTTTATAATCAAAGTCATGGTTTTTCTAGTAGTCATGTATAGATGTGTGAGTTGGACCATGAAGAAGGCTGAGCACCAACTGATGCTTTCAAACTGTGGTGCTGTTACCGAGTCCAAGCTTGGTCTGCTCACTGCATGACAGGCCAATGAATCTGAGAGAGGAGGCGTTGAAGCAAGGAAAATGACTTTATTCAGAAAGCAGCTGACTGAGAAGATGGCAGGTTAGCACCTCAGAAATAACCATCTTATCAGGGTCTGGATGCCAAGTTCTTTCATAGATCTTTTACAGACAGTGTAAATGGAAAGTGAAAGGGCCTTCAGTCTTGCAAAACATCTCCAAGGGAATGTCAGCCTTTGGAAGGGGTGTCCTAATCTCTTCTACTCACAGGTGGGCAGGGACAGATTATCTCTCTATTACCTGAACAAAGGCTCATTAGTTTACAATTGAGCAGAGGGGTAGGGTTCTTTGACAAGCCATTAAGTATGATTATAATAATAAAAGCAACAAGAGGCAAGTCAAAGACATATCTTGCACCACGGAGCCAGAATTTGTCTTCTCCCTGCAACAGTGCTAGAGAAGACTCCTGAGAGTCCCTTGGATTACAAGGAGATCAAATCAGTCAATCCTAAAGGAAATCAATCCTGAGTATTCATTGGAAGGACTGATGCTGAAGCTGAAGCTCCAATACTTTGGCCACCTGGTGCAAAGAGATGATTCACTGGAAAAGACCCTGATCCTGAGTAAAATAGAAGAAAAAAGAAGGGGATGACAAAGGATGAGATGGTTGGATGGCATCACTGGGTCAATGGACATAAGTCGGAGCAGGCTCTGGGAAATGATGGTTAAGGATAGGGAAACCTGGCGTGCTGCAGTCCATGGGGTCGCAAAGAGTTGAACACAACTGAGACTGAACTGAAGTCAATTTAGTCATATCCAACTCTTTGCAACACTATAGACTATAGCCCTCCAGGTTCCTCTGTCCAAGGGATTCTTCAGGCAAGAATACTGGAGTGGGCTGCCATTTCCTCCTCCAGGGGATCTTCCTGACCCAAGGATCAAACTAGCATCTCTTATGTCTCCTGCACTGGAAGGCAGGTTCTTTGCCACTGAACCAGCTGGGAAATTCACTTAACCTATTACATATGTAATGATTTATCTGTTATTGCCTCTCTCACTTATAAAAAGACATAACAAGCCCCAAATCGAGTCATTTGCCACCATGCGAGTAAACCAAGATACATGTGTAGGCTCAATCTCTCTCAGGAATGTGACCTTTGAAGCAGACCACTTAAAATGTCCTCACCAGCCCTAGTTAGGTCATCTGCATAATAAAACCCTCCTTGCTGCCTTTTCTCTGAAACAGGGTGTCCTCCAGGCTGGAAACAATCCCTTCTTTCCTTTTGCTTGGAACTTCCTTGCCCCACCCTTCTGCCTATGAAAACCTTCCATTCTGTGCAGCCCCTTGGCTTGCCCTTCCGTTTACTATGTATTTGGTTGAACTTTTATTTCTGAACAGCTTCCCGTGGGCTTACAGGGGCTTCCTAGGTGTCACTAGTGGTAAACAGCCCTCCTGCCAATGTAGGAGATGTACTAGATACAAGTTCAATCCCTGGGTCAGGAAAATCCCCTGGAGGAGGGCATGGCAACCCACTCAAGTACTCTTGCTTGGAGAATCCCATGGACAGAGGAGCCTGGCAGGCTACTGGCCATAGAGTTGCAAAGAGTCAGATATGACTGAAGTGACTTAGAACAGTGGTCTTATTGATTCTGTCCTGGTCACCTTCAAATCTTCATCACCCAGTGACTGGCATTAGTATGAGTATGAACTCAATAAAGTCTGGATCTAGGAGGGAGAAAGCCTTTGAATGCAAAACCACTACCTTAGATTCAACATTATCTAGAAGTCTCTCGTGGTTCAGATGGTTAAAAAATCTGCCAGCAATACAGGAGACCCAGGTTTGATCCCTGGGTCGGGAAGATCCCCTGGAGAAAGGAATGGCTACCCACTCCAGTATTATTGCCTGGAGAATTCCATGGACAGAGGAGTCTGGTAGGCTACAGTCCATAGGGTTACAGAGAGTCAGACATGACTGAGTAACTAGCACTCACAAGAATCTAGAAGAGATGCCTACAGAAATGTGGCAATATTCATCTGGCTGTTTCTTCCACCTCCTTGCATGGCATGATTCTTTTACAGACATCTTCATTGTTTCACAAATTCTGTTTCACTTAGACCCCAAGCAGGCTTGTGAGAACTGAACATATCCTTAAAAGCTACTCTGCCAGTTGCCCCAAATGCAATGTCTCAAAGAGTACTTCTGGCCACTTGTCTTGTTTTCCCTTTTCTACGATTAGTTATGGTCAAGATGAAAGCAATCTGGTAATAAATCTTTTCAAGAGTACTTTAATTGAGATGTTCATGTTTAAAATTTTTAGTCTCAAAACAAAATGCTCAAGGAAAGTCATGTTAGATAAGCTGAAATAAGATCCGGGGCTTTGTTTTTAATAAACAACAGGGCTAGCAGCCAAGCAGTGGGGAAATGAAGACATTTTTTAACAAAAGAGACAGTGTAGTGAGGAGGTTAAGAGCACATTTGAGGAGCTTAAGAGGTTAAGCAGTTTGGGATCTGGCAGAACTTGAATCCTGGTCCCAGTTTTTCAAAATCTGTGACCTAGTGAACATTGCTTAAGCTCAGTTTTGTCACTTGTAAAACAGGAATCGAAATGATCTATATCACAGGATTGTTTTAAGGAATACATGAGTTCGTGAATAAGAAATGTTTGGTATAGTGCCTGTCAATATGAATGTGAGCACTGAATCACTATGGTTAAAACAAGACCAACTAAAATCCTAAAACAATGTTATCTAATACATTACATTGCCTGGTGCTTGAGACAAGAGAACTGGTTTGCAACCGGTGAATGAATAAGAAGGTGAGACAGAAAGAGGGCAGGACACAATCATTAAAAGGATGACATAGTGGAAGAACATGACACACACTGATTAGAATCAACTAGGTCCGGGCTTCCCTGGTGGTCCAGTGTGTAAGGACATCGCCTTGCAGTGCAAAGGGCGCCGGTTTGATCCCTGGTCTGGGAAGATCCCACGTGCTGTGGAGCGGCTGGACCGATGTGTCCAATTACCGAGTTGGAGCTCTGGAGCGCAAGCGCCCAGAGCCAGTGCTCTGCGGCAACAGAGGCCACCACAATGGGAAGCCCACATGGGCCGAAGAACAAAGATGGATGAAAAATAAATGAGTGAAGGACCAATAGAAGTGGCCCACCCACCCCCCCTCCCCAACCCACCCCCGCCCCAAAGAAACCATTAAAAATAAAAAATGAATCAACTAGGTCCAAGGTGTCAGACAAATTGATTTCCACTAGACCCTGAGCCTCAGTATACACTCAGTATATTGTAACACATCAGCATGCTAAATGACACACAAATGCCTTGACCATAAAGGTTAAAAAGAGGGGTGTGACCCAATTCCTGGAAATCCTCATCCCTTCCCAAAATAGTTGAAATACTCCTCCCACTCATGAGCTTATGAAATGATCCACACCAATAAAAACTGACAACCCCATACCTTGGTGCCTCTTGCCTTCCGAGATGGCCCACACTATGTCTATGGAGCTAAGCAAAAGGCTGGGAAATGAAGACATTTTTTAACAAAAGAGACAGTGTAGTGAGGAGGTTAAGAGCACATTTGAGGAGCTTAAGAGGTTAAGCAGTTTGGGATCTGGCAGAACTTGAATCCTGGTCCCAGTTTTTCAAAATCTGTGACCTAGTGAACATTGCTTAAGCTCAGTTTTGTCACTTGTAAAACAGGAATCGAAATGATCTATATCACAGGATTGTTTTAAGGAATACATGAGTTCGTGAATAAGAAATGTTTGGTATAGTGCCTGTCAATATGAATGTGAGCACTGAATCACTATGGTTAAAACAAGACCAACTAAAATCCTAAAACAATGTTATCTAATACATTACATTGCCTGGTGCTTGAGACAAGAGAACTGGTTTGCAACCGGTGAATGAATAAGAAGGTGAGACAGAAAGAGGGCAGGACACAATCATTAAAAGGATGACATAGTGGAAGAACATGACACACACTGATTAGAATCAACTAGGTCCGGGCTTCCCTGGTGGTCCAGTGTGTAAGGACATCGCCTTGCAGTGCAAAGGGCGCCGGTTTGATCCCTGGTCTGGGAAGATCCCACGTGCTGTGGAGCGGCTGGACCGATGTGTCCAATTACCGAGTTGGAGCTCGGGAGCGCAAGCGCCCAGAGCCAGTGCTCTCGGCAACAGAGGCCACACCAATGGGAAGCCCACATGGGCCGAAGAACAAAGATGGATGAAAAATAAATGAGTGAAGGACCAATAGAAGTGGCCCACCCACCCCCTCCCTCCCCAACCCACCCCCCGCCCCAAAGAAACCATTAAAAATAAAAAATGAATCAACTAGGTCCAAGGTGTCAGACAAATTGAT
Organism: Tragulus kanchil; assembly: GCA_022376925.1. Taxonomy (NCBI): domain Eukaryota; kingdom Metazoa; phylum Chordata; class Mammalia; order Artiodactyla; family Tragulidae; genus Tragulus; species Tragulus kanchil. The sequence continues at coordinate 128,474,072 of JAIOJX010000005.1, read as the reverse complement.
TTCCACTAGACCCTGAGCCTCAGTATACACTCAGTATATTGTAACACATCAGCATGCTAAATGACACACAAATGCCTTGACCATAAAGGTTAAAAAGAGGGGTGTGACCCAATTCCTGGAAATCCTCATCCCTTCCCAAAATAGTTGAAATACTCCTCCCACTCATGAGCTTATGAAATGATCCACACCAATAAAAACTGACAACCCCATACCTTGGTGCCTCTCTTGCCTTCCGAGATGGCCCACACTATGTCTATGGAGCATGTTTTCTTCCTGAACAAGGCTTCATTCACTTCACTGTGGAGTTCTTGAATTCTTTCCTGCATAAAGTCAAGGACCCACACTTGATGGCCATCCCAGGGACACACACGTGACCTGGGATGTGACCATCCTCTTGTATCCCACTCTCTTTCATAGAACAAAGACAGTAAAGGGAGATGCTGCTAGGATCATCAGATATGGGAAGAACATTTGAGTATGGATGAAACCACTAGGAAAGAAGCAGCTCCTCAGTTAGCAGAGCCCTGAATTGCTACCATAAAAGGAAGTGGCAGAACTCAGGAAAATTAAGGTTTAGGGGAAGGCTCTTTGAACAGAGGAGAAAACAGAGTTCCCCAAAATCTAAGACCTGCCAAAGACACACCATTCCCAACCTCTCCGGGAACCATGACCATCCTCCGTCCGCCTATCATCCAAAACATTTTGAAAAGAAGACAAACACAGCCAAAGTTGAAATCAGGAAATCATAGCCCCCTGAAAATACAGGCCAAACCCTAACTTCAAAGAGAGTTCAATATCTGGATTAATTGGAAATGTTAGGTCAATGACTTACTCTACAGAACCTGGCCCCAGATGAGAGGAAACAAAGTGTCCTCTCATTCTTGAAACCCAAATAAACCTCTTCATATTTCAAAATAAAACCTTATCTAAGTGGATGGTCAAAGAAGCTGGCAATAGGCTGGAGGTCTTCTCTCTCCTACCAGTAGTTCTGTGTTCTCCAGTGAGGCTATTTCTACCCAAAGTGCAAGGAGGAAAAGCTCCTTTTTTTTTTTTCTTCCACATTTGAGGGTAAAGCAAAGCTGAAGTGCTTGATCCTACCTTCCCTTTTAAGCTGTTGATTCACTCTAAGGGAGAGCTCAGATACCCTGCAGCAAACAGGAAATGAGTAAATATTGTCAGCGTTTTAAATTGTGATCTACACACTGCTGTAGGGGGGACATCGCAAGGGATTCCACTGAAAGCAAAAACCATAGCAAAGTACTCTAAACTTGGAGTCAGAAAACATTCTTTATTCTCTAGCCACACACTCATAATGGAGCCTTAGGAAGTCCACAGCTCTGAATCTTCTACGGAAGTCTAATTCATGTTTTATACTTTGCAATAAAGATTCTTTAGTAAGTGACTGCTCTATGTGGATGAAAAATTAATCAGTCTCGAGGTCCCCATTCACCAGCTACATGACCTGCAGCATCCTCTCATTCTGGACTTTCTATCCTCATCTGTAAACTGAGGTCATGACTCCACACCCACATGTTTTCATAACCATTAAATAAAATGAAGTACTAGTTCAGGATCTGATTTTAATAAGTCCTCAGTAAATATTCATCCCTTCCCTTCTTCCTTAAATTAAGAAATCAGAATACTCTGATGAAGGAAGGGTGGGGATGTGCTATTTTGTTTTATTCTTATTCTTCTTGTTGAAGTATAACTGATTTACAGTATATTAGTTTCAGGTGTGCAGCAGAGTGATTCAATATTTTTTTAGATTATACCCCAATTAAAGTTATTACAAAATAAATATTGAAATAAAAATTAAAATGTTTGTTGTAAAAAAAAAAGTTATTACAAGATAATGGCTATATTTCCCTGTGCTGTGTATTATATCCTCATTATTTGAATCTCTTATATGTTATTTTAAAAGTCAGTGGCAAAATACTTTTTAGGGAGGAGACTATTATTTAGAAAAAACATATTGAAGAGCTATTCTGAATGTGAAAAGATGGATTCTAGCCATGATGTGGAGATAAAAAGCAGATAGATCAGAGGGCTAAAAAAAACCTCATTTAACATTCTAGGAGAGAGGTGATAGCATCCAGGTAGAAATTAACAGACCTGAATTAGTTCTTAAAAAAAAGCCTGAGAAAAGAGACAATGAGACCTCCCTGGTGATGGGAAGGCCAGGAGGGAGATTTATAGACCAGAAACGTCTTATAAATGATTCAAGTTATCTCTCTCTGTGCCGTGTTGTGATTCCTCCTTGGTGAAAGTCTATTACATCAGCTGTCTTGACCTAGCGAGGCTTTAAAGAAAAAATTTTAAAGGGTTTTTGGCACATTTCATTCAGCAAACATGGGGCAAAATACAAGAATAGCGAAAGGAGGTGAACCTAGGTCAACATCAAGAATTATTCAACCACAACAATAAATTGGAGTGAGCGGTAAGAAAAAAAACGTAACCCTCCAGGTATCCATGAGAATATGAAGATTGGAATGAGGCTTCCGCCATACATGCAAGCAAGAATGCAAGCCTTTTTATATTTGTTTTTAAATATTAAAAGACAGGATGACCCCATAAAGTCCTCACGACCTGGATTCCTAGACAGCTAATACTTGAATTATTTATGTCTCCCAGACATCAACCGCAGCTCCTTGTCCCTCAAGAAGCAAATTGAACTTGGTTTGAACTCAACTTTCCCAGCATGAGACTCCAAAAGCCATCACCATCTCCCTTCTGTGAATTCCCAGCCTCAGTTCCTCATGGTTCCTCCATCCCAGCCCCTTTGCCAGTGCTTAGCATCTCCATTCCAATCTCTCTACTGATTCCCACAAAAATGGCCACCAGGGCCCAGAATCTCTGAGTTAAGTTCCTTTACTGCCTAGTCATCAGTCAGCTCTTCCCATCTCCCATAGCCTGCTCCCCACAAAGACCTGTTCTCACCTCCTCAGCCCTGAGATATGTGATCACCCCACTCCTCCCAGGGGGCCAGGTTCCCAAGGCCCGATGGACTTGTGCTCTCATCCTTCACCCCTCCCCTTCTTGGATTAGAGTTTTTAATCTTTGTACTTTCAGAGTGCCTCGAGAGTTACTAGCATGTATTTAGACTTTTGGAATACTCTAGAAACGTTTGTTTTCAGAGTATGACTTCATTGGACTTTATTCTTTTTTTCTTTTTAAACTGGACTCAGAGGTTGGAGGATTAGGTCAGTAGAAAGTACTAATAAGTAATGAAAACAGTTCCTATCATTCCAAAAATGTTTGTCACAGCCCATTTGAGACTTCATAAGGACTCTGTCTGGATTTTCCTCTATTTTTCTGTCCTTCCCTCTCTTTCAATCTCTCTTTGTCTCTCCCTCTGTTCTATCTGTCTGTCTGTCTGTCTCTCTCTCACACACACACACAGACACCAGCTTGCCAGCCTGTCCCTTATTGCACCACAGAACAACCAGCACAACTGGAAGTGGGTCACTCTGAACAATGGTACTAGCCTAAGCTGTCCAGTTATGTGGTCAGCAGAGGTGACATCCAGGACATAGGCAGGACAACAGAAGCAGAAGAAGCCTGGGAGACAGAGGGTTATCTGTCACTTATAAATAGTGAGTAGGGCTTGAAGACACCTCACAGTCTTCTCTTCCCACTTCCTCTCCAACTAACACATCCATAACTCACCTCTGCCTCTTTCAATTGGCATTTCAGGATGACCCCATAAAGTCCTCACGACCTGGATTCCTAGACAGCTAATACTTGAATTATTTATGTCTCCCAGACATCAACCGCAGCTCCTTGTCCCTCAAGAAGCAAATTGAACTTGGTTTGAACTCAACTTTCCCAGCATGAGACTCCAAAAGCCATCACCATCTCCCTTCTGTGAATTCCCAGCCTCAGTTCCTCATGGTTCCTCCATCCCAGCCCCTTTGCCAGTGCTTAGCATCTCCATTCCAATCTCTCTACTGATTCCCACAAAAATGGCCACCAGGGCCCAGAATCTCTGAGTTAAGTTCCTTTACTGCCTAGTCATCAGTCAGCTCTTCCCATCTCCCATAGCCTGCTCCCCACAAAGACCTGTTCTCACCTCCTCAGCCCTGAGATATGTGATCACCCCACTCCTCCCAGGGGGCCAGGTTCCCAAGGCCCGATGGACTTGTGCTCTCATCCTTCACCCCTCCCCTTCTTGGATTAGAGTTTTTAATCTTTGTACTTTCAGAGTGCCTCGAGAGTTACTAGCATGTATTTAGACTTTTGGAATACTCTAGAAACGTTTGTTTTCAGAGTATGACTTCATTGGACTTTATTCTTTTTTTCTTTTTAAACTGGACTCAGAGGTTGGAGGATTAGGTCAGTAGAAAGTACTAATAAGTAATGAAAACAGTTCCTATCATTCCAAAAATGTTTGTCACAGCCCATTTGAGACTTCATAAGGACTCTGTCTGGATTTTCCTCTATTTTTCTGTCCTTCCCTCTCTTTCAATCTCTCTTTGTCTCTCCCTCTGTTCTATCTGTCTGTCTGTCTGTCTCTCTCTCACACACACACACAGACACCAGCTTGCCAGCCTGTCCCTTATTGCACCACAGAACAACCAGCACAACTGGAAGTGGGTCACTCTGAACAATGGTACTAGCCTAAGCTGTCCAGTTATGTGGTCAGCAGAGGTGACATCCAGGACATAGGCAGGACAACAGAAGCAGAAGAAGCCTGGGAGACAGAGGGTTATCTGTCACTTATAAATAGTGAGTAGGGCTTGAAGACACCTCACAGTCTTCTCTTCCCACTTCCTCTCCAACTAACACATCCATAACTCACCTCTGCCTCTTTCTGGCATGTGGTCTTGGGTGAGCCTTGCTTTCTAAGTATGTTTTCTTATCAATAAAATTTGGGAGTTGGGGGAGACACTTAAGATTCCCCCCAGCTTCAATTAACATCCTAAGACCATGACCTCAATGTTTAAGCACTGAAAATTGAAACTGCTTTGCCCCCAGATGGGAGGAAGCATGTCTGTTGTGATTATAATTACTTATTAATTTGTCTCAAAAGCTCTCAAATAATTAGGAGGCATTAAATTCTTCTTTTATCAAATCTTCCCAGTCAGGCATGCACACATACACCCACACCCACACCCACACATATCTTGCCTTTGAAACTCAATTTTACATTTAAAATATGTACACTTCTGGAGTTCTTAGTGTTGTCTCTTTTTCATATACATGTGTATGAAATTCCTTGAGCTCTAAGATAACCACAGCACTTATTGAGCACTTGCTGTGCACCAGTAAGTGCACATAGAAAGGAGGAACCTTCCTAGATGCCTTTCATATAGTAACTCACTAATGATGTTTCCCAGAATCAGGGTCCTTTCCAAAGAGTCAGAAAGACTGAGGGCAGGAAGACAAAGGGGCGACAAAGGATGAGATGGTTAGATGGCATCACTGATTCAATGGACATGAGTTTGAGCAAACTCTGGGAGATAGTTAAGGACAGAGAAGCCTAGCCCACCTCAACCCATGGGGTTACCAAGAGTCAGACGCGACGACTGAGCAATTGAACAACAACAACAGTAACACAGAGACTTATCTGTGTGTTAACAATAATCATAACAGGGCTTCCCTGGTGGTCCAGTGGGTAAGGACACCACCTTGCAGTGCAAGGGGCGCCAGTTCGTTCCCTGGCCTGGGAAGATCCCACGTGCCGCGGAGCAGCTGGACTGATGTGTCCAATTACCGAGCCGGAGCTCTGGAGCGCATGCGCCCAGAGCCAGTGCTCTGCGGTGACAGACGCCACCGCAATGGGAGGCCCACATGGGCCAAAGAACAATGACGGATGAAAATAGAGAAATGAAAGACCAACAGAAGTGGCCCACCTGCTCCCCTCCCTCCCCACCCCATCCCCCTCAAAATAAATTAAAAAAAAGAAAAAAACAATAATCATAACAGACTTATCAGAGGGGCATCTACCAAAATGGCATCTCATGAAAGGCTTGATGGGCAGCTACAATGGACAGAGAAGCCTTTACCCCTCCTACAGAGTTCTCCCCCTCCTGTTCTGCCTGTTGAGTACATTTTTCTCTGGAAAACAGAGCCAGGGAGGGTAGCATTCTTACAGCCTTCTACTTCGACCCTCTCACCTGCATCTGCTTCTTAATGGCACCTCTTCAGACCAGTTTCAGGCTGCCGTGTCCTCTTTCCATGCAATTGCAGAAATGTCTTCCTCTGAATCAGTCTGTCCTCTGAGTGCATATAATTCATTGGCAAAGGTTGAGACCAGGGCTCAGGTCAGAAAGCTGGACCTCATGAGTCGATCTAGAAAAACATGCAGAGTTTACCACTGAGATCAGATGCAAAAGTCTGAAGAGACTAAAGAAATAAAATTGCCATTTAAAGTCTCCAGTTGCTCCCCTAACAATGGCTTTTTCCTTTCCTTTATAAGCTTATTAAATATTTTCTCTGTTTCCACTGCCTTGGATCCTTTTCATCGCATCCTTCTCATCTTCCAAACTTTCCACAGGAAAGAAGAGTGCCTTTATTGTTTTTCTTAGAATAAATAAATCCTCCTAAGTGACTCATTCTCATCATTATTAGAAGCACTTCTTAAGTGCCTAGTATTTGCCCCAGGCACATAAGAGACGAAGAGAATTCTAGAACCCAGATGGCTATCCCCTGCAACCTGCTGTAACTTACAGATAGAATTAATATTTGGGTGGTAACACCAAAGGTCACTAACATGAAAGAGTCTCCCATACTCAGCATGGATTAAATGTTTAGATTGGTTTGTAGACCTATGGCAGAGAATGACTGCAGGCAAAGGATGAGCCTGAAGAGCTTTTTCTGGGGAGGATCAGCATCAGGGACAAGGCTCCTATCCCAGAAGGGACCCTGACCCAGGAGCATTTTGTCAGGTCGTGGGTCTCAAAGTATACCTAGCAAAACAGTTCTCTGTATCTGAGACTCCACACCTGCAGAAACAGAGTTTTGGTCCTTGGTGTTCATAAACCCCACCTGGAAAGTTTTCTGCTGAATTCATTTTTAAAACATCCAGGTCTCTGTGGTTCCTCCTGCTCTTTGGAATGCACAAGATTTCTTTATTCTGTGTGTTATCAAGGAAAGCTTCTGGCTTTGTGTCCCAAGGTAAGGCAGATTTCACCAAAACAATATCCCCTGAAGGTCCCACCTGAGCTCTTTGGTAGAGAGCAAAGACACAAAAGCCAGCCCACTTGTTCGCCCTGTGTTCCATCTTTTATCCCATTTTCATCACCCTTTTTTTTTAAAGTGGTTGCTCAGATTCTTCATGTTTCCCACTGTTTCTTTTATAAGGGCCCTTGCCTTTGTCCTCTTTCCATGCAATTGCAGAAATGTCTTCCTCTGAATCAGTCTGTCCTCTGAGTGCATATAATTCATTGGCAAAGGTTGAGACCAGGGCTCAGGTCAGAAAGCTGGACCTCATGAGTCGATCTAGAAAAACATGCAGAGTTTACCACTGAGATCAGATGCAAAAGTCTGAAGAGACTAAAGAAATAAAATTGCCATTTAAAGTCTCCAGTTGCTCCCCTAACAATGGCTTTTTCCTTTCCTTTATAAGCTTATTAAATATTTTCTCTGTTTCCACTGCCTTGGATCCTTTTCATCGCATCCTTCTCATCTTCCAAACTTTCCACAGGAAAGAAGAGTGCCTTTATTGTTTTTCTTAGAATAAATAAATCCTCCTAAGTGACTCATTCTCATCATTATTAGAAGCACTTCTTAAGTGCCTAGTATTTGCCCCAGGCACATAAGAGACGAAGAGAATTCTAGAACCCAGATGGCTATCCCCTGCAACCTGCTGTAACTTACAGATAGAATTAATATTTGGGTGGTAACACCAAAGGTCACTAACATGAAAGAGTCTCCCATACTCAGCATGGATTAAATGTTTAGATTGGTTTGTAGACCTATGGCAGAGAATGACTGCAGGCAAAGGATGAGCCTGAAGAGCTTTTTCTGGGGAGGATCAGCATCAGGGACAAGGCTCCTATCCCAGAAGGGACCCTGACCCAGGAGCATTTTGTCAGGTCGTGGGTCTCAAAGTATACCTAGCAAAACAGTTCTCTGTATCTGAGACTCCACACCTGCAGAAACAGAGTTTTGGTCCTTGGTGTTCATAAACCCCACCTGGAAAGTTTTCTGCTGAATTCATTTTTAAAACATCCAGGTCTCTGTGGTTCCTCCTGCTCTTTGGAATGCACAAGATTTCTTTATTCTGTGTGTTATCAAGGAAAGCTTCTGGCTTTGTGTCCCAAGGTAAGGCAGATTTCACCAAAACAATATCCCCTGAAGGTCCCACCTGAGCTCTTTGGTAGAGAGCAAAGACACAAAAGCCAGCCCACTTGTTCGCCCTGTGTTCCATCTTTTATCCCATTTTCATCACCCTTTTTTTTTTTTAAAGTGGTTGCTCAGATTCTTCATGTTTCCCACTGTTTCTTTATTTGCATCCAGAACTCATAATCAAATCTGCCTGCCGTACAGGAAGGACACAGCAACCTCCCTCTCTATTACATGCAGTAAATCACGTTACAACAACTTCAGAAAGGGCCCGCCAGGCTTCCTAGAATGCAAAGTCTTTCTGTGTTGAACAAGAACATTTCAACTGGAAGCAAACGCTGGACCTCAACATTAAAATGGGCTCACCTCACAAAAAGCAGCCTTCCTCTTATTGGAAACAAGTCACAGATTCTGAATTGTCTCAGTGGAAAATGCCCAAATCCAGCCCTTTCTCTTCTTTCAAGGGCAGCCTCATAGGGGTCAAGTTATTGTATGTTGTGGATCCTATTTCTTCTCAGGCCAGGCAAATAAGAGATGCTCTATATTTCTAATGTATTGACACATATATTTCTCAAAATGCCCAATAAAGTGAATATTATTCCTGTGTTACAGATGAAGAACTAAAGCTCTGATACAACTCTCCTACTCCCACAAAGTCTTACAGGTAGTGAGAGGCAGCACCAAGTCTTGAATGCAGGCTCTGCACTCTACATCAGTATTTTCTACTGTCTCAGACAGTCAAGAATTTGCCGGCAATGCATCAGACCTGGGTTCAGTGCCTGGGTAGGGAAGATTCCCTGGAGAAGGAAATGGCTAACAGGCCCAGTATTCTTGCTTGGAGAATCCCATGGACAGAGGACCTGGAGGGCTACAGTCCATGGGGTCACGAAGAACCAGACACAGCTGAGTGACTAAAATACACATAATCAGGGTTCTCTCCACTGCTCCATACCCAGAGGCTTGGCATCCAAGACTTTTCCTAAAGAACACCTTTTTGAAAAGCTCACCACTTGTTCGCTCCTGTGTTCCGAATGCACAAGATTTCTTTATTCTGTGTGTTATCAAGGAAAGCTTCTGGCTTTGTGTCCCAAGGTAAGGCAGATTTCACCAAAACAATATCCCCTGAAGGTCCCACCTGAGCTCTTTGGTAGAGAGCAAAGACACAAAAGCCAGCCCACTTGTTCGCCCTGTGTTCCATCTTTTATCCCATTTTCATCACCCTTTTTTTTTAAAGTGGTTGCTCAGATTCTTCATGTTTCCCACTGTTTCTTTATTTGCATCCAGAACTCATAATCAAATCTGCCTGCCGTACAGGAAGGACACAGCAACCTCCCTCTCTATTACATGCAGTAAATCACGTTACAACAACTTCAGAAAGGGCCCGCCAGGCTTCCTAGAATGCAAAGTCTTTCTGTGTTGAACAAGAACATTTCAACTGGAAGCAAACGCTGGACCTCAACATTAAAATGGGCTCGCCTCACAAAAAGCAGCCTTCCTCTTATTGGAAACAAGTCACAGATTCTGAATTGTCTCAGTGGAAAATGCCCAAATCCAGCCCTTTCTCTTCTTTCAAGGGCAGCCTCATAGGGGTCAAGTTATTGTATGTTGTGGATCCTATTTCTTCTCAGGCCAGGCAAATAAGAGATGCTCTATATTTCTAATGTATTGACACATATATTTCTCAAAATGCCCAATAAAGTGAATATTATTCCTGTGTTACAGATGAAGAACTAAAGCTCTGATACAACTCTCCTACTCCCACAAAGTCTTACAGGTAGTGAGAGGCAGCACCAAGTCTTGAATGCAGGCTCTGCACTCTACATCAGTATTTTCTACTGTCTCAGACAGTCAAGAATTTGCCGGCAATGCATCAGACCTGGGTTCAGTGCCTGGGTTGGGAAGATTCCCTGGAGAAGGAAATGGCTAACAGGCCCAGTATTCTTGCTTGGAGAATCCCATGGACAGAGGACCTGGAGGGCTACAGTCCATGGGGTCACGAAGAACCAGACACAGCTGAGTGACTAAAATACACATAATCAGGGTTCTCTCCACTGCTCCATACCCAGAGGCTTGGCATCCAAGACTTTTCCTAAAGAACATGACTTGTTCTTTTTGTTAGAAAATTATTTCCTTAGTACCACTGAGGACCGTATAAGAAACTAGGAGGTCAAGTCACTTTTCATACATGCTAGTAAGACAAAGACTCCACCATCTAATTATCCATTATTTTCAAAACAGGACTGAATTTTTTCCAGTTCCTAGACTTCCAGCAGAGACAAAGACAAATTCCCTCCCTTAACGGAGCTTCTATTCTAGGAAGCAAATAAGGAATCAACCTCATTCTTGATGGACTTAGTAAAGAGGAAGTTTTATAATGTCCAGACGAAACAGCATACCTACAGTAGTTTCACTTATTTCATATACACTGACTTATACAGACATTTCTATATGCTCCATGCTGTCATAAGCACTTTCCAAACAATAGTTCATTTAATTATCATAACAATCCAGTAAGGCAGATGCTGTTTTCCTCTTCATTTTAAAGATGAGACAACTGAGGTATAAAGCAATGAAGTCACTTGCCCCAAATGGCATATCTCTACAGGGCAGGGCCAGCCTTTCAACCCAGGTCTGGTTCCAGAAGAAAAGCTCTCACCAGTTTGCAGAATTGGTTGTGGCAATTTAAGGTTGGCCAGAAAACACCAAGTACAGCCTAGCTTCAGAGCATGCCAATCACCCCTGTGGCCATTACCATGATTTAAACCTGTAGTTGTTTGATGTGTTGGGAAGCTGCTGTCCAAGGTTGTGGCCAATAGTTCATCTTATGTTCCTGAAAGAAAGGTGCTGTACCAAAAACTCTCCATGGAAACTCCAATTTAATACTTACAACCACCACTCTGTTAGCACTGAGGCAGCACCAAGTCTTGAATGCAGGCTCTGCACTCTACATCAGTATTTTCTACTGTCTCAGACAGTCAAGAATTTGCCGGCAATGCATCAGACCTGGGTTCAGTGCCTGGGTTGGGAAGATTCCCTGGAGAAGGAAATGGCTAACAGGCCCAGTATTCTTGCTTGGAGAATCCCATGGACAGAGGACCTGGAGGGCTACAGTCCATGGGGTCACGAAGAACCAGACACAGCTGAGTGACTAAAATACACATAATCAGGGTTCTCTCCACTGCTCCATACCCAGAGGCTTGGCATCCAAGACTTTTCCTAAAGAACATGACTTGTTCTTTTTGTTAGAAAATTATTTCCTTAGTACCACTGAGGACCGTATAAGAAACTAGGAGGTCAAGTCACTTTTCATACATGCTAGTAAGACAAAGACTCCACCATCTAATTATCCATTATTTTCAAAACAGGACTGAATTTTTTCCAGTTCCTAGACTTCCAGCAGAGACAAAGACAAATTCCCTCCCTTAACGGAGCTTCTATTCTAGGAAGCAAATAAGGAATCAACCTCATTCTTGATGGACTTAGTAAAGAGGAAGTTTTATAATGTCCAGACGAAACAGCATACCTACAGTAGTTTCACTTATTTCATATACACTGACTTATACAGACATTTCTATATGCTCCATGCTGTCATAAGCACTTTCCAAACAATAGTTCATTTAATTATCATAACAATCCAGTAAGGCAGATGCTGTTTTCCTCTTCATTTTAAAGATGAGACAACTGAGGTATAAAGCAATGAAGTCACTTGCCCCAAATGGCATATCTCTACAGGGCAGGGCCAGCCTTTCAACCCAGGTCTGGTTCCAGAAGAAAAGCTCTCACCAGTTTGCAGAATTGGTTGTGGCAATTTAAGGTTGGCCAGAAAACACCAAGTACAGCCTAGCTTCAGAGCATGCCAATCACCCCTGTGGCCATTACCATGATTTAAACCTGTAGTTGTTTGATGTGTTGGGAAGCTGCTGTCCAAGGTTGTGGCCAATAGTTCATCTTATGTTCCTGAAAGAAAGGTGCTGTACCAAAAACTCTCCATGGAAACTCCAATTTAATACTTACAACCACCACTCTGTTAGCAGACCACCGTTACTCCTATTTGTAAGATGGGGAAACCAGGAAGATGGTAGAGTCAGAAGACGTTAAATTCACCTCCTGCAAAGCAACATGTCAGAACTACAACTATGTAGAGATCAACTCTCTTTGGGAATGACCTGAAAAGACTAACAGAACAGCTCTTCTACAGGTAACAATACAAAGAAGAAACCACAACAAAATAGGTAAGACAGAAAGAAAAGTGATTTAGATTAGACCCATACCTCCAGTGGGTGATCCAAAAGAGGAAGGGGATATCAGAAATTCAGAGGTCCCCCGTAAAGATCAATCAGTTTGAGCCACATGCTGGACATCCTAGCCATGGGGACTTGTACTGGCTCTCCCAGGCCCTGCCCTTACCATCTGCCGTGCTAGCAATGGGCAGCTCTCTAAGCCATGTTGTGTCTAACTAAAGTCACTGGAAACTGTGAAGGGTTAAGAGCCTCCAGTGGACTTCGTTTCAAACATGACTGCATCTTTCTTCAAGCACCTGAAATATCCCAAATGGACTATACATTTCTCATAGATCTTCCTGGAAATTTGTAGGTTTTAAGTTGGAGTTTGAACATCACTCCTTATTACTACGCAAGCAACATGAAGTACAAGAATAGTAGGCAACATAGAAGAGAAATTTGTAGTTACCGAAGAGTAGGGGGAGGGAGGGACAAATTAAGAGGATGAGATTAATTTTTTGTTGTTGTTGTTGTTGTTCAATAGCTAAATCGTGTCCAACTCTTTGTGAACCTATGAACTGCAGTCCATCATGGGGCTCCTCAGTCCATAGGATTTCCCAGGCAAGAATACTGAAGTGGATTGCTATTTCCTTCTCCAGGGGATCTTCCTGAGCCAAGAATCAACCCCACACCTCCTACATCTTCTGCATTAGCAGGTGAGATTCTTTATCACTGAGCCACCAATGAAACCTTAGGATTAACATATACAGACTATTATATATAAAACAGATAACAACAAAGACCTACTATATAGTACAGGGAACTGTATTCAATATTTTGTTCAGTTCAGTTCAGTCACTCAGTCATATCTGACTCTTTGTGACCCCATGCACTGCAGCACGCTAGGCTTCCCTGTCTATCACCATCTCCCAGAGCCCACTCAAACTCATGTCCATTGACTCAGTGATGCAAATCAACCATCTTGTCTTATGTCATCCCCTAATCCTTCTGCCTTCTATTTTTCCCAACATCAGAGTCTTTTCCAATGAGTGGTCTCTTAACATCAGGTGTTCAAAGCATTGGAGCTTCAGCATCAGTCCTTCCAATGAATATTCAGGGTTGATTTCCTTTAGGATTGACTGGTCTGGTCTCCTTGCTGGTTTTTCCTTAGGATCATTCTTTGGTGCTCAGCCTTCTTTACAGAATTACCCTGGCCACATGCTGGACATCCTAGCCATGGGGACTTGTACTGGCTCTCCCAGGCCCTGCCCTTACCATCTGCCGTGCTAGCAATGGGCAGCTCTCTAAGCCATGTTGTGTCTAACTAAAGTCACTGGAAACTGTGAAGGGTTAAGAGCCTCCAGTGGACTTCGTTTCAAACATGACTGCATCTTTCTTCAAGCACCTGAAATATCCCAAATGGACTATACATTTCTCATAGATCTTCCTGGAAATTTGTAGGTTTTAAGTTGGAGTTTGAACATCACTCCTTATTACTACGCAAGCAACATGAAGTACAAGAATAGTAGGCAACATAGAAGAGAAATTTGTAGTTACCGAAGAGTAGGGGGAGGGAGGGACAAATTAAGAGGATGAGATTAATTTTTTGTTGTTGTTGTTGTTGTTCAATAGCTAAATCGTGTCCAACTCTTTGTGAACCTATGAACTGCAGTCCATCATGGGGCTCCTCAGTCCATAGGATTTCCCAGGCAAGAATACTGAAGTGGATTGCTATTTCCTTCTCAGGGGATCTTCCTGAGCCAAGAATCAACCCCACACCTCCTACATCTTCTGCATTAGCAGGTGAGATTCTTTATCACTGAGCCACCAATGAAACCTTAGGATTAACATATACAGACTATTATATATAAAACAGATAACAACAAAGACCTACTATATAGTACAGGGAACTGTATTCAATATTTTGTTCAGTTCAGTTCAGTCACTCAGTCATATCTGACTCTTTGTGACCCCATGCACTGCAGCACGCTAGGCTTCCCTGTCTATCACCATCTCCCAGAGCCCACTCAAACTCATGTCCATTGACTCAGTGATGCAAATCAACCATCTTGTCTTATGTCATCCCCTAATCCTTCTGCCTTCTATTTTTCCCAACATCAGAGTCTTTTCCAATGAGTGGTCTCTTAACATCAGGTGTTCAAAGCATTGGAGCTTCAGCATCAGTCCTTCCAATGAATATTCAGGGTTGATTTCCTTTAGGATTGACTGGTCTGGTCTCCTTGCTGTCCAAGGTATTCTTAAGCATCTTCTCCAGCGCGAAAGTTCAAAGGCATCAATTCTTTGGTGCTCAGCCTTCTTTACAGTCCAAGTCTCACAACCACACATGACTACTGAGAAAAGCATAGCTTTGACTATACAGACTTTTGTCATATGTGTGTGTGTGTGTGTGTGTGTGTGTGAACACACACACATATATAGCACTGAATCACTGTGCTATATATCTGAAACCAACACAACACTGTAAATCAACTAAAAAATAAACAAGTAAATATTATGCATATTCCCAACACAAAATATCATTAAACCATTCAAAATTGAAAAACAAGAATGATAAATGGATAATTAAATGCTTGTGATAGAATGTGAAGAGTTCAAAAGGACACTGTAACAGCAGCAAGGGGAGCCCAAAAGCATCAAACTCATGTGAAAATAGTGATTTAGTTTCAGCTAACTGCATTGCCTGAAACATTAAATACAAATAAAACTGCAAATTCAATTAAATTCAAATAAAATAAAATGCAATTGTTTAATGTGATGGGATTTTAGAGCTATCTAGGAGTGATAAGAGGGTTTACAGAGAGTTTTATGTTTACATATAACTAGCTAACCTTGTCATAAAAATTATACAGTAAGCAAGGAGGTCATCAAGCCTGAGGAATCTAACATTTTCAGTAAAGCATGTAACACAGCCACTGTGAGCAATTATTAAAAAAGGTTTACAGCCATTCTTTTTGTTGCCTTGGAAATGTCTCTATTCCTTGGCCTTGGAATATCAATATCCTATATTCTGAGACGTTAGGCAGATATACAGCTGCCTTATTGTTAAATGAAAGTATTCTAGTCACTGCTGTCCAACCACATGTGTGCAGTGCCCATCTGTGGCTCTTACAGATTTTCTCATTCCAAGTAATTTGACATGAGAATTAGCATCTTGTTTCATACTTTTCAGTTAGGTATGAAATTGTTTCCTCTGGTAATTAACATGTGGGACATAAAAGGAAATTAACTGATGACACTAAACATTGAGATCCAATGAGTGGTCTCTTAACATCAGGTGTTCAAAGCATTGGAGCTTCAGCATCAGTCCTTCCAATGAATATTCAGGGTTGATTTCCTTTAGGATTGACTGGTCTGGTCTCCTTGCTGTCCAAGGTATTCTTAAGCATCTTCTCCAGCGCGAAAGTTCAAAGGCATCAATTCTTTGGTGCTCAGCCTTCTTTACAGTCCAAGTCTCACAACCACACATGACTACTGAGAAAAGCATAGCTTTGACTATACAGACTTTTGTCATATGTGTGTGTGTGTGTGTGTGTGTGTGTGTGAACACACACACATATATAGCACTGAATCACTGTGCTATATATCTGAAACCAACACAACACTGTAAATCAACTAAAAAATAAACAAGTAAATATTATGCATATTCCCAACACAAAATATCATTAAACCATTCAAAATTGAAAAACAAGAATGATAAATGGATAATTAAATGCTTGTGATAGAATGTGAAGAGTTCAAAAGGACACTGTAACAGCAGCAAGGGGAGCCCAAAAGCATCAAACTCATGTGAAAATAGTGATTTAGTTTCAGCTAACTGCATTGCCTGAAACATTAAATACAAATAAAACTGCAAATTCAATTAAATTCAAATAAAATAAAATGCAATTGTTTAATGTGATGGGATTTTAGAGCTATCTAGGAGTGATAAGAGGGTTTACAGAGAGTTTTATGTTTACATATAACTAGCTAACCTTGTCATAAAAATTATACAGTAAGCAAGGAGGTCATCAAGCCTGAGGAATCTAACATTTTCAGTAAAGCATGTAACACAGCCACTGTGAGCAATTATTAAAAAAGGTTTACAGCCATTCTTTTTGTTGCCTTGGAAATGTCTCTATTCCTTGGCCTTGGAATATCAATATCCTATATTCTGAGACGTTAGGCAGATATACAGCTGCCTTATTGTTAAATGAAAGTATTCTAGTCACTGCTGTCCAACCACATGTGTGCAGTGCCCATCTGTGGCTCTTACAGATTTTCTCATTCCAAGTAATTTGACATGAGAATTAGCATCTTGTTTCATACTTTTCAGTTAGGTATGAAATTGTTTCCTCTGGTAATTAACATGTGGGACATAAAAGGAAATTAACTGATGACACTAAAACATTGATTCACCACATGAAATCAATCTCCCTATCAGAAAGCATGCTGTGGCCATTAGCTTGGGATTCATTTTTGCTGGTGCTCAGTTACTCTGCTTGAATGGATTAGGCCAATTAAACAGATTCAAGGACACTGTGCTACCAAGCCTACAAGTCTATGGTAATCAAATTTAAGTTACAGATTGGTTTTCTTGGCCTGGAAAGAATGAGAAATAAGGTGGAACGGGGAGTAAAAATGATACAGAAGTAGCTGGAATCTTAGCTGAATCTGAAAGAGACATACTAACTTTCTTCTTATAATTTCTCTCTCGTGTATACACTATGATTTAAGACCATAACTGCTTAACTTTCTAAATCATCTCCATCTAAAAGATTCTGTCACCTGTACCCTCTTCTTCTCATCCCTCCCCATACCTCCACTTCCATTCAAGGGACCTCCATGGGGCTGGTATTTCCTGAGGGGCTGATCCCAGCAAACCTCTCCACCCCAGCACTTTCCCTCTGCTGCAAGACACCCAGTCTCCCTCAACTGTCCCAACAGGACTCTAGATGGTTCACTTATATGTCCTCCCACTAAACTGTAAATTTCATGCAGTACTGGGAACATGCATGGTTCACCAGTATGATGCCTTCATTAAGTGAGTTATTTATTATATAATTGCCCCATCGTGGATGTGCAATTTATATCATAAAGACTAAGTGTCAAAGAATTGATACTTCTGAACTGTGGTGCTGGAGAAGACTCTTGAGAGTCCCTGGAACTGGAAGGAGACCAAACCAGTCAATCCTAAAGGAAATCAATCCTGAATATTCATTGGAAGGACTGATGCTGAAGCCAAGGCTCCAATACTTTGGCCACCTGATGCAGAGAGCTGACTCATTGGAAAAGATCCTGATGCTGGGAAAGACTGAAGGCAGGAGGAGAAGGGGATGTCAGCGGATGAGATGATTGGATGGCATCACCAACTCAATGGATGGAAGTTTGAGCAAACTCTGAGAGATAGTGAAGGACAGGGAAGTCAAGTGTGCTGTTGTCCATGGCGTCACAAAGAGTCCGATACAACTGAGTGACAGAACAACAACAATATGGCCCATTGTTCAATGGAAAAACTGAAGCTCAGAGAAGTTAGGAAACGTGCCCATAGGCACACAGGTAACAAGATGCCCACCCAGGAATGTCTGACTCATTTTGCTGGTGCTCAGTTACTCTGCTTGAATGGATTAGGGCCAATTTAAACAGATTCAAGGACACTGTGCTACCAAGCCTACAAGTCTATGGTAATCAAATTTAAGTTACAGATTGGTTTTCTTGGCCTGGAAAGAATGAGAAATAAG
The DNA here is from genome assembly GCA_022376925.1 of Tragulus kanchil. Classification (NCBI taxonomy): domain Eukaryota; kingdom Metazoa; phylum Chordata; class Mammalia; order Artiodactyla; family Tragulidae; genus Tragulus; species Tragulus kanchil. The sequence goes on along the minus strand of JAIOJX010000005.1, from coordinate 128,455,828 downwards.
GTGGAACGGGGAGTAAAATGATACAGAAGTAGCTGGAATCTTAGCTGAATCTGAAAGAGACATACTAACTTTCTTCTTATAATTTCTCTCTCGTGTATACACTATGATTTAAGACCATAACTGCTTAACTTTCTAAATCATCTCCATCTAAAAGATTCTGTCACCTGTACCCTCTTCTTCTCATCCCTCCCCATACCTCCACTTCCATTCAAGGGACCTCCATGGGGCTGGTATTTCCTGAGGGGCTGATCCCAGCAAACCTCTCCACCCCAGCACTTTCCCTCTGCTGCAAGACACCCAGTCTCCCTCAACTGTCCCAACAGGACTCTAGATGGTTCACTTATATGTCCTCCCACTAAACTGTAAATTTCATGCAGTACTGGGAACATGCATGGTTCACCAGTATGATGCCTTCATTAAGTGAGTTATTTATTATATAATTGCCCCATCGTGGATGTGCAATTTATATCATAAAGACTAAGTGTCAAAGAATTGATACTTCTGAACTGTGGTGCTGGAGAAGACTCTTGAGAGTCCCTGGAACTGGAAGGAGACCAAACCAGTCAATCCTAAAGGAAATCAATCCTGAATATTCATTGGAAGGACTGATGCTGAAGCCAAGGCTCCAATACTTTGGCCACCTGATGCAGAGAGCTGACTCATTGGAAAAGATCCTGATGCTGGGAAAGACTGAAGGCAGGAGGAGAAGGGGATGTCAGCGGATGAGATGATTGGATGGCATCACCAACTCAATGGATGGAAGTTTGAGCAAACTCTGAGAGATAGTGAAGGACAGGGAAGTCAAGTGTGCTGTTGTCCATGGCGTCACAAAGAGTCCGATACAACTGAGTGACAGAACAACAACAATATGGCCCATTGTTCAATGGAAAAACTGAAGCTCAGAGAAGTTAGGAAACGTGCCCATAGGCACACAGGTAACAAGATGCCCACCCAGGAATGTCTGACTCTGATCTGGGGTCTGCTACCCTCCACATTGCCTTGTTCTGCAGATGACTGTGTTGCCACCTGCCCTCTTTTCTCTCACCTGTGCTCTCTCCCTCCCTCTTCCTGATCATCCTAACAGGCTGGTCCTTGCTTTCTTCCTAAGATGTTCTTTGCCAGTCTCTTTTAGGCAAGTGTGGCTGATGAGCAAAGACTTCCTCTGTCAATGAAGCAAGGAGGCACCTTCTCACCCTTCACTGTTCTGATAAATGTTTCTCGTCTCTTCAAGGCAAGACAAAAAGAAGAGATACCCATCTCCAGTATGTGGCCTTAAAAACTCCAGAGCTATTTGCTGTATAACTTGAGGAACTGAAACCTGTGCTCTGTGACAACTTAGAGGGGTGGGGAGTGTGCACGGTAGGAGGGAGGTTCAAGAGGGAGGGAACATGTGTATACCTATGGCTGATTCATGCTGATGCATGGCAGAGACCAACACAATATTGTAAAGCAATTATCATCCCATTAAAAATAAATAATTAATTAAAAAAAAAAAAACCTCCAGAATTCAGCCCAAGTGATCACCTCCCCCTGGGGGCTTCTCTACCCAACAGTGACAAAGTACCTTGCTTTTTAATTTTCCAATCTCATTCTATTTCAGTTCATTATTTTTCCTTTGCCTTCTTCTAGCTTCAGACTATGTCTCCCGCCCATTTAATTGCTTTTTAAAAATGCTCATTTTTTTAATCTGCCCTGTAACTGTCCTCTGAAGATAGCAACCAATAATTGCACTCTTTAGTCACAGGAAACTTGCTATTTAAAAAGCTTCTGATCAGACAGGGTCCTCAGAACATTATGACTAATCTACTGACGATATAATAGCAAAGACGGAGAAGCTCTCATTTCTAAATGTTGCTTCATTAATAGGATTCACATCTCGAGTCCTTAATACTCTCAGTTCTACTTTACGGGCTGAACAGATACAATTCTTAATCACATTGATGAAAGGAGAAATTCTGAAAATTACAGTCTGTTGGAAACAGGAGATCCTCATCAGGTAGCCCCATGATCCTGGGGCTCTACATTTCACTTCTGAATGCAGTATGGAAGGTGTAGGTTTGCAGTCATAGGAAAAACCCAGAGTATTCATTTTTCCATGCAGGAAAAAATAAAACCAGCCTCTTCTTTCTAACTTGATGCATTGTGGGAATAACAGGGAAAAAGTATCAATAATGAGCCTGAAAAAAAAAAAAAAACCACTTGCTTAAAGAGAAAGCAAGATATTTGTTCTAGCTCTTTTACAATGTGTTTTTAAACCAAAGGTAAAAGATGAGAAAAAACTATAAAGGGGGACATAGGGAAACTGGAAATGGTCACAAACTAGCCTTTATTTCTAAAGTAGAGAAGGTGTTCCCCTGGAGGAGGAAATGGTAGCCCACTCCAGTATTCTTGCCTGGAAAATTCCATGGACAGAGGAGCCTGGCAGACTGCAGTCCATGGGGGCACAAAGAGTCAGACACTACTGAGTAACTAAGGACAGGAGAAAGTGAAGGCAAGGTGAGGGGCCACACCCACGCTAACACTGTCTACATCACCTGGACACCACACAGAGCCCTCGCACTCTCCCTGCCAGGTGTGTTAGGGAGTTGACAGCCTCATGGGTGGCGAGGAACACCTCTTTCCAGGGCTGTGTTAGAGCTAAAGCATGCTGCAGCCAGCCATGGCTGCCAGCAGCTCCTGGTTAACTTTTTAGAAATTTGGGGAATTGGTTGACATCCAACTGGTAGCTTGAAATCAGCCACAATGGGATTATTTACAAACAGAGTAGCAAATGCAGCAGATCAGAACTTTTTCACCCCAGACAGCCAGTTGTTAAATGTTCACCAGCATACCACTGCTTCTTCTCAGTCTTCCTATGGGCTCACCTTGGAGACGTCCAGGCTTGCTGGGCATCACCAAAGTCCATTTAGAGCGAGAAAAGAAAAGCAGCCACCACCTTCCAGGTGGATTCTATCAATTGAGATGCGAGGCTGTGTGGACACCAGAAAGGGCTGTATCTAAATGCTTTCTGGAGGACTCTGGACAAAGCAGACCTGCCCGGCAGACTGGCCCTGGGAGCAAGAGTTCTTTAGATCCCTCAGTCTTGCCCATTTCCCCTTTGCCTTGAAATACAGGGCTGGCTCTCAACATGTAAGCACGTTCTAAGGTCTCAAGACACCACTCTTACCCACTGGCGAGTTTCTCAGAGGTTCCATGCCCTAGAGCCCCAAGTTTCCTGCAAAGTTCTCTCTGCATCCTTGCTTCCGTGGGGTACACCAACTGTTTCAGCCCCAACTAAGGAAGCCCAGCCTGATACACCAAGGGGAGCAGCCCCAACTAAAGACATGAGTGGCAGGGACTAACCTCTTTTGTCCACCATTGTACACCTCATACCTTGCAGAGCACTGAGTAGCTCTCACACTCTCATTTAACAGACATGCAATACTTATTAAATGGATTAATGGATTCAACAGGCAAGTCTCTTCTCATCAACTCACTGCTGGCATCAAGGGGTAAAGGGCAATCATTTCTGAAGTTCAAGACCAGACATCCAGAAACCTAGATTCTAGACTAACCATTTCCCTTCCTCTCTAGACTGAACAGTTCACGACTCCTCTAGACCCAGTCAGATATCTGTATTAACAGGAGAGGTGCCGGCTTCCAAATGTTTCTCCAAATAGTGGTTTAGGACAGGTTGACATGGAAGCTTTTCTCTTTCTTCCACTTCAAACATCACCAGTGAGAAGTATATAAGGATCTTCTTCCTCTATACTGAAAAGAAATTAAATAAGTTCAAACTCTAGATTCCCACTTGACAGCCACTTGTATCAATTAGAATGCCTTCAGCTAAATAACAGAAAACTCAAATAAGTCTTTCTAAAACAATGGGATTATTTACAAACAGAGTAGCAAATGCAGCAGATCAGAACTTTTTCACCCCAGACAGCCAGTTGTTAAATGTTCACCAGCATACCACTGCTTCTTCTCAGTCTTCCTATGGGCTCACCTTGGAGACGTCCAGGCTTGCTGGGCATCACCAAAGTCCATTTAGAGCGAGAAAAGAAAAGCAGCCACCACCTTCCAGGTGGATTCTATCAATTGAGATGCGAGGCTGTGTGGACACCAGAAAGGGCTGTATCTAAATGCTTTCTGGAGGACTCTGGACAAAGCAGACCTGCCCGGCAGACTGGCCCTGGGAGCAAGAGTTCTTTAGATCCCTCAGTCTTGCCCATTTCCCCTTTGCCTTGAAATACAGGGCTGGCTCTCAACATGTAAGCACGTTCTAAGGTCTCAAGACACCACTCTTACCCACTGGCGAGTTTCTCAGAGGTTCCATGCCCTAGAGCCCCAAGTTTCCTGCAAAGTTCTCTCTGCATCCTTGCTTCCGTGGGTACACCAACTGTTTCAGCCCCAACTAAGGAAGCCCAGCCTGATACACCAAGGGGAGCAGCCCCAACTAAAGACATGAGTGGCAGGGACTAACCTCTTTTGTCCACCATTGTACACCTCATACCTTGCAGAGCACTGAGTAGCTCTCACACTCTCATTTAACAGACATGCAATACTTATTAAATGGATTAATGGATTCAACAGGCAAGTCTCTTCTCATCAACTCACTGCTGGCATCAAGGGGTAAAGGGCAATCATTTCTGAAGTTCAAGACCAGACATCCAGAAACCTAGATTCTAGACTAACCATTTCCCTTCCTCTCTAGACTGAACAGTTCACGACTCCTCTAGACCCAGTCAGATATCTGTATTAACAGGAGAGGTGCCGGCTTCCAAATGTTTCTCCAAATAGTGGTTTAGGACAGGTTGACATGGAAGCTTTTCTCTTTCTTCCACTTCAAACATCACCAGTGAGAAGTATATAAGGATCTTCTTCCTCTATACTGAAAAAGAAATTAAATAAGTTCAAACTCTAGATTCCCACTTGACAGCCACTTGTATCAATTAGAATGCCTTCAGCTACAAATAACAGAAAACTCAAATAAGTCTTTCTAAAACAATAAAGAAATGCATGAGCTCCATAACAAATGTCTGATGGTAGGCCAGCACACAGGTGGCTACATTAGCATACCACATTACCATGCCATACCCAGGTGTCTGGTCTCTCTCTACAGCAGGTGCTGCTGGAGAGAGATTTGGGATTGATCTTACTCCTGGTCCCAGACAGAGGAGGCAGTTCCACAAATAAGGAGTATATCTACTCAAGAACAGTTCTTCTGTATACCTCTCTTTTGAAGAGTGAATGTCTTTCCCCAGGAGTCTCCCAGAAAAGTCCCCTTATGTCTCATTGACTGGAATTGGATCCCAATGCCTAACTTCAAAATGATGATTGTCAACAGAATGGAACCATTATTATCTGTTTAGACCATATCCAAATTGGTCCCTGTCAATAGAACAAAACTGGAGCTCAGTCAGGATAAAACATGGGAATAACAGGTGCTGGATAGGCAGCCTGTATCATTGATGAACCTCCACTCCTGCTATTCTCTTCTCAACACGTGCGTGCACACACACACACACACACACACACAGAGCTACAGCAAGGAAGATTCAAATGACATGATAGTCTGACCTGGTATCACTGTTACTAACAAAAGCAAAAATGAAACTTATTTGTTGACCACCTACTATGTGCTAACCAGTATGCTAAAGCAATTTATCAATTGAATACCCATGCTAATCCTAAGAGACTGGTTGTTACTCTCAGTTTATGGATGATAAAACTGAGTCCCACAAAGAGGCCAGAGCAGGCAGCCACGGAATGCAGAACTGGATTTGAACGCAGATTTGACTGACTCTAAATAAAACTATCCTTCCACTTTACCAGGCTATCTCCTGAATGAGCAACTAAAGGTGATGAGTACCTTGTCTTTAGTCTAACAGCTCTAGAAAGGTCAGGTGCTCAGTGCCTAGCTCCCTTGCCCTGCTCACTCTGAATCCTGCCAACAAATGGAGCTATTTTTACAGAAAGGGATAAAAAGCTTGGAAAGTCATGTCCTGCTTCTGCTCTTTCTTCTCTGGTTGCTATTTCAGAGTTTTCTGCTATCCATGCTGTTTTTTAATATATTCTTCTGTCTTGCTAATGATAGGAAACTTGCTGCTGCCTGGTTCCATAAAACATTATCTCATTATCTCATTTTGCCTCTCACTGTATTTTGTAGCATTTAAAGTGGTGTATGAAAAAATTAATTTCATTAAATTAATAAGAGTGTCATGACTGCTCAGCTATGACTCGGATGCATCTATAGATGGGGTTGGCTGCATCAGAGCTTATCATTTATTTCGCCATTTTCCTCCCACTTGCACCCACCATCCTTCCCCAGGAAGAATGAAGTAATTCTAAATAGCATACTTTGGAGAAATATTGTTGCCACCGGCAACCTGGAAAATCCAAATGCAAAACATGACGCTGTATGACCAATCAACAAACTTCAGAGCCAATCGATTCATCTCCACCATATTCCTGAGAGACACAAATGCTACAGCTGAATACACTGTGCTGTAGTTCCTAGCCGTGCATAAGATTACTCAAGTGAATGATCAGCTCTCCTTCTAGCCCTCCAGGTTACAGGAAAAATATTTTCTAAAATTATTTATCACTTCAAAGTGTCCACTTCCCTTTCTCTACAAAGTCTCCTCACTCTTCCAGGTCTTTCTCAAATGCTACGTTTTATAAGAAATCTTCTCCATTGATTTAGGCTCACAGAACTCTCCTATCTCTTGAGTTCATGTATTCACTGGTTCACCAGATATTTGTTGAGCAATGAGATATGCACAGCTTTTTCCTAGGCACTGGAGATCCCATGAAAGACAGACTGGTCCCTTCCCTCCTGGAGCACACTGTATCTGTACCACATGGCTTATCATTCAAGTAATGGCTCCTCCTATCCACTGCAAAAGAAAACAAAAATGTCTTGGCTGAGCAGGAAGTTGATGCTCCATAAGTTTAACATAGTCTAAGACTTATAATACACATCTTATTTTATCCTCTATTAATGAAATCAATATTCCTACATTAGGTAATGCTGGTACCTCTGTGAAGTCACTCTTTCGATATCTGCTCTCCATTCTGGAATTTTTCCAGATGACTGCCCACTGCTTCATTAAGTTAATTATTGATCTCAGCGCTCCTGGATCCCCCAACTCTCTGCTTTGGTATCATAATACAACTCCAACTCAGGTCAAATATTCATTGAGTACTTGCTATTCATCAGGCATTGTGCTTTGTGTTCTATATATACAGCGTCACAACCTACAAAGGTGATGGTGCTATTTCTCTTTTACAGAGGAAGAAACTGAGGCTTATCACATTAAGGAACCTTTTCCCAGGTCAGCCCTTCATGGGCCACAGTACCAAGACTAAACCCATATTTGGGATGCTGTGATTCTATTATTACACATAACCTCAACCTCTGTCTACTTACTCCCATGCAAAATGAGAGAAGGAATCCTCACTCCAGTCTTCTCAGGTGTGTGTGTTAGTTGCTCAGTCAGGTTGTTGTAATTATCAAGTGAGACTATTGAACTGAGTGGTGCTAATAATGCAACTCTCCTGCTTTCTGAGTTCTAATGGGTAGGGATAAATATCCAAAGCCAAATGGAGATGAGTTGATCGGCTCTGTTAACCATCCTCTGGCAACCAGGGCCCCATAGTAATGAGGCATTATAAAATATTGCTTAGATCCAAGATCAAAATGGGAGGTTTTTACGACTGTCCCTCCCCAAATCTAGGCTAGATATCTGCCTGTGGAAAAGCCAACTCTGCAAATAAACTCTGAGCGCATGGCAAAGACCAGCTTCCCAGATGGCACTAGGGGTAAGAACCCACCTGCCAATGCAAGGATGCAGGCTCAATCCCTGGATTAGGAAGATATCCTGGAGAAGGAAATGGCAGTCCACTCCAGTATCCTTGCTTGGAGGATCCCATGGCCAGAGAAGACTGGCAGGCTACAGTCTATGAGGTCATAAGCAGTTGGACATGACTTAGCGACAAAACAACTACACACGTCAAAGGACAGATCAGCCCACCTCTTATCCAAACATTTAAGTAACACATCGTATTGTATCCTCTATTAATGAAATCAATATTCCTACATTAGGTAATGCTGGTACCTCTGTGAAGTCACTCTTTCGATATCTGCTCTCCATTCTGGAATTTTTCCAGATGACTGCCCACTGCTTCATTAAGTTAATTATTGATCTCAGCGCTCCTGGATCCCCCAACTCTCTGCTTTGGTATCATAATACAACTCCAACTCAGGTCAAATATTCATTGAGTACTTGCTATTCATCAGGCATTGTGCTTTGTGTTCTATATATACAGCGTCACAACCTACAAAGGTGATGGTGCTATTTCTCTTTTACAGAGGAAGAAACTGAGGCTTATCACATTAAGGAACCTTTTCCCAGGTCAGCCCTTCATGGGCCACAGTACCAAGACTAAACCCATATTTGGGATGCTGTGATTCTATTATTACACATAACCTCAACCTCTGTCTACTTACTCCCATGCAAAATGAGAGAAGGAATCCTCACTCCAGTCTTCTCAGGTGTGTGTGTTAGTTGCTCAGTCAGGTTGTTGTAATTATCAAGTGAGACTATTGAACTGAGTGGTGCTAATAATGCAACTCTCCTGCTTTCTGAGTTCTAATGGGTAGGGATAAATATCCAAAGCCAAATGGAGATGAGTTGATCGGCTCTGTTAACCATCCTCTGGCAACCAGGGCCCCATAGTAATGAGGCATTATAAAATATTGCTTAGATCCAAGATCAAAATGGGAGGTTTTTACGACTGTCCCTCCCCAAATCTAGGCTAGATATCTGCCTGTGGAAAAGCCAACTCTGCAAATAAACTCTGAGCGCATGGCAAAGACCAGCTTCCCAGATGGCACTAGGGGTAAGAACCCACCTGCCAATGCAAGGATGCAGGCTCAATCCCTGGATTAGGAAGATATCCTGGAGAAGGAAATGGCAGTCCACTCCAGTATCCTTGCTTGGAGGATCCCATGGCCAGAGAAGACTGGCAGGCTACAGTCTATGAGGTCATAAGCAGTTGGACATGACTTAGCGACAAAACAACTACACACGTCAAAGGACAGATCAGCCCACCTCTAAACCCATACCCCTGCAAAATGAGAATCTGAGAGGATCCAGGATGGATCTTTTATTCCTTTTTCAACAGAAATCATGCTCTCTACAATCAACTGAACACTGATTCTCCTGCAGGAAAGTGAGTAGGGAGTGTAGAAAATGTGCCCTCCAGGATTTTCCTGTCAAGGGAAGGGAAACAGAAACCTCCTCTGATAGAAGCATGAGATGAGAAACTCAGAGTTCCTTACAACAAAGATAATATAAGAGGGGAAGTGCCATACAACTGTTGAAGTTGCCATTTTCACATCACACTTTCATTACTGCTCCTACTATACCTATACACTTTTATGTTACATTGCTAGATAATTTTATTTTTATCTGACCTCTCCTGTCACAGAAGAGGATAGAGGAAGAGGAGAGGAAGGGCCTCTCCTTCTTCACAGAAGAGGATCACTTTTCAATTTAGCCTGAAATACCCTTGTCAAATGTCATACCTATCATGTGGTATGCATGAAATAAATATCCGTTCAATCAATAAATGAATGAATTCCATTGCTATGTAAACACCAAACTCCGTGGAATGGCTGGCTTTCCAATTATGAAGCATATTCACATTGAGGCATCACTTTCCTTTGCTTTTCATCTTCTCTGTTCACCTGTCTGCTAACAGTCTAAACTAGATCTATCTATATCTATACTTTAAATCATTTTACAATTCCTTATTGATGGGATGGATTCATGTTTCATAAAACTGGCTTCATACATTTGGCATTCATTTTATGATGCTCTGTTTGAAAAAGAAAAAGAATTTAAGAGCAGATACAATATAGGAAGTTAAAAAATCTGATTAAAAAAATAAGAAAAATGAGGCAACGCCACCAACAAATTTTTCCCTTTCTTATAATGTTCTAGTCTTACACACTTATCTGTCTACCTTAGGGTCAAGACAGCATGGTGAACAATTTTCAAGAAGAGCATTTCACAGTTTATTCATAAACAACCCATAACTACCCCCAAATTCCCCCCCTCTAAGCTTTACTAGTCCACTCCAGTATCCTTGCTTGGAGGAAGGGGTGAGGGCGAGTGTAGCGACAAAACAACTACACACGTCAAAGGACAGATCAGCCCACCTCTAAACCCATACCCCTGCAAAATGAGAATCTGAGAGGATCCAGGATGGCTCTTTTATTCCTTTTTCAACAGAAATCATGCTTTTACAATCAACTGAACACTGATTCTCCTGCAGGAAAGTGAGTAGGGAGTGTAGAAAATGTGCCCTCCAGGATTTTCCTGTCAAGGGAAGGGAAACAGAAACCTCCTCTGATAGAAGCATGAGATGAGAAACTCAGAGTTCCTTACAACAAAGATAATATAAGAGGGGAAGTGCCATACAACTGTTGAAGTTGCCATTTTCACATCACACTTTCATTACTGCTCCTACTATACCTATACACTTTTATGTTACATTGCTAGATAATTTTATTTTTATCTGACCTCTCCTGTCACAGAAGAGGATAGAGGAAGAGGAGAGGAAGGGCCTCTCCTTCTTCACAGAAGAGGATCACTTTTCAATTTAGCCTGAAATACCCTTGTCAAATGTCATACCTATCATGTGGTATGCATGAAATAAATATCCGTTCAATCAATAAATGAATGAATTCCATTGCTATGTAAACACCAAACTCCGTGGAATGGCTGGCTTTCCAATTATGAAGCATATTCACATTGAGGCATCACTTTCCTTTGCTTTTCATCTTCTCTGTTCACCTGTCTGCTAACAGTCTAAACTAGATCTATCTATATCTATACTTTAAATCATTTTACAATTCCTTATTGATGGGATGGATTCATGTTTCATAAAACTGGCTTCATACATTTGGCATTCATTTTATGATGCTCTGTTTGAAAAAGAAAAAGAATTTAAGAGCAGATACAATATAGGAAGTTAAAAAATCTGATTAAAAAAATAAGAAAAATGAGGCAACGCCACCAACAAATTTTTCCCTTTCTTATAATGTTCTAGTCTTACACACTTATCTGTCTACCTTAGGGTCAAGACAGCATGGTGAACAATTTTCAAGAAGAGCATTTCACAGTTTATTCATAAACAACCCATAACTACCCCCAAATCCTCTCAGACAGTGTTGACAGAGGATAGTGGTAAGTAAGGGAACATGATTCAGCCTTCATAGCTATTAGCAAGTCTGACAGACTTCACAAGGATTCTCTGAAGACATCAGACAGAGTTGTACTTAAAAATGAATCGACTTCTAATCTGACTGAAGAAGAGGCAGAGGTCAAAGTTGAAGTGGGTCGATAAAACACTGTTCCCTTGAAGACACTTCTTCCTTCAAGAGGAACTCCCTGCTCCATGTCTCCTCTGATGAGCAGTTCTCCTGGCAGGTATTAATAAGCTAGGAGAGCCTGTGTTCTGGTGCTTACAGGCCCGGAACTGGAACTCAGAATGAGGCTACTTAGATCACACCCCAGTGGGCAATCCTCGTGGAGAAATGCAGAAATATGAGAGGAGCCAGATGAGGCATCTGATTCAAAGGGAGGCCTGAGCACATCGATGGCTGGCATCTGGTGCAGATTGCTGGAATCATGAATGAAGGAGGGGACAAAAAGAATCAAATCAAACGGGCTCTTTTCAATCTTTTTTTAAAATTTCCTAACCATTGATAACAAGGTATCTCTGCGGCACAGAAAAATCTATGGAAAATGTTGTAATCTGCTTGCTTAAGCCCATAGTTTTTTGGAAAATAAGACAAGGCAATCCAACTTCAGCCAGGCCAGTGATGTCAGCACATTGAGGAAGTCCTGACCTGTGAATTACCTCTGGAAACACACACTGACACAGGCCTGTTCAAGGGAGCTGGGGAGCCAGGGATTGCATTCATTGTCTTTTGCTCACAGAACGCTCTGCTTTGTCCAGCTGCAATCCTTCTTTGCAACAACCCAGCAGCATCTAAAGCAGAGGTCCATTCAACTAATTAGATCAGAGGCCTCAACCAAAACAAATAACTCAAGCACTACGATGGAAAATACACTGACCCTGGAGCCAAACTCCTGGGTTCCAGTCCACTTCCTAATGTTGTAACTCCTGGCAGATCAACGAATGGCAGATCAATGAATCTACTTGCCTTATACTTTAAATCAATTCAACATTTCTACCTACTTCTGATATACGGCAATGGTTCTCAGCTGGGGCTACTCTGTTCTCCGAGGGGCAATGACTTGGAGACATTCTTGTTTGTCACAAGAATGTGACAACTGGTCTCTCCTGGTGGTTAGAGAGGCCAGTAGAGCAGTGTGTGTGTGTTCAGTCATGTCTGACTCTTTGAGACCCCATGGACTGTATGTAGCATAATGGGCTTCTCTGTTCATGGAATTTTCCAGGCAAGAATACTTGAGCAGGTTGTCATTTCCTACTCCAGGGGATCTTCTGAACCCAGGACTCCACCCGTGTCTCTTGTATCTCCTGCATTGGCAGGTGGAGTCTTTACAACTGTGCACCATCTGGGAAAGGGCAGGGATGCTGCTAAACATCCTACAGTGCACAGAACAGCCCCAACCACAATTACTCAGCCTCCAAATGTCAGTAAATATCACAACGTAGCCTTGATGTATGTCCAGAGTTCCAAAGGCATATTGTGATTGGTTAGGACTGCACTAAGGCACAAGTAATAAAATGGATTAAGCAGTGAAAGATTTGTGTCTAATCACATAATGAGCAGTTAAGGCATATGCAGACTGCTGTTCAAGAGAGTTATCAAAACTCCAGCTGGGTCTATATTCCTGCTCCCTTGCCTAGTCAGCCTTTTTAAAAAAGCAGTTCCTTTTTCTGGAAGACACACACTTCAGCCAGGCCAGTGATGTCAGCACATTGAGGAAGTCCTGACCTGTGAATTACCTCTGGAAACACACACTGACACAGGCCTGTTCAAGGGAGCTGGGGAGCCAGGGATTGCATTCATTGTCTTTTGCTCACAGAACGCTCTGCTTTGTCCAGCTGCAATCCTTCTTTGCAACAACCCAGCAGCATCTAAAGCAGAGGTCCATTCAACTAATTAGATCAGAGGCCTCAACCAAAACAAATAACTCAAGCACTACGATGGAAAATACACTGACCCTGGAGCCAAACTCCTGGGTTCCAGTCCACTTCCTAATGTTGTAACTCCTGGCAGATCAACGAATGGCAGATCAATGAATCTACTTGCCTTATACTTTAAATCAATTCAACATTTCTACCTACTTCTGATATACGGCAATGGTTCTCAGCTGGGGCTACTCTGTTCTCCGAGGGGCAATGACTTGGAGACATTCTTGTTTGTCACAAGAATGTGACAACTGGTCTCTCCTGGTGGTTAGAGAGGCCAGTAGAGCAGTGTGTGTGTGTTCAGTCATGTCTGACTCTTTGAGACCCCATGGACTGTATGTAGCATAATGGGCTTCTCTGTTCATGGAATTTTCCAGGCAAGAATACTTGAGCAGGTTGTCATTTCCTACTCCAGGGGATCTTCTGAACCCAGGACTCCACCCGTGTCTCTTGTATCTCCTGCATTGGCAGGTGGAGTCTTTACAACTGTGCACCATCTGGGAAAGGGCAGGGATGCTGCTAAACATCCTACAGTGCACAGAACAGCCCCAACCACAATTACTCAGCCTCCAAATGTCAGTAAATATCACAACGTAGCCTTGATGTATGTCCAGAGTTCCAAAGGCATATTGTGATTGGTTAGGACTGCACTAAGGCACAAGTAATAAAAATGGATTAAGCAGTGAAAGATTTGTGTCTAATCACATAATGAGCAGTTAAGGCATATGCAGACTGCTGTTCAAGAGAGTTATCAAAAACTCCAGCTGGGTCTATATTCCTGCTCCCTTGCCTTAGAATCCAGCCCACATGGTGGTTAGATGGCTGTTATACCTCCACTCATTGTACCCCATTCAATACAGGAAAAGAGTAAGGGAGCTGCTAGAAGGATCTGAGCCTAATCAAGAAAATCCGTAAGAACCTCCAGCTTATGTCTCGCCAACCAGAATTACAGCACAGGGCCACCCTTAGGTGCAAGGGAGTCTTTCCAATTAATTATTGGACAGGCAACTAAAACTGTATCATGGAAATGATAATCTCCATCATCATCCTCGTCATCCTCATGGTGATTCATGATAAAGGGGGGTGGTTTTAAGAACAGACTCTGAGGGGCTTCCCTGGTGGTCCAATGGGTAAGGACACCGCCTTGCAGTGCAAGGGGCGCCGGTTCAATCCCTGGCCTGGGAAGATCCCACGTGCCGCGGAGCGGCTGGACCCATGTGTCCAATTACTGAGCCGGAGCTCTGGAGCGCATGTGCCCAGAGCCAGTGCTCTGCGACAACAGAGGCCACCACGATGGGAGGCCCACATGGGCCAAAGAACAAAGATGGATGAAAATGGAGAAATGAAAGACCAATAGAAGTGGCCCACCTACTCCCCTCCCTCCCCACCCCACCCTTCTCAAATAAATAAATAAATCTTTAAAAAAAAAAAAAGAATAGACTCTGATCAGGAAGATGTATTCCTACTCACACCATCTTCTGAGTATCAGTGAGTTGCTTAATATCCAAGCCTTGGTTGCTTCATCTAGAAACTAGAGGTAACAAAAATACATACATGAGTACAGCATTAATGAATAATTGAAACTTTTATCATTCTCTGAATGCTAAGCATTTGACAAGTGCTATATATGATTATCATTATTTAAACACAGTGACTGGCTAATTCTGAGGGATCAAATCATTGTCTAATTTCTCATCCCTCACTGTACTTCGACCCAAGGCACCTGGTCTTGTCTTCCCTCTGAATTGTGGAGACCCATGCTGCAGGTCATAAAATAAATTTGCAGAGGGAGGCAAAACTTCAGTTCCAGATTCACAGAAATCAATATACAAATGACATCATTGTTACAGAGGTCCAGCTTGGTACTTGCCTGACTTAACAGTCTGATCTTTCAAAAGTACTGTCTGTGTTTGCAAAAATGTCACTGCAGGGATATTGTTAGAAGGACATCACATTACCTAATAGTCCATGTCTCATTGTTAGCACTTGAACTATCTATATCTATCTTTTTATTTTATTTTATTTTATTTATTTCTGGCTATTCTGGGTTTTTACTGCTATCACAGGCTCTTCTCTAGTTGCAAGGAGTGAGGGTTACTCTCCAGTTGAGGTCAGCAGGCTTCTTGTTGCAGTGACTTCTCTTGTTGTGGAACTCGGGCTCTAAGGCACACAGGCTTCAATAGTTGTAGCACATGGATTCAACAGTTGCGGCTCTGAGGCTCTAGAGCACAGGCTCAATAGTTGTGGCTCAAGGGCTTAGGTGCTCCGCAGCATGTGGGATGTTCCCGAATTGGGGACTGAACCTGTGTCTCCTGCACTGGCAGATGAACTCTTTACCACTGAGCTCCAGGGAGGGCCCAATCTTGAACTAACTGTGTTCACCAAATAATTGTTCATCAGAGTACTTGGATTAACAGTTATAGTTTACTTAGAACTGAAACTAACTAGAAACTGTTATCAAGAACTGCACAAAACCAACCCTAAGCTGGGTCATCACTGGGAGCCTGCAAGCATTGAATGTCTAAGTTTGGAATGTGGGCAAAAGCAGGGAAGAACCCCTTTTATCTTGCAAAAACATGCTCACACCATCTTCTGAGTATCAGTGAGTTGCTTAATATCCAAGCCTTGGTTGCTTCATCTAGAAACTAGAGGTAACAAAAATACATACATGAGTACAGCATTAATGAATAATTGAAACTTTTATCATTCTCTGAATGCTAAGCATTTGACAAGTGCTATATATGATTATCATTATTTAAACACAGTGACTGGCTAATTCTGAGGGATCAAATCATTGTCTAATTTCTCATCCCTCACTGTACTTCGACCCAAGGCACCTGGTCTTGTCTTCCCTCTGAATTGTGGAGACCCATGCTGCAGGTCATAAAATAAATTTGCAGAGGGAGGCAAAACTTCAGTTCCAGATTCACAGAAATCAATATACAAATGACATCATTGTTACAGAGGTCCAGCTTGGTACTTGCCTGACTTAACAGTCTGATCTTTCAAAAGTACTGTCTGTGTTTGCAAAAATGTCACTGCAGGGATATTGTTAGAAGGACATCACATTACCTAATAGTCCATGTCTCATTGTTAGCACTTGAACTATCTATATCTATCTTTTTATTTTATTTTATTTTATTTATTTCTGGCTATTCTGGGTTTTTACTGCTATCACAGGCTCTTCTCTAGTTGCAAGGAGTGAGGGTTACTCTCCAGTTGAGGTCAGCAGGCTTCTTGTTGCAGTGACTTCTCTTGTTGTGGAACTCGGGCTCTAAGGCACACAGGCTTCAATAGTTGTAGCACATGGATTCAACAGTTGCGGCTCTGAGGCTCTAGAGCACAGGCTCAATAGTTGTGGCTCAAGGGCTTAGGTGCTCCGCAGCATGTGGGATGTTCCCGAATTGGGGACTGAACCTGTGTCTCCTGCACTGGCAGATGAACTCTTTACCACTGAGCTCCAGGGAGGGCCCAATCTTGAACTAACTGTGTTCACCAAATAATTGTTCATCAGAGTACTTGGATTAACAGTTATAGTTTACTTAGAACTGAAACTAACTAGAAACTGTTATCAAGAACTGCACAAAACCAACCCTAAGCTGGGTCATCACTGGGAGCCTGCAAGCATTGAATGTCTAAGTTTGGAATGTGGGCAAAAGCAGGGAAGAACCCCTTTTATCTTGCAAAAAACATGCTGGAAGAACAATCTTTCCAACATATGACTGCCTCTCACAGGAAGCTATAACAGATCCTTATTTTCAGAAGACCAAGCAATAGCTCCTCTGGCTTCATGGCTCTGGTCCTACTCCATGCACTAGGAAGACTCACAGGAGCTGGGGTCAAGAAACCAGAGCTCTGATTCTCTTGGTCCTTTTGAGTTCTTGTCTCTGTATTAAGGGGTGTATCTTTAGTACCAACTCCCAGTTGATCTCCAGTGTCATTTCCCATCACCCCACTCACTGCAGCATGTCTCCAACCACTCCAATCCCATCACTCGTTCTCTGCACAGCCCTGTCGACTCCTGCCTTCACGCCTTTACTTCTGTAGCTGGCCCTGCCTTGAACACCCTCTCCTTTCTCTAACTCCATATTTCCAACCAATTTATCAAGGCCCAGCAAGAGGCCCACTTGGCTCCAGAGTCAGCATCCTCTACTCCACTTGCCTCTCATTAATCTTTTTTCCCCCACCTCTCATAGCACTGTCCACGATCTAGCACTTGATCCTGTGCCAACTTATCAGGTTGTCTAATCGTCTCAGCGCACATGTTCTGTCTGCTGGTGGACTGTGAAGGCCTCGAGGCCAGGGCCCAGAGAGTCTCCATCTTTGCTAGAGAAGAAGCACAGTCCCCAACGCAGCAATGAAATATTTCCTCCTCCAGGGATAACCTGAGACATTAAATCACAAATACTGTGCACCTGCTGAAAGCAAACCTCCCTCCTCGAACATTACCAGCTCCTTGTTTACATCAAACATCCCAGGTGAAAATTCAAATGAGACTGAGATTGGAAAACCTTGGATAATATTAACATTCATGAATATTTAGTAAGAATGCTTATTAACTAAGGTCAGAGGAGTCTCCCTTACAATCACGGGGCTTTAATAACAGCTATTATTTAATTGTGCTCACCCAATAGTAAATAACCACAGGGGTTTGTGACTGAGAAGTGCAAGATGATGTACAGTGATGGGGTTTTTCCTTCTTTTGGCAATGGCATGAAGGACCTTAGGTCCCCAAACAGGGATCAAATCCATGCCTCCTGCACTGGGAGGACAAGATCCTAACCACTGGACTGCTGGGAAGTCCCAGAGCAACAGTTTTAAAGCCAAGTCTCATGAAAGGTCCTTCCAAGCATTTTAGATGCAGCCTGGGGGAACAAATATCAGTTGCTCAGTCATATCTGACTCTTTGTGACCCCATGGACAGTAGCTCGCCAAACTCCTCTGTTCATGGGATTCCCCAAGTAAGAATACTGGAGTGGGGTGCCATTCCCGTCTCCAGAGGATTTTTCCCAAACCAGGGGTTTAACCCAGGTCTTCTGAATTGTAGATAGATTCTTTACCATCTGAGCCACCAGCTTTGATCCTCAGGGCAGGAAGATCCCCTGGGGAAGGGAATGACCACTCCAGTCAGGCCCACCTGGCAACCCTTCCAATCTCCAGATACCCTGGGCCAGAAATCCTCTGCCACTGTCAGGTCCCCATATTATGTTTTCATGGCAATTCTGTCCTTTCCCTTCACTGTGTATCAACAGAAAGTAATTGTTTGTGCAGCTGTTTGTTTAACGTCTCTCACATCTGTCACATACCAGATCTCAGGACCAGATCTCAGCATCCCACACATACCTTACATTCAGAATCCTTGAATATGCCTTGCTGAACAAATGACTAAATCATTCAAGTCAGGATATCTTCATGCTGGGTGCTGGGAGCCTAAAAAATCTGTAAAATAGAATTCCCTGACATTAAGGGACTCTCCATGTCCTGAGGGATGACACAGATGGATACAGATGTTACTGTTACAGTCTATCTCATCTAGAGAAATAAAATTAGACTTTTTAGCTATGCATGCTATTGCCTCAACTGAAAAACAGTCGGACTGATTGCCCACAAGTTTGGAGATCATGTTTGAAATGGTTTGATTTAGAACACTGGCTGCACCTATACAGAGAATTCACTCTTCATTTCAGAGCTGAAACTGAGATGCAGTAAAAGGTTGTTTATCAAGAAATATCAGGGGTTTGTGACTGAGAAGTGCAAGATGATGTACAGTGATGGGGTTTTTCCTTCTTTTGGCAATGGCATGAAGGACCTTAGGTCCCCAAACAGGGATCAAATCCATGCCTCCTGCACTGGGAGGACAAGATCCTAACCACTGGACTGCTGGGAAGTCCCAGAGCAACAGTTTTAAAGCCAAGTCTCATGAAAGGTCCTTCCAAGCATTTTAGATGCAGCCTGGGGGAACAAATATCAGTTGCTCAGTCATATCTGACTCTTTGTGACCCCATGGACAGTAGCTCGCCAAACTCCTCTGTTCATGGGATTCCCCAAGTAAGAATACTGGAGTGGGGTGCCATTCCCGTCTCCAGAGGATTTTTCCCAAACCAGGGGTTTAACCCAGGTCTTCTGAATTGTAGATAGATTCTTTACCATCTGAGCCACCAGCTTTGATCCTCAGGGCAGGAAGATCCCCTGGGGAAGGGAATGACCACTCCAGTCAGGCCCACCTGGCAACCCTTCCAATCTCCAGATACCCTGGGCCAGAAATCCTCTGCCACTGTCAGGTCCCCATATTATGTTTTCATGGCAATTCTGTCCTTTCCCTTCACTGTGTATCAACAGAAAGTAATTGTTTGTGCAGCTGTTTGTTTAACGTCTCTCACATCTGTCACATACCAGATCTCAGGACCAGATCTCAGCATCCCACACATACCTTACATTCAGAATCCTTGAATATGCCTTGCTGAACAAATGACTAAATCATTCAAGTCAGGATATCTTCATGCTGGGTGCTGGGAGCCTAAAAAATCTGTAAAATAGAATTCCCTGACATTAAGGGACTCTCCATGTCCTGAGGGATGACACAGATGGATACAGATGTTACTGTTACAGTCTATCTCATCTAGAGAAATAAAATTAGACTTTTTAGCTATGCATGCTATTGCCTCAACTGAAAAACAGTCGGACTGATTGCCCACAAGTTTGGAGATCATGTTTGAAATGGTTTGATTTAGAACACTGGCTGCACCTATACAGAGAATTCACTCTTCATTTCAGAGCTGAAACTGAGATGCAGTAAAAAGGTTGTTTATCAAGAAATATAAGCTGGGGCTTCCCTGGTGGTCCAGTGGGTAAGGACACTGCCTTGCAGTGCAAGGGGCGCCAGTCCGATCCCTGGCCTAGGAAGATCCCACGTGCCGCAGAGCGGCTGGACTGATGTGTCCAATTACCGAGCTGGAGCTCTGGAGTGCATGCACCCAGAGTCGGTGCTCTGTGACAACAGAGGCCACCACGATGGGAGACCCACATGGGCCAAAGAACAAAGATGGATGAAAAATAGACAAATGAAAGACCAATAGAAGCGGCCCACCCGCCCCCTCCTCCCACCCCACCCCCTCCAAAAAAAGAAACATAAGCCGTAAGTATTAAGTTGCTGTGGAAAGGAAACTAAATACAGCTTAATGGGTAGGTCGCCCAAATTGAAGATGGTGATTTCTAATTGAGCTGTTTCTCACAAGGCAGCTCTGTAAACTTGATTGTGTTTATTCTTATTAGGAATTGGCTACATCCTGATGGGTAATGCTTCTCAAGCAAGGTTAGACATCAGAGCTTATGATGATTCTTAGTCATGGAGACAACTGAGCACCACCTATCACTAATTCTCAGAACACGCCCCCACCCAGGCTCAGTAGTAGAGTGCCTGAGGTACAAGTGAGTTAAATCGGGATCTCAGAGCTTCATTGTCCAAAATGACAACCGCAGCAGAACAGCTGAGACTTGAGCCCCAAACTCTCTGACTCAAAGCTCATGGTCTTGGCGTATGTGCTCAGTTGCTCAGTAATGGCTGACTCTGCGACCCCATGGACTGTATCCCACCAGGCTCCTCTTTTCCTGAAATTTTCCAGACAAGAATACTGGAGTGGGTTGTCATTTCCTTCTCCAGAGTCTTGACAATATGCTCACCCTTGTTTCTGGAAGAGGAGGAAACTGGGACCTGAGACTTCGCAGACTTCCCCAGGAACATCCCAGGCACTGACGCATCAACAATGAGATCTAGAGCTGAAGGCTGAAGGGTCCAGATCCAGGCCTTGATATCCTAACTACTGTGCATGAAGGCTGACCAGGGAGCAAGCTGAGGCATCTGTGCTCCTGGCCCAAAGCACACCCCTCTTTCTTCCTCCCTCCTCTCTCCCCTCCCCTCCCCTCCCCAGAAGCTACCATGTCCTGAACTGTGTACGAAGTATTCCCATGCTTTTCAAGTTTCACCAGTAATATAAGCCAAGAAATTTACACGTTACTCAGACAGATGAAAGCCTTGACAAAGCTGATGCTAAAGGAAAAGCACAAACCAGAGTGGCCTGTCACAGTTAAAGCATATATTAAATAATCATCAGCGGGCTTCCCCTGGTGGTCCAGTGGGTAAGGACACTGCCTTGCAGTGCAAGGGACGCCGGTTCGTTCCCTGGCCTGGGAAGATCCCACGTGCCGCGGAGCGGCTGGACTGATGTGTCCAATTACTGAGCCAGAGCTCTGGAGCGCATGCGCCCAGAGCCGGCGCTCTGCAACGACAGACGCCACTGTGATGGGAGGCCCACAGGAGCCAAAGAACAAAGATGGATGAAAATAGAGAAATGAAAGACCAATAGAAGTGGCCCGCCCTCTCTCCTCCCTCCCCAACCCGACCCCCACCCAAAATAAATATATAAATAAATCTTTAAAAAAATCATCATCATCATCAGCCACTTTCTGTGATACTAAGGAGGAGGATGGGGGAGGGAGGGCAAGGAATTGGTGACACCGCCTGTCTTGGTTCTCTTCTAGTAAATTCTATCTGATCTTTTCTCACCTTACATATTTCCCCTTCTAGGGAAATGTGGAGATAGGACACCTCACTCCCGGGGTTATATGTTTACATTTCATATTGAAAAAAAATTCTCATGTTTACATATTCATAATTTTTACCCTAAGTAACCAAAAACATTTCTGCAAATTTGAAATTCTTCATTTTTCCATGACTTGCAGACAAAACAGACCTCAGCATCTCTACCTCTCCTATGCCCCTCCTTTCCATGATGCCTCTGACACCACTCTTATGCCCAGAAAGTCTTCATCCGCAAAAGCTCTGACCGATCCTCTCTATTCTTTTTCTTATTCAGATCCTTAGCTGGCCTACTCCCACGAGACCTTAGTCTAGAGCCTCCATTTCTAGACTCCTTAACGGAGCTGAAGGCTGAAGGGTCCAGATCCAGGCCTTGATATCCTAACTACTGTGCATGAAGGCTGACCAGGGAGCAAGCTGAGGCATCTGTGCTCCTGGCCCAAAGCACACCCCTCTTTCTTCCTCCCTCCTCTCTCCCCTCCCCTCCCCTCCCCAGAAGCTACCATGTCCTGAACTGTGTACGAAGTATTCCCATGCTTTTCAAGTTTCACCAGTAATATAAGCCAAGAAATTTACACGTTACTCAGACAGATGAAAGCCTTGACAAAGCTGATGCTAAAGGAAAAGCACAAACCAGAGTGGCCTGTCACAGTTAAAGCATATATTAAATAATCATCAGCGGGCTTCCCCTGGTGGTCCAGTGGGTAAGGACACTGCCTTGCAGTGCAAGGGACGCCGGTTCGTTCCCTGGCCTGGGAAGATCCCACGTGCCGCAGAGCGGCTGGACCCATGTGTCCAATTACTGAGCCAGAGCTCTGGAGCGCATGCGCCCAGAACCGGCACTCTGCAACGACAGACGCCACTGTGATGGGAGGCCCACAGGAGCCAAAGAACAAAGATGGATGAAAATAGAGAAATGAAAGACCAATAGAAGTGGCCCGCCCTCTCTCCTCCCTCCCCAACCCGACCCCCACCCAAAATAAATATATAAATAAATCTTTAAAAAAATAATCATCATCATCAGCCACTTTCTGTGATACTAAGGAGGAGGATGGGGGAGGGAGGGCAAGGAATTGGTGACACCGCCTGTCTTGGTTCTCTTCTAGTAAATTCTATCTGATCTTTTCTCACCTTACATATTTCCCCTTCTAGGGAAATGTGGAGATAGGACACCTCACTCCCGGGGTTATATGTTTACATTTCATATTGAAAAAAAATTCTCATGTTTACATATTCATAATTTTTACCCTAAGTAACCAAAAACATTTCTGCAAATTTGAAATTCTTCATTTTTCCATGACTTGCAGACAAAACAGACCTCAGCATCTCTACCTCTCCTATGCCCCTCCTTTCCATGATGCCTCTGACACCACTCTTATGCCCAGAAAGTCTTCATCCGCAAAAGCTCTGACCGATCCTCTCTATTCTTTTTCTTATTCAGATCCTTAGCTGGCCTACTCCCACGAGACCTTAGTCTAGAGCCTCCACTGTTTTCCACTAGGGTGGACTCAGAAGTCAGTTCTTTCACCAAACGGATAATCCCTCTATCTCCTTGCCCTGAAACTGTTTATAATATTTTATCTAGAAGTCTGATTAATGGAAAATACTGCACACAACTCTACACCACCCCTCCATTTTGCTCTTTCTGCAGTTTCTTTTTTTTCTAATAGCTACATTGCTCCAATCCATAAAATTTCATTGTATAGGTCTGCTTCTCTTTTGACATTGCATAATTTCTTCTGGTCATCAGAGGTACTGGCTCAACCTCCAAATGCAAATAGAAATAAACATGTTCCATGATAAGTCACAATTTACACAACCAATAAATCAAATGGAAACTGCTCTCTGTGGGAAGATCCTATCTAAAAGTTTCTTTTAAGCCTTTGATGAAGTACCCTCAGGAACTGGTCATGACACATCGTAGGTGATTCCCACTCGAGAATAGTCTCTCTGCCTGTATGCCTGGCCATGCTTGTGCACTTCTTATTACTGCAATCCTTCTTAATGCTACTCACATTTCCTTCACAATTATTCATAATGACAGCAATATAGCTAAATTTAACCAAGAATTTACAGTGGTTCATTCATTGTGTTGGGCCCCTTCCATGAATCATCTCATTTGATCCTCACATGTTAGTAAAACCACTTCACAAATTATGAACTGAATCTTAGGTTTAGTAACATGACTGTGGTCACAAAATTGGCAACTGAAAGTCCACTGAACATGATTATTCTGATGGACACCTAGCTTCCTTACTAGAAAATAACCTTTACAAGGGAAGACACCATGTCTTTTGTGCTCACTGTTGTAGGTCTCACCATCTATTTGAAGATTTGCAATAAGAACTCTTCTTCTAAATGTGTGTACGGGCTTAGACAAATGCTTTACTCTCTCTAGCTATAAAAATGAAGAAGGAAGCTTTCTGTTAAACATGACAGACCAAATACATGTATTTTCCTCTGCTTTCTTAAAGAAAAAAATCTCTAACATTTCAGTAGATGGGTGTTTCCAATAACCCAGTAAGACAAAGAGAAAATAGAGAAGACAACAGCAACAAAATTTAGAGAAGAGAAAAGAATTGCGGCAAAAAACTTATGGACAGCAAAAAAAGCAAAAACCTTAAACGCTAAGCTGGAAGTGGGAGAGGTCAAGAATTAAGCCTAGTTCTATAGAGTATTTAGAAGGCTCAGCAACTGGAGGCACAAAGCGCCTCTGGCACAAGGACATGGATGGGCCGGACAGACTGAAGGTCCATCCACTGCAGTCTCCCTGGCAAGCACGCGCGCCTATTCTGCTCCAGCAGAAGACTGGAGAGCTCAGTGGTTAGAATTAAAGGGACTCTGAACTAAGGGCCTCCAGGCACCTGCTGTGGCTTTGATGCTGAACACAGGGGTCCTGTGCAAAAGTCCATAGACAGCACACAGTCTTGGGTCCCTCTTTCGCAATTTACTTAACAAGTGTTCAGGCAGGTTTATATCCTTCAGACAGAAAACTGGAAAATATTTTCTCTGGGAAAAGTCAAAAGTCCAAGAAAAATAACCTATGGATACTGAAATACTTGGAAATGCCCCACTGAAACAGATATCCCCAGTCACCCAAGGTAGAGGCCACCACTGAGAAGGCCCACCAATATATACAGCTTCCAATCATTCTTATCTGCTCCAATTAAAAACCAAACAACCACCACAAAAAAAAAAAAAAACCTTTCTTTAAGCAAAAAAAAACCACTGAGCAGACCACCCAGGATCCTTGTACATTTGAGGCAAGCATCTACTATGAAAGGTAGAAACCAAAATAACAAACAGAAAAACAAACTCAGAAGAACAGAGTGTGTAGGGAGCATAGGAAAAAGAAATCTAATTAAAGCTATAGTTCATATTCTCAAGGTGATGGGAAAAGACACTGTGGCCATGAAACAAGAACATGATGTTATTTTTGAAAGGGGAACATGCAGATATGAAAAACAATGAGCATTTAAAAATATGGTAGCAGAAGTGAAAAATTCTAAGAAGTTCTGGAAAATGAAGTTAAGGAACTCTCCCATAAAGTAAGCCCTCCAGAAAAGTGGGAGATAAGAGAGGGAAGAAAAGATAAGATGATTAGCAAAGATCCAGGAAGACTAATTTATAGGAGTTCCAGAAAGGGAGGGCAGGAAGAAAGGTAATTACTAGAAAGCAAAGAAATGTTCTAGAACCAAAGGTTTGCATTCCAGATTTAAAAGGCCCACCACAGATTTCCCTGATGGCCCAGTGGCTAAGATTCTACATTTTGAAGCAGAGAGTGAGGGTTCAATCCCTGGTTGGGGAGTTAAGATCTCACATGCTATGCAGCAGAGCCAAAAAATAAAAATTAGAAAAAGAAAGAGAGAGAAATAATGAAAAAAGGCCAGCCAAGTAGAGTTCAAAGAAAGAAAAAATCACTCACAATAAGACTATCATCAAGATAGTTTACAACAGTATGGACAGAACATGGATACTACACACTTACAGAGGGGAAAAGTAAGTCAGTCACGGGACTGGGAATCAGAAGGGATTCACTTTCCTCAATGGTGACCATGAAGCGGATGAAAAGATCAGAGAAAAATTCTCTAAAATCCTAAATGATTTACTACCCAGAATGCTATACCAAGGTACACTACTGATCCCACGTGAAGACAGAGTAATACCTTCAGTCATTCACACTCATTCTCAAAGGTGTATTGACCATTCACCTGTTCCCAGAAGCTACAGGAGAACAATCCTTACCCAGATAAAAGATAAAAGTAAATAACAAATGGGAGATGGGGAGTTGGGAGACAACAGGGGCTGCAGTACGCAAAACAGGCAAAGGGAAACACTTAAATCATGCAGGAGGGAAATTTCAGAATGACAGCGTATGTAAGCACAAGCATGTGTGTGTGTGTATGGGTCTCTTCACAATAAAATGTACACTGAATGCTGAATTAACCAATGGTTAAACAATGTTAACCACTGAGAGGCTGAACAGAGAGAAAATGTCATGCAAAAAAATTTTTTTAGGGAACAAATGTTCAGAACAGTCTGTAAGCAGATATGAAAAACAATGAGCATTTAAAAATATGGTAGCAGAAGTGAAAATTCTAAGAAGTTCTGGAAAATGAAGTTAAGGAACTCTCCCATAAAGTAAGCCCTCCAGAAAAGTGGGAGATAAGAGAGGGAAGAAAAGATAAGATGATTAGCAAAGATCCAGGAAGACTAATTTATAGGAGTTCCAGAAAGGGAGGGCAGGAAGAAAGGTAATTACTAGAAAGCAAAGAAATGTTCTAGAACCAAAGGTTTGCATTCCAGATTTAAAAGGCCCACCACAGATTTCCCTGATGGCCCAGTGGCTAAGATTCTACATTTTGAAGCAGAGAGTGAGGGTTCAATCCCTGGTTGGGGAGTTAAGATCTCACATGCTATGCAGCAGAGCCAAAAAATAAAAATTAGAAAAAGAAAGAGAGAGAAATAATGAAAAAAGGCCAGCCAAGTAGAGTTCAAAGAAAGAAAAAATCACTCACAATAAGACTATCATCAAGATAGTTTACAACAGTATGGACAGAACATGGATACTACACACTTACAGAGGGGAAAAGTAAGTCAGTCACGGGACTGGGAATCAGAAGGGATTCACTTTCCTCAATGGTGACCATGAAGCGGATGAAAAGATCAGAGAAAAATTCTCTAAAATCCTAAATGATTTACTACCCAGAATGCTATACCAAGGTACACTACTGATCCCACGTGAAGACAGAGTAATACCTTCAGTCATTCACACTCATTCTCAAAGGTGTATTGACCATTCACCTGTTCCCAGAAGCTACAGGAGAACAATCCTTACCCAGATAAAAGATAAAAGTAAATAACAAATGGGAGATGGGGAGTTGGGAGACAACAGGGGCTGCAGTACGCAAAACAGGCAAAGGGAAACACTTAAATCATGCAGGAGGGAAATTTCAGAATGACAGCGTATGTAAGCACAAGCATGTGTGTGTGTGTATGGGTCTCTTCACAATAAAATGTACACTGAATGCTGAATTAACCAATGGTTAAACAATGTTAACCACTGAGAGGCTGAACAGAGAGAAAATGTCATGGCAAGAAAGTAAATTATTATCTTCAATAGTAGGCGATCAACAGAAAACATTGAATGTTGCCAGTGTATACACACGGTACTTAGAAATCTGAAAGTTACTGTAGGAAGAGTAAAACCAGTAAAGAGCTAATTATCATCACCTTTTAATGAGAGTCAGAGGTAGAGAGACATATAACCCAGGACTGCCCCCTTTTTGTTATAAATCTTACAGAAAAGATTGGATTAGCTAATCTGCAGTTCTTAGAATTCTACTTGTATTTTTAGGACCTGTATTTTATAAAAGGAGATGATGTTTAAATTTGAATTCCAAATGTCTTACATGAATCTCTCTTGATCTAATTAAACCCTCTTTCCTCACTGTTTATGGAAAGAAAATGTGCACGCTGCTTCATTCATGCCCAGCACGGAGCTGACACACACCCCATACTCTTGGAGGCTGACTGGGCTCCCACACAGTTACATACAACTTTCAGTTTTCAGGGTTCCCATCTGGAGAGAGGCTTGGGGTAGGTTTTGTCAAAAAAGGAAAAAAAGCGGGGAGGAGGTACCTTAGTGAAGCAAAACTAGAATGATTACAAAAGTCAAACTACTTGTTTGAAAAAAAAAAAAAAGGCAATCAAAAACTTCCTTTTCCATCTCATTCAACCCTCCATCCTCAAACGGACCTTGTGGAATTTCTTTAACCATCACTAAGCAGGGAGCCTTGGCAGGACCAAAATAGGTTTATGCTCTGGCTAATTTTATTTTAAATGGAAATTTCTCTGCAGTCCATTGCTTAATGATGGAAAACAGGAGCCATCGCATTTTGAAACTCTTAGCCTGGCCACTGAGAGCTAGCTTTTCAAAGCTAAAGATAACCCGCCTACTAGGGCTTCTGAGCTGGTAGCCTCTGACCTCTGGCCTCACTGCTTCCTGGTTCTCTATTCCTCTCCCGCCACAGGGTGCTGACCTGCAGACCAAGTCATCGTCTCGCTTCCTGTCTCCCTTAGCTGTCTCCACTTCACAATAAAATGTACACTGAATGCTGAATTAACCAATGGTTAAACAATGTTAACCACTGAGAGGCTGAACAGAGAGAAAATGTCATGGCAAGAAAGTAAATTATTATCTTCAATAGTAGGCGATCAACAGAAAACATTGAATGTTGCCAGTGTATACACACGGTACTTAGAAATCTGAAAGTTACTGTAGGAAGAGTAAAACCAGTAAAGAGCTAATTATCATCACCTTTTAATGAGAGTCAGAGGTAGAGAGACATATAACCCAGGACTGCCCCCTTTTTGTTATAAATCTTACAGAAAAGATTGGATTAGCTAATCTGCAGTTCTTAGAATTCTACTTGTATTTTTAGGACCTGTATTTTATAAAAGGAGATGATGTTTAAATTTGAATTCCAAATGTCTTACATGAATCTCTCTTGATCTAATTAAACCCTCTTTCCTCACTGTTTATGGAAAGAAAATGTGCACGCTGCTTCATTCATGCCCAGCACGGAGCTGACACACACCCCATACTCTTGGAGGCTGACTGGGCTCCCACACAGTTACATACAACTTTCAGTTTTCAGGGTTCCCATCTGGAGAGAGGCTTGGGGTAGGTTTTTGTCATAAAAGGAAATAAAGCAGGGAGGAGGTACCTTAGTGAAGCAGAACTAGAATGATTACAAAAGTCAAACTACTTGTTTGAAAAAAAAAAAAAAGGCAATCAAAAACTTCCTTTTCCATCTCATTCAACCCTCCATCCTCAAACGGACCTTGTGGAATTTCTTTAACCATCACTAAGCAGGGAGCCTTGGCAGGACCAAAATAGGTTTATGCTCTGGCTAATTTTATTTTAAATGGAAATTTCTCTGCAGTCCATTGCTTAATGATGGAAAACAGGAGCCATCGCATTTTGAAACTCTTAGCCTGGCCACTGAGAGCTAGCTTTTCAAAGCTAAAGATAACCCGCCTACTAGGGCTTCTGAGCTGGTAGCCTCTGACCTCTGGCCTCACTGCTTCCTGGTTCTCTATTCCTCTCCCGCCACAGGGTGCTGACCTGCAGACCAAGTCATTCGTCTCGCTTCCTGTCTCCCTTAGCTGTCTCCACTTCACCTCCCACCCCTGGGGGTCCCATTACAGAAAGAAAAAGCCAAGACGGACCCCTACCCCACAAACTAATCCCCTGGGGAGCAAGTGACTGGATGAGGATGTAGGGTAGGCTTTGAGGCAGGGGGCAATGGTGATGCACGGGAGGGGCGGGCACCTATTTCTCACACCTGGCACCAGCTTTGATCTTAGTGATGAAGATGCATGCAGTAGATGGAGAAAACTCTATCTCATTTGTGTTCCCTTCTGTAATGACAGGGTGTGCTCAAATGGTCAGACTTAACATACAGGAGTCTCAAATATCTGCGAGTGTAGGGATGTCAGACAGGAAGCCTTCAGCACAAACCTGGTAGGCAGCACCCCCTCCTCATTGCAAGCCCAAAACACAAGGAGCATAGTTCCATCATAGTTCAGGGAAATCAAGCCTCTGGTTTCAGCAATCGCTTATCTTATGGCCTAATTTCATGGCACACATAGCTACTTCCAGCACAATCCTGGCTCAGGTGGAGAAAAAGACACTGCGTGAAAACCAGTGGAGGGTTGTCCCTATTTTCCAAGGTACAGTGTGATTGTATGCACATCTAAGGCTTTCAATATGAACCATCACTCACCCCACTCCGGACCTTCACCCAGCCCCCCACCAAAGGACAAACTATGTGTCACCAGAGTGTATTTCATTAGCCTATAAAGGCAGATGAAAACACCTCATTTCAACACACACTGATTTCCAAGGCTTGATGCGTTTCGCAAAGGTTACTGACCTGCAATGAACCAAATACTGTAGCATTCTTTGGAAAGTTCACTTCAACCACGCAGTGCTTCAAAGAGGACTCTTGTGGGAGAGGCATTCAGTATCAGGATGGGGGTGCTTTGATAGGGCCTCTCACAAATCTTTTGGGTTCTACCCAGCAATTCTTTCTTTAGGGGGTGCATTGTGCTGTCCACACAGAAGGTTTCAGACAGGGCAGACATAAGACCTCTTTTCCAGAGGGAAATCTCTGTGCTAAAGAAAAAAACACCACATACACACAAACCTAAAACCCAGAGAGAAAAAAAAAGAAGTGAGGATTTCTGGAGCGTCACAGAGCAGAAGGGGAGAAAGGAGCCGAGGGAGTCTGGGACACAGAAGGCCGTCCTGCGACGAGCCTTGGAAGCCATGGTATTTACTTCCAGGAGCTCGGATGTGAGAAGTGGGTTGCTGAGCAAGGGGAAGGTGGAAGCAAAGACCCAGGGAAGAGAGGACTTGCCTCACAAGGGGAAGGTCAGCTCTCTGAAGCGTAAACCAAGGATGGGTGATGATGGAACCTGATCCTGGGCTTTGAAAGTCCCAACCTGAGTCTCCGTCTTCCATCCACGTAAAGGAGTTAGACTAACTGATTTCTAGGATCTCTGCAGATTCGTAAATCCAGGAGGCTGAAAAGACAGATACTGAGGCTAGAAATGGAGAACCTGCAATGCCAGAAATTCTCCCTGGAGCGGATGGAGCACACTACAGGGCTGGGGATGCAGCTGTGACCTGAGCAGCGACTGTCCATCTGCAGTGGCAGCAGCAGAGTCACGATGAACTGGAGAGGCCAAGTGTTAGGACAGAGGCAAGGAAAGCAAGGGCTGGGACCCAGATTTCAGCTCATGGTGTAAAAAGGCACAAACATTGCCCTCCACACCTTGAAGAGAAGATGAGCAGCTTCACCAGCCAGACCTGCAATGAACCTTAACAAAATATAGCTCCTCGATTCACTCATTTTATTTTTTTTTCAAGTTCAGATTTTATTTGTTTTGACCATGCTGCTCAGCTTGTGGGATCTTAGCTCCCCAACTAGGGGTCGAACCCATACCTTGAGCGGTGAAAGTATAGAGTGCTAATCACTGGATCTCCAGGAAAGTCCCTCAATTCACTCATTTTAAACATAAAGAAATTGACGTTCACATAACCAGCCAGGGGCAGAGCAGGACTAACAATCTGTTCTCCAGGTTTCCAATTCAGCATCTATCAGGGGTACCTTCTCCTTGGTCCACCCTTCCAGGATCGCTCACCAGCAGCTTGTACTAATTTTCATTGTTAGTCCTTTGGGCTCCTTCTCTATCCTCTGAGAGTCTCAATACACACACTGTATTCACTGGGGATCTGTTATTAACCAAGCTCAATCAAATATAAGGGGGAATTTATAAGCTTTCATCACTGGGAATACCACTCAAAAAACTGGACAAGAGGGCTTCCCTGGTGGTCCAGTGGGTAAGGAAACCGCCTTGCAGTACAAGGGGCACCAGTTTGATCCCTGGCCTGGGAAGATCCCACGTGCCGCGGAGCGGCTGGACCGATGTGTCCAATTACCAAGCCGGAGCTCTGGAGCACATGCGCCCAGAGCCAGTGCTCTGCGACAACAGAGGCCACTGTGATGCGAGGCCCACACGGGCCAAAGAACCTGATCCTGGGCTTTGAAAGTCCCAACCTGAGTCTCCGTCTTCCATCCACGTAAAGGAGTTAGACTAACTGATTTCTAGGATCTCTGCAGATTCGTAAATCCAGGAGGCTGAAAAGACAGATACTGAGGCTAGAAATGGAGAACCTGCAATGCCAGAAATTCTCCCTGGAGCGGATGGAGCACACTACAGGGCTGGGGATGCAGCTGTGACCTGAGCAGCGACTGTCCATCTGCAGTGGCAGCAGCAGAGTCACGATGAACTGGAGAGGCCAAGTGTTAGGACAGAGGCAAGGAAAGCAAGGGCTGGGACCCAGATTTCAGCTCATGGTGTAAAAAGGCACAAACATTGCCCTCCACACCTTGAAGAGAAGATGAGCAGCTTCACCAGCCAGACCTGCAATGAACCTTAACAAAATATAGCTCCTCGATTCACTCATTTTATTTTTTTTTCAAGTTCAGATTTTATTTGTTTTGACCATGCTGCTCAGCTTGTGGGATCTTAGCTCCCCAACTAGGGGTCGAACCCATACCTTGAGCGGTGAAAGTATAGAGTGCTAATCACTGGATCTCCAGGAAAGTCCCTCAATTCACTCATTTTAAACATAAAGAAATTGACGTTCACATAACCAGCCAGGGGCAGAGCAGGACTAACAATCTGTTCTCCAGGTTTCCAATTCAGCATCTATCAGGGGTACCTTCTCCTTGGTCCACCCTTCCAGGATCGCTCACCAGCAGCTTGTACTAATTTTCATTGTTAGTCCTTTGGGCTCCTTCTCTATCCTCTGAGAGTCTCAATACACACACTGTATTCACTGGGGATCTGTTATTAACCAAGCTCAATCAAATATAAGGGGGAATTTATAAGCTTTCATCACTGGGAATACCACTCAAAAAACTGGACAAGAGGGCTTCCCTGGTGGTCCAGTGGGTAAGGAAACCGCCTTGCAGTACAAGGGGCACCAGTTTGATCCCTGGCCTGGGAAGATCCCACGTGCCGCGGAGCGGCTGGACCGATGTGTCCAATTACCAAGCCGGAGCTCTGGAGCACATGCGCCCAGAGCCAGTGCTCTGCGACAACAGAGGCCACTGTGATGCGAGGCCCACACGGGCCAAAGAACAAAGATGGATGAAAATAGATAAGTGAAAGCCAATAGAAGTGGCCCGCCTGCCCCGCTCTCTCCTCAACCCGCTCCTCCCCCCAAAAAAGTTATTTATCGTTGTCACCCACTGTATGTAGATTATACCTGAAGTTCATTTAAAATAAAAATATGTAAAGACATTTTTCTTTAAAAAAAAAAAAACTGGACAAGACACACCAACGAGAGCCAGACGTGCATCACTACTCAATGTGTACCTGCTGTGCACATCTTTTTCTTATTCAAGTTCATTTCTGCATTTACTTCCATGTCACCATTTCTGTTAATATGTGTTGGGAACATGGCTCCCAGAAAATTCAACTTAGCAGACCTAGCAGAAGCAGGGAGAAGCTTCAACTAGGAGCCCTAGCTGAGGTCTTATGTAAGCAAAGTCACATATGCTATTTGTAAGGACTTCAGTGTGCAAGGAAAGGGATCCCAGTGCCAAATAAAAAAAGGAGAAGTAGGGGAAATCAAAAGAAATAAGACACGTGTGTGTGTGTGTGTGTGTGTGTGTGTGTGTGCGTGCGTGCTCAAGTCGTGTCCCACTCTTTGTGACTCTATGGACGGTAGCCCACCAGGATCCTCTGTCCATGGGATTTTCCAGGCAAGAATACTGGAGTGGATTGTCATTTCTTTCTCCAGGGCATCTTCCCGACCCAGAGACTGAACCCATGTCTGCTGTACTGGCAGGCAGATTCTTTACCACAGTGCCACCTGGGAAGCTCAAAACACGGGCTACCATGTTCCTATTCTTCATGGAAGTCCACTTAAAAGCACCAGTTTGGGTTGGATCCATTTTGCTTGTAGCTTTGTTGGATGGGGAAAATTAACAAAGAAAACTACTCTGAATGTATCCCACTTAGAAATGAATGCGTATTTTGTTTATCTGGTGAATCCGAAGAGTCATACCTGTGTACTAAACCTTTGTTTACTCAGTCTAGAGGCGATGCTTGAGGCATACATGGATTCCAGAGCCCACTGCCCTCACTCTGCAGCCCCACAGGATCCACCAGGGGTAATGGGACCTCAGCAGCCATTTTGTGCCAGTGTTTTATACATAAATACCACAGTTCTCTTGCATCCAACACCAGCTGGAGCCCTAGAGCTGCTTAACCATCACCAGGCATCCTGTGGTTCCTAAAATAAGCACTTCGAAGAATGCTGGCACACTGCTGGTAGCAACGTAAATTGGTGCCGTTGCTATCAAAAATGGTGTGGGTTCCTTTAAGAATATAAAACTACCATATGATCCAACAATTCCACTTCTTAGTATTTATCTGAAGAAAACAAAAACACTAATTCAAAAAAATATATGCATTCCCATGTTTATAGCAACACTATTTACAACAGCCAAGATGTGGAAACAACATAAGTGTCCATCAACAGATGAGTGAATATAGAAAATGTGACACACACACACAATGAAATATCACTTAGTCATAAAAAAAGAATGAAATTTTGCCATTTGCCACAACGTGGATGGCCCTGCAGGTTAGTATGCTTAGTGAAATAAGTCAGACGAGTAAGAAAATTATTTGTATGATTTCACTCTTATGTGAAATCTAAAAATATCAAACAAACAAACAAATATAGCAAACAAAACTCAAAAAGGCTCCTTGATTCCTGCCTACATTTTTCTCAACCATTCACTCTTGAAAAATAAATCTGGTCTATTTAATTGAAATTTCTGAAGAGAAAGGTCAGAATGCATTAAGGCTGGTTCTTTCTTTTCTTGGAGTGACTTGAGCCTCCATCTCTTAGGTGAGGCCACCTCCTCACTCTCCCAGCTTTTACTAGCCCCCAAGGGCCTCCCAAGAGTCCTCCACTCTCTTATCCTCCTGCATGACGGACATTCTGAAATGTAGGTCTAACAGTGACTTTTTCCAGTCCCCCACTGACCTGGAGAAAAATCCAAATTCCTGAGGATGATGGAAAGAGGGCTTCAGGATCTAGCGCCTCCTCATCTCACTCATCTTCTGCTTAGCACACCTTGTCTTGTGGAACATGGCAGAGCCTACCTAACCACTTACAGTTCCTTGAATGTATCACCACTAGCCTTTCAGTACCTGCTTTCCCTGCTGAACTTTTACTCATGTTCATGTCTCACCGTAACCACCAGTTCCCCAAGCATTTTCAATGGCCACCATTGGTCTGGACTAAGCTTCCCTCCTGGACAGTCCCATAGCCTCTTGTGCAATTAGGTGCTCCATCACTCACTCAGTCACAAAGCTTTGCAACCCCATGGACTGTAGCCTGCCAGGCTCCTCTGGCCATGGGATTTCCCAGGCAAGAGTACTAGAGTGGGGTGCTATTTCCTCCTCCAGAGGATCTTTTCGGCCCAGAGAGCACACCCAGGTTTCCTGCCTCTCCTGCACTGGCAGGGTTCTTCACCACTGTGCCACCATATTGGATTTGTCCATTTTCAGCGAATTCTGGCACAAATCATAGAGTAAGCAAACCAGAAAAACTGATTGAAGTGAGTTGTGCTCACACATGAGAGGTAAAGGCAGTAGTCTCCAGATAAAAATCTCCTTCTTGACGGACTCTTAGGGATAAATCTACAGATGACTGCCAAGGCTATAGGAGACACAAAGATTTTCCATCAAGTTCCTCAGCTCACCCCACTCTCCACCCTCACCATTATTTGGGCAGTATATGACCAGCTTGGCTGGTCTCTAGTGATTAAGGGACAGGAGCTGTCCTTGCTGTGATGAATAAATTAAAAGAATATTTAGCAACCCTAGGTTTGGGACCCAGAGGCCTCCCATGAGTGTCAAACAGCTCTACCCATTTTTCTCAACCATTCACTCTTGAAAAATAAATCTGGTCTATTTAATTGAAATTTCTGAAGAGAAAGGTCAGAATGCATTAAGGCTGGTTCTTTCTTTTCTTGGAGTGACTTGAGCCTCCATCTCTTAGGTGAGGCCACCTCCTCACTCTCCCAGCTTTTACTAGCCCCCGAGGGCCTCCCAAGAGTCCTCCACTCTCTTATCCTCCTGCATGACGGACATTCTGAAATGTAGGTCTAACAGTGACTTTTTCCAGTCCCCCACTGACCTGGAGAAAAATCCAAATTCCTGAGGATGATGGAAAGAGGGCTTCAGGATCTAGCGCCTCCTCATCTCACTCATCTTCTGCTTAGCACACCTTGTCTTGTGGAACATGGCAGAGCCTACCTAACCACTTACAGTTCCTTGAATGTATCACCACTAGCCTTTCAGTACCTGCTTTCCCTGCTGAACTTTTACTCATGTTCATGTCTCACCGTAACCACCAGTTCCCCAAGCATTTTCAATGGCCACCATTGGTCTGGACTAAGCTTCCCTCCTGGACAGTCCCATAGCCTCTTGTGCAATTAGGTGCTCCATCACTCACTCAGTCACAAAGCTTTGCAACCCCATGGACTGTAGCCTGCCAGGCTCCTCTGGCCATGGGATTTCCCAGGCAAGAGTACTAGAGTGGGGTGCTATTTCCTCCTCCAGAGGATCTTTTCGGCCCAGAGAGCACACCCAGGTTTCCTGCCTCTCCTGCACTGGCAGGGTTCTTCACCACTGTGCCACCATATTGGATTTGTCCATTTTCAGCGAATTCTGGCACAAATCATAGAGTAAGCAAACCAGAAAAACTGATTGAAGTGAGTTGTGCTCACACATGAGAGGTAAAGGCAGTAGTCTCCAGATAAAAATCTCCTTCTTGACGGACTCTTAGGGATAAATCTACAGATGACTGCCAAGGCTATAGGAGACACAAAGATTTTCCATCAAGTTCCTCAGCTCACCCCACTCTCCACCCTCACCATTATTTGGGCAGTATATGACCAGCTTGGCTGGTCTCTAGTGATTAAGGGACAGGAGCTGTCCTTGCTGTGAGGAATAAATTAAAAGAATATTTAGCAACATTTCTCCCTGAAGGGTTTGGGACCCAGAGGCCTCCCATGAGTGTCTAAAACCAATCTACTTCCACCAAGGAGATTTTTTAAAAATTCTCTGAAGAACAATTCAGATCTTATATTTTCATGAAAGGGTTAAGACAAAGTGAATGTATGAAATCGGCCCTTCACAAGGTCCTTGATAGTAAAACGGAACATTTTTGTGGACAACACAAAATAACACATAATACAGAGAATCATCTTCTCTTGGCAATCTAAATGATACCTTGGATAATTTCATAATTTCCTCATTATGCTCAATTCATGGAGGTTGGGTACAATTTGTGTACCATTTTCAGAACAAAAATTCTAAGCAATCTAAGTAAATATTCCAACCAACAAAAATCTCTTTTTTAAAAGCAAAAATTAATTTGTAGGACCTTTCCCCATTGGAAGATAAAATATGTTCATTATATATATTCAAAAAACATATACTCCTTAAGAAGAAAGTAAATATAACTCAAAATTTCAACACCTGAAAATGTTAGTGTTATTTTTTGAAAACTGCAAGTCAGTCTGAGTTTTATTCTGTTCCTCCAATTACAGGCTCTCTCAAGCCTGCCCAAACATAGACCCCTTTGTCCACAAGACTCTTGTCATCTTTCTAAACCCCAGCCTTCCACCTCCTTCCCTGTCCTAGATTAGACATTATTACTGACTATAATTAATAATTAATTAATGATGTCATTGATAATGAGGTACTATGCAGTAAAATTCAGTATGGAACCTAATGGTAGCTCAGACAGTAAAGAATCCACCTGCAGCAAAGATCATGCTAGACAATTTAGATTTGTGCTTGCCATGATATTTAATTTGGATGTAAATAAAAGTTATGAAATGACACTGCTGGGAAAAAAAAAAAAAAAGAATCCACCTGCAATGTGGGAGACCTGGGTTCAATCCCTGGGTTAGGAAGATCTCCTGGAGAAGAGAACGGCAACCCCACTCCAGTATTTTTGCCTGGAGAATCCCACGGGCAGAGGAGACTTGTGGGCTTCAGTCCATGGGGTCAGAGTCGGACACGACTGAGCGACTAAGCACAGCACACAGAGACTCCCCAAAGCCAGGGTGGCTGGTCTTGCCTTGTACTCTCAAAGCACCAATCACAGTACTGTTCGCCCTGTCATATTGCAATTACTACTGTTTTTACCTCTTTCTTCCACCAGACTGTAAGCTCCATGTGGGCAAGGGTCAGTTCTATCTAGTTCACTGCTGTCATACATGCCCAACATCATCCACTGTCTGTGCAAAGGATAACTCCATATACTGCCCTATAAACTGCCTTGTTTCTCAGTGATAGATAGTGAACATACTTCTGTGTCAATCAAGAGCTATAATGGCATTCTAAATGACACGTGCCATTGCATGAAAGCATAATTTTTTTTTTAACCAAGCTTCTACTGACTGCTTCTGTAACATTCAATGAGGCCAGAGGATCATTTCTTTCAGAACTTCAGGTTCAGCAGGGGTTACTGGGTTGTAAGAATCTAGGAACTCTGATATGAGGAAATTTAACACAAGAGCATTCTTACACCTTCCATCTGCTACAAAGGTCTTTTGATGAGTACTTCCTGCGTCATAGCTGCATTTTGATGGTTGACAGTTCCCTGATTCATGGCCTTCAGTTAAATGGTGCAACAATGTTTTAAAATGAGTATTATTTTCTAAGCATCTCTAAATGGCTATGTGGTAATTTCAGCCTAGGGAAAAGATGCCATTCTGAGATAAACACTTTGCCCAGAAGAGACCATGAAATAGATAACACACACTGACAAAGTAAAACTGACACTTTTTTGTACCTTACCCCAAAATCTTCTAAGAATTGGGCACATTCCAGTGTAGAGGTGAAATAGTCCACCTATTCCTGATCAAGTTGGATTACAGAGCTTTTACTATAAACCCAGGACCACACTAGGTACTATGGAAAGGATATATCAGGTCTTTCTGTTCTGGGAAAGTTTAGAGTCTCTTTAAAGGACAAGATGCTTACATCGAAAGCTTTGGACCCTCAATGTTCAATTCACAGCCCCATAAGTATACAAACACACTTGCATTCATGAACAAGCACGACCCACCTTCTCCTGGAAAAGCAGATGAGTCAGTATAAAGGCTTTCAAAATAACTCAAGGACTAAGGGGAACATGACTCACTGCATTAAGAAAGGAGGCTTTAGGGCTACTGAACCAAGATGAGAGGAAGCTGAGCTAGGCTATAGGGCATCATTCTTCTATCTGAACGTAAATATTATCACTTTTTGCCACATCAAGATGCAGACACACAGCTGAGGAATGACCAGAGCTTCTGGTGTGAAAGGCCATCAAACATTGTGGTAATGACACCAAAAATTTACATATTTCCTGCCCCCAAGGTGCTCAGAGGTTCTTTACAAACTTTTTTTAAATTTATTTTTAATTGGAAGGTAATTGTGTTACAACGTTGTGTTGGTTTTTGCCATACAATAATATGAATCGGCCAAAAGTGCAGACATGTCCCCTCGCTCTTGAACCTCCCTTCTACCCTCCACCCTACCCAATCCTTCTAGGTTGTCACAGAGCATCCGGCTGAGCTCTCTCTGTCATACAAAAACTTACAAACTTTTTTCTAAAGATAAAACAATCTTACCAGAGAAGACATCTTTTTCTACTGGGACTGAGCATTGTGTAGGAAATTCTGCCTATGGGAGTGGCCAAGAGAGGAAGGGGCCCGGATAAACTGGGAGACCCAGATTGACATATACACATCACCATATCTAAAACAGACAACGACTATGGACCTATAAATAGGATCAACTCTTAAATGGCTAAAATTTTTTTGGTAATTTCAGCCTAGGGAAAAGATGCCATTCTGAGATAAACACTTTGCCCAGAAGAGACCATGAAATAGATAACACACACTGACAAAGTAAAACTGACACTTTTTTGTACCTTACCCCAAAATCTTCTAAGAATTGGGCACATTCCAGTGTAGAGGTGAAATAGTCCACCTATTCCTGATCAAGTTGGATTACAGAGCTTTTACTATAAACCCAGGACCACACTAGGTACTATGGAAAGGATATATCAGGTCTTTCTGTTCTGGGAAAGTTTAGAGTCTCTTTAAAGGACAAGATGCTTACATCGAAAGCTTTGGACCCTCAATGTTCAATTCACAGCCCCATAAGTATACAAACACACTTGCATTCATGAACAAGCACGACCCACCTTCTCCTGGAAAAGCAGATGAGTCAGTATAAAGGCTTTCAAAATAACTCAAGGACTAAGGGGAACATGACTCACTGCATTAAGAAAGGAGGCTTTAGGGCTACTGAACCAAGATGAGAGGAAGCTGAGCTAGGCTATAGGGCATCATTCTTCTATCTGAACGTAAATATTATCACTTTTTGCCACATCAAGATGCAGACACACAGCTGAGGAATGACCAGA
Source organism: Tragulus kanchil (assembly GCA_022376925.1). Lineage (NCBI taxonomy): Eukaryota > Metazoa > Chordata > Mammalia > Artiodactyla > Tragulidae > Tragulus > Tragulus kanchil. Next base: position 128,415,464 of record JAIOJX010000005.1, on the reverse strand, counting down.
GCTTCTGGTGTGAAAGGCCATCAAACATTGTGGTAATGACACCAAAAATTTACATATTTCCTGCCCCCAAGGTGCTCAGAGGTTCTTTACAAACTTTTTTTAAATTTATTTTTAATTGGAAGGTAATTGTGTTACAACGTTGTTTTGGGTTTTTTGCCATACAATAATATGAATCGGCCAAAAGTGCAGACATGTCCCCTCGCTCTTGAACCTCCCTTCTACCCTCCACCCTACCCAATCCTTCTAGGTTGTCACAGAGCATCCGGCTGAGCTCTCTCTGTCATACAAAAACTTACAAACTTTTTTCTAAAGATAAAACAATCTTACCAGAGAAGACATCTTTTTCTACTGGGACTGAGCATTGTGTAGGAAATTCTGCCTATGGGAGTGGCCAAGAGAGGAAGGGGCCCGGATAAACTGGGAGACCCAGATTGACATATACACATCACCATATCTAAAACAGACAACGACTATGGACCTACTGTACAGCACTAGGAGGTCAACTCAATATAAGGACCTATATGGGAAAAGAATCTAAAAAGAGTGGATATGTGTATATGTATAACTGATTCACTTTGCTGTACAGCAGAAACTAACACAACATTGTAAAGCAACTATAAGTCAATAGAATGTTTTTAAAAGATCTAAACAACAATTTCCCTGACACACCAGAACAAGCGGCGACTGGTGTTCTCTCCCTGTGGCAGAGACCATGAAGTCCAACAAATGGGGGAGCTCATACCTTGCTCAGTTGTGTGTGACTCATTGTGGCCCCATTGACTGTAGCCCACCAGGCTCCTCAGTCTATGGGATTCTCCCAGCAAGAATACTGGAGTGGGTTGCCATTTCTCCTCCAGGGGATCTTTCCAACCCAGTGATCAAACGTGCAACTCCTCCATCTCCTGCATTGGCAGGCAGATTCTATACCACTGTGCCCCTCAGGAAGCCCCTTTTCAGTCCAGCAAGATTGGAAGCAAAGGCTGGTCACACAACCAACAGACATGATCGCACGTAGCACTCTCTTCTTCCTCGGCATTATGCTTCTACCTCTGATTCCGCTGCCTGCTATGGGAAAGATTCTTGTTAATAGTGCTCATGACATTCTCCACATGTCCCCCAGTCCTTCATAGCCACCCTTAGAGTTAGATCAGGGCCCACTGACTAGTCCTGGTCAACAAGCAGTGAGCGGAAGTGAAGTGTGGCACTTCCAGTTTGGAAGCTAAACTCATGCCTTTCTGTCACTCTCCTCTGCAGCAGCAACCTCAGAGGCTACATGGTGAGATGGAGGAACATGGGAGCGTGGAACAAGCTCACCCACTGGAGAGCTCCATCTAACCTGAGTCAGACTTTGTGCTTGTGAAAGAAACTTTCATTGGGCTAAAGTCAGGTTAAACTATGGAGACACCACGCTTCCTTGTCACCACAGCACAGCCTACCCTCTCTTGTCAGATACCATCCACTGGCCATTCTGACCCCTTTGTTCCCTTCTGGCAAAGTCCCAACATTGTTCGTGGTTCACTGTCTGCTTGACCACAGACTCAGAGTAAGTGACGCCTCTCCAGTCCAAGGAGCCATGAATGGCTTTCAGCCAATATCAGTGGGTCAATTTGCCTTGCCAGAGACTGATTAAGTCTAGGACATGGGAGTCTATTCTGGACACAGGGTTAAAAGGGGGAAATTTGGGGAAGAGTTTTATTCACTTCTTTTTTTAACTTTTTTTTTTTTTTTGCCTCGAAGTCATCATTTATTTTTCATCCATCTTTATTCTTTGGCCTGTGCGGGCCTCCCATCCCAGTGGCCTCTCTCACTGCAGAGCACCGGCTCTGGGTGCATGCGCGCCAGAGCTCCAGCTCAGTAATTGGACACATCGGTCCAGCTGCTCCGTGGCACGTGGGATCTTCCCAGGCCAGGGATCGAACCGTCGCCCTTTGCACTGCAAGGTGGACTCTCCACCCACTGGACCACCAGGGAAGCCTGCTTTATTCACTTTTAAAACAAAAATATAGGTGAAGTCATCTCCATAATGTCTCAATATGCAACTCAAGAGGATGTGATAAGTTGGCACCACTGTGGTCATCGTGCAATCATGAAGCTAAAGCAAAAGCCAACATGGCAAACGTGGCAGAGAAGAAATGTGAACATGAGTTCTTGAAATAATGGAGTCATAAATCAACCAATTCTGTAACCACTCTGCTCTTTTTATTATTTGAGATGTGAAATTTACCTGCCATTCAAGTCAGCAAGTCTCAACCCTCGCTACACAGTCTGAAAAGAAAGCTGGGCAACACCTGAATACTAATGGTCTAGCTACCCCCCTTCTCTGCCACCCAGAGATTTCGTGTATGAGACAGTGGCAGAGCCCAGACGCACTCTCTCAAGTTCCCAGGTAATTCCAACACACAGTCAGAGTCACAGATCACCACAGGAATTTCAGCTTCCCAAGGACAGAAACTACATCCTTCCAATATTTGATGCCCCTGGGATCACCAGAGAGCCTAGTATGCAGTCTCCTCCATAAGTGGAAAACAATAATCTATAAAGCACCTGGGCTCATCTCTCTAGAGGTATATTTTCTTACACAAGAACCAAGCTGCGGGCTTCCCCTGGTGGTCCAGTGGGTAAGGACACCGCCTTGCAGTGCAAGGGGCGCCGGTTCGAGCCCTGGCCTGGGAAGATCCCACGTGCCGTGGAGTGGCTGGACCGATGTGTCTAATCACCGAGCCGGAGCTCTGGAGCGCATGCGCCCAGAGCCGGCACTCTGCAACGACAGATGCCACTGCGATGGGAGGCCCACAGGAGCCAAAGAACAAAGACAGATGAACATAGAGAAACGAAAGACCAATAGAAGTGGCCCACCTGCTCCCCTCCCTCCCCAACCCGACCTCCGCCCAAAATAAATAAATTAATAAAAAAAAAAGAACCAAGCTGCATTTTGAAAGGAGATTAGTCGTGACTGGTACCAGGGGCCCAGGAAGCGAGATGAGAAGCAGCTCTCTGCTAGGAGGTCCATGGCCTTGGGGGTCCAGGATGCCCTTCTCTGCCTGACACCTGCTTTGCTTCTGTGTGTCTTCAACACTCAATCTCACATTTTTTTTGATTTCGTGCAACAGCAGTGCAACGCTATAATGTCTCAATATGCAACTCAAGAGGATGTGATAAGTTGGCACCACTGTGGTCATCGTGCAATCATGAAGCTAAAGCAAAAGCCAACATGGCAAACGTGGCAGAGAAGAAATGTGAACATGAGTTCTTGAAATAATGGAGTCATAAATCAACCAATTCTGTAACCACTCTGCTCTTTTTATTATTTGAGATGTGAAATTTACCTGCCATTCAAGTCAGCAAGTCTCAACCCTCGCTACACAGTCTGAAAAGAAAGCTGGGCAACACCTGAATACTAATGGTCTAGCTACCCCCCTTCTCTGCCACCCAGAGATTTCGTGTATGAGACAGTGGCAGAGCCCAGACGCACTCTCTCAAGTTCCCAGGTAATTCCAACACACAGTCAGAGTCACAGATCACCACAGGAATTTCAGCTTCCCAAGGACAGAAACTACATCCTTCCAATATTTGATGCCCCTGGGATCACCAGAGAGCCTAGTATGCAGTCTCCTCCATAAGTGGAAAACAATAATCTATAAAGCACCTGGGCTCATCTCTCTAGAGGTATATTTTCTTACACAAGAACCAAGCTGCGGGCTTCCCCTGGTGGTCCAGTGGGTAAGGACACCGCCTTGCAGTGCAAGGGGCGCCGGTTCGAGCCCTGGCCTGGGAAGATCCCACGTGCCGTGGAGTGGCTGGACCGATGTGTCTAATCACCGAGCCGGAGCTCTGGAGCGCATGCGCCCAGAGCCGGCACTCTGCAACGACAGATGCCACTGCGATGGGAGGCCCACAGGAGCCAAAGAACAAAGACAGATGAACATAGAGAAACGAAAGACCAATAGAAGTGGCCCACCTGCTCCCCTCCCTCCCCAACCCGACCTCCGCCCAAAATAAATAAATTAATAAAAAAAAAAGAACCAAGCTGCATTTTGAAAGGAGATTAGTCGTGACTGGTACCAGGGGCCCAGGAAGCGAGATGAGAAGCAGCTCTCTGCTAGGAGGTCCATGGCCTTGGGGGTCCAGGATGCCCTTCTCTGCCTGACACCTGCTTTGCTTCTGTGTGTCTTCAACACTCAATCCCTCACATTTCCCAGGCCTGCAGAAATTTCTGGTTATGTCTGGGCAGATCTTTTTCTGTCTGTGTCTGCCTAAACCTGGGAGAGTAAGATTTGCCAATATAGACACCAACTAACATAGAACAAACACCAATCTGGTGTTCCTTTACTTTGAAGCCTCCAATTCTGTAAAACAAATCATAGTTCTACTCAATGCTCCAAGTTCAAATTCCGTAGCCTGGGCCTCAGAGAGCAAGCAGCCTGGATCTGGAACCTCGCCCCATCCCCATGCCACTGCCCCTCATGAACTGGAGCAGACTTCCCTCCAAAGATAAGAGCTGCCTCTCTCCCTCTCTCCATTTTAAAGGAGAAAAAGCCCTGAAATCCCTCCACCTGCCTTTTCATATTTCCTCTCCCTCCCAGAGGAACATAGAGCCTGAAGTTCTCTATAGCTCTTCCCAAACAAGCTGAGCCTGACTGTAAATCCTCCATATGAATAATGACCAACATCTGTGACCATTTATTCTGCACTAGACACTGGGCTGAAAGCTTAAAGTACTGATGCAAGGTAACAGTCTTATGCCCGTTTTTCAGTCAGAGGAACGGGGAATAAAACACAGTCACAAAAATTCCCAAAACTTCCTGAAAATGTAAGCTTGGCTCAGTTATGCATTTTTCTCCCCTCTTGGCTAGGACCATTCTCCTTTTGCATGCATGCATGGTGAGTCACTCAGTCTTGTCTAACTCTTTGCAACCCCATGGACTATGACCCATCAGGCTCCTCTGTCCATGGGATTTTCCAGGCAAGAATACTGGAGTAGATTGCCATTGCCTTCTCCAGGGGATCTTCCCATCCCAGGGATCAAACCCACATCTCCTGAGTCTCCTGCATTGGCAGGTGGGTTCTTTACCACTGAGTCACCTGGAAAGCCCTTCTGTTTTTGCCATCACCTACAGACTGATGTTTTCCCATGCTTCCAGGATCTTTGTTTCTGGCGTTGGCTTAAGGTGCCCCTGTTGTCTGGCCCGTGGCCTCTCTTCAGGAAAGGGCAGGTAGTTCTGTGCACAGGTAGCTCTGGCCTGTGCAGAAGGCAGAAGCACTGAGCCAAGTAAAAAGGGGAAACATGTAAGGACTCTTAACCTAGGTGCTACTGCTTGGAATTCACCCAGCATCCTTTTCCCTGCAGGTTGCGGACCAGAGCAGGTCACAAGGCTAGCTCGGGTTTATAGAATAGGCAAATTGAATCTAACCCTTCATAGGAGGAGTGGAGAGACACGGCCACAGGCATGGATTTGAGGACGCTATTAACCTTCCACAACTAAGTGATGGAACTAGACTGCAGTGTGGACTCAGGTCCTGAAGTCTCCCGACTACCCCCTCCAGTAACTGCTCACACTTCCAGATACCCAGATTTCCTGGTTCTGCTTTGAGCTCTCCATGCGTGTTCCTTGCAATTTAAACTTCCTAGATATTATGTAAACATATGTTCAACGCCACCTGTATAAGCAATAGTTTACACCTGAGTCAGCCATTCCCAAAACTGGAGCTAACAGAAGGCAGAAATATGTAAATCTTTTTAAAGTCAATCTCAATTCTACCCAACTAAATGTTGCCATTGCTAAAACCTCAAATACCAACAATATCATAAATAATATTCACTGGATTATGGGCTGTGACAAAATTAAGTGCTAAGAAATAAAGAGTCCACAGAGAACCGCAAGAGAAATCATCAACTAGTGAAGGATTTTCAGAAGAGCAGCGTCCCTCTTGGAGAGAGTGGAGCGTTCACCTGAAATGAAGAACTCAGTCCCTGGATGGACAGCTCAGGACTCAGACTCTGATTTTCCAGGTCTAACTCTTTGCAACCCCATGGACTATGACCCATCAGGCTCCTCTGTCAGGAAATTGGGGCCATTGCCTTCTCCAGGGATCTTCCCATCCCAGGGATCAAACCCACATCTCCTGAGTCTCCTGCATTGGCAGGTGGGTTCTTTACCACTGAGTCACCTGGAAAGCCCTTCTGTTTTTGCCATCACCTACAGACTGATGTTTTCCCATGCTTCCAGGATCTTTGTTTCTGGCGTTGGCTTAAGGTGCCCCTGTTGTCTGGCCCGTGGCCTCTCTTCAGGAAAGGGCAGGTAGTTCTGTGCACAGGTAGCTCTGGCCTGTGCAGAAGGCAGAAGCACTGTGCCAAGTAAAAGGGAAGCATGTAAGGACTCTTAACCTAGGTGCTACTGCTTGGAATTCACCCAGCATCATTTTCCCTGCAGGTTGCGGACCAGAGCAGGTCACAAGGCTAGCTCGGGTTTATAGAATAGGCAAATTGAATCTAACCCTTCATAGGAGGAGTGGAGAGACACGGCCACAGGCATGGATTTGAGGACGCTATTAACCTTCCACAACTAAGTGATGGAACTAGACTGCAGTGTGGACTCAGGTCCTGAAGTCTCCCGACTACCCCCTCCAGTAACTGCTCACACTTCCAGATACCCAGATTTCCTGGTTCTGCTTTGAGCTCTCCATGCGTGTTCCTTGCAATTTAAACTTCCTAGATATTATGTAAACATATGTTCAACGCCACCTGTATAAGCAATAGTTTACACCTGAGTCAGCCATTCCCAAAACTGGAGCTAACAGAAGGCAGAAATATGTAAATCTTTTTAAAGTCAATCTCAATTCTACCCAACTAAATGTTGCCATTGCTAAAACCTCAAATACCAACAATATCATAAATAATATTCACTGGATTATGGGCTGTGACAAAATTAAGTGCTAAGAAATAAAGAGTCCACAGAGAACCGCAAGAGAAATCATCAACTAGTGAAGGATTTTCAGAAGAGCAGCGTCCCTCTTGGAGAGAGTGGAGCGTTCACCTGAAATGAAGAACTCAGTCCCTGGATGGACAGCTCAGGACTCAGACTCTAATTTCCAAGAGAGCTTTTACCCCAAACTCCATCATGTAAGGACTGTTTGATGTCCTTCAACTCCCAGTACAAGCGCACTTCATTTTTCTTCAAATTACCTCCAAACAATTACATTTGTATTGTGCTCATGTCCTGTAATCCAAACTCTATTCCTTCAAATTGTCTGCAATAGGAAACATGACTAACTCCTTCCCTGTGAGATTTTTTTTGCTGAGCAGCGGGGCAGGGAAATGTGTGTGTGTTCACATCTCTTAAGCAGATTCTTACAAACCAAACTTGTTACACAGTCTGTAAGCGCAGTTTGGAATGTGTGAGGAAATCTTGCTGCCTGGAGCCCCACAGCTCATGGAGAAAATGAGCCCTCGTCTGCCTCTGTCCTCCTGCTCTCTGACCACACGGAAGGTCTTAGGCAAAGCTGGACACCCTCAGAGCACCGGGCACAGCCCTGCAAGCGCCCTCATGGTCCCAAGAGTCCATATGGAGGCGATGCTCTTTGCCAAGTGACTCCGAGACTTTCCACATTTTCAAGATAGAGGGGAATTGTGCCTGGAGCAAAAACATTGAGATCATCTTTCTCATGTCTTCCTTCTCTCTCTCCCAAATAAAAATATTAAGAAAATGCTGAGAGATTTCTTCCATTAAGAGAGAAAGAGAGGAGGCTGAAAATGAGAACCCTTCTGGGAAGCCAGAAGAATTCAAATAGATTTGGGTAGTAAGGGATTTGAGTTTTCTGGTGCTACAGGCATTGTGCCTGATCTAAATACTCTCTTCTGGGAGCAGAGAAAGACAAATACCATAAATTAATGCAAATACATGGCATCTAGAAAGATTAGTACTGACAATCCTACTTGCAGGGCACCAAAGGACACACAGAGGGAAGGCAAGGGTGAGATGATACGAGAGAATCGCATTGAAACATGTGCATTGCCACGTGTAAGATAGAGGGGGTTGATGTATGACACAAGGAACCCAGAGCCAGTGCTCTGTGACAACCTTGGAGGGGCGGGACGGGAAGGGAGGTGGGAGCGGGCTTCAGGAGGGAGGGGATATATGTATACCGCGTGCTGATTCGTGCTGATGTACGGCAAAAACCATCACAATGTTGCAAAGTTATCCTCCTCTAACTTAAATTATTTTAAGAAAAAAACGATTGTTTAAATTATGAAACAGTAACAAAACATGACACTAAAAGAATAAAATAAATACTCTCTTCATTCCTTCTCTATTTCAGGCTGGTTTGTGCTCTCAGTTCCAAAGACCAACCTGGCCTTTGTAGAGGCTGCTGGCCCTCCTATAGCACTTAGACTGCCCCATGCCTACACCTCTGGCCCTTCAGTCCCTGATACTCCCCAAGGCTCACTGCCCAAGGACTGGTTGAGGGCTGTGCACCCACCTGTGGCTCTGTGAGGGCCTCCCAAATGCACCATCCCTGAAGAAACCCCTCTGAAGTTCAGATTCCCGTCCTAACACAACAGATGCCCCATGGGAGAGAGCTGGGCATGTCTACTTCGCGAAGGCTCTCCTCAGGACTCCCCTAGTGGGCCAGTGGGTAAGACTCCAAGCTCCAGATGCAGGGGACAATTCCTAGTGGGAAACTAAGATCCCACAGGCCCTCTTCCAAAAAACAGAAGGCTCTCATCATTTTGATGATTGGCTAGGTTTAGAAACAACCAGAAAAATCATTGAGGAATCAGACATTGCTAAAAAGGCACAAAACAGAGACTCTGATCTGGAAGGGCTCTGGGAGGGCCCCTCACACACCTACGGTTGCCCCTAGACTTTATCAGGGGGACCCTAAGGGCCCACAAAACTGCATCATTATTCATTGCCATCACCCTTAATTTTTTATCTTAAATTCTAAATTTTCAGGGGCACATAGAAGAAAGGCTTCCTGATAGAACTCAACATTTTCAAATCGTTTTTTCCCCAAGAAATTAGTTCAGGCTGAGCTAGGCAATGACCACGTTCCTCCTTCCCAGCAGCTCAAAGAGGAACGGATCATTGTGATGGAGTCTCATCACTACAGGTTGTCATGATGACTTCTGATCCTGTCTCTCTCCTAGGTCACCTAAAGTAAATTATTACTGACCCCAGGGACATTTGCCAGTGACTACAGGGTGAGATGAACAAAATCCATAAAAGTGCATTGCCACGTGTAAGATAGAGGGGGTTGATGTATGACACAAGGAACCCAGAGCCAGTGCTCTGTGACAACCTTGGAGGGGCGGGACGGGAAGGGAGGTGGGAGCGGGCTTCAGGAGGGAGGGGATATATGTATACCGCGTGCTGATTCGTGCTGATGTACGGCAAAAACCATCACAATGTTGCAAAGTTATCCTCCTCTAACTTAAATTATTTTAAGAAAAAAACGATTGTTTAAATTATGAAACAGTAACAAAACATGACACTAAAAGAATAAAATAAATACTCTCTTCATTCCTTCTCTATTTCAGGCTGGTTTGTGCTCTCAGTTCCAAAGACCAACCTGGCCTTTGTAGAGGCTGCTGGCCCTCCTATAGCACTTAGACTGCCCCATGCCTACACCTCTGGCCCTTCAGTCCCTGATACTCCCCAAGGCTCACTGCCCAAGGACTGGTTGAGGGCTGTGCACCCACCTGTGGCTCTGTGAGGGCCTCCCAAATGCACCATCCCTGAAGAAACCCCTCTGAAGTTCAGATTCCCGTCCTAACACAACAGATGCCCCATGGGAGAGAGCTGGGCATGTCTACTTCGCGAAGGCTCTCCTCAGGACTCCCCTAGTGGGCCAGTGGGTAAGACTCCAAGCTCCAGATGCAGGGGACAATTCCTAGTGGGAAACTAAGATCCCACAGGCCCTCTTCCAAAAAACAGAAGGCTCTCATCATTTTGATGATTGGCTAGGTTTAGAAACAACCAGAAAAATCATTGAGGAATCAGACATTGCTAAAAGGCACAAAACAGAGACTCTGATCTGAAGGGCTCTGGGAGGGCCCTCACACACCTACGGTTGCCCCTAGACTTTATCAGGGGACCCTAAGGGCCCACAAAACTGAATCATAATTCATTGCCATCAACCTTAATTTTTTATCTAAAATTCTAAATTCTCAGGGGCACATAGAAGAAAGGCTTCCTGATAGAACTCAACATTTTCAAATCGTTTTTTCCCCAAGAAATTAGTTCAGGCTGAGCTAGGCAATGACCACGTTCCTCCTTCCCAGCAGCTCAAAGAGGAACGGATCATTGTGATGGAGTCTCATCACTACAGGTTGTCATGATGACTTCTGATCCTGTCTCTCTCCCTAGGTCACCTAAAAAAGTGAAAGTTGATTACTGACCCCAGGGGACATTTGCCAGTGACTAGAGACTTTCATTTTGTATCAGGGTAGAGCCAGTTAACAATGCTGTGATAGCTTCAGGTGGGCAGCAAATGGACAGTCATACAGACACATGTGTCCATTTCTCCCAAATTCCCCTCCCATCCAGACTTCCACATAACACTGAACAGAGTGCCCTGTGCTATACAGTAAGTTCTTGTTGATCATCTATTTTAAACATTGCAGAGTAAACGTGTCCATCCCAAACTCCCTAACCATCCCTTCCTCCCATCCTTTCCCCCCAGCAACCATAAATTCATTCCCTAAGTCTGTGAATCTCTATTTTGTAACTGAGTTTGTTTGTATCGTTTCTTTTTAGAATCCCCACATAAGGGATGTCATACGATATTTGGCATCATTTTTGTTCGGTGTGGTTTGGCACAACTCAGGGCAGGGTTTCTACTGCTGTCTAGCAGGCAGAGGTCAAGGAGGCGGTCCAACTTCCCCTGACACACAGCACAGCCCCAACAAAGTATTATCCAACCTGAAATGACAGTTATGCCCAGGGTGAGAATCCCTGGCTTAGAACAATATTCTGCACTGTATTTAATCAGTACTTTTTAACCTTCTCTTAGCTCTAACTGAATGAAAAATCCCTCCTTATTCTAATGATGGAGTTGTCAATGGGACAGACACAGTTGCTGCAAACCTTTTCTTCCGTCACTCAATGTTTGTCTTAAATTCCAGCTCTATGCGAGCATCCTGCTGGGAAGAGGGGTTCAGAGCAAGGAAGACATGGTTCTGGCCCTTAGGGAGCTGAGAGCACTGCTGGGGAGATGGTCACTAGGCAAACAACCACACAAACTGACTGAAATTGCAACTTTAAGGAAATGTGAGAGTGAGGGATGGTGGGATTTCACCAGGGGTGTGTGTGTGTGTGTGTGTGTGTGTGTGTGTGTGTGTGTGTGTGTGTGTGTATCAGGAGATGCAGCAATGTCAAGAGAAGCCTCTGTGAGGAAATGGAGGTTGGGCTGAGATCTGCAGCATAGGAGTTCACTGGAGTGAGAGAAGTGAAAAGAGCATCCAAAGCAAAGGGAAGAAGGCAAAGGTCATGGAAGAAGAAAGTGATCCAAACAAGAGACGAAGGAAATGAGGGCAGCATCAGAAAAGGCTGCAAAGGGCCTTCCCTGACGCTCCAGTGGCTAAGACTCCGAACTCCCAATGCAGGGAGCCCAGGTTCTATACCCGGTCAGGAAACGAACCCCTATCTGCTGCAACTAAAGATCATACATGCTGTAACTAAGACCCTCGGAAGTCAAATAAATTAATATTAAAAAGAAGAAGAAGAGGCTGAACAGGGGATGTAGAGTCGAGATTATGAGAAACTTTGGCTTAGGGAGTGTTCACAGGGTGGAGTCTTTCTCTTAACAGCGATAGGAAATCATCCATGTCTTTTACACTGGAGCTGGGGATCATGAAGGATGGAGGTCGCTCCCTGTCCAGTAGCTTCCAACCTGGTTCACACATGAAAGGAGAGACCTTTAAAAATAAACATTGTCAGACCCCACCCCAGATCAAATGAATTAGAATTTCTAGGGGTGCTTCCCAGGCATCAGGCATCAGTCATTTTTTTCAAAGGTTGAAAAACAGTGTTCTAAACTATCACAAAGTCCACATTCCTATATACCTCTATAATCCATCATTTAGGCCATTAATATATGCCTGAGGAGAACTAAAGATAAAGTTACCCATAGGCTTCTAGTATCTTCCACGGATGGAGAAGAGATTCCAGGCTAAAGTTCGGGGGCACGAAAGTGGCTTTTATTAGCAGAGGGCCTCACTCTAGCATGCCAACCTATGGTAGGTACAATTCTAATTCTTGTCTTTGCAAAACTACAGACAACATCAGGACCTCAAGAATCTAGTTAATCCCATGAGTTTGGAAATCTGCAAATGCCGAGGAGCAGCTTGAAGATGCAAATGTAGAAATCCCATTCACACGATGCAGGAAAGCAATGGCCAAAGAAGGAAAATTAAAAGCTGAATCGAGCAGCAGACTTGCCAATCATGCAGAGACATTAGGTTTTTAAGTAATTTCAAGAGGAGCAGTGACGGAATTCATTTCTGAAGTTCGGAGTTTCGATGTTGCCTAGAATTTCAAACAATGTATGAAGTTACAAGAGATCCTTTCTTGTAGCACCCCCAAGCAAAGGGTGTGGTCCTCCACTGACTTACACCCCCTTATGGCACAAAGTAGGGACGAAACCACAGTGAACACGACAGAGGTTACTTCACTATAAAATCTATTCTAGGCACCAACAATAAAAAGGATGTATCTGGAGCTAATAAAGCCAAGTAGAGAGAAACATGGGAAGGTTTCAACACAACATATTAGACCAAACAGTACAGCTAACTCAATTAGACAAAACTACTTCCATGATGTCAGCTTTATCCAAGTGGATAATTCATCTGCGTCGGTCCACCATGCACACAGACCCCTGGGTATGAGAGACACCTGGGAACTACAGCGTGTCTCATGTCTCAGTGGAGTCCATGACTTTGACCCCTGGCCAGGGCCACAGGCAAATGAGGAGGAGGTGACCAATAATTCTTTTGGTGTGGCTTATACAAGGATGGTGGAGGAGGGCAGAAAGAACACAATGCATCTTGCTTTTTGGGTCAAACTCAGGCCCAAGTACCTCCAACTTGTAACACAGAAGTCCAAAATAGACTGAGAATCTTTTCAGCAGCTTCCAATCAGAGAGGCTCTCAAAGTACAATGCTAAGCTAACATTCTATGATTCTACAACAACAGATGTCTAAGATAAAGGGAAATAGATCCTTTTTCAGGGCAGGAATAGAGACTCAGACACAGAGAACAGACTTAGGGACACAGTGGGGGAAGGAGAGGGTGGGACAAACTGAGAGTACTGCCTTGACATAGATACACCACGAGAAAAACAGATGGCTAGCGGGAAGCTGTTGTCTAGGACAGGAAGCTAGGCTCTGTGTGATGATCCAGAGGGGTGGGAAGAGGGGCAGAGTGGGTGGGAGGTTCAAGAGGAAGGGAATATATGTATGCTTACAGACATGTCGTACAGCAGAAACTAACAAAACATGGTAAAGCAATTATCCTCCAATTTAAAAGGATGGGGAGAATAGAGCAAAGGAGAGAACTCGGGCATCTGAGATACTAAGAAACTGGAACATTCTGACCAAAAGAGAGGCTGATTCTTATTTTTTTAATTCCAATTATCTATAAACTAAAGCAGTAAGAACCCTGGGAACCATTTAGTAACCCACTGATCTATATCCTTACAAGCCAAACTCCTCTAATGATACAAATTTCACTACATGGTGGCTAAGACAGTAAAGAATCTGCCTGCAATACAGGAGACCTGGGTTCAAACTCTGGGCCAGGAAGATCCCCTGGAGAAGGGCATGGCAACCCACTCCAGTATTCTTGCCTGGAGAATCCATGGACAGAGGAGCCTGGTGGGCTACAGTCGATGGGGTCACAAAGAGTCAGACATGACTAAGCAACTAACACTACTACCAACCCATCACTGCCCATCTTTTCTACTCTAACAACACCCACTTGAGAGTTAAATCACTATCAAGATCTTAGATTATGATCTCACAGATAAAGTAGAACTTTCTCCAGGCAAGGAAAAATAGTAATAAATATTTCACAAGAATTGCTTTTTTTATCACTTGTTTTGCCAAGCTGATTAACAGTGAGTCAAACACAAGAAATTTGGGATTTATAAAACAAATTGTGACTTCAAGCATTATGGAGAAAATGCCATTTAATTATGAATTTCTGTAGGATGTGCATTTGCACTGCTTGCTTTACCTTTAAAACATCTTCCTCTCAACTTAAGGATGAATGCAAATAACATTCACAAATGCACACATTACAATTTCCAGACAATGAATATTGTGTCTTTTTAGACTAAATGTATAGCTCCATCAGAAAATGAATAGGTGGTGAGGTCATCTTGTTTACATTTTATTTACAACTGAATTAAGCACGTAACAGGCAATGTTGCTGGAAGGACTCCCATTTCCAACCAAAGAGGCCAATGTCCCTTGTATTCAGGCAAGGGAATTACCTACAACACAAACAGAATGCAGGAGGGGGAAGGGGGGAACAGAGTGGGTGGGAGGTTCAAGAGGAAGGGAATATATGTATGCTTACAGACATGTCGTACAGCAGAAACTAACAAAACATGGTAAAGCAATTATCCTCCAATTTAAAAGGATGGGGAGAATAGAGCAAAGGAGAGAACTCGGGCATCTGAGATACTAAGAAACTGGAACATTCTGACCAAAAGAGAGGCTGATTCTTATTTTTTTAATTCCAATTATCTATAAACTAAAGCAGTAAGAACCCTGGGAACCATTTAGTAACCCACTGATCTATATCCTTACAAGCCAAACTCCTCTAATGATACAAATTTCACTACATGGTGGCTAAGACAGTAAAGAATCTGCCTGCAATACAGGAGACCTGGGTTCAAACTCTGGGCCAGGAAGATCCCCTGGAGAAGGGCATGGCAACCCACTCCAGTATTCTTGCCTGGAGAATCCATGGACAGAGGAGCCTGGTGGGCTACAGTCGATGGGGTCACAAAGAGTCAGACATGACTAAGCAACTAACACTACTACCAACCCATCACTGCCCATCTTTTCTACTCTAACAACACCCACTTGAGAGTTAAATCACTATCAAGATCTTAGATTATGATCTCACAGATAAAGTAGAACTTTCTCCAGGCAAGGAAAAATAGTAATAAATATTTCACAAGAATTGCTTTTTTATCACTTGTTTTGCCAAGCTGATTAACAGTGAGTCAAACACAAGAAATTTGGGATTTATAAAACAAATTGTGACTTCAAGCATTATGGAGAAAATGCCATTTAATTATGAATTTCTGTAGGATGTGCATTTGCACTGCTTGCTTTACCTTTAAAACATCTTCCTCTCAACTTAAGGATGAATGCAAATAACATTCACAAATGCACACATTACAATTTCCAGACAATGAATATTGTGTCTTTTTAGACTAAATGTATAGCTCCATCAGAAAATGAATAGGTGGTGAGGTCATCTTGTTTACATTTTATTTACAACTGAATTAAGCACGTAACAGGCAATGTTGCTGGAAGGACTCCCATTTCCAACCAAAGAGGCCAATGTCCCTTGTATTCAGGCAAGGGAATTACCTCAACGAACAGCAAATCAAGTGATAAACTTTTAATAAAAGAACAAGCCTGGCTTATCTGGTGGTCCAGTGGATAAAGAGTCCACCTTGCCATGCAAGAGGCAAGGGTTCAATCCCTGGCCTGAGAAGATACCACGTGCCGCAGAATGGCTGTACCAGTGTGTCCAATTACGAGCCAGCATTCTGGAGCACATGTGCCCAGAGTCAGTGCTCTGCAATGAGAGAGGCCACTGCAGTGGGAGGCCCACACAGGCCAAAAAAATAAAGATAGATAAAAATAAATAAATAAATAAAAACAATACAAGAGGTCAAATTTAGAAAAAAGAAAGAAAGAAAGAACAACAAACCCATATACTCTGTATTTCTTGGCCAAGCCACTTACTTTTTTAAAGGTTTGGTTCTTTGTAAATACACAGTTTCGTTATTTGAGACATGTCCTAATATATCAGAAAAAAAAGTTCACGTCTGGCACCCCAGGCTGAGCACTTGTGAGTCAGGGAGTGTGCAGAACTTGTGGTGCCTTCATCTTCTTCCTTGTCCGGAGGCCTAGACCTCCACCAGGAAGGTCCACTCTCAATCATACCATCAATGACCTGTAGCTAATTGATCTCCTAAGACCCACTGAGACACAATAGAGAAGTAGGAAATTACTCCCACCTTCTGTTACGACTTTATTTCCATGCACTCCTTGAACGGTGACTAAAAGTCGGCTGTTCTAGGTCTATTCTTTCTCCAGCACCGTTCTAGGAACTAAAGAAACAAAATCAACCTGTCTTCACAGATCTTGTCTAATTGTGGGTTCACAGACATAAATAAGGACACTCAAATGCATTACCTTTCTAGTGTGGAATTTGCTCAGATTATCTTAGGGTTTCATTATCATAGGAAACATTTACTGAGGGCTTCCCATGTATCAGGAACTTCATATGGATTATTTCACTTAATCCAAAAATAAGCAAGGTACGTATAATCTCCACGTTTTAAAGAGGGAGGAACTGAGATCTATAGAGAGGTCTAGTAAGATACTCTGGGTTACAGAGAACACATGAAGACACCCACCTATGGACTGGAATTTTCTGCCCTCAAGCCCTCTGCTTTTGATTTCCCTGAAATAGAATTCTGCAAAGAGGAAGTGGTGAGTTTCATCTTGGATGGGATCTGAAAGAAAGCAGGAAGGGCTTCATGGAGGAGGTGACTCTTGAGACAAGTCTACGCAATGAGGGTGTGCACTGGTAGGCAGACCTAGGAGAGGGCAGTATGAGCAAGGCAGAGGGGCAATCATCTTAGCTCTCAGGAAAGCTTGAGGTCAGGACTAGGGAAGTGGAAAGCCACGCACAGGAGACATCCACAGGACCAGACAGTAGAGAACTTTAAATCCAAGCTAAGGAGCAGAGACTTGATCTGTCACAGGCAGTGGGAAGCCACCCAAGGGTTTTAAGCAGGCGCATTAACGTGGTCATATTAGCATTTTAGAATGATCTGGTGACACGGTGGAAAATGCATTAGAGGGATACCAGATGGAAGGCAAGCAGATCAGGTAAGAAATCATTCCATTAGGATGGGATCAAATCACTAATACAGCTGCACGGCAGATAGAAGAGAGGATGAATTCAATAAATAGAGTGGTGGTGAAGAGGAATGTCATTAGATGAGCCCTGGGAAGAGCGAGAGAGGGAGGGGGCTTGGAAGCCACTCAGATTTCCAGCCCAGGGAACTGAGGGATGCCATTTCCCAGGTCAAAGGCTATAGGAGGAGACCCCCGCTGGGGAAATCAAGGAGTGAGGCAATCAGTTCATCAGGGGATAATTTAAATACCTGGTTTCTATGGAGCTTCTAAGCAGATGCATATCCAATAGGCTGTGCACATGGGGTCAGAATGCCTTACAACAAGCACACATCAAAACAACAAGGGTCATACACCAGGGGTTCCCTAGTGGGCCTGCATGGACCCTGGCGGGTACTATGTAACTCTGAAACGTCAGAGGGACCATACTCTGCTTTCACCACAGGAGGGCAGCACAGAGTCCCCTGCTCCACTGGCCACTCTCCTGCTACTAAGCTGCCTTCAGACCCTAACTAGTGACACCACTGTTGCACCTAAATAAAGATGGCCACCTAGGAAGTAAACAGCTGGGAAACAGGCGTTGACTATGGACTGGAATTTTCTGCCCTCAAGCCCTCTGCTTTTGATTTCCCTGAAATAGAATTCTGCAAAGAGGAAGTGGTGAGTTTCATCTTGGATGGGATCTGAAAGAAAGCAGGAAGGGCTTCATGGAGGAGGTGACTCTTGAGACAAGTCTACGCAATGAGGGTGTGCACTGGTAGGCAGACCTAGGAGAGGGCAGTATGAGCAAGGCAGAGGGGCAATCATCTTAGCTCTCAGGAAAGCTTGAGGTCAGGACTAGGGAAGTGGAAAGCCACGCACAGGAGACATCCACAGGACCAGACAGTAGAGAACTTTAAATCCAAGCTAAGGAGCAGAGACTTGATCTGTCACAGGCAGTGGGAAGCCACCCAAGGGTTTTAAGCAGGCGCATTAACGTGGTCATATTAGCATTTTAGAATGATCTGGTGACACGGTGGAAAATGCATTAGAGGGATACCAGATGGAAGGCAAGCAGATCAGGTAAGAAATCATTCCATTAGGATGGGATCAAATCACTAATACAGCTGCACGGCAGATAGAAGAGAGGATGAATTCAATAAATAGAGTGGTGGTGAAGAGGAATGTCATTAGATGAGCCCTGGGAAGAGCGAGAGGGGGAGGGGCTTGGAAGCCACTCAGATTTCCAGCCCAGGGAACTGAGGGATGCCATTTCCCAGGTCAAAGGCTATAGGAGGAGACCCCCGCTGGGGAAATCAAGGAGTGAGGCAATCAGTTCATCAGGGGATAATTTAAATACCTGGTTTCTATGGAGCTTCTAAGCAGATGCATATCCAATAGGCTGTGCACATGGGGTCAGAATGCCTTACAACAAGCACACATCAAAACAACAAGGGTCATACACCAGGGGTTCCCTAGTGGGCCTGCATGGACCCTGGCGGGTACTATGTAACTCTGAAACGTCAGAGGGACCATACTCTGCTTTCACCACAGGAGGGCAGCACAGAGTCCCCTGCTCCACTGGCCACTCTCCTGCTACTAAGCTGCCTTCAGACCCTAACTAGTGACACCACTGTTGCACCTAAATAAAGATGGCCACCTAGGAAGTAAACAGCTGGGACAGGCAGTTTTCCTTTCAATACACCTGAGCCCTGGTGACAGGTAAAGTGAACTAATTTTTCCTGTCTAAACACATCACCCTATAGAGACCTAAAGTGTTCCAGCAGTAAAGTTCAGGCGGGATTCATGTGGGCATCCAGTCATCATTAATTCTACATGCCCCTGAAGACTTCTCCCTGAAAACACTTTAAGTTTATGCTTGCCTCCATACGTGGTCATTTGATCAACATCTCTCTTACTATTTCTGCCAGGTCTCCCTTATTATGTGTGCCACCGCTGTGTCTTCCTAGTTAACACTTAGCACTCAAGAGACTCATTTAAATGCTTACCATGTGCCCAAGGATATCTAGGTGGCTGAAACAATCCCTGACCTCAAGTTGCTGTTTAGTTGCTCAGTCGTGTCTGTCTCTTCGGGACCCTATGCACTGTAGCCCTCAAGGCTCCTCTGTCCATGGGACTCTCCAGGCAAGAATACTGGAGTGGGTGGCCATTTCCTTCTCACAGCCAGCTGCGGCCCCCATATTGGCCTCTTGGTCACCTAAGGACGTTTACTCCAACTCTGTTGAAAAGAAGCTCCCTCTGGTTCCCCAGCACCAGCCTCCAAAGTGCCCCTGTGGGTCTGACTTTAACACTGAAACCACGACAGCAGAGCCCAGGGAGAGAGGAGCCCCTAGAGATCAATAAAACACTTGGAATTTCTCTTATAAATGATAACATTGTTGATTCTTGAGAGAGAGACTGTGCTTCATTTAAGAGTTCATTTGTCCTCTTTCATTCTCCGCTATGAGATGCCCCCCAACGTTTCCTAATCAAAAGGCTCTGTCCGTTTCTCACAGCAGACATAGCCTCATGGACCGACCCTATCAAAGTTAAGATTTACATATTTGTTCTTGAAATTGAGGGTTTTAAATCTTGCTACTCAATGACAAGAATTGTCATGAATCAGTATAAAGAATTACAGACCTAACACATGATCAGAGGTGATTAGCTTGGGAGAAACAAAAGGACACTGTACCATTATTATTTATGAAGGAACTTTAACACTGAATTTTTGTCTTCAGCTAATTTCTACAGTCATTTCTCTATACAGATAGACAGAGGTGTGCATTTTAAGTTGCTTCAATTGTATCTTACTCTTTGCGACTGTGTAGACCTAATGCCAGGCTTCTTTGTCCATGGGATTGCCTGGGCAAGAATACTGGAGTGGGTTTCCATGCCCCTGGGAATCTTCTCGATCCAGGGATCAAACCCGTATCTCTTACTTTTCCTGCATTGGCAGGCAAGTTATTTACCACTAGCGCCACCCAGGAAGTCCAGATAGATAGATTATACATATACATGTACATGTACATATACAGAGATATGGATTCATTTTTTTTAGACATAATTGCACACAATACAGTCCACCCATTTAAAGTGTGCAATTCAATGGTCTTTGGTATATTCACTAAGTTGTACAATCATCACACTAATTTCAGAACATTTTCATCACACCCAAAAGAAACACCATACCTAAAGCAGTCATTCCCCATTGCCCACAGCCACTGAAAACCACTAATCTACTTTTTGTCCCTATGGATTTACCCATTTTGCACATTTTATATAAATGACATTATGTGAGGTCTTTTGTGACTAGGTTCTTTCACTTACTATGATTTTTAACATGATATTTTTAGGGTTCACCCCTGTGGCAGCATATCAGTACTCTGGTCCTTTTTATTGCTAAATAGTGGTGTTGTACAGATAGACTGTGTTTTGTTCATCCATTCGTAGTCGATGGACATTCAGTTTCCACTTTTTGGTAATTATGAATAAGTTGCTTTGAACATTCAGGTACAATCATTTGCATGGTCATGTCTTTGTAAATGATAACATTGTTGATTCTTGAGAGAGACTGTGCTTCATTTAAGAGTTCATTTGTCCTCTTTCATTCTCCGCTATGAGATGCCCCCCAACGTTTCCTAATCAAAAGGCTCTGTCCGTTTCTCACAGCAGACATAGCCTCATGGACCGACCCTATCAAAGTTAAGATTTACATATTTGTTCTTGAAATTGAGGGTTTTAAATCTTGCTACTCAATGACAAGAATTGTCATGAATCAGTATAAAGAATTACAGACCTAACACATGATCAGAGGTGATTAGCTTGGGAGAAACAAAAGGACACTGTACCATTATTATTTATGAAGGAACTTTAACACTGAATTTTTGTCTTCAGCTAATTTCTACAGTCATTTCTCTATACAGATAGACAGAGGTGTGCATTTTAAGTTGCTTCAATTGTATCTTACTCTTTGCGACTGTGTAGACCTAATGCCAGGCTTCTTTGTCCATGGGATTGCCTGGGCAAGAATACTGGAGTGGGTTTCCATGCCCCTGGGAATCTTCTCGATCCAGGGATCAAACCCGTATCTCTTACTTTTCCTGCATTGGCAGGCAAGTTATTTACCACTAGCGCCACCCAGGAAGTCCAGATAGATAGATTATACATATACATGTACATGTACATATACAGAGATATGGATTCATTTTTTTTAGACATAATTGCACACAATACAGTCCACCCATTTAAAGTGTGCAATTCAATGGTCTTTGGTATATTCACTAAGTTGTACAATCATCACACTAATTTCAGAACATTTTCATCACACCCAAAAGAAACACCATACCTAAAGCAGTCATTCCCCATTGCCCACAGCCACTGAAAACCACTAATCTACTTTTTGTCCCTATGGATTTACCCATTTTGCACATTTTATATAAATGACATTATGTGAGGTCTTTTGTGACTAGGTTCTTTCACTTACTATGATTTTTAACATGATATTTTTAGGGTTCACCCCTGTGGCAGCATATCAGTACTCTGGTCCTTTTTATTGCTAAATAGTGGTGTTGTACAGATAGACTGTGTTTTGTTCATCCATTCGTAGTCGATGGACATTCAGTTTCCACTTTTTGGTAATTATGAATAAGTTGCTTTGAACATTCAGGTACAATCATTTGCATGGTCATGTCTTTGTTTCTCTTTAATGTATGCCTGAGAGTGGCCACACACTGACTCTGTATTAACATGTTAAGGAACAGAAAGCTATTTTCCAAGTCACTAGGTTGAGTGTCAGAAGACTCACAAGAGACGCAAATACCTGGTCTCCCTTTAAGACACTTACACATTAAAAACCAAAGGAGAGGCTTCCCTGGTGGCCTAGTGGGTAAAGAGTCCGCCTTGCGGGCTTCCCCTGGTGGTCCAGTGGGTAAGGACATCGCCTTGCAGTGCAAGGGGTGCCGGTTCGATCCCTGGCCTGGGAAGATCCCACAAGCTGCGGAGCAGCTGGACCGATGTGTCCAACTAGTGAACGGGAGCTCTGGAGCACATGCGCCTGGAGCCGGTGCTCTGCGACAAGAGAGGCCACTGTGATGGGTGGCCCACACGGGCCAAAAGCACAAAAGATGGATGAAAAAATGGATAAATGAAAGACCAATAGAAGTGGCCCACCCGCTCCCTCCCTTCCCAACCCACCCCGCCTCCAAAGAAAAAAAAAAGAGTCTACCTTGCAATGCAAGGGGCACCAGTTCGATCCCTGGCCTGGGAAGATCCCATGTGCCGCGGAGCGGCTGGACCAGTGTGTCCAATTACCAAGCCGGAGCTTTGGAGCGCATGCGCCCAGAGCCAGTGCTCTGCAACAACAGACGCCACTGCAATGGGAGGCCCACAAAGGTCAAAGAACAAAGATATATGAAAATAAATAAATGAAAGACCAATAAAAAGAGGCCAAAATTAAAAAATAAAAACTAAAGGAAAGGAAGTTGGGAGAGGGAGAGAAAAAAAGGAAGGAAGAGAGGAAGGAATGGGAGGAGAAAGGGAAAAGGAAAGGTGTTTCATGTTCACCTCTATGATTTCATGTGGTATTTATCAATAATCCAACTTATTCTTTAAAGCAAAAGTTACCAGTTAGGATATTACTGTGAATGAAATCAAATTGCTAGTCCAAAATTATGACAGAAAGGGAAATTTAGGGGCAAGAATTGCTTGTGTGAAGTCCACATGTTCAGCAAGCTTGTGATTGTAGATGGAGCAGAAAAAATCAAGTTGCCCATCTGAATCCATCAGACGCCCATGAGGCATCTCTCCCCTTCTGCCGACACAGGTCAGATGGGCCTGATCTAAGTCCCCAGTTCAGGGAAAGCACAAGACCTAGGAGTGGCCAGTAAGAGCACAACGGGAGACTTCAGCTGGAACCAGTGACAACGAGAAGACATCTACTGGACTTGAAGGGAGACACACTTGGGGGTCATGGGGCAGGAAAGTCTGCCTGTAGGGGTGGCCAGCAGAAGACAGTGATGCCAAAAGACAAAGAGACACAAAGCACTACTGACATTTGAACTTTTGGTTACACTTGTGCCCAAAATAAATTACCTTTGGAATTTTCCAGTAAGTGAATGAATGACCCTCCCCATTCACACATATACACATTTTTGCTTGTTGTCTGCTTTTCCTTTTCACTTAAATCAGTTTAAATTGCCAACAAAGGTTCCAATGGACACCCAACTCAAAAATTTTTTTATGTTCAACAATCACCATGTGGATCCCTGTTTGTTTGGACCCACCTGCTTGTCACTGGACCTCACTCTCTTTATGTACAAACAAGGCAAATCCCTGTCACATGCTACCACACTGGCCAACAGTCTCTGACTCTGGCTTGCCCTTAGTGACCCTCCTCCTCTGTCCTGTCACTGTCTGTGAAGCCGACCCACCCACAGTAAGGACCTGCACCCCCCGCTGCTCTAATACCATTTGCTCAAATGCATCTTCAGCACCGAGACAACAAACCTGACACACGGCCGGTTCACAATTTGGCAGCCCCTCCAAGGTTCTCCCAGACCAGCGGTGCTCTGCAGCCACATGCATCCTCTGGTTCACTCCTCCTTGCTTTTCCTCCTTCCAATCCACATCTAAATGAAGAGTTTTTTTGATACAGCAATGTGTTCTATATCAGATGTAATAACCTTGCTAAACGATGCTGTCACTTGCTTGCTACCTGCTAATCTGTAGGGAATACAGCCAGGCACGGTAAGAATCCTCACAGCACCATCCTACCCAAGTCCCTGTGATCCCACTGGAGTTTTCTGGTGCTGTCTGTAAAAACTCACAGAGAACTTTCCCTAAATCCTTCCAGTGGAGAGAACAGATGTATGTAGACATCCTGAGTACCACTCACTGTCTTCTTGCAAGTCACCTCCCTCTCCACTGCTGCTTCGCTTCACTTCCGGACACCCAGGACCTTTCAGTCAGGCAGGAACATGGACAAAAGGAAGTGGCTGAGCACAACGGGAGACTTCAGCTGGAACCAGTGACAACGAGAAGACATCTACTGGACTTGAAGGGAGACACACTTGGGGGTCATGGGGCAGGAAAGTCTGCCTGTAGGGGTGGCCAGCAGAAGACAGTGATGCCAAAAGACAAAGAGACACAAAGCACTACTGACATTTGAACTTTTGGTTACACTTGTGCCCAAAATAAATTACCTTTGGAATTTTCCAGTAAGTGAATGAATGACCCTCCCCATTCACACATATACACATTTTTGCTTGTTGTCTGCTTTTCCTTTTCACTTAAATCAGTTTAAATTGCCAACAAAGGTTCCAATGGACACCCAACTCAAAAATTTTTTTATGTTCAACAATCACCATGTGGATCCCTGTTTGTTTGGACCCACCTGCTTGTCACTGGACCTCACTCTCTTTATGTACAAACAAGGCAAATCCCTGTCACATGCTACCACACTGGCCAACAGTCTCTGACTCTGGCTTGCCCTTAGTGACCCTCCTCCTCTGTCCTGTCACTGTCTGTGAAGCCGACCCACCCACAGTAAGGACCTGCACCCCCCGCTGCTCTAATACCATTTGCTCAAATGCATCTTCAGCACCGAGACAACAAACCTGACACACGGCCGGTTCACAATTTGGCAGCCCCTCCAAGGTTCTCCCAGACCAGCGGTGCTCTGCAGCCACATGCATCCTCTGGTTCACTCCTCCTTGCTTTTCCTCCTTCCAATCCACATCTAAATGAAGAGTTTTTTTGATACAGCAATGTGTTCTATATCAGATGTAATAACCTTGCTAAACGATGCTGTCACTTGCTTGCTACCTGCTAATCTGTAGGGAATACAGCCAGGCACGGTAAGAATCCTCACAGCACCATCCTACCCAAGTCCCTGTGATCCCACTGGAGTTTTCTGGTGCTGTCTGTAAAAACTCACAGAGAACTTTCCCTAAATCCTTCCAGTGGAGAGAACAGATGTATGTAGACATCCTGAGTACCACTCACTGTCTTCTTGCAAGTCACCTCCCTCTCCACTGCTGCTTCGCTTCACTTCCGGACACTCCAGGACCTTTCAGTCAGGCAGGAACATGGACAAAAGGAAGTGGCTGATCACACACCCTGGATGGGGTTTATCTCTAGGCTGCTCCCCACACTGCGGGATCTTGGTCCTCAGTCACGGCAGAGTAGTTCCAAACGTATCCCTTCATTTTTATTAAGATATGATTTCACCTAAAAATCCTGTCTCCCTGGTGTTTGAATAAGTTGTTTAGTTGCTCAGTCACGTCCAACTCTTTGCAACCCTTTGGACTGCAGCCAACTAGGTTTCTCTGTCCATAGAATTTCCCAACAAGAATACTAGAGTGGGATGCCATTTTCTTTTTCAGGGGATCTTCCCACTCCAGGCATCTAACCAGCACCTCCCACACTGGCAGGTGGATTCTTTATTGTTGAGTCACTTGGGGCGAGCCTGAGGTCTATTCTTCAGGAAATGGAGAGACACATGCACACAGACACAGCACAGTGGCTTACAAAGTGGTCTCTGGAGTCGGACTCTCTGAGTTTAAATCCCAAGTCAACCGTTTGGACATACCACATAACATGCTTTGTTGAAACAGAGATAATGAAGTAGCACCATTCAGTCGCTGGGAAGATCAACAGTGACAATGTACACAGAGCATGGGGCACAGCTCTCAGCCTAGAGCAGGTGCTAGAAGGACATCTGCCGTTGGAATGCTGACTCTCCAGTTGATGAAGGAGCTTGGTGGGTCCTAGAGATTGTGATATCTAGATCCTCCCAGTGTTCAGCTGTCCCCAGATGTGTGCCTATAGGTCTCAAGTGGAAGTACAGTCTAGGGCAGGCTTTCTCAATTGGGATCATTTTCACCACCAGGGGTCAATTGACAGTGTTTGGAGATGGTTTTGATTGGACCAGCTGGCAGGTGGGCTTTCTACCGGCATCTACTGGTACAGGTCAAGGACGCTATTGACCACCCTACAGGACAGAACCCCACAACTAAGAATCACCAACCTAAATGTCAATAATACCACAGTTACTAAACTCTGATCTATCACTATGTTTCTTGAAGCTTTAATCTTGAGTGACCTGCACCAGAATTAGCTTAGAGTACAGGTCAGAAATTCACATTTTAGGAACTTCCCTGGTAGTTCAGTGGCTAGGATTCTGTGTTCCCAGTGCAGGGGATCTGGGTTCTAGCCCTCGTTGGGGAACTAGATCCCACACGCTACAACTAAGAGTTCACATCCTGCAGCTAAAGATCCCACATGCCACAATGAAAGCTGAAGATCCCAAGTGCCAGAGCCAAGACTCAGCGCATAAAGAATTAAACATTTTTTTAAAAGAAAGAAATGCACATTTTGAAGCTGAACCCTGGACCTATTCAGGAAGACCCATTGGGGCTCCCTCCCAATTCCCAGGAGAACCAAAGCTCCATGGGACTCCTCCCATGCCTCATGCCAGCCTTCCTGGACACTCGCAAGTCTGCTTCTCTCCTGCTATTCCCCTGATTGATCTAGGAAGACTGCAGAGGATCAACCCTGGGAGCTGCTCAAGATCCTGACTTTTTTGTTGTTTGTTTTTTTGTTTGAGATCCTGACTTTAGATACTGACACATTCAGGTTCCAGAATGTGCTGCGGATGATGAGTCAGGGAAGGGGGCTGTAACTGACTTGAAACCCAGAAGCGACCAGGCCAACCCCTTCTTTTTGCAAAGAAGGACACTGACATCATTAAGAGAAAATAAGAAAAATCCACACTTGGTCCAGTTCCAGAGTAGGTAACTTCTGGGTTTTTTCCTATTTTTTCCATCTTAATGAAAGTGAGGGGCCTGGTTGTTGGAAAGGTGAGAATAACGTGCATCTTTCAGCAATAGTAGGAGGCAGCAGGAGGAGACAGCGTCAGTTCGGAGCTCCCAGGCAGTCACCGGGGAGCCCTCCACCCCTTCCCCATCATCTCAAAGTCACTCTGGCTCCTGCGGAGTCTGTGGGTCTGAGGCGACTCCAGCTGACAAGGCTGTCAGCTATGAACAACCAGGAAAACACCACTGGCCATATTTTTCTTTCTTTTTGGAAAGGAAAGGCAAGAGTACTGTCAACCTCAGATTATAACACGAAAACACAGACATCTTCCACATGCTTTTCTTGAAGCTTTAATCTTGAGTGACCTGCACCAGAATTAGCTTAGAGTACAGGTCAGAAATTCACATTTTAGGAACTTCCCTGGTAGTTCAGTGGCTAGGATTCTGTGTTCCCAGTGCAGGGGATCTGGGTTCTAGCCCTCGTTGGGGAACTAGATCCCACACGCTACAACTAAGAGTTCACATCCTGCAGCTAAAGATCCCACATGCCACAATGAAAGCTGAAGATCCCAAGTGCCAGAGCCAAGACTCAGCGCATAAAGAATTAAACATTTTTTTAAAAGAAAGAAATGCACATTTTGAAGCTGAACCCTGGACCTATTCAGGAAGACCCATTGGGGCTCCCTCCCAATTCCCAGGAGAACCAAAGCTCCATGGGACTCCTCCCATGCCTCATGCCAGCCTTCCTGGACACTCGCAAGTCTGCTTCTCTCCTGCTATTCCCCTGATTGATCTAGGAAGACTGCAGAGGATCAACCCTGGGAGCTGCTCAAGATCCTGACTTTTTTGTTGTTTGTTTTTTTGTTTGAGATCCTGACTTTAGATACTGACACATTCAGGTTCCAGAATGTGCTGCGGATGATGAGTCAGGGAAGGGGGCTGTAACTGACTTGAAACCCAGAAGCGACCAGGCCAACCCCTTCTTTTTGCAAAGAAGGACACTGACATCATTAAGAGAAAATAAGAAAAATCCACACTTGGTCCAGTTCCAGAGTAGGTAACTTCTGGGTTTTTTCCTATTTTTTCCATCTTAATGAAAGTGAGGGGCCTGGTTGTTGGAAAGGTGAGAATAACGTGCATCTTTCAGCAATAGTAGGAGGCAGCAGGAGGAGACAGCGTCAGTTCGGAGCTCCCAGGCAGTCACCGGGGAGCCCTCCACCCCTTCCCCATCATCTCAAAGTCACTCTGGCTCCTGCGGAGTCTGTGGGTCTGAGGCGACTCCAGCTGACAAGGCTGTCAGCTATGAACAACCAGGAAAACACCACTGGCCATATTTTTCTTTCTTTTTGGAAAGGAAAGGCAAGAGTACTGTCAACCTCAGATTATAACACGAAAACACAGACATCTTCCACATGCTTTTTATTGAGCAAGATCACCATCCAGGGGAGACCTTTATGTTCAGCACATACCCACACACACAAATACACACCACATAGTAGAAACATACAGATATATAGATATATATATATCTGTATATGTATGTATACATACACACAGAGAGACACACATGCACATATATATACATGCACATGGACATACATATGTATACACCCATGCACACACATACACACCATACCCATAGACACATGTACACATACATATGCACATACTGAGAGTCACAACTACAGACACACAAGCATGCACATACACAACGGACATGCATACACATGACATACAGAGACATACATGTACACATATGCACATGATACATGTACACGCATAAGGCACACACAGAGACACACACAGTCACACACACACAGACAGCCTTGGGAAAGACAGTGCACACACACGCAGATGGCAGTTCTAAAAGCAGACAGGCCTGAAGGATGGGGAAAGCAGGTGTGCAGTCGGGCCCAAGACCGCCTCTGTATGCCCACACGTGTATGTATGTCTGTCTACTTTCAGAACGGGCATCTCTAAAGTGACACAAAAGACTTGCTGGAATAGAAACCATGGTCCCTGCCCTCAAGGGATTTTTTTTTTCCTCAAAGGATTTTTATCCGGGAAGAGGGCACATGCATCCCCATGGACATGGCAAAGCCACATGAAGCCATGTCAGCTATGATGTTAGTGGAGTGAGGCATGTGCCGCTGAGAGACCACCTCCATGTGTGTCTACCCCTCTCCCTGGAGCAGCCCTCCTGCCCACAGTCTGAACTTCAGGCCAGTCCCTGAGCCTCCTACCCCAGACACAGGAAGGAGACAGTGACCTGCTGTAAACGTCAGGGCCCCAAGGATTCCCACGTCCTTGACACATCCTTGATCTCCATTCCTCACATCCTCCTTCCCAAATTCCTTCAATGGGGATCCTTCTTTACACGTCATGGCTGGAGCCAGAATTACACGGTGATCATCCAAGTAGAAGGGAATAGTTGGTTCCCCTGCAGAGGAAGAAGGTCCATTTTACTCCATGGAGTACCCTGCCAATGTGGAACGGGCTGATGGGGGAGGAGTTGCCCTGTCTTTGAAGGTTGAATGCGTACCAGGAGGGTAGGTGCCAAAGTGTTCATCCAGTGTTCAGAGAACAACTGGACGAACATGGGTGCTGGGGTCAAGTAGAATCATGTTCAGATCCTCTCACTTCCACTTCAGAGTTGTAAAAAAATCATGCCCATTATTGAAATGTCCTGAAGCAGATGCCTACTGTCTTGACTTCACGGATTGCCTAGGCATTGTCTCTTCTCCAAGTAACAGAACCACGATTTTTCTATATGGAAAAGGTGTCTAACTATCCCTTCCCAAGGTCTAGAGATGGACATGCAGTCCAGGAGGTCAGCTGGCACATACCAACTGCTCAGCCACATGCATCAACTGAATCAACATGTCCTATGGCCCAAGTTAGACCAAGGAGATTCAACCCTGGGTTATGGAGTTGGGACCTCTGAGAAGCAAAATCTCCCTTTTTACAATATTAGAAGCTGAGAAGTCATAAGTCTAAAGTTGCTGGGTCTATCACAAGAAAGCCTATCAACACAGCAGAAAGTAGAACCAAAGCCATGAACTGAAGTCTTGATGACATCATGACGATCCTGCACCCAGCTGTGCCTGAAGCCTTAGAATTTCTGCTTACCTGAATAAAATCTCTATTTGCGTCACACACAGGAAACTGGATTGTTAACATTTTCAAACATGAGTCCCCAGTAATAAAAGTCCCCAGAAATACAGCCCAAGCCTGTATTTCTTCAAGTTACAAGGGAGATAATCTTTGCTTTAAATCTCATATGGCTGTGGTGAGGTTTAATTAATCAAAATGTAGCAACAAATAGAAACTGTTGGCCTTTCATGCCAGTTTCTCTTAAGAGAGTCAACTAGATTAGATTGGAGATAGTCATAGAAGCGATCGTGTTCCTCAAACAGTCCATGTATGACCCTGTATTTCCCAGCCCCCTGCATATAGTGAGGCCATATGACCAGTCCTAGTTAATGAGCTGTGACCAACACTGCAGAAGGGGTGTGTGACCCTCCACCTCTCCCGTCTCTCACCCCAGTGACCAAGAAGCTTCATGGTGTGGTGATGGCGCCAGATCAAAGTGGCCAGAATCAGTGAGTTATAGCAAAACAGACAGCTGTCCTGGAGAGTTTCTAGACCACACTTGCTAGGTGACGCCCCGCGATTTGGACAGTATTGATCACCACAACATAGCTTATCCTCTTTTTCTTTTAAGATTTATTTATTTAGTCTTAGCTGCAGATTTTAGTTGTGGTGTGTGGGATCTAGCTCCCTGGCCAGGGATCGAACCGTCAGCATTGGAAGCACAGAGTCTTAGCCACTGACTAAGTGGGACCAGGGATGTCCTACCTATCTCCTATTGACTGACAGAGCTAGTCTTCAAAGCAAGACTTCCACAGCCAGACAAGTGAGTGTAGTAAGCATTCCCCTGTGCAAATGTTTACAACAACCATCCAAGAAGGTGGACGCTGTGCCCCCAAGACCAACCTCACAACTAATTTTGCCGAAGGGCCACCCATCCCATCTCCAGAGGCTCCACCTGGAATCCGTCAAGCACCACAGGGCAGGCCAGGTTTAGATGTCAACCAGAGAGAACCCATGGCTGAGAGGAGGGCAGAAGCTGGCAATGCTTTGCCGATGCTCTGAGGATTAAACAGTCAATGCTAATTCATCACCGTGACTCAGAAAGCCCATTACTTCATGCTGTAACTCACACGTGGCCCCCTCAGTCACCACAACCCTGCCTCATTGACCTTCCACCAATTTCTGGAATACAGAGTCTCATGATTCCTCAGGGCTTGTACAAAGGCTACTGCCTCTGTTCAAATGCTCTTCATGTGCTTGGCTCCCTTTCATTTTTTGAGTCTGAATTTTTATGGCACATCCCTCAGTGGATCTTCTTGACCTCTTGGAAGCAAATCCCTTAGATGTTATCCCTCTCAGCATCCTTCCTGTATTCTCCTTCTCCCCCTCCTCCTCTTCTTAACCAGCAAAACTAACATTAACTAATTGTTTCGTATGCCTTGGGTAGAACTCTAAGCTCTTTTTATGGATTATCCCATCAAATCTAGCAAAACCCTAGGCACTGATAGGGAATCTTGATTTCACCAATAGACATGAAGCCTATTTAGGCCAAAAGCACATTTATCGGAGGGGGCATTGAGTAGCTCACAAAATAACTGGGATGCCTGGGACCGAGCAAGACAGGATAGTTCAAGTTTCATCCCCAAACCACAGGCAGAAACTGCCTCAGGGCAGCTGCCTCCAGGCCTGGACATGGGTCACCTTGGTGGTCACCATGGTTGTCACCACCCCTCCTGGAACTCGATATACCCTCCGCCTCAGTCAACTCTGACTGCTCTTGCACCTGTGAGGCACTTTGCCTGAGTCAAAGTCTAAGCAGGTGCATCCAATTTCCCAAGCTAAGACCAAGGCCTTTCCCAGGCTACCCTGGGGCAGGATAACATCCAGCTGTGTCCTCTCACCTGGATGGGAGTAGGGCTGCCTGGTGAGATGCATGGCAGGAGATTCCCAAAACAGAAGGAGCTTCAGATGCTGCCCGGCTCTACAAGTGGCAAATGCTCACTGTCCTTGAGGCAGACAGAACATTCAAGTCACGGTTTTTACAAATCCTTGCCAACACCAATGACACCCCTACTTTAAAAGATGACTATCTATTTAAAGACTACTCATTTGAAGAGGGGGCAGATGTTTAGCCTGACGAGAGCACCCCCACTTTCCAGTCTCATTCTACTGATAAGGGTGGGCAGAGAGGTTCTCCAGATGAATGTCTGCAGCCTGAGTTTCTCATGGATGAGTAGCTTCTGACGGCAGCAGAGCCGGATGGCTGAGACTCTCAGGTCTCGCTTCACAACATGCGGTCCTGGAACCAGCAGGGGTGTCACCTGGGAGCCTGTCAGACATGCATCCTCTCAGGTCCCATCACAGCCTGGTGAATCCAAATCTGCATTTCAACAAAATCCCCACCGGTTCATGAAAGTGTGGAAAGTACTGTGGTAGCCCCATGATTCTCAACCTCACCCATGTGTTGGAATCACTGAGGCAGTTTGTACAGAGTCCCACGTGGATCAGAAGTACAGAACCTGCCTGCCAAGGCAGGAGACACGGGTTGGATCCCTGGATTGGGAAGATCCCCTGGCAACACACTCCAATATTCTTTCCTGGAAAATCGAATGGACTGAGGAGCCTGGCAGGCTATAGTTCATAGGGTTACAAAGAATCAGGTATGACTGAGCACACATCGATGCAGAAAAGTCACTCCCAGAGATTCTACCGTGACTGCTGCAAGGTGTGGCCTGAGTTAAAACTCCACAGACAACTCTAAGATCCAAAGTCAAGAACTACTTAGAAAGACCTGATTCTGTCCAATCCAGAGTATGTGTGTGTGTGTGTTTGTGTGTGTGTGTGTGTTTGTGTGTGTGTGCATGTGCGCTAAATCATTTCAGTAGTGTCTGACTCTTTGCACCCTATGGACTACAGCTCACCAGGCTCCTCTGTCCATGGGATCCTCCAGGCAAGAATACGGAGTGGGTTGCCATGCCCTCCTCAGAGGATCTTCCCAACCCAAGGATCTAACCCTTGTCTCTTAGGTCTCCTGCACTGGCAGGCGAATTCTTTACCACTAGCGCCACGTAGGAAGCTCGGAATCCAGAGTTCCCTTGATAAAAAATAAATTTAAAAATCTTAGGAAAGTTGTGTCATTCCAGGGAGTCATTTTTCCATGGTTCTCTCTTAAAGTCTCCCTGAGCGTCGAGAGGTCCATTCCTGGAGAAGTAACTCTGAAAATCAAAGGGCGCTGACTGGACTCTGCCATTCTGAGTTACTTATTCTAGACCTCAGTGCTTTAATTTTTCCCTACAAGTGTCCAACTATAATCAATCCAGAGGAAACCCAGAGGTCTCAGGATCTAACCCTCTCATTTTATAGATGAGTAAACTGAGGCACAAAGAAAGGAAATAAGTTTTCAAGCATAACCACGGGTCTGAACTCCAACCTTCCAATTCCCCAGGCAATTCCTTTCCACCCCGCACTCTGCCTCTCCAGCACAGGGCACTTATGAGGAAGGATGTTTGATGAGCGCATGGTCAAAAGTTCATCACCAAAACGTTTATTATTAATAATAAGGTTAAAAGCTTGAAAGCTAATCCAGTGCCGGTGGCTCCCATGAAAGCCATTTTTCAGCTTGTTCTCATCTAATTACGGTATGTCGGAAACTCTCCTGCACAAGGCAGGAGACACGGTTGGATCCCTGGATTGGGAAGATCCTGGCAACACACTCCAATATTCTTTCCTGGAAAATCGAATGGACTGAGGAGCCTGGCAGGCTATAGTTCATAGGGTTACAAAGAATCAGGTATGACTGAGCACACATCGATGCAGAAAAGTCACTCCCAGAGATTCTACCGTGACTGCTGCAAGGTGTGGCCTGAGTTAAAACTCCACAGACAACTCTAAGATCCAAAGTCAAGAACTACTTAGAAAGACCTGATTCTGTCCAATCCAGAGTATGTGTGTGTGTGTGTTTGTGTGTGTGTGTGTGTTTGTGTGTGTGTGCATGTGCGCTAAATCATTTCAGTAGTGTCTGACTCTTTGCACCCTATGGACTACAGCTCACCAGGCTCCTCTGTCCATGGGATCCTCCAGGCAAGAATACGGAGTGGGTTGCCATGCCCTCCTCCAGAGGATCTTCCCAACCCAAGGATCTAACCCTTGTCTCTTAGGTCTCCTGCACTGGCAGGCGAATTCTTTACCACTAGCGCCACGTAGGAAGCTCGGAATCCAGAGTTCCCTTGATAAAAAATAAATTTAAAAATCTTAGGAAAGTTGTGTCATTCCAGGGAGTCATTTTTCCATGGTTCTCTCTTAAAGTCTCCCTGAGCGTCGAGAGGTCCATTCCTGGAGAAGTAACTCTGAAAATCAAAGGGCGCTGACTGGACTCTGCCATTCTGAGTTACTTATTCTAGACCTCAGTGCTTTAATTTTTCCCTACAAGTGTCCAACTATAATCAATCCAGAGGAAACCCAGAGGTCTCAGGATCTAACCCTCTCATTTTATAGATGAGTAAACTGAGGCACAAAGAAAGGAAATAAGTTTTCAAGCATAACCACGGGTCTGAACTCCAACCTTCCAATTCCCCAGGCAATTCCTTTCCACCCCGCACTCTGCCTCTCCAGCACAGGGCACTTATGAGGAAGGATGTTTGATGAGCGCATGGTCAAAAGTTCATCACCAAAACGTTTATTATTAATAATAAGGTTAAAAGCTTGAAAGCTAATCCAGTGCCGGTGGCTCCCATGAAAGCCATTTTTCAGCTTGTTCTCATCTAATTACTGGTAGGTACAGTAATTGGAAACAGGCTATATCCGACAGGCAGAGTTTCAGGAAATGGAAATCTCTAACACAATTCTGCCTGGGAAGGGTCAGCTGCCACCATCACGTGCAGCGGGGACTCTCACAAGGTCTGCCCTGGGGAGAAGGAACAGAGAGCACATTCCAGAAGAAGTGGGGAGAGCAGGCATAAAAGACCAGACGGCTGAGATCGGGGAGAACTATGGTCCCACCAGGAAAGCAAGCACTGGGCTCCTGGCCTGAGGGCGCCTGTGTTGCCAGGACTCCAGGGACTCTTACTACATCCAGATTATAGAAGCTCCCCGTGGGTGTGGTTGGTGATGCTGCTCTTCACATGACACTTACTGAGTAGGTGCTGGTAGTAGGGGCCAGGTACTGAACGAAGCCCTGTGTTGATATGAGCCCCATTCAGTCCTTGCATCCATTCCATGAGGTGGCACTGTGTTCCATCATGGCCAACTCTTTGCGACCCCATGGCTTGTAGCCTTCCAGGCTCCTCTGTCCATGGAATTTTCCAGACAAGAATACTGGAGTGGGTTGCCATTTCCTTCTCCAAGGAGACACCCCCATGGACAGAGGAGGAAACTGAGGTGTAACATGGTCTATCACTTTGCCCACAGTCCCACAGACGGGGTGGAGCCAGCCTCGGGATCCAGGGCTCTCCTCTCCACCACGCTCCACTCTCCATCCTTCCTGGGTGCCACAGTTTCAGTTTCCAGTCAGGACCAGCCTGATGGGTGCAGGTGCCGGTGAGCACAGCACCAAGCTCCATCAGAGCAGAGGGGCCCTGGCCGGTCAGAGGCAGGAAAGAGGAAGGAAGACAACGGCACCCACAGTGCGAACAGATGTGCCTCTCAAACGGTCAGCCAGCACCAGCCACATGAGTTTGGCTGACTGAGCAGCTGTCAGCCCCAGTATCTGCTGTGGCACGTGTTGGGACCCTGAGGCCACCAGCGCCACGGGTGCCATCTGGCCTTCCAGTGGCAGAGATCTGCCACCATTTGCAGCTGAGCCGGTCTCCAGCGGCTACCGTTTAACGAGTTCACGGCTCGCCGGCTCTGGAGATGGCTTACTGGAAGCCCCGTGCTTGGGAGCCAGCTTTTCCGCAAAGCCAGCTGCAGGTGGTTCCCTACGGTTGCCATCAACCTTGTTAGCAGGGACTGATCTTGAGATCATCGTTTTCCCATCTGGTGCCCACCAGCTGGGCTGCCGGTGCTGGGGGGCTGATTTTGCAAGCACTGTCTCCCTCCCTCTCTTCCCCGCCCTCCCCTCTCCCTCTCTGCATTTCTAGTCCACACCTACTTTCTCAGCACTTCAAAATCCCACAAGTCCCTTCGACCCGTTTGGTCCTTGTTTTCTGCCTCAAGTTTGCATCAGTTAGGTGAACACAGATGCCTTGTGGTCTGATTGATCTGGTGATGTAACATCAGCTAATTCAAGCCCACCCGCCTTCCTCCTGTGATCACACAGAAGGTTCAGGAAGGCCAAGGCAACACTGAGGTTTGGCGAGGGAGAGAGGAGAAAGGCCATCTGGACATGGTCTTCATCGGCCCACGGAGGTCCCTGCATCTCCACCCACCTCTGGGGATGCTTTTGGCCTCATGACCCCCTCGAGCCGTCCACTGCTTGTTTTTCGTATTAGGTCGAAGAGACACTGAAGCTGTCGGGACATTGCTTACCAAGACCCCTTAGGAAACCATTTCCTCTTAGGACTGGCGGTCTCAGACACGGATCGCTTCTGCCCTCGGCTCCCACAGACACATCTGTGTGGCAGCTTCTCCAGGGTTCAGCCAAGCTCCTCAGGGGATCTCTCTATATCTACACTGGACCTCCTTCCCCTCCAAACCTCCTCCCTGCTTGCAACCCTTCCGGGCAGAGATAGGGATGGAAAAAGGTCTTCCTTCCATATGCTTTGCTTCCTGCAAAGTATTTCTCCTCTGATATGAGTCCTTTCTGGTCCCCAAAGGGTCTAGGCTATGGAAACGCAAGTAAGAGGGTTCCTTTTCCTTCTCTTTCTGCTGTCACAGGGAGGAATGTAGGGAAAGAGAAGATGCACCAATGAATGAGTGGAAGGGCCAAAAAGGAAAAGGAAAAACACGAAGTGAACATTTTCTATGTGGGATCCTTCAAGGCTAAGAGACAGTCTCAGAGACATGAGGCATGTTGCCCAAAGACACAGAACACATGACTGTGGAGGGACTTGAACCAGAAATTAACTTCAGGGGGGGTGAAATATGAGAAGTCAGACACCTTTAATCAAGTGGGTCTGGCTGTGAGTCAGAATCACCTGACCTCACGTGGAGACTCTAACAAGAGCTGCAGGAAACTGTTCTGTGGTCATTCTTCCCTCTTTGGAAATCATTTTCAAGATGAAGACATTAAAGCCCGGAGAGAATAGACTCTCTCAGTTAGTTTGCTATTGTTTATAACCTACCTCTGTCCAAAAAGAGTGGAGGCCATTCATAACAAGTTCACGGCATCATGGCTAGAACCTGAGGCTCAGGATTCCTTCTTCCAGAAGCCAGCCTGTCTCTCCTCTATCCAGTCCACTCCTAGCAAGGGAAAAGTTTTATCTATTTTGGATGATTTGTAGCCAGTTTATTCCCCCAAATAATCTAGGAGGCCAATAGGGTTAAAAAAGAAAGAACTTGTGCCCAGGTATGTGTGGACCACTCAGAGATTTCTGCCACCCACCTCTGGGGATGCTTTTGGCCTCATGACCCCCGCGAGCCGTCCACTGCTTGTTTTTCGTATTAGGTCGAAGAGACACTGAAGCTGTCGGGACATTGCTTACCAAGACCCCTTAGGAAACCATTTCCTCTTAGGACTGGCGGTCTCAGACACGGATCGCTTCTGCCCTCGGCTCCCACAGACACATCTGTGTGGCAGCTTCTCCAGGGTTCAGCCAAGCTCCTCAGGGGATCTCTCTATATCTACACTGGACCTCCTTCCCCTCCAAACCTCCTCCCTGCTTGCAACCCTTCCGGGCAGAGATAGGGATGGAAAAAGGTCTTCCTTCCATATGCTTTGCTTCCTGCAAAGTATTTCTCCTCTGATATGAGTCCTTTCTGGTCCCCAAAGGGTCTAGGCTATGGAAACGCAAGTAAGAGGGTTCCTTTTCCTTCTCTTTCTGCTGTCACAGGGAGGAATGTAGGGAAAGAGAAGATGCACCAATGAATGAGTGGAAGGGCCAAAAAGGAAAAGGAAAAACACGAAGTGAACATTTTCTATGTGGGATCCTTCAAGGCTAAGAGACAGTCTCAGAGACATGAGGCATGTTGCCCAAAGACACAGAACACATGACTGTGGAGGGACTTGAACCAGAAATTAACTTCAGGGGGGGTGAAATATGAGAAGTCAGACACCTTTAATCAAGTGGGTCTGGCTGTGAGTCAGAATCACCTGACCTCACGTGGAGACTCTAACAAGAGCTGCAGGAAACTGTTCTGTGGTCATTCTTCCCTCTTTGGAAATCATTTTCAAGATGAAGACATTAAAGCCCGGAGAGAATAGACTCTCTCAGTTAGTTTGCTATTGTTTATAACCTACCTCTGTCCAAAAAGAGTGGAGGCCATTCATAACAAGTTCACGGCATCATGGCTAGAACCTGAGGCTCAGGATTCCTTCTTCCAGAAGCCAGCCTGTCTCTCCTCTATCCAGTCCACTCCTAGCAAGGGAAAAGTTTTATCTATTTTGGATGATTTGTAGCCAGTTTATTCCCCCAAATAATCTAGGAGGCCAATAGGGTTAAAAAAGAAAGAACTTGTGCCCAGGTATGTGTGACCCTCATGAGCAAGAAGCGCTATAAATATACTGTCCACCAGGGGGCGTGTATGTGTGTTTGGGGCAAGTAGGCTTAAGATAGGGCTTCCCCTACTGCTCAACCAGTAGAGAATCCATCTGCCTGCAATGCAAAAGACACAGGAAATGTGGGTTCTATCCCTGAGTCAGGAAGATCTCTTGGAGTGGGAAATGGTAACACATTCCTCAGTATTCTTGCCTGGGAGATCCTACGGACAGAGAAGCCTGGTGGGCTACAGTCCTTGGGGTCACAAAGGGTCGGACTTGACAGAGTGCACACACATACAGGCTAAAGACAATCCCCAAACACTGACGTGACCAGACATTAATTCCTTGATTAGGCCTAGGAAACTACTGGATAATGTCCTAAGGAGGGGCAGGGCACAGTGAACAAATCACTGAATCCTCCTACATGCCCAACCCCACGCTCAGACTGGTAGGAATAGGTCTATAAGGTCTCTAGCTCTGAGAATTTACATTTTTATGGGAAGACAGATCAAACATATAATACAAAAATATATACATGGACGCATATGTGAACAATAACACCAAGAAAGCAAACAAAGGAATCGCCTGGTAGTCCAGTGGTTGAGATTCAAACGCAAGGGACTCAGGTTTGGCCGCTAGTTGGAGAACCACGATCCCACATGCTGCACAGCATGGCCAATAAAAACAGAAAGTACCCTCCAATAAAAACTAATAAAGAAAAAGCAAGCAAACAAAAGGCTGAGTTAGAACAGAAGTCGGCAAACTTTCTAAAAAGGGCCAGATGGCAAGCATGTCAGGCTTTGTGGGCCATATGGTCTGTGTCGCAACTATCTGGCTGCGCCATCGCAACCCCATCGCAGCCAAAGGCAACAGGTGAGGGTTGGCCGGGGCCGTGTACCAATCAGTGTTATTTACAAAACCAGGCTGTGGTCACATTTGGAGTTTGGTGACCCCCGAGTTCTGTGCCTTGGGGTAAAGGGGACATCCCTAAGGAGGTGACATTTAAGCTGAAACATTCAGGATCCTGAGAAAAAGCAGCCACTGGAATTGAGGGGACAGCCCTGGGCAGGGGAGCCCAGGACAGGAGAGGCCGGGCGGCCAGACAGCAGGCGCAGGCTGGTGAGGAGCTGCAGGCATTGCCAGGGACCCTATCCACAGGCTGTGGAAGGAGTGGGAGTTTTTATTCCAAGTACAACAGAAAGTCATGGTTTTAAGTAACGAATTGACGTTATTTGACCAGCTTTCATCCTAAAAGCATCGCCCCCCTTTAACAGCTGCCTTGTGAGATGTGGACAGTGGGGGAGACACCAGTGGCAGCAGACCCCAGGGACGACGCTCGCTGAGCAAGAAGACCTTGGGGCCCGGTGACGGACGGCAGGGGCATTTGAGACTCAGAGAAAGCCACAGCTCTGGTGGGTGGATTGCTCATGGAAGGGAGGAAAGGACAGGTTTAACAATGACCGCCAGGTGTCTGACCTGAGCAGGTGCAGTGGGGTGGGCTGCATGGTCCCTTGAGCTCTGAGACACTGGATAATGTCCAAACCGGGTGAACAAATCACTGAATCCTCCTACATGCCCAACCCCACGCTCAGACTGGTAGGAATAGGTCTATAAGGTCTCTAGCTCTGAGAATTTACATTTTATGGGAAGACAGATCAAACATATAATACAAAAATATATACATGGACGCATATGTGAACAATAACACCAAGAAAGCAAACAAAGGAATCGCCTGGTAGTCCAGTGGTTGAGATTCAAACGCAAGGGACTCAGGTTTGGCCGCTAGTTGGAGAACCACGATCCCACATGCTGCACAGCATGGCCAATAAAAACAGAAAGTACCCTCCAATAAAAACTAATAAAGAAAAAGCAAGCAAACAAAAGGCTGAGTTAGAACAGAAGTCGGCAAACTTTCTAAAAAGGGCCAGATGGCAAGCATGTCAGGCTTTGTGGGCCATATGGTCTGTGTCGCAACTATCTGGCTGCGCCATCGCAACCCCATCGCAGCCAAAGGCAACAGGTGAGGGTTGGCCGGGGCCGTGTACCAATCAGTGTTATTTACAAAACCAGGCTGTGGTCACATTTGGAGTTTGGTGACCCCCGAGTTCTGTGCCTTGGGGTAAAGGGGACATCCCTAAGGAGGTGACATTTAAGCTGAAACATTCAGGATCCTGAGAAAAAGCAGCCACTGGAATTGAGGGGACAGCCCTGGGCAGGGGAGCCCAGGACAGGAGAGGCCGGGCGGCCAGACAGCAGGCGCAGGCTGGTGAGGAGCTGCAGGCATTGCCAGGGACCCTATCCACAGGCTGTGGAAGGAGTGGGAGTTTTTATTCCAAGTACAACAGAAAGTCATGGTTTTAAGTAACGAATTGACGTTATTTGACCAGCTTTCATCCTAAAAGCATCGCCCCCCTTTAACAGCTGCCTTGTGAGATGTGGACAGTGGGGGAGACACCAGTGGCAGCAGACCCCAGGGACGACGCTTCTCGCTGAGCAAGAAGACCTTGGGGCCCGGTGACGGACGGCAGGGGGCATTTGAGACTCAGAGAGAAAGCCACAGCTCTGGTGGGTGGATTGCT
The DNA here is from genome assembly GCA_022376925.1 of Tragulus kanchil. Lineage (NCBI taxonomy): Eukaryota > Metazoa > Chordata > Mammalia > Artiodactyla > Tragulidae > Tragulus > Tragulus kanchil. Next base: position 128,374,253 of record JAIOJX010000005.1, on the reverse strand, counting down.
CATGGAAGGGAGGAAAGGACAGGTTTAACAATGACCGCCAGGTGTCTGACCTGAGCAGGTGCAGTGGGGTGGGCTGCATGGTCCCTTGAGCTCTGAGACACTGCATTTCTATAGAGAGAGACCACGATGACACAAGAAAAAAACTTAACTACAAGTGCTCAAGGTTGTTCATCATCTCCATCAGTCTGAAGTACCAGCTTTGCACCCAGCTTCCCTGGTGGCTCCGACGGTAAAGAATCCACCCACAGTGCAGAAGACCTGGGTTCGATTCCTGGGTTGGAAGGATCCCCTGGAGGAGGGTATGACAACCCACTCCAGTATTCTCGCCTGGAGAATCTCCCATGGACAGAAGGGCCTGGCAGGCTGCAGTTCATAGGGTCACAAAGAGTTGGACATGACTGAGTACTAAGCTCACACGTGCCCAGCACAAAGCCAGGTTTCTCAACTAGGATAGGCAGTCTACTGAGAAATCAGAACAGGAACCCGGGACCGCAGGACTCACGGGCCCTGCTGCTCCACCCGCTCTATCCCCCGTCCATCTCAGGTTCCCAGACATCAAACCATCAGAAGGGCAGTGAAGGCAGAAGCGGGGGTTGCAGAAAGAGCAGACTGACCTATCAGTATTGGCTATGTGGGTAGAAGAGGTAGTGAGTTTTTAAAAGTTTAACTTTTAAATAAAACAGAATTGTCACCATTATTATCTTTTAAGTAAAAGCTGGGCCTGATGGAGTGATTTAAATACCAACCCTCCAGAGAGCCTATAGAGGGGTTCTCTGCTTGCTTTTTGTTATTTGTTTTTTAAGAGGAAAGGCCTTGGGGAGGAAGGATCAGGCCAGGACCCCCCGGGCTCCAGTCCCACACTGCCCCAGACAGGATGCCCGTGTTTCATGCTCAGCTAGCCAGGCGCTCTCATGGGGCACTGGTAGACCCATCAGGGATGGAACAGACGCACTCCAAGGCCCCGGAGTCTGGTCCGTGCTATAAATCTCTTTGGTCGGGTGATGTAATTGCCCGCAGTCATTTGGCCCAAATGGTCCAAGGCTCATGTAAATCATGATCACCTGCCATCTCTTGGGGACCCATGAATCACAGCCCAGAGAGCCGCAAGGCCATTCCCGTAAACTCGGGCATGCCTCACCAGCACGCAGCGCCAACTGCTGCCCATCTGGGGAGTCCAGGCATGAGCTTCCCGAGTTTAGGACAAGATGCAGGACTCTGACCTGGTTGACGAACCTGCATTTCTATAGAGAGAGACCACGATGACACAAGAAAAAACTTAACTACAAGTGCTCAAGGTTGTTCATCATCTCCATCAGTCTGAAGTACCAGCTTTGCACCCAGCTTCCTGGTGGCTCCGACGGTAAAGAATCCACCCACAGTGCAGAAGACCTGGGTTCGATTCCTGGGTTGGAAGGATCCCCTGGAGGAGGGTATGACAACCCACTCCAGTATTCTCGCCTGGAGAATCTCCCATGGACAGAAGGGCCTGGCAGGCTGCAGTTCATAGGGTCACAAAGAGTTGGACATGACTGAGTACTAAGCTCACACGTGCCCAGCACAAAGCCAGGTTTCTCAACTAGGATAGGCAGTCTACTGAGAAATCAGAACAGGAACCCGGGACCGCAGGACTCACGGGCCCTGCTGCTCCACCCGCTCTATCCCCCGTCCATCTCAGGTTCCCAGACATCAAACCATCAGAAGGGCAGTGAAGGCAGAAGCGGGGGTTGCAGAAAGAGCAGACTGACCTATCAGTATTGGCTATGTGGGTAGAAGAGGTAGTGAGTTTTTAAAAGTTTAACTTTTAAATAAAACAGAATTGTCACCATTATTATCTTTTAAGTAAAAGCTGGGCCTGATGGAGTGATTTAAATACCAACCCTCCAGAGAGCCTATAGAGGGGTTCTCTGCTTGCTTTTTGTTATTTGTTTTTTAAGAGGAAAGGCCTTGGGGAGGAAGGATCAGGCCAGGACCCCCCGGGCTCCAGTCCCACACTGCCCCAGACAGGATGCCCGTGTTTCATGCTCAGCTAGCCAGGCGCTCTCATGGGGCACTGGTAGACCCATCAGGGATGGAACAGACGCACTCCAAGGCCCCGGAGTCTGGTCCGTGCTGTAAATCTCTTTGGTCGGGTGATGTAATTGCCCGCAGTCATTTGGCCCAAATGGTCCAAGGCTCATGTAAATCATGATCACCTGCCATCTCTTGGGGACCCATGAATCACAGCCCAGAGAGCCGCAAGGCCATTCCCGTAAACTCGGGGCATGCCTCACCAGCACGCAGCGCCAACTGCTGCCCATCTGGCAGAGAAGGCTGGCCCAGGCATGAGCTTCCCCGAGTTTAGGACAAGATGCAGGACTCGCATGGGCCCTCCTTCGTCAACGTCTTCCCTGGGGACTGCGGACTGGGTCATCGGAGTCACTTCTGATCTCCCCCAAACCCACAGACCCCTCGTCCCCTCCACGTCCCACCGACCCTGAGCTGACCTCTGTACAGCCTCCTCCCATGAAACATTTTCTCGTGCACACATGGAGTTCATTTCCCTATCCAGTATTGATGAAGCACCTACGATGTGTCAGACACACAGTATAAAGAGCTGGAGATCCGGGACCAACAAGACAGACACGTGAGCCCACCAGGAGCCCACCGTCAGCTCAGGGAGCAGCATGGCAGTCTATCTGAAATCACAGCTTGTAAACCAGTGCTATGGTGGATGTTCAGACAGAGTGAGCTGGGAGAAACGGACGAGGGTGTGGGGAAACAGGAGGTGAGAGAGGAGGAGCACAGCGCAGGCGACAGGAGAGAGAGGGCCAGGCCAGGCCCGGCGGGTGGGGCGTGCTCTGGCTTAGGGTTTGATCCTAGGCGCAGCTTCATTTTATTCCAAACGTGGTTTATGTGGGCTGTGCCGGATCTCCACTGCTGCAGAGGCTTTTCTCTGGCTGCAGTGCACGGGGCTCTCACTGCAGGGGCTGCTCTTCTTGGGGAGCACAGACTCCAGGGTGCAAGGGCTTCAGGAGCTGCGGTTCCCGAGCTCTCGAGCAGGGGGCCAGTCGTTACGGCACGCTGGTTTTGTGGTTCTGTGGCACGTGGGATCTTCCCACACCAGCAATCAAACACGAGTCTTCTGCATTGGCAGGTGGAGTCTTCACCAGTGAGCCACCGGGGAAGCTCTCTAGGCACAGTTCTGAATGCTGTTTATGAAGGGTTTATATTGGCTTTCTAAGGTGGCTTAAAATTACGAAAACTTATTCTCGCATAGTTCCGGAAGGTGAAATCCAACACCGCCCAGGTGTTGGCAGGGCTGTTTCCTCTGAAGGCTCTAGGGAGGAGCCCTTCCACGTCTCCTCATCGTTTCTCCCAGCTGATGGGGATCCTTGGCTTTCCTTGGCTTCCAGGCCTCACTTCCTGGGCCTTCATATGGCTTTCATCTCTGTGTCTCTCCATGTCCTTTCTTCGTAAGGACACCGGTCCCTGGGTTTAAGCTGCACCTTACCCTGTTTTAACTCCATTTTAGTTACATTGATTAGTTAATTTCTAAGGAAGGCCATGTGTTGAAGTTCCAGATAGGCATGAGTTGGGGGGATGGGGGGGGGCTCTTCAACCCTCTACAGGGCTCTAGGCAGAAGAGAAGTATGGTGGGATTCATGTCACCAAAATATGAGTGTGGCTGCACTGTGAGAATGGGTTAGAATGAGGGAAAGACAGGGTAGGAGTTGGTGGGCAGCAGTGGGGATCTGACAGCAAGAACAGGATCCTCACCAACTGTTAAAAAAAAAAGTGAGGCCACTGAACCCTGACCAGAGTGAGCGCTGACGTGTTCAGGTGTGATCGTGACATGATGATTCTAGTTTGAAAAGAGAGTCATTATCCTTAGAGCTGCCAGCCCAAATCCTTATGGATAAAATGATACGATGTCTGGGACTTGCCTTGAAATAATCCATCGATGGGGAGCAGAGAGGATACAGACGAAAGGGAAATCACCTTGCGTCGCAGTTCCTGAAGGCAGGCGAGGGAAGCTTGTTCCACTATTATCTCCACATACGTGTGTGTGTGTGTGTGTGTGTGTGTGTGTGAAACTTTCCATGATGAACAGGAATCTGTCTAAAAGAACTCTGGCCTGCAGACTCCCAGCTCTGCCACTGTCCAGCGGCAATCCCCTGGCTCTCCAGGAGCCCTGGCCCCCTCTGCCTTGTGAGGCTGGAGTCTAGTTAGGGACCCATGACTACCAATTACTGCTGTTATTTACTTGTTTGCTGGGGCTGATTTTCTCTGGGGACCTTCTCAACAGGGCCTCAAATGATTGCGTTGGCCAAAAGGCCCATTCAGGTTGTTCCAAGGTGAAATCCAACACCGCCCAGGTGTTGGCAGGGCTGTTTCCTCTGAAGGCTCTAGGGAGGAGCCCTTCCACGTCTCCTCATCGTTTCTCCCAGCTGATGGGGATCCTTGGCTTTCCTTGGCTTCCAGGCCTCACTTCCTGGGCCTTCATATGGCTTTCATCTCTGTGTCTCTCCATGTCCTTTCTTCGTAAGGACACCGGTCCCTGGGTTTAAGCTGCACCTTACCCTGTTTTAACTCCATTTTAGTTACATTGATTAGTTAATTTCTAAGGAAGGCCATGTGTTGAAGTTCCAGATAGGCATGAGTTGGGGGGATGGGGGGGGGCTCTTCAACCCTCTACAGGGCTCTAGGCAGAAGAGAAGTATGGTGGGATTCATGTCACCAAAATATGAGTGTGGCTGCACTGTGAGAATGGGTTAGAATGAGGGAAAGACAGGGTAGGAGTTGGTGGGCAGCAGTGGGGATCTGACAGCAAGAACAGGATCCTCACCAACTGTTAAAAAAAAAAGTGAGGCCACTGAACCCTGACCAGAGTGAGCGCTGACGTGTTCAGGTGTGATCGTGACATGATGATTCTAGTTTGAAAAGAGAGTCATTATCCTTAGAGCTGCCAGCCCAAATCCTTATGGATAAAATGATACGATGTCTGGGACTTGCCTTGAAATAATCCATCGATGGGGAGCAGAGAGGATACAGACGAAAGGGAAATCACCTTGCGTCGCAGTTCCTGAAGGCAGGCGAGGGAAGCTTGTTCCACTATTATCTCCACATACGTGTGTGTGTGTGTGTGTGTGTGTGTGTGAAACTTTCCATGATGAACAGGAATCTGTCTAAAAGAACTCTGGCCTGCAGACTCCCAGCTCTGCCACTGTCCAGCGGCAATCCCCTGGCTCTCCAGGAGCCCTGGCCCCCTCTGCCTTGTGAGGCTGGAGTCTAGTTAGGGACCCATGACTACCAATTACTGCTGTTATTTACTTGTTTGCTGGGGCTGATTTTCTCTGGGGACCTTCTCAACAGGGCCTCAAATGATTGCGTTGGCCAAAAGGCCCATTCAGGTTGTTCCATTACACCATCTGGAAAAACCCTCACAGACTTGTTGGTCGACCCAATACTAGTTTATTTTTCAACTATTTTTCACTTCCTCCAAGGAGACGTGACTGCTATCTGCTTCAGTGGAGGTGAGCCCCTCCTCGAGGGACCCTGGTACCCGCCTGGGCTCCCACCGCACATCCGTCACAGCAGCCTGTTGACTCGTCTGCCTGCCCCCTTGGACTCTGAGCCGTCCTGAGCATCTCACACGCAGGAAGCACTCTGTAAAGATGACCCGACAGACTGAATAAATAAACTCGGGGCTACCCACCCAGAAAGAACTTTGAAGATCAGGATGCAGACATCTGCCTCTCCAGCATGGCTGTGTCTCTGCTTTGCTGTGTGACCCTGGGCAAGAATCTCCACCTCTCTGAGCATCGCTTCCTCCTCTGTAGTCACCCTTCTACTCACACTGCAACACAGAATGGATGGAACGCTGGCCACTGCCTGCTGCCTATGGTTTCCTCCCGGAAGCTGCATTCATAACACAACCCCTCTATCATCCCCACCTACAGGGGCATCAGCCTCCCCAACCCACCAGCCTTCCCCTTCACCGGCTCCTTCGTGTTCCATATGGGCTCCGCAGGAGTCCTCAGGCTCTGGATGCTTGCCATCGCTGAGACTCTCACAATGGAAATCAGTCGCCAATGACTTTTTAAATTAACATGTCACACAATGGTTTAAATTAACATTACACAACTAACCCAAGGAGGGACTATTTTCAGCCTAGAGAAGAGGCTGCTGGAGACCAGCAAACAAGCAGAGACCTCTGAATGCAGAGCAGAAGCTGGAAGGAGAAAGGGCAGCCTGGCCAACGTGTCCACAGCCCACGTTACCAAGGCAGGAAAGTCACTCAAGGTCTAACACAGACCCACAGTCCACGATGCTCAGATAGGTCAGGGGTGAGAACCACACCAAGCAATCCCTCTGCAGACATGGTCCCTAAGCCTGCAGCCCTCGGAGCCTCTGTGGACCCCGTGGGGCTTCCCAGCTCCTCCAGAGAGTTCAGTGCCATGGTGGAAGGTCAGGGCAAATAAGATCCACAGTCCTCCTTGGTTCCCTGGCCCAGAGCAGCCTGGAGGTTCGAAGGCTCTAGAATCTGGGAGCGGACCGAGTTTCATGAGTTGGTTTCCTGACTTTCGAATAGCAGCAGGCTGGGGTGGGGGGCCAGTGGGATTCCCCTTGCCAGCTGTCTGAACCCTCCCCCATGCTTCCAAGAGCAGCTCACTGCCCTCCCAGGCCTCCTCCGCCTTCCCTGCCCCACCTCTTCTGCCTGTCCCCCACCCCACACCCAGGACACCCCCAGCCTCCCAGCTGCTTCTGAGCCCCTTCCTGCAGAACCACCCGCTTCTCACCCCACTTGCTGGCTTCCAAGGTGTGGACACCACCCTCACCAGCTACTCACTAGGAGTCAATACCCAGTGGGCACCCGGGCCCCATGGATTTGATGAGCTCCTATTGAATTCAGGATCCAGCTAGACCCTGAAGGGCAGAGGAACAGAAACAAATAATGAAAAGACAGGCTCTCTTTCCCAGGAAATTCACCCCGCAGGGAGGAGGCCATAGGCACATGCAGGCTCTTGGGAAGGCAGGCCTGACTGTGCACATTAGGTGCCAGCATGGGGAGCCCCTCTGATGTTCATCTCAGCAAGCCAAAGCCCCAACCAGAGGTTCCCATTCCCCAAGACTCATCATTTTGGCAATGGTGAGGCCATACCTGGTCTATGCGATGCCTAAGGAAACAGCAGCCACATCTGGGCAGCAGAGAGGAAGAAGGGGTGCAGGGGATATAGGGCAGCAGTTCCAGGCATGAAGGAATTTCTGAGGGCCCTGAGACACCCCAACCTTCAGAAAAAAACCTCTGAATGCAGAGAAGAAGCTGGAAGGAGAAAGGGCAGCCTGGCCAACGTGTCCACAGCCCACGTTACCAAGGCAGGAAAGTCACTCAAGGTCTAACACAGACCCACAGTCCACGATGCTCAGATAGGTCAGGGGTGAGAACCACACCAAGCAATCCCTCTGCAGACATGGTCCCTAAGCCTGCAGCCCTCGGAGCCTCTGTGGACCCCGTGGGGCTTCCCAGCTCCTCCAGAGAGTTCAGTGCCATGGTGGAAGGTCAAGGCAAATAAGATCCACAGTCCTCCTTGGTTCCCTGGCCCAGAGCAGCCTGGAGGTTCGAAGGCTCTAGAATCTGGGAGCGGACCGAGTTTCATGAGTTGGTTTCCTGACTTTCGAATAGCAGCAGGCTGGGGTGGGGGGCCAGTGGGATTCCCCTTGCCAGCTGTCTGAACCCTCCCCCATGCTTCCAAGAGCAGCTCACTGCCCTCCCAGGCCTCCTCCGCCTTCCCTGCCCCACCTCTTCTGCCTGTCCCCCACCCCACACCCAGGACACCCCCAGCCTCCCAGCTGCTTCTGAGCCCCTTCCTGCAGAACCACCCGCTTCTCACCCCACTTGCTGGCTTCCAAGGTGTGGACACCACCCTCACCAGCTACTCACTAGGAGTCAATACCCAGTGGGCACCCGGGCCCCATGGATTTGATGAGCTCCTATTGAATTCAGGATCCAGCTAGACCCTGAAGGGCAGAGGAACAGAAACAAATAATGAAAAGACAGGCTCTCTTTCCCAGGAAATTCACCCCGCAGGGAGGAGGCCATAGGCACATGCAGGCTCTTGGGAAGGCAGGCCTGACTGTGCACATTAGGTGCCAGCATGGGGAGCCCCTCTGATGTTCATCTCAGCAAGCCAAAGCCCCAACCAGAGGTTCCCATTCCCCAAGACTCATCATTTTGGCAATGGTGAGGCCATACCTGGTCTATGCGATGCCTAAGGAAACAGCAGCCACATCTGGGCAGCAGAGAGGAAGAAGGGGTGCAGGGGATATAGGGCAGCAGTTCCAGGCATGAAGGAATTTCTGAGGGCCCTGAGACACCCCAAACCTATCAGTCACTTTGAAGCTGCACCAGCAACTGCAGGGTGCTGGCGCCCTCTAGTGGCGGAGGGGCCAGGATTCACCCGGACCCTCTCTGAGCCCCGGGAGAAAGACGAACATTCACAGACAGGCGCCTGCCCAGGGCACAACTGTGACCCACAGGCTAGTAGCCTTCCAGCCTCAGCATCACTGCCCAAGCCCCTCCTCAGCATCTCCGCATCACCCCGCCTGTCCCAGATGCAGTTCACATTCTCCCTACAGCCCTTCCCAGTTTGCTCAGCACATCTCAGTGTTTCTAAGGTGCCAATTTTACACCATGAGACTGACTATGGCAGCCTCCTCAGAAGGAAGTCAGTTTAGAGTCGGCAAACCCTTTGATGGGCGTGAAGTTCTGATATAACTCAGGCATCCAGGAGGTGTTTCTGGAAGGCCACTCTCCTCTTTTGCAAGGCAAGCCGGACTCTAGGACTCTCAGAGGTGAAGATGTATACAGGTGGACCATGAAAGGGGAGGAAGAGGGATTAAGATTCACTGCTCAGCAGCAGCCAAAGGACCAAGAAGGCTTAGAGTTCCGGGCACAGAGCCAAGGAGAGAAGCGATGCACTGATCTCTGCAGCCACCATGAGCATCCTCAGTGCTCCCAAGACAGCAGGCAGTGAGAGGGGCCCTGCTCCCGGCCCCTCCCGCCACATTTCCAACAGCATCAAGCCTTCACACTTTTTCTGCCAAAGGGAGGCCGCCTACCACAACAATTCATCAAGCGCACTTCCTGCCCTCAGGGAGCTTTGAGTCCATTAGTCAAATCTCAGACCCGACCTTCATCCAGACCTCACAGCCCCAGGACACCCCCAGAGCCGGCTGCCCAATCACAAGACTCTGCCCTCCCTCCCATTGCCCTAGAGGCAGTGGCCTCTCCCCAGCCCAAGGCCAAGATGGGTTGGTATTCATCCTGACACCCCATCCCAGGCTTTGGTCCTAGGGCCGACCTGCCCATCAGTCCCTAGAACCTTCCTTCCCACACCCACATCCCCACCTCCACCCACTCCCAGACACCAATCCTGTCCATACATGACAGCGCACCGGGGGCAAACTGTGACCCAAAAATGTCACTTTGAAGCTGCACCAGCAACTGCAGGGTGCTGGCGCCCTCTAGTGGCGGAGGGGCCAGGATTCACCCGGACCCTCTCTGAGCCCCGGGAGAAAGACGAACATTCACAGACAGGCGCCTGCCCAGGGCACAACTGTGACCCACAGGCTAGTAGCCTTCCAGCCTCAGCATCACTGCCCAAGCCCCTCCTCAGCATCTCCGCATCACCCCGCCTGTCCCAGATGCAGTTCACATTCTCCCTACAGCCCTTCCCAGTTTGCTCAGCACATCTCAGTGTTTCTAAGGTGCCAATTTTACACCATGAGACTGACTATGGCAGCCTCCTCAGAAGGAAGTCAGTTTAGAGTCGGCAAACCCTTTGATGGGCGTGAAGTTCTGATATAACTCAGGCATCCAGGAGGTGTTTCTGGAAGGCCACTCTCCTCTTTTGCAAGGCAAGCCGGACTCTAGGACTCTCAGAGGTGAAGATGTATACAGGTGGACCATGAAAGGGGAGGAAGAGGGATTAAGATTCACTGCTCAGCAGCAGCCAAAGGACCAAGAAGGCTTAGAGTTCCGGGCACAGAGCCAAGGAGAGAAGCGATGCACTGATCTCTGCAGCCACCATGAGCATCCTCAGTGCTCCCAAGACAGCAGGCAGTGAGAGGGGCCCTGCTCCCGGCCCCTCCCGCCACATTTCCAACAGCATCAAGCCTTCACACTTTTTCTGCCAAAGGGAGGCCGCCTACCACAACAATTCATCAAGCGCACTTCCTGCCCTCAGGGAGCTTTGAGTCCATTAGTCAAATCTCAGACCCGACCTTCATCCAGACCTCACAGCCCCAGGACACCCCCAGAGCCGGCTGCCCAATCACAAGACTCTGCCCTCCCTCCCATTGCCCTAGAGGCAGTGGCCTCTCCCCAGCCCAAGGCCAAGATGGGTTGGTATTCATCCTGACACCCCATCCCAGGCTTTGGTCCTAGGGCCGACCTGCCCATCAGTCCCTAGAACCTTCCTTCCCACACCCACATCCCCACCTCCACCCACTCCCAGACACCAACCTCCCTCTGCACGACAGGTCCATGTCCTCCCCTTCCCGCAGGCCATGTGCACAGAGCAGCAGCTGTACTCTTCAAAGAGCTTCAACTTTGACGCACCCCTTCAGTGGCTTCCCTGCGCCATGCTCTGGACTTCCCTCCTCTCGGCTCCGGGCTGCCCAGCCTCTTCCAGCTTCTCTGAGGTCCAGGAGGGCTCTGCATGGTGCCCTCTGCAGGAACAACCCACCCCTAAGTCCCTTTGGCAAAACTGGCTCTTTCTCGGCCTCAAGAATTTACTTGAGGTTTTACCATCAACTTGCTGAGACTCCCAAGCACAGGCCTCACAATCACCCTCTCCCAAGCACCCCAACAGCCTCATTTCCTGGGCTCATCACAATCTGTACTTGATTTACACTCCTGTTTACTCCTTTTAGACCTGTCTCACCAAATAGAATGTAAGCTCTACCAGAGAGGGCGGGGAGGTCGGTGCGGTTCCCCTGGGCATCCCCAGCACCTTACTGCACACAGTAGGTGCCCCATGAGTACTGGAATGGCTGATCGAAAGGGTTCAGTGCCATAGGAGAGCCGCAATGGAGGTTCAGAATAAGGAACAATCACCTCCAGGTGACCCAAGGGGGAAGAAAATAAGATTTAACTGTGTAGAAGGGGTGACAAAGAAACTCAGAAGCAAAGGCGTGGAGGAAGGAAAGGAGGGGTTGGGCTTGACTGCACTGAAGAGTGAGGGCAGAGAAAGGACAGCTGGGCTCTAAGGGCTCTGAGGTATTAACAGAGGAGCAGAAAGGCACGTGAAGATGCACCGCAAGGCAGAGGTGGGCAGGGGACCAGAGAGAGTGACGGGAGCCTGGACCAGCACAGCGCAATGGGCAGAAAGAAATAAGGCGCAGACAAGAGACCTGGGGCTGCAGGAACCACTCCCACTACGGCCCCGAACACCTCACCCCTCCCAGTTTCTGTCGCTTCCTTTCCCTTTCCTCCACTTGGAGGATTCAGCTAGGAGTGTCTTTTGTGACAATCGGTGAGAAGCCCTCTGGCTCAGGAGCACCCAAAGCCCCGCCAGGAAGCACAATCTCCAATCCCAGGGTCTGCGCGCGGCTTCCTGCTTCTTTCAGTCTTGGGTTAGAAGCACGAGATGACGTTCCAGCGCCACCGCGTGGACGGAGCTGGACTCGCGGCCACACCCAGTATCCTGTGGCCGATGAGGCCAGGTTCAAGCAAAGTCGCCTGGAAACTTCATGCCCCCAAGGAAGACTGAAGAGGCTTAAGGTCAGGACCATGCTGTGGCTCGCCCAGCATCTTGCCAGAATATTGTGGGAATCGCTGACTGAGGGAGCAAGAGGACAGGTGGAGGTAGAAAAAGCAGAGGATCCCAAGCCATCAGAAAAGACCTTTGTCAACTACAAATTGGCACTTGCCAAGAGCATGGCCAGCAGCTGAACAAAAAGGACACTTGCCATCTGCCTCTGCAGAGACTGACCCCTGTGCTGCTGCTGCAACTATTGACTTTGAACACCCCCTGAGGTAGTTCAGAGTGGAGCGAGGCACTCTGTGTTCCAGGCAATCTGGTGGGACAGGTCTTTAGATAGTTAGATATTTTCAGGAACTGATTTTATGATCCCAATCCTTGCATCACTGTATGTCTAGAAAAGCACTAAATCCCTTCATGATGACATCCGCTTCTTGTGAAGAGCAGAAAACCTTTTGTAAAATGAGTGCTTAATTGTACTGAACTCCCCCATCACCCAAATCTTACATTGACCTTCCCCCACTGCCTTTTGGGAGCAAGCTGTCTCCAGGGCTGCAGTCTTTATTTTGCCCCAAATAAAACTTAACCCGCAACTCTCAAGTTGTGCATCATTTTCAGTCGACACCTTTAACAGAGCTAGCATTTATAAAGCATTTACTACCTATGTGCCAAGCTTAGTATTAAATCCTTCGTGAATGTGCAGTTTTTCCTTATAAACTTAAGGCGATTAATCAAGAAACACCAGCCACAACTACTGAGCCTGTGCTTTGGAGCCCTGGAGCCACAACTCCTGAATCCCCCACCCCCACCCCCCGCCCTCTAGAGCCAAAACTCCACAAGAGAAGCCACTGCAGTGAGAAGCCCGTGAGCCAACACTAGAGAAAATGCTGCATCTCAAAGATAACCCGGAAGCCCCCAGTCCACTGCGCAGTGAACTACCTATTCAACACTACTTTGTTGGCAGACGGGGTCTCTGGGTGCCACCGCCAAGAAAGCCTAGAAAATGGACTCGCCATGACTTCATGGTTTTGGACTTTGGTTCCTCACCCAGAGTCTCCACACCTGGGACCGGCCCGCATATCAGGCTCCACGCCATCTCTCCCCTCCCCACCCCTCCTGGAACAGCTGCGACCTCTTTTTCCTTGATTGGACTTGTTTCACTCTAGACGCACACGAAGCAGACGCGCGGACCCTGGAAGCCAACTTCCACTTACGGAGGAAATCATAAAGCCTCACATCTTAGCGGTATCGGTACTCTTTTCTTTCGCACCACCTTCATCCCTATCCCACTGGCAAACATGGACACAGAGGGGACTTACCACACCCAGAGAGGGAAGTCCAAGCAGGAAGAGGCGCAAGGGCAAGGATATTCTGGGGTGCCACCGGAAGAACAGGAGTTGTGCTGCGCCACAGGCTGGCCACCGTTCCCTTAAGAAACCCAAAGCGCTCCCCAAGACTTCTCGAGCCTCCACTTTCCAGTCTATAAAATGGGGAGAAGCTAGTCGCGCCTGCAAAGCTGTTAGCGTCGCGACTGCGGATCCTTTCAAGCTCAGTCCGTATTACCGCATTCTCCCCACCTGCACGCACAAATGTCCTTCTTTCGTTTAAAATAAACGTGTGCGTTTAGAGACATTGGTCTTTGCTTTGGAAGAATAAAACTGCACAAACCCGTTGACTCAATGACCTCTGACCTGCATCCAGCAGACAATCAAGCAGGCGGAAAAGGAACAAACTGAAATGCGCATGCCCTTGTACATAACCCCTCTCTTTTGTTAACCCATTGTTCTCTGTGGAGGGCAGACCCTGCGCCTCCAGATCCAGCAGTTTTAACAAAAGCTACAATTTAACTACAGTTTTAGATTTCAGAAAAAAAAAAAAAAAAATTGGTATCTTGAACTTTGAGTCCATTCATTTATTTCGGTATTACCAAAGGAGGTAAGACTGCAGGCTGAATTGTACCTATGTACACAGGTCTTGCACACAAGCCTTAATATTAAGTTTAGCTATCAGGTGAGCTATTGAAACAATTGCTTTTCAAACTGTCTGGATCTCTCCCTTCCTTCCAGGTCCAGAGTCCCCTCATTCACCACCCACAGCAGGTTGTGTATTTTCCTGGAGCAACCACAATGTTATTAAGTAACCTTTCTTGGGTAACCTCCTGGTCCCCTAGGAGACTGCGCAGCTGCTCCCAGGTGAGCATGTGCCGATACATGCTCAGTTGCACAGACATGTCTGACTTTTTGTAACCCTATGGACTGTAGCCCACCAGGATCCTCTGTCCATGGGATTTTCCAGACAAGAATACTGGAGTGGGTGGCCATTTCCTCCTCCGGGGGATCTTCCCGACCCAGGGATTGAACCTGCATCTCCTGCATTGGCAGGTGGATTCTTTACCATGGGCCACTTGGGAAGACCCACCTACCTCTAGACTCTTACCGTTCTTGGTTACTGGTAACAATAATACTCCCCGAATCTTTACCACCCTGAGTTCTAATCTCTCTAACCACCATGTAGATCTTTCTCACTGGCAACCAGCCAAGGTGGCAGGTTGGTGTTTACCGATCCATTCCTTCTCACCATCGTCAAACACGGATATCAAACTGGGAATTAGAGATGTCGCGTTCTCTCCATCTCTATTCTGGGCCAACAATGCATCGGTGAGTCCAACTTACAGTCTTTGGAAACACTAGCTCTTGACATCACTTAGCGCCCAGCATCTAGTCAATGAAAAGTCACGAGGACTGTCTCAGCCTGAATTTCCCCTGGAAACAGTTTCTGAGACAGCCTTCAGCTCCAAGCCCTTGATGGGCGAGCTGATGCCAGGGAGCTCTGGTAAGGGACCGGCAAAGTTAGACAGGAAGGGGGAGAAGGGTTACTACACCACAGAAAAAGGGAATAATGAGTGGGTCACTGCTGTGGTCAGCTGGACCTTGATCCCAACTGGGGGTCTTCTGAATTATTACAGGGAGGACTTTCTATCTTCCATTTCCCACCCCTCTCTGGTTCAGGGTCACTCTTGAGGTGTTGACCCCCACCCCCATCCCCAGCAACTTCCAGCAGGCTCTGTGGGCTCTAAATGCTCCTGAGCCAGGGACCCCCCTCAGCAGGGAGATCTGGGCAGACCGGTGCAGGAATGGCCACAGGTGATCCCTAGGTGCCATGGCATATAGGTAGGTTCCTACAGAGCCCACTGCAAGAGCTCTGCCTCAGGAACAGCCAGCGTCCGACAGCAGCCCACCTTTACCTTCACAGAATAGATGACACCTTCCAAACTCCTCCCGCTGGTTCGGTGGCTCTCCAACCCTCCCGTGATAGACGCGGTTACCAATGGGATATTATTCTTTGCCCTAATATACAACTGGGAGAAATCGAGTGCTTGCCCAAAGTCAGACAACTAGTTATTAACTCCAATTTGCAGACCTGATGAACTTCGTATAACTAAAGATATTGCCAGGGGCTTCCCTGGTGGTCCAGTGGGTAAGGACACCGCCTTGCCGTGCAAGGGGTGCCGGTTCGATCCCTGGCCTGGGAAGATCCCACGTGCCGCGGAGCAGCTGGACCGATGTGTCCAATCACCAAGCCGGAGCTCTGGAGTGCATACGCCCAGAGCAGGTGCTCTGCGACAAGAGAGGCCACTGCGATGGGAGGCCCACACGGGCCACAGAACAAAGATGGATGAAACTGAATAAATGAAAGACCAATAGAAGTGGCCCACCCGCCCCGGCCCTCCCTGACCTGCCCCCCGGCCAAAATAAATAAATAAATAAAATAAAATGACAATAAAGATCTTGCCAGGGGTTGACTTTGCATAGCAAAGCACGCAATCCTTTAAAATTATTCTGTAATTTTGAAACTTGAGTTCCTAACAGCTTTTTGGAAGTTCATCTGGCTCTTGGTGCCATGTGTTTGCTTGGTGGCTTTGCTGCAGTGACCACCATGTCCAGTGCCTGCCACTTTCTGGCCCTCACAGGGTCCTGAGACCCAAATGCCCTCTCTGACAATTACTTTTTCAACCTCTGTGTTTTACCTTTGTGCAAAATTATTTTCTGGGCACTGAGAAGACCTTATTGTTAATAAAACTGACTTGAGAGAGGATCCATGGATACACCATGTAAACCTACCCTTTTGGTAGGTTTGATTAGATACCATGAATTTTCATCAAGAATGACCTGAATGCAGGTTGCTCACAATGAAAATTAAGTTTTTTGCTGATGAGAGACAATGGCTGTGTTCCATCACCCATTTTCGACACACTTTCCAAATTAATGTGCCTGTTTTATGCCTGCATCATGCCACCTAAAGAATGTCATTCGCCATCTGGCTCTATAAGGATGAAGCCATTAGCCACTGCCACTGCTGACCTCTAACACATTCTGAAAGGAGATTGGGGCAAGGATCAGGAAAGAGGCCCTCTGTGCTCTGGGAAAACTGGTAGAACAGACCTTCAGAGAGCTAGATGTTTTCAGGAGATTTTTGTTGACGCCATTTCTTGCACCTTCTCATACTGAGGAAAGCACTAAAATAATTAACTGAGGTCTGTTTCTTCTACCTAGCAGCAGCCTTCTATGGAGACATATGCCTGACTGCATCTCCAAAATCATGCTCAGGTCGACTTCCTCCTTACCTCTTTGGGACAGTTCCTCAGAGGTACCCAAGAGGCTGTCTCCAGGCTATGACCCTCAGCAAGTCCCCCAATAAACTGAAACTCACAGCTCTCACGTGGTGGGTTATTTCAGTCAACTTTTGGGAGGAAACGTTTTCCGTGGGGAAAAGTGAATGAGGCTGCAAGGCTCCAATCAAATAGATTTTGTAAAAATTCCCCATCCAGAGATGGAAACAAATTTTATATAAAGTATGACTTGCAGTTTAGAGCCTAACAGCTTTTTGGAAGTTCATCTGGCTCTTGGTGCCATGTGTTTGCTTGGTGGCTTTGCTGCAGTGACCACCATGTCCAGTGCCTGCCACTTTCTGGCCCTCACAGGGTCCTGAGACCCAAATGCCCTCTCTGACAATTACTTTTTCAACCTCTGTGTTTTACCTTTGTGCAAAATTATTTTCTGGGCACTGAGAAGACCTTATTGTTAATAAAACTGACTTGAGAGAGGATCCATGGATACACCATGTAAACCTACCCTTTTGGTAGGTTTGATTAGATACCATGAATTTTCATCAAGAATGACCTGAATGCAGGTTGCTCACAATGAAAATTAAGTTTTTTGCTGATGAGAGACAATGGCTGTGTTCCATCACCCATTTTCGACACACTTTCCAAATTAATGTGCCTGTTTTATGCCTGCATCATGCCACCTAAAGAATGTCATTCGCCATCTGGCTCTATAAGGATGAAGCCATTAGCCACTGCCACTGCTGACCTCTAACACATTCTGAAAGGAGATTGGGGCAAGGATCAGGAAAGAGGCCCTCTGTGCTCTGGGAAAACTGGTAGAACAGACCTTCAGAGAGCTAGATGTTTTCAGGAGATTTTTGTTGACGCCATTTCTTGCACCTTCTCATACTGAGGAAAGCACTAAAATAATTAACTGAGGTCTGTTTCTTCTACCTAGCAGCAGCCTTCTATGGAGACATATGCCTGACTGCATCTCCAAAATCATGCTCAGGTCGACTTCCTCCTTACCTCTTTGGGACAGTTCCTCAGAGGTACCCAAGAGGCTGTCTCCAGGCTATGACCCTCAGCAAGTCCCCCAATAAACTGAAACTCACAGCTCTCACGTGGTGGGTTATTTCAGTCAACTTTTGGGAGGAAACGTTTTCCGTGGGGAAAAGTGAATGAGGCTGCAAGGCTCCAATCAAATAGATTTTGTAAAAATTCCCCATCCAGAGATGGAAACAAATTTTATATAAAGTATGACTTGCAGTTTAGAGCCTTACAGCATTACAAATCTGGTCCTGCTACCAACATTACTGTCTCAGGACTACAGATTTAGAAGTGGTTGATGCAGTGCTCTCTCAAGAGAGGGGCTTCCCAGGTGGCCCTGGAGGTAAAGAACCTGCCTGCCAAAATGCAGGAGACACAGGAGATTCGAGTTTGATCCCTAAGTCAGGAAGATCCCCTGAAGAAGGGCATGACAGCCTACTCCAGTGCTCTTGCCTGGAGAATCCCACGGACAAAGGAGTCTGGTGGGCTGTAGTCCATGTAGTCGCAAAGAATCGGACACAACTGAAGTGACTTTGTATGCACTGGTGGGAGGGGATACCTTCTGACTCCAGATGTAGGGGCCAAGACTGCAGTCTGCAGCAGGGAGGCGAGGCTGGAATTGTCCCCTTTCTTTCTGCACAAGAGCCAGAGACTTTTCCACTCAGTGAACATAGAGGAAGATTTCAGAGCAAGCCCAGCTAAAGCTTCCCTGTGTTCAAAACCCCTCTCAAATAAATGCCATCTCCAGATTCTGTTCCAATATTATTATTCTCTCTTCTGGACATGGATCCATGGAGAAGGCTGAGTGCTGTTACTGAGCACTTGTAACACACAGTACAGAAGATCTGACTTGGAAACCAGCCCCACAGCCTGCCAGCACCATGGCCTTGAGAAACTGCTTATACTCAGTCACCTCCTCTACGGTCTTTAAGGGTCCTTCCTACAGGATCCGCATGATTCCTGGCACACAAGATCATAGAAATACAATCACACAGGGATCATAGCAGTTTTGTTGACGCCATTCTTGCACCTTCTCATACTGGAAGAAAAATAATTAACTGAGGCCCTTTTTTGACCTGGCATCTCCAAAATCATGCTCAGGTCGACTTCCTCCTTACCTCTTTGGGACAGTTCCTCAGAGGTACCCAAGAGGCTGTCTCCAGGCTATGACCCTCAGCAAGTCCCCCAATAAACTGAAACTCACAGCTCTCACGTGGTGGGTTATTTCAGTCAACTTTTGGGAGGAAACGTTTTCCGTGGGGAAAAGTGAATGAGGCTGCAAGGCTCCAATCAAATAGATTTTGTAAAAATTCCCCATCCAGAGATGGAAACAAATTTTATATAAAGTATGACTTGCAGTTTAGAGCCTTACAGCATTACAAATCTGGTCCTGCTACCAACATTACTGTCTCAGGACTACAGATTTAGAAGTGGTTGATGCAGTGCTCTCTCAAGAGAGGGGCTTCCCAGGTGGCCCTGGAGGTAAAGAACCTGCCTGCCAAAATGCAGGAGACACAGGAGATTCGAGTTTGATCCCTAAGTCAGGAAGATCCCCTGAAGAAGGGCATGACAGCCTACTCCAGTGCTCTTGCCTGGAGAATCCCACGGACAAAGGAGTCTGGTGGGCTGTAGTCCATGTAGTCGCAAAGAATCGGACACAACTGAAGTGACTTTGTATGCACTGGTGGGAGGGGATACCTTCTGACTCCAGATGTAGGGGCCAAGACTGCAGTCTGCAGCAGGGAGGCGAGGCTGGAATTGTCCCCTTTTCTTTCTGCACAAGAGCCAGAGACTTTTCCACTCAGTGAACATAGAGGAAGATTTCAGAGCAAGCCCAGCTAAAGCTTCCCTGTGTTCAAAACCCCTCTCAAATAAATGCCATCTCCAGATTCTGTTCCAATATTATTATTCTCTCTTCTGGACATGGATCCATGGAGAAGGCTGAGTGCTGTTACTGAGCACTTGTAACACACAGTACAGAAGATCTGACTTGGAAACCAGCCCCACAGCCTGCCAGCACCATGGCCTTGAGAAACTGCTTATACTCAGTCACCTCCTCTTACGGTCTTTAAGGGTCCTTCCTACAGGATCCGCATGATTCCTGGCACACAAGATCATAGAAATACAATCACACAGTTGGTTTGCCACCTGGCTCCCGTACACATGGGGCAACGAGAGAACAGAGGAAGAAGCGGGACGTTGATTGGGAGCTGGCAGGTTTAGTACGAGGGCACTTACCTTCGAGGAGTGCCATGGATGGCACAAGACACATAGATCTCCACCTGCATTGGCTAGAATCCTAAAAGCTTTATCAGAGGCCTTGACTGGGTTCCGTCACGTATTCCGTCCACTTGGTCTCGACAGCACCTTGCTCTCTCAAGGCTGTGTCCTTGACATGGCCACCAGCATGGGAATACTAACCAGCATGGACATTCCAAGGAGGAGGGGTGGTGAGCAACCTCCTGTTGCTGAGGTCCAGCTCCCCAACGGACCAGTAATCCCCTTTCTATGGTCCCTGTCCATGTTTCCCTCGCAACCAGTGCTGAATTTTAGCTCTGTCCCTTGACAAATCCATAGCAAGTGGTAGCACATTCTAGCCATCTTTCACCTCAAAAGCTCTCTTCCTGCTTAACTCTGTACAAATAGCGTGCCATGCCCTTCCTTCTCCAGGGGATCTTTCCAACCCAGGGATTGAACCTGGGTTTTCTGCATTGCAGGCAGATTCTTAACCATCTGAGCCACCAGGGAAGCCCAAAAAGTCCTTTGAGCTGGGCACATCACCCTAGAGATGTGGTTTCCCTCTGAATTGTACCAGGACACCCTCACAATGGATTTGAAGATAAAATTAGGTGGGATAAAGGGAGCAATTCCTTACATTCTCTGCAAAATTCCTCTCATAGAGGAAGATTTCAGAGCAAGCCCAGCTAAAGCTTCCCTGTGTTCAAAACCCCTCTCAAATAAATGCCATCTCCAGATTCTGTTCCAATATTATTATTCTCTCTTCTGGACATGGATCCATGGAGAAGGCTGAGTGCTGTTACTGAGCACTTGTAACACACAGTACAGAAGATCTGACTTGGAAACCAGCCCCACAGCCTGCCAGCACCATGGCCTTGAGAAACTGCTTATACTCAGTCACCTCCTCTTACGGTCTTTAAGGGTCCTTCCTACAGGATCCGCATGATTCCTGGCACACAAGATCATAGAAATACAATCACACAGTTGGTTTGCCACCTGGCTCCCGTACACATGGGGCAACGAGAGAACAGAGGAAGAAGCGGACGTTGATTGGGAGCTGGCAGGTTTAGTACGAGGGCACTTACCTTCGAGGAGTGCCATGGATGGCACAAGACACATAGATCTCCACCTGCATTGGCTAGAATCCTAAAAGCTTTATCAGAGGCCTTGACTGGGTTCCGTCACGTATTCCGTCCACTTGGTCTCGACAGCACCTTGCTCTCTCAAGGCTGTGTCCTTGACATGGCCACCAGCATGGGAATACTAACCAGCATGGACATTCCAAGGAGGAGGGGTGGTGAGCAACCTCCTGTTGCTGAGGTCCAGCTCCCCAACGGACCAGTAACCCCCTTTCTATGGTCCCTGTCCATGTTTCCCTCGCAACCAGTGCTGAATTTTAGCTCTGTCCCTTGACAAATCCATAGCAAGTGGTAGCACATTCTAGCCATCTTTCACCTCAAAAGCTCTCTTCCTGCTTAACTCTGTACAAATAGCGTGCCATGCCCTTCCTTCTCCAGGGGATCTTTCCAACCCAGGGATTGAACCTGGGTTTTCTGCATTGCAGGCAGATTCTTAACCATCTGAGCCACCAGGGAAGCCCAAAAAGTCCTTTGAGCTGGGCACATCACCCTAGAGATGTGGTTTCCCTCTGAATTGTACCAGGACACCCTCACAATGGATTTTTGAAGATAAAATTAGGTGGGATAAAGGGAGCAATTCCTTACATTCTCTTCCTCCAGCCCAGGTAAGATATACTGCTTTCTGCCATATCCACCCCATGCCTGTCCATTGTTCCAGCACAAGGGCAAACTTTACAAACCCAGGAAAAACTGTGTCGCTGTGACGGAGAAAAAAATCCGCATTCCACCTTGGTAGAAGCCTGCACTGCCTCCCTCTGAGCCTCAGCTGCATCAGTGGTAAGATGGGGCTAATTAATGGTACCAACCCCAGAGGACTGAGATGATGCACGGAAGTGCTGAGCGCAGAGTCCACAAATATACCCCAGGTACCAGCACATTGAACACATTGTTTTGCTGGAGCCAATTAACTTCCAGTTTCACATCCTTATCAAATTTGCCAAGTTTCACCCCAAACACAAGGATGGTCCCTACTTCACTGGATGGGACCTGATCATTTTGCTTTCTTGTTCGTCTTGCATTTGGTTGGTGGTTGTGGGACTGAAGGTCAAACAACGCTGCCTCTGTCCTAGAGTCTGTCGTCACTTACTGCACGAGCATCTGTGGGGGTCTCTTCTGTAAAACCTGGGTGAATACTAGGGGATTCCGAGATTCTCTTCCAGAGCTACATTTTCTTTCTTTAAATTTTTAAATAGGAAATTGAGAAAACCAAATGACACACAATTGCGACACCTTTAAGCCTACGAAACACGTGTGCCTTCATTCCATCTCATCTCGTCTTTTAAACTCCAGTCGTCCCCATACAGCACAGAGCACACTCAAGTTCACGGGGCGAGGTGACGACCTCGGAGCCTTCCTGCATATGCCACGAGAGCCAGGCGCAGTCTCTTTTTTTTTGCTTCTCAAGCCCCATGCTCTTTCTGCCATATTCCTTTTCTTAAAAAATAACAAGACTTATTTGAAAGGCTGGATAAAATCCACACACAGAACCCAACTTGGACAAGCCTTCCTCTTCCTGGATTGAGGGCTGAGAACCCTCCAGATCCCAAGCTTTGTGGCACAAGCCACACAGTGCAGAAGCTATGCTGGCATCTAGAGAGATGGCTAAGCAATGGCCCGCCTGTGGACTTCGCTGGTGCTGAGGATGATATAATGCTTTGTACGGGAAGGTTACAATTTTACTAGCTACGTGTGTACCAGTCTGTAAGGTGTTTAAAAAGAGAATCCACGGGACTAAAAGCAGTGAACATAGGACTAAACATGAAAAGGCCAGGCTTCAAAATTAATATCTAGTTACAGAGAGGCGGCTGTACAGGTTAGGATTTTGCTTTGATCTAGGGAAGGCCATGCTTGGTAGCAACCTGGCAGCAAGAAAGCTGCTAATGCAAAGGAAAGAACGTGTACCCCAAGGGTGAGGGCACAGTCGTGGCAATCACACCCCAAAGGAGATGAAAGGGGCCAGAATACAGAGCTTGGATGGAGGGAGTGGCACAGAACAGATGGGATGACCCAGGGTGTTGCTCAGGTTCACAGCTCCATCCCGCACGGTCATGTACTCTAGGGGCAGGGACAGTGCCGCCAGGTACCCAGTGAAACACCCCATGCTGTGGACAGAAGGCTGCACTGGAGTCATCCAAGGCATCCACAGAAAACAGTGCTCTAGTAAAATACTTGTCTTCCTTGTCAAAAAAGTAAACTATTTTCAGCAGCTATTATGAACCAGTGGAAAAAGCCCAAGACTTCTGTTCATACTTTTATAAACTTAAACATATTAAAACATGACAGAAGCATCACGTGTAAAGGAATATTTACAGAAACCCAAAGAATATTTCTGTGATGGGAATATTTACTGAGGAGGGCAGTAGCTACAAACCCAGATGCCTGATCACATTTGAAGTGCTCTGGGTCAATAATAAAATCATGCACAGAAGGTTCATAAATTCATGTAAGAGTGTTTCCTATCAGCATTTTAATAATGGTCTGTGTGAAGTCAAGCAAGAACTGTGTGTACAATGAATTATGTAGGGAGCTTTTAACTACAAATAAAGACATCAAGAATATATTTACTTTTTGGTTTATTAAAACAAAGCTACACTTCTGTGCTTCTTGCAATATATTAACAGGCATAAAAATCAATCCACATTTCCAAATAAATTTCACTCACGACATCACACCATGTTATTTTACGGTCCTTTATAATCGATCTTTTTACAACAATCTAACATTTCTTTGTACAACAGGCAAACAGTTTAACACCTTCTGTCAAGGCCTAGATGTTTAGAAATAAAGTCAAAAGTCTCTTTCAAATGCAATCATTAATTTGAATTAAACTGAAATGCCAAGTCTCAAGTTCCTAAAAAGAGTGTTTTAAAAAACAGATTTACATCCAAATGAAGTCTTAGAAACCTCAGTGGTAGGTCCTATCGTTTCTAAACACTAGAACTATTTGTGGATAAAAGCTGCATTCAATTGTGCAATATTTTCTGCTAGATCTGAATTAAAATCCTAATTTTTTACCCCAGTTAATCCTAGTGTTAATTTTGCTACTTTCAGTTAAAAACCCAGATACACTGAGGGCTGATCATTCATCAAAGAGCTCTGACCACCTAGATAATAGTTTTCTGTGCTTATTGTCTCCAAGGGAGGGTATTAAAAACCCAGGGGGTTGCTCAGGTTCACAGCTCCATCCCGCACGGTCATGTACTCTAGGGGCAGGGACAGTGCCGCCAGGTACCCAGTGAAACACCCCATGCTGTGGACAGAAGGCTGCACTGGAGTCATCCAAGGCATCCACAGAAAACAGTGCTCTAGTAAAATACTTGTCTTCCTTGTCAAAAAAGTAAACTATTTTCAGCAGCTATTATGAACCAGTGGAAAAAGCCCAAGACTTCTGTTCATACTTTTATAAACTTAAACATATTAAAACATGACAGAAGCATCACGTGTAAAGGAATATTTACAGAAACCCAAAGAATATTTCTGTGATGGGAATATTTACTGAGGAGGGCAGTAGCTACAAACCCAGATGCCTGATCACATTTGAAGTGCTCTGGGTCAATAATAAAATCATGCACAGAAGGTTCATAAATTCATGTAAGAGTGTTTCCTATCAGCATTTTAATAATGGTCTGTGTGAAGTCAAGCAAGAACTGTGTGTACAATGAATTATGTAGGGAGCTTTTAACTACAAATAAAGACATCAAGAATATATTTACTTTTTGGTTTATTAAAACAAAGCTACACTTCTGTGCTTCTTGCAATATATTAACAGGCATAAAAATCAATCCACATTTCCAAATAAATTTCACTCACGACATCACACCATGTTATTTTACGGTCCTTTATAATCGATCTTTTTACAACAATCTAACATTTCTTTGTACAACAGGCAAACAGTTTAACACCTTCTGTCAAGGCCTAGATGTTTAGAAATAAAGTCAAAAGTCTCTTTCAAATGCAATCATTAATTTGAATTAAACTGAAATGCCAAGTCTCAAGTTCCTAAAAAGAGTGTTTTAAAAAACAGATTTACATCCAAATGAAGTCTTAGAAACCTCAGTGGTAGGTCCTATCGTTTCTAAACACTAGAACTATTTGTGGATAAAAAGCTGCATTCAATTGTGCAATATTTTCTGCTAGATCTGAATTAAAATCCTAATTTTTTACCCCAGTTAATCCTAGTGTTAATTTTGCTACTTTCAGTTAAAAACCCAGATACACTGAGGGCTGATCATTCATCAAAGAGCTCTGACCACCTAGATAATAGTTTTCTGTGCTTATTGTCTCCAAGGGAGGGAGTATATATCCATTAAATACAACGTTTGCTCCTACAAAATGCATGCACATCTGCCACTGGGCCACCTGGCAGTTACTGTCTTGTCCTCTTACAGAAATACCTAACATAGTGTTTCCCAAAATGTTTTCTATGAACCTCAGGTGAGGTCCACACAGGTGTCCCGAATGGGGAAAAGGCCCCAGGGTCGCACAGATTGGGAATTGCTGGGTTATACAGGCTTGGTACCAACAGACCCTGAGCCCTTAATGCGCTAAAGTGCACTGTGGGTTTCCAGGAAGGGGGTTCGTGGGCAAATTATTTTTACGAGCAACACCTTTTCTAAAAAACACCTAAGAACATCTCACAGAGCACTCATATACATGGAGAGCTTTGGGAAATACTTTTGCACTCCAGACTGGAAATTCCACAACCTGAGTTTAGGTTCACTGCAATCCCTGATGTACTTTCTCCAATTCGTGAGCCTTCAGAGATCCAAGAAGGAAGACATGGTCCTTTCTCTGTTACTAGTTCTAGACACCTCCAGCTACTTCTTTCGTTTCTCTTAAAATTTTGAGAGCGAAAGTTCCTTCCTCTCTTCTGTATTATTTAGGACTTTCTCACTTTGAAAGAGTGCAGTTTCATATTGCTTTTCGTGGGGTCTTTTTGCTTGCTTTTTAACTTGACTCACTCAGTCAAGTTAATGCCCTGGAGGGCATGCATTTCAGTTTTATAGAAATGCAATAGAGTAAACGGTAATAATTATTTACAAGCACCTAGTTCATTTAATCTTACATGAAAGCCATTCGCTTCTGGAAAACAATAATAAATATTTTAGCAAAACAGTGCTGTCTGGAAGCCTTATTGGGATGATGGATGTTCATTCAGTAATGAGGCACTAAAGAATGAGCTGTGCTAAAATTAACTTGTGGGTGAGCTTGTCTGGATGAGCAGAACTTTGGTTGAGATTTGTCTTCCTTAAAAAAGGTTTTCAGAGCACCAGTTCATTACAGAAAGCATGCATATTTATTCTCACAGTGAGTTAAGTGGTGAGAGAGCTAGCAAATCATACATTGCATTCCCCAAAGCATCTGAGTAGATTCCTAGAAAACAAACCAACTGAAAGGGAAAAGAGAGCCAGAGAAGCCATTGCTCCCTGCTCAGGCTGGCCGAGCAGCAGCAGCCGTTAGCGGGAGTCACAGGCGGGGGTGGCAGAGTCCACGGAGAGGTCAGTCCCAGCCCTGACGTAAGAGAGTCTGACTAATCCTTGGTCTACAATTTCATGGATGAATAAAAGAGACTAGTGAAACGCTTGCTTACCAAGATAAGGAACACACAAGAGGATAAATAAGCCTCCTTGGCTGTTCCCCAACGCACAGAGCTCCACCTACCTAGGAAAGCGGAATGTTACAGGGTGAGCATCCCACTCCACATCAGAGCAGCTGCAGCACTGACCACAGCTGAATGGGATGTGAGCTCCTATAAAGAAAACATAGGCTTCAAATGAGGAATCTGAGAAGAGTGGAAGAAAATCACAACTGCATGGCATTATTGCTCTGAGTTTCAAAAATCTCATACAAAGTGAAATACCGATCAGTATTTTTCCCTCTCCCAACACACACACAGAATATTCACGAGACATTATTAGTGTTTAAAATTCAAGCTGATCAAAGTACAAACTGAATTCTCAGTACCGCTGTATTAAATTCAAAGATTACCTGCAATATTCATCAGGAAAAATTCCTAATTCCGTAATATCACAGAGAGAACAGAAGAAACAGTCAACTGTTAGAAAACATTTTATATCACATGATCTTTAAAAAATCACCTTGATTACCACAATTAGCTAACAATTATGATCCCTGCTCACACACAAAAAAAGGCACCTACCTGTTATGAATAATTTTTCATAATTATTTGCCACTGTATGGCATTGGGATTTAGGATAATAATCCACACACATTTTTAAAGAACCATAGTTTTCTTTTCTTCAAAGCTAACAAGAAGTCCATAAATGCCTTTGATCATCTGCCAGTCTGCAGGGCCATCACATACGCGATGTAAAACCCACAGGCTGCACTCTGCCCCACCTGAGTGGGCACCAGCCACGCAGACAAGACGCAGCCTGTGACCGGCCTGCAGGACGGAAGAGGCCTGGGTCACCAGCCCACAGCCAGGGCACTTCACACTAAGCCAGGCCCTCAGGCAAGCCAGTAAGTGAGGAGAGCTGCTATCCCCTAGAAACAGCTGCAGCAGCGAGAGGGGGCGAGGGGGAAGGGATACAGACACAAAATAGAGTTGTTCCTAAATACTTGCTGGTCATTGAAAACGCAATGGCACTTTCTCATGAGCACACATTTTCAAAGTCAGTTTCCTGGCCAAGTTTACCTTGAAATTCACCAGTCAAATTTAGTTCCTAGTACCAGCTGCTCCGTGGTATTCTCTCTCTTCCTGACCTGCGTTTATATCCTGTTTCACGTAGCTCTTGAAGCACTTTCTATACCTGACTGCAACAGATAGCACAGCGACACCTGTGTGTGATTAATTAGCCCATTCATCTGTAGAGCACTCTGGGAAGAAACGTATTCCCATTTAAAAGTTAGCTACGACTGATATAGATAAAACCAAAAGAAAAAAGTGAATGGATGATGCAATCGCTTTTAAAGGAAGCACGAACCATTAATCAACACATACCAACAACGAGCTGACATCATGAAGTGTACTACACAAGATTCAGTTCTAAGAATCAACCACATTTGTGGGTCCATCACAGTAATTAGTCCTTAACAGTTATACTTAGAATGTAAATCTTTAATAAACTCCAAAATAATCGTCTGAAATTTCATTTTGTAATCTACTGATCACGAACTGTGGGCGGAGGCTGAGGGCCCCGCAGCGTGATCTGTGAGATGCTGTGTCACCTCAGTGTCCAATGATCACAGACCACGGAGGGGAGAAGGCACTTGTCTTCCAGGAGGTCTTGTCAGGACAGGTCAGGCCCGACCACTCGAGGGCACCGTCCACTCTCGTGCCGAGGCGGAGCCCACGAGGGATTGGTCCCACGCCTTCACTTGCCAGAGGTGCCTGGAGTTACCTACAGCACCACAAAACTCAGAAATTTATATTCCAGGAGTTCTGACCTGAGAGGCTGCACTCTGCCCCACTGCAGGGCCATCACATACGCGAAAACCCACAGGCTGCACTCTGCCCCACCTGAGTGGGCACCAGCCACGCAGACAAGACGCAGCCTGTGACCGGCCTGCAGGACGGAAGAGGCCTGGGTCACCAGCCCACAGCCAGGGCACTTCACACTAAGCCAGGCCCTCAGGCAAGCCAGTAAGTGAGGAGAGCTGCTATCCCCTAGAAACAGCTGCAGCAGCGAGAGGGGGCGAGGGGGAAGGGATACAGACACAAAATAGAGTTGTTCCTAAATACTTGCTGGTCATTGAAAACGCAATGGCACTTTCTCATGAGCACACATTTTCAAAGTCAGTTTCCTGGCCAAGTTTACCTTGAAATTCACCAGTCAAATTTAGTTCCTAGTACCAGCTGCTCCGTGGTATTCTCTCTCTTCCTGACCTGCGTTTATATCCTGTTTCACGTAGCTCTTGAAGCACTTTCTATACCTGACTGCAACAGATAGCACAGCGACACCTGTGTGTGATTAATTAGCCCATTCATCTGTAGAGCACTCTGGGAAGAAACGTATTCCCATTTAAAAGTTAGCTACGACTGATATAGATAAAACCAAAAGAAAAAAGTGAATGGATGATGCAATCGCTTTTAAAGGAAGCACGAACCATTAATCAACACATACCAACAACGAGCTGACATCATGAAGTGTACTACACAAGATTCAGTTCTAAGAATCAACCACATTTGTGGGTCCATCACAGTAATTAGTCCTTAACAGTTATACTTAGAATGTAAATCTTTAATAAACTCCAAAATAATCGTCTGAAATTTCATTTTGTAATCTACTGATCACGAACTGTGGGCGGAGGCTGAGGGCCCCGCAGCGTGATCTGTGAGATGCTGTGTCACCTCAGTGTCCAATGATCACAGACCACGGAGGGGAGAAGGCACTTGTCTTCCAGGAGGTCTTGTCAGGACAGGTCAGGCCCGACCACTCGAGGGCACCGTCCACTCTCGTGCCGAGGCGGGAGCCCACGAGGGATTGGTCCCACGCCCTTCACTTGCCAGAGGTGCCTGGAGTTACCTACAGCACCACAAAACTCAGAATATATTCCAGGAGTTTCTGCCGGTTGCACTGAGGTAGAAAAGTGCTGCTGAGTTCTAAAACAGACACTCTCTTTTGTTTGGTCTCTTTGAAAACCTAGAGAGAAAGTTAAAATTAAAGACAAACCAAAAAGGGTTTTGAGGGGGAGCATTTCTGTAACCAACCCTATCCCGTGGTCTGGACCCCAAAATGCAGTAAGGTACATAAAGCCATAATCAGGTTTTAAGTAAATATACAGGTAGGTGTGTGAGAGAGATGGGTAGGGAAGTTACAAGGGCGGGAGGGTTATAGGGGCAGCGTGGGGTTTGCTACTGAACTGTATTTTTAAATTTATGTTAGAATAAAGTCACAAAGAGTTCCTTACAAAGACCACTAGTACCCCCACGGAACTCACATCTCAAATAACCTATGAAAACGAAGGACACCTGAGGATACTTGAGCAATGCTGGTAAAACCCGTGAACATAACATGAAAATCACATGACATATTAACACCCCCACCAAAACTGTAGCAGAAGCTTGAAACATGCTGACACCTTCATTTACAATGAAGATGAAAACCAGGAAAACTCTGGAACGTTCGAATAAATCTGTGCCAAGGAGCCTCACCTTCAATGTGCCCCTCCCCCTCCCAATCCCCAGAAATGCCTGCGGGAGATTCATCCTGCAGAAACTGCTTCTCTCTACTGCAGTCCAGCCCAACACAAGAGTAATTAGAAAACACCAGAGCTAAACAGAAAGAGGAAAGAAATGAACACACTCTTATACCGTAAGCGGGGGACACTCACCCCAATATCCTTGAACATTTTCACAGCATTCTTCACAAGACAATACGTGGCACTCTCGGCTGTGGAGAAAGAATCAGGCCCTGTCAGATGTTTAGGCCCAGAGACGACATAAACCCCAATATCCACAGGAAAAGAGCACAGGAGGCTGGGGTGGGGCGGGGGGGTAGTCAGAGCAAGTCCAGGCTGGATGAAGCTCCCTTTTCTACCAGCAACCTGTGAGACCGCAAAGGATACGCTGTTTCTTTAAATCTCCTTCGTCATCTTTGAAGAGAGAGAGATAAGAAGAGAAAGAGGGAAGGAGAAAGAGGAGGAGGCAGGGATGGACAGAGAGAAGAGGAAGGGAAAGAGAACTACCCAAAACATCCATCTTGAAGGCTTTTGTGAGACTCACATGAGCCAGAGTGTAAAACCTTTTTATACTGTGCAGGAATGCAAGGGTGACCCCTACAGCAGTGGAACCAGAAGAGCCCACGTCCAGAGGTCAGGGAAAAGGAGTTCTAAACCAGGCTGGCCTTTAGCGAGCTGCATGGTCTGGAGTAGTGGCCTCAGCTATAAAGTGAGGTGCAGCTAGCACTACACCTCAATCTAGAGATACATCAACAGGTACAGTTAGATATCTATCCATATTTAGAGATCTAGATATCTCTAGAGAAATATCTAGCGATCGATTATCTCTAGATCCCTCATGGCTCTAAGAATTACTGATGCAAAGTTGTTGCAGTCCTCATGCAATAAAACTTGAGCAATGCTGGTAAAACCCGTGAACATAACATGAAAATCACATGACATATTAACACCCCCACCAAAACTGTAGCAGAAGCTTGAAACATGCTGACACCTTCATTTACAATGAAGATGAAAACCAGGAAAACTCTGGAACGTTCGAATAAATCTGTGCCAAGGAGCCTCACCTTCAATGTGCCCCTCCCCCTCCCAATCCCCAGAAATGCCTGCGGGAGATTCATCCTGCAGAAACTGCTTCTCTCTACTGCAGTCCAGCCCAACACAAGAGTAATTAGAAAACACCAGAGCTAAACAGAAAGAGGAAAGAAATGAACACACTCTTATACCGTAAGCGGGGGACACTCACCCCAATATCCTTGAACATTTTCACAGCATTCTTCACAAGACAATACGTGGCACTCTCGGCTGTGGAGAAAGAATCAGGCCCTGTCAGATGTTTAGGCCCAGAGACGACATAAACCCCAATATCCACAGGAAAAGAGCACAGGAGGCTGGGGTGGGGCGGGGGGGTAGTCAGAGCAAGTCCAGGCTGGATGAAGCTCCCTTTTCTACCAGCAACCTGTGAGACCGCAAAGGATACGCTGTTTCTTTAAATCTCCTTCGTCATCTTTGAGGGAGAGAGAGATAAGAAGAGAAAGAGGGAAGGAGAAAGAGGAGGAGGCAGGGATGGACAGAGAGAAGAGGAAGGGAAAGAGAACTACCCAAAACATCCATCTTGAAGGCTTTTTGTGAGACTCACATGAGCCAGAGTGTAAAACCTTTTTTATACTGTGCAGGAATGCAAGGGTGACCCCTACAGCAGTGGAACCAGAAGAGCCCACGTCCAGAGGTCAGGGAAAAGGAGTTCTAAACCAGGCTGGCCTTTAGCGAGCTGCATGGTCTGGAGTAGTGGCCTCAGCTATAAAGTGAGGTGCAGCTAGCACTACACCTCAATCTAGAGATACATCAACAGGTACAGTTAGATATCTATCCATATTTAGAGATCTAGATATCTCTAGAGAAATATCTAGCGATCGATTATCTCTAGATCCCTCATGGCTCTAAGAATTACTGATGCAAAGTTGTTGCAGTCCTCATGCATAACTAGAAAATGCTACTCCCGCCCCAATCGCACCTGTTCCATAAGAGACAGGTCTAAGCGCTGGTCAGGACGGAGGCAACTGAGGCACACGCTGCTGCTGGGAGTGCAGACGGCTTCAGCACTTGGGAACCTCTGGGCAGCAACTACTAATGCCAGACACACCGAGCCCTGCGAGTAGGCCATTCTCCTATACATTCCAACATACATAAGCCCATCTATTCATCCAAAGACATACTCAAACGTGCTCCCAGCAGCACTATCCAGAGTGGCTCTGAACTGCAAAAGCCAAATATCTATCATTGCTGGATATGAACCAATAAGCTGTGGCAAATATTTATACAGTGGAATACTACAGAGCAGCAAGAATAAACAACTACATGCAACATCTGTGCATCTCACTTACAATGTTAAGTGAAAAAAGCCAGACCTAACAATACATATCTGCATAATTCAATTGATATACCACATCCAAACAGGTTATAGTAGTAATCTATGGAGTTAGAAGTCAAAATAACGTTGCATTCTTTCCTTCCAGTTATCTACAATGAGTGGATGCCTGTAATCAAAAGCAACATCACTTTTAAAGGAAGCCAAGAGAGGGCCACACATACCGTACACAGCAACCTTCCTCTCTGTCCTGGTGATCAGGTATTTGTGAAGCTTCTGCAGGAATTCAGGCTCAGGCACGGGGCCGCTGAAGTTGTGAATGAAGACGGCAGCAGAGCTGTAGGCCTCCAGCAAAGGCCCGAGGAGCCTCTGCAGGAAGGTGATGAATTGCTGGTGCTCCTTGGACTGGCTCACCTGGCAGGGCGAGAGAGGGACCTGGTCGTGAGGGGCAGAGCCATCTCCTCAGAGCACAGCGGAAAGAAGAGGGGCCTTCCCTGCCCCACAGAGAAGTGGCCTACTGCTCTATGGGTGCAGAATCGCCTCTGGAAATGACTGCAGGTTTTGAAATGTGTTCTTTATTATAATCAGTGACTTTCACAGTATTTGAGGCTTGTGTTCATGGAATAGCTGCCTAGAAAAACACGGTTGCACTTGAAGGACATAATTATGACACAGTGTCATCACGGAAAATGGCCGGTCCCCAGGCTGGACCCTCCAGACGCTGACACCTGGCTCAACAGTCCCTCAAGTGCACACACAAAAGGCCACATGCCAAGACGCCCGACATCTCAGCCCCTCCCACGAGGCCTCAGGCCCACAGTCTGACACAGCAGGGAATGGTGGTGGTGGTGATGATGGGGTGCTCTGGGCAGCAGGGGCTCTCAGTGACCCCCTCCAAAAATCATGCACAGTCAGATAAGCTTCCCTGGAGGGAGGAAGCAAGACCAGAGCCCTGTCTCGAAGCTGATAATACCTAAAATGGAAAACCCCCCAAAAGGCACATGAACCCTCCTGACTCTGTGTGCCTAACCGGGGTGTGTGAGTGTATGCTTGTGTCTATGTGTATAAACTAAGGGTATCATCCCACTGCAGAGACAGTAATCCACTTAGGGTCTTCAGAAAAGCAGGGTCATTATTGCTAATTGCTAAGATGACAAATTAAACAAAATTGCTTTTTCTAAAGAAGGGCAATTAATTTTTAAAAAATCAAATTTTCTCCACTGATAGGATTTGTTTAAATGAAAGTAAAAAGCCTGATGCATGAAATTCTCGGAGGGATGGCAAGACAGAACACAACTCAAAAACAGCAACCAGGCCAGTGGCGGGTGAATCTGAGTTAATTCTCTCCCATACCTTGCATGGCACTGCCTTGCTCTGGGGATGACTGAGCAGAACCAGTGCCTCTTTAGGAGCGAAGGCAAGGATGGCTAAACAGCCTGTGCATCCATGAGAGCTATTGTCTATGATGTTCTTCTTCCTGAAAGTTGAGACCTTTGTCTCTTCTTCCACTCATCTATACCCAAACTGAACCATTTCAGGTATTAATTCAATTCAGTTTCAGTGTCTTAAACTAGCAGCACAGCTAGTCTGTGGCTGCTTT
Source organism: Tragulus kanchil (assembly GCA_022376925.1). Classification (NCBI taxonomy): domain Eukaryota; kingdom Metazoa; phylum Chordata; class Mammalia; order Artiodactyla; family Tragulidae; genus Tragulus; species Tragulus kanchil. Next base: position 128,340,367 of record JAIOJX010000005.1, on the reverse strand, counting down.
AAACAAGAATAAGTCACACAGAGTCCAGTTTTAAGGAAAAACCTCAGCTCAGTGTGATTCCTACTGCTCTATGGGTGCAGAATCGCCTCTGGAAATGACTGCAGGTTTTGAAATGTGTTCTTTATTATAATCAGTGACTTTCACAGTATTTGAGGCTTGTGTTCATGGAATAGCTGCCTAGAAAAACACGGTTGCACTTGAAGGACATAATTATGACACAGTGTCATCACGGAAAATGGCCGGTCCCCAGGCTGGACCCTCCAGACGCTGACACCTGGCTCAACAGTCCCTCAAGTGCACACACAAAAGGCCACATGCCAAGACGCCCGACATCTCAGCCCCTCCCACGAGGCCTCAGGCCCACAGTCTGACACAGCAGGGAATGGTGGTGGTGGTGATGATGGGGTGCTCTGGGCAGCAGGGGCTCTCAGTGACCCCCCCAAAAAATCATGCACAGTCAGATAAGCTTCCCTGGAGGAGGAAGCAAGACCAGAGCCCTGTCTCAAGCTGATAATACCTAAAAGGGAAAAACCCCCCAAAAGGCACATGAACCCTCCTGACTCTGTGTGCCTAACCGGGGTGTGTGAGTGTATGCTTGTGTCTATGTGTATAAACTAAGGGTATCATCCCACTGCAGAGACAGTAATCCACTTAGGGTCTTCAGAAAAGCAGGGTCATTATTGCTAATTGCTAAGATGACAAATTAAACAAAATTGCTTTTTCTAAAGAAGGGCAATTAATTTTTAAAAAATCAAATTTTCTCCACTGATAGGATTTGTTTAAATGAAAGTAAAAAGCCTGATGCATGAAATTCTCGGAGGGATGGCAAGACAGAACACAACTCAAAAACAGCAACCAGGCCAGTGGCGGGTGAATCTGAGTTAATTCTCTCCCATACCTTGCATGGCACTGCCTTGCTCTGGGGATGACTGAGCAGAACCAGTGCCTCTTTAGGAGCGAAGGCAAGGATGGCTAAACAGCCTGTGCATCCATGAGAGCTATTGTCTATGATGTTCTTCTTCCTGAAAGTTGAGACCTTTGTCTCTTCTTCCACTCATCTATACCCAAACTGAACCATTTCAGGTATTAATTCAATTCAGTTTCAGTGTCTTAAACTAGCAGCACAGCTAGTCTGTGGCTGCTTTAAACAAGAATAAGTCACACAGAGTCCAGTTTTTAAGAACCTCATAATCTGTGGCAACATAAGCCTCAGCTCAGCACTGTGATGTCCACCAAGATTCTTCACCCAAGTACCTTCAGGTAGCAATCTCGCTGCTCCTCACCAAAATCACTGTCTTCATCTTCTTCATCACTTCTCCAAGACAAAGGTTCTGGAAGCTTCTTATCCCACTGCTGCTCAGCAAGACCAGGACTAATATCTTCCTGATCATCTTGCTATGCCAGGGAGATGACCCACAGTTAATACATATGCACTGGCACACAAATGCCGGGCTGGACCCTAGACAAAGCAGTCCCCTCCCATTCCCTCCCCTACTCTGTCTAGCCATTCATGACATCAATCCACTGCCATCTCCACACTCAGAATCACCCAGGAGACAGCAGGGGAGGAAAGACGGAAAGAAAGGGGGAGGGTGAAAGCTACCAGGCACGTCAATTAGTCCTAACAGCTCTGCTAAATTGGTTATCTATTTCCCCAAGCAACACCCTCTATATAAAAGCTGCCAAAATTAAAGCAAAATCTCAAAATAGAAAAATGCACATGTGCAAGCCACAAGCAAATGGATATGCAGAAGATCTCATACTGGAATACAGGCTTCTGGATGCCACGGAGTCAAGTCAACATATACTTTACACAACATCAGTTACAAAAAAGGAACCAAAACAATACTGATTCCGAAAGATACTAATTCTCCATTCCTACTTGTCATCTCGTCTTGGAATTTATTACCTATTTATCTATCTATTTATAAACCTCATATGGAATTATCAGCTAAAGTGGGTGGTAGAAAACATAATAAACAGCAAGAAACTAAAGGCAAACAACAAGGCACCGCCACAGTAAGAATCATACTGGATAAACCTGGCTAAACAGCCTGTGCATCCATGAGAGCTATTGTCTATGATGTTCTTCTTCCTGAAAGTTGAGACCTTTGTCTCTTCTTCCACTCATCTATACCCAAACTGAACCATTTCAGGTATTAATTCAATTCAGTTTCAGTGTCTTAAACTAGCAGCACAGCTAGTCTGTGGCTGCTTTAAACAAGAATAAGTCACACAGAGTCCAGTTTTTAAGAACCTCATAATCTGTGGCAACATAAGCCTCAGCTCAGCACTGTGATGTCCACCAAGATTCTTCACCCAAGTACCTTCAGGTAGCAATCTCGCTGCTCCTCACCAAAATCACTGTCTTCATCTTCTTCATCACTTCTCCAAGACAAAGGTTCTGGAAGCTTCTTATCCCACTGCTGCTCAGCAAGACCAGGACTAATATCTTCCTGATCATCTTGCTATGCCAGGGAGATGACCCACAGTTAATACATATGCACTGGCACACAAATGCCGGGCTGGACCCTAGACAAAGCAGTCCCCTCCCATTCCCTCCCCTACTCTGTCTAGCCATTCATGACATCAATCCACTGCCATCTCCACACTCAGAATCACCCAGGAGACAGCAGGGGAGGAAAGACGGAAAGAAAGGGGGAGGGTGAAAGCTACCAGGCACGTCAATTAGTCCTAACAGCTCTGCTAAATTGGTTATCTATTTCCCCAAGCAACACCCTCTATATAAAAGCTGCCAAAATTAAAGCAAAATCTCAAAATAGAAAAATGCACATGTGCAAGCCACAAGCAAATGGATATGCAGAAGATCTCATACTGGAATACAGGCTTCTGGATGCCACGGAGTCAAGTCAACATATACTTTACACAACATCAGTTACAAAAAAGGAACCAAAACAATACTGATTCCGAAAGATACTAATTCTCTCCATTCCTACTTGTCATCTCGTCTTGGAATTTATTACCTATTTATCTATCTATTTATAAACCTCATATGGAATTATCAGCTAAAGTGGGTGGTAGAAAACATAATAAACAGCAAGAAACTAAAGGCAAACAAAGGCAAGCTTGTCTTCTTACCTCCGCCACAGTAAGAATGCCATACTGGATAAACCTGCCTACTGTTTCATGGCAAATTTGGTAAAAGGTCTGGCAGGGCTGCAAAGAAAAGGCATTTCAGTGTAAATGTCATGGTCCTCCCCTTATTTATTTATTTATTTTTTAAAGACAGAAGAGAACATACAAGGTAGCTACCAAATACTTCACGGTATCACCTGCCTCACCCCACTAGTCAAGCCCTAAGGTTTCCGATGACGCCACCTTCTTGATAAGCACCTGTTGTGGCTGAAGTCTGAGTAGAGACTTTGCTACCTGACTGACAGAGCACCCCATAGGGCATCACCTGCAGATGGGTCTCCTGAGCTGTGTCCACTACACCCCGCAGAGCAAGGCCTTAAAAGTGCTACGAGTCAGGCTCCTGCACTGATTTTATCCTTTTTAAGACAGTTTCTCTACAAAAGCTATCTTAGAGTAAATGCAGTACACAAAGGTGGTGGATGAGGAAATACAACATGCATTCAAGTAACCCAAAACAGACCCACAAAGACAAGGTCAGCCTTGAGAGCCTTATCTACCCTTTCTCCTCCCATCCTGCCCCCCCAGATTGATGCAAAACAGATTCCACAGCAGGGCACAAATACAACATGTACAGAGAACAGTGTGGAGGAGGGATGTACTCATAAATGTCTAAGGACATATTCATGTAGGTGGAAAAGAGCAGGCTTAAAAATATGAATTTTATTCTCCTAAAAGATAAAGGAGGGGAGTGAAAGGGGTGAACAGGAAGGCTTGGTAAGCAAGTCAGTGGTTCCCAAGGAGGAGGAGGAGCGGGAACAAAGAGTTTCAAGCCAAGGTGCCTTCACCTTGATCGTCATGCCTGTGACAATAATCCATTTTGCCTAAAACTTTAAGTCTTATAAGATTTAGCAACGTACAGCAACGTGCCTTGCTGGAGGACATGCCTCTCCTTCTTAGCTTGTACCTATGTTATCTAAAGATGTATGTTGTGGGTATGGGTCTAGTAAGATCTTTATCACCTGAAAATATTCTTTTGATCCATTTTTAAAAACCAACTGGAAAAGTACAAAATACCCTGACTAAACTAGCTGCTGGGGGTACTCTTCTATTCCCCTTCCAGTTCCTTTAGCTGGAATATTTCTCTATCCCTTTTATTCTTTAATAAAACTTATGCTGCACTAAATAAAACAAAAAAAACAAATTTTATTTGTTGACGATTTTGAAGAAAAAAATCTCTGTTGCTAAATATGTGTACCTGATTATACATGTCTAGAAGTGTTCAAACATAACATAAATGCTTATTAGTTCTGCTGGACCTTAACTTCCCCATTTATAAAGGAGGAGGGAGTTGAGCAGATGAGGGTTTTTTTGGTCACTTCTATTGGTCTTTTATTTACTTCCATCTTTGTTCTTTGGCCTGTGTGGGCCTCCCACTGCAGTGGCCTTTCTCATTGCAGAGCATCGGCTCTGGGCGCATGCGCTCCAGAGCTCCGGCTCGGTAGTCGGACACATCGGTCCAGCCGCTCCGTGGCACATGGGATCTTCCCAGGCCAGGGATTGAACCGGCGCCCCTTGCACTGCAAAGCTGTGTCTTCTTTACCCACTGGACCACCAGGAATCCCAACAGATGAATTTTAAGATGGTTTCTGACTCTCCTCTTCCATGTTTCTCTCATCCATAGGTGGCCATGTTAATCATTTACAAACCCCTGACCCAGTGGCTTATGTACGGTAAGGGCCCTGGGCCTCTGGATCTGAGTGACGGAGAATGCTCAGACCTCTGGGCCATCACAGCACACGGAGAGCTCTCTGGAGCAGTGACTGACTCCAAGAGCAAACCAAGACCACAGTGACACAACGGTGTGGTGGTCACTGAGACTCAGGAGGAGGATGGAAAGCTTCAGTAACCGTCCACAAATTCTCTAAGAGGAAAGCATCTCATGTTTTCAAAAAGACACGCAAGAATACGAGAGCAGGCGACACTAAGAGTCCTCACTTACGAGGGAGATGGTGCCTTCGTTGGAGAGCAGGTAGCAGAGGCTGGCGGCCCTGCGCACCAGCTGCTCCTGGCTGATCCAGCTGGGAGACGCGGGCGCCCCGGGGCCCCTCTTCTTCAGAACCGCGTGCAGGCTGCAGGCTGAGAAAGTAAAAGCATCAGTGAGGCTGGCAGCCATAGATCTCCAGGAAAAACTTCAACTGGCTGAGACTGGCTGGGCTATTGTAATAGATCGTTAATACAGCCAAAGTAATTATCTGCATTCCCTGAAGAAATTTTCAGTCTCTTTAGAATTTGTTTCTCCGTGACTGCATGTGATCCCAACCCTGTCAAAGCTTTAGATCCTTCCGACCGCTCTGCTCTCCAGCTCCTCTGCTCACTTCACTGCCATGTGTATGTCTCCTCTCACTCAGATTTTCATCTCCAGGAGAGCAAGACACCTAACCCCTCCTCCTTAGTGAAATGCATAATACTATGCATACAGTAATGCAGTTACTACTTACTGAATAATAAATGTAAAAATAAGCTATAAACAAGGAAACAGCAGGTGACATCTTGATTTCAAACTTAAAACTGTAATGACACATTCCCTCAAACCAAGGGCTACCATCCAAACTGAGGCAGACACCGCCATGTGTGTTGGGCCATTCCATTTGCCCTGGAAACCCCTCAGGGCCCGCATACCGAGGATGGCCTCCATGATGAAGACGTGGAGCACCCCGTTGCTGTAGAAGTTGAGCTCAAAGACCGACGGGATGGTCGTGCTGGGAGTGATAAAGAACTCATCGGTCCTGCTGGTGTGGGTGATCGTGAGACAGTTCCCCAGCAGCTGGATGGCGTGCATGACCACGTCCTCTGAATTGCCTGAGAAACCCAGGTCAAAGTCACGAGCCAGGACTTCCTCCTTCATCACAAAGAAGTCCTCCACCAATGTGGAAAGGCCGATTCCCTAGAGAGACAGACAGAAGTGGTCTCAGGAGAACACAAAACCTACTTTTCAAAAGATGGAGAGACCGTGCCCAGGATTTTTTTTCTTGCCTTGGCTTTCCTGCAGCTCTCTGTCAGGTAAAAAAAAAAAAAAAAAGGGCCAGAACACCAGTGTAAAGAAAGTCAGAAAACTGGTCAAAAAAAAAAAAGTTGCCCCCCAGGAATGTTAAGCTATTCCACATCCAGAGCATGCTCTAACCACAACACCTCATGTGAGCACGTAAGGTCACAAAGGGAAGAAGCCACCTTCTGAAAAGAAGTACTGATTTTTCAGTAAGGATTTCCCTGCTTCTAAATAGTTATCTGACAGATATTCAGTTGGTATGTACAGGCCGGCACTGTTTGGTGCTGAGAACATGACTGTGACAGACAGACAGACAGACAGAGTATTGCCCATCACGGGGCTGAAACCAGAGTGCAGGAAGGCAGAGCACAAGTCCTAAAGACAAGGTCAACAGCTTGGAGACCATTAGCTCTCAGAACACTTTCCGTGTGTCGAGGAGACAGGCCTTCCTTCTGTTAACCACAATACTCAGCGGACAAGCACGCGACGAGCCGACAGCGCGCGCCTCTGGGCTCCAGGACACTGCAGACATACCTGCCTGTGTCGGTAGAGCAGCAGGCAGGCCACGATGTGCGTGGACATGATGGCACAGGACTTGCTAGCAGCTGCAAGGCAAACAGAAACCTTTAGTTGCATCTTTTCAATAGAGCGGAAACCTCTCACTCTTTAAAAAAAGCAAAAAAGCACCTCAATCAGGAACACTTAAAACTATAAAAGTCCTCTACCATATTTCTTACACCTGCTTTACCAAAGGGAAGTTACATTTGTTCTGGACCAGTGGGAGCTCATGAGAGGCTACTGTTCATCATAGAACAGAATTCAAAGATAGGTCCACCCTCAATCCAGAAGTGTATTTTAATTTCTTCTTTTCTACCTGGCCCAGAGGCAGGTCAGAGGTAGGAAGGTCAGACATACATTTGAAAGTGACTATACTCCATAACTCAATATTCCAAATTTGTAGAAACTTATAATCATATAAATCAAATATGAGAATGTCCACAGAATAATTGAAGATAAGACACTATTTGTGGGTTTTCTGAGATGATAATGAATTCATGAATACTGCACTCACAATTCATGTTGTCTCCAGTGTTTAAGAAACAAGAAAAAGTCCCCAGTATCATATATATTTGACCTTTAAAAAAGAATATTTAAAAAGCTTTCTTAAATATGTGTGTTATACATAGAAAATATTTTTATAGACTAGATAGCAACCCATCTGGTCATCTGGGTAGTGGGTTTTATCTTTACCTTCCAACTTTTCAATATTTAAGGATGTATTATTTTCGACATCCAGATTTTAAGCAAGGGAGAGACTCCATCAGACATGCTCAGAAAAGACGCTCTTGGCCTAGCGTAAAGCAGGAGTAGCCGCAACAAGTAGGAAAGGAACAAGATGAGGTGAAGAAGCCTCCATGCTGGCAGGAAGTACAAAGGGCCTCGCCTTGTGGGGAGGAGGCACAAGGAAGGGTGAAGAGATCCCGTGCTGTTGCTGCTTCGTAATCTTAAAGCAGCCTCTACAAGGTGACACAGCGCTGTCATTTGCAACCTAAGGAGCACGTAACTCACTCACTCCACTCTGATTTGCTCCCAGCTGCACTGTCTGTGCACAGCTACCCCTCTGAGAAGAGCAGAACCTCTTTAGGTACAGAACCATTATTCCACGTGCATTCCCCATAGCTAGAACAAAGCTTTACACGTAACAGCCACACAATATTTACCAAATGAGAATGATCACAAGGTCAGGGAAAGGGACATGTGGCTATAAACCTAGGTCCTATACCACAAATTAGTTCAAAGAGACGAATTCACGAGCACCTGCTAATTATCAGGCACTGTGTGAGATATTTCACTCAGCTACCCCAAATCCTAGAGGCTACTGTTCATCATAGAACAGAATTCAAAGATAGGTCCACCCTCAATCCAGAAGTGTATTTTAATTTCTTCTTTTCTACCTGGCCCAGAGGCAGGTCAGAGGTAGGAAGGTCAGACATACATTTGAAAGTGACTATACTCCATAACTCAATATTCCAAATTTGTAGAAACTTATAATCATATAAATCAAATATGAGAATGTCCACAGAATAATTGAAGATAAGACACTATTTGTGGGTTTTCTGAGATGATAATGAATTCATGAATACTGCACTCACAATTCATGTTGTCTCCAGTGTTTAAGAAACAAGAAAAAGTCCCCAGTATCATATATATTTGACCTTTAAAAAAGAATATTTAAAAAGCTTTCTTAAATATGTGTGTTATACATAGAAAATATTTTTATAGACTAGATAGCAACCCATCTGGTCATCTGGGTAGTGGGTTTTATCTTTACCTTCCAACTTTTCAATATTTAAGGATGTATTATTTTCGACATCCAGATTTTAAGCAAGGGAGAGACTCCATCAGACATGCTCAGAAAAGACGCTCTTGGCCTAGCGTAAAGCAGGAGTAGCCGCAACAAGTAGGAAAGGAACAAGATGAGGTGAAGAAGCCTCCATGCTGGCAGGAAGTACAAAGGGCCTCGCCTTGTGGGGAGGAGGCACAAGGAAGGGTGAAGAGATCCCGTGCTGTTGCTGCTTCGTAATCTTAAAGCAGCCTCTACAAGGTGACACAGCGCTGTCATTTGCAACCTAAGGAGCACGTAACTCACTCACTCCACTCTGATTTGCTCCCAGCTGCACTGTCTGTGCACAGCTACCCCTCTGAGAAGAGCAGAACCTCTTTAGGTACAGAACCATTATTCCACGTGCATTCCCCATAGCTAGAACAAAGCTTTACACGTAACAGCCACACAATATTTACCAAATGAGAATGATCACAAGGTCAGGGAAAGGGACATGTGGCTATAAACCTAGGTCCTATACCACAAATTAGTTCAAAGAGACGAATTCACGAGCACCTGCTAATTATCAGGCACTGTGTGAGATATTTCACTCAGCTACCCCAAATCCTCTCAGGATCACCTTCCCTCAAATCACTTAGCATCCCCTGGGTGTTAGTGCTAGAACCAGAAGTGGAACCTAACTTCAGCAGATTCCAGAACCCACATGGTTTGCGCAACATCACACTGAATCTCAATTACGGATTCAAGGAATGGAATTCTACTTACTGAAAAGAATGTGCTCAGCCAGATTTGCAATCAGTCTTCTTCGGAAGGATTCATCTGCTGCATTTCTGGACTCGTTAATGGAGGTGTCTGTACCTTCATCAGCAGCATCACTGGGTCTGAAAAGTTTTTTTTTTTTTTTCTTATACTTCTATAAGCCCAGTCTTTCTCAAAGTAAATGACATGGGCTCAAAATACAAATGTATTAAGTACTTTAAATTACTACGTATTCTAAATTTAAACCACAAATAGATGATTTCTTTGGGTTGTTTCACTCCATAATATACCTTTATTATGTTTAAGACATTCTGCTACCCAAAACGTGTTATTATTTACGACTAAATAGTCTGTTGGTATATCACTTCCAGAACTCACTGGCAGAAGAATGCATAAGACAAGACAAGCTCATTTTGAAACATTTTCAAAATTTGACACTTGAACATATTAAAGGTAAGGCTTAATATTTCTCTAAATGACTATTTGATTTTGAATTCTGGAAAATTCACACAGGAAACTCTTTTATATGTTACATGAAGGTACAATATGCATAACCTAAGATACTACCAAAAAAGAACATTTCAAATATTCAAAAATAAAAATCAAAGAAGATCTTCTATATGATTCACAAAATCAAAAAGTTTTTACGATGCAAATAATCAAAAATCCTCAAACTAATGCAGAAACACAATATTTCAAGATCCTTTACAGACTAAGAGAAAGGTTACTCAAGTGAGGAAGTAAAAACAAGACTATAAATGTCCTTAACAAAGTGAAACAATTTTTTCCATGCAATATAAGAAATAACAGATATTTGACAGATGAGTATAAAAGACTTCCATAAATCTTACCTTGAAGGAAGTATAGCTGGCAACAACGCCTGCTCCAAAGAAAGTGGAGCAGAAACAGGTTTCTGACTTTGGCCTTCTAAATATTCCTAGAAAAAAAGAAAATACAATCACTTATTCCAATTGTCTCACTTCTATAAACATATATAAAATGTAATTTCATCTTCAAAAAGTAAAAAGGGAGCTGTTAATAAAATAAGCCCTACTATTGACATAACATGAGAAAGACTTTCTATAGCCTAAACTGTCTTCAGAAATGCAGAATGACTCAGAATGTCGTTAACCATGAAATCTCAGAACCGAAACACCAAAACCAGAATGACATTTAGACCAAATCATTTTAGAGCAAAATTCAACTTTTCTCACATCTTCATGAAATTATTTGGCATTCCCAAAATTATTGACACTGATAATTGACTAACCACACCTTTTAAAGGATATATGTCAAGTTGAAGGTCACATTATATTCAAAAGAATTCAATTCAAAAGCAAATCATAAACAAGAGAAGCTGTGCAGTACTGAAAAAGAGAAAAGAAAAAGAAAGAACAGTGGCAAGAAATGACAAGGTCCCTAGCCAGGACGTATCTACCATAGCAGTTAGGCCTCTTTTTTTTTTTTTTAAAGATTTATTTATTTATTTATTTATTTAAGGAGGGTAGGGTAGGGAGGGAGGGGAGCAGGCGGGCCACTTCTATTGGTCTTTCATTTGTCCATTTTCATCCATCTTTATTCTTCGGCCCGTGTGGGCCTCCCATCGTGATGGCCTCTGTTGTCACAGAGCACCAGCTCTGGGCGCATGCGCTCCAGAGCTCTGGCTCGGTAATTGGACACATCGGTCCAGCCGCTCCACGGCACGTGGGAGGGATCCAGGCCAGGGATCAAACCGGCGCCCCTTGCAGTGCAAGGTGGTGTCCTTACCCACTGGACCACCAGGGAAGCCCGCAGTTAGGCCTCTTTCAAGGAAAATCATACACAGGAGCAGGAGGAGAAGTAGGACCTCTGTGTCTTATCTTTGGGTTCCCAACTCCCCATCCTTCTCTTTCTCCTTTACCAGTTTGAAAATCTTAAGAATACAAAACTGCAGGAGATCAGGGAACCACCAGCCCCTGGCATCGCCAAGAGACTGGCACTTTTCCTCTGAATATGTGGGTATTAGACTCCACTCAGCATAACAGGCAACATCCTAGATTATCAATGTTACCCAGCTGTGAGACATGTCTTGAAAATGTCTCTTCAAGGCCATTTTAAAGCAGAACATATAAAATATTGATATATGTAAGGCAATATGCAAAATTCTCATGAATTATAAAAAAAGAGCAATAAATTATGAGACTGGTATTTCCCAAAGACAGACATTTAGTCTCCTTTGTCAACAGGCTTATTTTGGTAGAAAAATTTAGGAAAATACTATTCTTGTCAGAGTCTTTGTTCTGCAAGGAAAGAAACTGAGGTCCCAACTCACACTGTGAGGTGTCAGAGGCCAGACCAGAGCCCAGATCTTCTGCCACTGAGCTGCACCAATGCACCACACAGCTTTATCTCAACAGACACTTACCTTTAAAGAAAATGGTTGTGCAAAATCCACTCTGACACATCCGTAGTTTTTCCTTAACATTCTGATGACGCCTCGTGCTACACTCCAGAGGCTCTCATTCTTCTTGGGTTTCCCCTAGTTTGCAATTTTGAGAGAATAGCACGATAAGAAATAAAGCCAATAAATGCAAACCTTGTTACACAAAGAATAAAGTCTATAATTTTTTTTTTTTTAATGGAAACTGAAGGCTTTTCTGGGAAAAGATAACAATGAATGAAGGAGGAAAATAAGTATCCATTGGCTGAGACCTGCCAGGCAACGCTGAGCGAGCAAAGATACTGAGAAATGTCATCACATCACTGGGGAGGTAATTTGGACAATGGAAAGGAAACATTTAGGGGCTTCCCCTGGTGGTCCAGTAGGTAAGGACACCGCCTTGCAGTGAAAGGAAACATTTAACACAACTTCATTTAGTGCATTGTTTACACCATTCACAAAAATACAACTGCAAACTACTGAAGGATAAAGATGACATAAGCAGAAAAACTGTTCTGAGGTTCTCAGATAAAAATAAGGTGTCCAAGGGGCCACCTTATTGTGGTCTGATGACCACAGTCCAAACACATAACATTAGGCAACCAAATGCCAACTCAGCCCCCGAGTGGCCTGTGAGCAGATTATTCATTCACGGAGTACTTCCAGAGCATTTCACGTGCATCAGGCACAATGGCAGCTATAGAATGGACACAAGACTCAGATATGACATCATGAGACCCCGCCAGGGTGAGTGGAGCATATATTCAGGATGGACACAGGTAACACAAGTAGAGGTCTCACAAGAAAGATAACAGATAATAATCCAGGTCTATCACTTGATTTTTAAAGTCTCCAATTATTAGGAGTCCTTGAGTTTCTGCTTTGTTATGAGTAGTAAGCTTGAAACAGATACCATGACTGGGACTTCCACACTAAGTAAGAACAAAGGGAAATCCCTCTGGAACTGCTGGGAGGAATGGTAAATTGTTAAAACCACTTTGGAAAACTATTTGGCAGCACCTACAAAGTTGAATGTACATATACTTTATGATCTATTAATTCCAATCTTATCCTATGCACATACTCAACAAAATGCATACATAGGGTCATCAAGAGAAATGTACAAGAATGATGATAGCCAAAACCAGGAAACCAAACTTTCTTTCCAACAGTAGAATAAACAATTGTATACTCATACATTGTAATCCTATACAGCTATAACAATGAACAAATTCTATCTGTAACAACAAACAGTTGTTTTTTGAGCAAAGGAAACCATAGACAAAAAGTCCATACACTACATAATTACATTTATATAGTGATGAAAAGTAGGCAAACCAATCTATTCTTTAAGAATTCGAGATAAGTGGCTACCCACGAGGGGAGAGCAAGGAGAGAAGGGATAAAGGGGCTTTCTGGGCTCCTCGACCTTGTGCTAATTCAAGTTACATGCATATGATGGTTGCATTCTTCCGGTAACTATTCACTTCAATAAAAAGTTCAATAAAAAAAAACTACTGCCACTTTTCAAATTATAGCTGCTTTGCCAACATGAGGCTATCAATTCTTCAGGTTTAAGTTCAACTCTATACATAAGCAATAAGCCCTGGAGAGACCAATCAGATATACCTCTCCCCAGGCAGAGATGGTAACTCAGTACCAAGTATTCTTCCATTTCCTGACCCCGTGACTAAGCCTGGGGCTGATTCATCTAATCATGCCCATTTTTCCATGTGCAGGAACACAGTTCGTTAGCTGCTTTACCAAACAGGCTGCCATCAGAGATGGAAGACCAACCTACCTCATGTCATCAAATTAGGGAAGAGTCTTAACTAATTCTAAAGGCACTTATCTAAAAGCAAAAGACTGGAAAAGCAGAGACGACTTTTGTGCTGGTGGTCTTCTTACCAGCTGTTCGCCATTGTAATGACCCTCAATAATTCGATCGTAGGAGATTCCAACAGGTATGATCAAGATGTCTGGGATAGTGTTGGTAGACAGAGTATCCACCACAACTGACAACAGCCCTGCCCGAGCGCAGGAGATTTTCCCACTCCTCGAGCGTGTGCCTTCCAGAAAAATCTCCAAGAACTGCTGCTGTCGAAGTAGTTCAACTATATGCTGGAATATACGGAGAAAATAAAACATGAACTCAGGAACTTAGAATAAGCTCAGAAAAGTTAAATCTTTTTTTTTTCCTTAGCCCATAAACTGATCACCCATGCTTTTTTTTTTTTTTTTTGCTTTTGTGCTTTTACAGAGTTTTATTGTTTACAGATATGTATAGTCCCAGATTAGTCATATGTATATCCCATCCCCACCCCACCCCTCCAGGCCATCACATAACCTCCATGTAAGATTCCTTAGAAAGTTAAATCTTAACAAAAAACCCCTATAACCTCCCTAATGACAAAATATTTCACTCATACAAATAGCAGTCAAAGCACGTCTCCAATGTTATATCTTGATTATAACAAAAAGTAACCATTAAATCTATACCCAAGCAATAATCATTGGAATAATCACACAGACAACTGTTGCTTTTTTATATATCTCAGTCAAGTCTCTCTTTCTTCTACTGTGATAGCTACTGTAACAACGTGAAGGATAATTAGAGATCACACATACCCCATGCAGCAAAGCTCTATAGAGAATATCTTTCCGTCCATCTGGCGTCTCATCTAGCCTCCGTCGTATGAAAAAGCCTCCAAGCTTATGAATCAAGGTACTATAAATTTAAGAATACATTGATTTTAAAAAAAAAATCTAAAAAAAGAACTCAAATTCCAAACTGGATATAAACCATAGGTATTGTCTCAGCTGCTGGTTATGAAAATGTGGACATTTTCCATATTATTGACACATTTCTGTCATTTACATTATTCAAAAGCTTTTAGAATGTCACTGTGTATAACGAAGCTCTGAAACATCTGCTCTAAGCCGAAGGAGTTTACACGATACATGACCCTGCAGAGGTACTGGTACAGATTCTAAGATGGTTATCAAATACTGCTCAATTTTAAAACCCTGTCCAGGCTCTAAAGATGTTGATCTTCAGACAGCCTGAAATTTTCCAACATCACATTTGCTACAAGAATGTGATGTTGCAAAAGCCCCTTTGGGGAAACTTTCTCAAATAAGTATTGCTTAGAGAGTAACCTAGTGAGACAAAGATAACTTTATCGAACTGGAACCAACCATAACCATCCTCCCAAAGCAGGGAATAAAAATCTGCTTCATTTACGCATACATAGAATAAAACAATTCTCACAACTCCACATCTGTATCCGCAAAACTGATGAATCATTTTGATAGGAGGCTGAAATTTTTTTATATTTGTCAGCCTTTCCAGACTTAAAGCCTCTTCTTCTGTTCAAATAAAGTGATATTAATGTAAATATTATTATATATTTTGATCTTCTGGAGTCAGCATAAGGAAAGTTAAATCTTAACAAAAAACCCCTATAACCTCCCTAATGACAAAATATTTCACTCATACAAATAGCAGTCAAAGCACGTCTCCAATGTTATATCTTGATTATAACAAAAAGTAACCATTAAATCTATACCCAAGCAATAATCATTGGAATAATCACACAGACAACTGTTGCTTTTTTATATATCTCAGTCAAGTCTCTCTTTCTTCTACTGTGATAGCTACTGTAACAACGTGAAGGATAATTAGAGATCACACATACCCCATGCAGCAAAGCTCTATAGAGAATATCTTTCCGTCCATCTGGCGTCTCATCTAGCCTCCGTCGTATGAAAAAGCCTCCAAGCTTATGAATCAAGGTACTATAAATTTAAGAATACATTGATTTTAAAAAAAAAATCTAAAAAAAGAACTCAAATTCCAAACTGGATATAAACCATAGGTATTGTCTCAGCTGCTGGTTATGAAAATGTGGACATTTTCCATATTATTGACACATTTCTGTCATTTACATTATTCAAAAGCTTTTAGAATGTCACTGTGTATAACGAAGCTCTGAAACATCTGCTCTAAGCCCGAAGGAGTTTACACGATACATGACCCTGCAGAGGTACTGGTACAGATTCTAAGATGGTTATCAAATACTGCTCAATTTTAAAACCCTGTCCAGGCTCTAAAGATGTTGATCTTCAGACAGCCTGAAATTTTCCAACATCACATTTGCTACAAGAATGTGATGTTGCAAAAGCCCCTTTGGGGAAACTTTCTCAAATAAGTATTGCTTAGAGAGTAACCTAGTGAGACAAAGATAACTTTATCGAACTGGAACCAACCATAACCATCCTCCCAAAGCAGGGAATAAAAATCTGCTTCATTTACGCATACATAGAATAAAACAATTCTCACAACTCCACATCTGTATCCGCAAAACTGATGAATCATTTTGATAGGAGGCTGAAATTTTTTTATATTTGTCAGCCTTTCCAGACTTAAAGCCTCTTCTTCTGTTCAAATAAAGTGATATTAATGTAAATATTATTATATATTTTGTCATCTTCTGGAGTCAGCATAAGGAGGACAATAGGATATCTCCAACACTTAATGTCTTTGAAAGTTAATTTCTGCAGGACAAAGTCTTAACAAGATGAACCATCAACAAAAACAACTCACCCTGAAAAGTAGCTTGTGACTGTACAGACGAACATATAACACAAGAACACTAGATAAACAGGCCAGACTCTGTCATGTGTGAAGGAGTGATACGCTGAGTAATGACTGGCTTACAGGTCGTGAAACAGGACGAAATGATCAGTGTTTATTAAGCAATTCCCAGACCGCCTTGAGAGCCATTCCAGCATGGACGGAATGAGTATGTAAGCGGTTCTGATTACAGAAGAGGCAGACTACCATGGAACAGTCCTCCTCATGCTGAGTCTATGCCTGAGTACCTTTCAGATGACTTTCTAATTCAACTTTCCAGGTTCCTCGAAACCAGGAAGAGGCACCCATGAGGAAAATCATCGATATTCTGATACTCTGAAAAGAGTGTCTGCCCTGTAGCATCACATCACAGTGGATGAGAGCCAGTTGTCTGTCTGTACTCCACTAGAGTTTATGAACTCTTTGAAAGTAAGGACTATGTATCTTGTTTACCCTGGTCTGGAGCACATTTGGCGAAGGATTGGTTGACTGCATGTACGAATGACTTCTCTTCATTCACATGATCAGACGACCTACAGAACTCTGAACCGAGGGATGAGGAAGGTGCTCCTTGGACTGAGAGGCTGAGGATCAGACTTCCCAGCAGGCAGAGCAGTGCTGCCTCCTTACAAGGCCCTGCGTGCACGACTCACCAGCTTGCTCCCCTGCCCGTCTCTCTCCACACTCATCTTCCTCTCCCTCTCTACTGCCCACACAGCTGATCTGAGAGAGGCTTTGTGCTCTGAAGTTTGAGATTAAATACTTTTCAAATCCATCGCCTCTTCTCCAAGAGCATGATTACACTTTTCTTTAAGTTTTCATCATCTTTTGTCTGAACTATTAGAATAGAGTCAGAACTGATATAATTCCCTCTCATCCAGAATGGCTTTCCCCACTTATCTCCCCAAATACAAAATCTGAATGTATCAGTTCTTGAATATAAGACACACACTAAACTCTTGACTTAGAAATTCTTTTGACTGAACTCTCACAACCTCCAGTCTCTGATCCCTTCCAATGCAGTCTACAGTCTAACCCTAAAGTCTAAGACTTGTCTGCTATTTCATGACCGTATCATGCTTTTAAATCTCTCTGCCTTTTCACATACCATTTCCTCTGAATGGAATGCACTGCGTTCCCCTGAAAACCTCTAAAATGTACCTTTCATGTTCTATTGTAATTCTTATGTTTCTACCTCTACTAAATTATGAGGTCAAAGTAACAGGTATGGTTCTTTCTTACCTTTATACCATCACCACCTGCCTATCACCACACTGGCCCCATCTCCCTACTGCCAACTCAGACCCAGTAATTTGTTCTCCTATCTTTATAATTGCCTTTTATCCATTTGATAAATACTGCTGACAAGTTTAGCCTATTCACCATTCACCAAGTAGCTCATACAAGATTACCCAGAAATAATGATAGTCTTAATGCTTTTTTGCACTTTCCAAATTTTCCACAATAAACATACATTACTTTTAAAATAAAATCAGAATAGCATCACATTAAATGTATCAAAAAATAATAAAAAATAAAAATTCAAAATATAATCTTCATACCTTAACTTTCAAAGCGAGGTGATCTTACCTGAAGATGGGGATGTTGAGATTATTGCCTGAAGCAATGTATGGCGCTTTGATGTTATGACAGAAGAGAATGAAAGTGAGCAGAAGATAGTCAATGTGTGATCTATGAACTGGTAGAAATATAAGCGGCAGATTCATCTAGCAAAAAGAAAAAGGCCAAATTTAAAATTCAAATGAAATGCTGAATTACAGTTCCAACATCTGATTTGGCTAGAGTCATTCAAACACTAGCTCATTAGTGACTCATTCTATAAAAACATTTTTCAGTAAGAACTGCAATTAATAGCAACATTTCAATTACATATTATCTAGCTAAAAACAACTACAACCACAAAAAAAGAATCAGTGAAGAAGAGCAATTGAGAGCTCTAGTTGACTCTACTATATATCTTCTGAGAGGAAGCCCTAATCATATAAAAAGAATGTAGGTTTTGGATACGAGGTTGGTTTGGTTTGAAATTCTAGGCAAGTGACTTCTTGGCCATAACTTGAGACAATTTCTTAATCTGTATGTGCCTGTATTTCCTCATTTATAAAATAAGGTTTGTTCTACCAGATTTTTAGAGTTACTGCAAGATAACTTACAGAAGGAATAGTGCATTTGGCTGGTAGGTCCTTCTCTACCCCACTGATCTCTCCAAATACAAAGCTACCATAGTTAGCTCACATGGGGAAACCTCAAGAATGTGTGGGACTGTACAATAGTATACAAGAAAACATTTCCAAGAGAATTCCAAAACCACACTGCAAATATCGAGAAAACAGAACAATAGATTCACATAATTCTTGCCTCAGTTGCAGCTTTAACCATCTCAAGTTGACCCTTGTGAATCTGAATATTCCAAAAGAAGCTGTTGAACAGTTTTAGCAGCACCCATCCAGTCAGTCTGAAAGGAAGTCAAAATTTTTTTTAATGTATACACATATGTTTTTATATATAAACATACATAGTTTGACAGCTATCTACTTAAACTTCTGAACCTACAATCTGAGAGTGATTGTAAATTACTTCATGTTATAAATATGTGTGCAAGTGTATGTACATGTACATGTGAATTGTGAACTTAAAGAACTGACTTTACATACATACTACTTACATTTCACGCGAATTCCACACTTTATATTCCAGAAGCTAATGGTCAAACCAATAGTTAGGTGAGCAGAGTAGTCCCCGTACTGAATACAAATCACTCCCTTTAAGACATACACATGTGCAGATTCAACAAGAAAAAAAGAGTCTAAATAAATAAAGTCATAAATGAAAAGGGAGAAGTTACAAAGAACACTACAGAAATACAAAGAATCATATGAGATCACTACAAACAGTTATATCCAAATACTGATAAAATGGACATCCTAGAACAAACCCCTAGAAATGTACAATCTCCTAAGACTGAACCATGAATAAGTAATGAGACTCAGTAATAATAATAAAAAATTCCCAGCAAACAAAAGTCCAGGACCAGATGGCTGCACAGGTGAATTCTATCAAACATTTGGAGAAGAGTTAATACAAATCCTTCTCAAACCACCCCGAAAAATTAGCAGAGGAAAGAACACTTCTGCATTCTGCCCATCCTATGAAGCTAGCATCACCCTGATAGTAAAACCAAAGACATCACAAAAAAAAGAAAATGACAGGCTAGTATCACTGATGAATATAGATGCAAAAATCCACAACAAAATGTTGCTTTGTTGTTCATTTACCATAATCAATCAGAATTTATCCCAGGATTCAAGGATATTTCAATATCTGCAAATCAGTCAGTGTGATGTATCACATTAAAGAATAAAGTTAAAGAATAAAAAAAAAAATAAGCATCTAAACAGATGCACAAAAAGCTCCTGACAAAATCCAACGTCCATTTATGATTAAAAACTCTCAACAAAGTAAATATAGAAGGAACATACCTAAACATAAGAAAGGCCATAAATGATAAACCCACCACTTACATCAGACTCGATGGTGAAAGCTGAAAACATTTCCTCTAAGATGAGGAACATGACAAGGATGCACTTTCTTGCCACTTTTATTCAACGTAGTATTGAAAGTCCTAGCCATAGCAATCAGAAAAGAAAAAGAAATAAAAGGAATCCAAAGTGAAAAGGAAGATGTGAAACTGTCAACTGTAAGCAGATGACATGATACTAAGAAAATCCTAAAGATGCCACCAAAAACCTACTAGAACTCACCAATGAATCTGGTGAAGCTGTAGGATACAAAATTAATATACAGGAATCAGGTGTATTTCTATAAATTAACAACAAACTACCTGAGGAGAAACTAACACTCTCACTTACAAATGCATCAAGAAGAATACCTCGGTATAAATCACATTAAGCAAGTAAAATACCATACTTGGAAAAACGTAAGACACTCATGAAAGAAACCAAAGATGACACAAGCAGATGGAAAGACACATTGTGGTCATGGACTGGAAGAAGTAATATTGTTAAAAATGACCATCCACCCAAGGCAGTTCACAGATTCAATGCAATCCCTATCAAAATACCAATGACATTTTTCACAAAACTGGAATAAATAATTCTATAATTCGCATGGGAATACACCCCACATAGACAAAACAACCTTAACAAAAACAAAGGTGGAGGTATCACACTCCTGATTCCAAACTATCCCACAAAGATACAGTAACTGAGACAGCATGTACTGGCACAAATACAGACATAACAGCTCAATGGAACAGAAGAGAGAACCCAGAAAGAAACCTACATTTATATGGGAAATTGATCTGTGACAACGGAGGCAAGACTATACAATGGGGGAAAGAGACTCTGTAATGAATGGTGTTGAGAAAGCTGGACAGCTACACGTGAAAAAATAAAACTGGACTACCCCTACTCCAATTACTACTACTACTCTCTTACACCACGCAGAATGGATTAAAGACTTAATTCTAAGACCAGAAACCATAAAACTTCTAGAAGAAAACACAGGCAATATACTCTTTGACATCAGTCTTAGTAATTTTTTTTTTTGGATATGTCTCCTCAGGCAAGGGAAACAAAAGCAAAAATAAACAAATGGGACATCAAATTAAAAGGCTTCTTCAGAGTGAAGAAACTATCAGCAAAACAAAAAGGCCACCCACTGAATGGGAGAAGATATTTACAAAGAAGATATCTGACAAGGGGTTAATACCCTAAAATATACAAAAAACTCAAACATCTCAACATAAAAAAAAAAAAAAATTCAATTAAAAAAATGGGCAGAGGATCTGAACATTTTTCCAAAGAAGATACACAGATGGCCAGCAGGCACATGAAATCATTGGGGGAATACAAATGATTAATATCACAAATCACTGGGGGAATACAAATCAAAACTAGAAAATAACAAGCGTTGAGGAGAAAGTAGAGAAAAAGGAACCCTTGTACACTGTTGGTAGGAATTATTATTGGGGCAGCCACTACGAAAAACAATATGGAAATTTCTCAAAAAATTAAAAAAAGAAAACTCCCAGAATCCAACAATTCCACTAATGGATATTTACCTGAAAAAAATAAAACACTAATTAGAAGCCATAGAGACACGCTCATGTTCACTGCAGCAACCTAAGGACCTAGAGTGTGTTATGCTAAGTGAAAAAAGTCAGACAAAGACAAATATTGTCTGTACAATTTCACTTACATATGGAAACTAAAAATCAAAACAAAACTATAAACATAACAAAACAGATACAGAAAAAAAACAGGTGGTTGCTAGAGGAGAGGCAGGTGGGGATGTAAGAAGCAGGTGAGGGAGATTAAGAGGTACAAACTTCAGTTGTAAACTAAATGACTCACAAGTACAAAATGTCCAGTGTGGGAAATTTAGTCAATAACTATGGAATATCTTTGTATGCTGGCAGATCGTAAGTAAACTTATACTTGTGATCATCTTAAAATGTACAGAAATATCGAATCACTGTGCTGTGTAACAGGGACTAACAAAGTGTTGCAGATTAACTACACTTCCAAAGCAAATTCAGATTTGTAGCTACCAGAGGTGGTGGTAGAGGGTGAGAAATTGGATGAAAGCAGTCAAAAGATACACATTTCTAGCTATTAAATAAATAAGTACTAGGATTATAATGCACAACACAATAAATATAAATAACACTGCTGTGTGTTACACAGGAAAACTGTTGAGAGTAAATCCTAAGAGTTCTCATCACAGGGAAAAACATTTCATTCTGTATCTTTAATTCTGGATCTACATGAGATAGTGAGTGTTCAGTAAACCCACTTTGGTTTTCACACTGTAGATGTAAGTCAGTCGTTATGCTGTATACTCTCAACTAACACAGAGCTGTGTGTCACTTAAATCTCAACAAAACTGAAAGAAAACGAAAAAGACATGAGCACGTGAAACCGAGCTCCCCACCAGTCCTGAAGACAGCAGCAGGAGTACAATGGCCGCTGTCAACAGGCTGAGACTGAGGTAGCCCGAAGTCCCCAGGTGCTACTTCTCCTGGGAGTTAAATAACACTACAAAGAGATGTTGGTTTTTAACATCAGAATATGTTTAAAACCTCTTTTGCACCAAGAGCCTTACGCTAGGAAAGTCCATGGTTCAATCCTGTCAGATGATCCTTGATGACAGTTTTTTGGTTTGCCTTTTAATACCTGATCATTGCCGGTGAAATGGTAGCAACCATTTCTTGAAGGATCTTCCTGGCTTTCTTTTTCACTTTACTGACAGCTTTTGATTGCTGCTGGGCAGAACCATCAGGGTTTAGTTCAGCAGCCACTTCTGCAATTGCCTCTTGTACTCTGATTCCAAAATGGAAAGACAGACAATGTAACTGACTCTACACTACATTCTGCATTATTTTTTAAACTATAAATACAAACCACAGAGGAAAACATACTTTCTCTTTTAACTGTGATGATACAAGAGAATAAACTCAAATTAGAAGTGCTTTCTTTGGCTGCCTACTACGTATTAAGGATATTATATTCCTAAATCAATGACTCCTTGAGGAAGCTGGAAGGCAGATTTAAAAATTTAATTCAAATTGAGTATCAGCTACGTGGATTTGAATGCTCCAGTTATGCCATGAGGGACACAAAGTTACACTCTGACAGAAGGGAAGATAAGGAAGATTATCCTTTTAGACACATAATTCAGAGGTACCCCAAACCCACTCCAAGGTAACAAGTCATCTTTCTTTTGAAGAACAAACTTATTATTCATTGACACTATGGCTCTGTTAGTGGAAATATCTGTGAAAACTCTCTAGAAAGGATCAAAAGTGGACAAAAATATTTACAAGTGTTTTCCAAATCAAGCCAGTAATTTTAAAAAGGCACAGACCAGTAAGCAATAAAGTAAAGCAAAGATTTAATCCAGTCTGGTAAGTCTTCTACATGACTTAGGGAAGAAGGCATGAGGTCTAAACCTGCTTAAATCACTTCTAACATCCTAGGTACAAGTCAAAAATATCTGGATGGAGGGGCTTCCCTGTTGGCCCAGTGGGTAAAGAGTCCGCCTTGCACTGCAAGGGGCACCAGTTCGATCCCTGGCATGGAAGGATTCCATATGCTGCGGAGCAGCTGGACTGGTGTGTCCAACTACCGAGCCAGCGCTCTGAGATGCATGTACCCAGAGCGGGTGCTCTGCTACAATGGAGGCCACTGAAATGGAAGGCCCACATAGGCCAAAGAATGGAAATGGATAAAAATAAATAAATGAAAGACCAATAAAAGTGGCCAAAAATTAAAAAAAAAAAAATCTGGATGGAATGAAACACACTTTAAGGGTTTTACCTAGAAAACAGAATATACAATAATCCAAGGGAGCTTCAAAAATTGCCTTTTCCTCTCCCTGCTGCAGATTTTACACTAGTGCACAGCAAAGCTCCTCATCATTCATTACTACAAAAAGACCAATTCCACAGGACACTGATGCACCATCCCTATGTGTTTTCCTTGAACAGTCTTTATTTCAATGTGGCCAGGAATTATTCCATAAGCAATTTATGTAGTTATTTCATCTCCATGATCAACTATTCACTTGTTCATTCAATAAATATAAAAGTACCTATTATATGTCACTACTGCTCAGCCCATAACAAGCATGCCACTGAACTTGCATTTCCAAGCATCTTTCAACACACTCTGGTCTATAGCCTCCCAAATCCAGGTAGAGGTCTAACATGCGCCAAAACAAAAACGTGGAATAGGAGACCAATCTTCACCCAAAGTCCCACAGTCTAATGGCTAAACTCTAATGAGTTCCCCATTCCAGCAGAGTTCAAGTCAGTCTCTCCTATTTTTTAAGCAAGATCATCTGAGGGCATGGACAAATTTAATTTAGAAATTTAATTTCTCTTAAAATTTCTACTAATGATCTTCTAATATAAGAATTTGTGCCTAGATACTTAAGAATTACTTGACAGAAGTATTGGAAACTAGCTTCTCTTCCGGCAGTAAAGTAGAAAATGCACTGTCCCAGACATATTACAGAACACTTTAACAGGGAATTCTGAAAATAGATGCATATCTGAACTCCAACTCGCCTTTCATATGTTAGAAAGCTCACTCAATTATTCATGAATAAAACAAGGCTGCTTTTCCCACATGGAATCAAAATCATCTGTTCTCTTGCCTTTCCTTGCTTTCCTCTGGGGCTTGAACATTTAACGTTGGGAAACACAATCTCCTCTTGGGACAGAGTCCCAGAGAAACTAAAGGTTAACAAAGGAAATTACTTCCCCACTTCCACCGCCCATCCCTCCTTTCCCCTTTACAAGAGCATCCCACCCTTACCGACTGCTATTCAGCACATTTTCAGTCACGTTGGTGGCAAACATGCCTTTATGGACATCTCGCTCTTGGACGAAAAGGACGTAAGAAAGACGTCTTGCCAGCCACCCTCGGTGTCTGCAAGGTAAAAGCGATTGAGCAGAGAAGTACTCTAAGAATACTTAGTATACATACAGCGGCTTCCCTCCTGTACAAACAAATCCTCATTGCACCTGCTCCAGAGATTTAGGGTTTTCCTGTACAAATTCTCTCTTGTAAGTAGTTCAGGATGCTATGAAGACAGTATTATTTCTTTTCTTCCATGCACTCTCAGCTAAAATTGAAACTTTGTGTATTAATGCTTGAACAGTATTACTCTGCAAACTAATAATCTAAATATAAGAGCAAAAGAAGCATAAGCATCTTATATTAATACCATTTAATAAACCAAATGTTGAATACTTTATATACAAGCTCTATAGCTTATAGCTATAGCTATGGGTTCTATAAAACAATTGGGGAATCTTTTCCTACCACAAAAGGCTAATTTTTTTGTCATTACAGCAATTCTTCTAATGTGATCACTGACTTTCAAGTTGAACTGATAAGGCTGATAAGCTGAGAGAAGTCAAGGTTAACTGGTTCATAGTCTGAATACTTATACTCTGGACTTATGAAGCCAGAAGTTCTTACTGAGGTTTTGGTCTTTTGTTTGTTTTTCCGCTGTGTTTTTGTTTTGGCATTTTCCAAAATACATTCACGATACCTCAGGAAAATCCCCAACAGACTATGTGTTTAAAGAACAGGGATCCAAAAACCATGACAATATTACGGGAAAAACACTTTAACAGGGAATTCTGAAAATAGATGCATATCTGAACTCCAACTCGCCTTTCATATGTTAGAAAGCTCACTCAATTATTCATGAATAAAACAAGGCTGCTTTTCCCACATGGAATCAAAATCATCTGTTCTCTTGCCTTTCCTTGCTTTCCTCTGGGGCTTGAACATTTAACGTTGGGAAACACAATCTCCTCTTGGGACAGAGTCCCAGAGAAACTAAAGGTTAACAAAGGAAATTACTTCCCCACTTCCACCGCCCATCCCTCCTTTCCCCTTTACAAGAGCATCCCACCCTTACCGACTGCTATTCAGCACATTTTCAGTCACGTTGGTGGCAAACATGCCTTTATGGACATCTCGCTCTTGGACGAAAAGGACGTAAGAAAGACGTCTTGCCAGCCACCCTCGGTGTCTGCAAGGTAAAAGCGATTGAGCAGAGAAGTACTCTAAGAATACTTAGTATACATACAGCGGCTTCCCTCCTGTACAAACAAATCCTCATTGCACCTGCTCCAGAGATTTAGGGTTTTCCTGTACAAATTCTCTCTTGTAAGTAGTTCAGGATGCTATGAAGACAGTATTATTTCTTTTCTTCCATGCACTCTCAGCTAAAATTGAAACTTTGTGTATTAATGCTTGAACAGTATTACTCTGCAAACTAATAATCTAAATATAAGAGCAAAAGAAGCATAAGCATCTTATATTAATACCATTTAATAAACCAAATGTTGAATACTTTATATACAAGCTCTATAGCTTATAGCTATAGCTATGGGTTCTATAAAACAATTGGGGAATCTTTTCCTACCACAAAAGGCTAATTTTTTTGTCATTACAGCAATTCTTCTAATGTGATCACTGACTTTCAAGTTGAACTGATAAGGCTGATAAGCTGAGAGAAGTCAAGGTTAACTGGTTCATAGTCTGAATACTTATACTCTGGACTTATGAAGCCAGAAGTTCTTACTGAGGTTTTGGTCTTTTGTTTGTTTTTTCCGCTGTGTTTTTGTTTTTGGCATTTTTCCAAAATACATTCACGATACCTCAGGAATCAAACAGATTCCCATCCATGACAATGACTATGTGTTTAAAGAACAGGGATCTCAGAATAAGAACGCTATAAGATTCCATTATGAGATGATCTGAAATCATTTGTAATGATTATATAATGCCTCATTATCATTTCCTCCATAATGATATGCATATAGACAGTTGTTGTTAAGTCACTCAGTAGTGCCCAACTCTCTGCAACACCAGGGACTGGCCCACTAGGCTCCTGTGTCCATGGAATTTTCCAGGCAAGAGTACTGGAGTAGGCTGCCATTTTTCAATTATAAATTAATTCTGAATATATCCAAAAAACCCTCAATTGAGGAAAAGTAATTTGAGGGAGAACTGGGTATGAATCACATGTACCTTGAGCTCTCCTTCCTGACATTCTTTCTCTTCCTCCTTTATCTCGTTTCTCTGAACAACTTGGCCCATTTGGTAAGTGTTTAATTCTAAAATCTTCCATCAGTAAACATTTTCAAAATTATTACTGGAATGTACAAAGTGCAAGTTCTTGATGAAATCCCTTTGCAATTGACAGAAAGCAGTGTGTATGTGTGTGTGTGTGTGCATCTCATACGTTTTACCTTCTGAACTGCCTCCAAATGAGGACAGCAAATGAACTCAGTTTTGTATGTAAAATATCTGCTTATATAAAGGAGAGACTGAATGGGATCCTTTTTGCTTAGGATCTTAATCGTGTCAATCAACGGGGAAAAGAAGTCCTTTTCTTTAAACTTAAGAGAGTAAGAGACAAAAGGAAGGATAGTAGCAAAATTGTCAAAAACCACATCCTTTGATTTTAGCTCTATTAAAAAACACCGTATATGCAAGTAGTATCATGCTCATTTATAATATACCATCAAAATATGAGCAGTAACATCAGAAAGCCTTAAAATTCAAGTGCTTGACTTCTTGAATCAGTTCTTTCATGAAATTTCACATATTTCTCATCACCTGAACCTTCAGGCATTTACTCTTTTTGTTTTGTTTTTTTACATTTACAGAGTTTTGCTGTTTACTACTATACATAAACCCGAATCAGTCACAGGTGTACCCCTGACCCCTCCAACCTGAAACTGCCCCCATCTCCCTCCCCGTTCAACCACTGCAGGCTGTTGTACAGCCTTGTGTAAGTCCCCTCAGTCTCACAGCACATCCTCATTGGTTGTCTCTTTCACAAGTGGTAATGTTAGTCTCCATGTTATCCTTGCCATACATCTCACCCATTCCTTCCTCCCCACGAAGTCCGTAAGTCTGGTCTCTATGTCTAGCTCTCCATTGCTGCTCTGCATACGCATTGATCAGAACCATCTTTCTAGATTCGATATATATTAGTATACTATATTTATCTTTCTCTTTCTGACTTACTTCACTTTGTATAACAGGTTCTAGATTCATCCACCTCATTAGGACTGATTCACATGCATTTCTTTTTATGTCTGAGAAATATTCCATTGTATATATGCACCACAGCTTCTTTACCATCCATTTGTTGATGGACATCTAGGTTGAATGGTCATCATCAAAAAATCTACAGACAATAAACGCTGAAGAGAGTGTGGAGAAAAGGGAACACTCTTGCACTGCTGGTGGGAATGTAAATTGATACAGCCACTATGGAAGACAGTATGGAGATTTCTTTAAAAACTAGGAATAGAACCACTGTATGACCCAGGAATCTCACTATTAGGCATATACTCCAAGGAAATGAAAACTGAATGAGGCACATGTACCCCAATGTTCACTGCAACACTTTTTACAATAGCTAGGCATTTACTCTTGGAACGACAAAGACGTGGTGTTCTTAGCTGCCCTTCTGCTCTTGCCTTGCAGGCATTCACCCTCCTTCCTCATCCCCTAGCCTCAATCCATTAAGAATAAAGCCTCTCTTCTCTCACTCTGATGCCTAGAATTTCGAAGTAAGAATTCTAAGAAAAGACTTAAGCCAGCAATAAACCAAAGACTATTCACTCAGTAGAGGAAAACTCTATAGACAAAGCAGATTTCAAAAAGTTACACATTTTTAAGCATAAAATAAAATATCACAAGACATTCAAATCTACACCTCTTCTCAGACAAATCTCTATCCCATTTTGGTACATTTCAGCTGCAACATCAATATGTGAATAAATTAAATAAACCTATAAGTAATATCTACAGTCTCACAGAAATATTGTGTAATACAGCAGTGGAATAGTAATAGGTCCCTCAGGATCCTATTTTTAGGTAAAGCATCATATGTATATTAGAAGTTAATATCCTACTAACTCTTAAAACATAAAGAGATTCATCTTTAAGTGCATTAACTGATTATTATGAAGTTTTTTCCTTGACATGCGTTAGAAGTATAAAAAATTTCTTTTTACCTTGTATGAGTTTCATTGATATAGATAACATTCCGCAAACCCAAAGACGGGATACTGGGGTTGAAAAATTTATCCTACATAAAACAAAATAAATATAGACATAAATATACAACTGGATTGTTGGTGGAGGACTCAAATTGCTAGTTCTTGAAGACTTGTATTGCTTCAAAAATCTGAAACGAAGAAAAATGTTTTACTTAAAAGTACTTTTTCGCTTTCAAAGAAGGTCACTCAAAAGTACTCCTCAGCACCCTGCAAAATAAACAGTGCCTTTCCCTTCCCCCACCCTCCACCCCGAGTCAAAAAAAGTTAAAAGTCAAGATGGCTTAAGTCACCAAGAAAAATACTGGAGATTTCAGTGTTTCCAAATACAAAAATACTATGCTAGGCATATTTTTTAAAACTCCTTGGAATCGAACAAAGGGCGTACCCCAATGTTCACTGCAACACTTTTTACAATAGCTAGGCATTTACTCTTGGAACGACAAAGACGTGGTGTTCTTAGCTGCCCTTCTGCTCTTGCCTTGCAGGCATTCACCCTCCTTCCTCATCCCTAGCCTCAATCCATTAAGAATAAAGCCTCTCTTCTCTCACTCTGATGCCTAGAATTTCGAAGTAAGAATTCTAAGAAAAGACTTAAGCCAGCAATAAACCAAAGACTATTCACTCAGTAGAGGAAAACTCTATAGACAAAGCAGATTTCAAAAAGTTACACATTTTTAAGCATAAAATAAAATATCACAAGACATTCAAATCTACACCTCTTCTCAGACAAATCTCTATCCCATTTTGGTACATTTCAGCTGCAACATCAATATGTGAATAAATTAAATAAACCTATAAGTAATATCTACAGTCTCACAGAAATATTGTGTAATACAGCAGTGGAATAGTAATAGGTCCCTCAGGATCCTATTTTTAGGTAAAGCATCATATGTATATTAGAAGTTAATATCCTACTAACTCTTAAAACATAAAGAGATTCATCTTTAAGTGCATTAACTGATTATTATGAAGTTTTTTCCTTGACATGCGTTAGAAGTATAAAAAATTTCTTTTTACCTTGTATGAGTTTCATTGATATAGATAACATTCCGCAAACCCAAAGACGGGATACTGGGGTTGAAAAATTTATCCTACATAAAACAAAATAAATATAGACATAAATATACAACTGGATTGTTGGTGGAGGACTCAAATTGCTAGTTCTTGAAGACTTGTATTGCTTCAAAAATCTGAAACGAAGAAAAATGTTTTACTTAAAAGTACTTTTTCGCTTTCAAAGAAGGTCACTCAAAAGTACTCCTCAGCACCCTGCAAAATAAACAGTGCCTTTCCCTTCCCCCACCCTCCACCCCGAGTCAAAAAAAGTTAAAAGTCAAGATGGCTTAAGTCACCAAGAAAAATACTGGAGATTTCAGTGTTTCCAAATACAAAAATACTATGCTAAGTATCACATATTATTGTAAGATTACTAAATCTTCCAATAATCCTAACACATAAGAATTATTATCCCCACTTTATTTATTTATTTGCTTTCCTCAGTTTAACGGTATTTGAATATTAAGAGACATTAGAAGTCTCTTTTGGGGACTCTCTTTATATTCAATTTTGGTTTTAATTCACTCTGCCTAGCTGAGGGGATAATACTGTATTCTAAATCAGTGTCTTATTTGTGTCCATCAGAAAGAAAAATGACTTTGGCTCATAATTGTGAATATATTCTTAAATTTATTTACAGATTAACAGAAGCATGATTTTGAAACTTTTCTTGATGTAGTTAAGGGCTTTATAAAGTGTATGAAAGAATGGAAGAATGGAAACATCATAAGTAAATATCATCACATTCAGTCATAATCAGATTAGCAGTAGGGGAGGAAGATGAATCCCAATTAGGTCATTGATCAGCTATATGATCTTGAGCAAGCTTTTCTTCAATCCCCTCATCCGAATCAGGAGAATTATAATAATAGCACTTTTGTAAATATAAAAATAACATATATTTTTAATATTACTTGTCTATTTCTGTATCTTTATTTTTATATATTTATATGTTTCTTTTATATATTACTGACCAGGCAAGGACAAATCATTCTCTTTCACAGTAATTATTCTTGAGGACTCTAACATACATCATTTCATTAATCCTCAGGGTAACCCATATTCCCATTTTACAGAAGGAAACTTGAGGCTGGCAGAAGCTTGTATTCAATCCCAGATCTTGCTTTAAAGAACTGTGGTCTTTCTATTCCCCTAAAATGACTGTCTACTTAATGAGAAAATGTAGGACTAAAGGTCACGCCCTATGTGAATAATCCCTAAAGATAATCCAGAAATAGTTCTGCTAAGAAGATAAAGTCCATAACTTTAACAATGTAGGCAAACAAGGTAAACCTTCCACAAATAAATGTTGAGAAAGTATATTACATCCACAACAGAAGATGTCAAAATACTTAAGTGCTATCTCTTTAGAGAAAAGGAAAATAGGACTTCAGAGAAAAGGTAGCAGAAAATTACTATAAAAATACTGTCAAACAAAAAGTATTTCACATCAATAGGCCATGGAAGAACTTAAGATCAGCTCGATCAGGTACTCCATGTAGGCAAAAAATCATTTATGTATCATACTGCTTGTCTATCCCCACTCAAAACCATCCCCACCAGTAAACAATTTCTGACTGAGGAACACATTAACATATTGTTTTGAACTTTTAACCATTCAAAATTAGAATGAGATGAGATGCGAGATCTAAAAGGAAAACCCACACAATCTTCCATTTAAATCTTTATTTCTACTAGTCAGTTAATCAGAACTGGCCTTACTCCTGGACTAGAAATTTCTATGATTCTTCACCTCCACCAAACTGTTCCGACGAGGCATGTGTGATTTAAGAGAAATACTATTGCTATCATGATCTTCTTGAGCAGACCTGAATATTGAACATAAACTGCTTGGGTACCTCACAAATCTCTCCCAGATTAATGAACTCCTTATAACAAGTCAGATATTCTATTTCCTGCCCAGTCAACCCTGAGTGGCACCACTGGTTATTCACACTGGTTATAAGCAAACTTAATAAATGGCAGGGTTAATAAACGGCACTTAAATGTTCTAAAAACTAGCCCATCCCAGAGAGAGTTGACCATCCAGGTGACTCTACTGCCTGAGATCACAGCCAAGGCCACATTAGAGTCTATATTCCTGGGCTAGCTCATCCTTCTGGCAAAAGGCCCTCAGACGCATAGTTTCTCATCCCATCAACTCTCCTCAAATACTGTGCTGTAATGTGGGAGATTCTGCATAGTTTGTTTTTTTCCACCATAATACCAACAAAAACCCAGCACACCCTTTTTTACGTCGTCATCCTAACAGTTTAGCGACCATCTTTCACTAATCAGAGTCAAAAGAAATCCCCTTCTACCCCACTCCACTGAAGGAACAAACACTTAAAAAGGGTAAAGCCACAGTTCTAATTTCTTTTTCTGTGCTGCTCACAATCATATGTGTATGTATGTGCACGTGTGTGCACACTCACTTTCTCATTCACCTTACTAGGATTTTAACGTTCAGTGCTAAATTTCAATGTCTTGAAGTTACACGAAAGTTCCCACTAATTCTTTGGAAGAGTTATCTGAACGTAAGATCAACTCTCCCCTTAAAGTCATACTAAGACAAAAAAGCAAAACAAAATATCCCCTGGTACTATTAAACCAATATTCATGAGTAAATTAATGGAAAGAAAAATTAAGCCAACATCTTTACTTGGAGTACTGGGTTTATACACCTGGGCCTCAGCTGTAAAAATGTACTATGTCCATTAAGACTGCAACAATAAAATTCACACCAAGTTGAAAACCTATGTCACATGTTTCACTCCATTTATTAAAGGTCAATACAGGCACTAAAGGTAACATTCTCACCCAGCTCTGAGGAGTGCAGGAGTAACAGCATCTTCCCACAAAGGGTCTCTTCTGGCTCATTAGGCTTTCTTTCCACTTCAAGGTTGCAGATCTGAAGACAGTGGGTCTGAAACTACACTCACCCTAATAAATAGAAAGGGAAAATAGTGTGTGAATAGCAAGAAAATTATACTTGTCTACTTGATCTCAAAAACTAAGCAGTTTGAGACAGAAGAGAAATCTCTGACGTAGTTCCCTTTTGGTAGCATGTGTTTCCGCTTGTACGCCCATTAATGAACTCCTATCCCAGAGAGAGTTGACCATCCAGGTGATTTTCAAAACCTTGCCTGAGATCACAGCCAAGGCCACATTAGAGTCTATATTCCTGGGCTAGCTCATCCTTCTGGCAAAAGGCCCTCAGACGCATAGTTTCTCATCCCATCAACTCTCCTCAAATACTGTGCTGTAATGTGGGAGATTCTGCATAGTTTGTTTTTTTCCACCATAATACCAACAAAAACCCAGCACACCCTTTTTTACGTCGTCATCCTAACAGTTTAGCGACCATCTTTCACTAATCAGAGTCAAAAGAAATCCCCTTCTACCCCACTCCACTGAAGGAACAAACACTTAAAAAAAGGGTAAAGCCACAGTTCTAATTTCTTTTTCTGTGCTGCTCACAATCATATGTGTATGTATGTGCACGTGTGTGCACACTCACTTTCTCATTCACCTTACTAGGATTTTAACGTTCAGTGCTAAATTTCAATGTCTTGAAGTTACACGAAAGTTCCCACTAATTCTTTGGAAGAGTTATCTGAACGTAAGATCAACTCTCCCCTTAAAGTCATACTAAGACAAAAAAGCAAAACAAAATATCCCCTGGTACTATTAAACCAATATTCATGAGTAAATTAATGGAAAGAAAAATTAAGCCAACATCTTTACTTGGAGTACTGGGTTTATACACCTGGGCCTCAGCTGTAAAAATGTACTATGTCCATTAAGACTGCAACAATAAAATTCACACCAAGTTGAAAACCTATGTCACATGTTTCACTCCATTTATTAAAGGTCAATACAGGCACTAAAGGTAACATTCTCACCCAGCTCTGAGGAGTGCAGGAGTAACAGCATCTTCCCACAAAGGGTCTCTTCTGGCTCATTAGGCTTTCTTTCCACTTCAAGGTTGCAGATCTGAAGACAGTGGGTCTGAAACTACACTCACCCTAATAAATAGAAAGGGAAAATAGTGTGTGAATAGCAAGAAAATTATACTTGTCTACTTGATCTCAAAAACTAAGCAGTTTGAGACAGAAGAGAAATCTCTGACGTAGTTCCCTTTTGGTAGCATGTGTTTCCGTTTTTCATTCCAAGTACGCCCTCCACGACTAACACCTGGAACAAAGCTTGGACCGTAAGCAAAAACCAAGCACCAAAATAGCAATAGCTGGCAACACTCAAAGCTGCATTCAAAGGTTTAAACATTAAGTTGTAAAAGGTCAGACAGCCTCCTGACAGAAGCAGGAGGCATAAAGTCAGACTCCGGGAGCCCTATGCTAACAATTCGTCTCCCCTCCTCTGAAACCATATGCTCCTACAAAAGAACTGCAAAGGCCTTACTTAAACAGTAAGCAGGTTGTTATAATATAGCTTAAAATAATTCACTTCAAATAAAAAACAAGGTCAACTTACATAACATTCCCTTATCCTAACAAGAGAGTTTAAAGTCTGGAACTGAAATTACAGTTATACTATCCAATTGGGGGTCAAACTCTGCTCTTTCATCCTAACAATTTTCTCTTAACTTTGAATTTATCAGTTGCTCGAATCCCAGTGATACAACATTCTCAAAAATAAACCCAGAAAACCACCCAAAACTCCAACATCATTTCTTATCTAAAAGCAGTGTTCAAGAAATACTCAAAGCATGAGACGCTATATTAACATAAAGAAAACAATACAAAAACAAATAAACCAAAAAAAAAAAAAGCATGCCCTTTGGATTGGGATTCATACTAGTATTTCCTATTTCCAATTATTTACATAAAGTTTATTTCCATAAAGAAATTCACACTTCTGAAATGTAATTATGGAAAACAGATACAGAAAAACAATCTCGTTAAATTACACCACCCAAAACAACGAACACTTTTTTCTTCTCCAAAAGTGGTTTGCTTTTAAACATAATCACTGTCCCTAAACTTCCTAGACAATATTTTCTTCCCGATAACATAATACTGTAAGAATTTTCAAATATTCTTGAAATATTATTATATTATAATGAATGAAAATATTAAAGTAGTAGCAAAATAAATATAAACAATATTTACTTTATATATTCTTAAATAAACAAACCTTCTAACAGCTGGAAGCAGTTTCTGTAGCTGTTAATGCCTATTTGAATTTAAGTTGCTTCCCAAATCTCCACCTTCATTATTAACATTGAGATGAACATCTTCAGGCTGAACGCTTTTAACTCAAACTTACCCATTCCTCGCTGGCATGCTTACACCGACCAATACTGTATTCAGCTGAATTAGGCAAATAAGAAACATCTATTGCGCCAAGGGTCAGTGCCGATTCACCCATGTCACAAAGCGTAACTCCAGAATCATGTGCTATAAAAAAATGTATACCATTTAAGTTAATGAGGGATCCAGAGAGTAGACCGTAGAACTCAAAATTCTGATTCTATGTTATTTTGCTCCAGGATAGGATGTCAAATGAACTAAGGAGGACTTCTACCATATTTAGTCAGTGTGTAAAAATGGACTTTGGTGTATATATATAGAACTCAGGAAATCCTGATTTTAAAAAATGGGCATTTGTATCTTTAGACTTCATGAATAAAACAGTTACGATTTCACAAGGGTAATTAACAGCTGATTTCAGATATGTGACAAATAATTACTTGTGTTAACTGGAAGGATGAAAATACTCTTTTATTAATTTAAAGTTACATGTACACACACAAGTAGATAATTTTTTTTTAATTATGTGCTGGGAAGTTTTGGTCATACACACTATGCAGGGTAAAATGGGAAAAGGTAATGAGTGCACCTCTAAAGTTCCTCAGTTAAAGGGAATTAAGCTCCTGATTTCCCTGTGCTGCCTTAAATGAAGTGATATTTGCACTTTTAATACATCTGGAAAGCTCTGAAACAAGAGGACAGTGTTCTAAAACATCTGATTTGTTAGTTTTCATATCTTTTCAATAAGCCTTTTCCCACTCTAAGAAAAAATGTTCACTAACAGTGAACTGCTAAAGAAAACAGATATTACATATAAGAATTTCCTAACCTAAATCTCAAATTATTTTAGCTTTTGACTTTCTCACCTGGCCTTAAATCAGTGCTTTAAAACCTTAAAAGTTCACATCCAGGTTATCAGAGTTCCTTCGAGGGCAGATTGAGATTTTCTTACAATTCCCATATGGATTTACAGTGGTAAGGGTAATTCTCAGGATAACTATACACATTCTTAACAAGTTTACTTAAATAACAATCTAACATAATAGGCGAGGAGAGGGAATAGTAAACCCATGCACCTCGCACGAAAGCTCTCCTATTTTATAAAATAAAACAGCCATCCGGTTCAGGTGCAGAGTGTAGCCACGATAGCGGGAGCTGGCTGCTGCCCCAGGGATGAGAGGAGAAGAGAGGGGGTCAAAATCATGCGCCATAGGGTCAGTGCCGAACCCATGTCACAAAGCGTAACTCCAGAATCATGTGCTATAAAAAAATGTATACCATTTAAGTTAATGAGGGATCCAGAGAGTAGACCGTAGAACTCAAAATTCTGATTCTATGTTATTTTGCTCCAGGATAGGATGTCAAATGAACTAAGGAGGACTTCTACCATATTTAGTCAGTGTGTAAAAATGGACTTTGGTGTATATATATAGAACTCAGGAAATCCTGATTTTAAAAAATGGGCATTTGTATCTTTAGACTTCATGAATAAAACAGTTACGATTTCACAAGGGTAATTAACAGCTGATTTCAGATATGTGACAAATAATTACTTGTGTTAACTGGAAGGATGAAAATACTCTTTTATTAATTTAAAGTTACATGTACACACACAAGTAGATAATTTTTTTAATTATGTGCTGGGAAGTTTTGGTCATACACACTATGCAGGGTAAAATGGGAAAAGGTAATGAGTGCACCTCTAAAGTTCCTCAGTTAAAGGGAATTAAGCTCCTGATTTCCCTGTGCTGCCTTAAATGAAGTGATATTTGCACTTTTAATACATCTGGAAAGCTCTGAAACAAGAGGACAGTGTTCTAAAACATCTGATTTGTTAGTTTTCATATCTTTTCAATAAGCCTTTTCCCACTCTAAGAAAAAATGTTCACTAACAGTGAACTGCTAAAGAAAACAGATATTACATATAAGAATTTCCTAACCTAAATCTCAAATTATTTTAGCTTTTGACTTTCTCACCTGGCCTTAAATCAGTGCTTTAAAACCTTAAAAGTTCACATCCAGGTTATCAGAGTTCCTTCGAGGGCAGATTGAGATTTTCTTACAATTCCCATATGGATTTACAGTGGTAAGGGTAATTCTCAGGATAACTATACACATTCTTAACAAGTTTACTTAAATAACAATCTAACATAATAGGCGAGGAGAGGGAATAGTAAACCCATGCACCTCGCACGAAAGCTCTCCTATTTTATAAAATAAAACAGCCATCCGGTTCAGGTGCAGAGTGTAGCCACGATAGCGGGAGCTGGCTGCTGCCCCAGGGATGAGAGGAGAAGAGAGGGGGGGTCAATCGTCCCGTACCAGAGTCCATGCTTCGCTCTTCTCTCCCCACGTCCGCTCGAAGTTGAAAAGTACCCCCACTCCAGCCCCATGAAAAGAAAAGCCTGGAGGAGCCAGGCCAGGAGCTGATGGGAGCCCACTGTGGACTTTGAAAGCGACAGAGTCAGGAGGGCCGCTCTTAAACTAAACACACCCGAGTTCGAATCCTGCTTAACGAAACTCCGTGCCTTGGTTTCCCTATCTGGCAAAGAGGCATGATAAATCTTACCTCCTGGGTTGCTGGGACGCTCGGGTAATACCCCTTAGACGCTTGACCGAGTGTCTAACGCACGGAGAGTGCTCAGTTCAATCAGTGGTCATCTGTCAAGGGACTGTCCCCAGCACCAGCTTTCAGCGTACCCCTGCTGCCGCAACGTCAAAGCCAATGCCTCCACGTCCCCGTCGGGCGCGCGGGCAGTTGAGTCCACAGGGTCTTCCCTCCCGCCCAGGGTAAGCCCCGCTGTAGCACCGGGGAGAGAACAAGCCCGCCTCCCACGCCGGCACGAGCCGGGCCCACCTCTCTGTGGGAACCCGGGAGCTCGAGGGAAGGAGCCGAGGGGAGCGGACCGCTCGGCAGCTGGCGCCAGCGGCGCTGGGTCCGGCGAGAGGGCGACCACACACCTGTCCTGGCGTTCCCGGCCCGAGCAGCCTCCCGCAGCCCGCTCCCGCCCGGGCCGCTCGCACCCGCAGCTCCTCCGGCTTCAGTTCTGCAGCTGCCAGCACTTCAAGCCTCCGCCGGCGCTGCTGCAGCGTCGCGCTGTGATGACGCAACGGGCGCCGGGAGTGACGGAAGCAGCCCAGCGATGGACCAGTTCCGGGCGGGCCAGGGCTGGGGACCCGGGCTGCGGGAGGCTCGTGGGGTCGTGCGCCGCAGATAGAGCTGAGAATAACAAGTGTGCCGGCAAGTGTGTCTGTGTGGTGTGTGGCCAGGTACAGCATGTGTTGCCTGATCGCGCGGCGATTCTGCCTGGGGGCAGAGTCACGTGAGTGTGTGTGCACCTGTCTGCGTCGTGTGAGCACTGCTCCTCTGAAAGTTTGAATCTCCGCCCGGCTCTCCTGGGAGCACGCACGTGGGCCGGCGGAGTTTGCTTGTATAGATGTGGGCGGCCTCTTTATGAGATTTGTAAAACTGCAGAATTAACTGGGCATGAGAGAGGTGGAGATTGGAATGGCCCTGTTGTGTGATTTTCTGAACAGTGCCCTAAGGCCTTTCCCTAGAGGAAGAAAAGTAAGAATTCAGATAGAAACAAGTAAGACTTGGAAGAACCTGAGTCTGAGTTTCTCGGCCTTTAGTCCTTGAAACAAAGTTACAAGGAGCATGGATAATTTCTTTCACAATATTTGTCTTAACCATTGATAAGGCCAGTGGTTATCAAGAGATTAGCAAAGATAACCTTTAACATGCACTTCAGTAACAGGCTTTAAGTATGAACTAGTAGATGGGGATGGGTAATGGGCACCCCTGATGGGTCAGAGGTTAAGAATCGGCCTGCAATGCAGGAGACCTGGGTTCAATCCCTGGGTCCAAAAGTAGGGAATGGCAACCCACTCCAGTATTCTTGCCTGGAGAATTCCATGAACAGAGGAGCCTGGTGGGCCCCAGTCCACGGGGTTGCAAAAGAGCTGGACATAACTGTACACACATGCAGCACATGGGGATACAAAGATGATTAAGGCATAACCCCTGTCCTCCTCTCCTCTGCACACATGAATCCTAACCCTCTCCTCCAAACAACCTCTGCCCCTGTCTACCATCAGAAACCATCTAGAGCACCCTACAGTCGAAATGTCTGAGCCCGGCATCTAAGACTTCCACAGAAAGGCCTCCTTTTTCCCCACTGTTCTCCATCAGGAGCCCCTTACTTTAGTCTCTACTATCTTCCCTCATCAAGCTCTGGGCTGTCATACTCCTAACTGTTCACACACCACTCTCCTACATGAACTTCATTCATTTGACAGTTCTGTGCTAGACTAGGTCTCCAAGCCTTCCCTAATCTCCCCAGCCCTCTGTCATCACAGTCATGTGAACTCTCACAGATTTACTGCAGTGCCACATGTGGGGTCTTTATCAATTTGTGTCATTCTTCCACAAGATGATGAACTCATCATCAATGCCTGTTTCTCAGGTAACATTACAATGCCACTGTTATAGTACACAATAAATACTTGTTGATGCTGAGGAATAGTAAGGAAAACAAGCATTATTTCTCTTCCATTTTCTACTATTTATGAATCCATTCCCAAACAATTCAAAACAGCAGGAGTGATTATTCATTTAAAGAAAGACTTTGAGCTTCTTGAAATCAAGGACCCTGGTTTTATTCAACCCTCCCTCCCACATCTCTCTCCAAACACACACCAAAGTATTCAGGGCCAATGTTGACTAGAATAAAATGAATTCTCATCTCCAAATATCATGAAATTTGTGTCCAGATTACTGGTCCCCACACGAAAGAAAAAAGGAGGGAAGAAAACAGAGGATAGTCACAGGATTGGAAGTCACTATCAAAGAGAAAGTACTGAGAAACGGAGTAGAGCATCACAGGAGTTACAATGTAAGCCAGAGGGGAAATTCTGTTGTTTTATATGAACTTCGTTGGTAAGCAACTCTTCTGCAACACCCATTGCACAAGAGTTTATTGCACTCGCAGGAGATGTGGATTGCAAAGCACAGATTACTTAATGAGAATTGTTTTGGAAACAAGCGACACCCTTGGCAGTCCTTTATCAATAGAACAACAATAATTTATAGTAATCCAGATCCAGTCTAGCCAGCAAAGGTGGAACAACAGGATCGAATTTACTCTCCTGCTAAGGCAACAATAATAACAAGCAAAATATGTAAAAAAAGGCAGCAGTGCAGGACAGTGGTCCATAAAGAAAAGGAAACAAATGAGGTTAAACACTGTGACTGCCTTAGCTTACTGCCTGGAAAGAGTTGCCAGCCTATAGTGCAGACAGGGTAATCCTGGAAGAGGTAGGCAGACTTGCTGAGTTGAGGAGCTAGAACAGAGACCAGGAAGATCACAACAGTTGAAGTTGGGAGTAGAGTACCAGGGAGATGTTCCTGTTCTCACAAGGCAGAATAAAAAGATGACCAATGAACCTAAAGGATCAGGAATAGGGCCTGATCCTGGCTCCCAGACCACAAAACCTCATAATTTGCAACTCAGAAAGTCTTGCCTCAGTGCTCAGTTGCACCCAGCTTCTTGTGACCCTACAAACTGTAGCCTGCCAGGCTCCTCTGTCCATGGAATTTTCCAGGCAAGAAGACGAGAGGATAGCCTTTCCCTACTCCAGGGTATCTCCCAACCCAGGGATCAAACCCATGTCTCTTTGCACCTCCAGTATTGGCCGGCAGATTCTTTACCACTAAGCCACCTGCAAAGTGCCTTGCCTCAGCAGTGGGGTAAAATTAATCCTAGAATAAATGCTGTTCTGGTCTTACCTAACAAATCTTAAAAGGCAGCTCCCAAAAGATTAAACTTCCCAAGGACAAAGTGTCTCCAAACAAAGCACAAGAATACTTACAAGAAGTCAAAAATACTTAGCGCCCAACAAGGTAAAAATCACAGTGTTTCTCTTCCAATCAAAAATCATCAGGCATGCAAAAAGAAGCAGGCACAATGAACCACGATGATGAGAAAAGTTAATTAATTGGAAGAATCCCAGAAATGACAGATTATAATAGAGTTGGCAAATAAGGACACTAAAAAATACTTCAAACTATATTCTGTAAGTCCAAGAAATTAGAGGAAAGGTTGAGCATGTTAAGTAGAGATATGGAAACCTAAAAAGACCTAGGCCAAACCTTTAGAAGTTATAAAACCATTGTCTTAGATTTTTAACATACACACATGCACATACTACCTGTATGGACTAAGAGCAAATTAAACACTACTGGGGAAAAATAAAGATAAAAGAATCAGAAAATACTGTCACAGAAACTATCTAAAATGAAACAAAGAGGAAAAAAAGTAAAGACTGAAAATAAAAATGTACAAGAGTATCAGTGAGCTTATTTTACTTGCAATTGGTGTCCCTGAAGAAAAGGAGAAATGCCAAAAAACGTATTTGAAAAAGTAATGGCTGAAAAGTTCTCAGATTTGATTAGAACTATAAGTTCACAAATTCAAGAAGCTCAGCAAGCTCTAAGTGGAAACAAGAAGTAAACTATACGAAGGAACATGTCAATTAAATTGCTTACAACCAGTGATAAAGTGAAAAAATGGAAAAAAACAGAAAAAAAAAAGAAAAACCAGACAATTCCTATGCAGAGGAACAAAGACAAGAGTATCAAGAAACTTCTCATAAGAAATATGCAGGGCTTCCTTGGTGGTCCAGTGGGTAAGAACACCGCCTTGCAGAGACCACGGCAATGGGAGGCCCACACAGGCCAAAGAACAAAGATGGATGAAAATAAATGAAAGACCAATAGAAGTAGCCCGCCCGCCCCTCCTCCCTCCCCAACCCGCCCCCCCAAAAAAGAAATATGCAAATAAAAAGAGAGTGAAGCAGCATCTTTAAAGTACTCAAAGAGAAAACTATCAATTTAGAATTCTTTCCCCAAATATAGATTTCAGACATAAGACAATATAAAGATGTATCTGACACACAGAAACTGAAAGAATTCACCATCAGCCGACGATATAAGAAATGCTGAAACTCCTTTGGGTATTAAGAAAATACAGTCAGTAGGAAATCTGAATCTACCTAAAGGGATTAAGACCTCAAGAAATCATAAATCAGTAAGTAAACACTTTATTTAAAAAAAACTCCTTTAGGGCTTCCCTGGTGGTCTGGTGGGTAAAGAGTCCACCTTGCAGTGAAAGGGACGCCAGTTCGATCCCTGGCCTGGGAAGATCCCACATGTCACAGAGCAGCTGGACCAGTGTGTCCAACTACCAAGCTAGAGCTCTAGAGCACATGCGCCCAGAGCCGGTGCTCTGCAACAAGAGGGGCCGCTGCAATGGGAGGCCCACAGAGGCCAAAGAATACATATGGATGGAAATAAATAAATGAAAAACCAATGAAAGAGGTCAAAATTAAAAAAAAAAAAAAACTTTAAAAGACAATTGCTTAATGCAAAAATGAAAACAATGTCTGAGGGGAGGGTGATAACATAGATAGACATACAATGTATGATGACAGCACAGCCTCCAGAAAGGGGGAGCTCTCTGTTGCTGTAATAGTCTAACACAAAGGGTAAAGTGGTGTGCTTTATATCCGTGGGTCACAAGCTCGTTCATTTTCTGCAGAATGGTATGTAAAAACCCAAACAAACTCTGTGGGCAACCCAATTCTTAAAGGTAAACTGTGATAAGTTAGACATGTATACTCCAACTCTTAAAACAACTGCCATAAAAGCAAAATAAAGAGTTGTAGCTAACACATCAGTGAAGAAAATAAAGCAGAATCATTTTTTAAAAAGTCACTCAATGAATCCAAGAGAAGGCAGTGAGTGAGGAGAAAGGGAAATTGATGAATTGATAAAGAGAAAACACATAGAAAGATGGCAGATTTAAATTCATGCACATAAGTAGTCATCTCAGTTAAAAGGCAAAGATTGTCAGACTGGAGAAAGAAAGCACGAACCAACTGTATGTTGTCTATTAAAATCACTTTAAAAACAAATAAGTTTAAAAATAACATACCATGCTAATACTAAGGAAAAGACATATGGGTGGCTGTATTAGTACCACACAAAATACATTTCAGTGGAAAGAATATTACCAGAAATGAAGAGGGTCATTTCATAACAATAAAGGAATCAATCCAACCAGGGGCAAAACAATCCTAAATATTTATGCTTATGCATCTAATACAGAGCTTCCAAATATATGAATCAAAAACTGACAGGCTTGCAAGAAGAAATAGAAAAATCCATGACCATAAACAGCAATTCAACCTCTCTGTCCGTAACTGAGCAAGTAGCAGAAGATCAGTAAAGATGTACAAGGCTTGTACAAAACCATTAACCAACGTGGCCTAGTTGATGTTTATAGAACACTATGTCCATCAATAGAATATCATTTTTTCAAGTGAATACAGAGCATGTTTTGGTAAAACTTGCCATAAAACAATACTCAATAGATTTATAAGGATTCAAATCATATAAAATATATTCTGCCCCCCAAAGAAAATTAGAAATATTAACTTAGAGATACCTGGAAAATTCCCAAATGATTGGAAACAAATGTTTCTAAAACACAAAAACGAACCACAAATAGATAAATAAATAACCCCCCCTGATTTGACAAACAAATAAGAATGAAAATTACAAAGTACTCTGAACTTAATGATGGTAAGAACACCCATCATAAGGCTAGGGCTTTTTTTTTTCTTTCTAAAATTGGAACACTTCACGAATTTGTGTGTCATCCTTGCGCAGGGG
Source organism: Tragulus kanchil (assembly GCA_022376925.1). NCBI lineage: Eukaryota > Metazoa > Chordata > Mammalia > Artiodactyla > Tragulidae > Tragulus > Tragulus kanchil. The sequence goes on along the minus strand of JAIOJX010000005.1, from coordinate 128,296,358 downwards.
CCATGCTAATCTTCTCTGTATCATTCCAATTTTAGTATATGTGCTGCCGAAGCGAGCACAGGCTAGGACTTTTAACATCTTGAAATACCACCTAGAAATCAGTGATTTGAGTTGAGACCTGTCTTATTTTCTTATACAGATATTTTAATGCTATAAACTTCTCACTAAATATTGCTTCAGCTACATCCATCAAATTATGGCACACGCTTTCTTTCTCTGCAAGAATATTATGAGGAGCAATGTCAACTGGCTTGCAAAAATTCAATGATAAAACATCTATGACATGCTATAATCTCAAATATAATACTCTATCAGAAACTTATAAAGGAAATAAACTTTGGCCTCCATGCTGTTTTCATCATTTACTTTCCTCCAGATTAATTTTCTTTCTTCATTTTATAAATAAGGAAAAGACATATGGGTGGCTGTATTAGTACCACACAAAATACATTTCAGTGGAAAGAATATTACCAGAAATGAAGAGGGTCATTTCATAACAATAAAGGAATCAATCCAACCAGGGGCAAAACAATCCTAAATATTTATGCTTATGCATCTAATACAGAGCTTCCAAATATATGAATCAAAAACTGACAGGCTTGCAAGAAGAAATAGAAAAATCCATGACCATAAACAGCAATTCAACCTCTCTGTCCGTAACTGAGCAAGTAGCAGAAGATCAGTAAAGATGTACAAGGCTTGTACAAAACCATTAACCAACGTGGCCTAGTTGATGTTTATAGAACACTATGTCCATCAATAGAATATCATTTTTTCAAGTGAATACAGAGCATGTTTTGGTAAAACTTGCCATAAAACAATACTCAATAGATTTATAAGGATTCAAATCATATAAAATATATTCTGCCCCCAATGAAAATTAGAAATATTAACTTAGAGATACCTGGAAAATTCCCAAATGATTGGAAACAAATGTTTCTAAAACACAAAAACGAACCACAAATAGATAAATAAATAACCCCCCCTGATTTGACAAACAAATAAGAATGAAAATTACAAAGTAGTCTGAACTTAATGATGGTAAGAACACCCATCATAAGGCTAGGGCTTTTTTTTTTCTTTCTAAAATTGGAACACTTCACGAATTTGTGTGTCATCCTTGCGCAGGGGCCATGCTAATCTTCTCTGTATCATTCCAATTTTAGTATATGTGCTGCCGAAGCGAGCACAGGCTAGGACTTTTAACATCTTGAAATACCACCTAGAAATCAGTGATTTGAGTTGAGACCTGTCTTATTTTCTTATACAGATATTTTAATGCTATAAACTTCTCACTAAATATTGCTTCAGCTACATCCATCAAATTATGGCACACGCTTTCTTTCTCTGCAAGAATATTATGAGGAGCAATGTCAACTGGCTTGCAAAAATTCAATGATAAAACATCTATGACATGCTATAATCTCAAATATAATACTCTATCAGAAACTTATAAAGGAAATAAACTTTGGCCTCCATGCTGTTTTCATCATTTACTTTCCTCCAGATTAATTTTCTTTCTTCATTTTATAAATACATGTAGAACATCTACTACCTACCAGGCAGCAGAGGATAAGACAGTCTAGGAGACACACCCCTGTTTGATAACTGTCTCCCAGAAACTTCAAAAATTGGCATTGAGTTCAGTAGCCTGTGGTTTCTGGAATTCAGTTGATTTGGAGCAGACATGGAGATCTATCTATTCAATATCCACTCCTTGCAGGTTCCTGGCTTTTTAGAAGCCTGATTTTAGTCAGTGTGGTCTTTTGCCCAACCCTGAGAAAAGAGTGAATCAAAGTATCTGAGCTAATGATGATACTCTTGCCCTCTACTATTCTAGCTGTTCCTGCAGCCAAGATGGTCTTATGATCCAGTTCTGGGCAATGACACCTCAGAGAAATTCTGGCAATGGACCTGACCTTGGAGCCTGCCATTCAGAAAGCACCTTAGGGCTGAAAATAATGCACCCCACACCCAATTCACATTTACCACATTTATGACAGAACCAGTACTTCAATTTGATTGAAAACAGTTTCATTATAGATTAAGCTAAAACTTCAGATAAACCAAGCAGAAGGCAGTCCAACTTCTGGCAGAGCTGCCTTGGCATCTTCTGCTGTATTGACTGCTTGACAAAGCTGATCCCCCACCCCATGGCCACCCCAGGGACCTAGGTAGGGCTCCAGGCTTTTGATCACTAGCAGGACCTCAGGGCAGGGCCCTAGCTCCAGAACTGGAAGCAGAACCCTGAAACAGTAGCCACCGGACCTGGGTAAGTAAGGAATTCGCTTCCCAGTTAGTTTTTCTCTGTGTGTAACTGTTAGCTCGTCCTTAAGAAAGGAAAGTTACTTCTCCTTCTCCCAGGGGTGCAGCCAGGCTCTGTGGTTTAAGCCCCGAGGTTCTGTTGAAGGAAGCTAAGTCAATGCCAGTAGCAGCCTTTTTGTTACTGAAAGAAGACAAAACCTGAATGGGCCTTTGCTTTCCCTGCGGAATCAAGCCTGACTTGCGTGAGAGGGAGAGGTTGTCTGAAGAGGCGGGAGAGTCCACAAGGAGGGGAGAGATTTCATAAGGTATACAAACACCAACAAAAATCCAACAGCACTTAGTCACCTGTGACCAACATTATTATCTGTGATGGGAAGGGCCTCTTGAAGGGAGGAGCAGCTACGCTGAAGCCGGGGTGGGAGAAGGATGGCAGAGGAGACCAGAAAAGATCTTTCCCAGGAGGGGGAATGATACCTACTAACGCTCTGAAGGAGGACAGAGCCTGGCAGAGAGAACTGGACAAAGGCCAGCGCGGGCTGGAAGGAGTGAGCGGGAAGGTGGTGGAGGGAGGGGTCGAGAAGACAGAGGGGCCGGACACAGCAGAACTTTTTAAGCCAGAGTAAGAAGTTTGAAAAATCAGAAACAAAGTGACGATGTGTCATAGATGTCAAGGAGGCATCTACATGCCCTTTACCCTACAAAGATTAGAGAAGAATGCATCAAAACAAACCCAGGCCCGTGGACTTGGACAGCCTAAGATGGGGAAAATAACCTGTCTGACCCATTCAGAAAGCACCTTAGGGCTGAAAATAATGCACCCCACACCCAATTCACATTTACCACATTTATGACAGAACCAGTACTTCAATTTGATTGAAAACAGTTTCATTATAGATTAAGCTAAAACTTCAGATAAACCAAGCAGAAGGCAGTCCAACTTCTGGCAGAGCTGCCTTGGCATCTTCTGCTGTATTGACTGCTTGACAAAGCTGATCCCCCACCCCATGGCCACCCCAGGGACCTAGGTAGGGCTCCAGGCTTTTGATCACTAGCAGGACCTCAGGGCAGGGCCCTAGCTCCAGAACTGGAAGCAGAACCCTGAAACAGTAGCCACCGGACCTGGGTAAGTAAGGAATTCGCTTCCCAGTTAGTTTTTCTCTGTGTGTAACTGTTAGCTCGTCCTTAAGAAAGGAAAGTTACTTCTCCTTCTCCCAGGGGTGCAGCCAGGCTCTGTGGTTTAAGCCCCGAGGTTCTGTTGAAGGAAGCTAAGTCAATGCCAGTAGCAGCCTTTTTGTTACTGAAAGAAGACAAAACCTGAATGGGCCTTTGCTTTCCCTGCGGAATCAAGCCTGACTTGCGTGAGAGGGAGAGGTTGTCTGAAGAGGCGGGAGAGTCCACAAGGAGGGGAGAGATTTCATAAGGTATACAAACACCAACAAAAATCCAACAGCACTTAGTCACCTGTGACCAACATTATTATCTGTGATGGGAAGGGCCTCTTGAAGGGAGGAGCAGCTACGCTGAAGCCGGGGTGGGAGAAGGATGGCAGAGGAGACCAGAAAAGATCTTTCCCAGGAGGGGGAATGATACCTACTAACGCTCTGAAGGAGGACAGAGCCTGGCAGAGAGAACTGGACAAAGGCCAGCGCGGGCTGGAAGGAGTGAGCGGGAAGGTGGTGGAGGGAGGGGTCGAGAAGACAGAGGGGCCGGACACAGCAGAACTTTTTAAGCCAGAGTAAGAAGTTTGAAAAATCAGAAACAAAGTGACGATGTGTCATAGATGTCAAGGAGGCATCTACATGCCCTTTACCCTACAAAGATTAGAGAAGAATGCATCAAAACAAACCCAGGCCCGTGGACTTGGACAGCCTGGAAGGAGGAGAAATGGGCCTCGATTCAGGAACTATGGGGTAAGCAGGGGCTTGCCTGGTCAAAATGGCCTCAGAGCATCTAGGTAAGAAGTAAGTGAGTACATTTCACAAACTGCTCCTTACTGAGCGCTGAGTATGTGCCAGGCACTGCTCTCAGTATTTCATAATTATGATCTCAAGGAATTTTTTTGTATCAGCTACAGTGCAGTGTGGAAAAGAGCCCATGCCAGACGGCCACCCGTGGACTTTAATACAGAGTTCTACTTAGGTCTTAGAACTGAGAGGGTGAAAGGGGACAACGAGGCAGCCCTTAGCAACCATGGGAGATCACTACCCTCCCTGGGGCTGGAGAGACAAAGCCACGCACTAGCAGAGCGAGGAACCAGAACTAACCAGACAACAGCTGGGATCAAGGAGAGATGGGCTGCCTAAGAGGCGCTGAAACCACACTGGAGATGCCTTCTGAGAAAGAGGGTGATACCCTCCCTGGCTTTTAACTCTTTCTGGCCTCCCACCACCCGTCAGTCCTTCAGATGGCTGAGGTAAACTACAAGGGAGTCTAAAGAATGCAGATGCAGGGGCTACCTCCCCCGCTCACCCCCAAGCCCTCCTCAGACATACAGGAGAGCAGAGGATGACAGGCAAATAAGCCTGTTTCTCACCAGCCCCACGAGCTAGGAACTATAATTTCCCATTTTCCATATGGGAAAACTGAGTCACAGGGAGAGGGGAGACTGGTATGTGCAAGAACCCCAATTTGAATTCAGATCCCTCAGATTCTTCAGCTCAGACATGTAACTGACAGGTTATTCAGTCAGCATAGATGAGAGCTTGAGAGCTAGCACTAGGCCACCAGATCCCAACACAGTTTATCTTCATGTTAAACTGCATCCCATGAAGGAGCTGAGAGCAGTGATACTCAGAGGAGGGTTGACTTAAAAACTGAGCTGCTACTAGTTGGGACATCAGTGGAGTAACCCTGAGTCCTTCCAGCAGAATGTCTTGGAGTTGACCCAGGACTTTGAAGCCAGACCACCTAGGTTCCGGTCCTGGTTTTGCCACTCACCAGCTGTGTGGCCCTGGGACATTATTTAACCTGAGCCCCAATTTGCTCATTCTAAAAGTGGATTTGCTACATACGTATACCTATGGTTAATTCATGCTGATGTACAACAGAAATGAAACCACTATTGTAAAGCAATTATCCTTCAGTTAAAAATAGTCTTTGGGTAAAAAGTGGACTTGCTAACGTTCACGTACTGGGCTACTTTGAGGTAAAATGGAATAATGTATACAGATCATTAGCATATTGCCTGCCACATGATGAAATTTACTAGCTAGTAGCTATTACTATGATTGTTGTCAGTCTCCTCTTGCGTAGACTCTGGAGACAAAAGAAAGATCCTATTCCTTTGAGCCTGAAGCCTGGCAAAATATTTGTCCTGAAGCCCTTGGAGCTCATATGAACCATTAAGGTTATTTTGTTCTGGGAAGAATGTCACTGTATCAGTCAGGATGGGCTAGGTCACAATTCAGTAACAAATGTCTCAGAGTCTTGAGACAATAAAGTTTATCTGCCTATGCTACATGGAGACTGTGGATTATTCCCAGGGCTCATAAGGTCACTGAGGGAGGCTCCATCCTAACATGTGCTTCCTTGATTGCTGATGCTGGGACCAGAGACTGTAGTGATCCACACATAGGGTCTTAATCCACACATCACTTCTGTTCCCATTTCATTAGCTGAAGCATCGTATATAAGCAAAAGAGTGAAGTGTAATCCCACCATGTGCCCAAAACAAGGTAACTAAACACTTATAAACAACACTATGACTATCAGAACAATTTCGGTGAACCTTTTGATTGGGTTGCATAAAGCAAAGGCCCAAATCTGGAAAGAAAGAATTCAGGAGCCTCTAATGAGCCAGACTACCCTATATTGTATTATAAATTTTATCTTTTTTAAAAAAATGTTTTTGTTGTGGTAAAAGGCACATAATATAAAACATACTATTTTAACCGTATTTAACTGTACATTTCAGTGACACTAACCAGATTCACAGTGTTGTGCAACACTCACCATCATCTCTCTCTCTCAAACTTTTCACCTTCCTAAACTGAAACTCTGCCCCCATAAAATACTGAGTCCCCATGGCCCACTCCACACCCCCTACCCCTCCACACCGGCCCCTGGCATCTACCTGGCATCTGACCTTATGAATTTGACTGTTTTAGGTACCTCATATAAGTGGGATCAAACAATATTTGTCTGTACCTACTGTATATTAGAATGCAGTTTTTGGCAGTATTCAAGAAATCAACCCTGAATACTCCTTGGAAGGACGGATGCTGGAGCTGCAATACTTTGGCCACCTGATGCAAACAGCTGACTGATCGGAGAGGACCCTGAGGCTGGGAAAGACTGAGGGAGGAAAGAGAAGAGAGGGACAGAGGATGAGACAGTTGGATGGCATCATCAGTTCAACAGACATGAGCCTGGGCAAACTCCAGGAGATGGTGAGGGACAGGGAAGCCTGGCGTGCTGAATGTAAATGTCTCAGACTCTGGAGACAAAAGAAAGACCCATTTGAGCTAAGGAAATATTTGTCCTGAAGCCCTTGGAGCTCATATGAACCATTAAGGTTATTTTGTTCTGGGAAGAATGTCACTGTATCAGTCAGGATGGGCTAGGTCACAATTCAGTAACAAATGTCTCAGAGTCTTGAGACAATAAAGTTTATCTGCCTATGCTACATGGAGACTGTGGATTATTCCCAGGGCTCATAAGGTCACTGAGGGAGGCTCCATCCTAACATGTGCTTCCTTGATTGCTGATGCTGGGACCAGAGACTGTAGTGATCCACACATAGGGTCTTAATCCACACATCACTTCTGTTCCCATTTCATTAGCTGAAGCATCGTATATAAGCAAAAGAGTGAAGTGTAATCCCACCATGTGCCCAAAACAAGGTAACTAAACACTTATAAACAACACTATGACTATCAGAACAATTTCGGTGAACCTTTTGATTGGGTTGCATAAAGCAAAGGCCCAAATCTGGAAAGAAAGAATTCAGGAGCCTCTAATGAGCCAGACTACCCTATATTGTATTATAAATTTTATCTTTTTTAAAAAAATGTTTTTGTTGTGGTAAAAGGCACATAATATAAAACATACTATTTTAACCGTATTTAACTGTACATTTCAGTGACACTAACCAGATTCACAGTGTTGTGCAACACTCACCATCATCTCTCTCTCTCAAACTTTTCACCTTCCTAAACTGAAACTCTGCCCCCATAAAATACTGAGTCCCCATGGCCCACTCCACACACCCTACCCCTCCACACCGGCCCCTGGCATCTACCTGGCATCTGACCTTATGAATTTGACTGTTTTAGGTACCTCATATAAGTGGGATCAAACAATATTTGTCTGTACCTACTGTATATTAGAATGCAGTTTTTGGCAGTATTCAAGAAATCAACCCTGAATACTCCTTGGAAGGACGGATGCTGGAGCTGCAATACTTTGGCCACCTGATGCAAACAGCTGACTGATCGGAGAGGACCCTGAGGCTGGGAAAGACTGAGGGAGGAAAGAGAAGAGAGGGACAGAGGATGAGACAGTTGGATGGCATCATCAGTTCAACAGACATGAGCCTGGGCAAACTCCAGGAGATGGTGAGGGACAGGGAAGCCTGGCGTGCTCCAGTCCAAGGGGTCACGAAGAGTCAGACATGACTTGGCAACTGAACAGCAACTATATATATCCTACAAACAGGCGACACCTTCTTTTGTTCTTTCCCCCTCTGCTATACGGTAGGCCCTCATTAGTTACCTGTCTAATACATAGTAGTGTATATATGGTAATCCCAATCTCCCAAGCTATGTCTCTCCTTTCCCCGTTTGGCGTCCATGCATCCTTTCTCTACATCTGTGTCTCTGTTTCTGCTTTGAAAATAGGTTCACCAGCACTATTTTTTCTAACACTTTGTGTTTGATGTGCCTAAACTTGTATCTCTGAAGATATTATGTCTTTTATGAAAACCCTTTCTTCCTAAATATTGCTTTGGACCAATCCCCTGAAAACCACGGTTGATTCTTGGAACATATGATCCAAGATGGCTTGTGGAGCTGAGCTGCTGACTAAGCAAAGCGTCTGGTCTTCTGGAAGAGGGATCCTGAACTGGGCTATATCGTGCTTGCCCCGACTTAGCCAGGACCTTTCCACTGTTGCATAACGTGCTGTGAGATTGCTGAATGGTGATGACTTGTTGAGCAAGTTTAAGCTCTGGGTATAAGCCTTTCCTTGGCTTTCACAACCCCATGTCCTGCTCGATTGCTTTCTACCTACTTGAATATTTCTTCTTGGCATTTTTGCTAGCTCAAGGCCCTCCTTCATTGTCATTTCACACTCTCCCCTTACCAGATCAAGAACCTAGGAGTCAGTCTTAACTTCTTCCCCATCCAATCCAACACTAACTTCTGGCAACTTTACCTTACCTCTAAACTCATCTCTGTTTATCTTCTCTCTCCCTGAACTCTGTTAATCCGGTGCCTCACCATCTTCCTGGGAGCATACCAGCTAAGCAACTGAACCCTTCATGTCTGCTTTCTACCCATCACCCTCCCAAACACCCCCCACATCAGCCAGGATGAACATCTGAAAGTACAACACTGATGATGTCAAACACCCCCATTTCTGCACCTGATCCCTACTCCACCTGATGAAAATCTCTTCTGTTGTTTACTTGGAAGTGCCACAGTCTGAAATCTTTTTCATCACCCGTTTGTTTTTTTTTAAACTAGGGGGCAGTGCTCCAGTCCAAGGGGTCACGAAGAGTCAGACATGACTTGGCAACTGAACAGCAACTATATATATCCTACAAACAGGCGACACCTTCTTTTGTTCTTTCCCCCTCTGCTATACGGTAGGCCCTCATTAGTTACCTGTCTAATACATAGTAGTGTATATATGGTAATCCCAATCTCCCAAGCTATGTCTCTCCTTTCCCCGTTTGGCGTCCATGCATCCTTTCTCTACATCTGTGTCTCTGTTTCTGCTTTGAAAATAGGTTCACCAGCACTATTTTTTCTAACACTTTGTGTTTGATGTGCCTAAACTTGTATCTCTGAAGATATTATGTCTTTTATGAAAACCCTTTCTTCCTAAATATTGCTTTGGACCAATCCCCTGAAAACCACGGTTGATTCTTGGAACATATGATCCAAGATGGCTTGTGGAGCTGAGCTGCTGACTAAGCAAAGCGTCTGGTCTTCTGGAAGAGGGATCCTGAACTGGGCTATATCGTGCTTGCCCCGACTTAGCCAGGACCTTTCCACTGTTGCATAACGTGCTGTGAGATTGCTGAATGGTGATGACTTGTTGAGCAAGTTTAAGCTCTGGGTATAAGCCTTTCCTTGGCTTTCACAACCCCATGTCCTGCTCGATTGCTTTCTACCTACTTGAATATTTCTTCTTGGCATTTTTGCTAGCTCAAGGCCCTCCTTCATTGTCATTTCACACTCTCCCCTTACCAGATCAAGAACCTAGGAGTCAGTCTTAACTTCTTCCCCATCCAATCCAACACTAACTTCTGGCAACTTTACCTTACCTCTAAACTCATCTCTGTTTATCTTCTCTCTCCCTGAACTCTGTTAATCCGGTGCCTCACCATCTTCCTGGGAGCATACCAGCTAAGCAACTGAACCCTTCATGTCTGCTTTCTACCCATCACCCTCCCAAACACCCCCCACATCAGCCAGGATGAACATCTGAAAGTACAACACTGATGATGTCAAACACCCCCATTTCTGCACCTGATCCCTACTCCACCTGATGAAAATCTCTTCTGTTGTTTACTTGGAAGTGCCACAGTCTGCCACATTCCATCCCTGTTCATCTCATCACCCGTCTCCTCCCACTGTCCCTCTTTCTCTCTGACTTTAGTCACCCAGACTTTCTTTCAGTCCCCAAGAGAAAGGGGGCTCTCCTCTCCCGCTGCACAAACTGCTTTCTCTGCCAGCAGTGGTCTCCCCCACAGACCTCTTTTCTCTCCCATTTATGCTTCATAACATAGTTCAAGTCTCACCTCCTCATGAAAAATTTTTTGACCCTCAGACCAAAGCAAGCCTCCTATCATATGCTCCTTCCCCGGGGGACTTATTAGTTAACTGTAGATTTAGCCATTTAAGATCTGGCTCTCCTTAAATGTCCACCTTCACACCTCCTATCCCCTTCCTTTGTATCCTTAGCGCCTAACAGTGCCTGGTACAAAACAGAGGCTTAAGATCTATTTGTTGAATGTCTAAATTCAGGACACGATTACTCAAAACATTAATAAAGGTGTGAAAGGCTATTACAACCATCAAGAGTCCTGGACACAGATAGCTCCAGGAAAAAAAAGTATTCAAAGAGAGATATATGAACCTAGAGTTTGAGAGGCTCAGGACTCCCGGTCTCGGAGAAGGAATGTTCCCAAGCTTGTTAGGAAGTTAGGAAGCAGATTTCCCATTCCTCTCCACTCCCACTTCCTGAGCCAGAGCACAGGAGTCACACGACACCCAGGATAACAGGGGCCAGCATCTCAGCGGGAACCAGCCACACCATGGGAAGTGGTCCACCATGGATAAGAACGCCACAATTGAGAACAAGGCACAGCACGCGAGTGCTCAATATGCTTGAAGGAAGGAACTGGAAAATACTTGAAAGGGAAATCTAGACATGGCTGGAGACAGACTTATTTTTATTTTTCTTCCCCCAGAATCAATCTTTGTCAAAAAGGAAAACAAAAAATCATAAAGAGGACAAGGAGAAACGAAACTACTCTGCATTTATTTTTCTAATGACTTCAAAGTCGGCTAGAAACTTAATTATTAAGTCTAATTAGAAGGAAGATCAGTCGAAGTGCTCTTCACCTCCCCATGATCTCATCCACCCGATCTCCTGTTTACTTGGAAGTGCCACAGTCTGCCACATTCCATCCCTGTTCATCTCATCACCCGTCTCCTCCCACTGTCCCTCTTTCTCTCTGACTTTAGTCACCCAGACTTTCTTTCAGTCCCCAAGAGAAAGGGGGCTCTCCTCTCCCGCTGCACAAACTGCTTTCTCTGCCAGCAGTGGTCTCCCCCACAGACCTCTTTTCTCTCCCATTTATGCTTCATAACATAGTTCAAGTCTCACCTCCTCATGAAAAATTTTTTGACCCTCAGACCAAAGCAAGCCTCCTATCATATGCTCCTTCCCCGGGGGACTTATTAGTTAACTGTAGATTTAGCCATTTAAGATCTGGCTCTCCTTAAATGTCCACCTTCACACCTCCTATCCCCTTCCTTTGTATCCTTAGCGCCTAACAGTGCCTGGTACAAAACAGAGGCTTAAGATCTATTTGTTGAATGTCTAAATTCAGGACACGATTACTCAAAACATTAATAAAGGTGTGAAAGGCTATTACAACCATCAAGAGTCCTGGACACAGATAGCTCCAGGAAAAAAAAGTATTCAAAGAGAGATATATGAACCTAGAGTTTGAGAGGCTCAGGACTCCCGGTCTCGGAGAAGGAATGTTCCCAAGCTTGTTAGGAAGTTAGGAAGCAGATTTCCCATTCCTCTCCCACTCCCACTTCCTGAGCCAGAGCACAGGGAGTCACACGACACCCAGGATAACAGGGGCCAGCATCTCAGCGGGAACCAGCCACACCATGGGAAGTGGTCCACCATGGATAAGAACGCCACAATTGAGAACAAGGCACAGCACGCGAGTGCTCAATATGCTTGAAGGAAGGAACTGGAAAATACTTGAAAGGGAAATCTAGACATGGCTGGAGACAGACTTATTTTTATTTTTCTTCCCCCAGAATCAATCTTTGTCAAAAAGGAAAACAAAAAATCATAAAGAGGACAAGGAGAAACGAAACTACTCTGCATTTATTTTTCTAATGACTTCAAAGTCGGCTAGAAACTTAATTATTAAGTCTAATTAGAAGGAAGATCAGTCGAAGTTCCCCTAAGACTCATTTTTAGAATACTTTTAAATAAATGTACTTTCATTACTTTTGGGGACACAAAAGTCTTAAGATTTTCCTTTGGGAAGGTTATTCTCCTGGGTATTCTAAACACACTTTTTAAAACTGTTTCTGGCTTTTGACTTACAGATTTCCCAAAAGAACATTTTTCCAAAGCAAAGAGTGTCATCAACACAGTTTCCAATGATCTAAATTACCTGATATAAAGTGGAACCCAAATAAGCATAATATAGTTAACTGTGATTTTAAGCAGTAGTCTCTGATTGGTCATTATCATACTATTCCATAAAATATTTGAAATTTACTACAAGAATGACCTTCAAATAAAGGTAAGCTATTAAAGAAAAAGCTTCCCGTAAGTGGAGGACCTGGGTTGAAATCGTCTCTCCTACACCTATGTTGTCATTCTGCTGACCTGTTGGGGGATTAAGTCTGACCCTTCATGCAGAATGGCTTATACCTTATCTGTTTCTGTTGCATACGCAATTTTGCTTAGGAAATGGCAAAAGATTTCCCTCTTCATTAAATTATTTTATAGTTTTTATTTTTTCCAGAAGGTCTCTGTTCTAGCCCAGTGTTCCTACCTTACATCTATATGTAAATTTAGTCCACACACATGAATTGTAGAATTCCTAGTAGCCACTATAGGCTACAGGTGGAATTAAACAAACTTTAATATCCACAATGTTGATTCTCTCATAGGTTATTTATAAGTGATTTTCTTAGAGAACGGTCCATCTAAGTTTCTAGGTCATCTGCTTATTAATTGTTGCATAATAACAAGCTAGGCAAAGGGTAAATTACATCTAAAGTCTCAACAACTGATCAACTCCAGGAAGGAGAACTTTAGCCTCCCAAAGATAAGGATTAGTCAAGGTCTGCAAGGTGACAGTATGCTTTATGGACACAGCAGGACTTTCTTAGTGATAATAGTTACAATGATAAAATCATCTACCTGGTCAGTGACCTCACTTTATAAACCAGGGTGACTCAGCTACATTCAAATGAAGCAGAAGAGTCAGCTGGCTCTCCTCTGCACATGACCTGCAATCTTTTCTTATTCACAAAAACTGATTCCACCTATAGAAATCCTGTTATTAATGAAGCCTGGGCTTCATGGTGACAACATGGCCACCATATGGATACATCCAAAATGATAATTATTTTGAGCCATTAATTATAGCTAGACAAACTATATTATCCAAAACAATGAAGGGTCTTGGAATATTGAATATCAAACTCAATGTATGGTTTTAGTCTGTGTGTGCCCCATTTATCTCATCTGTAAAACAAGACTAACAACAGTACATACTTTATAGAGTTGCTCTGAGGAATAAGATTTAAAATATATAAGGCTCTAGGACAATGCCTCGTGCAGAGTAAGAACTACATAACGTGTGCAGTCATGATAAGAATTCCTAGGAGACTGTGCGAATCTTCTAAAAGGAAGGCTGCATTTGATCCAATTACCAATCCCACTTGCTTTGCTAGATCATACTTGATAAATATTGTCTTTGAGAAGCATAAGCTTCCCCAGCTCCAATTCAACAAATTCTCCTTTTCCAGTTAGAAATTTTCTAGGATGTTCCTTTGGTATTCATAATATGGATCAAGTCAGTAAAGTCTTTAAAGCAGTAGTTTCTAATTTCTTGGAATCAGGGAATGCTTTAAGAGTCTAATGAAACTCTAGACTTTCTCCTTGAAAAAAAAACCGTACGTGTAAAAAGTTTGCATTCCACTTCAAGGGGCTCATGACCCCCCTCCATGATCCTTCATGGACCCCAGATTAAGAGTCAGTGTTTGAAAGCATAGCATGGAAGACGGCCACCTTTGGATCCTACTCTTTTAACAATGTCTGAAACAAAATAAGACAGAAACACATACTTGCACATTGTAAAGGAAGTATTAATTACTATTAGCCTGAGAGAGAAGGGGGTCAATAAATAAAGGGTTTTGATGAGGATAAGGATGATGAAGGAGGAGGAGAATGAAGAGGAGAACACGGGGGCTTGGATCAAGGTTGATAAACTAAATGCACTTTACCTGTAAGTGAGCCAAGTATGCCGCATGGCTGTGAACTGAAAAATACTGTATGGCTGTTATTACTGGCAACTTGAGGCAGTTTATCTGATTGTAATGAAGCAGAAGAGTCAGCTGGCTCTCCTCTGCACATGACCTGCAATCTTTTCTTATTCACAAAAACTGATTCCACCTATAGAAATCCTGTTATTAATGAAGCCTGGGCTTCATGGTGACAACATGGCCACCATATGGATACATCCAAAATGATAATTATTTTGAGCCATTAATTATAGCTAGACAAACTATATTATCCAAAACAATGAAGGGTCTTGGAATATTGAATATCAAACTCAATGTATGGTTTTAGTCTGTGTGTGCCCCATTTATCTCATCTGTAAAACAAGACTAACAACAGTACATACTTTATAGAGTTGCTCTGAGGAATAAGATTTAAAATATATAAGGCTCTAGGACAATGCCTCGTGCAGAGTAAGAACTACATAACGTGTGCAGTCATGATAAGAATTCCTAGGAGACTGTGCGAATCTTCTAAAAGGAAGGCTGCATTTGATCCAATTACCAATCCCACTTGCTTTGCTAGATCATACTTGATAAATATTGTCTTTGAGAAGCATAAGCTTCCCCAGCTCCAATTCAACAAATTCTCCTTTTCCAGTTAGAAATTTTCTAGGATGTTCCTTTGGTATTCATAATATGGATCAAGTCAGTAAAGTCTTTAAAGCAGTAGTTTCTAATTTCTTGGAATCAGGGAATGCTTTAAGAGTCTAATGAAACTCTAGACTTTCTCCTTGAAAAAAACCGTACGTGTAAAAAGTTTGCATTCCACTTCAAGGGGCTCATGACCCCCCTCCATGATCCTTCATGGACCCCAGATTAAGAGTCAGTGTTTGAAAGCATAGCATGGAAGACGGCCACCTTTGGATCCTACTCTTTTAACAATGTCTGAAACAAAATAAGACAGAAACACATACTTGCACATTGTAAAGGAAGTATTAATTACTATTAGCCTGAGAGAGAAGGGGGTCAATAAATAAAGGGTTTTGATGAGGATAAGGATGATGAAGGAGGAGGAGAATGAAGAGGAGAACACGGGGGCTTGGATCAAGGTTGATAAACTAAATGCACTTTACCTGTAAGTGAGCCAAGTATGCCGCATGGCTGTGAACTGAAAAATACTGTATGGCTGTTATTACTGGCAACTTGAGGCAGTTTATCTGATTGTATCACAGCTTTCTTTTCAACCTCAAACAGGTAAAATTTTATCACTGGGGTTCTTCAGCCCCGTTCAATGACTCAGATACAAAACAAATGCTAATTATGGGAACTGAGCTGTGAATTTTGAGTGACCCTGGAGACAAGAAAATGATTATCTGGTTGCCTTAAGTTGCGAGAAATTTATTAGGGGGGTTTAAGATTAACTGATTTTTACCTTAAGTGGTCCACCTGGAAAAGCATTAAAGTCTCCTGATAAAGAATGATTTCAAAGAGGCAGTGACATCAGCCAGAAGATCTCTCGGGTGAGTCCAGGCTACCGTAAGGAGAATAGCCCAAGCAAGGTGGGTGCGTCCAGCTGGGGCAGTGTGATGCATCTGCTACTTTGACTCCAACTCACCAGGGCCCCTACTCTTCTCCTGTTTCCAACAGTGACGAATGCCAGAGACCAACAAGGGAGAACAATACATTTACAACAACAGTCACAGAAGGAGGCCAAGGACTCAGTTACATTTCTGCCCCATTACAATCTTAGACTGTGTCTATGGCTCTAAAAGTCATCTTCCCAGGGCCTCCAAGCAGTGGCACGCTCTTACCCACACTGACCTCTGCTTCTTTGTCTTCTACCATCTCCCCCTTCGCTCACCGTGCCCAGTCCCCAAGGCCATCACTTTGTTCTTGGACCATCCCAAGCTGACCCCTGGCTCGGGACATCTGTATTTATTGTTTTCTTGGCCAGGAACATTCCTTCTCTGGATATTTGCATGGCTGACTCATTCTTATGTTTAAGTCTGAGCTCAGGTAGCAGCTAATTCTGTTCCCTGCCTTGTTACCTTCCTTCATATTATCCTGTATTATTTATAGCACTCATCACTAACCGAAAATAATCTCTTGATTTGTTTTCTTCATATTGTCTGTCTTCACCATTAGAACATAAGCTACGTGAGAATAGGAATCATCTATGCCTTGTTCATGACTGCAGCACCCCAGGCTTCACACAGAGAAAGCACTAGACATATATTTGCTGAATAAAGGAATGAATGAGCATCATAATAGCTACATGTATTGAGCTCTTCCTCTGTGCCAGGCATTGGGCTGCAACTTTTTACAAATTCTATCTCACTGACTTCTCACAGCAACCCTCCAAGGTACGTCTTTCTCATTCCCATGGTACAGATTAGGTTTCAGAGAGGTTATACAGCTTTTCCAATGTCAAAGCCAGTGAGTCCTGGAGACAAGAAAATGATTATCTGGTTGCCTTAAGTTGCGAGAATTTATTAGGGGTTTAAGATTAACTGATTTTTACCTTAAGTGGTCCACCTGGAAAAGCATTAAAGTCTCCTGATAAAGAATGATTTCAAAGAGGCAGTGACATCAGCCAGAAGATCTCTCGGGTGAGTCCAGGCTACCGTAAGGAGAATAGCCCAAGCAAGGTGGGTGCGTCCAGCTGGGGCAGTGTGATGCATCTGCTACTTTGACTCCAACTCACCAGGGCCCCTACTCTTCTCCTGTTTCCAACAGTGACGAATGCCAGAGACCAACAAGGGAGAACAATACATTTACAACAACAGTCACAGAAGGAGGCCAAGGACTCAGTTACATTTCTGCCCCATTACAATCTTAGACTGTGTCTATGGCTCTAAAAGTCATCTTCCCAGGGCCTCCAAGCAGTGGCACGCTCTTACCCACACTGACCTCTGCTTCTTTGTCTTCTACCATCTCCCCCTTCGCTCACCGTGCCCAGTCCCCAAGGCCATCACTTTGTTCTTGGACCATCCCAAGCTGACCCCTGGCTCGGGACATCTGTATTTATTGTTTTCTTGGCCAGGAACATTCCTTCTCTGGATATTTGCATGGCTGACTCATTCTTATGTTTAAGTCTGAGCTCAGGTAGCAGCTAATTCTGTTCCCTGCCTTGTTACCTTCCTTCATATTATCCTGTATTATTTATAGCACTCATCACTAACCGAAAATAATCTCTTGATTTGTTTTCTTCATATTGTCTGTCTTCACCATTAGAACATAAGCTACGTGAGAATAGGAATCATCTATGCCTTGTTCATGACTGCAGCACCCCAGGCTTCACACAGAGAAAGCACTAGACATATATTTGCTGAATAAAGGAATGAATGAGCATCATAATAGCTACATGTATTGAGCTCTTCCTCTGTGCCAGGCATTGGGCTGCAACTTTTTACAAATTCTATCTCACTGACTTCTCACAGCAACCCTCCAAGGTACGTCTTTCTCATTCCCATGGTACAGATTAGGTTTCAGAGAGGTTATACAGCTTTTCCAATGTCAAAGCCAGTGAGTAACTAAGACCTGATTTGAACCAAATTCTTCCCAGGTGGCACAGTTGGTAAAGAACACATCTGCCAGTGCTGGAGGTGCAAGAGATGTGGGTTTGGTCCCTGGGTTGGAAAGATGTCCTGGAGAAGGAAATGGCAACCCACTCCACTATTCTTGCCTGGATAATCCCATGGACAAAGGAAGCTTGTGGGCTACAGTCCATGGGGTCACAAAGAATCAGATACAATGGAAATGACTGAGCACACATGTTTAACTCCAATGCAGACACTCTACATTAGGGATCAGCAGGCTTTTTTTTTTTTTCTGTAAATGGTCAGACCATAAATATTTAAGGCTTTTCAGGGTCTCTGTCACAACTAGTCAATTTCATTGTAGAAGACCATGACAATACATAAACAAAGGGATGTGGCAGCAGTGGGCAGTGGTCTATAATTTTCAGGTGGCTTCTTTAAGTCATTATTCTAGCTATGCTTTTCTAAAAGGGTGTTAAACAAAAGAGGAAGATGGAGGTGAAAGAAAAACATTACACTGTGTGCTCTTTAAATAAGAAAGACAGCAAGTGGATAAACTGAGTCTAAAAAGGCAAAATAAATTATGGAATTCTGGTAGAAGTTAAGATTACTGATTCAACTTCTCAACTTAGTTATAACCATCAGCGAAGACATCAGGAAAGTTTGATGCAAACAAAGTATTCTGTTTGAACCAAGGCTCTATTCATATTGTAATCATATGTGATCTCACCCACCAACATGTGTATAGACCCACATAACCTCCATACCAAGCAGGCCCAAGGGAGGCAAGATAGAAGGATGAAGTAAGCCAAAGCACTCTGACTGCTAACACTCTTCCTCTCTCAACCACCACACGTGAAAACTTCCAGTCTTCTCTTCTCAAGCAAATGTCTGAGTTCACTGGCAAGAGGTGAAAGGTAGGAATCACAGGTTGGAACCAACCTAGAGAAATCTCTGGAAGCGTCATTGAGAAGGTGACCATACAGTTGCCCAGCTGTTTAATCAGAGTGGCTCTAGAGACTGAATATCAGTAATAAAGCAAAAGATCAACTCACCTGTCCCTTGAGCCTGGGTTTCAACGTAAGGGTTGAACTTTGGCAAGGTGGGAGACAAGAACAAAGGTAGTTTCTGTAATGCTTGGCTGCTCTTGAGCAAAGGCTAGTGTGGGCTGGAGTCTTGGAGTGGGAGGCCTCCTTTCTGTGCTATTTTTCTCTCAGGCAGCCCTAAGGCATTAGAAATATGGTAGATAAAATACTCATACCCTTTCTCTCTTACCCTGAAGAAACCCTCTAGAAACAAGATATGATTCTTATCTTAGACCAATAGGTGCATTTTCCCTCAGTCTGTATGCTGTTCTTTAAACCAGGCTTTAAATGTTTGAAGAGTGACAAAGATTCAAACCTTACTTGGGCTCCTGAACCTTCTCCTAGGCCCATGCATGTGTGTTCCTGTAAAATCCAGTTCTCGTTAGAATGCTGCTGAGTCAGTTTAACCAGAGTCCTCACCTTTGACCTTTGATTGTGTTGCTTCTCTGCCACCCCCCAGGTGATGTCCAACACCCTAGGTTTCAGCAAAGAATCCTGTTAGGTCAGTTTACCCAGAATCCCCCTCAAGGATGATGTTTCCTCTTGGCAATTTTCTACCCACAAACCCCCAATCTGCTCCTTAACTATAAATCCACACATGCCCAGGCTGTATTTGGAGTTGAGCCCATTCCCTCTCCTCAACTGCAAAATCCCATCACAGTGGTCCCCATATTTATCACAGTGGTCTCAAGTAAAACCTGCCTTGCCATCTCAGGCAAGTGTTGTTGAGTTTTTTTTTTTTTTTCTTCTAACACAGGAAGGCAGCTTCAGCATGGAAAAAGCAGAATCTGAAGGGGAATCTAGAGGTGCAAGATCTGCCCTAACAAGCAAGTATGTCCTGGGTGCCCCTTCCCACTCACTTCCTTCTTCTGAACCTATGTTCGTATCAGTAACATAGTGAGTCAATTTCCTACATTTTCATCCACTCAGACAGCCATCTTTTTGTTGTTATTTAGCATCTACTATATATATTGTTGTTAACAGTCATATTTAAGATCCTTTCTACTGTTAGTAACTTGTATTGAACACTTACAGATTATCAGAATCATGCCGTATGCTTGAATGTTTAATGCTCACAACCTCCCTGTGAGGAGGAACCCTTGTGATTGCAGACTCACAGATATGACAGCTGAGATTCAGGGAGGTAACATAAATTGCCCAAGGTCAATTGGAGAGTAACTGGTAGAGATGGAACTAGATCCTGAACCTTTTTTGTCTGAGAAATACACTGTTGTCATGAACCATGAAGCCCCTGTTCAGGGTCTGACTGCAGAGGAAAATGCATATTCAAACTCTGTTGCCCGAACTTTAGTAGTAACTGTACCATGATGCCTCCCTCCCATTAGGTCAGGTTACAAAATACCAAGATGCTTTCCCTGGAGGAGACAGTGCAGGAACTACCAATGCATGGTCTTTGCTCTTGAGACGCTTAGAATCCAGGAGAGATGATAAAACCCATGTCTTAATTTGTGCCCCAGAAGCAACAGTCCTGATAACCCACAAAGTGGCAATTCCCTCATCCTCAATTCCTTATAGTCATTTTTATGTTCAAACCAACAGGAAACAATGGCATCTGCAAATAACTGATTATTGGAGAATCTTTTGGCTAGGGAGAGGCTGTCCCTTTAAGGATGGACCAAGTCAACAATCGAACAATACAAGAGATCTGGGGATGCTCCTTGAAACAAACAGTTGAAGGTCTATTGTATTCATGTTGGCTTGACAGGGAGGAGGCTGAAGGCACATGGCGGGATAAGAGTAGATTCCTAGAAACAGAAGAACAAGATTGGCAAACTTACTGGTTTGTGAAGAGCTGGCTCTCATGGGCGGTGGGGAGAGGTAAGAGGAATGAGTTTAATTATTGAATGTCTACTATATCCATGTACTTTTATATACACTAAACATTAGCTCCTCACAACAATATAGAAAGCTTCTGTTTCACAGATGAGCCTAGCAAGAAACCAAACAGGGCTTCTCACTCTTTTCTTTTTTCTTCAATATTTACCTCAATGCCTGTGTCGACACTATCCTACTCTAATTCAGATTTTCATAAAGCAGATGGCACTAGAATATCTGAAAAAGAAAATTTAGGCTATAAAAACTAATACAATGCAGAGGAGGAGCTCAATAAAATAAGGTGAATTAACAGTTCCTAATGTGGGTTCTCAAACTAAGATATCATCTCATCCAATAGCTCCCCACTGAGGGTGATTTTGCTCTCCAGGAGATATCTGGAAATGTCTGGAGATATTTTTTATTGTCCAAAAGAGTGGAGGAGTGCTACTGGCATCTACTGACCAGGAAGCTGCTAAACCTCCTGCAATGCACAGGACAGCTCCACCACACAAAAATTTTGACCCATACTACCAACCGTGCCGAGGCTGAACACTTCTAATCTGACCAAACGTGTTCCACTAGGAAACCATGATCCAGAAAGATGAACAGACGTGTCCAGGGCCATACATCAACTGGCTGATGACATCCCCTGGAGCCTTCTACAATGGTTCTTGCCAGACATCAAGGCTAACTCGCCAGAAGGCTGCCTGTGATAAGGGAGATGGGTTCAGTGGGAAGGAACGATTACGTTGGCATAATGGCATAATCACACCAGTTCAGAAGGCCCAGGACTCTTGCTTTTCAGTCTGGATCAGCAAGAGTGATTGAATGAGCAGCAAAGGGGGGTTCTGGAACCAGGAGACCAAGACTCAGGACACAGTGTGTTCACCTGGAGGCCTTTACTGCCCACCAGCTTCCCCCTCCCACTCCTTCCCATCCTTAGGGTTGAACCAAACACAGTGACCAAGTCAAAGAAAGAATTTTGTTTTAATAATTAAATAGGCAAGTTAAAAATATTATTAAGTGGTCACATTAGGTCAAGAAGAAGTTGCCAGTGTCTGATTCTCTCTAAAACATATTAATAGTTTGCATTGTTATTGTCACCATCAACATTTTTTGTCTTCTTATGTGCCAAGAGATGTGCTGGATCCCAGGGGAGAGATGGGCAGAAGCAGAAGAGGGTCTCTGACAGTATCTCACAGAAGTTACGTCCTTGACCCCAAGAAGCACTCAGTCCAAACACAAGGGTCTCCTTCCCAACTACCAACACAGAGCAAAGCCAACATTGCACAACGGGTGAAACAAAGCCCTCCTTACAGCTAACTAGCTAAGCCTAGTATGATTCACTCATTTTAAACAACTTTTAGTGACTTCAGCCCAAGAATTTGGACCTTACCACTTGTATCTTATTATTGGGATTTGGTTTGCCTGGTGGACATTTTCTTCTCTCCATCAAGCTTCAGGGGGATTTCATACCTAGAATGGCAGGGCAAACTGGTGGAATATCAGACTTCACTTAACCAGAGCAGGTGATTTGACCCCAAGTTTACCTAAGAAGGTAGGCAGAGGGCCCCCAAAAAGCAACCTTGAGCTAGACTACTGGCATCGTTTCCAGCAAGTCTGTAAACTGCATCTCAATGTAAGCTGGAGATCTTGCTTAACACAACTCTGAAGATCGATGTTTATCTTGAAATTTCAATGAAAAATTAAACATCCTGATAACAGCGAGTACTAATGGCTTTTATTTCCATTGCAACTGCTTTCTGAGATAGATAATTCCCTTTTAGATTTTCATGAGTTTGCCGCGGAAATTGGATCTTCAAGGCATTAAACATAAAGAAGCCTGGGCTGCCAAGAAAACAGCAGTGCCTATTTAAGGGTTCGGCCACCACAGGCAGCTAGGTGTCCTGGGGAAGTGAATAGAATTTGAATGTATCAGCTCTGCCACTCTGCCACAGCCTGGAAAATCAGATACTAAGACAGATGCCCCAGGGATTCCTGCTTGTGTTTGGACATGGGTGCTGATTTCACTGACGAGCCACTTGTTGGTCAATGATTGCCAGGACTTGAGCTGTCACTTTTTTATTCTTCCCAGTCAAAATATGAAAATTGAACTCAACAGAATTTGACAATCCTCAAACATCATCATTTAATTTAAAAAAAAAATGTTTTCACATTCTCTTCCAACAAGCAGAACTGACAACCTCGCAGGACAATGGAAAGTTTCTCAGACTGAATGTCCATGGCCATCTTTAAGACTTGTTCTGTTGTCCTCAGGTCTTAAGTCACCATCGACTAGAAAAACCTCATAGACAGCACCCGTGTGCCATCTATAGTCTGGGTACTGTGAGTAGCCGTTGGAGGTGTATGAAGAGTGAGGCCTGAGACTCAGCTTAAATGGAGAAGGTATTCCAGGGCAAGAATAGGAAGGGGTGAGGGGGTGAAAATGGGGGGACAGGAGCTGCCCTGAGAATATCCAGAGGCACTCTGCACACTGTAATGCTACAGTACATTGCTTGCTTAATTACCTGTCTCTTCCACTGGGCTTTGTGTTCCTTGAGAGCAGTGTCTGTGCCTGGTTTCCCCGAGTCACAGAGTTAATTAGATGTGGTTGTACAGCAAAGGGGCATTGGAAGGAGCAATGGCTAAGTACAAAGGACACACAGGACTGTTTCAAGGACCCATATGATCTGAGGGTTTGGAGGGCACATTTTCTATTATCTCATCATGAACCTAGTTTCTGCCTGGTAGAGTATATGGGACTCCACCTCCATCCTGCCTGGCAGGCTCACCCTGAGCGTCAGACCACAAGGTAATCAAAATGTGCCCAAGAGGAGCTAGATGGGGATCAGGATGGCTGCTGATCTAGGCAGGTGACAGGGGACCACAGGAGCTCTGCTCTGGACAGGAAGCAGGGCTGGGAGAGGGAGCAGCCAGCCTCCTGCCTGCCTGCCTGCCGCTCGAGCCTCCCATTTCCCCACTGCCAAGTCTGAGGAGGGTTCTCAGTTCCAAGATTTTCACGTTTCCCAGGCTCTTGCTCCTCACAGTCACTTTCTGGAATTGACTCAAAGAAAAACATCACTGACACTGTTTTCTAGGCGCTCCCAGGGTTAAACTTCACAACAAGCACCCTTTCCCTGCAGAGAAGGTCCAGCCCACAGGCAAATGGATGTTTCTTTCAAGACTCACTTGGTGGGGTTTTTTTGGTCAACCTGATTTCTGACAGGACGCTGAAGCCAAGTACACAGAGCCAGCCTCAGCTAAACTTCCTGCTAGCCCCACTGGGCACTGGATGAGGGCCACGAGCAAAGCTCACCCAGCAACAGCACTGAGGCAAGGGGAGGATGGGTGGGGAGGTGACTCGGTAGCCCAGGGGTGATGATTGAGTGTTTTCATTAGCTAGCTCAGTGTGACAACCAGGAGCCCTATTAAGCATCTGAAAGGCAGCTCAGCAGCTGAAGAACTGGGCTCCACGTCGGTGGGATTTGCAAGGCTGTGGGTTCTGGAAACCGAATGATGAAGGTGAGCTTCCCATTTTCCTCTTATGACCTGTGGGGAAGAATTTGCCTTGGGGTACCATTTGCTATTTAAAGTCTTGTTGGGGGCTTCCCCTGGTGGTCCAGTGGGTAAGGACACTGCCTTGCAGTGCAAGGGGCGCCGGTTCGAGCCCTGGCCTGGGAAGATCCCATGTGTCGCGGAGCGGCTGGACTGATGTGTCCAATTACCGAGCCGGAGCTCTGGAGCGCACCCGCCCAGAGCCTGTGCTCTGCAACGACAGACGCCACCACGATGGGAGGCCCACAGGAGCCAAAGAACAAAGACGGGTGAAAATAGAGAAGTGAAAGACCAATAGAAGTGGTCCGCCCACTCCCCTCCCTCCCCAACCCGACCTCCGCCCAAAGTAAATAAATAAATAAATCTTTAAAAAAACAAATAAATAAAATAAAGTCTTGTTGGAAATGGTCTTGTCTAATGTATTATTTACAGCATGGCATCTCTTTTTTCTTTCTCAACATCCAATCCTCTGTGACTCTCCCACCCAACAGAGGTTGTAAATCCTGAATCCAGGTGAAGACAGTTATGTGCCTTGAGGTATCAGTCCTCTGGCTGTCTTCCCACCATGGCTGCTCCCATCAGGCATCACTGGCTAAGGCACTGATGGTCCTGGGCAGTCTAAGCCTTGTTGTTACCAGCAAGCAACAGGTGGGGGCTGGCTAGCAGACAGCTGAAGGCAAAAGAATGAGGTCCCAGCGAAGGAAGAAGAGACAGGAGAATTGATTTCTTTCAAGACTCACTTGGTGGGGTTTTTTTGGTCAACCTGATTTCTGACAGGACGCTGAAGCCAAGTACACAGAGCCAGCCTCAGCTAAACTTCCTGCTAGCCCCACTGGGCACTGGATGAGGGCCACGAGCAAAGCTCACCCAGCAACAGCACTGAGGCAAGGGGAGGATGGGTGGGGAGGTGACTCGGTAGCCCAGGGGTGATGATTGAGTGTTTTCATTAGCTAGCTCAGTGTGACAACCAGGAGCCCTATTAAGCATCTGAAAGGCAGCTCAGCAGCTGAAGAACTGGGCTCCACGTCGGTGGGATTTGCAAGGCTGTGGGTTCTGGAAACCGAATGATGAAGGTGAGCTTCCCATTTTCCTCTTATGACCTGTGGGGAAGAATTTGCCTTGGGGTACCATTTGCTATTTAAAGTCTTGTTGGGGGCTTCCCCTGGTGGTCCAGTGGGTAAGGACACTGCCTTGCAGTGCAAGGGGCGCCGGTTCGAGCCCTGGCCTGGGAAGATCCCATGTGTCGCGGAGCGGCTGGACTGATGTGTCCAATTACCGAGCCGGAGCTCTGGAGCGCACCCGCCCAGAGCCTGTGCTCTGCAACGACAGACGCCACCACGATGGGAGGCCCACAGGAGCCAAAGAACAAAGACGGGTGAAAATAGAGAAGTGAAAGACCAATAGAAGTGGTCCGCCCACTCCCCTCCCTCCCCAACCCGACCTCCGCCCAAAGTAAATAAATAAATAAATCTTTAAAAAAACAAATAAATAAAATAAAGTCTTGTTGGAAATGGTCTTGTCTAATGTATTATTTACAGCATGGCATCTCTTTTTTCTTTCTCAACATCCAATCCTCTGTGACTCTCCCACCCAACAGAGGTTGTAAATCCTGAATCCAGGTGAAGACAGTTATGTGCCTTGAGGTATCAGTCCTCTGGCTGTCTTCCCACCATGGCTGCTCCCGTCAGGCATCACTGGCTAAGGCACTGATGGTCCTGGGCAGTCTAAGCCTTGTTGTTACCAGCAAGCAACAGGTGGGGGCTGGCTAGCAGACAGCTGAAGGCAAAAGAATGAGGTCCCAGCGAAGGAAGAAGAGACAGGGAGAATTGATTCATTTCTGAAGGTCACGGGGACAGGGTCGCCATGGGGAAAGTGGGAGAGAATTGAAGAGGCCGACACATTCTTTCAAGAGTCTGAGACTGACCATTTCCTTTCATCTCTCTCTGCAGGCTTAGCCTACCCGTCACCTCCGGGAGCTTCTGGCCTTGTCTAGAAAAAATGCTAACCAGCTTCTTACAAGAGCAGTCACTGAAGCCCCAGCCAGAGGGCTCACAAAGACACTGTGTGCAGTGCGAAAGGAACACAGTGCTCCTGGGTGTGGAGTGTCTTGGGCTCACTGATGGGCAGCCAGAGAAGATGATGTGCCCACCCAGAAATCCTCAGCCCTCTGCCCTCCTCCCAGCCTGTCTGTGCTTGGAATTCCACCACCAGAGATGACTGCCCCAGGTGGGTTAATCATCCAGGTCAGAGGTGTAGGAATCTGGGGAAGAAAGATGTAGAGAACCTGTTTTCTGCACCCCCACCACCTCCGCATATCTCCAGGAAGGCATTAGGGATTTTCATCTGATAGAAACAATCCAAGGAGAGAGAGGACAGTGGGCTCCAGCTGGGGAGGAGGAAGGAAGTGCTAGGGAAAAGGGATTCTAGGAAACTGGCCAGTCTTTCCTCCTGCCCTCCTTGAGTTACAGCCCAGTCTCTCGCCAGCAGTGGGTGCAGCCAGGTAGAAGAGAACTGGACAGGGAGTCAGGAGGCCGCTACTTCATCTGCCTCAAACCCGCAGGTCAAGGAATCATGAAGCACCAGAGAGCAGTGACTCAGCCTTAGGGATTATTCTGCTCATCAGAGAGGCCTTTATGACTAGCTCTCCATCCCGAGCCGAATCAAGTCCTTTGTTCTATCTTCCAATCCTCTGTGACTCTCCCACCCAACAGAGGTTGTAAATCCTGAATCCAGGTGAAGACAGTTATGTGCCTTGAGGTATCAGTCCTCTGGCTGTCTTCCCACCATGGCTGCTCCCATCAGGCATCACTGGCTAAGGCACTGATGGTCCTGGGCAGTCTAAGCCTTGTTGTTACCAGCAAGCAACAGGTGGGGGCTGGCTAGCAGACAGCTGAAGGCAAAAGAATGAGGTCCCAGCGAAGGAAGAAGAGACAGGGAGAATTGATTCATTTCTGAAGGTCACGGGGACAGGGTCGCCATGGGGAAAGTGGGAGAGAATTGAAGAGGCCGACACATTCTTTCAAGAGTCTGAGACTGACCATTTCCTTTCATCTCTCTCTGCAGGCTTAGCCTACCCGTCACCTCCGGGAGCTTCTGGCCTTGTCTAGAAAAAATGCTAACCAGCTTCTTACAAGAGCAGTCACTGAAGCCCCAGCCAGAGGGCTCACAAAGACACTGTGTGCAGTGCGAAAGGAACACAGTGCTCCTGGGTGTGGAGTGTCTTGGGCTCACTGATGGGCAGCCAGAGAAGATGATGTGCCCACCCAGAAATCCTCAGCCCTCTGCCCTCCTCCCAGCCTGTCTGTGCTTGGAATTCCACCACCAGAGATGACTGCCCCAGGTGGGTTAATCATCCAGGTCAGAGGTGTAGGAATCTGGGGAAGAAAGATGTAGAGAACCTGTTTTCTGCACCCCCACCACCTCCGCATATCTCCAGGAAGGCATTAGGGATTTTCATCTGATAGAAACAATCCAAGGAGAGAGAGGACAGTGGGCTCCAGCTGGGGAGGAGGAAGGAAGTGCTAGGGAAAAGGGATTCTAGGAAACTGGCCAGTCTTTCCTCCTGCCCTCCTTGAGTTACAGCCCAGTCTCTCGCCAGCAGTGGGTGCAGCCAGGTAGAAGAGAACTGGACAGGGAGTCAGGAGGCCGCTACTTCATCTGCCTCAAACCCGCAGGTCAAGGAATCATGAAGCACCAGAGAGCAGTGACTCAGCCTTAGGGATTATTCTGCTCATCAGAGAGGCCTTTATGACTAGCTCTCCATCCCGAGCCGAATCAAGTCCTTTGTTCTATCTTCTCCCCACAGATGGAGGTAACCTATTTATTTGTATGGGTTATTTTTAACCACCTCTTGGCCCCTACCCTGTTGAACCGTAACCTTCCTGGGGGCTGGGAGCTTTCTCTGCAGCATTCTCCACTACATCCCAAGGTCTCCCACACCGTAGGCACACAGTGCTATTTATCCAAAGCAGAATCTTTATTCACCAAGTAACCCTGTGAGAGAAGTCTTATACCCATTTTACAGAGGAGGAAATGGAGACTTAGGCCATTTAAATCACAAGTCTAATATACCCTTAAGCTAAGGGCCTTGACTTAGGCTTCTTGGGCTGTGATGTTCTAGGACCGGATGCCCACGATGTCTGGGAAAGAGGAGGAGGGAGGAGGGGGAGGAGTCACTCGAGTACAGAGAGTGGCTCAGAGCCAGTGCTCCTAGGCAGGTGCCCGGTCTTGCTGAGCCAGGTGTTAGATCAGGGTCAGGAAACATAACTCTGCGGCCTGGGCTCATCCTCCACCTCTTGACATTTCCCTTAAAATTATGAGGGGAAAGCAGGATTCACTTGGATGAATTTCTCAAACCAATTACTCTGAAGAGCTGCAAGAAATCCAGTGGGACCTCAGTAGATAAAACTCCCTGGGAACCAAGAGTTGTCATCAGGAGGAGGAAACCTCGACCCTGTGGGGCAGCTTTGTGAAACCACCCAGCCTTGAGAGCATCCCACAGCAACCAACAGAGCAGGGCCAGCCGGATATAAATGCTCACGATTTAAGACACCAGTGATAGAAACACAGCCACTGAGACTAGATAAGGGAAATGCAGTCGGCACAAATATTTCTTAACCTAAAATGCATAGGAAAATGGCCCGGGTGGCTCAGATGGTCAAAAGAATGACCACCCAGTTTTTGGCCACTTGCCCTCCTTGAGTTACAGCCCAGTCTCGCCAGCAGTGGGTGCAGCCAGGTAGAAGAGAACTGGACAGGGAGTCAGGAGGCCGCTACTTCATCTGCCTCAAACCCGCAGGTCAAGGAATCATGAAGCACCAGAGAGCAGTGACTCAGCCTTAGGGATTATTCTGCTCATCAGAGAGGCCTTTATGACTAGCTCTCCATCCCGAGCCGAATCAAGTCCTTTGTTCTATCTTCTCCCCACAGATGGAGGTAACCTATTTATTTGTATGGGTTATTTTTAACCACCTCTTGGCCCCTACCCTGTTGAACCGTAACCTTCCTGGGGGCTGGGAGCTTTCTCTGCAGCATTCTCCACTACATCCCAAGGTCTCCCACACCGTAGGCACACAGTGCTATTTATCCAAAGCAGAATCTTTATTCACCAAGTAACCCTGTGAGAGAAGTCTTATACCCATTTTACAGAGGAGGAAATGGAGACTTAGGCCATTTAAATCACAAGTCTAATATACCCTTAAGCTAAGGGCCTTGACTTAGGCTTCTTGGGCTGTGATGTTCTAGGACCGGATGCCCACGATGTCTGGGAAAGAGGAGGAGGGAGGAGGGGGAGGAGTCACTCGAGTACAGAGAGTGGCTCAGAGCCAGTGCTCCTAGGCAGGTGCCCGGTCTTGCTGAGCCAGGTGTTAGATCAGGGTCAGGAAACATAACTCTGCGGCCTGGGCTCATCCTCCACCTCTTGACATTTCCCTTAAAATTATGAGGGGAAAGCAGGATTCACTTGGATGAATTTCTCAAACCAATTACTCTGAAGAGCTGCAAGAAATCCAGTGGGACCTCAGTAGATAAAACTCCCTGGGAACCAAGAGTTGTCATCAGGAGGAGGAAACCTCGACCCTGTGGGGCAGCTTTGTGAAACCACCCAGCCTTGAGAGCATCCCACAGCAACCAACAGAGCAGGGCCAGCCGGATATAAATGCTCACGATTTAAGACACCAGTGATAGAAACACAGCCACTGAGACTAGATAAGGGAAATGCAGTCGGCACAAATATTTCTTAACCTAAAATGCATAGGGAAAATCAGTTTCAAGAATAACCACTTGGCTTCCCTGCTGGCTCAGATGGTCAAAAAGAATGACCACTGGCCATTTGTTGTTATTTAGTTGCGAAGTTGTCTCTGACTCTTTTGCAACTGCATGGACTGTACCCTGCCAGGCTCTTCTGTCCAGAAATTGTCCAGGCAGGAATACTGGAGTGGGTCGCCATTTCCTTCTCCAGGGGCTCTTCCTACCCAACGTTGGGATTGAACCTGCGTCTCCAGCATTGCAGGCAGATTCATTTCCACTGAACTATCTACCTTAAAAGTGTTATTTTCTGGGCTTCCCTGGTGGTCCAGTGGGTAAGGACACCGCCTTGCAGTGCAAGGGGTGCTGGTTCGATCCCTGGCCTGGGAAGATCCCACGTGCCGTGGAGCGGCTGGACCCATGGGTCCAATTACCGAGCCGGAGCTCTGGAGCGCATGCGCCCAGAGCCAGTGCTCTGCGACGACAGACACCACCGCGATGGGAGGCCCACACGGGCCAAAGAACAAAGATGGATGAGACTAGACAAATGAAAGACCAGTGGAAGTGACCCACCCACCCAGCTCCCTCCCCACCCCTGCCCAAAAAAAAGTGTTATTTTCCACTTAATGACACAATAAAATTGCTTTTTTCCTATTTTTGCATCTTATCCTCCCTCATCACTTCCCTAGTAGCTCAGATGGTAAACAATCTGCCTGCAGTGTAGGAGACCTGGGTTCAATCCCTGGGTAGGGAAGATCCTCTCCAGGTGGGCAGGACAACCTACTCCAGTATTCTTGCCTGGAAAATTCCATGGACAGAGGAGCCTGGCAGGCTACAGTTCATGAAGCTGCAAAGAGTCGGACACAACTGAATCGACTGAGCGCAGGCGCACGTCCCTCTTCAGCCACCTCCCGCTAAACCTAACAGCTAGAGAGGACAGAATCCTCCTTCCATCTCTCATTCATCTTCCCTCCAAGAATGGTTGGTGAAGACACTGCTCACACCACAAAGAGCCCTGCTTTCATCTGTAGCAAGGAAGTCCTTTGAAAGAAAACCACTGGGGCTCCGCAACCAACAGAGCAGGCCCCATTTACAAGAAAATAATTTGGGCAGTCGGCACAAATATTTCTTAACCTAAAATGCATAGGAAAATCAGTTTCAAGAATAACCACTTGGCTTCCCTGCTGGCTCAGATGGTCAAAAAGAATGACCACTGGCCATTTGTTGTTATTTAGTTGC
Organism: Tragulus kanchil; assembly: GCA_022376925.1. Lineage (NCBI taxonomy): Eukaryota > Metazoa > Chordata > Mammalia > Artiodactyla > Tragulidae > Tragulus > Tragulus kanchil. The sequence continues at coordinate 128,265,155 of JAIOJX010000005.1, read as the reverse complement.
GAAGTTGTCTCTGACTCTTTTGCAACTGCATGGACTGTACCCTGCCAGGCTCTTCTGTCCAGAAATTGTCCAGGCAGGAATACTGGAGTGGGTCGCCATTTCCTTCTCCAGGGGCTCTTCCTACCCAACGTTGGGATTGAACCTGCGTCTCCAGCATTGCAGGCAGATTCATTTCCACTGAACTATCTACCTTAAAAGTGTTATTTTCTGGGCTTCCCTGGTGGTCCAGTGGGTAAGGACACCGCCTTGCAGTGCAAGGGGTGCTGGTTCGATCCCTGGCCTGGGAAGATCCCACGTGCCGTGGAGCGGCTGGACCCATGGGTCCAATTACCGAGCCGGAGCTCTGGAGCGCATGCGCCCAGAGCCAGTGCTCTGCGACGACAGACACCACCGCGATGGGAGGCCCACACGGGCCAAAGAACAAAGATGGATGAGACTAGACAAATGAAAGACCAGTGGAAGTGACCCACCCACCCAGCTCCCTCCCCACCCCTGCCAAAAAAAAAGTGTTATTTTCCACTTAATGACAAAATAAAATTGCTTTTTTCCTATTTTTGCATCTTATCCTCCCTCATCACTTCCCTAGTAGCTCAGATGGTAAACAATCTGCCTGCAGTGTAGGAGACCTGGGTTCAATCCCTGGGTAGGGAAGATCCTCTCCAGGTGGGCAGGACAACCTACTCCAGTATTCTTGCCTGGAAAATTCCATGGACAGAGGAGCCTGGCAGGCTACAGTTCATGAAGCTGCAAAGAGTCGGACACAACTGAATCGACTGAGCGCAGGCGCACGTCCCTCTTCAGCCACCTCCCGCTAAACCTAACAGCTAGAGAGGACAGAATCCTCCCTTCCATCTCTCATTCATCTTCCCTCCAAGAATGGTTGGTGAAGACACTGCTCACACCACAAAGAGCCCTGCTTTCATCTGTAGCAAGGAAGTCCTTTGACCTCCAAGCTCTATCTGCCCATTTCAAACTCAAAAAACGCTGCCGAGGTGGGACTATGAGGAGGAAAAGAGACAAGGCTCCTCAAACAGATCCCCCATGAAGTGGGAAACAAGTTCTCCTAAACAAAGGGAGCTCAACCCCATTCTTCCTTCTCTGGTGCCAACATCACAAGGATTGATACCACCACATAGAGCCTCTAAGGATCAGACCGGACAACATTTCAAGCTCAAGCAAATGGATTTCTCATCAAGTGTGCAAAACTTTCTCAAGACTGAGCCAGAGAGAGGATAACAAAGGGGCCAAGGGAGCAGTTAGACCTAGAAGAATTCACGGGGACAAAAGCACGCAGACCTGAATGGCACATCACCATCGCGTTCAGACGTCTCCAGCTGCTCACGTCTCATGCCTTGGCTCTGCCTTTCTGTAGAATTCCAAGATTCTAACTTCTCTTCCCGTCCACTTCCTTCCTCCATGTCCTCTGCTTTCCTAGGCAGCTCTCCACCACGGCCCTAGCCCAGCCCTCCACCTCAGTGCCCTTTTCCTAAGAAATTAGAACCCCCACCCCCACCGCCACCTCCAATTGTTTTGTTTAAATACCTTGAATCCTTGAGCTTGTGCTGATTGAGGAATTATTTCCAGCCAGTTGATTAGCAAAGCTGATAGAGATTTCAGAGAAGACAGCCCCAGTCTAGGTAGGGGATAAAAGAAAATCTCCAGGTGGTTGTTTGTAGGGTCAGAAATGGAAGGACTTTGGGTGCTCGGTAGTAACCTTGGAACGAAATCCCCAGGCAGCAACAAACTCTCTCAGCAGAGTTTTGAAACACCACCGGAGAAGGAAGCTCTCTTTAATCAAATAATAACCAGCCAGAGATAAGGCCCGCTAGGCCGAGCCCAGCCTACCAATCACACGCGTCCTTGCCACTGCAAGGACCGACAGACCCAGGCTTCTCACCCATCCGGGAGTGAGTTTCAGGGCTTGTTATAATTTAATGATGCTGCTGCTGGTGTCTTCTTGGCTTTGCCTGGCGGGACTTTCTGACTAGGAAGTGAGGCTCGGAACTCAGGAAATGAGAGAAGCTCCTCATGCTCAGTGGAGGCGCCTGGCCCAGGGGCTGCAGCTGAGGACCCCGTCTGATCATGTGACACCCAGCTTCCCACGCAGGGCTGCCACCTTGCCAGAGAGCATCCTCGCTGTGGCTGGAAAGCAGCTGGGGTCAGCAGGGGGTGAGCATGTTTGACAGCAGATGCTCAACTCACAGATTGTGATCCCAAAGAGGTCACGGGGACCCCAGTGACTTGCCCTCAGGTGTTGGAGATGTCTCACAGTCCTTCCTTAGCAGTGACTTTGAGCTTCTCTCTCCATTCTTGAACTTTCTCCAACACCCTCCCCTTCCAATGCTATCTATGCTCCCTTAGGCCACAGAGGTATTACAGAGAGAGGGTGGGCTCTGGAAACTCAGCAGACCCGGGAGTGAATAATGGCTCTCTAGCTCTCTTCCAGGTCCCTCGAGGTTCTTACAGGCCATAGGAGGTATAAACAAACCCTTTAGTGATTGTTGTTGTATCAGAGGTTAATATCTAAAGAAACCAAAGAAGAACCATTTCTGGTTTTCTTGTTTTGTGTGCGTGGTGGGGTGGTGGGGGGCGGGGGTGTTTTCCAATGTGGACCAGATTTTTCAAGTCTTACTGACTTTGTTACAGTATTGCTTCGTTTAATGTTTTGGTTTTTTGGCCTTGAGGAATGTGGGATCCTCAACCAGAGATTGAACCCTCACCCTATGCATTGGAAGGAGAAGTCCTAACCTGCTGGACCGTCCAGGGAGTCCTGCGCCCTCTCTTGTGGGTGAGTAACAGCATCAGCAGAACCAGTTTCATGGTGCTGCATCATCCCAGCAGAACCTCCTCTCACTAACGGTCATCCCCCTCATCCCAGACTCCCCCACAACTGTTCACTCTTGGCATCTAGCACCAAGGGTGGGCTCTCTGTCCTCATGAAACAATGTTACAGCACAAGAGGCAGGAGTTTATTCAAGTCCTCAGTACACGGAGCCAAGGGCAGGGCAGTAGAGGATGTGCTTCTGTCCACATTCCTCAAGGCCAAAAAACCAAAGGCAACAAGGGAGAAACCAGCCAGAGAGCCATTTTCAGTCCTCTGGAAATGAACTGAAGTCAGAGGGCCAAGGGCAGCCAAACCTTTCCCAAGGAAACGTTCTACAAGCATCAGAATAGGGGAAAAAAACAGGAAAAGCAGGTTTTATTTCCCTTGTTATAAAATTCCCATACCATGTGATTCTCCCACTGAATGTCTATCATTCAATGATTTCTAGTATATTCACGCAGCTATACAGAATCCATTTTGAAACATTTCATCACACACTCCCGCCCTCAAATAAACTCTCATTAGCAGTCATGCCCCATTCCCAGTCCTCCATTCCCACCTCCGCCAGCCCTTGGCAACCACCAGTCTACTTTGTCGCCCACGGGTCTGCCTGTTCTGGACATTTCACGTAAATGGAATCGTACATTATGTGGCTATTGTGACCAGTTTCTTTCCCTTGCCATTGTGTTTTCAATGTTCACTTCTTTGCTTTTGATCACTAAATAATATTCCATTGTAAGAATATACAGCAATTTATTTTTCCATTCATGGACAGTTAGATTGTTTGCACTTTGTTTGCTGTTACAAACAATGCTGCTGTGGACATGCATGCCCACATCTCCACTCCCTTTTACTGACAGATTCACAATCTCCCAGCAGGGAAATAAGAAGGAGACAAAGCAAATGAGAAAGTGAGCTTTTGAAGGACATCTCTCTAGCCGGAAGGTGGAATGTCACAACAGTAGGTAAGCCTGAAAGCTGTGTACCTTCTCACAATACATAAAGCATTGCCATGCACCTCCCTCTCATGAACACCTCTCCTCAACCCTAGAGATGAGGGAGGTATTATTTTTATTGCCATTTTAAAGATAAGATCATGAAGAATAAGGAAATATGGGTAACATGCCAAAAATTGCCCAGAGAAAAACTGAGCCAGAATTGAGTTCTATGTACTTTCTATGTCAGCTGTTCACACACAAAACAGGCTTTATTCTTCTCTTATATATTCAGACTTGGCTTCCAGGATGCATAGTTCAAGGGGGAAAAAAGAGGAAGAAGAAGAGGAACTAAAGAAAAAGTTTTGGCACTATTTATGAAGAAAATGGCAATTAGGCCAACAAATAATTGTTACGGTCTGCATTTTAAAAAGTTGTATTTAAGGCTCAGAAAAATTAACTATCTTATCTAAAGGCACAAAACTAGTGAGCCAGCCACTGCTGGTTTAAAGGCAACTACATGATTCCCAACCACTTCCCTTGTGGCTCAGGTGGGCAAAGAATCTGCCTGCAATGCGGGAGACCTGGGTTCAGTCCCTAGGTTGGGGAGATCCCCTGGAGAATGGCATGGCAACCCATTCCCGTATTCTTTCCTGAAGAATCCCATGGACAGAAAAGCTTGGTGGGCTACAGTCTATGGCACTGCAAAGAGTCGGACTCGACTAAGCAACACGCACACGCACGCACACACACACACATACACACACACACACCCATGATTTCCAAACACCATTTAGATCAGCTTGCTTTCTTCCTAATATCTAACCAAGAGCAGTAGAGGTTTTGGGTATTCAGGTGGAAGAAAAGGTAACTATGGAGGGAACTCTGTTGGTGAGGGTAGGCCTGGGTAATAAACATGTCGTACACAGCAGGGTGTGTGGAAGGGGATAAAGGAACAAAAGACTAAAGATGCAGGAAAAAAGACAGCTATGAAGAGAAAGAGCAGGAAAACAAAACAGAGAGAACGTGGAATGAATCCAGTTGAAAGGCTGGCCAAGTCTCCAGCTTGTCCCATGGCCAGGAATGTTTCGTCCAAACCCTGTGATCACTTGATAAACAATATGAACAGATGTTCTGGGTGCAGTGGTGTGGGAAAAATATCAACCAGAGACAGAGCGAGAGAATCCACCCCGCTTCTCATCACTTGTCCAGTCCCAGCCAAAAGAGTTAACTTATGTGCACTTCTAAAAACAGTTCCTACACTTATAATTAGAGAAATGCAAATCAAAACTACAATGAGATATCATCTCACACCCGTCAGAATGGCCATCATCCACAAATCAACAGACAATAAATGCTGGAGAGGGTGCAGAGAAAAGGGAACACTCCTGCATTGCTGGTGGGAATGTAGATTGATACAGCCTCTATGGAAGACAGTCTGGAGATTTCTTAAAAAACTAAAAATAGAAGCACCATACGACCCAGCAATCCCACTCTTAGGCTTATACCCTGATGAAATCAAATCTGAAAGAAGCACCTGTACCCCAATGTTCATTGCAGCTCTCTATACAATAGCTAGAACATGGAAGCAACCTAGATGTCCGTCGATGAATGAATGGATCCAAAAGCTCTGGTACATATATACAATGGAATACTACACAGCTGTAAAGAGAAATGCAGAAAAATCAGCCCTAATGAGGTGGCTGGATCTAGAACGTATCATAAAAAGTGAAGTCAGTCAGAAAGAGAAGGACAAATACAGTATATTAACACATATATATGGAATCTAGCAGGATGGTGATGATGGCGCCCGAAGTGAAGCAACGGAAAGACAGACATGGACAGCGGACATATGGACATTGTTGGGAAGGAACAGAGGGTGGGAGGTGGAAAGGAAGTAGCATGAAGGCCTGTACTATCATAAGTGAAGAAAATAGCTCTAGTCATTGCTCTGTGAGAAAAGGGGATCCTTCAGTAGTGCTGTGTGATGGTTGGGAAGGGTGGGAAGTGGGGGATATACATGTGACTGATCTGGGAACATACATGTCTGTAAACAACAAAACTCTGTAAAAGTTAAAAGTAAAATAAAGGTTTTAAAAAAAAAAAAAAAAAACCGTTCCTAGCATATATCAAGGTCTATATTTGTGGAACCATAATGACTCTTATTTTCACTGCAGAATTTAAGATATTTTAACTGTGATAAAATACATATGTTGCTCAGCCACTGAGTCATGTCTGACTCTCTGTGACCCCATGGAGACCATTTTGCTGAGTCAATTCTCATCACTTGTCCAGTCCCAGCCAAAAGAGTTAACTTATGTGCACTTCTAAAAACAGTTCCTACACTTATAATTAGAGAAATGCAAATCAAAACTACAATGAGATATCATCTCACACCCGTCAGAATGGCCATCATCCACAAATCAACAGACAATAAATGCTGGAGAGGGTGCAGAGAAAAGGGAACACTCCTGCATTGCTGGTGGGAATGTAGATTGATACAGCCTCTATGGAAGACAGTCTGGAGATTTCTTAAAAAACTAAAAATAGAAGCACCATACGACCCAGCAATCCCACTCTTAGGCTTATACCCTGATGAAATCAAATCTGAAAGAAGCACCTGTACCCCAATGTTCATTGCAGCTCTCTATACAATAGCTAGAACATGGAAGCAACCTAGATGTCCGTCGATGAATGAATGGATCCAAAAGCTCTGGTACATATATACAATGGAATACTACACAGCTGTAAAGAGAAATGCAGAAAAATCAGCCCTAATGAGGTGGCTGGATCTAGAACGTATCATAAAAAGTGAAGTCAGTCAGAAAGAGAAGGACAAATACAGTATATTAACACATATATATGGAATCTAGCAGGATGGTGATGATGGCGCACGCAGTGAAGCAACGGAAAGACAGACATGGACAGCGGACATATGGACATTGTTGGGAAGGAACAGAGGGTGGGAGGTGGAAAGGAAGTAGCATGAAGGCCTGTACTATCATAAGTGAAGAAAATAGCTCTAGTCATTGCTCTGTGAGAAAAGGGGATCCTTCAGTAGTGCTGTGTGATGGTTGGGAAGGGTGGGAAGTGGGGGATATACATGTGACTGATCTGGGAACATACATGTCTGTAAACAACAAAACTCTGTAAAAGTTAAAAGTAAAATAAAGGTTTTAAAAAAAAAAAAAAAAAACCGTTCCTAGCATATATCAAGGTCTATATTTGTGGAACCATAATGACTCTTATTTTCACTGCAGAATTTAAGATATTTTAACTGTGATAAAATACATATGTTGCTCAGCCACTGAGTCATGTCTGACTCTCTGTGACCCCATAGACTGCAGCACAGCAGGCTTCCCTGCCCTTCACTGTCTCCCTGAGTTCTCTCAAACTCGTGTCTATTGAGTCAGTGTTTCTGTCCAACTATCTCATCCTCTGTCATCCCCTTCTCTTCCTGCCCTCAATCTTTCCCAGCATCAAGCTCTATAGCATATCATTTAGCCTCATTATTATTTTTAAAAATTTTTATTGATATCATTGATGTGCAATATAAATTATAGTTGCACAATATAGTAATTCACAATTATAGTTATAAAATATTGGCTATATTTCTCATGTTGTATAATGTATCCTTATAGTTTATTTTAAATGTAATACTTTTTATTTCTTAATCCCCTTTGCATCACCATGTGAAGAGCTGACTCACTGGAAAAGACCCTGATGCTGGGAGTCCCCTGCTTTCATTCTTTTGGGTATATGCTCAGAGGTTAATTGCTGGATCATGTCACAATGCCTAATTTTCCATGCTTAATTTTCTGGAGGAACTGCTATATTGTTTTCCATGGTAGCTGTACCATTTGACATTCCCAAGCAACAGCATTCAAGGGATCCAGTTTCTCTGCATTCTTCCCAACATACTATGGAGGTTTTTTAAATTTGTTTTGTTTTTATAGTAGCCATCCTAATTAGTGAGAGATGGCATCATGTGGTTTGGATTGGCATTGTCCTAATGATTAGTGATGCTGGGCATCCATTCTTGCACTGACTGACTATTTGCATATATTCTTTGGAGAAATGTCTGTTCAAGCCCTTTGCCCATTTTCAAATCAGGTTGTTTGCTTTTTTGTTGTTGAGATTTCATCATGATTCCTAAGCACTGATCCCTGTAAATTATATTATTTGGAACTCGGTAGCACTCAGAAAATTTTTAAAAAAATGCTCACTTTCCAAACAGCTTACAGGGAAAACACCAACTTCTTAAAACTGTTGACAGAAAGTGAAAGAAAAGGCCAAGCCATTGAATTCAGTGCCTTTTCTTCTTCCTATGTGTATAAACCCTGACACATCAGGGCTTTAGCATGAAATAGTGTTTGCCACCAGAATGAAAACACTTCCTGCTGATAAAGAGATGTCCAGGGAATTTTATATGAATGAGCAGTATTCTGAGAGAATTAATACAGACCTTGAGACATAAGAATTTAATAATAATATGAGCTGACAAGACTGACAAAATTCAACTCAAAAGGTCAACAATTGGAACTTATAAAAGTTACCACCGAATCAATAAGTATCTCTGAATCAAAGGTGCCAAGAAAGATGCCAGGCATCTGTGTGTGTGCAAGACAGGCTTTGTATGTTTGTGTGATGCGATGTGTAGATTGTGTCAGAAAGAAAGAACTATATGGGTACCTGTTAAAAAATTCAGATAACGTAATTTAATTCTGGAATAATCAGGCAATTCAAGAATCAGGACTCTGGTTTTTTGTTACCTAGACTAGTTAGTTAGCAAGCAAGCACTTCTTCCTTGATATATTAATAGATTCTGAACATATGAAAATGTCATTGCTTTTCAGGGCAGAAAACCAAATTCACCAACTATCATTTCCTGTGTAAGGCATTCTGTGAAAGCAGAAAACACACACAACCAATACATTTCTTATATTTCTAGTTAGACTGGAAAGTATGGGTGCAAAAGTGATGCTCTGGAGCCTGATAATTTTCCTCCACATTACCTAGCAGAGATCATCTGCATTATAACGTGATCAAGATTGTGGCTAGCTACTGGGCTAAGCACTCTATATAAAACTCTAGCAGTCCTGCAGAATAGACCTCATTGTGCCCATTTGACAGATTAGAAAATTGAGGCTCAGGAAATTTAACTGTGTGACAGCAGTAGTGTGGATATGTTTTAAAAGAAGAACAGAGTCCTTATTCTTCAAAGATACATACTAAAATATTCACCAGTGAAATTACATTATGTTGGGAATTTGCTCCAAAATAATATAAGAGTGAGCAGCTGGATGAAGTTAAAATGAAATAAAATTTGCCATGAGTTGATCATTGTTGAAGCTGGGTGATGAGTGTGTCGATGTCTATTATATGTTTTGTTATTCTATTTTTCCATGTTCTTTCTACGTAATTTTTTTCTATACTTTTGTGATGAGCGGTAAGAAAAGACTCCCCACTACTACATCATGCTTTACAGAGCAGAACAGATACATAGTAATGAAATGAATGATTTTGCCCATCGTTTGTGCCTGACCATGAATATACACAGGATTCCAGTCATTAGGAGGCCCCCCAAAAGTCACACATACGTCTATAGGTTTGTTTCTTTGTAATGACTCATCAATCTACAAGGCTCTTCAATAATGTAACCTTGTACCTGGCATAGAGCCTGTGACTAGTAGGTACTTGGTGAATGTCGGATGGATGGAAGCACCACGTGGGCGTGGGGAAGGCTGAACCGATGCAGAGCACCTGGCACACACATCTATCCTGCTGCCTAATGGGAACCTCCCAAGCTCTCCTCCCAGATCCCTCTTTGACCCATCAGCACACAGCGCTCCCCACAATCTCACAGTGCTCCATAGCTCTCCTGTTATGATTGCCTTGGCCATTATTTAATGCCCATTCTTTTGCTGGGGTATGCCTGTTTGGTCTTCCCAACTAGACTACAAGCTCCTTGAGTAAGGGGGACCGCGTTCCTCAGATCTCTGTAGCCTCCGGGCAGAGCATGGAACCTGACACGGGGTGGGGGTGTAAGCAAACACTGCACTCGGTGGCAGCCACAGAGATGCACATCTCGGCTTCAAGAGTGCCTACTGCAGGAGCCTGGTTCACGGATAGCCTCTAGGTGCCGCCCCTTGGATGATGGTTTGTCCCCACCCATGCCACAGGTTCCCCAAGCTGCAGCTGTCTGGTGGCTGGGTGGGGCCCTACAACCAGTCCTTTCCTGCCATCTGTGGCATTTCTTCACCAGCTCCACAGAGATGCTCCAGAGCACTCTGGGGCTCTTCCTGACCCAACACTCCCTTCCCTGCTCCTGTCACAGGGCTTATGCCCACCTCCTGGTCTAAGGCCTTCCTCCATCTGCTCCCTTGCTCTTTATCATTCAGAAGAATCCCCCCAATAAATTTCATGCATATCTACTCCTTCAGCATCTGTTTCTCCAAGGATCCAAACAATTCAAGTGCCTGAGCTCTGCTAATATCCAGGGACTTCCACACTTTCATACATGTGAAAAAAATGCTTCTGACCTCCCAGTTGCTATCAGAACCAATGCAAATAAATAAACAGTGCACCACACTAAGCTGCTCTCTTCTATGCAGAAGCCACAAGTTGCAGTAGAGTGAATCAGGGCTCCCTGTTCAGTTCCATGTGACCATGGTGACCTTAAAAAGAATACTTTATTTCATGGTGCCTCGTTTTATTTTTTAAGTATTATTATTATTCTTTAAGTGAGGTTAATAAGGTCTTCCTTATGTTGAAATAAATGTCTAGGCTCAAGACAGAGATGCCCCTGTCTTGGGGGCCACATCAGCAAACTGAATCTTCGGTAATGTTCATTTCCCTGTCACGATCCTCTTGTATAATCACTCACCCAAAGCCCATGCACTAAGCCACCTCTGGACTCTATATTGATTTCCTTTCTCCTTGTTAAGGAAAGTCACCAACAGGCAGAGTAGGGGAGAGGAAGAAGGCATTTACAGAGCACAGGAATTAGAACCCAGAGGTTGAAGGGGAGTGGGGAGCCATTTCTGACTGGAAATATAATAGGAGGCTGGGAAGAGACATGGGGCAGGTTCACCAGACCTGGCATCCATATAACCCTGGGCAGATCACTCCCTCTCTTGTTCTCAAGAGAGGACAGTGATGTTAGAAAAGGCAGTTGGTGATCTAAATGACCTCCAAATCCTGTCAGGTGCCGACATCTATGATCCTGCCTAACTCAGCCAGCATCTTCCTCCTTTTATTCTTGTGGACTTTCTGCTGATACCTTTGGAGGAAAAGTGACTTAAAGGTTTAACATAAATGTGATCTTTGAATAAAGCAGAGTCCATTAAATGTGAACTTCTACTTCTTAAAGAAAGTTAGTTTTGGGGGATGGAGCACAATAGAACTGATTTCTCTGTTTTATCATGTTCAACTAGCCCCTGAGCCCTCTCTCCTGCTCCTCTCTCCTCTCTGGCACCTCTCCTTCCTGGAGCCCCAGCCACTGACTGTCCTTGCTCTTCTCTTGCTCAAATGATTTACCTGATGGTCTGTGAGGTCAAAGCCCCTTCAGCAGCCGCAGTCACCAAGTGGCCTTGGCTTTTAGCCCTCTGGCTTCCCACCAGGTGGAAGCTAAGATTATCCTCTCACGTGATTTCTTCCTGGCTGTGCTGGTCTTCTAGTTGAAGAAAATAGATTGGGTTAGGCAATGGAGACATGAACTGAAGACATTTGTTGGCTCTTATCCTGCTGCTGCAAGTGGGCAGGCAGAGGTCAAGGTTCCCACCCCCACCCTCAACCATTGCCCAATGACACACCAAGGAGAACTGCATGGCAAGTCCATGGTGACTTTTGGAACCACACACAGTTTGGGTCAATGTGATCTAAAGACTTATTGGGCAACCACACTACCCTTTCCCCTCTCACTCTGCCTTGGCGTGAGGCTCCCTGATGACCAATCACCTGCTCAGACTGGCAAGAACATCAACCCTTCAATTACACGAGACCACATGATCTAGCATAGCTCAACTAATTGACCATCTCCTGTCTGCTATCATGAGACGACATGGCCAGTACCATAGGCTCCTCACTAATCATTTCTGGGTCTTTTCAAACAAAACCTTTCTTTCAAAAAGTTAAGCAGCAAACAAAATAGTATTTTCCACTTTCCAGGTTCCATAGCAGAGAAAAGCAATTGAGAAGGTGATTTTAAATAGATTTCACTAAACCAATAGCATCTTCTGTATTCTATCACATAATAATCATGTTATGTATGAAACACACTGAATTTTAAGAGGTCATATTATGATAGATAATTTCCCTGGCCTCACTTCAGTTCATGTGCAACATGGCCCAAATTTTACTCTTAAGAAGAGCTTTTAGACATAATTATATTTTTAGAAATATGTTTTTAAAGAATAGTTAGGTACATATTTTATAGTCATTACCTCTGAATTGTGAAATCATAGATTTTTAAAATTTCTCTGTGTTCTCTGGGGTTTTTATTTCATTTTATTATTTTGTAATTATTTTATAATTATTATCTTATAATAAGAAAACAAACCAATTTTTATTAAATAAGAATATTCATGATGGTTTATGGTATAGTTAAATTAAAAATCAGTATATATCACATGTCCCCAGTTTTCATAACCATATATGAGAGAAGCAAATAATATATATGTGAAAGAAGCAAAAGTCTGGAGATTTCTCTGAGCGCTAGGAATATAGATTGTTTTAATTTCCTTCTTTCTGTATTTTTATACTTTCCACACTAATCACAGTAAAAAAAAAATTAGAAGCAAACAGCTATCTCGGGTTAAGTAGTTCTCTGCCTGGTCTTGAAGGAAAGACAGCCTTGGAGTATCACTGAACAACGGAGTCTAAGAATGAAAATCGCAGCAAAAAAGAAAAAAAGCATTCACCAGAGGAACAAGCCTGGTTTGTTGAGACCAAAAAGGATACAGGAAAACAGTTCCCTCTCTCCCCTTTTCCTTTCTTCAAAAGCACTTTCTGCTAAGAAATATTAAACCCCCTTAACATCTTCAGGGGATTCTCAAGTCCAAGGCTCAGAGCCCGATAGATAGGTATCTGTTCCTTTCTGCTGCATCAGCTGTGAAATATGGCTGATTGTTTTTCAGCAAATATGGTCACTAGAAGGGACACTTTTCCAGCTTCCTTTCTTCTCAGGAGCGGGAGAAGCTGGGGAGCAGGAAGATGGCTGATGGCTCTTTTGCCAGTCCATATTCCCCACCCCGCTTTCTTTACAGTAAAACAACACAAAACACTGCTTTCTCCCAGAAAGCAAGAGGTCATCTGCATTCCTCAAGAATGTGCAGAACCAGATGCTATAATCCTGAAGGCCTGGGAAATTAAGAGTCTGGTAAAAGATCCCCTCACCCACTACGGGCTCTGTCTCAACAACAGACAGCCCATTCCACAGGCATTCATTCATTCATTCATTCATTCACTCCTGCATTCACTCACTTATCCATCCATCCTGTCAACAACAGTGCCTGGTCTGGGGATACCGTGAGAACAAGACAGACAAAACATGGGACTTTATATTTGGTGGACAAGGGGTTGGGGAGTCTTACCATAAGAGAAAAGGAAACACAGCAATAGATTTTAAAATTTCTCTGTGTTCTCTGGGGTTTTTATTTCATTTTATTATTTTGTAATTATTTTATAATTATTATCTTATAATAAGAAAACAAACCAATTTTTATTAAATAAGAATATTCATGATGGTTTATGGTATAGTTAAATTAAAAATCAGTATATATCACATGTCCCCAGTTTTCATAACCATATATGAGAGAAGCAAATAATATATATGTGAAAGAAGCAAAAGTCTGGAGATTTCTCTGAGCGCTAGGAATATAGATTGTTTTAATTTCCTTCTTTCTGTATTTTTATACTTTCCACACTAATCACAGTAAAAAAAAAATTAGAAGCAAACAGCTATCTCGGGTTAAGTAGTTCTCTGCCTGGTCTTGAAGGAAAGACAGCCTTGGAGTATCACTGAACAACGGAGTCTAAGAATGAAAATCGCAGCAAAAAAGAAAAAAAGCATTCACCAGAGGAACAAGCCTGGTTTGTTGAGACCAAAAAGGATACAGGAAAACAGTTCCCTCTCTCCCCTTTTCCTTTCTTCAAAAGCACTTTCTGCTAAGAAATATTAAACCCCCTTAACATCTTCAGGGGATTCTCAAGTCCAAGGCTCAGAGCCCGATAGATAGGTATCTGTTCCTTTCTGCTGCATCAGCTGTGAAATATGGCTGATTGTTTTTCAGCAAATATGGTCACTAGAAGGGACACTTTTCCAGCTTCCTTTCTTCTCAGGAGCGGGAGAAGCTGGGGAGCAGGAAGATGGCTGATGGCTCTTTTGCCAGTCCATATTCCCCACCCCGCTTTCTTTACAGTAAAACAACACAAAACACTGCTTTCTCCCAGAAAGCAAGAGGTCATCTGCATTCCTCAAGAATGTGCAGAACCAGATGCTATAATCCTGAAGGCCTGGGAAATTAAGAGTCTGGTAAAAGATCCCCTCACCCACTACGGGCTCTGTCTCAACAACAGACAGCCCATTCCACAGGCATTCATTCATTCATTCATTCATTCACTCCTGCATTCACTCACTTATCCATCCATCCTGTCAACAACAGTGCCTGGTCTGGGGATACCGTGAGAACAAGACAGACAAAACATGGGACTTTATATTTGGTGGACAAGGGGTTGGGGAGTCTTACCATAAGAGAAAAGGAAACACAGCAATACATGCTTTCATAAGAAGACACACGGTATAAAGAATATAAAGCAGTGTACGTTTCCAGAGAGTCACAAAGGAGCAGGGTGGTCAGGAAAGGTCTTTCAGGAGATGACATTTGAACTGAACTTGAAAGGTGGGGGCCGTAGGAAGCTCAAGCATGATACAGATGGGCTGCAGTTGGAGGTGAGATTAGATAGAACACTGGGAGTGCGAGGTCTCAGAGCCTGTAGGGAGGAGGACAAGTGGCCATCAGCAGGGTTCTGGGGAGCCAGAGGGAAGGGCTGCAAGCGGCCCTCCAGCTCTCTGCAACTGCTTTCCAGCACTGCTGAAAGGGAACACGGAAGACTTGATAAAAAGTTTCTTAACAAAAACAAAACAAAAAAAAACAAGTAAAAAAAAATATTTTTTTTAATGAAAAAAAAAAGTTTCTTACCTCCTAGGAGCATCTGGCCTTAGGAGGGAGAAATGACGCCTAATGCAATTACAGAAGAGTTCAGGGCTAGACCGTGTGGCTCTGATTCTACACAAAGGCATCTGGAGACGTTGAGATCAGTGTGAACAGAAACAGTCAGAGGATTTCAGAAGTGGGGTGCGGTGGGCTAGACACAGGCGAGGGGAAGGGTCAACGCCCTGGTGAAGACGTTGCGGCACACATGCCCCTCCCTCCATCGCAAATGCCTTCACCCCTTCGTTGCTTTCTTTCCTATTCACCTTGGTCTTTAAAACCTTCTCAAACTAGCATCCAGGCAGTTCATCAGAGGTAGCACAGGAGGAGAAATTGCAGCCTAAGCCAGAGACAGTGGGTCAGGGAAGCTGAGAGAAGAAAGTGCCTCCTAACAGAGAGGCCTGAGGGTCAAGTGGGAGTTTCCTAAGGGAAGATGGAAAAGATGGTGGTTCCAGCTAGAAGTACGGCATGCGTTAGGACTAGGGGTAGAAGAGGGAGCAAGTGATTGCAGGTGGCTGAATTTATAAAGTGCAGGGGCCAGAGTGGCTGGAGAGATGAACAGAGAGGGCAGTGAAGGTCATGGGAAGAATCAGGACAGCAGTGGAGAGGCTTTGAAGTGCTTAAGCGTGGGATACAGACGGGTGGGCAATCCTAGTCTAACTTCAACCATCATTCTAACTGCTCTGCCAGCCAGGGGGAGCACGGGAGAGGGGACAACACAGGAACTAGGGGGTGGGCGGGGTTGGACTGGAGTGACGTCTGGGGACATAGAGTCAAGTGGGTGATGTGGAGGCAGCTTAGAGCAGGGTGATTAGATGTGAGCTCAAAACCGGTGATTAGACATGAACATAAAGAAGAAGCCCGTGGATGGAGCCTGGCTGTCTCACATGAGTCCTCAGATTCCACCCCCCATCCCCCATGACAAGGGAGAAATGGAAACTGAGAAGTCCCACTGAGCCTGGCATGCAGATCTTAAACACCCACAGGAGGTTTCGATGCCTGAAGCTTTTGCAAAAGATGTCCACATCTCTCCTGAGAACTTGACACACCAGACACACAGCTGTGTCTCACTTCTGCTTTAGGTCTCAGGCAAAATTGTACACAAAGGCCTGTGTGTCCCAGGCATCTCCTTGTAAGGGCACCACGCAGTAGCCCCCAGCCTTTGAAAACCACTTGAAATCATAATTTGCCCATGGATAAACTTTGCAGAGAATCAGCCTAAGGCTCAGAGAGGCTAGGGAAGTCATTCAAGGTCACACAGCAAGTTGGAGGTGAGAAGAAAGTTAGAACAAACCAGTCCCAATGTATTAGACCACTTGCTATTCAGGTCCCAACTCAACCCAACATCTTAAGTTATTATGCCTCTGTTTATCTAAGCATGTGTAAGCAATAGTGCCAAGTGCAGGGGAAAATGGCAAAGCCCTCACCCTCTTATGTGTTGTGTTGGCACCTCTACTAGACCCTGTGCACATAAGAAACACCCCTCAGGGTTGCTGCCCTCCTCATGCGAGACATGCAGATTCAAAGGAGCTGAATACACTGTGAAAGGAAATGAGCTCTAGAGAGCTATGGGTGGGAAAGATGAGGTGCGGGGGTATTGACATCCCTGAAGCTGGGAAATCCCCACTGGGGTTGAACCCAGAAAGCAGATAGTGAATATTGATGAGCCAGACAATATAGGCTTTCCCACCAGGGAAGCCTGCAATCGCTCTGGTTAAGCCCTAACCCCCTGTTATGTTCTGGCCCCTGGAACCAACCACTCTGACCTCAGGTCCCGCCGCTTCTCCCTAAGGCACAGACCCAGCCACGTTGGCTTCGGCGCTATTCCCCCATCTCCCAGGGGGGCTCTTGTCTCTAGACATCTTCTAGAATGTTGTGCTTCTTCTACTCCCTGACCCAAACAATTCCTCCCCAGTCACTTGTGTGGCTCATTCTCCTGCCTCCTACGAGTCTTTGCTCAAATGTCCCGTTCATGTCAAGGCCTACTCTGACCTTCTCATCTCCTCAGCTTGCTGTCACCTTCTCTTTATCACTACATATTTTACTTAGTCATTTATGATCATCTCCCCCCATTAGGAAGGTCTACAGCAGAGCTGAGCAAAGTGAGTGTATGGGCTTGATAAACTCATGCTGAATGAATAACCAGTGTGTCTTGTCCACAGTGGACGATAGCTATACTGCATTTCACTCCCCTGACCTGACTATCAGTTCCAAATTTAACTTAGGCTCTTAGACCAGACAGCGTTTTTCACAACTAATAATGTTCAGGCAGCAAAGTGTAGTTGTCAAAATGCATTCTTAGCTCATCTGAATGCCAAGTGTCCCAGAGTCCACCAGACCCTGCTTACCCAAGACCCAGAAAGACAAAACCTGGACTTTTACAAAAACAACTCACTAAGTATTACTGACAATCATCTCAGCAAAGATTCAGCAATGCTGAAAAGTCTAATATGTTTTCTGTGATCTCTGAGCTTCTCATTGAGTGATGCTCTCAAAAGAGAATTTTTCTCCAGGTTTTCCTTCCCTGGTCAAATACACAGGCACGCACAAAAGCATGGAATGATGGAGCAAAGGAGCACTGCAGGAAACAGGACCCAGAGGGTTAAATCCTAGCCTAGCCTCCTCTGCTTTAGCCATGCTGCAAAAGTCCCCAAAGGAAATGAGCTCTAGAGAGCTATGGGTGGGAAAGATGAGGTGCGGGGGTATTGACATCCCTGAAGCTGGGAAATCCCCACTGGGGTTGAACCCAGAAAGCAGATAGTGAATATTGATGAGCCAGACAATATAGGCTTTCCCACCAGGGAAGCCTGCAATCGCTCTGGTTAAGCCCTAACCCCCTGTTATGTTCTGGCCCCTGGAACCAACCACTCTGACCTCAGGTCCCGCCGCTTCTCCCTAAGGCACAGACCCAGCCACGTTGGCTTCGGCGCTATTCCCCCATCTCCCAGGGGGGCTCTTGTCTCTAGACATCTTCTAGAATGTTGTGCTTCTTCTACTCCCTGACCCAAACAATTCCTCCCCAGTCACTTGTGTGGCTCATTCTCCTGCCTCCTACGAGTCTTTGCTCAAATGTCCCGTTCATGTCAAGGCCTACTCTGACCTTCTCATCTCCTCAGCTTGCTGTCACCTTCTCTTTATCACTACATATTTTACTTAGTCATTTATGATCATCTCCCTCCATTAGGAAGGTCTACAGCAGAGCTGAGCAAAAGTGAGTGTATGGGCTTGATAAACCCATGCTGAATGAATAACCAGTGTGTCTTGTCCACAGTGGACGATAGCTATACTGCATTTCACTCCCCTGACCTGACTATCAGTTCCAAATTTAACTTAGGCTCTTAGACCAGACAGCGTTTTTCACAACTAATAATGTTCAGGCAGCAAAGTGTAGTTGTCAAAATGCATTCTTAGCTCATCTGAATGCCAAGTGTCCCAGAGTCCACCAGACCCTGCTTACCCAAGACCCAGAAAGACAAAACCTGGACTTTTACAAAAACAACTCACTAAGTATTACTGACAATCATCTCAGCAAAGATTCAGCAATGCTGAAAAGTCTAATATGTTTTCTGTGATCTCTGAGCTTCTCATTGAGTGATGCTCTCAAAAGAGAATTTTTCTCTCCAGGTTTTCCTTCCCTGGTCAAATACACAGGCACGCACAAAAGCATGGAATGATGGAGCAAAGGAGCACTGCAGGAAACAGGACCCAGAGGGTTAAATCCTAGCCTAGCCTCCTCTGCTTTGTAGCCATGTGCTCGCAAAAGTCCCCTACAGTGGATGAACCTCAACGTACAAAACATAATCTAATCTTGATCATCTCCATATGCTCCTTTCTAGCTCTGAAACTATTAGTATCCTGTGAAATGCTAAGTCTCTGTGAAGAGGATGCCAGAAAGATCCAGGATTGCATCTTCTCTCCTCTTCCACTTGACCTGTCTTTGCATTCCATTTCTCCCCTCTGAACAGACCATCTTCAGTCACCCTCAAAGGCAATCCTGATTGCATGTTTCTTGAAAGGGTCTCCTGAGTTTCATTTGGATCATCTCTGAAATGCAGTAAGCATGCTGACCTCTTGGAATGAAATAAGCTCACATACACAAAACTTATTTCATGACATAGAGCAGGCTCTTGGCAAACATTCATTCCCTCACTTTCAAGGCCCCTTGTGGTCTGTTTGGATGAGCCCAAGGAAAGAAAGAATACACTAAATCATTAACTCTGGCCTCTATCTGATCTCTCTTCCATCTTCTCTTTAGAGATAACAGACCAGGCAAGAGATAGCTTGCCTTGGCCTGTACAGTTCCTCCCAGGCTCAGTGAAACCATCATGATGTCAATGGGCATTTTTGTACATCACTCACCATGGCTTGGTTTTTTTGCAACAGATCACATCTCATTTAATCTTCGCTACAGCCCTCTGTAAGACAGCTAGCTTAGCCCCATTTTATAGATGGGGAGACTGAAGAACAGGGTGTTAAGTAGCTATTCACAAGCTGGTGAGTGAAGACTGGGAATGAACTTCTAATTTCTAGAGGCCCTTCCTCCTTCCCAAAGCTGTTTGATGAAATGGGTTGGAAGGAATGAGAGGCCATCTGGGAAGCTGGGCAGACAGTGGCCCAGGCAGAGGAACTAACACCACTCTGATTCCCGATTCACTCGGGGTGAACAATAACACACTGTAATCTGTTAAGCAACCGCATATATACTGTTTTAATTTTTTCAGTAACCTTATGAGGAAACGGGGGCTCAGAGAAGTTAAGGAACTGGCCTGAGAACACCCACACAGTGACGTGCGGAGTCAGGATTCCCACCCAGGTCCCCCCGGCTCCATAGGCCCCCCTCTCATTCTGCAATTACCTCCAGACATATTGGAGGTTGGGTGAGGTCTAACAGGCACGTTATCTGAGCACTTCCCTTGCTTGGAGCCCTGCTCTGAGTCTCATCACAGGAACCAATAGCAAGGGTTTGACCTTGGCTTCCTCTCCTGTCGCCTGAGCCCACCAGGCACCTTCCCGTCTCACTCACCAGGCCTTGAATTTGCTATGTTTCAGTATCACGTCCATATTTTCTAGAAGACAAAGGACACCCCAGGACAGAGACCATGGACCCCATCTTTGTGCCGCTATGCCACCTGGCTTAAATCCTTTCTCCTAAAGCTTGAGAATGAACAGCTTTCCTCTCAGTTCCACAGGAAATGTAATGAGAAGCACCTTTTAGTTCATTACCAGATCGTTGTTGTCAATCCTGAAATGAAACGGGCTGTGAAATGCATGGTTAAGTGAGGAGTACCTAGGTCAGGAGTGACTTGAGAACAGAAATTGTCTGATGCAAGGTTGGGCCCTTGTCCACGACCTCAATGTACACACTTCAGCAGGTCCGATAATTCTCAAAAATGCCTATAAATATTTTTGAGGATGATCACTTGTCCACTACAAGGATCCATAGCCTTCATCAGATTCCCAAACCAGGTGAAGACCCTCCCCCACCCGTCAAGTCCACAGTAGATGCTCAGGCATACATCTTATCAGTGCTAAATGATCGTTTCCTCAATAACCATTTGCTATCGGGATGAATGGGCTTCCCAGGTGGCTCAGTGGTAAAGAACCAACTTGCCCGTGCAGGAAATGCAGGCGCCATCCCTAGCTCAGGAAGATGTCCTGGAGAAGGAAAAGGAAATCCACTTCATTTGTAGTCGCAATGGATTAACAACAACCTAGATTAATAGTTTAAAGAAGAGAACATGCAAAGTGCAGACTGTTTGTTTCCTTGGTGTTAGGTAAAGCCTTTGGGGTTCTCTTAGGTGGCCAAATTCTTTTTCTCGAACTATCACATATAACAACACTCACAGGCCAAATCTTAAAAGTGACAACATTACACAAGTTTTGAAATGGGAACTGGGGAAACTGAATTCAGATTAAAGTTGTTGCTTCATCAGTCACGGTAACCACAGGAAAATCCCTGAAAGCAAGGTGATTTATGGCAGTTCTTAACCTATATTCAGCCACAACCAAATGACAGATGACTTTCCCACTGGAAAATAGGTATGCGTTTTTTTAATATATAGGAAAGTAAAATATGACACTAATTCCCAAGTACTCTGCATGCCTTGACAGCATGTTCCAGAACATTCTCTATGACACCACACATCTGCATCCCTCCAGGCCCCTATACTTCTCATCTACTTCTGGCCTTCTTTTCATTTCTGTCCAAGAAAGTCTATGAGCAGGTGAGCAACAGAACTTCCTCCCAATTTAATTTAAAAGTTAATCACTTCCAGACCCTGGGGCTCTGATGAATGTATATTACAAACTTGTGTGACATCCCCCCAGCAGACTGTGGGCCTATAGAGCTAAACAGTCACAATGTGGGTGGAGACACTGTGACTTTACAGTCAAGTCTGTTGGAGAGCAAATCTCAGCTTGCTTATGGGCTGTGTGACTTTAGGAAGTTAAATAACTTATCTGCTTTTTCATCTGAAAAATGGCAATGATGCCCTTTACTCGCAGGGTTGTGAGGATTAACGAGGCATGGTGTGGAGAGGACTACATAATCTTGTTGTCAGCCCGTGGTAATGAATTTTGGTGCCTGTCTCCTCCTCCCTCCCCTTTCTGGACCTCAGCTTCAAGGTCATCAAGATGAGAAGGTTAAATTAGACGGAGGTCAGAAGGACCTACGTTGACCTCCCCTCGCCATCCAGCTACTTTGGGAAGAGTCTTTACTAAAATGGGAGAAAGAGACAGAAACAAATCCTATCAGCAAAAGAATGCAGCAAAGACTTGCTACATGAAATTAGGCCAATATTATTAAGTGAAACCTCTCTGCAGCTCTGGATAGGAAAGGTCTGTCTGCACTGACAGGCAGACTCTTTACCACTGAGCCACCAGGGAAGCCCTACCAGAGACTGGGTGACTTACAAACGACAGAAACTTATTTCTGACAGTTTGGGAGTCTGGGGAGTCCAAGTTCAAGGCACTAGCAGATTCGATGTCAGGTGATAGGTGACTTCCTGGTTCATGGAAGGCCATCTTCCTGCTGTGTCCTCACAGGGTGGAGGGAGAGAGAGTTCTCTGGCCATGAATCCATTCATGAAGGCTGAACCTCATGACCCAGTCCTAAGGGTCCTCGTCCTAACAGCATCAGACTGGTGAGGATAGGATTTCAACATGTGAATTTTAGGGGGACACAAACATTCAGTCTATAACAATCTCTTCTCCCAGAGATAACAACTGCTAACATTTTATATAGCATATAAATCACAATATACATATGCATGTGTATATAATGCCTATGTGTATGTACAACCTAAATTTGGGATCATACCATACCTAATGTTTTATAACCTATTTTTTCACCAACTATTAAATTATGAGCACGTTCTGCATATATAGTCTACCTTCTCAAAGGTCTCCAGGAATATCCATAGTCTGCTTTCAGAAGGGGAAAAAGAAAAAACCTTGATTTTATTTCTAACCTCCTAAGAGAAATAAATGCTTCTCTGTAGATATTTTTGAACCCTGAAATGTACCATCGCAGGGAGATCACCATCTTCCTCCAGTCCCAGGACTTTACCCCGATGGTGCCTTAGGAGAGCGGCATCTGTAAGGGCCTCACACTCGGCATCCAATGCGCTTCCCCCGAGGACAGCACCACAGGCAATGAACCAACTCACCGCTTCCCTGCATCTTTCAATCACTTGCCACCTTCCTGAAAATGTGGAAACAGCCAGTGTAGAGGAGGCTCTGAAACCAGCCAAGAGGAAACATTCACCAAGTTCCCCTAGCCCTGCGTCTATGCCACCCCCACCCTCTACTGCTTTTACAAATCTGATAAAAATCGCATTTTCCTTCCTTCCAGTTTCTCATGTTTTCTTCTAACACAGGAGGCTGTTTCTGAAGTTGGAAAACGGCCACTTTTACCCTGAAGCTCCCCTGCCCTCCCCACAACCCTGAAAAGAGCTTTTCTGTTGGGAACCAATGCAGACCTTTCTCTATTTTGGCCTTGAGACAGAGGGGAGGGGGGCAGGGGGCAGCCAGATTGGGACAAGGGAACAGGCCAAACCTGTCAGGTTCTCCCCCAGGACCCTCCCTTTTTCCCACCACATTTGGAGGTTAAAAGGGGGCTTTTTGAAAGGCAGAAGAGAGCGAAAAAGCCTTTCAGAAGCTGTGTCCTCACAGGGTGGAGGAGAGAGAGTTCTCTGGCCATGAATCCATTCATGAAGGCTGAACCTCATGACCCAGTCCTAAGGGTCCTCGTCCTAACAGCATCAGACTGGTGAGGATAGGATTTCAACATGTGAATTTTAGGGGGACACAAACATTCAGTCTATAACAATCTCTTCTCCCAGAGATAACAACTGCTAACATTTTATATAGCATATAAATCACAATATACATATGCATGTGTATATAATGCCTATGTGTATGTACAACCTAAATTTGGGATCATACCATACCTAATGTTTTATAACCTATTTTTTCACCAACTATTAAATTATGAGCACGTTCTGCATATATAGTCTACCTTCTCAAAGGTCTCCAGGAATATCCATAGTCTGCTTTCAGAAGGGGAAAAAGAAAAAACCTTGATTTTATTTCTAACCTCCTAAGAGAAATAAATGCTTCTCTGTAGATATTTTTGAACCCTGAAATGTACCATCGCAGGGAGATCACCATCTTCCTCCAGTCCCAGGACTTTACCCCGATGGTGCCTTAGGAGAGCGGCATCTGTAAGGGCCTCACACTCGGCATCCAATGCGCTTCCCCCGAGGACAGCACCACAGGCAATGAACCAACTCACCGCTTCCCTGCATCTTTCAATCACTTGCCACCTTCCTGAAAATGTGGAAACAGCCAGTGTAGAGGAGGCTCTGAAACCAGCCAAGAGGAAACATTCACCAAGTTCCCCTAGCCCTGCGTCTATGCCACCCCCACCCTCTACTGCTTTTACAAATCTGATAAAAATCGCATTTTCCTTCCTTCCAGTTTCTCATGTTTTCTTCTAACACAGGAGGCTGTTTCTGAAGTTGGAAAACGGCCACTTTTACCCTGAAGCTCCCCTGCCCTCCCCACAACCCTGAAAAGAGCTTTTCTGTTGGGAACCAATGCAGACCTTTCTCTATTTTGGCCTTGAGACAGAGGGGAGGGGGGCAGGGGGCAGCCAGATTGGGACAAGGGAACAGGCCAAACCTGTCAGGTTCTCCCCCAGGACCCTCCCTTTTTCCCACCACATTTGGAGGTTAAAAGGGGGCTTTTTGAAAGGCAGAAGAGAGCGACAAAAAGCCTTTCAGAACAATGCTTTAACTGTTAACAGATCCTTCTCATAATATTGGGACAGGAGCCAGGTGAAACCAGAATGGAATGTTCCATATGTTCTCACACATTTCCCCCCACCCTGTCCCCCAAAGTGTATCCATTTGCAAGAAAAATAGAAAAATACTCAAGAGTAGTATTGTAGTATTGCTCACCACATTTCCTGGTCCTCAGCCCCCTCAAATAGGATAGGCCTGCAGAAAACCAGATCATTTCTCATACAAAACACTGCAGGGTTTTGTTGTTGTTGTTTGCTTTAATGCAGATTTCTTGAGAGACAGGCCTTTAAAAATGAGCCAAAGCACCAGATTTTTTGTAAAATAATAAAAAGTCAGCTCTATGAAGTTGTTTTTAGAGAAACTTTGTTCCAAATTCCTTGTTTTGCAAATGGAGATGTGATTTGTTTCAGGGTCAGATATGGACGAAGTGACCAAGACCAGAGGTGACTCCTCAGCAGTTGTAGAGGAGGCCAGAGCTGTGATAATGACCTTGGCAAGGTGCGAGCCTCCTCCACCCCAGCAGAGAGTTTTGAAAGAATTTGGTTTCTTATATTTCCAAAAGTGTTAGTCAATCAGTCGTTTCCGACTCTTTGCAACCCCATGGACCGTAGCCCGCCGGGCTGCTTTTTATATTCTTGCCTGGTTTCCCAGGCAAGAATACTGGAGTGGGTAGCCATTCCCTTCTCCAGGCAATCTTCCCAACCACAGTAGTGAACCCAGGTCTCCTGCATTGCAGGGAAATTCTTTACTACTGAGCCACCATTAAAAATTCAAAACTGCATTGGTTTCTTGGTATCTATTTTGCTGGTTAGTATTTATATTTGAATTACAAATAGGACAGAGGAAAACACGAGCATTTTAGGGATTTGGGCCATGCAGTCTTATCACAGCCTGCTCTTGGCCACTTCTTCAGGCCTCTGCTCCTATCTGAAACATTGTCCTCCTGCCTCCTGCCCCAAACACTCTTGTTAACAACCTGCACGTGGGCATGCTGACTTTCTGTGACATTTTCCTCTTTCAAGAGGCTGCTTGTGATATTCTCATGGACCTATGGAAGGTGCTGGAAGCTGGTGGCAGGAGGAGAAAGGGAAGGTGTGTGGGGATTTCCCTCATTGTCCTGCATGGGAGGGTTCAGAATTAATTCTACACAGAAAAAAAAGGAAGGTGGGGCCAGGATCCTTGAACACCTTTCTCCCATTGCACAGGTGTGGAAACTGAAACCCAAGGAGAACTCAGTTCACCTAGGGTCAGAGTCAAAACTCAATCTGGGACTCTCTCAGATTCCGGGCATTTGAAAAGAAACCTGCTACATGGACCCTCATGTCTTTTAAAGGGTGAATACTGGAGTTGTTGCTAAGGAATGCTATAGCGGAGAAATTTTGACTCTGACAGAGAGAAATTAAGAGCTTGTCCATCAGAATGATCTGGGGGCTCTTCCAACAGAAGCCTGTTTTCTCACTTCCTCCACCTCATCCCCTCTGAACCTCGAGAGGTGGGGAAAGTTGTCCCCATGGTTCTAATACATAAAACCGCGTTCTCCAGTCACACTGGTGAGAATCCACAGTAACCCCAATTCCTCAGTCCTTCCTTCTCCTCCTCCTCCACTCCCTCTGATGCTCCCTGAAGACATCTGGTGAACAAAACCACCAGAAAAGGTCACCCAAGAGAATGCCGGAAAAGATGTGTCCTGAAGCCTCTTAAAAGTTCTCGTATCCATGAACCAATCACAGGATAATGTACCTCCAACCTGCGATGAAGCCTGCCATTCAGCCCTTTGGGCAAAGCATTTCTCTGAAACATCAAGACCTGGAGCCTCTGGGTTTAAACTTCTCTGAAGAAGGGGTGTGGATAGGAAACAGAGAAAGGTGAAGGGGTGAGCCCCCCAAAATGGTGGAAGCTATTGTGGGCATAAGGTATAAGAAGGAAATGACTTCCCTTCAATGGAAACCAGAAACTTCTGGCTTGAGCAAGAGCAAGGAAAGAGAACCTCACGATGCAAGCAACCTTGACCATGGCCCTGGGTTCCCAACTCCTGTATCAGCCCCGCCCTGAGAACAAACAGGGGCCCTCCCTTGTTACCACTCAGGCCCAGAGTGGTCAAAAAAGTGTTGGTTATGTTTAGTTCCCTTCAGCACAGTCAAAGCACATGGCATGTGGCATTGTCACTTAAAAAGAGAACAAAAAAACCTTTGGAAGACAAAGGAAAATGAAAAAGAAAATACAAAAAAATGCAGAGTGACTGTCAACACATTCTATAGTAAAGTCGTTTATCTCCATTGAGGTCATGAAATGCTCTGCTGACAACCAAATGCACTCACTCACCCAGTGATACAAATGTGTGTCCTGCATTGCACTACTTTCAATTCAATGCTCATAGCAGACATCACTAATCAATCCCAGCATTGTATCCAAATGTGGACCCCACTAATCTGAGAATCTGTCTCAACTCAGCTTTCCAGACAGCCAGTACCGCCAGTAAAGCCAGTACTTTAGCCAGTAGATGCTAAAGCTTATCTGCTATCTCTGCTCTTGCCAAGAGGGATAAAGGAACAAGGGAGCACCTTGTCCAATGGCTTCACTTTTATTTCCACTTGTCTGTTGACGAAGAAAAGCTGCCAGTCATCATTTTCATTTCTTGTTGTGCAAGACACGATATAGCAGTCACTTTCAATGAATTTCCAGTGCCTCCTTCATTGAAGTGCAGCCTTTTACCATGCTGCAAGTGACCATGGAACCTACAGCCTTTCATTAGGTCTCTTTCTAGGCTGGACAAATCTTATTTACATTGGGCAACCCCCTGGAGTATTCTCTGTACGCCACACTCCCTGTCTCATCCCTCACGTTCTGCCCACAGAATGCTGATGGACCCCAGTCAGAATGGGGAGATTTCCCAGGCTTTCTGCAGATTGTAATCCAGACATCTCCTCCAGGCCTGCAATATCATGTTCTAGGTGTTTAGTCATGCATTAGAAGATGTCCTGAGTGTGTCTTTGGCTTTCTTAGTGGCTCAGACGGTAAAGAATCTGCCTCCAGTGTGAGAGACCTGGGTTTGTTCCCTGGGTCAGGAAGATTCCCTGGAGAGGGAAATGGCTCTCCCTTGTTACCACTCAGGCCCAGAGTGGTCAAAAAAGTGTTGGTTATGTTTAGTTCCCTTCAGCACAGTCAAAGCACATGGCATGTGGCATTGTCACTTAAAAAGAGAACAAAAAAACCTTTGGAAGACAAAGGAAAATGAAAAAGAAAATACAAAAAAATGCAGAGTGACTGTCAACACATTCTATAGTAAAGTCGTTTATCTCCATTGAGGTCATGAAATGCTCTGCTGACAACCAAATGCACTCACTCACCCAGTGATACAAATGTGTGTCCTGCATTGCACTACTTTCAATTCAATGCTCATAGCAGACATCACTAATCAATCCCAGCATTGTATCCAAATGTGGACCCCACTAATCTGAGAATCTGTCTCAACTCAGCTTTCCAGACAGCCAGTACCGCCAGTAAAGCCAGTACTTTAGCCAGTAGATGCTAAAGCTTATCTGCTATCTCTGCTCTTGCCAAGAGGGATAAAGGAACAAGGGAGCACCTTGTCCAATGGCTTCACTTTTATTTCCACTTGTCTGTTGACGAAGAAAAGCTGCCAGTCATCATTTTCATTTCTTGTTGTGCAAGACACGATATAGCAGTCACTTTCAATGAATTTCCAGTGCCTCCTTCATTGAAGTGCAGCCTTTTACCATGCTGCAAGTGACCATGGAACCTACAGCCTTTCATTAGGTCTCTTTCTAGGCTGGACAAATCTTATTTACATTGGGCAACCCCCTGGAGTATTCTCTGTACGCCACACTCCCTGTCTCATCCCTCACGTTCTGCCCACAGAATGCTGATGGACCCCAGTCAGAATGGGGAGATTTCCCAGGCTTTCTGCAGATTGTAATCCAGACATCTCCTCCAGGCCTGCAATATCATGTTCTAGGTGTTTAGTCATGCATTAGAAGATGTCCTGAGTGTGTCTTTGGCTTTCTTAGTGGCTCAGATGGTAAAGAATCTGCCTCCAGTGTGAGAGACCTGGGTTTAGTCCCTGGGTCAGGAAGATCCCCTGGAGAAGGGAATGGCCACCCACTCTAGTATTCTTGCCTGGAGAACTCCATGGACAGAGTGTCTTTGTTATATATTACTTTTAAATTATGATCTTTTCACTGAAAGCAGGAGCTGCAAACACACATACCTACAGGGTACAGACAGGGAATATCAGTGAGAGAAGCAGAAGCCACTGGACGCACAGGCACAGACTCCCCGCGAGTGGCAGGGACTGTGACAACTGGAGAGTCTGTGACCCACTGACAAGGGCTGAAGGTGTCTCTGCGACCACAGCTACCACCGTGCACGAATGGGGGCGTGGCACTGCAAGATTATCCTTCTTCAGGTTAAGTTAAAAGTTAAGTTGTTATGTGACATCTCCTCATTTTAAAATGTTGGCTTAAATTCATCAAGCTCTATGAGAGCCAAACAAGCCATGTCACCTGCTGGCTAAATCACCAATGGCCTGCCTGCTTGTGACCTCTGATATAGGGAATGCTCTTCTTTAAATAGTTACAGATTAGGTAAGTAGTGGGACGTGACCCTGGAAAGAAAATAGGGAACCTCTATCAGCAGAGTGGAAGCCCTTCAGCAAGGGTTGGAGGGGGAATGTTAGTCCATGGCACAGGATGGAGGGGCTGTGATGAATCTACTAAGAGGGATGGAGAAGAAGGACACAAAGCAAGAAGCACAAGTTAAGGGAGGTCGCGGAGGGATCTAAATACCAATATCCAGGGATATGACTTGATCCTGGAAAGGCACAAGGAGCCAATACATATGTTTGAGCAAAGAATTGACACTGTCCTGCACAAAGATCTTAGAATGTATGACCATGCCTGGAATCTCATTTTCTAATGGATGAAACTGTCTCCTTCCCCTTAATTGAACCAGTAGACTGCAATCAAAGGAAAGCAGTAGAGGCTGCAGCCCATTTGGTGGTTTGGGGACAGCTGAAACCCAAGCCCAAACTTGCCGACTTGACTTTGTTCTTTTTCCCCCAAAACCACTTTCCTGTCATTTTCTCACTTGCAATGCATAAACTGCCTCTAAGGGCCACCTAGGAGTTACTTAATCTGGGCTCCAAAAGGCCTGGGACACGGGGATGATGCGATCGGCTCCCTTGAAACCACAGATGTAGAAAAACAGGGATTGCCCAGCAGGATAATGGTTTCAGTGTTCAGAAAAGGCTGTGCTGGCATGAAGTCATGGGCCTGAGTGATGCGGAGGAGAGAACTCCGATCCTGCTCTGGATAAGCTCAGAGGAGAGACTGACATTTGCATTTTTCCAGTGACCATTTGATAGGGAACCTCTCCTGGGCCCTGTGGAGAGATTCAGGCGTGTAGTTTACAGCCGCAGAACTGTTATCCCCACCTTGACCTCTCTCACTAGCTGGAAAATAAAGACGTGTGCTGTGGATCCCCCCTTCTCTGGATGGCGATGAGGCTAAGTGAGGTGATTCTCCTAGGCTCCAGCTCCTCAAACTCCACCTGGGAGAACATGAGAAACAGAATCTTGCGCTGCCCTTCTCCTACTCAGCAGCGTGGGGATGGGGGTACCCTTAACACAGAGGAATATTTGAGGTTGAAAGGATTCACAAATGATCTGAAATCTAAGACATAGAGTCATTTGCTCTTTCTAGTTGTGTGAATTCAGTTTCAAGTAGTGAGTGACTAGGTTATGGGGTCTGATTCCATAGTTACTGGTGGAGCCCATCAGCAGGCCCTAGAGCAGTGCAGTTACTGTCACATGTATACTAGCTAATGGAAATCTGGGGAAAGCACCCTGAACAGATAGTCAACTGCTGGTGAAATAGAGAAGTTGTATTGAACAGGTCAAAGCGAACAGGGCATCCCTGGTGGCTCAGATGGTAAAGAATTTGCTTGCAGTGTGGGAGACCTCGATTTGATCCCTGGGTTGGGAAGATCCCCTGGAGAAGGAAATGACTACCTCCACTCCAGTATTGTTGCCTGGAGAATTCTGTGCACAGAGGGGCCTTGAGGGCTATAGTCCATCGTGCTGCAAAGAGTCGTGCATGACTCTTACCATTATTGGGAGAATCATATTCTCTGCAACTATTACCAAAATTAGAGATTCAAGAAGGTGCTGAGGACTTCCTTGGTGGTCCAGTGGTTAAAACTCTCTGCTTCCAATGAAGGGGACCTGGGCTTGATCCCTGGTCCGAGAACGAGATTCCCACATGCTAAGAGTTTGCATACTGTAACTAAGACCTAGAACAGCCAAATAAATAAATAAAATAAAATAAAAAGAAGGTCCTGAGACTGAACCTTACAGATCTTCAAAATTCTACTATAGTAGAGTCAGAAATAAGGATGAACAGGATATCAAAATTCCATAAACAGTAGACTGTCAATGATGTTTTCTGAATGCATAGCTAAAAAGCAGGAATAACAACAAAAGAAAGAAAATAGAGAATAGTGAAGGGGTTGCCTCAAGGCGATGGAGCTATGCATTTTCTCTGTTTCTTTACTATTTATTTCCTATTAAAGACTTCCTATATATTCTGCAAAGAGCAAGCATTTTCTCTAAAAAGAACAAGTGAAAAAGAAACCAAAAGGGAAGGAGGACGAGGATAAGAAACTTGAAGGAAGAGGACAGCAGAGGATGGTAAGAGCCATGTCTTAACCTACCCTAAATTTGACCTAACCCAGGCGTGAAAGCTCCAGCTCGGAGTCACCACTTAAATTTTACCTCCATTTGCACATTCAACAAATTGTAGTCAGCGAAACTAGCCTTTCCTCAAGACAAAAACACCATCAGTCACCAGGTCAGCTTTAGTGTTAGAAATGGTGATTTCTGTAGTGTGTGTGAACTTAGAGTTTTTAAAATGGAGCCGTGTGCCCAAGGTTGCACAGCAAGCTAAGAGCAGAACCAAACTGAGGAGGGGGGCTGGGTAGGAGGAATCTAAGGTTTTCCAAGTTCAAGGGCAGACCACGATGTCCTCAGTTACCTTGGCGTGGGCACAGAGCCACAAACGGATCTCCTATTGGTTTTAACCATCTTTTAGGCCACTGGGGAGGATAGATGTCCATAACTCTTTAATCCAACTGTAAGTGAACAGGGTTGATTGCAAACCCAAAACTAAAGCTGTGCAAATAATTTGAGGTAACTAGTAAAGGTCAGAGGGTGCAAAGGCCAGGGCAGGAAACCACAGAACCATTCAGCATTTGCAATACTTGAAATAAATGCAGGCCTGACCTTACAACTGTCCAGATTACTCAGATTCAATCTACTGAGCTACTTCTTTTTTTTTTCAAAAGGAAAAATACATGTATCATTGCACTTCATGCTTCCATAAAATACCTCACAGCTGGAGAAAAATATTCAGTGACCAAAAATCACTAAATCAGCTGGCTCTATAAAGGCAGCCAGTGACAATAAAAGCATATGGCAATGAAATCAGAAAGATAGCTCACTGGTGTCCCAACCCTGAAGGTGAAATGTGGTAGGAATTTGGTCTAAATTCCCCCTGTAAGTTTTAATCCTGCATATTTTTCTGCTTTGACCCAATTTCCCAAACTTTGAGATGTGGACTGACAAGACAGAGTTAGTGAATAAATGGTCCCTTAGGATGGGATTTAAAAGCAAATTTAGTGTCAGAAAGACTGGACTAGGGGCCAGAAGTATCTTGAAACCTGAAGCTCCCAGACTATTGAAGACAATGGCGTGGTGGCATGGAAAGGAGTCAAAGCTCCAATGGGAACCTCTGAGCCTGTCCAGTGGATGCCCCAAAGGCTCAAGAAGGATGTCCTTATTTATTTTTTATTGAAGTATAACTGCTTTACAGTGTTAGATTCTGCTGTGCCCAACCTGAATCAGCTGCGTGCTGAGTTGCTTGTCGTGTCCGACTTACCTCCTGAGCCCCTGTCCAGGATTCCCAGTGGCATGCCTCCTAGCTCAAAGACAAACAAAGCCGTCAGCTTTAGTGTTAGAAATGGTGTTCTGGTGTAAGAGAGGAATTGCACAGCAAGCTAAGAGCAGAACCAAACTGAGGAGGGGGGCTGGGTAGGAGGAATCTAAGGTTTTCCAAGTTCAAGGGCAGACCACGATGTCCTCAGTTACCTTGGCGTGGGCACAGAGCCACAAACGGATCTCCTATTGGTTTTAACCATCTTTTAGGCCACTGGGGAGGATAGATGTCCATAACTCTTTAATCCAACTGTAAGTGAACAGGGTTGATTGCAAACCCAAAACTAAAGCTGTGCAAATAATTTGAGGTAACTAGTAAAGGTCAGAGGGTGCAAAGGCCAGGGCAGGAAACCACAGAACCATTCAGCATTTGCAATACTTGAAATAAATGCAGGCCTGACCTTACAACTGTCCAGATTACTCAGATTCAATCTACTGAGCTACTTCTTTTTTTTTTCAAAAGGAAAAATACATGTATCATTGCACTTCATGCTTCCATAAAATACCTCACAGCTGGAGAAAAATATTCAGTGACCAAAAAAATCACTAAATCAGCTGGCTCTATAAAGGCAGCCAGTGACAATAAAAGCATATGGCAATGAAATCAGAAAGATAGCTCACTGGTGTCCCAACCCTGAAGGTGAAATGTGGTAGGAATTTGGTCTAAATTCCCCCTGTAAGTTTTAATCCTGCATATTTTTCTGCTTTGACCCAATTTCCCAAACTTTGAGATGTGGACTGACAAGACAGAGTTAGTGAATAAATGGTCCCTTAGGATGGGATTTAAAAGCAAATTTAGTGTCAGAAAGACTGGACTAGGGGCCAGAAGTATCTTGAAACCTGAAGCTCCCAGACTATTGAAGACAATGGCGTGGGTGGCATGGAAAGGGAGTCAAAGCTCCAATGGGAACCTCTGAGCCTGTCCAGTGGATGCCCCAAAGGCTCCGAAGAAGGATGTCCTTATTTATTTTTTTATTGAAGTATAACTGCTTTACAGTGTTAGATTCTGCTGTGCCCAACCTGAATCAGCTGTGCGTGCTGAGTTGCTTGTCGTGTCCGACTTTTGGGACCCTGCAGCCTGCCAGGCTCCTCTGTCCACAGGATTCTCCCGGCAAGAATACTGGAGAGAGTTGCCATGCCCTCCTCCCGGGGATCTTCCCTTACCTAGGCATCAAGCCTGTGTCTCCACGTCCCCTGCATTGCAGGCAGATTTCACTAGTGCCACCTGGGAAGCTCCTATATGTATGCATATATCCCCTCCCTCTTGGACCTTCCAATGCCTCCATGCTACTCCTCTAGGTGCTCACCGAGCCCCGAGCTGAGCTCCATGCACTACAGAGCAGGCTCCTACTAGCTCTCTCTTTTACACATGGTAGTGTTTATATGTCAATGCTACTCTCCCAATGTGTCCTACCCTCCCCTTCCCCCTGTGTGTCCACATGTTTGTTCTCTGGGTCTGGGTCTCTAGTCCTCCCTGCAAATAGGTTCATCTGTACCACTTTTCTAGATTCCATATATATGCATTAATATACGATATTTGTTTTTCTCTTTTGGACTTACTTCACTCTGAATAACAGACTCTAGGTCCACCTGCATTATTTTCAGTGAAAGATGTCCTTTAAATGAAGGGAACAGAACTCCATAAAAGAAGATGCCAGATAAAACTGCCCTCCTACAGGGACTCGGAGAAGTGGGGATGAGGTGTGAGCAATACTGCCATTCACTGAGGGCTTGCTGGGTGCCAAAGGTTTTATCTGCCTTCTCTCATTTTGTCCTTATAATGCTCTTGGGAGAAAGGTGTTGGGATTACTGCTGTCTCCCCAATAAGGGAAGTCAGAGGAAAGAGAGGTTAAGAAATGCATCCAAAAACACAAGACAAGATAGCTGGTTTCTCTCACCTTCACACCCTGGCTCTAAACACCACACACATCTTCCTACTACCACGCCCCTCCCATCCCTCCTGGAACAATTACGTCATGCTCAGGTACCAAGGGTGGGATGCTTTCTCCCAGTCAGAATGAGACTCACACAGCAATCACTGCCTTTTATGTCATCATCTAATACATATTCAGTTAGCTGAAGGCTGGACACCAAATAATAGAAATTCAGCTGCAGGTAATCCAGAGATGGGTCCTCTGCCCTCCTCCCAGCACTTACAGTGGAGTGGGATAGACAAGCAGTCCACAGTGGAGTGGGACAGACAAGCAGTTCACAGTGGAGTGGGACAGACAAGCCGTCCACAGTGGAGTGGGATAGACAAGAAACAGTGATGTGATTGGGTAAGCATATAGTTGATAGCTTCAAAGTATTTAGGAAATGATGATGCAAGGGATGTTTTTCAGGCCATTTAGAACCCAAATCCCTTTGGGGAGTGAGGTGAAAATCATTTTCCTAACAATACTAAGGCATTAATTGCCTTTTTCCCTGGGCTGACCCTTGCACTAATAGTGCAAAAGCAATGGTGGATGTAACTGCTGTTGTCTTAGCAAGAATTAAGGCAACAGCTCCAAACACCACCAAAACGCGCTGTAACTACCAAGGCAGTACACTCTCAGCTTCAAAAACACAACCAAACAAAAAGCCATTTTCACTAAAGGATACCCTTAATGAAGCAGTAGAAATTATTAATTTAAATAACCAACACTTGAATATTTAACTTTTTTTCTTTTCCCCATCATGCCTCTTTTGCTTATATTTATTTTCATTCATCTTTATTCCTTGGCCTGTGTGGGCCTTCCATTGCAGTGGCCTCTCTCGCTGCAGAGCACCAGCTCTGGGTGCATGTGCTCCAGAGCGCTGACTCGTAATTGGACATACCTGTCCAGCCGCTCTGTGGCACATGGGATCTTCCTGGGCCAGGGATTAAACCGGTGCCCCTTGCACTGCAAGGTGGACTCTTTACCCATTGGACCACCAGGAAAGTCCTGAGTATTTAATTTCTTAACATTAAATTAATATTGCATATAACAGAATGGGAAGCATGCATAAAGCCCTTCTGTTATATACCAATGTGTAATGATTGTCTTGAGGAAAAGCTGAACTAGTCATTTTTTCAAGGAACAGCACTTTTACTTGAGTGAAAAATTGGCAGACAAAAAAATTATTCAGATCTGGATCTTTGAGTAGACAGTTTCTCTAAAACAAACTAGGTGAGCTTGCCACTACAAGAAAATAACCGATAATATGCGTTGCCAGTGATAAAAGTTGAACTTCTGCTAGAAAAGTGGAATTTCCAAAATTTGTGATCCACCATCATGATCTTAACAGCTTCTTGACAGTCACTGAATTTTCAGAAGAGATGTTGGTGATCTTAATGAATGTGACTGTTATAAAAATACTTATAATGAATGTGTCAACCTGTGGAAAATTTGCAGAATTCCATGAACTAAGAGTTTCCAAAAGACCAATGCAAAAGGTTATAATCCATGCCTAAGTGAGAGATCTCTTACAATGTAAGGTAGACCAATGAATTCAGTGTGGCAGAATATACTGATAGGTTTCAGATTCCATGTTGTGATGAACTTATAAGAAATTAATATTTGTTGAGTTTGGTGTTATATCAGAAAAGAACATTCATGATTTTCTAAAGAATCTATTCAGTACTCCTCTCTTTCTAACTATAAACTTGTGTGAAGTCAGATTTTCTTCTTATACATCAATCAGAAAAACATGTCACGAAAGATCGACTGCAACAGCAGGTAAGAGAATTCAACAATCTTTTATGAAGCTAGATGTTAAAGAGATTTGTGACCATCTGAAACCATATTGCTATGGAATTGTTTTCTTTTGAAAAACATGATTATTTTCATTAAAAACACATTATTTATACTAACATGTAATGTTTAGTATTGTTATGTTTAGGCCTCCTTGGTGGTTCAGTGGTAAAGAATCTGCCTGCCAATGCAGGAGATGCACGTTTGATCACCGGGTCAGAAAGACCCCCTGGAGAAGGAAATGGCAACCTACTCCAGTATTCTTGCCTGGAGAATTCCATGGACAGAGGAGCATGGCAGGCTATAGTAGTCCATGGGTCACGAAAGAAGCAAACATGACTTAAGAGACTAAGCAACAGCAAATTATGTTTAAATAAATCTTTAAAGTTTTTAAAAAATTCTCAACTTTAATCTCTAATATGGCAAAATACTAACGGACATAGTCCACAAAAAACAAAGCTCTTCAAAAGTTTTTAAGAGCACAAAGGAATCCTGAGACTAGAAGTTTTGAGAACGGATGACTTGGATCTCTGTGGGCAATAATAAGATTATTAAAGAGAGGAATAACCATTTGAATGTTTAGGAATTGTCATAAAATCTTAAGTTCTGACCACTACAAGAAAATAACCGATAATATGCGTTGCCAGTGATAAAAGTTGAACTTCTGCTAGAAAAGTGGAATTTCCAAAATTTGTGATCCACCATCATGATCTTAACAGCTTCTTGACAGTCACTGAATTTTCAGAAGAGATGTTGGTGATCTTAATGAATGTGACTGTTATAAAAATACTTATAATGAATGTGTCAACCTGTGGAAAATTTGCAGAATTCCATGAACTAAGAGTTTCCAAAAGACCAATGCAAAAGGTTATAATCCATGCCTAAGTGAGAGATCTCTTACAATGTAAGGTAGACCAATGAATTCAGTGTGGCAGAATATACTGATAGGTTTCAGATTCCATGTTGTGATGAACTTATAAGAAATTAATATTTGTTGAGTTTGGTGTTATATCAGAAAAGAACATTCATGATTTTCTAAAGAATCTATTCAGTACTCCTCTCTTTCTAACTATAAACTTGTGTGAAGTCAGATTTTCTTCTTATACATCAATCAGAAAAACATGTCACGAAAGATCGACTGCAACAGCAGGTAAGAGAATTCAACAATCTTTTATGAAGCTAGATGTTAAAGAGATTTGTGACCATCTGAAACCATATTGCTATGGAATTGTTTTCTTTTGAAAAACATGATTATTTTCATTAAAAACACATTATTTATACTAACATGTAATGTTTAGTATTGTTATGTTTAGGCCTCCTTGGTGGTTCAGTGGTAAAGAATCTGCCTGCCAATGCAGGAGATGCACGTTTGATCACCGGGTCAGAAAGACCCCCTGGAGAAGGAAATGGCAACCTACTCCAGTATTCTTGCCTGGAGAATTCCATGGACAGAGGAGCATGGCAGGCTATAGTAGTCCATGGGTCACGAAAGAAGCAAACATGACTTAAGAGACTAAGCAACAGCAAATTATGTTTAAATAAATCTTTAAAGTTTTTAAAAAATTCTCAACTTTAATCTCTAATATGGCAAAATACTAACGGACATAGTCCACAAAAAACAAAGCTCTTCAAAAGTTTTTAAGAGCACAAAGGAATCCTGAGACTAGAAGTTTTGAGAACGGATGACTTGGATCTCTGTGGGCAATAATAAGATTATTAAAGAGAGGAATAACCATTTGAATGTTTAGGAATTGTCATTCTGAGGCTTCTATATATTTTATTCATTTCCTATTTTATTTATAGAACATTATAGGTTACCAGATATGATTTTTTATTAGCTACTAGTTCTGCTAATGAGATCTACAGAACTTTTTGCTTTCCCTTTCATCTTACAAACTGAATTGAATTAATAGGCCCTTGGAGCTTCCCAGGTGGTGTTAGTGGTAAAGAACATGCCTGCCAATGCAGGAGAAGAGATGCTGGTTCAATCTGAGTTGGGAAAATCCTCTGGAGAAGGGCATGGAAACTCACTTCAGTATTCTTGCCTGGAGAATCCCATGGGCAGAGAAGCCTGGTGGGCTACAGTCCATGGGGTCACAAAGAATTGGACATGACTGAAGCGACTTAGCACACACACAATAAGCACTTCAGTTAATGCAGCCCCTGGAATCACATCTCATAGGGTCATAGTCAAGCTTTCATCATTAGCTGTGGGTGATGTAGGCAAGATTCTTATCCTCTCTGGCTCTCAATGGCCTCACTTGTACTTTGGAGATAACCATACATATATACTCACTTCATTGGGTTGTGGCAAAGAATAAATTTGTCAACACATGAAAAGTGTTCACGATACTGCTAACATCATAAATGGGGCATAACTATCAGCTGGGATCACATCACAAGATACTTTACTAATATCATCGTTCAACTTTGAAAAGATCCCTTTCAACAACATGTTTAAAGATAAGGAAGCCAATCATGAAAGGGTCTGTTGCATATCCTGGACATAACAATCTGAGGACCTCCCCCTTATAAACCTCTTCTGAAGGAAAGAGAAGTCAAAATTCTCTTATGCCTGATCACCAGACTTTAACCAATTTGAACTTCACTCTCTGATCTCAACTGATTGAACCAGGGAGTGGTAGATCCCTAATTTACAACCATTGAGGCAGCTAACCTGGCCAAAGAGCTCCACCAATAAGGTACTAACTGACCAATCATGCCTGCTCCTGGAATTGACCTGAAATCTACAGAGGGCTCAGCAAAGAGAGGAGTGGGTGGGCAAGGTGACTGTCTTGGGCACTACAAGGAGATGCAGCAGTTTTATGCCAGGATTTATTCTTCTGGCCAGATAATCACCAAAACCTTTGCCAGTTCTGATAGCCACTGACACCTCCAGCATAGTACCACAGCTTCTTCTGTCCCCTAAAGGCCAGAGTTCACCAGCTTGAACTGTGAGGTCCAAGGATTGCCTACTTTGCAGTAGAAGGCCTGGCAACTCTTGATATGTGGGAAGTATTTCTACTGAACCGTTTTCTCATTATCTCTGCAGGGCCTGCTCTTCGCATTTCAGAAGTGGAGAACTGAAAAGGGAGAATGAGATCTTTTCTGTTTGTTTGTTTGATGTTCTTTTTCCCACACAGTCGGCTGCCATCAAAAAAACATCACACTGTCTGGAGTTCTTCTCTGGGACAGAGCCCAGGAGGTGGCCGCCAGCGGGTACTTCTAACACAGCTGGGATTGACAGGCATAACCTTGCAATGTTGCCAGAGGAGGCAGAGGTGGGAGCAGGGGATGAAAGAGGGGCAGAGAATTTCAACAGCGCATCTATTTCCTAGTGGCTCAGACAGCAAAGAACCCACCTGCAATGCGGGAGACCCGAGCTCGATCCCCGGACTGGGAAGATTCTCTGGACGAAGGCATGGCAACCCACTCCAATATTCTTGCCTGGAGAATCCCCATGGACAGAGGGCATTGCATGGGATCGCAAGAGAGTCGAACATGACTGAGCAACTAACCACAGTACAAAAAAATTGCGAGAGCTGGGAGACCATAGTTTATCTATAATCCACATCAACCATGTCAATTTTCAATACAAACAGCTGAGATTTTTCAGTCTTATGTAAGTCACCCATAATCACGAAACATCCTGTTTTCAACTAAGTTACTGCTTTAACTACTTTCCTTATAGAAAATCTGCCACCACATGTAAAAGTTAGTTCTTCCTGATACATCATTGCATTCATTCAGCAGAGCCCCTATACAGGCTCAGAAAATTTCTGTGACCTATTCTCCACATAGACCCACTGACAAGATTGGTATTCCTGGAGTATCTTCATGGGACTGGGTTCAAGAACAGGACGGCATGTCCAAAGGTGATTTCTTCTCTCACTCTCTTTCTCTCTGCCAAATCTGAAGATTTTCAGGTGGTGAGATGCCTAACCCTTCCTAGAATGAGACCAGGAAAGAAGTTATTCTTTACCCAGAATCAATGCTTCTGAAAGCAGCCTTCTAAGGCTTATACATAGAGTCTTAGGAAGCTTCTGAAAGCCCCCGCCTCCTCAAGTTCCCCTTGGGGCAGTTAGAAGGCCTGGCAACTCTTGATATGTGGGAAGTATTTCTACTGAACCGTTTTCTCATTATCTCTGCAGGGCCTGCTCTTCGCATTTCAGAAGTGGAGAACTGAAAAGGGAGAATGAGATCTTTTCTGTTTGTTTGTTTGATGTTCTTTTTCCCACACAGTCGGCTGCCATCAAAAAAACATCACACTGTCTGGAGTTCTTCTCTGGGACAGAGCCCAGGAGGTGGCCGCCAGCGGGTACTTCTAACACAGCTGGGATTGACAGGCATAACCTTGCAATGTTGCCAGAGGAGGCAGAGGTGGGAGCAGGGGATGAAAGAGGGGCAGAGAATTTCAACAGCGCATCTATTTCCTAGTGGCTCAGACAGCAAAGAACCCACCTGCAATGCGGGAGACCCGAGCTCGATCCCCGGACTGGGAAGATTCTCTGGACGAAGGCATGGCAACCCACTCCAATATTCTTGCCTGGAGAATCCCCATGGACAGAGGGCATTGCATGGGATCGCAAGAGAGTCGAACATGACTGAGCAACTAACCACAGTACAAAAAAATTGCGAGAGCTGGGAGACCATAGTTTATCTATAATCCACATCAACCATGTCAATTTTCAATACAAACAGCTGAGATTTTTCAGTCTTATGTAAGTCACCCATAATCACGAAACATCCTGTTTTCAACTAAGTTACTGCTTTAACTACTTTCCTTATAGAAAATCTGCCACCACATGTAAAAGTTAGTTCTTCCTGATACATCATTGCATTCATTCAGCAGAGCCCCTATACAGGCTCAGAAAATTTCTGTGACCTATTCTCCACATAGACCCACTGACAAGATTGGTATTCCTGGAGTATCTTCATGGGACTGGGTTCAAGAACAGGACGGCATGTCCAAAGGTGATTTCTTCTCTCACTCTCTTTCTCTCTGCCAAATCTGAAGATTTTCAGGTGGTGAGATGCCTAACCCTTCCTAGAATGAGACCAGGAAAGAAGTTATTCTTTACCCAGAATCAATGCTTCTGAAAGCAGCCTTCTCTAAGGCTTATACATAGAGTCTTAGGAAGCTCTAAGACTCAGTACATACTCTCAGACTGTTTCCCCAAATTCTCTAATCAGGGGCCTTGAACCCAGTCCAAGACCTTTGTGTTCATTAGGCAGTCAGTTAACAAATATTTACTGAGCATTTATCAAAGATTTTCAGATCATGAATTGATAAGGTTGGAGCTGTCTCTTAAGGAGATTGATCTGTCAATAATTTGCCTGGTTGATGAACATCAAACAACATAGCTGAGGTTATTCAAGCAGTTAAGTTAGGATGTTGTGAGGCATGAATAATAATGGTGACAGGGGACATAGGGAATCATGAAATAGTAGAATAAACTCAGTTAATAGGCTAATATAGTGTGGGGACCATAGAACCCCACACCCCACAAGACCATGGGTCACATTAAAACACCAGCACTTACTCTAGCAAATGACATAATCTTCCCAGGTTTCAGTTTTCTTGTAGAATGAGAATAGTAAAACCTACTCATAGCTAGAAAGTAGGTAGATAGAAAGAAAAATAGACAGACAGGTACACACAGACTCCTCCCAAAGTTAGCTCTATCTATTTGACTTCTATCTATTCACCAAAACCCATCTTCTCTTCTCCCTGGGCAGATAACTGAAGTTAAATGTCATCTTATGAATGAGTTCTAATCAATGAACTGTAAGTAGAAATGACATGTGCTCTTTCCAGGCCTGACCTTTTCAGATCCCCTTGGAGTTCCTCCAGACTCCCTGTTGGCTTAACTACTTTCCTTATAGAAAATCT
The DNA here is from genome assembly GCA_022376925.1 of Tragulus kanchil. Lineage (NCBI taxonomy): Eukaryota > Metazoa > Chordata > Mammalia > Artiodactyla > Tragulidae > Tragulus > Tragulus kanchil. The sequence goes on along the minus strand of JAIOJX010000005.1, from coordinate 128,223,264 downwards.
GCCACCACATGTAAAAGTTAGTTCTTCCTGATACATCATTGCATTCATTCAGCAGAGCCCCTATACAGGCTCAGAAAATTTCTGTGACCTATTCTCCACATAGACCCACTGACAAGATTGGTATTCCTGGAGTATCTTCATGGGACTGGGTTCAAGAACAGGACGGCATGTCCAAAGGTGATTTCTTCTCTCACTCTCTTTCTCTCTGCCAAATCTGAAGATTTTCAGGTGGTGAGATGCCTAACCCTTCCTAGAATGAGACCAGGAAAGAAGTTATTCTTTACCCAGAATCAATGCTTCTGAAAGCAGCCTTCTCTAAGGCTTATACATAGAGTCTTAGGAAGCTCTAAGACTCAGTACATACTCTCAGACTGTTTCCCCAAATTCTCTAATCAGGGGCCTTGAACCCAGTCCAAGACCTTTGTGTTCATTAGGCAGTCAGTTAACAAATATTTACTGAGCATTTATCAAAGATTTTCAGATCATGAATTGATAAGGTTGGAGCTGTCTCTTAAGGAGATTGATCTGTCAATAATTTGCCTGGTTGATGAACATCAAACAACATAGCTGAGGTTATTCAAGCAGTTAAGTTAGGATGTTGTGAGGCATGAATAATAATGGTGACAGGGGACATAGGGAATCATGAAATAGTAGAATAAACTCAGTTAATAGGCTAATATAGTGTGGGGACCATAGAACCCCACACCCCACAAGACCATGGGTCACATTAAAACACCAGCACTTACTCTAGCAAATGACATAATCTTCCCAGGTTTCAGTTTTCTTGTAGAATGAGAATAGTAAAACCTACTCATAGCTAGAAAGTAGGTAGATAGAAAGAAAAATAGACAGACAGGTACACACAGACTCCTCCCAAAGTTAGCTCTATCTATTTGACTTCTATCTATTCACCAAAACCCATCTTCTCTTCTCCCTGGGCAGATAACTGAAGTTAAATGTCATCTTATGAATGAGTTCTAATCAATGAACTGTAAGTAGAAATGACATGTGCTCTTTCCAGGCCTGACCTTTTCAGATCCCCTTGGAGTTCCTCCAGACTCCCTGTTGGCTTAATACAGAGATCTCTGAGGACTCAGAGAACTGAGTCTTGAGATGCAAGAAGGCCAGTTTGGTGAATAAGGAAGTCTTCATAGGAAGGCTAGTAACCAACTAGAAATAAACTGTCGGAAACTTTACATGAGAAGGAAATTTCTATTATATTAAGCCACTAAGATTTGGTGCCTGATATCTTCCTATTCTTGCGCTGAACCTGACATCCTAATCTCTCCATAAATGATCACTGTGACTTGTTCCATTGTTGTTTTACCAGAAATACAAAGACCCACAAGTTCTCAGTTTAAGAAGACACGATACACACAGCAGCACACATTGGATGCCATGTACGTGATGCAGACAACAGACGTTCAAAGCCCCTCAAAGTAGGGAGCTCTGTAACAGCCTCGCATAGTAGGCAGTGCCGAGTTTGTCTTTGGAGATGGGGTATGAATGAATGGAGACTCCATTCATTCACCAACTTTAAAAAAAAATCAACACAGTATTCCCATAAGCCAGTATCTACCCCTGTAGCCTATAGAACACTTCAGCTCTTATCCAATATTTCTCTATTTCTTATGTCTGCTGACAGTGATGTCCCACGTGGTCTGGCCCTGGGTGCCATGCCAGCCACCAGAAACCTCCTGAAATCACCTAACTTCCACTTTCCCCATCCCCAAAAGGTCTGACTCAAGAAAGGAAGGACATGCAGATTCAGAGTTTTTGAATCCCTTCCCCTTGGGTCCATCACAGGCCTGAGTTTGTGGCTTTAAGAAAACCACTGACGGATGAGACTGTAATGATGTGTGCACATTTCTCCTAAAGTTTATTGCCTTGCTCCCTGCAGTTTTTGATCAATAAATCCATTTTCATTACCGTTTTCCTCTGGCTGTACAAAACAAGAGCTTCATTTCAAAAATAAAAAGATTGATCAATCCAGCAAAAGGATTTGGTTTTCATCAAAAGATTACCAATTTAATGAAAGGATTTTCTTTTTTTAGTCATTACCAGACATAGAAAGTCTGCAATATAAACTTATTTCTCTAATTTCCCTCTGTAAATAATGAATTATAGATGATATAACTGGAATTCTGTGATGATTTATAAGTTGCATTAATCAAATCTATAGCCCTTTAGTCTCTTTTTAAATTTTATTCATTTATTTTCTGGTAATGGCACGTGGCTTGTGAGATCTCTGTTTCTCTGCCGGGGATTGAAACTGTGTCACCCGCAATGCAAGCACTGAGCCCTAGTCAGTCCCTGGACTGCCAGGGAATTCCCCTTCCCTTTAGTCTTGAAAACCAGTTGAAGTATCTAATTAATATGAATAGCAGAAACTACTTTTGTAACTTCCCAAGTTTTCAATTTTCCCCCAAATGTTTAACACAGACACTGTAACTTTCTAGGTTCAAAAATGCACAATGTATTCACTTCCTGGGTCAGGAAGATCCTCTGGAGAAGGAAATAGCAACCCACTCCAGTATTCTTGCCTCGGAAGTCCTATGGACAGAGGAGCCTGGTGGGCTACAGTCCATGGGTTGCAGAAGTTGGACACAACTTAGAAACTAAACAACAACAACAAAGAAATCCAGAATGATACCCTCGAAAAAACAACTTTGTGTCATTCATTCATTCAGTAAACATTTTGTAAATCAACTATGGGCTACTGTGCTGGAACCTAAGGATTCAATGCTAAGCAAACACCCAGATGGAATCCTTGCCTTGATGGAGGTTTCATTCTAATGAAGGAGGTTCATTCCAAAAACAGAAGTTACACTGTGATAAATGCTGTGTGGGAGAAGTGCATCAGCTCTAGGGGTGTGATTCAGTCCAAAGAAGCAACCCAATCACTTATACCACAGATAACCAAATGGGTTTCAACTCACATGCTAATTCCCATTGATTAACAGTGTCTGCTTGAAGTACAGGGTTCAGAATGCTTCTGAGGTCTTGTTTGAGGTCAAAAGGGAAAAATTTCCTGATGAGTGATATCTGGCATGGACACAGGGGGCTGGGGGTAAGTCACTGTATGTGTGCCATGTATCTGATGCACCTGGTATCCATCTAGAGTCCGTGGGCACTTGAGACCAAAATAATGTGTGGTTACAGTTGCACAGTTGTGTAGGAGTAGCAGGCAAGATTATTATATAAGTTCTTTTCTTCTGTTGCTTCTTCCTTCCACCTGTCTCGGGCTACCGGAGAACTGGACTGGCTAGTATATCTACACTAAACCATCACAGACAGAAAGGAAAATGAAACTCACTCCACGTCTGTAACAATGACACAGGTATCAGGCTTGATGAGACTTGGGGAGTGATGAAGAAGTCATGAGTGGCTCATTGGGTAAGAGAGAGTTCCCCATAAAGTTCCTGAAAATAAAAATCAGTCAACTAAAATAGACATGGGTCCTAGAGGGCAAGTCTCCTTGGGAAAGGTACTCTCATCTTAATTATAAATCCATAACAAGAAAGGAGGCTTCCCAGATTGTGCTAGTGGTAAAGAATCCACCTGCTGATGCTGGAACCACAAGAGATGCTGGTTCTATTCCCAGGTCAGGATGATCCCCTGTAGTAGGAAATAGCACCCTCCTCTAGTATTCTTGTCTGGGAAATCTCATGGAAAGAGAAGCCTGGTGGGCAATAGTTCATGGGGTCACAAAGAATCAGACACAACTGAGCAACTAAGCACATAACCAGAATGACATCAATTTGTCAAACAGAGAAAGAAAACCCAGAATAGCATTATCCACCAAGGATGGAAATGCTGAAGATATGAAAGGTCAATGCTAAGCACCCGGGAATTTGCATTCTTAATGAAGGAGGTTCATTCCAAAACAGAAGTTACACTGTGATAAATGCTGTGTGGGAGAAGTGCATCAGCTCTAGGGGTGTGATTCAGTCCAAAGAAGCAACCCAATCACTTATACCACAGATAACCAAATGGGTTTCAACTCACATGCTAATTCCCATTGATTAACAGTGTCTGCTTGAAGTACAGGGTTCAGAATGCTTCTGAGGTCTTGTTTGAGGTCAAAAGGGAAAAATTTCCTGATGAGTGATATCTGGCATGGACACAGGGGGCTGGGGGTAAGTCACTGTATGTGTGCCATGTATCTGATGCACCTGGTATCCATCTAGAGTCCGTGGGCACTTGAGACCAAAATAATGTGTGGTTACAGTTGCACAGTTGTGTAGGAGTAGCAGGCAAGATTATTATATAAGTTCTTTTCTTCTGTTGCTTCTTCCTTCCACCTGTCTCGGGCTACCGGAGAACTGGACTGGCTAGTATATCTACACTAAACCATCACAGACAGAAAGGAAAATGAAACTCACTCCACGTCTGTAACAATGACACAGGTATCAGGCTTGATGAGACTTGGGGAGTGATGAAGAAGTCATGAGTGGCTCATTGGGTAAGAGAGAGTTCCCCATAAAGTTCCTGAAAATAAAAATCAGTCAACTAAAATAGACATGGGTCCTAGAGGGCAAGTCTCCTTGGGAAAGGTACTCTCATCTTAATTATAAATCCATAACAAGAAAGGAGGCTTCCCAGATTGTGCTAGTGGTAAAGAATCCACCTGCTGATGCTGGAACCACAAGAGATGCTGGTTCTATTCCCAGGTCAGGATGATCCCCTGTAGTAGGAAATAGCACCCTCCTCTAGTATTCTTGTCTGGGAAATCTCATGGAAAGAGAAGCCTGGTGGGCAATAGTTCATGGGGTCACAAAGAATCAGACACAACTGAGCAACTAAGCACATAACCAGAATGACATCAATTTGTCAAACAGAGAAAGAAAACCCAGAATAGCATTATCCACCAAGGATGGAAATGCTGAAGATATGAAAGGTCAAGCAAGGGGAAATGTGCTTCAAGTCAAAAAGGAGCTTGCTTGGGTGTCTGGAGAAAGAACTTTAAAATGAAAACTGTGTGATGGTCGGTGGATATATTATACCCATCCTACATCAGCACCTCCTTAAATCCATACCCCCTTGCCTAGAATATTCTGTCCCTACACACACACACACACACACACACACACGTGTGCAGCATCCACTCCAACTTCTCATCCTTCAGGTCCCATATGTAGTCTCTTCAAAGAGATTTCCTTGACCATCTAAATTAGATGCCTCTTCTCTGTCTCATTATTCTTTATTTTTAAAGCCTTCTTGTATCCTTCCTCAGTATCCTTACATTTACCCCCAAGTAGGAGATACACTGATAGATAGATATTCATGTATATGTATTCATTACTACATGGTACATTATACTCATATAATCTGATGAATGAATAAATCAGTAAATGAATGATAGAATAAATAGATGGTATTCAGAAAAGTTTTAAAAACAGAACAAATTACTCGCTTTGAATGTTTTAGACCAGCAATGAGTGTCCTAATCTTAATCGGAGGAGAAGCTATTTTAATTTTTCAGTCCTGTGATTGGAGGAGGGCCCTGCTTCTCAGAGGAAAAGAGCAAGGCTTTATCCCCTGCTTAGAGATTAGCCGGATAATCCGGCAGAGGCCAGTGTGTCTGCCTGGGGCAAGCTGGGAACCTGCGGCTACAGGGTCAGCGGGTGACGGGAGCCGTGGAGCTTCTTGCCCTGATTTTCAGAGGCACTCTCAGAAGAGGGTCTTTTCTCGCTTATCCTTTAGGAAGTGCATTTGCTAAGAGAGGAACACCACTTTCTTTGGAGAACTGTGGTTCTGAGAGGAGTAGGCCATAGAAGCCTGCAAAGAAACACCCACTCGTTTGCAAATTGGCAGAGAGTCTCCCACAAAGTAGAAGAAGGCTTGATTCAGGGTTTAAAGGAAACAATGGAGTCCATTCAACAAAGCCAACATTTAAAGAACGCAAAACAGTGTGCTTTAAAAAAAATGAGTTAATAAAGCAGCCTTTTAAAATTTAATGCAAGCTTATTAGCTTTATTTTTGAACTACCCTCTGTTACCTCAGTAACAGTTTACTGGTCTGTTTATCCTCATGATTCATCACCTAGAAGATTCCTGAGCTATGAATGACAACATTGAGTGCAATTCTGCAAATGGCACCCCTTCTGCATCTGAGCCAGCTTTCACCAATCATGCAAGACCTTTGAATAAAACTAGTACCTTCTATTGCCTGGCAATTCACAACATAAAGATACAAGGAGAGACAAAACATCTTGCAGACGAGTATGTTATAAATCCCTCTTTCCTGGGCTCTTTTAAGATCCTCATATTCTTAAAATCGTCCTGTCCTTGTTGTGTTTTATGGAGACATAGCCATGAACCTCAGTGGGAGATAATACTTTGGAGGCCATCTCCCAGTGGTACCCCTCTCACTCTATCATCTCAGGAAGGGAGAGGACAGGTGACAAGCAAGGGGTGTGGGAGGGCCATGGACTGGTGGGTTAGTACCAAGAGGAAAAAAAAGGAGCCTCCTCCCTTTAATCAGACCAAGTATCAAAATACTGTTTGGCCCAAGTGCGTTTTGTCCCATTCTGTTTCTTATGCAAATGAAACATCTAGAGACCAGTCCGCCACAAAAAGGTAACTCTGCTTCCCTAGCTTCATTCAGTTTGGCCTTGAAGGGAGTATCGTGTACCTGATTGTTAGCTGGGTGTCCCCTCTGAGACATTGTAGGCAAGATCTTATCATTATCAGGCTTCTTTAGAAATCAAAAGCACCTGTTCTTTGTGAAGGTGGGCTTCTAAAAGAGAGAAAACATTCCCATTAGAAAATGCCCAGAGTTCATACAGGAACACGACTGACATGTCTGCTCAGCTGGTGGGTACCAACCTCAGACAAATCAACTAGCGAACCTGTAAGAAGCATTTACTGGGTGCCAGGCACGGTGCTGAGCAATTCCGACACATTATTTCATCAGGCCTTTGCAACAGCCACAGGGGACGGGGAGCCCGAGTCTGCAGATTTGGAAACGGAAGGCTTGGAAAGGTCATGTTTCTTGCCCAACATCACACGATTGGAAATGTGACAAGGCCACGAACTCTGATCCAGAACCTGTGCTCTTAGTTACGCAGGACATCGTTCAGCACCAGTGACATTAACATGTATCATCATCCAGTGACCACCCATTCCTAGCAGGCTTCCCTCTTGGGGTTTTCCAAACAGAACTGAGCATAAAACAAAAGTCTTCCTTGGTGTCCCGCCCCTATAGAGGACAAGAAGCCACTCTAGGACTTCTCTGGTGGTCCAGTGGTTAAGAATCAGGGGACATGGGTTTGATCCCTAGTCTGGGAAGATTCCACATGCCTCAGGGAAGCTAAGCCCTTGCTCCACAGCTACGGAGTGCACACTCTAGAGCCCACGTGCAGCAACTATTGAGCCCACAGGCCATAACCTCTGAAGGTCGTGCAGCGGGAGTCTGGGCTCCACAACTAGAGAAGCCACCGCTGTGAGAAGCCCACACACCACAACTAAAGAGTAGCCCCTACTCACCACAGCATGGGTGCATGCCACATGCTGTGTCTTTGCACGCAGCAATAACAACCCAGCACAGCAAAAAGTAAAGAAAGGGATATTTTAAAATAAAACGAACCTTATTTTTAAAAAACATGTCAGTCTATGTAAATTGGGTTATTTATTTTTTTTTAATACTCTGAGTAACACTGTATCATAGATATGATCATAGCTGTTCAGGAAAGGAAGAAACTAAGGCTCACAGAAGCTAAGCAAATTGCCCAAGAAAGCAACAGCTAGTAAGTGGCAGAGGTGGGCTTTTGATTCCAGGCATCTTGTAGGCACTCATCAGACACTTTGCCTGGAAGATAGAAATGCCTTAGCTCTCCTGCAACCCTTTTCATGAGTGAATTCTGCCCTTCCAGGTCAGCGTCAAGATGATTCTATTGACTGGCCCGGGCCATTGCCAGCTAAAAAGTAGGATGTATTGAATATGGGTGAAAAGAATCTTCTTGAAATGGAAACAAGGATCCTAACATATGTGGGAGTCCAATATTGAATTATCAGTGACCAGTAATCATTTATGTCCAATCAGAGGGGCCGTCCTTATGTAGTTAGGCTCACTTGTTACTCCCTCTGTCATGCATGTTGACCTTTCCTTTTCCCTCCTCCCAGTCCAGGTTCTCTGTACAGATTTCCATCAGTCTATGCATCCTAGCCCCCACCTACCTACACAGTTCTTAGCTCTGACGACTTGCCTTTGTCTTCCCAGGGTCTCATCCCTGGTATACTGTGGGTACTCAACATATGTTTTAAAAAAATGGACGAAGGAAGAAGCTCAGAGATAGTGCTAAGTGCTAGGAAAGAGAAATTCAGAATTTACACACGCCTATGAGATTCATGTGACATGTGCTGCTCAGGAAGTCATGCCTGCAATGAGTTGTGGAGACCAGTACTTCAAGGTCACACTGACTGGATCCCATTGTTAAAAATGTTAATGTGTTCCCTCCTTTTCCCCTCTTTAGCCCATTCAGTCTCTATGTAAAAACTATACTCATTGCATGTGTGTTATACAATACAGATATGTCTCATGTTGCATGACTCTACCATGGGCACTTCATGGTACTTCCTTGGAAAAGAAAAACAACTCAGGGACATACACATGTTGCCAGAAATTTTGTTGTCATTTTGTGTACATACTATACTAACAACCCAGCACAGCAAAAAGTAAAGAAAGGGATATTTTAAAATAAAACGAACCTTATTTTTAAAAAACATGTCAGTCTATGTAAATTGGGTTATTTATTTTTTTTTAATACTCTGAGTAACACTGTATCATAGATATGATCATAGCTGTTCAGGAAAGGAAGAAACTAAGGCTCACAGAAGCTAAGCAAATTGCCCAAGAAAGCAACAGCTAGTAAGTGGCAGAGGTGGGCTTTTGATTCCAGGCATCTTGTAGGCACTCATCAGACACTTTGCCTGGAAGATAGAAATGCCTTAGCTCTCCTGCAACCCTTTTCATGAGTGAATTCTGCCCTTCCAGGTCAGCGTCAAGATGATTCTATTGACTGGCCCGGGCCATTGCCAGCTAAAAAGTAGGATGTATTGAATATGGGTGAAAAGAATCTTCTTGAAATGGAAACAAGGATCCTAACATATGTGGGAGTCCAATATTGAATTATCAGTGACCAGTAATCATTTATGTCCAATCAGAGGGGCCGTCCTTATGTAGTTAGGCTCACTTGTTACTCCCTCTGTCATGCATGTTGACCTTTCCTTTTCCCTCCTCCCAGTCCAGGTTCTCTGTACAGATTTCCATCAGTCTATGCATCCTAGCCCCCACCTACCTACACAGTTCTTAGCTCTGACGACTTGCCTTTGTCTTCCCAGGGTCTCATCCCTGGTATACTGTGGGTACTCAACATATGTTTTAAAAAAATGGACGAAGGAAGAAGCTCAGAGATAGTGCTAAGTGCTAGGAAAGAGAAATTCAGAATTTACACACGCCTATGAGATTCATGTGACATGTGCTGCTCAGGAAGTCATGCCTGCAATGAGTTGTGGAGACCAGTACTTCAAGGTCACACTGACTGGATCCCATTGTTAAAAATGTTAATGTGTTCCCTCCTTTTCCCCTCTTTAGCCCATTCAGTCTCTATGTAAAAACTATACTCATTGCATGTGTGTTATACAATACAGATATGTCTCATGTTGCATGACTCTACCATGGGCACTTCATGGTACTTCCTTGGAAAAGAAAAACAACTCAGGGACATACACATGTTGCCAGAAATTGTTAGTTGTCATTTTGTGTCATCTATGTCTTTACGTAGCACATTACAGTTTCTCAGAGCTTTCCCATCATTGCTCTGCCAACTCTGTGAGGTAAGCGCAAGGCTGCGGCTTCCATTTACAGACAAAGAAACTGAGTCACAAAAATCTCTCATGGCTTGCCGTATGGCTATTTGCCCTGTTCTTAGGTATCCTCACTGTAAGGCATATCATTGATTTAACATTAGGTTTTAACAGTATAAGGATCTATACCATATTGTGTATACATATTGCTTATAAGATACACTCCAGTGTTTCTGGACATGACATTACATGCACTCAGTGAGAGACATGTATCTTATAACTAAGGAAATGTGGTAAATAACAGAACAGTGGCTTATCAAGCATTCTGACTCTGAAGCATTGTATACAATTTACCTTCTCAGCTACACTGTAAACTCCTGGCAGCAGGCCATTTTTCTACATTTTTCACATCTGTCTCTCAAAACACTTAATATCATGGCTTCTGTACAATATGTTCTCAGTTGGTCAATAAAAGAGTCTGCTTCCTCTGAAAACAAAAACTAAAAGAAACCCTTATTTTTCATTCGTAAATTTCTGGGTGCAGAAAACATCCAGGGAATATACTTGGAAACTTCCCAGGAGCAGCATCTTATCTGATGATGGGATCTTGTTTGGGAATGAAGGATTGAATCATAAGGTTGCCCTTATGTGAAAGAGAAATTCAGAATTTACACGCCTATGAGATTCATGTGACATGTGCTGCTCAGGAAGTCATGCCTGCAATGAGTTGTGGAGACCAGTACTTCAAGGTCACACTGACTGGATCCCATTGTTAAAAATGTTAATGTTTTCCCCTCCTTTTCCCCTCTTTAGCCCATTCAGTCTCTATGTAAAAACTATACTCATTGCATGTGTGTTATACAATACAGATATGTCTCATGTTGCATGACTCTACCATGGGCACTTCATGGTACTTCCTTGGAAAAGAAAAACAACTCAGGGACATACACATGTTGCCAGAAATTGTTAGTTGTCATTTTGTGTCATCTATGTCTTTACGTAGCACATTACAGTTTCTCAGAGCTTTCCCATCATTGCTCTGCCAACTCTGTGAGGTAAGCGCAAGGCTGCGGCTTCCATTTACAGACAAAGAAACTGAGTCACAAAAATCTCTCATGGCTTGCCGTATGGCTATTTGCCCTGTTCTTAGGTATCCTCACTGTAAGGCATATCATTGATTTAACATTAGGTTTTAACAGTATAAGGATCTATACCATATTGTGTATACATATTGCTTATAAGATACACTCCAGTGTTTCTGGACATGACATTACATGCACTCAGTGAGAGACATGTATCTTATAACTAAGGAAATGTGGTAAATAACAGAACAGTGGCTTATCAAGCATTCTGACTCTGAAGCATTGTATACAATTTACCTTCTCAGCTACACTGTAAACTCCTGGCAGCAGGCCATTTTTCTACATTTTTCACATCTGTCTCTCAAAACACTTAATATCATGGCTTCTGTACAATATGTTCTCAGTTGGTCAATAAAAGAGTCTGCTTCCTCTGAAAACAAAAACTAAAAGAAACCCTTATTTTTCATTCGTAAATTTCTGGGTGCAGAAAACATCCAGGGAATATACTTGGAAACTTCCCAGGAGCAGCATCTTATCTGATGATGGGATCTTGTTTGGGAATGAAGGATTGAATCATAAGGTTGCCCTTCTGAGAAAGAAAAATGTCATACGATATTACTTACATGTGGAATCTAAAGTATGAACAAATTAACTTATTTACAAAACAGAAACAGACTCACAGACATCAAAAACCAAACTTATGGTTCTTGAAGGAGGTGGGGGTGGGAGGAGATAACCTAGGAGTTTGGAATTAACAGATACACACTACTATATATAAAACAGATAAATAACAAGATCCCACTGAATAGCATGGAGAACTATATTAAATAATAAGCCATAATGGAGAAGAGTATGAAAAATAATAATGAATCACTTTGATATACACCAGACATTAATACTGTAAATCAACAATACTTCTATAAAAAATAAAAATTAAAAAATAAAGATTATATTTCTAAGTTCCTTCTTCCAATATCCTTGCTCTGGGAGACTAACAAGACTTTAGAAACCTAGGGGATCTGCAATCAAAAGCTGTATTTCAGAATGAACTTCTAGAGGAAATCCTAGAAGTTCAGGGTTTATTATAAAATATTAAGAGAAAAACATCTCTAGCATATTTGCATGAACACAAACAGCCTACTTTTCTTTTAGTATCAGCTGTAACACTGTGGGATTTGGGTCTTCCTAACTTCAAAGTTTAGATAGCCTACACACAAAAAATAAGAAAGCAAGAAGTAAACCTAAGAAAGCAAGATGTGAAAAAGGAAAATTGTCACCTGGAACCATGCAGAAAATAGTTTGCCTCCGATCAGAGTTATTTTTTGTATGAGGAGGAAAATATTCAACTTTTTATTCCACTCCTGGTTTAAAAACTAGTTTTTTGTTTTGTTTTGAATTTTTATTTTACTTTTTACTTTTACAGAGTTTTGTTGTTTACAGATATGTTTGATCCCAGATTATAAAAACTAGTTTTTAAAAAAGTTTCTCCAACTCCGTGAAGTAAAAGAAATTAGCCTCAAGTGGCCGTAATTGAGCTTCCCATTGGATTATTGTGCAAGGTTGCCTTTTATTTCCCTCCACAGTGGATAATGCATGTTCATTGTGATTTATCAGGAGTCGGTTTCTTTTACACCCTCGGGCTATATAAAGTCCAGCTAGGTCTGGGAACAGAGGCCTGGGGAGCATCTGAGAGGCAGCCTCCAGTTGAAGAGAATGAAACAGTTGGGAACCCAACCAGCCACGTGTGAAATTGACGCTGTCTGCGGTATGAGCCCCATATTTGTCTCCCAGCCCAGCTAAGGAGTCATAAGAAATGGGAGGCATGATCATTATCCTCTGTTTGTGCTTCTTTGTTCTCACCCCTGATTTTAATTTCTCGTTCATGTTTCTGACCTAGAATGATCGAGGCGCAGGCCCTGGCAGGACTGTGAACGTTTGGCCAGCCTGATTTTGGCGAAAGCAATGGTGATGAGGGCCTTTGTCCTGTTGGCTGTCTTTGCAGAAGCCTCCGCAAGATCTTGCGCTCCAAATAAAGCAGGTATGCTCTGGTACTAGCCCATTTTCCTGGAAATCAATGTTTCCTGACACCTCTCTTCCCAGAGCTCAAAGCCTTGTGTTTGTCAGGAAAATGTAATTAGGTAGCCAAAGCAGAAGCACTTAAACACTCCAACACCCACCCAATTTTGCCTGCAGAAAGTAGAAAGGTATTGGATAAACTTAACCCTTTTTAAAAATTAAAGAGTGCTAGAAAGATGAATAGGGATAAAAATCTTCACTTTTTTTTTTCTACTTTCTATTTGACTATTGATTTTATGTGCCGTAACATAAATTACTGTTTCATAGCATTGTGCATAAATGGACATTTTAGCTTTTATGTGCTCATCTTATGGGATTAAAAATATATATATACATATAAAATCTAGTTTCTTATGTATATATGAACGATACATGTATTTCCAATCCATTCCATCTGGTTTCAAAAATACATTCCTTAAAAAAAATAGGTTAAAGTTCAGATGAGGTGTCTTACTCAGGATGCTGCTGGTGGTTGGGTGATGCCAGGACTTGCATATGAGTGCTGGCCTTTGTGGGAGTTCTCGCTGTTCAGTGCTTTCTAGTGTCGTGTCAGGCAATCTCTGGTAGGGTAGGGTCTTGGAGGCAGTGCTCCCTCTCCGAAGCCCCTGGGCTGGATGCCTGACCAGGGAAAACCAGCTAAAGAGGCCTGGGGAGCATCTGAGAGGCAGCCTCCAGTTGAAGAGAATGAAACAGTTGGGAACCCAACCAGCCACGTGTGAAATTGACGCTGTCTGCGGTATGAGCCCCATATTTGTCTCCCAGCCCAGCTAAGGAGTCATAAGAAATGGGAGGCATGATCATTATCCTCTGTTTGTGCTTCTTTGTTCTCACCCCTGATTTTAATTTCTCGTTCATGTTTCTGACCTAGAATGATCGAGGCGCAGGCCCTGGCAGGACTGTGAACGTTTGGCCAGCCTGATTTTGGCGAAAGCAATGGTGATGAGGGCCTTTGTCCTGTTGGCTGTCTTTGCAGAAGCCTCCGCAAGATCTTGCGCTCCAAATAAAGCAGGTATGCTCTGGTACTAGCCCATTTTCCTGGAAATCAATGTTTCCTGACACCTCTCTTCCCAGAGCTCAAAGCCTTGTGTTTGTCAGGAAAATGTAATTAGGTAGCCAAAGCAGAAGCACTTAAACACTCCAACACCCACCCAATTTTGCCTGCAGAAAGTAGAAAGGTATTGGATAAATTTAAACCCTTTTTAAAAATTAAAGAGTGCTAGAAAGATGAATAGGGATAAAAATCTTCACTTTTTTTTTTCTACTTTCTATTTGACTATTGATTTTATGTGCCGTAACATAAATTACTGTTTCATAGCATTGTGCATAAATGGACATTTTAGCTTTTATGTGCTCATCTTATGGGATTAAAAATATATATATACATATAAAATCTAGTTTCTTATGTATATATGAACGATACATGTATTTCCAATCCATTCCATCTGGTTTCAAAAATACATTCCTTAAAAAAAATAGGTTAAAGTTCAGATGAGGTGTCTTACTCAGGATGCTGCTGGTGGTTGGGTGATGCCAGGACTTGCATATGAGTGCTGGCCTTTGTGGGAGTTCTCGCTGTTCAGTGCTTTCTAGTGTCGTGTCAGGCAATCTCTGGTAGGGTAGGGTCTTGGAGGCAGTGCTCCCTCTCCGAAGCCCCTGGGCTTGATGCCTGACCAGGGAACGGAGATTCCGTGGCTGTGAGTGTTTGAGGGTCTCCTGGGAAGGCATGAGTCAACAGTGGTCGGCCGCAGGGATGGCGGACGGACACAACAGTACTCAGAGCTGTGTCACGGCATGGGCCCTCAGCCTAAAGTTTAAATGTGGACCAATGTTGATTACATGGTAAGAATAGTGCAGGTTTTACACAGAGCTTGCAAAAACTATAAAAGGGGAACTTGAGTGACTAAAGTCAGGGAAAATGTTCATCACAGCTCATGAAGAACAGTGGGGAAAGTATTTTTACCAACTGCTCTGGATGCTCAGTGCTAAGAGGAGCCCACCATCTGTAGATGACCAGGTCTGATCTCAAGCCATGTCTCTCATCTTTCCAGATGTCATCCTCGTGTTTTGTTACCCCAAAACAATCATCACCAAAATCCCCGAGTGCCCCTATGGATGGGAAGTGCACCAGCTGGCCCTCGGTGGGCTATGCTACAATGGGGTCCACGAAGGAGGCTACTACCAATTTGTGATCCCAGATTTGTCACCTAAAAACAAGTCTTATTGTGGAACCCAGTCTGAGGTAAGTCCAACTACACAGGGAAGCACTGCTAAAAGGAGGCCAGTGGGCCCATCTGCTGTTCACCTTGGAAAGGACTCAAAAGTCACCACTTCCCTTTTAAGAGTCAGTCCAACCTCCAAATTTCCTGAGACATTAGTTCTATTGAAATTCTTCTCTTCTGCCCAGTTTAGGCAAATCAGGATTTAAATTTATTCTCCTAATTCATTGCCTTTAGAACCTTCTGTGCAAATATTTTGCAAAAGACTCTTAAGGGTTTTTATATGAACGATACATGTATTTCCAATCCATTCCATCTGGTTTCAAAAATACATTCCTTAAAAAAAATAGGTTAAAGTTCAGATGAGGTGTCTTACTCAGGATGCTGCTGGTGGTTGGGTGATGCCAGGACTTGCATATGAGTGCTGGCCTTTGTGGGAGTTCTCGCTGTTCAGTGCTTTCTAGTGTCGTGTCAGGCAATCTCTGGTAGGGTAGGGTCTTGGAGGCAGTGCTCCCTCTCCGAAGCCCCTGGGCTTGATGCCTGACCAGGGAACGGAGATTCCGTGGCTGTGAGTGTTTGAGGGTCTCCTGGGAAGGCATGAGTCAACAGTGGTCGGCCGCAGGGATGGCGGACGGACACAACAGTACTCAGAGCTGTGTCACGGCATGGGCCCTCAGCCTAAAGTTTAAATGTGGACCAATGTTGATTACATGGTAAGAATAGTGCAGGTTTTACACAGAGCTTGCAAAAACTATAAAAGGGGAACTTGAGTGACTAAAGTCAGGGGAAAATGTTCATCACAGCTCATGAAGAACAGTGGGGAAAGTATTTTTACCAACTGCTCTGGATGCTCAGTGCTAAGAGGAGCCCACCATCTGTAGATGACCAGGTCTGATCTCAAGCCATGTCTCTCATCTTTCCAGATGTCATCCTCGTGTTTTGTTACCCCAAAACAATCATCACCAAAATCCCCGAGTGCCCCTATGGATGGGAAGTGCACCAGCTGGCCCTCGGTGGGCTATGCTACAATGGGGTCCACGAAGGAGGCTACTACCAATTTGTGATCCCAGATTTGTCACCTAAAAACAAGTCTTATTGTGGAACCCAGTCTGAGGTAAGTCCAACTACACAGGGAAGCACTGCTAAAAGGAGGCCAGTGGGCCCATCTGCTGTTCACCTTGGAAAGGACTCAAAAGTCACCACTTCCCTTTTAAGAGTCAGTCCAACCTCCAAATTTCCTGAGACATTAGTTCTATTGAAATTCTTCTCTTCTGCCCAGTTTAGGCAAATCAGGATTTAAATTTATTCTCCTAATTCATTGCCTGAATGGCTAGAGCACCTTCTGTGACTAGCACAAAGTATTGGGTTGGCCGCAAAAGACTCTTAAGGGTCTTCCCTAATATCCCTGATGGCCAACCAGTGGATTTCCCACCCGCACGTCACTTGGAGCTCTGAGCAGGTGCTGACGGTTGCCACCCCACCTGGGTTGGATGGGTGGGCCATCCTCTGCTGGAGACTTCGAAGTTGGTGACAACGTGCATTTGGAAGGCATCTTAAAGGAAAGACCAAAGGATAACCCAGTATATAATTGCATCTTATGAATTACCTAGAATAGGTCATCAGAATGAAAAGAAACCACAGACAGACTCTTGTCAAGTATCCATAGGGAATGGAGGAGAAATCAGAGACCTCTCAGCAACATCACAATTCAAGGTCACAAAACTAGAACAATATAAATAGGAAGGGATGCTAACTCTAGTATTTCTACTGCTCTGACTGAAGGAAATAGTACATCCCTCGGCTCCTGGGGCCACATTCACTTCCTAAAGGCCCCACAGTGATTCAGTGCTTCAGTGGGAAGAATCATGGACATGATTAACAAAAACATTCTGTTTTTTAATATCCTGGTAAAATGAACTAGAAATCATCTGTGTGGTCTCAGGCAGATCACTCCTCAAGTGAACTTGGGAGATGAACATTGGAGTGAAAGTTGGAGTTGGAGAAAGGATCTCGGAATTAGCGCTCATGATTGGAAGAACAAAGAGCAAAGAACTAGGCACGTTCTCTAATGTTCTAGAGACAGGAGAGAGGTGGAGGTGTCACGTAAGATTGCTTGAATAGGAGAAATAAATAAAAAGGCAATGTTGGGAGATAGATATTCCTAAGCCAGTTCAACTTGGTCAGAAGCCCAGTGGGTATATGGATTTTTGTAAGTGTACAGCATTTAAGATAGATTATATTAAACAATCTTGAACAGACTTAAAAACTCTTTGCAAAATTATCAGCTCACCTACAAACAAGAGTGGGTGTAATATCAATGGCAGACATCTCCTCCCTCATTGGGGTTTTATCTGAGCCATCTTCTGTCATTCTTCCAGGAACTTTCATTCACATTCTGGGGACAAGGAGTCACCCTAACAGCCTTCTTTCTTTCTCCAGTACAAGCCCCCCATCTACCACTTCTACAGTCACATCGTTTCCAACGACAGCACCGTGATTGTCAAGAACCAGCCCGTGAACTACTCCTTTTCCTGCACCTACCACTCCACCTACCTGGTGAACCAGGCTGCCTTCGACCAGAGGTGAGTTCTGAGCATGGGTTGGATGGGTGGGCCATCCTCTGCTGGAGACTTAAGTTGGTGACAACGTGCATTTGGAAGGCATCTTAAAGGAAAGACCAAAGGATAACCCAGTATATAATTGCATCTTATGAATTACCTAGAATAGGTCATCAGAATGAAAAGAAACCACAGACAGACTCTTGTCAAGTATCCATAGGGAATGGAGGAGAAATCAGAGACCTCTCAGCAACATCACAATTCAAGGTCACAAAACTAGAACAATATAAATAGGAAGGGATGCTAACTCTAGTATTTCTACTGCTCTGACTGAAGGAAATAGTACATCCCTCGGCTCCTGGGGCCACATTCACTTCCTAAAGGCCCCACAGTGATTCAGTGCTTCAGTGGGAAGAATCATGGACATGATTAACAAAAACATTCTGTTTTTTAATATCCTGGTAAAATGAACTAGAAATCATCTGTGTGGTCTCAGGCAGATCACTCCTCAAGTGAACTTGGGAGATGAACATTGGAGTGAAAGTTGGAGTTGGAGAAAGGATCTCGGAATTAGCGCTCATGATTGGAAGAACAAAGAGCAAAGAACTAGGCACGTTCTCTAATGTTCTAGAGACAGGAGAGAGGTGGAGGTGTCACGTAAGATTGCTTGAATAGGAGAAATAAATAAAAAGGCAATGTTGGGAGATAGATATTCCTAAGCCAGTTCAACTTGGTCAGAAGCCCAGTGGGTATATGGATTTTTGTAAGTGTACAGCATTTAAGATAGATTATATTAAACAATCTTGAACAGACTTAAAAACTCTTTGCAAAAATTATCAGCTCACCTACAAACAAGAGTGGGTGTAATATCAATGGCAGACATCTCCTCCCTCATTGGGGTTTTATCTGAGCCATCTTCTGTCATTCTTCCAGGAACTTTCATTCACATTCTGGGGACAAGGAGTCACCCTAACAGCCTTCTTTCTTTCTCCAGTACAAGCCCCCCATCTACCACTTCTACAGTCACATCGTTTCCAACGACAGCACCGTGATTGTCAAGAACCAGCCCGTGAACTACTCCTTTTCCTGCACCTACCACTCCACCTACCTGGTGAACCAGGCTGCCTTCGACCAGAGGTGAGCTGCTCTGAGAGCAGAGGGCAGGCTGCCTGCGTGTGTTCTGCAGTCCTGTCAACCAGGCATGTTTCAGTCCTTATGCAAAATTCTCTCCCCTTTTCAGAGTGGCCACTGTTCATGTGAAGAACGGGAGCATGGGCACATTTGAAAGCCAATTGTCTCTCAACTTCTACACTGTAAGTGGTCTCCAGGTTCCTTCCCCGCCCCCCACTGCCCTGTGCCCTTTCCAGGAGATATTTCCACAGCCTTTGTTCTCCTCTACACTGTATGTGGAATCCCATTCTTGAGGTTCAGTTGAATCATAAACTTTGACCTTGTTTTAAGCCTCTTGGAAGACTAAGTGCAACAGACATTCAGATTTATAGGCTGGATGGAAGAAAGGAAAGGTGTCACAGAGGGAAAAAAAAAAAAAAAAAAAGGCTAATCTTCCCATTTCACAGATGAGAAGATTGAGAAATCCTGTGAGTTACCAAAAGTCAGTAGGTGGTAAAGATAGTCATGGGCTAATTCTTAATCAAGATTAGTTCCACTACAACCTACTCCAGAGATTTAAATTTAGGATCCAATTCTTGTTAAAACACGGTACACAGACTAGTGAGCATCCTACCTGGGACAGGGCTAAGGGGAAGAGGTGGGGGCTGGCCGCTGCTGCCTAGCTCTTTGGTCTCTAAAGCCCTTTGCTTAGTGGGTCTTCTCTTTGTCTAATTTGGGCATGCTGCCTATGTTGACATCAAAGCTAACAGCACTTATAATAAAGCACTCCAGAGAAGCCAAGATGCAATCAGCCATTTGCCCAGCTGCCCTCCTGTTTAGAGGGGGTGCTTCGGTTTTTAGATCCACAACTTCTAGCAAGGAGGCATGTATATAGTGACAATAGCCAGCTGGCTAAAGGAAAACACAGGCAGAAAGAGAAACCTTTACGTGGAATATTAGAACTGGAAGATAGCCTGAGAGGCCATCATGCACAGACTACTTGTTTCATAAAGGAAACAACTGTCTTACCTAGAACTCCACTGACCTTGAACTCTCAGAACTCACTTTACCAACTCCCTGGAAGCTATTAATCTGCTGAACTTAGAAGGTGAAGAGGTAGAAGGGCTCCTAGAATAATCTAGTCCATTGTACAGAGGAGCATCTAAAGGATCCAAAGAGGAAATGATCTGCCCAAGACCTCACTTGTGGTCTAGAGTAGTTTTTGAAAACTTACAATGCAGGAGACGAAGCTTAATTTTCATGACGCTCAACATTTTGTTGTAGTTCAGTCCTAAGTCATGTCTGACTCTTTGCAACCCCACGGACTGCAGCACGCCAGGCTTTGCGGTCCTCCACCACCTCTGGGAGTTTGCTCAAACTCATGTCCACTGAGTCAGTGATGCCATCCAACTGTCTCATTCTCTGTCCTCTCCTTCTCCTCCTGCCTTCAATCTAACACACATAGGCCCTTTTCAAGGCCCTGTGTCTAATTTTGTATTCAAAGTTTTGATTCTTTCAATTAAAGAGGGCTCGCTAAATAAACTTCAAGGTCCCACAAAAGCTAGATCTGCCCCAGGATACCCGCCACTAGTGATTAAGTCCTGAGGAAAGGAAGCCCACACAATCCCTTGACGTATAGTGAGGGGGTTGATACAATATGCATCGCCAAAGAATGGCAAAACCACGGTAGTGACTGAGGATGGCTCTCCAGAAAGGAAAACGAGCTCCACACAGGCCAGCAGACTCAGGGGATATCCTGATGACAGGTTATTATCTTTATTACTGAGTCCCTGTTCGGAAGGACCAGATAAAATTGTAGATGTGACTCCATGAAGATTTTACAACAGTTGGAAATGGAGAGGCACCATGATTGTCCAAACACATTACCCACCATCAGTTGTGTGGAGCAAAGTTTCAGACATAAATAGCAAACCTTAGAACGTTTTAAAGAAAAGAAAAAATTAGGAAGCATGTTCTCAGCATCACCCAGGCCATCCTCTGGGCTACACAGACTGCTTCCTTGAACTGCTAGAAAGGAGTTCTTGCTAAGGTCTTCCTAGGGCCCACCTTGGCAACAAGGGGCCCCCAAGATTACAGTTGAGACTTTGGTACTGATTAACATTCCCACAATGGGCTCGTTTCCAATGCCTCACCCATGAGGTTAGTGCTTTTCCTCTCCTCCCTTCTTCCGCTTTCAGGGCATTCTTGTGTGTTTCTGAAGCAACAGCAGCTTTCTGCATAAATTTCCATCAAATTAGCAGAGACAGAGCTGTGCCCTGCCTGGGGCAGTGGAATCAACGCACTAATTGCCCGAGATTCCAAGAACTCCAAAGGCTGGGCTCCAAAACCACCAGTTCTGCTCAGCCTGCTTTCTCTTGTCTCTCCACCCTTTCTCATTCGCTCTTACCAGTGGTTTGTTGTTGGTATTGTTGGTGAAAAGTTTTTTTGACTCTCATTCCCAAATAAAGGAAGGTAGACAACTTGCAGAAGGAGCCTATCATTGTAGTTAAGAAAATAGGCCTTTGACACCAGACTGCTAGTTGGAAGCCTGGTCCTACCATTCACTGGTAGAGTGACCTTAACCCCTCTGAGCCTCCACCTATGCAGTTGTTCAACGGAGATAATAATAGCACTTACCTGAGAGGTTTGTTTGTTAAATGAAATAATCCTTATAAAACCATTTGCACAGCACCTGGTACAAAGTATATAAGTGCCTGAGGAGGCAGTTATTCTCATCATTGTAAACCTTGACCTCATTTAGTAATTTTTAAAAATATTTATTTGTTTGACTGTGCCTGGTCTTAGTTGTGGCATATGGGATCTAGTTCCTTGATCAGAGACTGAATCCAGGCCTCTTGCATTGGGGGTGCAGTCTTAGCCACTGGAAAACTAGGGAAGTCACCTTGACCTCATTTAAACTGGAAACAGAATGATCCTAGCTCTAGCATTGTTACCTTTATAGAGCTGAACATCAGTGTCAGAGTGGGGACTAGGTTGACTTTCATTCAATCAAAATGGTATAGGTTATTGCTTTGAGTTAGACAGAAACAAATGACCAAGCTGGGATGGAACAAATGCAAGCAATAGGGACCAAAGTCATAGACTCACAGAGCCAGAACAAAGCTCAGAGGTGATTAATCTTGACCTTCCATCCAATGCCCAAAACCCTTCTGCAAGATGCTGAGGGATGAGCACCTCTTCCAAGGAAGATGACAGAATGGGCCTTTCCCATTTTAGGTCAACATGTGAAGTTTGACGTCCTGAGCTCTGGCCCACTGCTCCTGATTCTATCCTTTGAAATGATGTTGCTGACAGTCCTTTAACTAACTCAAGCTTGTCTTTTCCAAATTAAATATCATCCCACTCTTGGTGGTCCATTCATCATCGTGTTCACCCTTCTCTGAGTATGATCCCCTAGGTTAATGCTCCTATTAAAAGGTGGAGCCCAGGGCTTCCCTGGTGGTCCAGTGGGTAAGGACACCGCCTTGCAGTGCAAGGGGCACCGGTTTGATCCCTGGCCTGGGAGGATCCCACATGCCGCGGAGCAGCTGGACCGGTGTGTCCAATGACTGAGCCAGAGCTCCGGGGTGCATGCGCCCAGAGCTGGCGCTCTGCAACAACAGACGCCACTGCGATGGGAGGCCCACATGGGCCAAGGAACAAAGATGGATGAAAATAGAAAAATGAAAGACCAATAGAGATGACCCGCCCACCCTCCTCCCTCCCCAACTCGCCCCCACCTCCCACCCCTCGCCAAAAAAAAGGTGGAGCCCAGGATTTGCCAAAACAAATTGTCTGGGTTATTAAAGAGTGACATTCTCTGCATATAGGCTTTAGCATCCACCCTCTGGCCTCTCTAACTTCCTCTGCTGCTCTCCTGACTCCCTGCTTCTCCCCACCTCCTCCCTGCTCACTCACATTCCAGCACACTGGCCACCTTGCTGTCCTGCCTGCCACTCTTTCCCCCCAGTGCCTTTTCTGGCATGGCCTGAAGTCTGCATGGCCCCCTTCCTCTTCACCTCCAGTCTTGGTTCAAGTGTCACTTCCTCAAGGAAGCTTTCCAACCACTATATTTCAAATTACAACCTTCTCCTTGCACTCTCAACCTACCTTACCCTGCTCTACATTGTTATAGTTTTTCTATAGAGTACCAACTCGCTTCTTCCTTGCACCCTTTTTCAACCTATTTCCTGACAATAGTGGACCAAAGTCATAGACTCACAGAGCCAGAACAAAGCTCAGAGGTGATTAATCTTGACCTTCCATCCAATGCCCAAAACCCTTCTGCAAGATGCTGAGGGATGAGCACCTCTTCCAAGGAAGATGACAGAATGGGCCTTTCCCATTTTAGGTCAACATGTGAAGTTTGACGTCCTGAGCTCTGGCCCACTGCTCCTGATTCTATCCTTTGAAATGATGTTGCTGACAGTCCTTTAACTAACTCAAGCTTGTCTTTTCCAAATTAAATATCATCCCACTCTTGGTGGTCCATTCATCATCGTGTTCACCCTTCTCTGAGTATGATCCCCTAGGTTAATGCTCCTATTAAAAGGTGGAGCCCAGGGCTTCCCTGGTGGTCCAGTGGGTAAGGACACCGCCTTGCAGTGCAAGGGGCACCGGTTTGATCCCTGGCCTGGGAGGATCCCACATGCCGCGGAGCAGCTGGACCGGTGTGTCCAATGACTGAGCCAGAGCTCCGGGGTGCATGCGCCCAGAGCTGGCGCTCTGCAACAACAGACGCCACTGCGATGGGAGGCCCACATGGGCCAAGGAACAAAGATGGATGAAAATAGAAAAATGAAAGACCAATAGAGATGACCCGCCCACCCTCCTCCCTCCCCAACTCGCCCCCACCTCCCACCCCTCGCCAAAAAGGTGGAGCCCAGGATTTGCCAAAACAAATTGTCTGGGTTATTAAAGAGTGACATTCTCTGCATATAGGCTTTAGCATCCACCCTCTGGCCTCTCTAACTTCCTCTGCTGCTCTCCTGACTCCCTGCTTCTCCCCACCTCCTCCCTGCTCACTCACATTCCAGCACACTGGCCACCTTGCTGTCCTGCCTGCCACTCTTTCCCCCCAGTGCCTTTTCTGGCATGGCCTGAAGTCTGCATGGCCCCCTTCCTCTTCACCTCCAGTCTTGGTTCAAGTGTCACTTCCTCAAGGAAGCTTTCCAACCACTATATTTCAAATTACAACTCGCTTCTCCTTGCACTCTCAACCTACCTTACCCTGCTCTACATTGTTATAGTTTTTCTATAGAGAGTACCATACTCTATCCTAGCCATATAATTCATTTACCTGTTGTCTGCTGTCCACGTCTCCTGCTAGAATGTCAGGTGGTTGGAGACAGAGATTTCTGCTTGTTCACTGATTTATCTCAATAGATAGGACATCCTGACATAAAGGCCCTCCCAACACAAGGAGCAGTTTCTAACGCATGAGTGATCAAAAAGTCATTTCTGCTGTTAACAGCATTTACTATTCAGTTAACTGAACTTGGAACTGGAGTATAAACTTTCCAACCCAAACTGGAATCTGCTCAAGCAAATAGTAGAGTGACAAGGGTAAAGCAGGGTTGTATGCACTTTATGGTTGTTGTCACTCAGTCGTGTCCATCTCTTTGCAACCCTGCAACCCCATGGATTGTAGCCCACCAGGCTCCTCTGTCCGTGGGATTTCTCAAGCAAGAATACTGGACTCTGTTGCCATTCCCTTCTCCAAGGGATCTCCCTGACCCAGAGACCAAACCTGGGTCTCCAGCCCATCCCCTGCATTGCTGGCAGATTCTTTTATCATGGAGTCACTGGGTATGTGTTCGGTCCCATGCCTTCCGGTGATTCAGTAAAGCGCAGTCCTTTAGCATTGCTGGATTCCACTTTATTTCCATCAGCCAAGTCATGTTCCTCATTGGCACAGATGGGAATATAGTACATATCTCACTGCAGCCAGCAAACCCAGTCATGTCATGTCCTCATCTCTGCCAGGGTGGCTACCAGCATCCTCAGAGGGACAGCTTCTCTTGTCCCAAAGGGTCTCATTGTGGTCTCATGTCCCTGTGTCTTTGGGTTGATTCCCACCCCATTCCACCCTGAATCATCTGCTCCTGTCAGACCCAACTGCTCAGCCTGAAAGATCATAATGCCCAGTGTCAATTTCCTTCCAAAGAATGCCAAGTTCTCCATTAAGAAAGAAGCGCCTTTTATCCTGGAGACATCCGAAATCGGTTCAGATCTGTTTGCAGGAGTAGAAGCCAAAGGGTTAAGCGTTAGGTGAGTACGTGTTCTTAATGTTTGTATTTGTAAATAGAAAGAAGAGAAGGCCAACCCAGAAGCTTTTTAATTACCCAGTGTTTCTAGGCATCCAACTCTCAGGCACTCTCAGTGAGATGCATTTTGTTTCATTCCCAGGTTTAAAGTGGTTTTGAATAGCTGTTGGGCCACTCCTTCAGCTGATTTCATGTATCCCTTGCAGTGGCAGCTGATCAACAAGGGGTAAGTACGGCTCTCTGGACCACAGGACTGAGAGGTGGGGCCAGGTAGATCCAGAGTGACTCTGGCTTGGGACAACTCGGAAGAGGTGGAATCTATTGGGGCCACATCAGTGGCTTCCTCTGTGCTTCCAGACTGCGTACTGATACCAGGAAAAACTTACAAAGTGCTTTCTAGGTGCCAAATATTATTCTGATAGCTTTATCATGTATTATTCTGATAGCTGTATCATGTACTTGACTGACAAGAGGTACGATTACTATCATCTCCTTTTTCCAGATGAGAAAACTGAGGCACAGGAGGGGTTAAGTCACATCATTAGTTTATGTACATGCTTATAGGGAAATGGATGTGTTAGGTTCAAATCCAGTCCATCTGACATCAGAACCCAGATGAGGATAATTAGATAAGCTGCGTAAACAGTTAGCACATCATACCTAGTTGGTATCCAATCAATTTTACTAACATTGTTTTTTATTTTCTAATAATTCTGTAGGTAGTAGGGAGTTCTTAACATCTGGAGTAGAAGACTAAAGTATTGGAATTACAGCACAGAAAGGTGATTCTGGAAGTCAAACATAGGATGGTTTAGAAACAGTACATGAGAGATAGAAAGACCAGATTAGAGGCTGTGGCAGCTCTAGAGCCCAAGGTCATGAGACTCGATTTGAAGCTGTAGCTAAATGAATGGAAAGAAGGTCATCCAAGCTGAGAGAAGCGATAAAAACTTAGCAACTGATTGGATAAGGGAAAGGGAAAGACAGGACACAGCATCTGAAAAACACGCAACAAAGAAAGCTTTCTCCTCTTGAACTGTGGATTGTGAAGATGAGAAATTGTTTGTATGCTCCTAGGGAAGAGGTTTTCTGGATAAGGGAATCTGGATTCTCCTTGAGTTCATGATGACATGTGGACCTTGAGATGACAATTGTCTACAAGCACTTAGAATTGTAACTTTTTGGAAAACAGAGGAGAGGATGTGTTAGACTAAAGATACAGGCATCATCCACACAACGAATGGTAAACTCAGAAGAGGCCATTCCACAAACCAAAGCGAACCAGTTACTCTGGAACCCATCAGGGCTAAGATAAAACACTGGGACCAGAGACAAAGATGATGAGAGAACAAAGGTGAAGCCACGTTGGACCTTTATATTTATTTAAGAAGCACTTATACAGCCCTTACAACATACCAGACATTGCTCTAGATAGGAGCTTTACAAATACTTATTTCAATTTCACTGAACTTCCTATAAAGGAGGTAGTATAGTAATCACTGTTTTATAGATGAGGAAACTGAGGCACAGACAGGTTCAAAATCAAAGGTCTAAGCTAATAAAAGGATGGATGATCTGGACACTTTTATGGACAGAGGAGCCTATCAGGGTTACAAAGAGTCAGACATGACTTGGCACCTGAACATCAACAACAAATTAAACCTGATCTAGTGGCAAATTCTGTCTAGTTGAAACGTCCCCTTAAGGTCAAAGATACATGAACAAAGGCAAGTGCCAAACAGGAGAATTAGAAAGTCTACTCCGTAGCTCCAGATGCTTTTGGCTCACATCAGGCCCTTTGGGAGGAAAACCCAGACTGCCTGGAAAGATTAACATAGATAGGCTGTCAGGAATTTTGACCTCAACTGAGGAAAGAGAGTCCTGTGACCGTGTGAAAACCTCCCCTGGGCCTTTCACAATCCTGAGTGACCTGTCACTGTGACCGTGTGAACAAGTGGCAGCTCTAGACCCAAGGTCAGAGACTCAGCTAATGAATGGAAAGAAGGTCATCCAAGCTGAGAGAAGCGATAAAAACTTAGCAACTGATTGGATAAGGGAAAGGGAAAGACAGGACACAGCATCTGAAAAACACGCAACAAAGAAAGCTTTCTCCTCTTGAACTGTGGATTGTGAAGATGAGAAATTGTTTGTATGCTCCTAGGGAAGAGGTTTTCTGGATAAGGGAATCTGGATTCTCCTTGAGTTCATGATGACATGTGGACCTTGAGATGACAATTGTCTACAAGCACTTAGAATTGTAACTTTTTGGAAAACAGAGGAGAGGATGTGTTAGACTAAAGATACAGGCATCATCCACACAACGAATGGTAAACTCAGAAGAGGCCATTCCACAAACCAAAGCGAACCAGTTACTCTGGAACCCATCAGGGCTAAGATAAAACACTGGGACCAGAGACAAAGATGATGAGAGAACAAAGGTGAAGCCACGTTGGACCTTTATATTTATTTAAGAAGCACTTATACAGCCCTTACAACATACCAGACATTGCTCTAGATAGGAGCTTTACAAATACTTATTTCAATTTCACTGAACTTCCTATAAAGGAGGTAGTATAGTAATCACTGTTTTATAGATGAGGAAACTGAGGCACAGACAGGTTCAAAATCAAAGGTCTAAGCTAATAAAAGGATGGATGATCTGGACACTTTTATGGACAGAGGAGCCTATCAGGGTTACAAAGAGTCAGACATGACTTGGCACCTGAACATCAACAACAAATTAAACCTGATCTAGTGGCAAATTCTGTCTAGTTGAAACGTCCCCTTAAGGTCAAAGATACATGAACAAAGGCAAGTGCCAAACAGGAGAATTAGAAAGTCTACTCCGTAGCTCCAGATGCTTTTGGCTCACATCAGGCCCTTTGGGAGGAAAACCCAGACTGCCTGGAAAGATTAACATAGATAGGCTGTCAGGAATTTTGACCTCAACTGAGGAAAGAGAGTCCTGTGACCGTGTGAAAACCTCCCCTGGGCCTTTCACAATCCTGAGTGACCTGTCATGGTCAGGTAGGTGCCACAACCGGTGCTGAGAGGCAGCAGTGCCAAGGCATCTAGGCCTGCCTATGGTTCACCTCCTCCCTGCTGCCAACAGAGCTCTGCTTACAGTATTTTCCACTGGCTGACACCAGGCCTTGGACGCTCCAGCAGCAAGGAGCTATTTTAAGCACTTAGTCTTGAATTCGTACAAGGATCTCAGGTTTATTGACTGAATGATCCTCAAGGGTCTTATTTCACAGTTCGGAAAATGCCCCAGCTCTTGTCACTTCTCAGAGGCCTCCACAAATAGAGCCCAGCTTCTGGCCTTGGTCAGACAGAAGGTGCTGGGTTCATGCCTCATTTCACTCATTGACTCTCAGAGTTAGCATCCCTTCCGTCCTATCTCTAATTTGACCCCTAATGTCTAGCTCTAATGGCGTGGAATGGGGGAGGGCCTTGGAAGGACAAAAGAGTCAGAGGGACATGCCAGGAGAGACATGAACTTTGGGGGGCCATGGGGGGCTGTTTACTGGTCTAAGCTTTTGAACCCACAGACCTCTGTTTCACAGAGGACAGATTTTGGTGCCCACTGTCACCTGTATATGAGTCCCCACACTCTAGGGACCTCACTGTATATTCCTAAGAACCACTGTGTCTCTTACCAGCGCCTGGCTGAATGTTTGGCACTCACACAGGGAATGCATACGTACTGGGCAAATGAAAACGGTTCGTGCTTAAGCCAAGGTTTACCAGTCTCGACACCCTTGACTCTTTGGGCTGGGTCATTCTTTGTTGTGGGGTCTGTCCCATGCCCTGCAGGACACCCTGTAGCATTCCTGATCTCTACCCTTTAGACGCCAGGAGATCTCCCTCTCCCCCCCCAGTCATGACAATTATATGCCAAATGCCCCTTGGGGCAAGATGGCCCTCAGATGAGAACAATGGGTTTCAACAAATGTCCATCTATGTTATTCTTTTCGTTTGCTGTAATTGTACATTTGAAACTTTGAAGCTTCCCAAATAGCACATTCTTCTTATAGAGAATTTAGAAAAAAAAAAATAATAATAATAAGGGTGAAAAAAAAAAGCTGTCCATTAGAGCCAGGGTTAACATTTAGATGGTATCCTTCCACTCATTTTTTGTGGCTCATACTAAACATTTCACATATTTACAAAGATAGCTATGTATAAAAGAATAGACACAGAACTTTAGATTCAAATTCCCAGTGGCAAAACCTCACAATACACACACAGCAACATGGTGGGTGTGCCCCGGGCTCAGCTGGCTGTGGCTGCAGATTGGGAAATGCTGTTCCCAGTACTGCCATCTTAATGTTGGACATGTGCTGGGAGTCTGCACAAATTCCAGTCCTCCAAGGACACTGTCTCAGGGATTTCTTTGGGAACAGAGATAAGATGACTCACCAGACGTGTGACTCCTCAACAGGTGCTCTACCCTTGCTGTATTGTCTGCAGAGCGGAGATGATCACAGACAGCTCATAGCTCCTCCAAGAGAAAGGAGGCTAAGCGAGGTGCTGCCAGTCAGCATGCTCCAGAGAGACAGCGTGCTGTGTCACAGCCCAGGGGAGGCTGTGTGTGACTTGGCCGCAGACGCCCTTACAGGAGTTCAGTAGGTCTTGTCTCTCCCCTTTCTTTCCCGCGACCCCTTGTGCTCCAGCTGCCCCACGGACGAAACTGTCCTCGTGCATGAGAACGGGAAAGACCACAGGGCAACCTTCCAGTTCAATGCCTTCCGGTTCCAGAACATCCCCAAACTGTCCAAGGTGTGGTTACACTGTGAGACGTTCATCTGTGACAGTGAGAAGCTCTCCTGCCCAGTGGTGAGCCACCCCTCCCCCGAGGCTGCTACCTGGGGCTGGGGCTGGGGCTGGGGGAGAACAATCTTTGAGAAGCTGCACTTTTCAGCTGGGAAGTTGTCACTAAGACCATGCAGGTGTGTGCTGAAGATATTCTGCAGGAAAGGGTGCTGGGGGGAGGGGGCAGACATCCCATGTGGGTCTGCCCCAACCACCGCCAAGCTAGATGGTCTGGCCCATGTCACTTAACCCCTGGGCCTGGTTTTCCTATCTTAGATAGAGTGGTGCTGAGTAATGGCAGCCCCTCTCTTCAGAGAGCAGTGTTAGGGAAAATAAAGCAATAACAGATGTGGTAATGCTTTGGAAAAGTTAAAAGGACAAGGGAAATTCAAAATCCAGGTGATAGCAGTAAGCTCTGGGAAGGCAAAGGTAGGTATTTTCAGCTCTTGACTTACCAGCCTAAAGGTCCATCTCTGGGACTTCCCAGATGGGTTGACTGTAGCTCATGAAGGGGCTCCATTTCCCTTCTGCTTCTCCCCCAAGAAGTTGCTGCAGATCAATCAACACAGAGTGAATTCAGGTGCGAGCCTGGTCCTTAGAGCAGCAATTCCAAAGCTTCAGCATTAGGAATGCAAGTGCTCAGCTCCCAACCCAGACCCACCTAATTCAGACAGACATCCTGGGTGGACCCAGCCACCTGTGCTTTAACAAGCTCTTCAGGTAATTCTGATGTAGGCTCCAACTTGAGAACCACCGCCTGAAAGATCTCAAATTGTTCAATTCCAAGCTGTTGCCTCCTTCAGTCTATTTGAACCAGAGACTCTAGTGAGGAGGGACACAGGGTTTACGAAGAGGGTACCTGCTTACCTGTAGTAACCAACAGAAAGAAGATGATAATCTCTATTTCTATTGATTCATTTGGCCAGACAGTTGTCACTTGATGTGTGCAAAGAGATAAAGGGATGGCAGCAGAGAAACATTTAACTGTTCCTGGAAGGATAATTATTGGTATTACCTTAAAAAAAGGAAATGCACCAGAACACATTTTGCAGGTGTCCACATCTCAAATCAGTCTGATGAGAGTAACTATGGGCAAAAGCCTTACTTCTCATCAAAATAAAGTGTCAGTTCAGGGCTTCCCTGGTGGTCCAGTGGGTAAGGACACCACCTTGCAGTGCAGGGGGCGCCAGTTCGATCCCTGGCCTGGGAAGATCCCACGTGCCGCCGAGCGGCTGGATCCATGTGTCCAATTACCGAGCCGGAGCTCTGGGGCGCATGCGCCCAGAGCCAGTGCTCTGCAACAACAGAGGCCACTGCGATGGCAGTGGACAAAGAACAAAGATGAATGAAAATAGATAAATGAAAGACTAATAGAAGTGGCCCGCCCACCCCCTCCCTCCCTAATCAGCTCCCACAAAAAAGTGATAAAAAAATAATAAATAAGTGTCAGTTCTTCCCACACACCATGTGGATTTGTTCCAGCTTGAAGAGTTCATGATGGAAAGACTCCCTTTTTTTTCAAGTTAGAGAAGGGATGAAATATGTCTTTCTCTTGGTTATAAAAGCAATAAGGGAACTAGTATTTGAGGTGGGGGGTTTTCACTCCATCAAGTTTACATGACTTTAAAAAAAATCTCTTCTCTCTCCTGTGTTTGTTTCTCATCCCACCTCCGCCCTGCTCTCCCCTTCGGCTTCTCCTGGGTCTCCAGACTTGTGACAAGCGAAAACGCCTCCTCCGGGACCAGACTGGGGGTGTGCTGGTGGTGGAGCTCTCCCTCCGTAGTAAGCTTCTCTGTTTTCCAAACAGTGGCCTTCACGCCGGGCTATGTCCACAGGCACGGCCGGTTTGAGCATTTTCACTGAATTGCCAAACCAGTTGTGCCTGTAGATGCAACCTTTACCTGCAACAATTCTCCCCACCTGGGGGACGGGTAATCACACCCTATTAAGGAGGTTTGTTAATTACCCTGAAAAGCTGCATCTGTGGCCTCAGTGCCAACGCCTTCCCTCCAGGGACTAGGAAGTGCTGAGCTTCCAGACAGCGTGCAAGCAATGATAACAGAAAACAAAATACTGGGGCATCAGGGCACATCAACACAACTAGTAAAGGAGTGAGCCTACCCTGGGTTGGCGCTGGGGGCTTCAGAAATAAAGGAGCTCCACATGGTCCTTGTCCCCTACAATGTATCACCCAGCAAGGAAAGAGAGGTCAAATGCTAAGAGAAAAGGAGATGACTTCACGGGAGCCGGGGAGCTGGGGTCTATGGGAATCCATGGGTGGGCGGCTCCACCTAGTCAGGCTTATGGAAGTCTGTGGGTTGTCTTGAAGTCTGACCCTCAATGGTGCTGTGACACCGAGGATGGGTGAGTCTGTGGGCAGGCTGGAGTCACCCAACTCTGGCCAGACACCCAACCCCAGGCACCAGTCAGTGCCTGATTTTGTATGACCTGCAAGCGAAGGACAGTTTTTCCCTTTTATGTAGTTGAAAAAACATGAAAACAGTATTTCATAACATCAGAAAAATATATGAAACTCAAGTTTCAGCATCTCTACAGAAAGTTTTATTGGAACACAGCTGCACTGGTTCATCTAGGGCTGTCTCCACCTGGATTCAATTGCCTCAGGTAGTTACAACAGAGACCACCTGGTCTCTGAAGCTGAAACTATTTCCTATCCTCTGCCCTTTCCAGAAAGGTTCGCACCCTTGCTGTGAGAGCTGAGAACAGAATGGTGTGAGATGAAGCTTGTTTGAAGCCAAGCTGGGGCAGTTGGTTTAATCATCTCCCTTGGCTTCTCCTGGGTCTCCAGACTTGTGACAAGCGCCTCCTCCGGGACCAGACTGGGGTGTGCTGGTGGTGGAGCTCTCCCTCCGTAGTAAGCTTCTCTGTTTTCCAAACAGTGGCCTTCACGCGGCTATGTCCACAGGCACGGCCGGTTTGAGCATTTTCACTGAATTGCCAAACCAGTTGTGCCTGTAGATGCAACCTTTACCTGCAACAATTCTCCCCACCTGGGGGACGGGTAATCACACCCTATTAAGGAGGTTTGTTAATTACCCTGAAAAGCTGCATCTGTGGCCTCAGTGCCAACGCCTTCCCTCCAGGGACTAGGAAGTGCTGAGCTTCCAGACAGCGTGCAAGCAATGATAACAGAAAACAAAATACTGGGGCATCAGGGCACATCAACACAACTAGTAAAGGAGTGAGCCTACCCTGGGTTGGCGCTGGGGGCTTCAGAAATAAAGGAGCTCCACATGGTCCTTGTCCCCTACAATGTATCACCCAGCAAGGAAAGAGAGGTCAAATGCTAAGAGAAAAGGAGATGACTTCACGGGAGCCGGGGAGCTGGGGTCTATGGGAATCCATGGGTGGGCGGCTCCACCTAGTCAGGCTTATGGAAGTCTGTGGGTTGTCTTGAAGTCTGACCCTCAATGGTGCTGTGACACCGAGGATGGGTGAGTCTGTGGGCAGGCTGGAGTCACCCAACTCTGGCCAGACACCCAACCCCAGGCACCAGTCAGTGCCTGATTTTGTATGACCTGCAAGCGAAGGACAGTTTTTCCCTTTTATGTAGTTGAAAAAACATGAAAACAGTATTTCATAACATCAGAAAAATATATGAAACTCAAGTTTCAGCATCTCTACAGAAAGTTTTATTGGAACACAGCTGCACTGGTTCATCTAGGGCTGTCTCCACCTGGATTCAATTGCCTCAGGTAGTTACAACAGAGACCACCTGGTCTCTGAAGCTGAAACTATTTCCTATCCTCTGCCCTTTCCAGAAAGGTTACGCACCCTTGCTGTAGAGAGCTGAGAACAGAATGGTGTGAGATGAAGCCTTGTCAGCCCTTCTAGAAACTGCCCTAAAGGCAATGGGGAGCCAGTTGGTTTAATCAGGGAGAATGCAGTCAGGTTTGTGTTTTAGGAATACAGCTTCGCCCTCTACGATCTTTTCTTAAAGCTTCTGCATTCTCTGTCTTTACTCACTACAGGCAAGGGATCCTCCAGTCTCTATAGCTTCTCAGGTAAGGAACAAGAGAACTCCAAGCCGTGTTTTTAACAGGCAGATGTGCGCTTTAAAGGGGCTTCCTATGTGGTGCTAGTGGTAAAGAACCCACCTGCCAATGCAAGAGATGTAAGAGACGCGAGTTCGATCCATGGGTCAGGAAGATCCCCTGGAGGAGGGCATGGCAACCCACTCTAGCAGTCTCACCTGGACAGAGGAGCCTGGCAGTTAGAAGGGTTGCAGTGTTGGACTCAACTGAAGCAACTTAGCAAACGTGTGTTTTTAAAAAAGCTTATCTTTGGCCCCAGCAATGCCTATAAGAATTAAAAGGTGCACTTAAAGCACACCTGAATGAGGTGGAGGGGGATGGGAGTTGAGAGGTCTCTCTCCAACCAGCCCCTGAGCTCTGAAGGGAGGGAGGAATTAGGGGCAAGTTGGATAAAGCAGAACTGGATCCCCACCTCTAGCCCCACCAAGTCTCAGCAAAGACATCACTGGCTGGTTTCTTTTGGGTTTCCGCATTCAGAGAACTTGGATTTTCAATTATCTGTTCATTTAACAAATATTTCCTAGTCCCTTCTATGACCCTGCCAGTCATGAACTGAGTGAGTGACCTTGAGCCATGACCTCACTCCTGCATCCCCCGGGTCCTCCTGTGAAACTGGGTTAATAATTGTCCCTCTCACACAGAAGTTGTGTGGATTAACTATTACAGCTAAGAGCACGAAACAATGCTCGGCATGCAGCAAACATCCAAAAAATAAAGATTCAACATAATGTAGTTGAAAAAACATGAACGTTTTATTGGGCCACTTTCTCGGGGAAAGGTAGTTACAACAGAGACCACCTGGTCTCTGAAGCTGAAACTATTTCCTATCCTCTGCCCTTTCCAGAAAGGTTCGCACCCTTGCTGTAGAGAGCTGAGAACAGAATGGTGTGAGATGAAGCCTTGTCAGCCCTTCTAGAAACTGCCCTAAAGGCAATGGGGAGCCAGTTGGTTTAATCAGGGAGAATGCAGTCAGGTTTGTGTTTTAGGAATACAGCTTCGCCCTCTACGATCTTTTCTTAAAGCTTCTGCATTCTCTGTCTTTACTCACTACAGGCAAGGGATCCTCCAGTCTCTATAGCTTCTCAGGTAAGGAACAAGAGAACTCCAAGCCGTGTTTTTAACAGGCAGATGTGCGCTTTAAAGGGGCTTCCTATGTGGTGCTAGTGGTAAAGAACCCACCTGCCAATGCAAGAGATGTAAGAGACGCGAGTTCGATCCATGGGTCAGGAAGATCCCCTGGAGGAGGGCATGGCAACCCACTCTAGCAGTCTCACCTGGACAGAGGAGCCTGGCAGTTAGAAGGGTTGCAGTGTTGGACTCAACTGAAGCAACTTAGCAAACGTGTGTTTTTAAAAAAGCTTATCTTTGGCCCCAGCAATGCCTATAAGAATTAAAAGGTGCACTTAAAGCACACCTGAATGAGGTGGAGGGGGATGGGAGTTGAGAGGTCTCTCTCCAACCAGCCCCTGAGCTCTGAAGGGAGGGAGGAATTAGGGGCAAGTTGGATAAAGCAGAACTGGATCCCCACCTCTAGCCCCACCAAGTCTCAGCAAAGACATCACTGGCTGGTTTCTTTTGGGTTTCCGCATTCAGAGAACTTGGATTTTCAATTATCTGTTCATTTAACAAATATTTCCTAGTCCCTTCTATGACCCTGCCAGTCATGAACTGAGTGAGTGACCTTGAGCCATGACCTCACTCCTGCATCCCCCGGGTCCTCCTGTGAAACTGGGTTAATAATTGTCCCTCTCACACACAGAAGTTGTGTGGATTAACTATTACAGCTAAGAGCACGAAACAATGCTCGGCATGCAGCAAACATCCAGTAAAGATCAACCATAATTACTGACTCTGTACCAGGCACTATTCTTGGCTGTGACTATTGCAGTGAACAAGGCAGGCAGGGCTCCCACCTTTCCTAATATGCATGAAAGTGGGGTGGATGGGGGCTGAATAATGATTTAGACTGAAGCCTCCTGGGGGAAGCAGCATTCCAGCTGAGACCCAAGATTTCATCAATGGCAAGACAGTAACTATGCAAGATGGCAAGACAGTTCTATTTATTCATAAGTTCACAGGTGTAGGCTTTGCTCTCACAATTACAGGAAATCATACAAACCACTCTTTAAGATGCCCAGATGCTCATTTTTAAAGGAAGTTCTACAGCTAACGCCATACAATGAAAAGCACCATCACTCTATTATGGAAGTTCAGGTTCCCATTTGTCAAGAGTTCCATATCCTGGGTTTATCTGTTGTGTTCTCTGCACTGATGAAGGTAAGCTATGGGAAATCTGGGGGATGAAACAAACTGACCGTGTATAAAACATGCAGAGTTGTATGAAAACCTGCTTAACACCCTTTGAGTTGACTCTCTGACGTTGACTCTTTTTGTTGAATTCTCCTTGCTCCTTGTCGAACTGTTGAAGTCTCCTTTCCTGTCCGGTCCACAGATGTTCTCTATCACCTCATCGCGATGCTGGGGATTTGTGCTGTGTTATAAGGGAGAGCCGGGCAGGCAGCTGCCACTCCTCCACCCAAGACCATCTCCTCGGTCAATGAGAAACCCACATTTACCGCGCTGCCAAAAAGCACAAACAGAAGACCGTACTGTTGGGGAGCAGAGAGTAGCGCTTTGCCAAATATGTGTTCCGGTGATTTTTGTGAATTCCAGCAGTTGTTTTTCTTCGGTGCCCCACTTCCTCTGGTGACTTCCTGCAGCCCTTGGATGCTACCATCCCACCCCTGCAGCTGGCGGAGGAGTCTCCTTTCCCCAGGTTCAAGTTGGGACTGCAGTGGACCTTTCTGAAAGTTATTCCAATGCTAAAAGTGTAGCACACGGAACCAAGTGCAGCTGAGCATTCTGAGGAGATGGTGGGGCGGAAGCACAAAGTCAGTGCCAAGGACAGAATACACAGGAGCAGCCAACTCTGTCGAAGGCGCCTTTGGCATAGAGGCTTTGCGATGCCTAGGTATTAGACCAGGGCTGAGCCACCAGGCAGGGGTTCTAATCTTTCAAGGGAGGATGTGGAAATCAAAGCAGAAAACAATTTATTGTGCTCCAACCTGAATGATTCTTGAGAAATCCCCGTTGAGTGCTACTTTGTTATTACTATAAGGTTTCAAAAATGTGTATAAACATAAGGTAGGTAGATGCTCCTTATGACAAATTGAATAGGGTTCGGCTGCAAAAAGAACCAAACTCTCATTAGCATTCGTTTCACATGATAATATGGCATTGCCTAAACGAAACTGCTGCTTGCACCATGCCTCAGAGGAACTGCCACAACAAGCTCTCTGCAGCTGGGGGACTCCATCTCCTGTGCCAAGGTGCTCGCTGTTTTTATTCACTCTGCAAAGAAATCTTGATTTACAGAGAATGGTCTGACCTCGGTTAGCCTTGCCTTCGACATTCAACCCCACATCTGGTTTTGTCTCACTAACCGGTGATCATTTCGAATGGAACCCACCAAACATCAGAAACATAAATGCAAATAAAATGAAAGCCAATGGCCAGTGAAACCACGGGGCATCTCATGCTGAGAGAGCACTCCCACTCCGGTGACCGGAATATGTTGAGAGGGATGATGTTTAGATCAAGCAAATAAAAACTGGAAGGAAGCAGTCCTGGTAGAGAAGCAGCAGATCCCTGAAAATGCACAGAGGACATGCCAGTTTGAGGCTATTAGCTGAGATGTGATAGGAAAAGCTTGAGCTTTAAATCCTATTCTCCCTCTTGTATAGATTCCATCAGTGGCCTTATCGTTGGAAAACCCGTCGGTTTGTATCTTTGTATGTAATGTATTTGAGAAGTCTTAAGATCTGTAGGTGGATAGTTCTTTTGCAATGGTGGTAATGAACTCTGAAATGAAGCTAATTCTCAAATTTCTCAAGACACAAAGTGCGTGTTTTAGCAATAGGCTACATGAAAGTAACTCAAGGTAGCTGAAGCTGGTCTCAAAGCTGGTCTTGGTACTCCAACCAGTTTTGGATGTATTCTTCCTATAATTTCAGAATTTTTGTAGCTAGCTTTTACTTCCAAAGGCCAGAAGTCGGCGCCTTTGGCAGGCTTTCGATGCCTAGGTATTAGACCAGGGCTGAGCCACCAGGCAGGGGTTCTAATCTTTCAAGGGAGGATGTGGAAATCAAAGCAGAAAACAATTTATTGTGCTCCAACCTGAATGATTCTTGAGAAATCCCCGTTGAGTGCTACTTTGTTATTACTATAAGGTTTCAAAAATGTGTATAAACATAAGGTAGGTAGATGCTCCTTATGACAAATTGAATAGGGTTCGGCTGCAAAAAGAACCAAACTCTCATTAGCATTCGTTTCACATGATAATATGGCATTGCCTAAACGAAACTGCTGCTTGCACCATGCCTCAGAGGAACTGCCACAACAAGCTCTCTGCAGCTGGGGGACTCCATCTCCTGTGCCAAGGTGCTCGCTGTTTTTATTCACTCTGCAAAGAAATCTTGATTTACAGAGAATGGTCTGACCTCGGTTAGCCTTGCCTTCGACATTCAACCCCACATCTGGTTTTGTCTCACTAACCGGTGATCATTTCGAATGGAACCCACCAAACATCAGAAACATAAATGCAAATAAAATGAAAGCCAATGGCCAGTGAAACCACGGGGCATCTCATGCTGAGAGAGCACTCCCACTCCGGTGACCGGAATATGTTGAGGGGGATGATGTTTAGATCAAGCAAATAAAAACTGGAAGGAAGCAGTCCTGGTAGAGAAGCAGCAGATCCCTGAAAATGCACAGAGGACATGCCAGTTTGAGGCTATTAGCTGAGATGTGATAGGAAAAGCTTGAGCTTTAAATCCTATTCTCCCTCTTGTATAGATTCCATCAGTGGCCTTATCGTTGGAAAACCCGTCGGTTTGTATCTTTGTATGTAATGTATTTGAGAAGTCTTAAGATCTGTAGGTGGATAGTTCTTTTGCAATGGTGGTAATGAACTCTGAAATGAAGCTAATTCTCAAATTTCTCAAGACACAAAGTGCGTGTTTTAGCAATAGGCTACATGAAAGTAACTCAAGGTAGCTGAAGCTGGTCTCAAAGCTGGTCTTGGTACTCCAACCAGTTTTGGATGTATTCTTCCTATAATTTCAGAATTTTTGTAGCTAGCTTTTACTTCCAAAGGCCAGAAGATGTATTTTTATTGGTTCTAGTCAAAAACTTTTTAATAGCATACTCATAGAGCCATAATCACAAATCCTTGCCTGTCTGAGCAAAATCATATTATACAAGTTTTGCTTTATCATAATGTTTAATGATCCTGTATCTCTTGGTGGTGCTAAGGAATAAATAAAATGCCTTAAAGTAAATAACCTATGACTATAGCTTATAGTGTTAATATATCATGTTGATAGCCGATTCTTCAACCCTTTCAGGGGATTTCTGCAACTAGAATTTCTTAGATTCACATACATTCCACAGGCTTCCAAAGATTTTATCCAATGTTTGCATTTCAAAAAATTTCAATATGGGGTTTCTCTGCAAGGAGGTGAAGCCATTTCACATGAAAGTGTTTTGGGGAACAGTCTTGGTGGCCAGCCCTGTCTCTAAGGGCCTCCCGTATCACCAGCAACTGCGTGTGCTTTGACTTGAAGTTAATGAATGGGTCTATGATATTTGGTTCCATGTTTCCTGTCTCACAATTTCTCTACTATTCAGAGAAAGCCACTTTCCAGACAGTCTCTCTTACAAATTCCCATTAGTGTTACACAGAAAACAGACATTAAGAGAAGAAGGGAAGAATAGTTTCTCCTTGGCTGAAGAGAAAAAAAAAAAAAAAACCTAGATATAGATTTTAGGAAATCTATCAAAACTCCTGGTTATGAACCCTAAAGACATCTCTCTCCCTCTGTCAACCTGAGTAATTCAAAGGCTATTTATGGAGAGAGACATGGATATATATACACATACACATATACTAAGTATACACATGCACATAAGTATCTACCTACTGGTCAGTTGATAGATACAGCTATAGCTATAGAGAGATGTATGTGTATATACACTCAGTGTATGTGAATATATGCACATATATGTGTGTGCATGTACATATGTGCATGTGAATATGTAGGTTCACATGTATATATACATATGTTCTGTGTGCATGTGTGTGACTGGATGCCAAATGTCTGTGTCATAATGTTTGATGAAAAAGGCAGAAGCAACAAAGTCTTTGTCATGTGAACATAACTGTCTAAGCACGTGGGCTAGGGCTGGAAGGGAACACACACACACCTTTGGTACAAACCCACAGGTGAGACACTGATAGTCAGCTGTCAGGCCCCGCCCCATCCCTACATGTGTATCATGTTCTGGTTCTCTTTCAATGCACCAATGTTGAATTTCTCAGTTACCTCTGCTCTTTTATAATACCTCTATTAGTTCTCAATACGTTGAATTACTAGTATGCTTCCTGTCTCCAAGTAAACTTAGAGCTGAAGACCATGGGAAGTTTCATATTTTCTTGCGTCTCCCAGCGTGGTACCTGACACAGAGTCAATACTTAATAAATGCTCTTTGAACTAATGACATGCTCGTAAGGATAGATAGATATATATGGATGGATGAATGGACGGGTGGGAACTGGCCATTGCCTCTAAGAGATCCCATAAAAGAAGCTGCCTTGTCCACTTTTATGATGGAGCAAAGTGCTTAGCACCCGGAAGCGCTGAGCCCAAACAAGGGAAGAAATTATGAGGCCCAAGAAAATAACTTTTGGCCCAAGGTCTCCACCCGAGGTAGCTCCCTGTCCCCTGCATATAAATGCCTCTTCTTCAGGCAAAAGCTTTCAATCCTTGAGGCTGAATGAGTCTGAGGAAGAGCAGAGCCCACCACAAGGAAATGCAATCGTGGGGGCTGTGAAGGTTGCAGAATTCAGCTGCCCACCTCTGGGCAGAAGACAAGTCCTGCTGATGGAGACAGGCGCTCGATGGAGCTGGGCTCTTGTTTGTAGAGCTCTCCCCTTGAAGCCTCTTGTCCTTCTTCTGAAAAGAGACAGGAAATTCCGCCAAACCGTTGGTCAAATTTGGTATTGTGCTCCCAAGCCTCCAAAAAGTAGTTTATTTCTCTCTACAGAGCTCAGAAATATCTCCACAAAGGTACTGCAGTGGTCAAGCACAAAAAGAAAACATTCCTCTTCAGTTTTCATTCCTTTGGTCCTGGAAATTGAATAGAAAGACTCCAAGAGGACCTCTCACTCAAGCTGCTCCACCATTTTCAGGAGCAGCCACAGAAGATAATCCAGATGCGAGGAGTTACGTGGAGTAAAAAAAAAAAAAAATCCTGTGAATGCATCAGCAGCTCAGTAAATCTATTGCAAAAACCACAAAACCAACCTTTTGTAAAGCGGAAAAGTACTCATGGCAGAACCGACGGGTTCATCTCTTCTGCTGGAAATTAAAAAATTAAATACTACACAAATGAATTTTTAAAATCCTACTTAAAATTCAAGCCTTGGTTCTGTCCTTTGCTCAGTGGATAGGAAAGGACTTAAGCAATAAATTGAGAATGGGACATGATGCATTTGTAAGACAAGCAGGGCTCACAGGAAGTGAGCGCTCAGGGCCAGGTCTTCCAGCCCCGAGTGTGTGTGGGAGGTGGGGGGCTCTGCCTGCCAGGTGACCTGATCCTGTTGGATTTCTGTGATGCATGCCCCAGAGCTTCAGCCCAGAAAACATTCCTGAGATGCCTTCTGATGTGGGCTTCTGTGGCCGTGCTGGCTGATCCATTGGGAAGAATAATAAACCCTAGAGGTTAGGGAGCAGGCCCTTTGCAGAGGGAGGCAGGTCCATGGCCCCAGGCTTCATGCTCCAGCTTTCTCCTTCCCCAGAATGAAATTGGATTCACTGCCAATTCGCAGGCTAAAGAAGTGGAAACCTCTGGCAGGGAGGCAGGCTCACTGGCAGGTCTGGGAGCAGCAGCCCTAGTCCCCCAGGAAATGAGTTCAGGGTATCCAGCTCATCCAACTCCACATTTGCTCCAGGCCACAGGATTCCAGAGTGTGCAGAGGCCAGCTAGATGGCTCCCCCTACTGGAAGACTGACGGACTCAATACCCCAGAACTGTGCATGGGTGGGTCCTCAGTGTCCATCCCTGAATGGTAGCCCACCATAGGATTTCAAGGCAAGAATACTGGAGTAGGTTCCCATTTCCTTTTCCAAGAGATCTTCCAGACCCAGGGACTGAACCTGCATGTCCTGCATTGGTGGGCAGGTTCTTTACCACTGTGCCACCTGAACCATAACCCCTACATGGGATATTTAAGGTACCCACCGCCCCCCATGGACTTTCCTGGGACCTCACAAAACCCCCATCAAGAATAGAAAGACTCCAAGAGGACCTCACTCAAGCTGCTCCACCATTTTCAGGAGCAGCCACAGAAGATAATCCAGATGGGGGTTAGGGGAAAAAAAAAATCCTGTGAATGCATCAGCAGCTCAGTAAATCTATTGCAAAACCACAAAACCAACCTTTGTAAAGCGGAAAAGTACTCATGGCAGAACCGACGGGTTCATCTCTTCTGCTGGAAATTAAAAAATTAAATACTACACAAATGAATTTTTAAAATCCTACTTAAAATTCAAGCCTTGGTTCTGTCCTTTGCTCAGTGGATAGGAAAGGACTTAAGCAATAAATTGAGAATGGGACATGATGCATTTGTAAGACAAGCAGGGCTCACAGGAAGTGAGCGCTCAGGGCCAGGTCTTCCAGCCCCGAGTGTGTGTGGGAGGTGGGGGGCTCTGCCTGCCAGGTGACCTGATCCTGTTGGATTTCTGTGATGCATGCCCCAGAGCTTCAGCCCAGAAAACATTCCTGAGATGCCTTCTGATGTGGGCTTCTGTGGCCGTGCTGGCTGATCCATTGGGAAGAATAATAAACCCTAGAGGTTAGGGAGCAGGCCCTTTGCAGAGGGAGGCAGGTCCATGGCCCCAGGCTTCATGCTCCAGCTTTCTCCTTCCCCAGAATGAAATTGGATTCACTGCCAATTCGCAGGCTAAAGAAGTGGAAACCTCTGGCAGGGAGGCAGGCTCACTGGCAGGTCTGGGAGCAGCAGCCCTAGTCCCCCAGGAAATGAGTTCAGGGTATCCAGCTCATCCAACTCCACATTTGCTCCAGGCCACAGGATTCCAGAGTGTGCAGAGGCCAGCTAGATGGCTCCCCCTACTGGAAGACTGACGGACTCAATACCCCAGAACTGTGCATGGGTGGGTCCTCAGTGTCCATCCCTGAATGGTAGCCCACCATAGGATTTCAAGGCAAGAATACTGGAGTAGGTTCCCATTTCCTTTTCCAAGAGATCTTCCAGACCCAGGGACTGAACCTGCATGTCCTGCATTGGTGGGCAGGTTCTTTACCACTGTGCCACCTGAACCATAACCCCTACATGGGATATTTAAGGTACCCACCGCCCCCCATGGACTTTCCTGGGACCTCACAAACACCTCTGAAGAAAACACTCACCTCAGAAGATCTCTGGGACTTCAGCTTCTTCGTCAGCAAATTCAGGGAGTGGAATAGGGAAGCCTTCTTTGCCCTTCAACCAGAAAGTGGTTTGTTCTCCTTTGCCCTGTGGGAAGCCACGGAGAGCTGGTGAGTCAGAGCGGAGAGGCTGCCGGTCAAGTGCAGTCTCTCAGTCGCCCTTCTGGCTTCCTGAGAATCACGTCTACAGCCAGAACTGTAACCTGGCAAGATCTGCCTTGTGAGGGAGAAGCTTCATTACTGATGAAATCATGATCATGTCCTTGTATTTGCCTGATAAGCCCAGATGGACAGTCAGCAATGGCCTAGGGGGTGAAGCTAAATCTATCACAAAGAAAATCTTTTAAAGTAATAATAAAACCTATTGAGCTCTTACCCTGAGCAGGGGCACCAAGTGAAACACCTCACATACAGGTTCACAATTAACCCTCACAGCCACCTTTTGAGGGCAGTAGGATCACTGTGCCCATTTGACAGATGATAAAACCAAGCTCCCAAATCAGACAGCTAGGAACTAATGGGACAGGATTCACAGCGACATCTACACTGCTACTGTCTAGAGAAAGCTTCCTTCTTCCTGGAATTAGCTGACGCAATACATCATGCCGGAGCCAGGCTTAGCAAACTGAGGGGCTGAACCTTCTTTCCCTGGACCCCGACACCCACCCAAACCCACCATTCCTAGTGTGAACATCTTCAAGGTGATCTTGAGAACACCTCAAGAGGAGTAGCACCCCCTTCAGAAAGGCAATGTTTATCAGAAAGATGAGGGGGTGTTGTGGTACATTTTGGTGATGGCCTGGGAGACGGCATGGAAAGGGAAGCATAGGGAAAGGAAGAGATATGTAAATGTGTAGAGATGAGATGAGATGCAGGTGCCCCCAAACCAATGGGCCTTCATCTCCTCCACCTAGGCAGTTTGGGTTCAGGAGAAGGGAAATACAAGAAGGCAGGCATTCTAATTCCTGAGTTGTATTTGCTGTCACTTCATGGGGAGTGATCAAGCAGAAGCCAGGAGACCAGCGTAGCAAAGAGGAAGAAGACATCGCACAAGAGGCTAGTCCAGGTGGGAGCCAAGGTCACAGAGTCTGTGTCTGACCATTCCAGGAACTGTACAGCCCTCTCTGGAAGAAGACCATTGGCCATCAAGAAAGCCTCCACGTGGACCTTAGTGGCCTCCACAGACTGTGGCGTGCAGACTCACTCCATCAAGTTCCTCGACATCTCCTTCGGGGACCCAGATCGGGTGGGGCTGGGGTGCACAGTTGATCTGGCCTTACCTTGACTGGAATGGTGCCTCTCTTTTGCAAATCGTACCCTCCC
Organism: Tragulus kanchil; assembly: GCA_022376925.1. Lineage (NCBI taxonomy): Eukaryota > Metazoa > Chordata > Mammalia > Artiodactyla > Tragulidae > Tragulus > Tragulus kanchil. The sequence continues at coordinate 128,178,447 of JAIOJX010000005.1, read as the reverse complement.
AGTGCCAGCAGGACCCCGGCCGTGCTCTGAGAAACCTGGATCCGGAGAGCTGCCAGAAACCAGTTATAGCCTAGTCATCACCTTGGGTGTGAATTTCTCCCAGATGTCAGAAGTGGGGCAACACCACACACATGGCTCACATTCTGGGATGGCCGGCCCCTCTCATTCAGCGAACCACAGACAACGCCTCTGACATCTGGGACACGTGGGCTGGGATTCCCAGCCACCCAGGCATTGCTCACACACTGCGGGGTGTTGCTCAAGCTTTAACAGGTTCAGTTCAGAAGTAAGACAGAACTGACTCTATATGCAAGTTGGCGTTCCTGGGGATGGAGGTCCGCTGAGCTCCTCAGGCTCCCTGGGACGGTACCAGAGCTGAGGCACACCACTAAAAATGTCTGTTGTCACATGAACTGCAATTAAAGTCCGGTCTGGCACCTACACCAGCACTTTTAATTTCACATTTTATCCTTAATATTCTTTACTTACAAGCTAAGAGAGTGGTTTAAATCTGTATTTGGGACTCGACTGACTAACTTAGACAACAAAGTAATCAGTGTGGGGGCAAGATTTGTGGGTGTGTGTTTTTAATGTATTGTGAAAGACTTACACATTTAAAAGAATGTTAACCTAACTTTTCAATACTTAAATCACTGATAGTTTTTCCAGCTGATAACTATCTCAGTTGATAAATGGCATATATGTGTCTAACAAATAATAACGTGTCTAGTAATAAAATTACTCTAAAGCAAAAGAATGTAATGTTCCGTAGAGTTTCTGGCCATAGACTTCTTCGGCATCACCAAATCTATACATCAGGTTCAGTACCTTGCTTGCTACCTACAGGTCAAATCCTGCCCACCACCTGTGTTTGCAAATAAAGTTTGATTGGAATACAAACACATCCAACATTTACATGTTGCAAATTGCTGCTCTCACACACAACAGCAGTTACATAGTTGCAACAGAGATTATGGCCTGCAAAGCCTGAAATATTTACTGTTGGGCCCTGCTCATATAAGTTTGCCAACTCTTGCTCCTCATTTAAATGATCTTACCATAGGTGTGCCTGCCTGTTCAGGTTGGAAAGACTTGGGAGGAGCTGTCATGTGTGTTTACAGGGCTCCATCAACCATGCAAAGCCCCACCTACAAAGCTTGTGACCAGTATGGTCTAAAGTAGATAATGATCTTATCCTTTAGTTGGAAAAGAGTAGACAAAATATAAATGGGTCTTCTAAAAATACTCTCTGGTTAAAGATAAGAGACCGGAGGGAGAGAGCGCTTATGTTTGCAAAGTGCTACAAATGATACCTACGCAAACTGCTGCTTTCCATTCTGGACGCCACATTCACGGTGTCTCCAAACAGGCAGTATCTTGGCATGGTGATCCCCACCACGCCGGCCACCATGCACAGGGGGAGAGGTCCGCTGAGCTCCTCAGGCTCCCTGGGACGGTACCAGAGCTGAGGCACACCACTAAATGTCTGTTGTCACATGAACTGCAATTAAAGTCCGGTCTGGCACCTACACCAGCACTTTTAATTTCACATTTTATCCTTAATATTCTTTACTTACAAGCTAAGAGAGTGGTTTAAATCTGTATTTGGGACTCGACTGACTAACTTAGACAACAAAGTAATCAGTGTGGGGGCAAGATTTGTGGGTGTGTGTTTTTAATGTATTGTGAAAGACTTACACATTTAAAAGAATGTTAACCTAACTTTTCAATACTTAAATCACTGATAGTTTTTCCAGCTGATAACTATCTCAGTTGATAAATGGCATATATGTGTCTAACAAATAATAACGTGTCTAGTAATAAAATTACTCTAAAGCAAAAGAATGTAATGTTCCGTAGAGTTTCTGGCCATAGACTTCTTCGGCATCACCAAATCTATACATCAGGTTCAGTACCTTGCTTGCTACCTACAGGTCAAATCCTGCCCACCACCTGTGTTTGCAAATAAAGTTTGATTGGAATACAAACACATCCAACATTTACATGTTGCAAATTGCTGCTCTCACACACAACAGCAGTTACATAGTTGCAACAGAGATTATGGCCTGCAAAGCCTGAAATATTTACTGTTGGGCCCTGCTCATATAAGTTTGCCAACTCTTGCTCCTCATTTAAATGATCTTACCATAGGTGTGCCTGCCTGTTCAGGTTGGAAAGACTTGGGAGGAGCTGTCATGTGTGTTTACAGGGCTCCATCAACCATGCAAAGCCCCACCTACAAAGCTTGTGACCAGTATGGTCTAAAGTAGATAATGATCTTATCCTTTAGTTGGAAAAGAGTAGACAAAATATAAATGGGTCTTCTAAAAATACTCTCTGGTTAAAGATAAGAGACCGGAGGGAGAGAGCGCTTATGTTTGCAAAGTGCTACAAATGATACCTACGCAAACTGCTGCTTTCCATTCTGGACGCCACATTCACGGTGTCTCCAAACAGGCAGTATCTTGGCATGGTGATCCCCACCACGCCGGCCACCACAGGACCTGCAGAGCAACAAACAGATGGGCACAGCCCGTCTACGTTTCCCAAGTGTCAGATCCCACAGTGCACATCTGGTCAACAAATACCATTCAACAAGTATTCATTAAGTACCCTTTTGGAGCAAAGCTTGGGCAACAGATTTCAAAGTTTACAATGAGGCAAGCTACAGAACCCATAGCAGAAAGCAACAAGTGATTAAGCTGTTATAGGTTGAATGTTTGTGTGCGCCTCTCCCCCACATCCTTTGTTGAAGCTCTAACTTCAATACGATGGTATTAGCAGATGGGGCTTTTAGGTGGTAATTAAGTTTAGAGGAGGTCATGAGAGGAGGACTCTACTGTTGATGGGATTAGTTCCCTTATAAGAGGAGGAAGAGGGCTTTCCCAGATGGCACAGTGGTGAAGAATCGGCCTGGCAATGAAGGAGACCTGGGTTTGGTCCTTGGGTCAGGAAGATCCCCTGGAGGAGGGCGTGGCAACCCGCTCCAGTATTCTTGCCTGGAAAATCCCATGGAGAGAGGAACCTGGCGGGCTACACTCCAAAGAGTCGGGCACAACTGAAGCAATGTAGCACACAAGAAGAGGAAGGGACGCCAGAGCTCTCTTTTTCTCTACCACAAGGACACAGCAAGAAGGCAGCCCTCTGCAAGCTAGGAGGAAGGCACCCTTACAACCCACTGCAGTAGAATTCTGACCTTGGGCTTTCCAGCCTCCAGAACTGTCAGAAATGTGTGTCATTTAAGCCACCCAGTCTATGGTATTTTAACAACCAGGCTGACTTAGACGGAAATTACTGATGATGTTATTCATACTCTGAATCAGCATAACTGATGTTATTCCCACTGCCGTCCATGGGATCACAGAGAGTCCGGCACAACCGAGGGACTGAACTGAACTGAACTGAATTCACACACTGGAGATGTGCACAAAGCATCAGTGGCACAAACACGAGAGCGATGAATTCCGGTGAGGAGCCAGGTTCTATTTTAGCTAAGCTGTGGAGGAGAGAGAGGAGCAGATCTGGCTACATAATTTGCAAGGTCAAATGACAATAAGGGGTCTTCCATTCAAAAATTATCAAGAATTTCAAGACAGACTATCATTAAACCAAGTACAAGTCACTTCTGCACAAGTCACAGGGCCATGAGTTTGACAGAAGGGCATCTGATGGTGAGGCATGGAGGGAAAGCAGCCCCCAATAACTGTCTTGGTTTGGGGGCTCCTCCTAATTAGGGCTCAACACCTTGGAGTTTTTGTGTGTCCTTATTGTTACCAAGCAATTTGGCTATGTAGAAATACTCATGCAAAGACAATCCATTTTCTCTTTCCTCCTGAGGATGTTACCATTTGATTTCAGGGTTCCTCAAAGCCTTGCAACAAGTGATTAAGCTGTTATAGGTTGAATGTTTGTGCGCCTCCCCCACATCCTTTGTTGAAGCTCTAACTTCAATACGATGGTATTAGCAGATGGGGCTTTTAGGTGGTAATTAAGTTTAGAGGAGGTCATGAGAGGAGGACTCTACTGTTGATAGGATTAGTTCCCTTATAAGAGGAGGAAGAGGGCTTTCCCAGATGGCACAGTGGTGAAGAATCGGCCTGGCAATGAAGGAGACCTGGGTTTGGTCCTTGGGTCAGGAAGATCCCCTGGAGGAGGGCGTGGCAACCCGCTCCAGTATTCTTGCCTGGAAAATCCCATGGAGAGAGGAACCTGGCGGGCTACACTCCAAAGAGTCGGGCACAACTGAAGCAATGTAGCACACAAGAAGAGGAAGGGACGCCAGAGCTCTCTTTTTCTCTACCACAAGGACACAGCAAGAAGGCAGCCCTCTGCAAGCTAGGAGGAAGGCACCCTTACAACCCACTGCAGTAGAATTCTGACCTTGGGCTTTCCAGCCTCCAGAACTGTCAGAAATGTGTGTCATTTAAGCCACCCAGTCTATGGTATTTTAACAACCAGGCTGACTTAGACGGAAATTACTGATGATGTTATTCATACTCTGAATCAGCATAACTGATGTTATTCCCACTGCCGTCCATGGGATCACAGAGAGTCCGGCACAACCGAGGGACTGAACTGAACTGAACTGAATTCACACACTGGAGATGTGCACAAAGCATCAGTGGCACAAACACGAGAGCGATGAATTCCGGTGAGGAGCCAGGTTCTATTTTAGCTAAGCTGTGGAGGAGAGAGAGGAGCAGATCTGGCTACATAATTTGCAAGGTCAAATGACAATAAGGGGTCTTCCATTCAAAAATTATCAAGAATTTCAAGACAGACTATCATTAAACCAAGTACAAGTCACTTCTGCACAAGTCACAGGGCCATGAGTTTGACAGAAGGGCATCTGATGGTGAGGCATGGAGGGAAAGCAGCCCCCAATAACTGTCTTGGTTTGGGGGCTCCTCCTAATTAGGGCTCAACACCTTGGAGTTTTTGTGTGTCCTTATTGTTACCAAGCAATTTGGCTATGTAGAAATACTCATGCAAAGACAATCCATTTTCTCTTTCCTCCTGAGGATGTTACCATTTGATTTCAGGGTTCCTCAAAGCCTTAGACCTAAGATGCGAATTTAGAACGACCTCCTGCCGTACCTAGGCCACAAGGTCACTGCCCTTAGTGCGGTCTACCTGTGTGGAGGCCAATCCGGAGCTTCAGCTTTTCCTCGGGCATGTGGCCAATCTGGAAGTGGATGGTGGCACTGAGGAAGTGCAAGGACATCCTGGCAATCTCGTCCACGTGCCGGATTCCATTGCGGATGGGGAGTCCGCTAGCCACCATGTATGCATCGCCAATGGTTTCAACCTGAAATCAAAGCAAGAAAGCAGCTTTGTCTTCTTCCTGAGGGAGACTGGGGGTGAGGGGGGATCAGAGGCAAAGCCCCTCGTTACTCATCCTGCTCTGAGGCCTCCCTCCTTGGAAAGGTCGCATTCCCTGACCTCCCCACCATCCAAGTCCCAGCATTTTCTCAAGGTCCTACCCTTGTCCTGGTTCCTCCACAAAGCCCTGACCCTCTTCCCCACAGTCAAGGCTTTCTCCTCTGAAATCTGAGACTCCGGTGACCATATTCCCCCAACCAAGCTCAAAACCAGGCAGGCAGACAGTAATACACGAAGTGGGTAAATCTTGAAGGATCCTCTGGATGCATCAGGGCAGCCCATCTTACCCAACCTGGAATGTCTTCACTCCACACCAGGGCTCTTAGATACCACTCTGCATATGTTTATATTACATAAAATATGCAACTATAGGTATCTGTCTTCTTTTTCCCCATTCCTCCTAACAAAATCATCTCTCAGATCTTCATTCACCATAGAGAATAAATGACAAGCATAAAGTTACAGCCCCTTCCAGATGCATTTGCCTTTCAGCAGAATCTGAAGATGACCTGGCAAAGGTGTAATGTCAGGCCTTAGCCAGGCTATAAGAACACATCTGCGCCCAGTGACCCTGAAGTTACCCAAAGTCAACAGGCACACAAGTCTGTTTCTAGGCTACCTCGCCCCGCCGTGGGCACATCCTTCAGAAATACAAACGGATTTGAGCATTAGTTCATGGAAAATGTAGCTGAGAAGAAAACACTAAGAGAAAATCTCAGAGGAGGATCTTCTAATCAGAACAGCTTTCCTTTGTGTTGGGTGAACATGTTTTGTCCTTGGTGACGGTCTGTACCATCCATCCACTCTTGAATGGGGCTACATTTTGGGGGAGTTTGGGGGGAACACCACTGGGGATGTGTTGTCAGGGGACACGATGACACTGCGCCCAGTCTTCCTGATCCCAGGACCACAGGCACAGCACTGCAATCAAAGGCCAGAGCTGGTGAACGCGGGGCTGCCCACTGGGTGTGCTTGTGAACAGGGGCACCTTGCAGTCATCCTCTGACCCCATCTGAAGAGCCAGAAAGCAGGTAAAGTGACCTCATTATCACCACTAATGAATGAAGCCAGACTGTCAGCTTTTGCTCTCTTCCCCTGCAAAATTCATCTTTCATTCTAGGTGGTCCCTGTTCATTCACCTCCAGAGGAGCACAGTCACATGTGCTGCTCTCTGACCTTTAGCCAGGAGTCTGAGAGTCTCAGCTTAAGTTGCTGAAGATCACAGTTAGCAGAAGCGAGACACACCAGATTCAAACACCATCTAGAAAGGCGAGTCAATGTGAGCCTCTCTGAAGATGGAAACATGGACTCAGGAGGGAACGAGAGGAATTAGCAAGCAGAAGGTCAATGCCTATTTTGCAAACGTGTTTACTGTGGGATAAAATAATGGAAGGAAACAGAGGGACCAACTGATGATTCTTGACAAGCACCTACATCCCTGATGAATTAAGCTCGTTTTCAAGAAAACAAACAGGAATCCAATATTGAGTTTCTGCCACGAATTGAGATAGACTGCCCGCCTGAAACAGAACCTTCCTCCTGACAGATGTCTTGGGCTGGATTCACCCTCATTCGTGCGCTTGCCTGCTAGCGCAGACGGGAAAGAACACCTGCAGTGCGGGAGACCTGGGTTGGATCCCTGGGTCATGAAAATCTCCTGGAGAAAGGAATGGCAACCCACTCCAGGATTCTTGCTTGAAGAATTCCATGGGTCATCCAGTGAGTTGCAGAGAGCTGGACACGACTGATTGACATTCATGTCACTTCATCTTCATTCACATTCACGCCCGGAGGGACAGCCCACAAGGATCACATGTGCCCCTACGACCCACGAACCCAGATGCCTCACCTTGTACACATCATATGTTTTGATGATCTGATCAAATAAACTGTACAGGTCATTAAGGAGTTTCACAACTTGCAGCGGGGAGCTGAGAGAACAGAGTTTTGTGAATCCAACAATGTCAGAGAAAAAGACGGTCACGGACTCAAAATGCTCCGGTTCCACGGACTTTCCAGCAACGAGCTGTTCTCCAATGAAGCTGAAACCAGAGAATAGGACCGTTTTTGAATCTTATCTTAGGCCTCTTGTCTCCTACACACCCCTACAAAGTCTCCCTGGCAGATCTTTTTGTTTCAGTGCGTTCAGTTTTTGGTTAACAAAAATCCATCAACTAACGAGATTTTTCTGACACTCTGCTTGCATTTTCTCTAAAGAGATATTTTAATTCGTGGGTATAAATTCGGGGAGGGGTGAGAAGTGGGTTAAATAAATGCCTTTTCAAGAAGATTTTTTTCCCTGAGGGAATTTCATTTTCCCCTACTGTTTACAGAGTTGAGTAGAAAAGATTCAGCCTGCAGATGTGGAAGCAACTGTAAGCACTCATCAATCCATAAAATAACATGTCTGCTCCTATCAACCAATCTCACATTAGCACATTCAAATCCCCAACCACATTTCTTCATCAAGACACATGAAAAAAGTTCAGGAACTTTGTAGCAGACTCTCTGTCAAGGGTTTAGAGTTCACAAGCGATAAATAGCCAAACATGAAGCCGTTTCAATCCGAAGTTACTGGTGCATATTGTGCAAAGAATTTGGGCAGATGTATAATCTGAACAATCTGATAGAGAAGGACAGGGGAGTGCTGCAGCCCATGGGGTCGCAGAGTTGGACTGGATTTAGCAACTTAGCCACTGAACAACAGCCATTCGGAATAGACCGAGTATTGGACTCGTGGAACTAGAGCGCCATCTCGTGGTCTGCTTCTATTACTGCAGTCACTATATTCTACCTTGTTCAGTTCAGTTCAGTTCAGTCGCTCAGTCGTGTCCTTTTCTCTGTCCTTCACCATTTCCGGCGGGCTTGCTCAAACTCATGTCCATTGACTCAGTGATGACTTCCAACCATATCATCCTCTGTCCCCTTCTCCTTTTGACTTCTATTTTTCCCAACTAAGGGTCTTTTTCAATGAGTCCTCTCTCCACATCTGGTGGCCAAAGTATTGGAACTTAAGCTTCAGAATCAGTCCTTCCAATGAATATCCAGGGTTGACTTCCTTTAGGGCTGAATTCTGTAATTCCTATGGATTCGAGGGCAATTGGTTCTGTATCCCTTTACAAGATGCACCAAATTACACACAAAATGCGTGCCCATTTTAGAAGAGCCTAACATTCTCTTAGGAAAAGAACAAAGGAAATTTCCTCTCCATGGGGGACCTCCTTAAATAGCGATGGCGTTGCTTCCTGGTTCTTTTGTCAAGCCCTCTCCCCAGCCCCCAGAGCTCTGGAATACCTGGGCAGCATCGTGGACAGGAGCTGATCGACTTTCCTCTTCTCGGCCATCAGCTGGTTGGTCCTCTCTCCCACCAACTCCTCCAGGTGACTGGAGTACATCTCCAGCTTGCTCACCAGACTGTCCAGTACATTCACGCAGCTTTAAAAGAGCCCAGAGAGTTACATCGCTGAGGCCCAAGAACTTGAGGGCCTCCGTGGAGCACAACACCCTAGTATACATTCAAATCCCCAACCACATTTCTTCATCAAGACACATGAAAAAAGTTCAGGAACTTTGTAGCAGACTCTCTGTCAAGGGTTTAGAGTTCACAAGCGATAAATAGCCAAACATGAAGCCGTTTCAATCCGAAGTTACTGGTGCATATTGTGCAAAGAATTTGGGCAGATGTATAATCTGAACAATCTGATAGAGAAGGACAGGGGAGTGCTGCAGCCCATGGGGTCGCAGAGTTGGACTGGATTTAGCAACTTAGCCACTGAACAACAGCCATTCGGAATAGACCGAGTATTGGACTCGTGGAACTAGAGCGCCATCTCGTGGTCTGCTTCTATTACTGCAGTCACTATATTCTACCTTGTTCAGTTCAGTTCAGTTCAGTCGCTCAGTCGTGTCCTTTTCTCTGTCCTTCACCATTTCCGGCGGGCTTGCTCAAACTCATGTCCATTGACTCAGTGATGACTTCCAACCATATCATCCTCTGTCCCCTTCTCCTTTTGACTTCTATTTTTCCCAACTAAGGGTCTTTTTCAATGAGTCCTCTCTCCACATCTGGTGGCCAAAGTATTGGAACTTAAGCTTCAGAATCAGTCCTTCCAATGAATATCCAGGGTTGACTTCCTTTAGGGCTGAATTCTGTAATTCCTATGGATTCGAGGGCAATTGGTTCTGTATCCCTTTACAAGATGCACCAAATTACACACAAAATGCGTGCCCATTTTAGAAGAGCCTAACATTCTCTTAGGAAAAGAACAAAGGAAATTTCCTCTCCATGGGGGACCTCCTTAAATAGCGATGGCGTTGCTTCCTGGTTCTTTTGTCAAGCCCTCTCCCCAGCCCCCAGAGCTCTGGAATACCTGGGCAGCATCGTGGACAGGAGCTGATCGACTTTCCTCTTCTCGGCCATCAGCTGGTTGGTCCTCTCTCCCACCAACTCCTCCAGGTGACTGGAGTACATCTCCAGCTTGCTCACCAGACTGTCCAGTACATTCACGCAGCTTTAAAAGAGCCCAGAGAGTTACATCGCTGAGGCCCAAGAACTTGAGGGCCTCCGTGGAGCACAACACCCTAGTATACATTCCAAAAGAACCCATCTCATCCCTAAGACTTCCTACTTAAGAGTTGCCAATGGACAGCAGAGAAGTGACAATGGCCACAGCCACTTGGCAGGACAGTTTGTCCTTTCCACCCGTGTGTTGTTGAGTGGAACCTTCCAGTCCTCTGAGCTTCAATTTCTTCATCTGGGAGATGAGGATAATAACACATACTTCACAGGGCCGTTCTGAAGATTCAGGGAGAATGAGTGCTAGGGCTATGTCTGGTATCCAGTGGGCACTCAACAGAAGGCAGCCTTCACCGCCCTCCCCACTCCCAACTCGCACGGCTCATGTCACTGTCACGCAGAAATGTCACGTCATGCAGAAATGCTGGTTTCAGGATGAGTTGTTCTTTTCAGATGGCAAGACCAGATATTTTCTTTCTCAGTGACAGGTACCAGGGGCATCTCTAGATCCTGTGGGCTCTTGTTTTAGAGGAGCCTTTAGAGAAATCATTTACATTTTTCACCTTTCAATGAGGAGACTGAGGCTCTCATAGGAAATATACTTACCTTACTTAACATTTTCTAAGTAAGAAGTCATCACTGACCTGAGATTACTATTTAAGACTGTTTTGGGTGTTCCTGGTAGTCCAGTGGGTAAAGTCCACCTTGCAGTACAAGAGGCACCGGTTCAATCCCTGGCCTGGCAGGATCCTGCGTGCCACAGACTGGCTGGACCGGTGTGTCCAATTGTGAGCCAGTGCTCTGGAGTACATGAAATTACAAAATGCTTTGGCCAAGGAAAAGAACAAAGGAAATTTCCTCTCCATGGGGACCTCCTTAAATAGCGATGGCGTTGCTTCCTGGTTCTTTTGTCAAGCCCTCTCCCCAGCCCCCAGAGCTCTGGAATACCTGGGCAGCATCGTGGACAGGAGCTGATCGACTTTCCTCTTCTCGGCCATCAGCTGGTTGGTCCTCTCTCCCACCAACTCCTCCAGGTGACTGGAGTACATCTCCAGCTTGCTCACCAGACTGTCCAGTACATTCACGCAGCTTTAAAAGAGCCCAGAGAGTTACATCGCTGAGGCCCAAGAACTTGAGGGCCTCCGTGGAGCACAACACCCTAGTATACATTCCAAAAGAACCCATCTCATCCCTAAGACTTCCTACTTAAGAGTTGCCAATGGACAGCAGAGAAGTGACAATGGCCACAGCCACTTGGCAGGACAGTTTGTCCTTTCCACCCGTGTGTTGTTGAGTGGAACCTTCCAGTCCTCTGAGCTTCAATTTCTTCATCTGGGAGATGAGGATAATAACACATACTTCACAGGGCCGTTCTGAAGATTCAGGGAGAATGAGTGCTAGGGCTATGTCTGGTATCCAGTGGGCACTCAACAGAAGGCAGCCTTCACCGCCCTCCCCACTCCCAACTCGCACGGCTCATGTCACTGTCACGCAGAAATGTCACGTCATGCAGAAATGCTGGTTTCAGGATGAGTTGTTCTTTTCAGATGGCAAGACCAGATATTTTCTTTCTCAGTGACAGGTACCAGGGGCATCTCTAGATCCTGTGGGCTCTTGTTTTAGAGGAGCCTTTAGAGAAATCATTTACATTTTTCACCTTTCAATGAGGAGACTGAGGCTCTCATAGGAAATATACTTACCTTACTTAACATTTTCTAAGTAAGAAGTCATCACTGACCTGAGATTACTATTTAAGACTGTTTTGGGTGTTCCTGGTAGTCCAGTGGGTAAAAAGTCCACCTTGCAGTACAAGAGGCACCGGTTCAATCCCTGGCCTGGCAGGATCCTGCGTGCCACAGACTGGCTGGACCGGTGTGTCCAATTGTGAGCCAGTGCTCTGGAGTACATGTGCCCAGAGCCGGTGCTCTGTGGCAAGGGAGGCCACTGCAATGCGAGGCCCACACAGGCCAAAGAATAAAGATAGATGAAAATTAAAAAAAAAAACAAAAAACAATAAAAGAGGCCAAAATTTTTTAAAAAGCTGTTCTGATGTGGAAAATGCAGAACGTGAGGCTGTTCTATTCAGATGTATAGTGAAATGGCCAGATTAGGAGTAGATGCCGGACCCCCACCCAGACCGTCTATCTCCTCGCGCTACTCCTAAAAGACGCTGCGTTCTGATGTTCAATGGGTCAAAAGATGACACAATCATTCTGAAGTGAAGCTACTACAGAGAAAATTATTCCAGAGGCACGAATAATTCAATTAGCTAGTCTAAGTTTGGTGAACAATTTTTTATCCTACTATCCAGTCCCAAGGAATGAGTCATAACCCCTGGAATGGTGGCTTGAAAAGATTCTGAGGCCATATCAAAACTTCTTGGGAACGAGAGCCTTGATGGATAAGCAGTGCCTGGGATGCACAAAGGAGAGCAATGCAAGTACGCATATCTGCTCCATTTTTATGCCAAATAAAGGGAGAATTTACCGCTAGACATCACCTGCATGTAGAACAGTGCTTTGCACACGGGAGGCATGGAGCGAGCATATGAGGAAGGAAGGAAGGGAAGGAGGGAGAACGGGAGGAAGAAGGGCGGAGGAGGGGTGGGGGAAGGGAGGACCGAGGGAGGCACGCGATCAACCACAGCCATAGAGCATTCTAATGGTTAATGAATTAGGAGGAAACTTCTGCTGCACATCTAGCTCACCCTCTGGGACTGGCTTCCCGTATAATTTTCTTGATGGAACGCAAAGTGGGCCTTTTCTCTGGCGATTCATCCCAGCATGCCTTCACCAAGACCACCACCTTTCCATTTCCTTCCTCCTCCGACAGGGAAGGTCGAAGCGGCTCAGAGACCGCGGGGTCCTTGATCCGGCGGATGATCTCTGAAATCCATTTGGAGTTTAGGGAGCTCAGTGTCTGAGCTTTGGAGCCCTTGAAAACACTTCCTTTTAAACAGACATGTTTTTCAATATATATATATTGAGTTTCTAAGTCAAATGAACAAGTTCCAATTTCAAAGAAACCAGAATATTTTACAAGTCCTCTTGAAAAATGAGGACTCCTAATGTAAACTATGTGTTCGTTGCTCAGTCGAGTCCGACTTTTTGCGACTCCATGGACTATAGCCGGCCAGACTTCCCTGTCCATAGCATTTTCCAGGCAAGAATACTGGAGTGGGCTGCCATTTCCTTCTCCAAAACATACAAGAACACCGTAGTAAATCTGTTTGTTTTTTCTAATAAAACTTTTCCTGAGATGAATTATATCTCCCTGTGATTTCAGGAGTATGTATGCATTTGGAACTAGAAACCCCCCAAGTGTGGTTTAGGCAACTTGCATTACAGATAAAATGTTAAATAAAAGTTATTGTAACCAGCAATAAATTTTAGCTACTATGTTCCACCCCTGCGTCCAACTATGTGTTAATAAACCTACTTTCTTTCACTATCTCATTGACTTCTATACACTTTTACTAAACATTCTGCTTAATTAGACTTGTAGAGGAAATAATATTTTGAGAACAATGTACATGTGATTTCGTAGATGAACACTGTGGACGTAACAAAATGAACGAATCTTAAATATTTTACTAAGCATAAGAAGCCAGTCTGAAAAGGCTACATCCTGTATGATTCTGTTTATATGAAAGCCTAGAAAAGGCAAAATTATAGAATCAGAAAATAGATCTGAAGACTCCAGGAGCCTGAAGAGGAGAAAAAGTTGAATAGGGGAAGCACTGGGGATTTTTTTTTAGGGTCATGAATGATTCCTCATGATATTGTGTTGGTGGATCACGACACTATGTATTTGTCAAAACTCGTGGGATTTTACAGCACAAACAGTGAACCTTAAAGAAGACAAATTAAAAAAAAAAAAAAAAAAACTAGTTAGGAAATTGGACAACCGCAAGAGAGAATGCAGACAGTGACAAAAAAAAAAAAACTGTTTTACCAATGTGTGACACAACCTCATTGACGCGGTGGGTGGGGGGTAAAGTGCTGGTGTAAGAACTTCTGAAATGGGTAGACAGGGACTTTCCTGACAGCCCAGTCCTTACGACTCAGAGTTTCCACTGCAGGGAACATGGGTTCAGTCCCTGGTTGGGGAAGTTCCACATGCCTTGCAGTCCAGCAAACAAGAAAAAGAAAAAAAGAGACAGTTCTCTTAAGGGACTTCCTTGATGATCCAGTGGTAAAGAAACTGCCTTGCAGTGTAGGGCATGCGGGTTCAATCCTGGCTGAGAAGATCCCATATGCCACAAGACAATGGAGCGCACATGCCACAGCAAAAGATTGCACAGTGAAGATTCCACACTGATTTCATTCAGTGAAGATTCTGCATGCCAGAACTAAGACTTGATGTCTCTAAATAAAGAAATAGTTTAAAATAAAGTAAAATGAGTAGGGATAGCAAGACTAAGGTCAAAAGAGAGTATTTGGAACCCCTATCCTCTAGCTGGTAAAACTGCTTCTCCCGGGGGTATAGATGAACCACTCGGAGACTACTGTATACATATACAGAGAGTGAGCAAACACATAAACAGATGGCAGATGGTAAGAGCCAGGAGGCTTGCTGTTTGAAAAAGAGTTTATGGGTAAGTGATGCAGAGAGACTAAACTAAATGAGCCGTGTGATCGTGATACCGGAGATGTCAACAGGAACTCATGTTTAGCTTCATACAGATACAGATGGGTAGACAACATATGAATGAGTGTGTATCTATAGGCTCGTATATACACACATATTATTTTGTTCCACTGAGAGGGGCTAGAAACAACAGCAGGCCCATAGCAGCAAGCGCCTCTCGAGTCTGGGGCTTCGTTCTCCAGTGAAGGAGCCAAGATTTCTTAAATGAAACAGCTGACTCGACTCTCAGAGCAGGGAGAATCCAAGATGAGGCTAAAGCATCTTATCCTACCAGAAACTAAGGAAGAACAAAACAGAACAGCGTACCAGGCCATGTCAAAGGGATACAGAAGCCAACTGAAATGAAATGGTCGAGCTAAAACAATTCGAGTGGCCAAATAAAGTCGTTATTAGATTGAAACTCAAGATATAAAATATCTGCATTATTTATAAAGCATATGTAGATATCATAAATGAAATATAATAAGTCATTGAACAAGGAAATACATGGGGCAAAATAGGCAAGCTTGTAGAAATCAATTCCAAGTAATTCCTGTAGATATTGTTCTATTCAAAGTGGCGGAGCGTACTCCCTCCGTCCTTAGGTGAAACTTCCATAGAGTGACTTCCTTCATAGGAAGACAGTATAGGAAGAGCAGAAATCAAATCTCGAACATCAGTGGGCATCACAGTTACCTTGGGAGCTAATTAAAACACAGATCCTAGGCTCATCCCCCAGTTTCCAGTTCAGAAGCTCTGCAGTTAAGGCCTAAAGATCTGCATTTCTTTTTTTTTGTTTTCTACCACCCCTAGGAGGTGCAGGTGGCCCAGCTTTGCCTTGGAGATCAGGGCAGCTGTAAAACCAGGAGACAGTCACCATGCGGGTGGTAGAGAAAATGCTCAGGGAGCTTGGAAATCACAAGGACACACACAAGTACTACATTTTTCCAAAAGGAATTTGCACTTAGATAAAGACTTTCTGTGTGGTTATTAAGTGTACAACCTCGGGCTTCCCCTTGTGGTCCAGTGGGTAAGGACACCGCCTTGCAGTGCAAGGGGCGCTGGTTCGAGCCCTGGCCTGGGAAGATCCCACGTGCCACGGAGCGGCTGGACTGATGTGTCCAATCGCCGAGCCGGAGCTCTGGAGCGCATGCGCCCAGAGCCGGCGTTCTGCAACGACAGACGCCACCGCGATGGGAGGCCCGCAGGAGCCAAAGAACAAAGATGGATGAAAATAGAGAAATAAAAAAGACCAATAGAAGTGGCCCGCCCACTTCCCTCCCTCCCCAACCCGACCCCTGCCCAAAGTAAATAAGAAAAAAAAAAAAAAAGTGTACAACCTCCCGTCTATATCCACAGCCTCCGAAGAGCTGCTTCGCCTGACTGAATGATCCAACAAACCATCAGCACGCTTGGGAATTGGATGACTTTGTCCTCTGCAAATCTGCATTTCTAATAGGCTTCCAGGTGATGTGGCTACTGCTGGTCCAGAGATCAGGCTGGGCCACGCTTCTCAGCCTGTAGATCTTCAGCACCACCTGAGACCTTGATAGAAATGCAAATGCTCGGGCCTGACCCCAGACCGACTGAGTCAGGAACCTTGAGGATGGAACCCAGCAATTCTGGGTTTTAACAAGCCCTCCAGGTAATTCTGATGCCCACTAAAATGTTTGAGAATGTGCCTGCTCAGTCACTAAGTCATGTCCAACTCTTGTGACCCCACGAACTGTAGCCTACTAGGCTCCTCCTGAGTGACTTCCTTCATAGGAAGACAGTATAGGAAGAGCAGAAATCAAATCTCGAACATCAGTGGGCATCACAGTTACCTTGGGAGCTAATTAAAACACAGATCCTAGGCTCATCCCCCAGTTTCCAGTTCAGAAGCTCTGCAGTTAAGGCCTAAAGATCTGCATTTCTTTTTTTTTGTTTTCTACCACCCCTAGGAGGTGCAGGTGGCCCAGCTTTGCCTTGGAGATCAGGGCAGCTGTAAAACCAGGAGACAGTCACCATGCGGGTGGTAGAGAAAATGCTCAGGGAGCTTGGAAATCACAAGGACACACACAAGTACTACATTTTTCCAAAAGGAATTTGCACTTAGATAAAGACTTTCTGTGTGGTTATTAAGTGTACAACCTCGGGCTTCCCCTTGTGGTCCAGTGGGTAAGGACACCGCCTTGCAGTGCAAGGGGCGCTGGTTCGAGCCCTGGCCTGGGAAGATCCCACGTGCCACGGAGCGGCTGGACTGATGTGTCCAATCGCCGAGCCGGAGCTCTGGAGCGCATGCGCCCAGAGCCGGCGTTCTGCAACGACAGACGCCACCGCGATGGGAGGCCCGCAGGAGCCAAAGAACAAAGATGGATGAAAATAGAGAAATAAAAAAGACCAATAGAAGTGGCCCGCCCACTTCCCTCCCTCCCCAACCCGACCCCTGCCCAAAGTAAATAAGAAAAAACAAAGTGTACAACCTCCCGTCTATATCCACAGCCTCCGAAGAGCTGCTTCGCCTGACTGAATGATCCAACAAACCATCAGCACGCTTGGGAATTGGATGACTTTGTCCTCTGCAAATCTGCATTTCTAATAGGCTTCCAGGTGATGTGGCTACTGCTGGTCCAGAGATCAGGCTGGGCCACGCTTCTCAGCCTGTAGATCTTCAGCACCACCTGAGACCTTGATAGAAATGCAAATGCTCGGGCCTGACCCCAGACCGACTGAGTCAGGAACCTTGAGGATGGAACCCAGCAATTCTGGGTTTTAACAAGCCCTCCAGGTAATTCTGATGCCCACTAAAATGTTTGAGAATGTGCCTGCTCAGTCACTAAGTCATGTCCAACTCTTGTGACCCCACGAACTGTAGCCTACTAGGCTCCTCCTCTACGAGTTTCTCCAGGCAAGAATACTGAAGTGGGTTGCTATGCCCTTCTCTAGGGCATCTTCCCAACTCAGGGATCAAACCCCCATCTCCTGCGTCTCTTGCACTGGCAGGTGAGTTCTTTACCACTGAGCCACCTGGGAAGCCCTAAGTGTTTGAGAACCATTGGTCTATTGTGTGCAGAGAATCAATACTGTTTCCAGCTCCAGGATTGTTTGCAGGGATATAGACGTTAATGGAAGGGTGTGTTTGTCCATAAACTAGGTGCATATTGTACTCTTCCTGGTTGTAGTCCTATGTATCCATCGTCCCCTGTGACTGGCTCTCATTCAACTCGGTGAGCAGAGGACCACAATGAGGGGCAAACACACCGATCATCCACAGTCTTCCCACCCCTCCCTCACTCCAGTTGGCACAATCACATGACAGCTGAACTTAACAACTGTAGGGGGGCTCCTGCCTGGGCTCAGTGGGGGAAGATCTGTCTAGCTGCTTGATTCCAAATTCAGGTGCCCCTGGATTTGAGATGAATCGTTTGGGAGGAGTCTCACCTCTGCTTCATTTCGCCACAGATTAGAAACCAGAATCTGCTTTCAAAGTGACTAGTCCACTCAGAAAGATTCCTGACTTGAAAATGTCTCCAAGCAATGCACAATGATCTAAAGAAGCAGCTTAGGATGGGCCACTGGGAACTGGGAGAAATGGTAGGGAAGGCAATAAACACAAGATAAGGGGAAAAGAATAAGGGCCTCCCAGGTGGCCCTAGTGATAAACAATCTGCCTGACAGTGCAGGGGACACAAGAGACTTGGGTCTGATCCCTGGGTCAAGAAGATTCCCTGAAGGAGGAAATGGTAACCCACTCCTGTATTCTTGCCTGGAGAATCCCGTGGGCAGAGCCTCCAACAGAGGTTTTCAGAGATTTTGCAGGCTACCGTAAGGATGTAGCTTTCACTCCCCAAAGGGGATGTCAGGGGCAGAT
This sequence comes from Tragulus kanchil, assembly GCA_022376925.1. Lineage (NCBI taxonomy): Eukaryota > Metazoa > Chordata > Mammalia > Artiodactyla > Tragulidae > Tragulus > Tragulus kanchil. The sequence goes on along the minus strand of JAIOJX010000005.1, from coordinate 128,160,067 downwards.
TCTGGGTGGAGAAGTGATACAATCTGATTCATTTTCTAACAGAATTTTTGCTCTGGCCACTGTTGCTGAATAAAGTATGTAGTTCTGAAGTTCCTTAATTTTTTTTTTTTTTTGTAACCAAACTGTAATTTGTCTTCTAATTCTTCAAGAAAGAATAGGATTTTTTAAAAATGAAAAATAAGACTGAAAATAGGTTCTAAAACAATAAATGGGGCTTCCCCTGGTGGTCCAGTGAGTAAGGACACCGCCTTGCAGTGCAAGGGCCGCCGGTTCGATCCCTGGTCTGGGAAGATCCCACGTGCCGCGGAGCGGCTGGACCCATGTGTCCAATTACCGCGCTGGAGCGTATGCGCCCAGAGCCGGTGCTCTGCAACAACAGACGCCACCGCGATGGGAGGCCCATAGGAGCCAAAGAACAAAGACGGATGAGAATAGAGAAATGAAAGACCAATAGAAGTGGCCCGCCCACTCCCCCTCCCTCCCCAACCCGACCCTCGCCCCAAATGTAAAATAAATCTTTAAAAATAAATAAATAAATAAATAAAACAATAAATGTCTCACAAAACAATGAATACAAACAAGCATCTAAAAGCTAGCTTGTATTAACATCACCAATAACGGGGGGCGGGGTGGGGGTGGGGGGGGGTGTGAAAGATTCCATGTGCTTCCTGATGTGAAGCAGTATTCTTGCTAAAAATAACCTACATGTAGCCACTGGGAAACAATCTGACCAATTCACCTAATGTGACATTCTACAAGACAACAGACCTGGGCTCTGAAAATGTCAATATCTTAAAAGGCTAAAACATGGTGAAAGGCTGGAACTGTTGAGAAGAAAAAAGAGTCAAGACATGAGACAAGTAAATGCAGTGGGTACTTACAAATTTTAAAATAAAAACTGACTACAAGGGGGAAGAAAATGCTAGACCGAATGACCAAGCTGGCCAAGCAGCCTCTCCCAGTTTTACCCTCTGGTGCCAGGTTTTGATCGTCAAAAGGTCCGAGGTCATGGTGGTGGATCAGCTCCCTCATCAGGATAGCAAAGCTGTAAACATCTCCCTTCGGGGTGCCCGACCAGGGCGCCTGGGGGAGCCGCAGCAGCTCTGGGGCCGTCCAGAAGAGCTCTGCAAAGCCAAGGAGGTCAAATATCAGAGCTGCTGGGCAGACCTGGAAGGGGCACCTCTTCTTTCTCAGGGAAGTCCAGGATCCCTGACAGTATCCAGCTCCCATGAAGTCAGCCCTGATGGTTGGAGATGTTTTCCATAGCCACACACCTGGCAGCCCGTGTGTGAATATGAAGGAAATAATGAGGATGTTTCTGCCCTAACACAGTAACAGCAGTTAACTCACAACTGTGCCAGTACTGGTGGCTTTCCTTTTCCCTTTCTGTATTGCCTATGTTAAAAAATATATATATATTTTAGGGCTTCCCTGGTGGTCCAGTGGGTAAGGACACTGCCTTGCAGTGCAAGGGGCGCCGGTTCGATCCCTGGCCTGGGAAGATCCCATGTGCCGTGGAGTGGCTGGATCAATATGTCCAACTACCAAGCCAGAGCTCTGGAGCGCATGCAACCAGAGCCAGTGCTCTGCGACGAGAGAGGCCGCTGCAATGGGAGACCCACACGGGCCAAAGAACGGAGATGGATGAAAATGGATAAATGAAAGACCAATAGAAGTGGCCAAAAAAAAAAATAGTTTAATAATTCATAGAACATAAAACTAAAACCACTTGAAAGCAAACAATTCAGTGGCACCGAGTACACTGGCAATGCTGTACAGCTGGTACATCTAGTTTCAAAACCTTTCAAACACCCAAAGTAAAACTCTGAATCCATTCACTAGCTTCTGCCCACTCCCCCGACCTCCCAGCTCCTAGCAACCACCAATCTGCATTCCATCTCTATGGATGTATCTGCTCTGGATATTTTTCATAGACTTACATTTCTTTTGCAGTGAGGTTTATAGATTTATAACATTATAGGCTATAATAATGAAAAGAACATACAGTGGGGAATGGGGAGAAAGAAATAGCTACTAGCAGGTTTTCAAAATTTCCCCCTTTGTCTTTTTCTGCAAGATACCATCCTGGCCCCATATTGCAGACATCTCCCCATGTGCACATGGCAAAGTTGTGGGCAGCTCGCTGCTTCAGAGAGAGGCGGTCCAGGCGAGGGCACTGGGTTCACCAGGGCCTGGGACACTGCGAGATAAGACCCGAGAGAGCTTAGGAACTTGAACAAGTAGGAAGAGTCACGGAGTCTCCACTCACACATGTGTAAAGGAGGGTTCAACCCCAGGTGGTGTGTCTTGTCTTCAGGTTACCTCAGAGGCACTTGAGGGCTTTTCAAAAAATAATACAGATGCCCAGTCCCATCTTCATCAATTCTGATTCATTTGGCATGGGGTGGGACCCAGCCCCGACATGTTTCTTAAAGCTTTTGGGACTGAAGTCAGTAGTTGGAGATGTTTTCCATACCCCAACCTGGCAGCCCGTGTGTGAATATGAAGGAAATAATGAGGATGTTTCTGCCCTAACACAGTAACAGCAGTTAACTCACAACTGTGCCAGTACTGGTGGCTTTCCTTTTCCCTTTCTGTATTGCCTATGTTAAAAAATATATATATATTTTAGGGCTTCCCTGGTGGTCCAGTGGGTAAGGACACTGCCTTGCAGTGCAAGGGGCGCCGGTTCGATCCCTGGCCTGGGAAGATCCCATGTGCCGTGGAGTGGCTGGATCAATATGTCCAACTACCAAGCCAGAGCTCTGGAGCGCATGCAACCAGAGCCAGTGCTCTGCGACGAGAGAGGCCGCTGCAATGGGAGACCCACACGGGCCAAAGAACGGAGATGGATGAAAATGGATAAATGAAAGACCAATAGAAGTGGCCAAAAAAAAAAATAGTTTAATAATTCATAGAACATAAAACTAAAACCACTTGAAAGCAAACAATTCAGTGGCACCGAGTACACTGGCAATGCTGTACAGCTGGTACATCTAGTTTCAAAACCTTTCAAACACCCAAAGTAAAACTCTGAATCCATTCACTAGCTTCTGCCCACTCCCCCGACCTCCCAGCTCCTAGCAACCACCAATCTGCATTCCATCTCTATGGATGTATCTGCTCTGGATATTTTTCATAGACTTACATTTCTTTTGCAGTGAGGTTTATAGATTTATAACATTATAGGCTATAATAATGAAAAGAACATACAGTGGGGAATGGGGAGAAAGAAATAGCTACTAGCAGGTTTTCAAAATTTCCCCCTTTGTCTTTTTCTGCAAGATACCATCCTGGCCCCATATTGCAGACATCTCCCCATGTGCACATGGCAAAGTTGTGGGCAGCTCGCTGCTTCAGAGAGAGGCGGTCCAGGCGAGGGCACTGGGTTCACCAGGGCCTGGGACACTGCGAGATAAGACCCGAGAGAGCTTAGGAACTTGAACAAGTAGGAAGAGTCACGGAGTCTCCACTCACACATGTGTAAAGGAGGGTTCAACCCCAGGTGGTGTGTCTTGTCTTCAGGTTACCTCAGAGGCACTTGAGGGCTTTTCAAAAAATAATACAGATGCCCAGTCCCATCTTCATCAATTCTGATTCATTTGGCATGGGGTGGGACCCAGCCCCCGACATGTTTCTTAAAGCTTCTCAAGTGATAATGAGGTGTGGAGAGGATGGGGATCTACTGAACTCATCCTCTGTAAGGTGCCTGGTAGATGGCACCACTGAGAACACAGGGTGAGGACACGGAGGGACACAGAGGGCTGAAGACAAGGGCAGTGACTCCCTTCAGGTCACCCAGCTAAGCTGGCTGAGGCCTGGGCTCCTCACTCAGACACCCCACCATAGACTCAGGCCCCTCATGGGGGTTATGTTTTTCTCCTCTCTTTGAGGTGACTGGAGTAATCACATCCATCAGCCCCAGAGGAAAGCCCACCTGCAGGGACCTGTGAGAGTGAGCATCAGAAAGTGCAGGTGGGGTGAGGAGCCCTGCACCCCTCTCTTGACAGCTAGTGGGTGCAGGATCTGCAATGGTTACCTGAGGCGTCCCTCATTTCTTCACTATATGTTCTGTGTGTCCGGCCGTACTGGAGTTCCCACAGCCCAAATCCTGATAGCTTCACCTGCATCCGGCTGTCCACCAGGCAAGTGGAAGGCTTCAGGTTGCCGTGGGACCCCAAGGGGCTCCTGTGGAGGAAGAGCAGGCCCTGCAGAGTGAGAATGAGCACATGGGTTAGAGCAGGTGCCAGTGGACCCTGCGGGGAAACAGAGACACAGACACAGACACAGACAGACCCATGGCGGGAAGCAGGCCCAGCTCCACGTTCATTTGTTCTAAAGCCTCTGGCCCACGGCCCACTCAGAAAGGAGAAAACTATTTCTGGCCCCTCGATGTGGAGCCACAAAGGCAAGGCTAGCTTAAAAAAATGTAGCCCCGTGATCAGATTCCTGGGTTCAAACCCCAGCTCTACCACATGGTAGAAGGCAAGTTACTTTTTCCTGTGAGCCTCATTCTTCTTTTGTAAGCAATAAGAAAGCACTATTATTTATAATATTATTTGTTTATAAGGAAACAGAAGAAAACTCTAGAGTCAGAAGACATATTGAAGGCTAAACCGTACCTCTGAGTTTTTTTAAACAAATTAGCTGAGTCTCTATTTTACTGTCTATGAGATGGGTCTGTCTTAGACCCTTGCTACTTGAAAAATGTCCCAGGGACCGGGAGCATCAGGGTCCCCTGGGAGATCAGCAGACACACAGAATCCCAGGCCCTACGATCCAGACCAACTGCATCAGACTGTGCCTTTAAACCCAATCTCCAGGTGATGCATATGCCTATTAATCTGAGAAGACCTGTCCTTGTCAATTGCTCTCAGCCTTGGCTGCACATTAAAATCACATGGGAAGCTCAAATAAAATAAACCAACACTTAGGTCTGGGCTTCCCTGATGGCTCAGGTGGTAAAGAATCTACCTGCAGTGGGGGAGACCTTGGCTCAATCCCTGAGTTGGGAAGATTCCCTGGAGGAAGGTATGGCAATGCATTCCACTATTCTTGACTGGAAAATCCCCATGGACAGAGAAGCCTGCTGGGTTACCATAAGACCGAACCAGCGACTAGCACACACAGTCAAGGTTCAGCCTGAGGCGCCCTCATTTCTTCACTATATGTTCTGTGTGTCCGGCCGTACTGGAGTTCCCACAGCCCAAATCCTGATAGCTTCACCTGCATCCGGCTGTCCACCAGGCAAGTGGAAGGCTTCAGGTTGCCGTGGGACCCCAAGGGGCTCCTGTGGAGGAAGAGCAGGCCCTGCAGAGTGAGAATGAGCACATGGGTTAGAGCAGGTGCCAGTGGACCCTGCGGGGAAACAGAGACACAGACACAGACACAGACAGACCCATGGCGGGAAGCAGGCCCAGCTCCACGTTCATTTGTTCTAAAGCCTCTGGCCCACGGCCCACTCAGAAAGGAGAAAACTATTTCTGGCCCCTCGATGTGGAGCCACAAAGGCAAGGCTAGCTTAAAAAAATGTAGCCCCGTGATCAGATTCCTGGGTTCAAACCCCAGCTCTACCACATGGTAGAAGGCAAGTTACTTTTTCCTGTGAGCCTCATTCTTCTTTTGTAAGCAATAAGAAAGCACTATTATTTATAATATTATTTGTTTATAAGGAAACAGAAGAAAACTCTAGAGTCAGAAGACATATTGAAGGCTAAACCGTACCTCTGAGTTTTTTTAAACAAATTAGCTGAGTCTCTATTTTACTGTCTATGAGATGGGTCTGTCTTAGACCCTTGCTACTTGAAAAATGTCCCAGGGACCGGGAGCATCAGGGTCCCCTGGGAGATCAGCAGACACACAGAATCCCAGGCCCTACGTATCCAGACCAACTGCATCAGACTGTGCCTTTAAACCCAATCTCCAGGTGATGCATATGCCTATTAATCTGAGAAGACCTGTCCTTGTCAATTGCTCTCAGCCTTGGCTGCACATTAAAATCACATGGGAAGCTCAAATAAAATAAACCAACACTTAGGTCTGGGCTTCCCTGATGGCTCAGGTGGTAAAGAATCTACCTGCAGTGGGGGAGACCTTGGCTCAATCCCTGAGTTGGGAAGATTCCCTGGAGGAAGGTATGGCAATGCATTCCACTATTCTTGACTGGAAAATCCCCATGGACAGAGAAGCCTGCTGGGTTACCATCTATGGGGCTGTACAGAGCCGAACACAGCTCAGCGACTAAGCACAGCACAGTACAACGCTTGGGCCCAGACATACGAACCAATGCTACTGCAGATTCCATATCATACAAACCAAGCCTGAATGCAGAGGAGAGGGATCAGAATGGAGGACCAGCACTTATTCTGAAGGCTGGCTGGAGGAGGTCAGGTCTCCAGGCAGACTTATTTGCCAAGATGAGGGCGGTGAGGAGGGGATCTCTCAAAATGAAGAAACTTGGGGTGGGAGGGAGGCTCAGGAAGGAAGGGATATGTGTGTACATAGGGCTGACTCACATTGTCGTACAGCAGAAACTCAATACAACATTGTAAAGTAATTACAACTTAAAAATTTTAAAAAAAGACATGTTTGAAAGTTAAAAAAATAAACTTTTCTCAGGAAGTAGGGACAGAGCTGGGAGATCAATGCAGATTAGGTCACCTCTGAAGCCCAATCACTTCTCAACCCTTTGTTTTGCAGTTTCTGGAGCCCTCCATATTTGCAGAGGAGGGTGGAGGAGGAAGAGGTAGGAGAAAGCAGACCTCTTCTTCTGACACCATGGCCAGGTTTACACGAATCATGAGTCTGGCCCGAGTCACGCAGTGTGGGTACAAGGTGGCACTGGCAGCCAGCAAGGAGGAATGTGAGGAGGGTCCCTGAGTGGACTATTGCTCCCAGGGATGGGGTCCTTGGGCCTCCTGGACACCAGGTCTGGGACTCCCCCCTTCCTCCAGCAGTGAGGACAGGCTGAATCACTGTTGGCTTTCGCAAGAGCCGTGAGCCAGTATTGCATAGAATATAGGCTAGAACACAAAGCAATAAGCAAACACTGAGGAGTGGGTACCCTGCCTCCACTTCACCTCTAAAACATCAGGAAGCCGTGCTCCTTTTTCAATCTGCCTCTTTGTTTTTTGAGATGACAAAGCTGAACCACATTTTAGAAACACAACTCACTTAACCAGACCCGGAGGGACTGGGGTGAGGTTGCCTCTGGAATGTTTCCGGTGACGCTCAAACAGGCTGAGGTCTGGGCTTGCAATCTGGGGAGACCTGAGTCCCATCCAGAGTTCTCTCTGACCTCACGGAGACCTCTCCTTTTCACAGGACACTGCAGGACACACACAACTGTCCCTACCCTTGCTAGTGCCAGGCCCACCCCAGACATGAGACCCCTACATTCTGGTCACTGCTGACCACCACTGACACCCAGGGAGGTCAGCAGGGCTCCCTCCATGGGGACGAAAATGACATTTGGGGATGCTTGAAATCCTAGGAATACAGTCCTCTCCAAGAGACAGCAGGCACCTGTCTGTTTTGTTTTATTTTTCTATCTTGATGGATATGTTTGATACAGGCTTGAAATATATTCTGTTGTCTGAGGACAAACAAACCATGCGAGTCTCATGATTTAAGTGCCAGGCTTCATACCTTTTTGGCAGTTCTATTACCTACGTGCCTAAAGCAACATTTATTTTCCTATCAGAAAACTGGGACTCGCCCACAGGTTTCCTCCCTCAAAATCCCACACCTGTGCTCTCTAACACTGACCGGGAGAAAGAATTGAGCTTTTGGAGACAGATTGGCTGCAGAGTCCAATCTACCTCTTGGGAGTTGGGTTGGTTACGTTAGCTCCCTAAGCCTCTTTGTTTTTCCTTTTGAAAATGGAGTAAATATTAATATTATTAACATTGGAGCTAAGGGGAGATTAACCACAAAGTTAATTGCTAGTTATTTAAAAAGTCCAATAGATATATAATGTAAGCATGTATATCATGTTTAATTTTTAGTTAGCCAGGTGAAATTACTTTTAATATTTCATATAACCCAATGTATTAGAAAAACTTATATTTCCACATGTAAACAACATTAAAATATTAATGAGATATTTCACACTGCTTTTTTTAAAAACTAAATCTTCAAAAACTGGCATGGATTTCATATTTCTAAAACATCTCAGTTTGAACTAGCCACATTGCTAATGTCCAATAGTCACATGTAGCTGGTGGTACCATATTTGAACAATGCAGGCTTGTCCCATAGTTGTTGGAATTAAATAAGAAAGTGTATGGTTTTTATTACAAGCAATGGGGATATCTGGGATAATAACAGCACCATACTCCTGCTAATACTAACAATTAACATCTACTAGATACCTGTTTTAGAGTAGGCATGATGCTAAGCCACGCCCGTATCTTAGCATCCACCGCTGGACAGTGGAGCCAGTGGGCTATAGCCCATGGGGGCGCAAAGAGTCAGACACGACTGAACTGACTCAGCATGCATGCATGCATTGAGACTTCGCTCCTTATACACAAAGAGCAAGCAAATTCTTGAGGGAGAAATGTCCTTCCACGTCAACCAGGTCAACTTCATCCATGAAGCATACATGGAAACTGAGGAATAATAATAACTAACACATATCTGGTACTGACTTTGGCTCAGATACTTTCTAGCACTTTGTGTATATTAATTTACTTTATTCTTACGGCAGATTATGAGGTAGATTATTATCCCTACTTCAGATGGAAAATGAGTCAGGTGGGTGATGTTAGTACGGACCAGCATTCTGAAAATGCTCTGCTCACCCAGGGCTAAAATCCAGCTTTACGGCATCTGCTTTTAATTTGGATGGGGGGGGAACTGACCGGAGAAAGAATTGAGCTTTTGGAGACAGATTGGCTGCAGAGTCCAATCTACCTCTTGGGAGTTGGGTTGGTTACGTTAGCTCCCTAAGCCTCTTTGTTTTTCCTTTTGAAAATGGAGTAAATATTAATATTATTAACATTGGAGCTAAGGGGAGATTAACCACAAAGTTAATTGCTAGTTATTTAAAAGTCCAATAGATATATAATGTAAGCATGTATATCATGTTTAATTTTTAGTTAGCCAGGTGAAATTACTTTTAATATTTCATATAACCCAATGTATTAGAAAAACTTATATTTCCACATGTAAACAACATTAAAATATTAATGAGATATTTCACACTGCTTTTTTTAAAAACTAAATCTTCAAAAACTGGCATGGATTTCATATTTCTAAAACATCTCAGTTTGAACTAGCCACATTGCTAATGTCCAATAGTCACATGTAGCTGGTGGTACCATATTTGAACAATGCAGGCTTGTCCCATAGTTGTTGGAATTAAATAAGAAAGTGTATGGTTTTTATTACAAGCAATGGGGATATCTGGGATAATAACAGCACCATACTCCTGCTAATACTAACAATTAACATCTACTAGATACCTGTTTTAGAGTAGGCATGATGCTAAGCCACGCCCGTATCTTAGCATCCACCGCTGGACAGTGGAGCCAGTGGGCTATAGCCCATGGGGGCGCAAAGAGTCAGACACGACTGAACTGACTCAGCATGCATGCATGCATTGAGACTTCGCTCCTTATACACAAAGAGCAAGCAAATTCTTGAGGGAGAAATGTCCTTCCACGTCAACCAGGTCAACTTCATCCATGAAGCATACATGGAAACTGAGGAATAATAATAACTAACACATATCTGGTACTGACTTTGGCTCAGATACTTTCTAGCACTTTGTGTATATTAATTTACTTTATTCTTACGGCAGATTATGAGGTAGATTATTATCCCTACTTCAGATGGAAAATGAGTCAGGTGGGTGATGTTAGTACGGACCAGCATTCTGAAAATGCTCTGCTCACCCAGGGCTAAAATCCAGCTGCTCTTTCACGGCATCTGCTTTTATGATTAGAGGGGAAGTTGTGGAGGAACAAGCTGGTGGAGGTTTTTGCAGCTTTGGCAGAGCCAGGAGAAAAGCAAATTGGGAATGAGAAACATACTAGAACTAAGACAAAAACAAGTGAATCGACTCACATGGGCTTATGAGCTGGGGTCATGCTGATCGGCAACAGGTGAGAGATCTGCTGTGGACGTTGGAACGCAGGTCAGCGCACATCAGAACACTGCATGCACATGCAGAACAGACAGCTAAACTTCTTGCCGGTCTCACTGCCTCCCCAGCACGCCCTTTCCATTCTTAGAGTCACGAGAGTAATTATTGATCAGGGATGTGAGTGGGTCCCAGCCTGTGTTAATATCATTCCCTGCAAACACCTGGAGGCTTCAGCTCTCAATAAAGGTGGGCTGGTGAATGTGTTCAGGGCCTTGACCCAGGTCTTGAGCCTCCCATTCCCATGCTGACTGATGGACAGATGACAACCAGCCTTGTCCCGCTGCCATGTGTCAGAGTGAGTGACTTCCCCACCAGGACCCGTTCCCAGCTCACTGGTTGGATCCCCTCTAATGGTAAAAGCAGATACAGTGAACTTAGAAAGAGCAGCTGGATTTCAGCCCAGAGTGAGGAGAGCATCCTCGGAATGATGGTCTGCACTGACAGGGTCCACTCGACTCATTTTCCACCTATGAAATAGGGATAAGGGGGCTTCCCTGGTGGTCCAGTGGGTAAGGACACTGCCTTGCAGTGCAGGGGGCGCCGGTTCGATCTCTGGCCTGGGAAGATCCCACGTGCCGCAGAGCAACTAAGACAGTAAGTCATAACTATGGAGCCTGTGCTCTAGAGCCTCGGAGCCGCAACGATGGAGCCCATGTGCAGCAATTACTGAAGCCTGTGTGCCATAGAGCCCGGATTCCACAAGAGAAGTCACCACAACAGAAAGTCTGTTCACCTCACCTAGAGAGTAACCCCGACTCCCTTGCAACTAGAGAAGAGCCTGTGGCAGCAGGCTAACCAGAACAGCCAAAAATAAATTTAAAAAAAAATCTACGCTAAAATGCAATACTCTGTTCCTTTGTATTTAGATATCCCTTCCAACTCTAGTGTAACATACTCTACTCTCTTGACATTTACTTGAGATCAGGGAGGGTGACAAGGTTGGGAAATCTGGTGGGAAAGGTAGATTTTAAGAGTATACTTACTTTGTTTGAAGAGATTTGAGGAGGACCAGACTTTTCATGGAAGATTGCAGTTAATCTAAGACACAGAACAACTCGAGAACCCTGTAGTTTTTGTTCCTTATGCAGGTTTATGTGGTGCTCACCTTGACTATGTCATATGCAAACGAGAGCTTGAATATCCAATCCATTTCATTGCCTGAGTTTCTCAAGACATCCTGAAAAACACAATTATTCCAAACATGGCCAGGGACTCAACTGGAAGCACAGGGAGCTTCATATGTTCTGTGGATTTGATCCCAATGCTTCAGAGGATGCTGAGCAGAGATGATACAGCCTGAAGCAGGGAACTCTAGCTCTAGTAGCCGGAAGTCTTCCTGGGAGAAACCATAACTGACTCAATATTGAGACAGTTACGCTGTCTTGAGTTTACAAATACTTCCTTGTTCCTGACATCAAGCTGGTCACATACCATGGAGAGGATGGGCCCAAGCACCCCGTTCAGAAGTAGCTCTGTCATCTTAGGGGACAAAACCAAGCTCAGACAATTTCCATCCAGCACAGAGAAACCAGACACTTGGCAACTGCACTGCTAATTTGATCTCCCAGGCAGCCCAGCAAGATAATTCAGGTCTTGAAATGAGACCGGAGAAGAACTGCTCTTGGAAGAAGGGGCAAAAACATTGATAAGCTTCTTTATTAGCTGCCGCTAATCAAACACAAGGTAAGGTTTACTCTCTTGTTTACCTTAAGACTTCCTTTTGCAGTATTCGGTGACAATGCAGATGTTGGGTGATTCTGTGCAGACACCAAAGAAGGGAACTATGTTTTCATGCCTTAATTCATACATCTGAAAATAATGATGGAATAATAGCTTGAGTATAGTACTCCTGACACTGAGAAGAGCCTGTGGCAGCAGGCTAACCAGAACAGCCAAAAATAAATTTAAAAAAAAATCTACGCTAAAATGCAATACTCTGTTCCTTTGTATTTAGATATCCCTTCCAACTCTAGTGTAACATACTCTACTCTCTTGACATTTACTTGAGATCAGGGAGGGTGACAAGGTTGGGAAATCTGGTGGGAAAGGTAGATTTTAAGAGTATACTTACTTTGTTTGAAGAGATTTGAGGAGGACCAGACTTTTCATGGAAGATTGCAGTTAATCTAAGACACAGAACAACTCGAGAACCCTGTAGTTTTTGTTCCTTATGCAGGTTTATGTGGTGCTCACCTTGACTATGTCATATGCAAACGAGAGCTTGAATATCCAATCCATTTCATTGCCTGAGTTTCTCAAGACATCCTGAAAAACACAATTATTCCAAACATGGCCAGGGACTCAACTGGAAGCACAGGGAGCTTCATATGTTCTGTGGATTTGATCCCAATGCTTCAGAGGATGCTGAGCAGAGATGATACAGCCTGAAGCAGGGAACTCTAGCTCTAGTAGCCGGAAGTCTTCCTGGGAGAAACCATAACTGACTCAATATTGAGACAGTTACGCTGTCTTGAGTTTACAAATACTTCCTTGTTCCTGACATCAAGCTGGTCACATACCATGGAGAGGATGGGCCCAAGCACCCCGTTCAGAAGTAGCTCTGTCATCTTAGGGGACAAAACCAAGCTCAGACAATTTCCATCCAGCACAGAGAAACCAGACACTTGGCAACTGCACTGCTAATTTGATCTCCCGCAGGCAGCCCAGCAAGATAATTCAGGTCTTGAAATGAGACCGGAGAAGAACTGCTCTTGGAAGAAGGGGCAAAAACATTGATAAGCTTCTTTATTAGCTGCCGCTAATCAAACACAAGGTAAGGTTTACTCTCTTGTTTACCTTAAGACTTCCTTTTTTGCAGTATTCGGTGACAATGCAGATGTTGGGTGATTCTGTGCAGACACCAAAGAAGGGAACTATGTTTTCATGCCTTAATTCATACATCTGAAAATAATGATGGAATAATAGCTTGAGTATAGTCTCCTGACACTGTGTGATTGACACACTCTCTGATATTTTTCACAGAGACCCTGTGAGATTAGAGCTATGAATGCTCCCATTATACAGATGAGGAAAATGATGCTCAAAAGATAAAGTAACATGTTAAAGACCTTATAAATGCTTAGTGGTAGAACTGGGAGGTCAACTGAGGCACTCTGCCCCCAGCAAATAAACCAGACGAATGATAAAAGTCTCCCCAGTGATGGGAATTTACTAAACCCATGGTCTTCCCTGGTGGCTCAGATGGTAAAGAATCTCCTGCAATGCAGGAGATCCAGGTTCAATCCCTGGGTTAGGAAGATCCCCTGGAGAAGGAAATGGCAACCCACTCCAGTATTCTAGCCTGGAGAATTCCATGGACAGAGGAGCCTGGTGGGTTACAGTCCATGGAGTTGCAAAGTCGGACATGACTGAGCAACTAACACAGTACAGCACAAAACCACGGGGCCAGAAGTGGACCCTATGGACCTGACTCCCTGCAAGGACCGGGTTCAGGGGAGATAAACACAGACAGAAAGAATGAAAAGGTAGAATGAAGGCTAGGAAGAATTAAAGGCAGAGAACAGGCTAGAAGAGCACCCAGGATTCAGGTGAGTCAGGCATAAGGAACTGAGGTCTAAAGTCTGGGCTCTTGGGGTGAGCGTCACCCGCCAAGTTAAGGGAGCAGCTTCCCACTGTTGCCCTTTGGGGTAAGGGCCGCCCCCTCCCCAGGAGGGAAAGGGCAGCTGGCCAAGGCAGGGCAGAGAGCTGCAAGGCTTTGTCTCCTCCCAGGGGCGGGGGCCTCACCAGTCGGATTTCCTGCAGCACAGACGGCTTCCTGATCCAGGTTTCTGCTTGCTCACCAACATAGCAGATGGCCACACGGTTGCCCTGGAGCCAGAGACAGAGAAGAATGCTCTTAACCCAGGATGAACCAGAAAAAGCCACACTCAGGAAGAGCTAGGAAAGGGGCGGGGCAGGAAGTCTGGCAAGAAATCCACCTCCGGATTCGCTGAGCTCCTCCCTGCCCAAACAGACCCTGGGGTAGCACAGGGCTAGGTCCGGAGCTGAGCTAACTGCTCTACACCGACTGCATTTAAGAGGCAGCACGGCCTGGCAAGGCAGTTTACGATTCGCCCATTTCCAGTTGGGATCCCTGAGATTAGGGAACTTGTCCAAAGTCACACATCTGTAGGTACAGCCAGATTTTGGGCTTCCCGGGTAGCGCTAGCAGTAAAGAACCCGCCTGCGTATGCAGGAGACTTAAGAGACATGGGTTCGATCCCTGGGTGTGGAAGATCGCTGGAAAAGGAAATGGCAACCTACTCCTGCCTGGAGAATCCCGTGGACAGAGGAGCCTGGTGGGCTGCAGTCCATGGGATTGCAAAGAGTCAGACACGATGAAAGTGAAACAAAGTGAATGCAACCACTCCGCCCTCACCTGGTACAGGCCTGCTGGGGCATAAAAGTGTCCTTGCCCCCACTGGCTGTCCACACAGGAGCTGGCATCCCCTGAAATCATCACACTAGATGCATTATTGCCATTCCCTCCGGACACAGGGGTGCCTCTTCCGGGTGGCTGTAAAACAGGACGCAACGCAGCGGAAGGATGACCAAGTACTAAAGATATTGTCACTTTACTAGATGAGGCCAGTTAGTGGCAAGGTGAATAGCACTCAATAAATGAAAGTCAGGACTTGAGCCCTGATCACCGCTCAAACTTGGAGTGTGGGTGCTAAACTGCTCCAGGTACCATTGCTGGGTCTGGGCCTCGTGAACAATGTCGTGGTTAAGACGTAAACTGTGGAGCACCGCCCCTCCCCAGGAGGGAAAGGGCAGCTGGCCAAGGCAGGGCAGAGAGCTGCAAGGCTTTGTCTCCTCCCAGGGCGGGGCCTCACCAGTCGGATTTCCTGCAGCACAGACGGCTTCCTGATCCAGGTTTCTGCTTGCTCACCAACATAGCAGATGGCCACACGGTTGCCCTGGAGCCAGAGACAGAGAAGAATGCTCTTAACCCAGGATGAACCAGAAAAAGCCACACTCAGGAAGAGCTAGGAAAGGGGCGGGGCAGGAAGTCTGGCAAGAAATCCACCTCCGGATTCGCTGAGCTCCTCCCTGCCCAAACAGACCCTGGGGTAGCACAGGGCTAGGTCCGGAGCTGAGCTAACTGCTCTACACCGACTGCATTTAAGAGGCAGCACGGCCTGGCAAGGCAGTTTACGATTCGCCCATTTCCAGTTGGGATCCCTGAGATTAGGGAACTTGTCCAAAGTCACACATCTGTAGGTACAGCCAGATTTTGGGCTTCCCGGGTAGCGCTAGCAGTAAAGAACCCGCCTGCGTATGCAGGAGACTTAAGAGACATGGGTTCGATCCCTGGGTGTGGAAGATCGCTGGAAAAGGAAATGGCAACCTACTCCTGCCTGGAGAACCCCGTGGACAGAGGAGCCTGGTGGGCTGCAGTCCATGGGATTGCAAAGAGTCAGACACGATGAAAGTGAAACAAAGTGAATGCAACCACTCCGCCCTCACCTGGTACAGGCCTGCTGGGGCATAAAAGTGTCCTTGCCCCCACTGGCTGTCCACACAGGAGCTGGCATCCCCTGAAATCATCACACTAGATGCATTATTGCCATTCCCTCCGGACACAGGGGTGCCTCTTCCGGGTGGCTGTAAAACAGGACGCAACGCAGCGGAAGGATGACCAAGTACTAAAGATATTGTCACTTTACTAGATGAGGCCAGTTAGTGGCAAGGTGAATAGCACTCAATAAATGAAAGTCAGGACTTGAGCCCTGATCACCGCTCAAACTTGGAGTGTGGGTGCTAAACTGCTCCAGGTACCATTGCTGGGTCTAGGCCTACGTGAACAATGTCGTGGTTAAGACTCTGGGGTCGGGCTTCCCTGGTGGTCCAGTGGGTAAGGACACTGCCTTGCAGTGCAACAGGCGCTGGTTCTATCCCTGGCCTGGGAAGATCCCATGTGTCACGGAGCGGCTGGACTGATGTGTCCAATTACCGAGCTGGGGCTCTGGAGCGCATGCGCCCAGAGCCGGTGCTCTGCGACAACAGAGGCCTCCGCAATGGGAGGCCCACATGGGCCAAAGAACAAAGATGGATGAAAACAGATAAATGAAAGACCAATAGAAGTGGCCCGCCCGCCCCTTCCCTCCCCAACCCGCCTTCCCTGTCGCAAAAAAAAAAAAAAAGATTCTGGGGTGAGGCTGCCCCAGTTCCAGTTTTGGCCCTGGCACTTAACCTGATGTGTGGCTTAATGAGCGTGTGAGGACGTGAACTCTCTGTGTAACCACCTCAGAACCTCCTCAACATCTGAAGAATGTATTTAAGATTTTTTAAAAAATATTTACCTAAAAAAAAAAAAAAAAAATATATATATATATATATATAGTTGTTATTTGGCTGTGCTGAGTCTTAGTTGCAGCATGCAGGATCTTTAATTGTGACATGTAGGATCTAGTTCCCCGATGAGGTATCAAACCCAGGTTCCCAGCACTGAGATCACGGTCTTAACCACTGGACAACCAGGGAAGTCCCTAGAGAATCTATTTCAAACAGAGGACCCCTGTTTTTCGAGAAGAGTCTTACTTGCAACCCTAATGTAGAACAATAGACCAAAGCAGAGCTGTTTTAATTGCAGAGGAAGAGGACTCAAAAGTGTCCTTGCCCCCACTGGCTGTCCACACAGGAGCTGGCATCCCTGAAATCATCACACTAGATGCATTATTGCCATTCCCTCCGGACACAGGGGTGCCTCTTCCGGTGGCTGTAAAACAGGACGCAACGCAGCGGAAGGATGACCAAGTACTAAAGATATTGTCACTTTACTAGATGAGGCCAGTTAGTGGCAAGGTGAATAGCACTCAATAAATGAAAGTCAGGACTTGAGCCCTGATCACCGCTCAAACTTGGAGTGTGGGTGCTAAACTGCTCCAGGTACCATTGCTGGGTCTAGGCCTACGTGAACAATGTCGTGGTTAAGACTCTGGGGTCGGGCTTCCCTGGTGGTCCAGTGGGTAAGGACACTGCCTTGCAGTGCAACAGGCGCTGGTTCTATCCCTGGCCTGGGAAGATCCCATGTGTCACGGAGCGGCTGGACTGATGTGTCCAATTACCGAGCTGGGGCTCTGGAGCGCATGCGCCCAGAGCCGGTGCTCTGCGACAACAGAGGCCTCCGCAATGGGAGGCCCACATGGGCCAAAGAACAAAGATGGATGAAAACAGATAAATGAAAGACCAATAGAAGTGACCAAAAAAAAAAAAAGATTCTGGGGTGAGGCTGCCCCAGTTCCAGTTTTGGCCCTGGCACTTAACCTGATGTGTGGCTTAATGAGCGTGTGAGGACGTGAACTCTCTGTGTAACCACCTCAGAACCTCCTCAACATCTGAAGAATGTATTTAAGATTTTTTAAAAAATATTTACCTAAAAAAAAAAAAAAAAAATATATATATATATATATATAGTTGTTATTTGGCTGTGCTGAGTCTTAGTTGCAGCATGCAGGATCTTTAATTGTGACATGTAGGATCTAGTTCCCCGATGAGGTATCAAACCCAGGTTCCCAGCACTGAGATCACGGTCTTAACCACTGGACAACCAGGGAAGTCCCTAGAGAATCTATTTCAAACAGAGGACCCCTGTTTTTCGAGAAGAGTCTTACTTGCAACCCTAATGTAGAAAACAATAGACCAAAGCAGAGCTGTTTTAATTGCAGAGGAAGAGGAGGACTCAAAATTCCTCCTCACCACACCTCTATCTCATTCTGTCATTCACCCGTGGCCAGACCAATGAGCTCCAGAAACCCCAGGGACACTTGAAAAATAATTTACATATGAACCCCAATCTCCTAGTTATAGCATGTTGAAGTCTCCTTGACTTAGTACCTGCCAATGCATGTTCTTTTGAAAGTCATAGTTTTATGTATTCAGTGTATACTTTATGTAAGAAATCCAAATAAAAGGAAACTAATTTTACAAACTACAATTTTGAAAATAAAGCCAATCTAACAGGAACAAAATACACATGACACAAGAGGAATGTTTGATTTTGACTCATCATGTTTTCTTTGTTTTTACAACTAAGTTAAATGTCTCTAGAACCAACCTATTTGGCGGGGTCAAATGTGAGTGCTTTTCTAACGAGCAAGGGCATACTAGAATGCATATTTTGCTTTGAGTTATTTGAGATTCACACATCTGTTCAAGTGCATAGATTCTGATTCAATAGCTTATCTGCCTATCTTGCTATTCTCTGAATATCATCAACAGTATGTACTCCAGAGTAAGTACTATCTGAAATTCTAAAATTTTTGATCTTTGACATAAAATTTACTTCAGCTCTGGGTTCTGGTTCCTTTGAGAATCACTTGAGAGTAAACTTTACACCCTCTCTTCACGTCCCCCGCAGAAACCAAGAGCTCTCGTAGAAACTCGGGCTCTATCTTCCTTCTTGAATGAACCTCTATCACTAGCCCTTCTGGGAAGGCAAGAAGTACTTCAGAATAATCAGTATATGCTGTCAAAATTATACTGTCTAATATCAACAACAAAAACAAAAAAAAAAAGAAAGAAAAGCACTTTAAACCTTTCAAGCTTCAAATATGCATAAAAGACAGTTGTGGTTACACTTCCTGGAATTATGTAAATGTTATTTACTTATCGAATAATATTATGCTTGTTAAATGTGTGCCAAGTCTCGCCCACACCTCCGTGGACCCTGGCATTACCTCTCTTCTGGCCACCACGAGCAAACCCACTGTTCCCAAAAGTCATGTCTTCTCTGAAGCCTTCAAGGTGTTGCAACATTCAATTTCTGAGCCACATTCACAGAGGCCTCTGGGGTCTCTGCTTCTTGTAGACACCTCCCAAAGCACCTGCCTCCATCAGAAGGCATCCATTCGTGGTATACCTTCCGCTCTGCTTGGCCTAAACTAGATGGGCAACACACGTTTATGTTGAACAAATGAATTGTGTTGTCTTAATTATCAGTAGGTTAAAGAAGTTAATGTGGTTTTGAAAAATCACTAAATGCACTGCAGGGGACAGCTTTAATGCCTGAGCAGGATATACAGGTTCTTCTTCCCAGGTGGTGCTGGTGATAAGGAACCCAGCTGTCAATGCAGGCAACATAAGGAATGAGGGTTCCATCCCTGGGTTGGGAAGATCCCCCTAGAGG
This sequence comes from Tragulus kanchil, assembly GCA_022376925.1. Classification (NCBI taxonomy): domain Eukaryota; kingdom Metazoa; phylum Chordata; class Mammalia; order Artiodactyla; family Tragulidae; genus Tragulus; species Tragulus kanchil. The sequence goes on along the minus strand of JAIOJX010000005.1, from coordinate 128,140,787 downwards.
AGGGCATGGCAGCCCACTCCAGTATTCTTGCCTGGAGAATCCAACGAACAGGGGAGCCTGGTGGGCTACAGTCCATGAGGTTGGACAGAGTCAGACACAACTGAAGCAACTTAGCATGCACACCTACAGGCTCTTCTACCCACCATGAAACAGAGCCGAAAGGAATGTTAGACCCCATCTGATTATTTTTAAGAGTTCAGAAACTGAGGCCCAGAAATGATGTTTCCAGCAAGAAAGTGGTAGGTCTAGAACCAGAACTCAGAACCCAAGACTTTCCATTCAGTGCTCACTAGTGAGTCAGCCTCCACCTTCAAAAGCTCCTAAATCAGGACCCTCCAGCGCTGAGCAGGGAGTGGATGTCTGGGCCAGGCTTGGCCTCACCTTGCTCCAGGACAGAATGGTGATGTCGTGGTAATCGATTTGCCACCGAATATCTTTATTTTGCCTCTGCCGTGTCCCTTTCTTTATCCTTAAAATGAGACCTGTGAAGACCGCTCCTAGGATGGTGATCAGGAGGGTGAGGATGAAGATCACAGTGGTCACACCTGCAAAAGCAGAGGCGTGGCATCATCACTGAGGCCTGCCTAAGAGCAGAAGGGACCCCACTGGGGCTCTACCCCAGCCCTGCCAAACAGGTGGCTCAACCGCTGCCCGGGCACGGTTCCAAGTTAAGGCACACAGAGTCCACACAGATGTGTCTTTTCTGGGAATCCTATTGGGCCCCAAATGTGTGGTCTTCCCACGCCCCTCTGGTTCCCATGGCAACTTCACTCACTTCCTCCTTCTATAGCAGCTTCCCTTGTAGAGAAAAAAGGATGACTTCTTAATACCATCACCACCTTGCAGTCAACATTTACTATCTGTTCTCCTAACCCTCGTCCTCAGTTATGACCCACCTCATTCCAGGTCTGGGCTCCTAACCACCAGGCGACACTCCCTGGTCCAGACTCTATCTCCGTAGAAATGGAATTCCTGAGACTCAAATCATAGGAGCCAGGTTTTCCTGGACAGAGGTTCTCAACAGGGCAGGCCAGCCACGTTGTCTCCCCAGGGGATATTTGGCAACATCTGGAGCCATTCTGGGTTGTTACAGCTAGAGGGCGCTGCAGGCACAGTCTTCACACACACAGATTAGTCCATCCTAAACGGCAATGCTGTTGACTCTGCTGAGAAGACTTGCTGTAATGAAGCCTTTTCTGCTTCCTTCTCCAGGCGGCCACACTGACCTGTAAAAGCGGGTTCAGTTTCACAGAGCTCATTGGAAAATCCACAGCCAGGTCTGTCTTCAGGAAGGGAGCCATGGAGCCAAGTGATAGTGGAGAAATTCCCTGCGGGTCTTAAAAAAAGAAGAAGTCAATTAAAGGTTAGTGCTGACTTGATTTATACTACTTGTCTCTACCTCGGGTATAGCACTGGCAACTGAAACACACATGTCATTGCAAACCAAGGCTTAGTTTCTTTTTTCTTTCTTTGGCTTGGTCTCTTAATTCAAACATCTGGTGATGATTCATACAGCTTCCGCCCCTCACCTAGACAGTTCAAACCTAGGCTTCAGGTAGCATAATTCATGAGAGAGCAATGTCTTTTTGCAGGGTAGAATAGCTAACTCGATTTTTTGATTTAAACCATGTCACTTCTGATTTCAAAGATGATGTGTCAATTCTCCAATGTTTCTTGGGTTTTCTCCCATGTTTGATTTAGACAAACACCTAGTTGGTCATGTGTTATTTCTTAAGCCAATCCATTTGGGGACATTAAAATTTCATTAAAAGATGCTTGCTCCTTGGAAGGAAAGCTATGACAAACCAAATAAGCATATTAAAAGGCAGAGACATCACTTTGCTGACAAAGGTCCATCTACTCAAAGGTATAGTTTTCTAGTAGGCATATATAGTGTGGACCATAAAGAAAGCTGACTGCCAAAGAATGGATACTTTCAAATTGTGCTGGAGGAGACTTTTGAGTGTTCTTAGACTGAAAGGAGATCAAACCAGTCAATCCTAAAGGAAATCAATCCTGAATATTCATTGGAAGAACTGATGCTGAAGCTGAAGCTCCAATACTTTGGTCACCTGATGTGAAGAACTGACTCATTGGGAAAAAAGACTGATGCTGGGAAAGACTGAGGGCAAGAGGAGAAGAAGGTAACAGATGATGAAGTGGTTGGATGGCATCACCGACTCAATGGACATGAATTTGAGCAAACTTCAAAAGATAGTAGAGGACAGGAAAGCTTGGCGTGCTGCGTCCATGGGATCACAAAGAGTCGGACACGACTTAGTGGCTGAACAACAACACAATGGCCGTAAAGTTCCATAAGAGAAGGGGAGAGAAAAGTTTAAAATCAAATCTGGATTGTGGGTAGTGATGGTGAGGGGCAAGAAGAAACAGAATTAGGTTTTAGGTTCTCATGTAGTTGCTCGTTGATTTATAGCTGAGAAAACAGAAACAGAGATTCCCTCTCCCCCAGAAATGTCTGGGTACTGGAAGTCCAGGACAGCATACAGGTCCTGGCATCCCATGACTGTCTAGGTGAGTCAGTTTCACTGACTGTGAACCTGATCCTACAGGGGGCACTGTGCTCCATCATCACCCAGGACCAGGGCCTCCCTGAGACACTTGGGTTTCCCAACTGGGCTGTGAACTCTTTTAGCATAATTCATGAGAAAGCAATGTCTTTTTGCAGGGTAGAATAGCTAACTCGATTTTTTGATTTAAACCATGTCACTTCTGATTTCAAAGATGATGTGTCAATTCTCCAATGTTTCTTGGGTTTTCTCCCATGTTTGATTTAGACAAACACCTAGTTGGTCATGTGTTATTTCTTAAGCCAATCCATTTGGGGACATTAAAATTTCATTAAAAGATGCTTGCTCCTTGGAAGGAAAGCTATGACAAACCAAATAAGCATATTAAAAGGCAGAGACATCACTTTGCTGACAAAGGTCCATCTACTCAAAGGTATAGTTTTCTAGTAGGCATATATAGTGTGGACCATAAAGAAAGCTGACTGCCAAAGAATGGATACTTTCAAATTGTGCTGGAGGAGACTTTTGAGTGTTCTTAGACTGAAAGGAGATCAAACCAGTCAATCCTAAAGGAAATCAATCCTGAATATTCATTGGAAGAACTGATGCTGAAGCTGAAGCTCCAATACTTTGGTCACCTGATGTGAAGAACTGACTCATTGGGAAAAAAGACTGATGCTGGGAAAGACTGAGGGCAAGAGGAGAAGAAGGTAACAGATGATGAAGTGGTTGGATGGCATCACCGACTCAATGGACATGAATTTGAGCAAACTTCAAAAGATAGTAGAGGACAGGAAAGCTTGGCGTGCTGCGTCCATGGGATCACAAAGAGTCGGACACGACTTAGTGGCTGAACAACAACACAATGGCCGTAAAGTTCCATAAGAGAAGGGGAGAGAAAAGTTTAAAATCAAATCTGGATTGTGGGTAGTGATGGTGAGGGGCAAGAAGAAACAGAATTAGGTTTTAGGTTCTCATGTAGTTGCTCGTTGATTTATAGCTGAGAAAACAGAAACAGAGATTCCCTCTCCCCCAGAAATGTCTGGGTACTGGAAGTCCAGGACAGCATACAGGTCCTGGCATCCCATGACTGTCTAGGTGAGTCAGTTTCACTGACTGTGAACCTGATCCTACAGGGGGCACTGTGCTCCATCATCACCCAGGACCAGGGCCTCTCCCTGAGACACTTGGGGCTGTGGGACCTGCCCACACATGGAGGAGCAGGTAGGGATGCTGTGTTTTAAATCGAATCTGAAGGGGCCGAGCCACACTCACAGTCAAGGGCAAGATCGTCCTGAAGGCCCAAAGCCCACCTTAAAGAGTTCAGAGAGCACAAGGCAACTTAATGATAGGAGCTAGATCCTCAGCTGGCCTCCCAGCAGGACCTCCAGCCCTCTGTCTCCTCCCAAGCCTCTTGTAGCATGAGATAAACTTGGGAAAGGCCCTGCCGTACCTGATGACTTTGTGATAGCTGTCATATTGAAGAACAGGAAGAAAGAGGAACCCGTCTGGGGATTTCTGTAGGGCATAGACCGAATAATCCATGCGCCTTTCTCCCTGGGAGTCCACAAACACGGGGCCAGTGATTCCTGGAAAGAAAAACATGTACACATAGTAAGGGGCACAGACAGAGGAACTTGGGGCTCAAAATACCAACCTGCCAACTTGTATCAGAGGAATGACCTCCTCAGCAGCTGCCCAAAGCCAGTTACGAGGTTTTCACCATTTCAGGAAATCTAAGAGGCAGTCAAAGAGGAGAGTGGAGAAAAAGAAGATAGTTCAGTACTAGGGGGAGCCCGGATGAAACATCCGGGGCATACCCACTCATGGTCTAGACACTGAGTGGGGCTCGGTTGAAAGATACCAAGGAATTCCCACCCAGTTGGAGGATACTTGGTAGGGAGCTGGCTGAAAAACGCCAGTGGATAGGTGCTGGAAAGGGAGTTCGATTGGGAAAAAAATCGAGGAATACCCAGGGCTCAGCTGAAATATGCTGAGGTCGCTCCGTTGCAGGGGACTGAAACATCTTGGCTGAGTGGTTAAGTAAGAGGCTGATCTAACACTTTTCCTCAATTCAGCTGTCTTTATAGAATTTGTCGGGATAAAAGTGAGCAAACTATGAGAGCTTTGCTCCAAAGAGAAGGGACAAGACTCCTCCCGGCTGGTTACGGCTTTCTCAGGTGACTGAGAAATTTACGAGAGTGGTGGAGGCCTCATCCTCATACTGTGCAGTGGTCCCATAGGGAAACCCATTCATTAATTAAAATACTTGCTCGTCCGGGGGTCGCACATGAGAAGTGGCCATTCAGCGACCTGAGCAGCCACGGTGGTCTTAGATTGCCGGAGCTAGGTTCCGAGACACGTAAGAGAGCTGGAACGACTCTGGGGTGACTCCTGATGGAGTTAAGCTCACAAACAGCACATGGCCCACGACACAATTTCTCTAGGAATTTTATCCCTGACAAATTCAGCTTAAAATGGGAAACAGAATCTCTCAAAAACAGAAAAGAGGTGCATCAGAAAGCCAACCTCTGACTAACACTTCAGCCAGACTCATGTAAAATACATACGGAGCTCATACTTGCAAGTACTTAGTTAATTGGGAAATTATACTAAAAGAGATCTCAACTTAAAATGCCCCAATTGATATCTTGGTATCCAAAATTGATATTTTTGTGCGCACGATTGAAAGAATGCCAGCCGTGCTTACTTTACTATCTTGAAGCTTCTAAAAGTGGAAACAGTAAGTTCTTTACAGGAATCCAACAAGAAATTGCTTAAACTATGTCAGAACTAAAAAGGTTACTAGCACTGATTCTGTCAAGTTGCACGTCGAGTGGGACTGGGAAGTCAGTATTTGATATTTATGCCATTTGGTTTTTAATATCTGGGCATTGCTTTGCCATCTTTTGGGGCACTGTTGCCACTTGGCTTTCGGTTTCTGAACATGTCTGTCTTTTTATTTGGAGTGTGTTTCCCAGCTAGTGAGGTTCTGGTTTGGTCTAGGTTTGGTTTTGTTGGTCTGGTTTGAGTGTGCAGACATCTGGTACAAACTGCTTGAGCTAATATGGAAAGTGCTTCCTCTAAGGTCCAATATTCCACTTGGGAACCCCCTGGAAAAATTTTTAAATGACTAGTCAACCTATAACTAGGATCCAATGGCAAGAAAAATGGCTTAAAATATTAGATCTTTATTAATACAGGATAAGAAAATGGACTGAAGTTCCCTTAGATCAGGAGTTTCCTCTTATAATCAACAGCCTGGGCCTAATCAAACTAAGACTCCTGCTTCCCCAAAGGGTTAATTCCTGCTGGGACCAATCTTCCAAGTTCTTAGGGTCAATTTGAGCCCTTTCCGGTCTGACTTTTGGTTAACTAATACTTTGGAAAAGTACATCTGTCTTTAAAAGTTCTTGCTCAGAGGAAATAACTCCTCCTATGCCTTGAGACCACTTTCCTAGATCATCTCTAATTCCTGAGGAAAAAGAAGAGAAAAAGGAAATGAAGTTTTTAAAGTTTCTTTTTCCAACTTATTTACAATTAGTGAGTTTTCTGATTCATAAACTAAGTTTGAGAAACAAAGCTATAGGATCTCTTGCTGTGTCTATTTGGTTATATGTATGTCTCAGTGTGTGTCTTTGTCTTTTTGGATAATATCGCTGATTGCTGAGATCAGTTTGTGAATGAGCTCTAGTTTAATTGGCTAAAAAAAGTGCTTACAGATCAAACAATTCTAAATAAAGAAGAAATTAAAACCTATATGATTTTTCAGGTTCATGTGAACTAGGAAATATTCAAAATTAAATGCCTGGTATTAAGGGTTTTGTTGATTTAATATAGACATGTCTAAGAGTCATTCAGAGTATTTTCATTGTACCTAGGCTTAATATATGTTAAATATTATATCTGTTAGAAATTTGTCAGCAAGGAAATTAACTCAAGTGAAGAAGCTTATAGAAAAAAAAAAGGTTAAATGAGATTAGCAACTATAATAAGATAATAGAGAAATCTATTAAGAATAATTATGCTTCAAGAATGTCTAAAATAGTCTCTCCAGACTGGGATAACTTAAATTTCGAAGGGTTGTACTAAGTTTCGAATGGCTTTAAGATTAAAGTTTCCATTGAGTGTGCAGACATCTGGTACAAACTGCTTGAGCTAATATGGAAAGTGCTTCCTCTAAGGTCCAATATTCCACTTGGGAACCCCCTGGAAAAATTTTTAAATGACTAGTCAACCTATAACTAGGATCCAATGGCAAGAAAAATGGCTTAAAATATTAGATCTTTATTAATACAGGATAAGAAAATGGACTGAAGTTCCCTTAGATCAGGAGTTTCCTCTTATAATCAACAGCCTGGGCCTAATCAAACTAAGACTCCTGCTTCCCCAAAGGGTTAATTCCTGCTGGGACCAATCTTCCAAGTTCTTAGGGTCAATTTGAGCCCTTTCCGGTCTGACTTTTGGTTAACTAATACTTTGGAAAAGTACATCTGTCTTTAAAAGTTCTTGCTCAGAGGAAATAACTCCTCCTATGCCTTGAGACCACTTTCCTAGATCATCTCTAATTCCTGAGGAAAAAGAAGAGAAAAGGAAATGAAGTTTTTAAAGTTTCTTTTTCCAACTTATTTACAATTAGTGAGTTTTCTGATTCATAAACTAAGTTTGAGAAACAAAGCTATAGGATCTCTTGCTGTGTCTATTTGGTTATATGTATGTCTCAGTGTGTGTCTTTGTCTTTTTGGATAATATCGCTGATTGCTGAGATCAGTTTGTGAATGAGCTCTAGTTTAATTGGCTAAAAAAAGTGCTTACAGATCAAACAATTCTAAATAAAGAAGAAATTAAAACCTATATGATTTTTCAGGTTCATGTGAACTAGGAAATATTCAAAATTAAATGCCTGGTATTAAGGGTTTTGTTGATTTAATATAGACATGTCTAAGAGTCATTCAGAGTATTTTCATTGTACCTAGGCTTAATATATGTTAAATATTATATCTGTTAGAAATTTGTCAGCAAGGAAATTAACTCAAGTGAAGAAGCTTATAGAAAAAAAAAAGGTTAAATGAGATTAGCAACTATAATAAGATAATAGAGAAATCTATTAAGAATAATTATGCTTCAAGAATGTCTAAAATAGTCTCTCCAGACTGGGATAACTTAAATTTCGAAGGGTTGTACTAAGTGATGGAAGTCTATTGAATGGCTAAGTTATTTACAAATAGAATAAGGTTTTGAAACATTTATTGATAAACACTAAAACTAAAGAGACTTAAGACTATTAATGTATAATGTTTGGTGCAATCCTGAGATATTCTCTATATGAAAACAATTTTTTTTTTTTTTTAATTATCACTGGTGTTTATGCTCACCAATTAAAATGCTAACATAAAGGTCAGTTTTTGGTTGTTTAAAGAGGGTAGGATGACTGTTTTTGGTAAAGAAGATATGAGGAATGGAATTTTATTTTATGAAGGGAAAAGAAAGTAAGTCTGACTTACAGGTGGCTATTTCAAGATGAGAGAATAAATTAATGAGTACAGAAAGTGATAAGGTTTGTGGAAGTGGACCCTGAGTAAAAAGTTTTGTGCATGATTAAAACTGACAATGTTTAAAATTTAATTAAGTTTACCTTCAAATAAATGGATGCTGAATTGTCTTTGATAATAGACAATTTGTCTTTGATAACAGATCTAAGTTTATTTACCTCTTAAAATATCTGTTCTATATTTGGCTTTGGCCATGTGAATAAGCCATTGCTTCACAATGACCTATAATCCTGAGTGTTCTAAATCTTTTGATATTTGTTGACGAAACTTCCTAAATTGTTCTAATGAAGTATTTGTGACTTCTAGTTAACTTTGTGATCCTTCAGAGGGCCCCTGAAACATCTCAAATAGAAGTATTATCAACCTAGTAATATTAGAAAACTAGGCTGGATACTTTATGAACTATGCCTATTATTACCCTTAAAATTAAATGCCTGGTATTAAGGGTTTTGTTGATTTAATATAGACATGTCTAAGAGTCATTCAGAGTATTTTCATTGTACCTAGGCTTAATATATGTTAAATATTATATCTGTTAGAAATTTGTCAGCAAGGAAATTAACTCAAGTGAAGAAGCTTATAGAAAAAAAAAAGGTTAAATGAGATTAGCAACTATAATAAGATAATAGAGAAATCTATTAAGAATAATTATGCTTCAAGAATGTCTAAAATAGTCTCTCCAGACTGGGATAACTTAAATTTCGAAGGGTTGTACTAAGTGATGGAAGTCTATTGAATGGCTAAGTTATTTACAAATAGAATAAGGTTTTGAAACATTTATTGATAAACACTAAAACTAAAGAGACTTAAGACTATTAATGTATAATGTTTGGTGCAATCCTGAGATATTCTCTATATGAAAAAAATTTTTTTTTTTTAATTATCACTGGTGTTTATGCTCACCAATTAAAATGCTAACATAAAGGTCAGTTTTTGGTTGTTTAAAGAGGGTAGGATGACTGTTTTTGGTAAAGAAGATATGAGGAATGGAATTTTATTTTATGAAGGGAAAAGAAAGTAAGTCTGACTTACAGGTGGCTATTTCAAGATGAGAGAATAAATTAATGAGTACAGAAAGTGATAAGGTTTGTGGAAGTGGACCCTGAGTAAAAAGTTTTGTGCATGATTAAAACTGACAATGTTTAAAATTTAATTAAGTTTACCTTCAAATAAATGGATGCTGAATTGTCTTTGATAATAGACAATTTGTCTTTGATAACAGATCTAAGTTTATTTACCTCTTAAAAGATCTGTTCTATATTTGACTTTGGCCATGTGAATAAACTATTGCTTCACAATGACCTATAATCCTGAGTGTTCTAAATCTTTTGGTATTTGTTGACAAAACTTCCTAAATTATTCTAATGAAGTATTTTTGACTTCTAGTTAACTTTGTGATGTTTCAGAGGGCCCCTGAAACATCTCAAAGAGAAGGATTATCAACCTAGTAATATTAGAAAACTAGGCTGGATACTTTATGAACTATGCCTATTATTACCCTTAAAAGAGACAATGATTGGTATGAGATTCAGTGAATTTACGAAAATAATTTATGGCCGTGATATTTACAGAGATGAGTGTAAAAGGTCTAGCCTGGGATTCACATGAATTTAAGGTCATACATGTTAACAAATTAGGGGTAACCACAACCAATCTACCATTAGCATCAACCCAATGGGTGAAGAGAACTATATTCTACTGGTATGACAAGTATTCTTTGTGCCTTCAGTGGAACTAAAAATGCAATTGGCCATATCAAAGCCTTAGCAATTTTCATAAGCTTTAAATGATAGTAACTGGGCTATTACCCTATGAAATTCTGACATGTCTATATTGAGAAAGGCAGTGTTACACAACTCCAAGGCCCTTGGCGCCATATAGCATCTCAAGGAGGTTATCTGTGCTTTAATTCAAACTGAATGCTGTATTTCCATACCTGATGAATATTTTAATGTTTTATTCGAACCATATGAAAAGTCAGATTTCTGCCTTAAGTGACCAATTCCCTAGTTCTAACTATCTTTTCAAAAACTGGTTTGGTGTGGGAGGCTCACGGCTAGCATATTCACTTATACTATTTGTATTTTGTCTGTTTTAGAAGATTATTGTTTCTTGTATTGTCAAGTGTTATGACTGAACCTCCAACAAAAATGAGAATGAATAGACTTAAAGCAGTTGATCAAATGTTTCAGTTAGGCATACGGTGTATGATCAATGATTGTAATAGCATAACTCTAGGTGTGAGAAGGTGCAACAAGAGAGAATACTTTCCTGGACCATGACTAGGAGACAGATGTCCAGAGAACTTTGATTATTAAGACCTAGTCCACAATAGCACATTGAGTGACCTATCAGTAAAATCTCCTGGGAATAAGCCTTCCCAGCAACGTGGGACAAAATGGTCATGAAATGCCCCCAAAGTGTGGTCGGATTTATGACGACAAGGAGGGAGTGTCAACTACAAACTGGCATTTACCAATTTGCCAGTGTCTGGACAACAAGGCCATTTGCCATCTGCCTCTGCAGAGACCAGACCCTGTGCTGCTGAGAGCTGCTGACCTTCAATACCTCCCTGATGGAGATCAGGGTGGGGTAGAGGCACTCTGTGCTCCAGGGAATCTGGTGGGGCAGGTCTTTAGATAGGTGGGTGCTTTTAGGAACAGCTTTTATTATCTCAATCCTTGCATCTCCTCATATTTAGAAAAGCACTAAATCTCCTCATGGTCACATCAGATCCTTGTGACTAACTGGGACCCTTTGTGAAATGATTGTTTAATGATATGAAACTCGCCCCTTACCAAAATCCTTAAATATCGACCCTCCTCCTGCTGCCTCTTTGGAGCAGTTTCTCAGAGCTATCTGGGGTGCTGTCTCCCAGGCTGTAGTCCTAATTATACCCCCAATAAAACTTAACCCACAACTCTCAAGTTGTTCATCTTTTTAGTCGACAATCCCTAAAAAGGGAGGAGGAACAGAGGGAACATTTTTTAGCCAAGGGTTTTCCTAACTGCTATCCTTTACCTGGGATGCATCTCAAGGAGGTTATCTGTGCTTTAATTCAAACTGAATGCTGTATTTCCATACCTGATGAATATTTTAATGTTTTATTCGAACCATATGAAAAGTCAGATTTCTGCCTTAAGTGACCAATTCCCTAGTTCTAACTATCTTTTCAAAAACTGGTTTGGTGTGGGAGGCTCACGGCTAGCATATTCACTTATACTATTTGTATTTTGTCTGTTTTAGAAGATTATTGTTTCTTGTATTGTCAAGTGTTATGACTGAACCTCCAACAAAAATGAGAATGAATAGACTTAAAGCAGTTGATCAAATGTTTCAGTTAGGCATACGGTGTATGATCAATGATTGTAATAGCATAACTCTAGGTGTGAGAAGGTGCAACAAGAGAGAATACTTTCCTGGACCATGACTAGGAGACAGATGTCCAGAGAACTTTGATTATTAAGACCTAGTCCACAATAGCACATTGAGTGACCTATCAGTAAAATCTCCTGGGAATAAGCCTTCCCAGCAACGTGGGACAAAATGGTCATGAAATGCCCCCAAAGTGTGGTCGGATTTATGACGACAAGGAGGGAGTGTCAACTACAAACTGGCATTTACCAATTTGCCAGTGTCTGGACAACAAGGCCATTTGCCATCTGCCTCTGCAGAGACCAGACCCTGTGCTGCTGAGAGCTGCTGACCTTCAATACCTCCCTGATGGAGATCAGGGTGGGGTAGAGGCACTCTGTGCTCCAGGGAATCTGGTGGGGCAGGTCTTTAGATAGGTGGGTGCTTTTAGGAAGAGCTTTTATTATCTTGATCCTTGCATCTCCTCATATTTAGAAAAGGACTAAATCTCCTCGTGGTGACATGGGATCCTCGTGACTAACTGAGGCCCTTTGTAAAATGACTGTTTAATGATATGAAACTCGCCCCTTACCAAAATCCTTAAATATCGACCCTCCTCCTGCTGCCTCTTTGGAGCAGTTTCTCAGAGCTATCTGGGGTGCTGTCTCCCAGGCTGTAGTCCTAATTATACCCCCAATAAAACTTAACCCACAACTCTCAAGTTGTTCATCTTTTTAGTCGACAATCCCTAAAAAGGGAGGAGGAACAGAGGGAACATTTTTTAGCCAAGGTGCCTTCACTTTGGTTGCCACTTCAATGCCAATAATCTATTTTGCCTGAGACTTTCTTTAACGCCAGAGCTAATGATTATAACAATGTATCATGCTCAAGGACATGTTTCTCCTTCTTTAACTTGTACATACGTTATCTAAAGACATCTGTTGTGGGAGTGGATCTGGTAAGACCTTTACAACTTTAAAATATTCTTTTGATCTATTGTTAATAACCAACTGAAAAAGTATATCATGGCCCACCTTAGCTGCTCAGGGTACTCTCCTATGCCCTTCCAGTGCCTTTTGCTGGAAGCTTTCTCTGTCCCTTTTCACTGTAATAAAACTTTTGCTGCATGAAGCGCTAAGTGACTGAAGCCACGCCTTTTGATCCCAAAGTGAAAGCCTTTCCTTCAGAACTCATGAACCCAGCAGTGTTCACCGTAAGCCATCTTCCATCATCTATCGCCACCAGCCAGTCAGAAGAACGTCCACCAGCTGCCCACAAACCCGACAACCCCACTCCCTACTCTGTCTTCAAAAACCCTTTCCTGCAAGTCTTTCGGGAGTACAGGCCTCTTGAGGACCAGCTGCCCTGGACGCCTTGCTTCACCGTTGCTCAGCCGCTAGTCTTCCCTGTCCTTCACTGTCTCCTGGAGTTTGCTCAGATCCATGTCCATGGAGTCGGCGATGCTGTTGTCGACTTAGGAAAGATGAACAACTTGACAGCTGTGAGGCGCGTTTCGGTCGGGGCACAGTGAGCACTGCAGCCCGGGAGACAACACCTCAGGCAGCTCGGAGTGAGTGTGGAGTTAACACTGTCCGACCGCCTCATCCTCTGCATCACCCTTTTCTTCTTGCCCTGCCTCTTTCCCAGCATCAGGTCTGCCAACTACAAATTGGCTTCAACCAATTACATTGCCAACGTCTGAACAACAAGGGCATTTGCCATCTGCCTCTGGAGACTGACCCGCCCTCTCCGTGGTGACAGCTGCTGACCTTCCACACCCGCTGAGGCAGTTCAGGATGGAGGGAGGCACTCGTGCTCCAGGGAATCTGGTGGGGCAGGTCTTTAGATAGGTGAATGTTTTCAGGAACGGATTTATTATCTCAATCCTTGCATCTTCTCATAGTTAGAAAAGCACTAAATCCCTTCGTGGTGACATCAGATCCTCGTGACTAACCAAAAGCCCTTTGTAAAATGACTATTTATTGGTACTCAGCTCCCCCTTCATCAGAACTTTATATATTATTTTTCCTCCCGCTGCCTCTTTGGAGCAGTCTCTCAGAGCTATCTGAGGTGGTGCCTCCTGAAATAAAGCTTAACCCACAAAAAAAAAAAAAAAAAAGAAGACATAGTGCAAAGGTGATATCCGAGTGGGCCTCCAAGCTATTATGGACTGGCAGATGTGTTCTCTCAGGCCTCTGCTGATGAGGTCCATACAGCATAAAAAAGGAAAGAAAAAGAAAAATTAAGCAGTTTCCAATTAATTTCACATAAAACCCAAGATTTAGGCTTCTCAAACAATCAGATACATCAGGAGGCCCCGTGTCCTCTTCCCGCACGTTCTCCATGCTGCCAGGCCCTGAGGCATGAGTTTAGAAGCTTGACTCTCAGCATGGCCTTTCCCTTCTTGTTTTGGTTTGTGCTTGTCATGGTGCTCAGACCTGGCCCAGGTGCATTCTTGTTCTTGCTTAGTACATGGCTGGCCCCCTACACAATGGATACATCAGAGATCCCATAGGAGTAAGATAAAGCAGTTCAACATGCCCAACTAGAGCCTGAGACCTGACCTAGGGCCCTCTGGGGACAGGACACAACATTAACACTCCTAAGCTCCTTCAACACACCCAGCCCTGCGGGCTGTAGTGATTTCACACATCTGGTCCTGGTGAACCACAGAGGAGGCTCCATCATCCACTCCTAATAAGCAGAGCTTGAAGGTTCAGACTTCCTAGAGTCTGCAGAGCCAAGAAGACACAGGCCTAGTGGGTGGCCTCAAATGCATGGTCTTCCACCCTCCTCGCTGCCTTGCTGTGCCCACTTCCCGGAGTCCTGAATGTGGGACTTAAGTGCAGCCTCCTTCCAAGGTCTGTGCGAGGGAAGGGCCACAGTAAACGCAATAACTAGAATTGAGCCAGGGAATCAACTGATTTGACAGAGAGAATTAAATTGAGCAGGAAGACAGACTCACTCCTCCTACTTCCTCTCTCCTTTTTAAGCAAATGCTTCAGAGTCAGGAAGAAGAGGAGCAGGTTAATGGAAACAGTTTCAATGGGGCCGTTGTGAACTGAATCTATGACTACCCCAGAGATCATAACTTACTTGCCTCTCCTTTTGAAATGTTAGGATGGAATATACATCTTAATTTATTAAGGGAATGATAAGCCAAAGGACAGATAGAGAGCTGCCATTTAATGAGCACATACTATATGCTAAGTACTTGATATATATTAGTTTAATTTAGTTTCCTGACCAGGAACTTAACCTGAGCCCTATGCACTGGAAGCATAGAGTTTTCACCTCTGGATTGCCAGGGAAGTTCCCCACCTAGTGTATTTTAATTACTTCTCAGTATTACACAACAGTGAAGAATGTTAGCTTTGGGAGAAAAAAAAACAAACAGGACTCATTTTGAATTCTAACTTCATCATCTCATAACTTTGTGACCTTGGGAAAGCACATACATCTTTACCCTGGGGTTGCACACTTGCGTAGTATATTATGAATAGTAATAGAACTACCTTATGGCTGACGTGAGGACTAAATGAAATAGAGCACAGTAGCCCTTGGCACCCAGCTTGGTATAACAGAAACCCTCAATAGATGCTGGTTATTATTGTTAGAGATGGCAGCAAGTATAATCTCTGTCTTAAAAAATAGAAAGCTGGAGTACAGCAAGATGATAACCACTGGCCGGCTTGCAGGGTGATTTCAAACCAGTTCACCTACCCTCACACCTGCAAGGAAAGCAAAAATAGGACCAGCTCCATCTTTAGAGGCTGAAGTCATGACTCAGGCAGGCACCAAAGCAGAGGGAATGAGCTTGGGGAGGATCAAGCAGATGATCCAGGAAGTGAGCCTGGGGCTGCTTCCACCCCCGCTGCCTTGCTGTGCCCACTTCCCGGAGTCCTGAATGTGGGACTTAAGTGCAGCCTCCTTCCAAGGTCTGTGCGAGGAAGGGCCACAGTAAACGCAATAACTAGAATTGAGCCAGGGAATCAACTGATTTGACAGAGAGAATTAAATTGAGCAGGAAGACAGACTCACTCCTCCTACTTCCTCTCTCCTTTTTAAGCAAATGCTTCAGAGTCAGGAAGAAGAGGAGCAGGTTAATGGAAACAGTTTCAATGGGGCCGTTGTGAACTGAATCTATGACTACCCCAGAGATCATAACTTACTTGCCTCTCCTTTTGAAATGTTAGGATGGAATATACATCTTAATTTATTAAGGGAATGATAAGCCAAAGGACAGATAGAGAGCTGCCATTTAATGAGCACATACTATATGCTAAGTACTTGATATATATTAGTTTAATTTAGTTTCCTGACCAGGAACTTAACCTGAGCCCTATGCACTGGAAGCATAGAGTTTTCACCTCTGGATTGCCAGGGAAGTTCCCCACCTAGTGTATTTTAATTACTTCTCAGTATTACACAACAGTGAAGAATGTTAGCTTTGGGAGAAAAAAAAACAAACAGGACTCATTTTGAATTCTAACTTCATCATCTCATAACTTTGTGACCTTGGGAAAGCACATACATCTTTACCCTGGGGTTGCACACTTGCGTAGTATATTATGAATAGTAATAGAACTACCTTATGGCTGACGTGAGGACTAAATGAAATAGAGCACAGTAGCCCTTGGCACCCAGCTTGGTATAACAGAAACCCTCAATAGATGCTGGTTATTATTGTTAGAGATGGCAGCAAGTATAATCTCTGTCTTAAAAAATAGAAAGCTGGAGTACAGCAAGATGATAACCACTGGCCGGCTTGCAGGGTGATTTCAAACCAGTTCACCTACCCTCACACCTGCAAGGAAAGCAAAAATAGGACCAGCTCCATCTTTAGAGGCTGAAGTCATGACTCAGGCAGGCACCAAAGCAGAGGGAATGAGCTTGGGGAGGATCAAGCAGATGATCCAGGAAGTGAGTCAGTTTTATTCTTTTAAAAAAAAAAACTTCTTATTTTGTATTGGGGTATAGCCAATTAATGAGCTTTCCTGGTGGCTCAGTACTGAAAAAAAAAAATCTACCTGCAATGCAGGAGCCACAAGAGACTCGGGTTTGATCCCTGGATCAGGAAGATCCCCTGGAGGAAGACATGTCAACCCACTGCAGTATTCTTGCCTGGAGAATCCCATGGACGGAGGAGCCTGCCAGACTGGACAGTGCATGGGGTTGCAAAGAGTCGGACACGATTGAAGCAACTTAGCACCCAACAACTTAGTACCCATGCACACATAGACAATTAGCAAGCAATGTTCTGATAGTTTCAAGCTGAACAATGAAGGCAACCCAACCACATATATATACATATCCATCCTCCCCCAAACTCCCCTCCCTTGATGGATTAAGTTTGAAAGGAGCTGTGAGAGAGACTTTTCAGGTGAGAAAATTAACCCAGCGGACTTCCACGGGTTCTGGGCAGGTTTCGGGACAGAGCAAAAAGACCAGACTGTGGCCACTGAGAGGCTTAACCTCCCTCATCCCTCCTGTAAGTCTGGACTCGCCCTGGGAAGGAGGAATTCTGCAACTACACACCCAACAACTCCAAGCCCCACAGATCAAGGAGCTGGCCTGAGTTGGGAAAACCCATCACAGTCAGGCCACTTACCCTGCAACGCAGTCTGATTGGAGCCTTTCAGAGTGACGACTAGCTGCCTCCCGTCCCGGAAATCTCTTCTGGCGGCTATCATTTTCATCACAGACTCAGCATAGAGCAGGACAGCGTCATGAAGGTAGGCAGCATAAGGGCTCACCTATGATGGGGGAAGCAAAGGCAGGGGGTTGAGAAGGGCCCGTGGTCTCCTACATCACGGTCTGGGCCCAGTTAGAAGTGATCTTTTCCCCAACGCTGAACAGTGCGAGAGCACTGGCCCTCCAGCATTCTGAGAGAGAGGATGGCCCTCCATGGGTCCTGGCCTGTGTCAATACACCCAGGGATCGCAACTGCACGTTTCCTCTTTGGGGCTTGTTTTCTCTAGTAGATTGCATGATCCTTCAGGTGGGGAACAGTGTTGTAAGCCATAGGTAGGAGTGGATAAGATTTCATTGAAAGAGGGTAGGAACCAGGAGCCAGGCTGACTCTGGTACTGACTGTGAGATTTGGGGTGAGTTCCAGAACCTCTCTGAACCTCTCTGCATGTTGGCTCATTCATTTATAAAATCGCATAAAGGTGTTGTACTGGTGAGCATGAAGATAGTTAAATGTGGGAGGACAGGTATGAATATCTATTCTTGCCTGGAGAATCCCATGGACGGAGGAGCCTGCCAGACTGGACAGTGCATGGGGTTGCAAAGAGTCGGACACGATTGAAGCAACTTAGCACCCAACAACTTAGTACCCATGCACACATAGACAATTAGCAAGCAATGTTCTGATAGTTTCAAGCTGAACAATGAAGGCAACCCAACCACATATATATACATATCCATCCTCCCCCAAACTCCCCTCCCTTGATGGATTAAGTTTGAAAGGAGCTGTGAGAGAGACTTTTCAGGTGAGAAAATTAACCCAGCGGACTTCCACGGGTTCTGGGCAGGTTTCGGGACAGAGCAAAAAGACCAGACTGTGGCCACTGAGAGGCTTAACCTCCCTCATCCCTCCTGTAAGTCTGGACTCGCCCTGGGAAGGAGGAATTCTGCAACTACACACCCAACAACTCCAAGCCCCACAGATCAAGGAGCTGGCCTGAGTTGGGAAAACCCATCACAGTCAGGCCACTTACCCTGCAACGCAGTCTGATTGGAGCCTTTCAGAGTGACGACTAGCTGCCTCCCGTCCCGGAAATCTCTTCTGGCGGCTATCATTTTCATCACAGACTCAGCATAGAGCAGGACAGCGTCATGAAGGTAGGCAGCATAAGGGCTCACCTATGATGGGGGAAGCAAAGGCAGGGGGTTGAGAAGGGCCCGTGGTCTCCTACATCACGGTCTGGGCCCAGTTAGAAGTGATCTTTTCCCCAACGCTGAACAGTGCGAGAGCACTGGCCCTCCAGCATTCTGAGAGAGAGGATGGCCCTCCATGGGTCCTGGCCTGTGTCAATACACCCAGGGATCGCAACTGCACGTTTCCTCTTTGGGGCTTGTTTTCTCTAGTAGATTGCATGATCCTTCAGGTGGGGAACAGTGTTGTAAGCCATAGGTAGGAGTGGATAAGATTTCATTGAAAGAGGGTAGGAACCAGGAGCCAGGCTGACTCTGGTACTGACTGTGAGATTTGGGGTGAGTTCCAGAACCTCTCTGAACCTCTCTGCATGTTGGCTCATTCATTTATAAAATCGCATAAAGGTGTTGTACTGGTGAGCATGAAGATAGTTAAATGTGGGAGGACAGGTATGAATATCTATTGCACTAAGTGGCACATGGTCAGTCTCCACTGAGTCAACAAAAATGTAAGCATCTACTCGGTTCTCAGCACTGTGCATAGAACCTGCTACAGAGCTGACAGTAGCTCTAAGTGTCCCCAGATAGTCATTGACGGTTCATCTTTTCTTGTACTGTGGTCGACAGTTGGCTGCCCCATCCCTAACAGAATCCCAGTCATTAGTAATATCTTGTCACCTTCAGGCTCCTCTTGGCCCCACACTAGAAGGAGCTCGACTCCAGCCGGTCATCAGGGCTAGCTAGACACTTCACTCCATCAGCTTGGAACTACCACTGGCTGATGGCTGCCTTCTTCCTGTTCCAGACTATCTGCTGGCCTTGACCCACCCTAGCTCCCCCACCTCTGACTACTTCATTCTGTTGCCTGGTCCTGGAGTCCTTCTGGGAAAGGAAACTGTCATGGTCTGAGTGCCCACTGGTATCTCTTCTGCTGCTTCCATGTACTA
Source organism: Tragulus kanchil (assembly GCA_022376925.1). Lineage (NCBI taxonomy): Eukaryota > Metazoa > Chordata > Mammalia > Artiodactyla > Tragulidae > Tragulus > Tragulus kanchil. The sequence continues at coordinate 128,121,524 of JAIOJX010000005.1, read as the reverse complement.
TGTCATCAGACTCTCCAAAGTGCAATCTGGAAACAGAGGTTATTATCAGTCCCATGGCTGGGAGAAAAGACTCGGGTGTGGGGAGGTTAAACAGTTCCCCTCAAAGTCCCATGGTTAGCAAACAACAGGACAGGATGGCGGCCCCGGATCTGATGCCGAGTGCCATGACCTCTCATCTAGTTACCTCTGCCCTCCTCGTGAACTTGGGTATGGCTTTCACAACACCTCAACAGGCCACTGTCTATCTTGTGCTGAGGATGATGAAAAGTGTCTCTGTGTGTGTGTGTGAGAGAGAGAGAGAGGAACCTGGTGAGTGGAATAAGAAGAGGAGATGAATAAGAGGGGAAGTACAAAAGCCAAACACAGATAGTGTCAAGGAAGCAGGGAGCGAGACGCAGTCAGACCTGCTCTGCCGCGTGGATGGGGCTGTGGAAGGGTGGCCCCTGCAGCCTCCGGTAGACCTGCTGGAGAAAGGCATCCCCTCCAGGGCCTTCTTGGGAGGAGCTAAGAGCTATGAGTAACACCGAAGCGTAGACTGCAGAAAAGTCTGTCACCTTCTGATGTGTCAATATCTCCTTCCAAAAATGGTCCTGAAAAACAACGAAATAAACAAGGGTGGCCGTTCTGTGGGAAACACCCAGAGCAACAGTCAGTGCCCAATTTGAGCTTCTATTCTAATCCTTGGAAACACTTTGGGCAATCTGAAATACTGCATGATGGAGAGTTAAAAGAAACCCGGAACATTATTATGCGTCTTTCTGTACTTCTTTTTGCCCCATTTCAGTTTCTTATGATCATATAAAACAAGATATCTTTGCCTCATTTTACAAAGATAAAACTGCTTGGAAAGTACACAGTGTGTTCATGGCTAAAAGCAAGAAGCTGTGTTTTAGAAGCCTGTTGGCTCACGTATGGTAGTTAAGTGTACAGACACTAAGACCAGTGCACTTGATTTGACGTCTCAGTCTCAGTCTCCCTCCTACTAGTTGTGTGGCGTTGGGCAAGTTACTTTACTTCTCACTACCTCAATTTCCTCATCTCTCCATAGGATGGCATAAACTAGCTTTAGTTTATCAGTGGGATCTGGTATTTAGTACACACTCCACAAGGCAGAGCTGTTGGACCCAAGGACTCAGTCTCAGAATTCGAAAGACCAGCTCTGTCCTTTGGGAGCTCTGAGATCTTAGATAAGTTTTGTTATTTCTCTAAGCCTCAATTTGTTCATCTGTGAGTTGGAATGCTAACAATCTCTATGATAACAAGGCTGTTGAAAATAGGCAGAAAAGTAAGCCATCTATCTGCCTCGGGGGATGTTGTGAAAATTTAGCGCACCAATGCAGGTATAATATATAGGTTGGTATTCATGGGACGTACGTGGTACATGTCAGCCATCCCAGTTGCTACCAAAAGAACCAGGCTACCTATGAAGTACCTCATTGAACCAGCATGTTGGTTTCTCCAGGCCTTATTGGGGCTCAAACAGAGGGGTGTGTGTGTGTGTGTTAGTTGCTCAGTCATGTCCAATTCTTTCTGATCCCATGGACTATAGCGCACCAAGCTCTTCTGTCCATTGAATTCTCCAAGCAAGAATATTGGAGTGGGGTGCCAAACCCTCTTCAGGGGATCCTCCTGACCCAAGGATCAAACCCTAGCTCCCTGCATTGCAGGCAGCTTCTTTACCATCTGAGCCACCAGGGAAGAAAAGGAGCTGAGAGCCGCTGAGTTTGACAGCCTTAGGGGAGGTCTCAGCCACCCAGTAGGAATGACAGTTCCTCCTCAGCTGGTGTTTGCTCATGTCGACTATAGAAGGCCAGACTCCAGAGTCAGAAACTTGGTTCAAGGCTAGGCTCCTGGTTCCAGTAACTGAGCAAACAAACTCCGTGTAGGCTCTTTCCATTCAGTCACCTGATAAGTTGAGGACACAAGAGTAACTGCCTCCTAGGGTGGAGTATTTAGTGAGCTAATGCATCTGGCACCTAGATGAATGCTTGTTACCTCTTCCTGCTGAAGTCTTTGAGGGGGTTACTGGACCCACCTTGAACTGCTGCAAAATAATGAAGACAAATTCTCCTGTGTGGAGTCCCAGGTTCTCTGCAGCCAGCAGGATAAGCCTTGCATCTTCTGAGCTGCAGATTAAGATGATAACTGTAAGAGAAAACAGAGTCAGTCAGCTGCACATCTGTGTGCGCGCACACACATACACACACATTTTAAAATTAGCCTGAAGCCAGTGCAAATGTGACATGAACATGTCTTTCCTTGAGCATGCTTTAGGAAGTAGGAATGCCTAAACTGCGCCCTGAGCCTATATACTTATTCTTTAAAGATTTTAAAAATAACATTTATTTTTTAAAAGTTCACATGTACATAATAGAAAACCGAAAAACAGGGCTTCCCTGGTAGTCTAGTGGGTAAGGACACTGCCTTGCAGTGCAGGGGGCACCGGTTCGACCCTGGCCTGGGAAGATCCCACATGCCATGGAGAAGCTGGACCGATGTGTCCAACTACCGATCCAGAGCTCTGGAGTGCATGTGCCCAGAGATGGTGCTCTGCAGTGATAGAGGCCACTGTGATGGGAAGCCCACATAGGCCAAAGAACAAAGATGGATGAAAATAGATAAATGAAAGACCAATAGAAGTGCCCCACCCTCCATCCAAGCTCTTCTGTCCATTGAATTCTCCAAGCAAGAATATTGGAGTGGGGTGCCAAACCCTCTTCAGGGATCCTCCTGACCCAAGGATCAAACCCTAGCTCCCTGCATTGCAGGCAGCTTCTTTACCATCTGAGCCACCAGGGAAGAAAAGGAGCTGAGAGCCGCTGAGTTTGACAGCCTTAGGGGAGGTCTCAGCCACCCAGTAGGAATGACAGTTCCTCCTCAGCTGGTGTTTGCTCATGTCGACTATAGAAGGCCAGACTCCAGAGTCAGAAACTTGGTTCAAGGCTAGGCTCCTGGTTCCAGTAACTGAGCAAACAAACTCCGTGTAGGCTCTTTCCATTCAGTCACCTGATAAGTTGAGGACACAAGAGTAACTGCCTCCTAGGGTGGAGTATTTAGTGAGCTAATGCATCTGGCACCTAGATGAATGCTTGTTACCTCTTCCTGCTGAAGTCTTTGAGGGGGTTACTGGACCCACCTTGAACTGCTGCAAAATAATGAAGACAAATTCTCCTGTGTGGAGTCCCAGGTTCTCTGCAGCCAGCAGGATAAGCCTTGCATCTTCTGAGCTGCAGATTAAGATGATAACTGTAAGAGAAAACAGAGTCAGTCAGCTGCACATCTGTGTGCGCGCACACACATACACACACATTTTAAAATTAGCCTGAAGCCAGTGCAAATGTGACATGAACATGTCTTTCCTTGAGCATGCTTTAGGAAGTAGGAATGCCTAAACTGCGCCCTGAGCCTATATACTTATTCTTTAAAGATTTTAAAAATAACATTTATTTTTTAAAAGTTCACATGTACATAATAGAAAACCGAAAAACAGGGCTTCCCTGGTAGTCTAGTGGGTAAGGACACTGCCTTGCAGTGCAGGGGGCACCGGTTCGACCCTGGCCTGGGAAGATCCCACATGCCATGGAGAAGCTGGACCGATGTGTCCAACTACCGATCCAGAGCTCTGGAGTGCATGTGCCCAGAGATGGTGCTCTGCAGTGATAGAGGCCACTGTGATGGGAAGCCCACATAGGCCAAAGAACAAAGATGGATGAAAATAGATAAATGAAAGACCAATAGAAGTGCCCCACCCTCCATAAAAAGAAAACCAAAAATCACAAGAAGCAAAAAACCAGGTCATCCGTAATCACAAGCAGTTCACCATCTGATGTGTCCTTCTAAGTCTCATTTGTGTATTGACACAGCTAAGCATCCATTTGTAGGTAGTTAAGATTTTAAGTTATAATCATAGGACTATATGAGCCTATACTTGTTGAATCCTTTGGTCATAGGATGCAAAGAACAGTTTCATTGGAAAAGACCCTGATGCTGGGAAAGATTGAGGGCAGAAGGAAAGGGGGGCAATAGAGGATGAGAGGTAGGATGGTATCACTGACTCAGTGGACATAAGTCTGAGCAAATTCCAGGATAGAGTGAAGTACAAGGGAAGCCTGGCATGCTGTAGTCCATGGGGTCGCAAAAAGTCAGACATGACTGAGTGACTGAACAACAACAAAGACTTCTTGAACCATGCGAGCAATATACAGACTAGCAGTTTTCACCTTGTGAAACTAAAGTCTTCACTGCGACTCTCCCAAAACACAAATCAAAAAAAAAAAAAAACATTGAGAACACTTCTGTGCTCTAGTTTCTTCATTTAATTGACTTAGAACAACGGACCTGGCTTGTAGACAGGTTGGGCTGACAGAGGACCTAAAACCAGGAGTGTTCAGACTGACTAAGTTGGAATAGGAGCAAAGGAATAGGATATGGTATTTCTCTTCCATCCAAACACATCAGCATGCATTCTGAGGGCACAGCAATGAAATGGCGACCTACTTTTATGTATTTATTTTTAAATTGCAGCACACTTCTCTTTGGCTTCAGAATTTTTCTGTTTAATTGATATATAGTTGATTTACCATGCTATGTGAGTTTCAGGTACACAGTAAAGTGATTCAGATATATGTACCCCCCCACACACACACACACATATAACCTTTCCCTTATCAGTTGTTAAAAATATTGAGTACAGTTCTCTGTACTATACAATAGGTCCTTCTTGTTTATTTATTTTAGTGCTTTATGTTTGCAATGAGATAAGTTATAATCTATTTAGCTGCACTCCAACTAGGGGCCAGGCAATGCAATCAGCATAGAATACACTGAGCAAAAGACAGCGTCTTCATTCTTAGGGAGCTGACAGACAGGCAATGCACAAGTGAAGAGGTTGGAGAGGTCATCTGAGGTTCTAGTGAATGAAGTGGGGAAAGGAGGACCTCAGAGGGCTTTGGGCTGAGTCTAGCAGGAGGAGTGCTGGGTCAGATGAGGCTGGATTGTGGGTGGACCTCCAGGCCAAGGGATTTCCAAGTCCCAAAGTCCCAAATCCAGAAGGAGCTTAGTTTATTTGAAAAGGAGAAAGCAATCAGTTACTAATTTCTGCTAAACAGTGGAACCTTGGCGGCATCAACACAATGTTCACTATGGTATATTGATCAGTTTCTTTGTTGGGCACTGTAAGGCATGATTTTATTTAATTCTTTCTGTTCTATGAGGTAGACAAGGTCATTGTCTTCATAGATAAGGTATCTGAGGCACAGAGAGGTTAAGCTACTTGCTCAGGAGCACACAGCTAGAAAGCATAAGCTCTGAGTCTCCAGAGCCCATGCTCTGTATGATGACCCAAGTCCAAGACCCAGCCCACCTTGCAGGTTCTTCCTGAAATTACCCTGTACATCAAAATATTATAGCATCAAGAATTTCACTGTGGACAAAAAAAATTTTGTTGGTGGTGATGCTTTTAATTCTATACCTTGCTTTCCTCTGCTTCTTACACTCATGGAAAAATGAAAAATTCCTAGTTTTTATTCAATCATTGTTTTCTATCTGCCTCTCTAAACATAAGCAACAGATGGTTCCTTCCTACTTACCCCTGGAAAGCAATGACAGGCTCCTAAGATTCTCTTGAAGGAAGGTGGGATCATTGTTGGTATATCTCACACTGGCGGTGATGGTGAAATGGGATCTGAGTTCTTTCTCTACAACACTCCATAACTCATCCACTCTGTCCCAGGACGAAGTCCCAGCATGACCTCCAAACATGCTGATGTGCTTCCAGCCCAGGTAGTGGAGACTTTTCTGGAGCACCTCACCAACTCGGTGCATGGGTGGGCGAGATTAACATAGGTGTCATACAAGAGGTTGTTCTCCAGTTTCACTGTTTGTCCAACAAAGTCAAGTACGGGGATGTTCCACTTGGAAGCCAGCAAACCGATAACCTTGAAAGTAACCAAGGGGATGTCTTTCCATAATTGAGTTCTGTTACTCTTCAACCCCAATATAAAATATATGCCTCAACTTTGGATTTAATGAGTCTATGGATCATACTGAACCCTCTCTTTTGGAATATTGATGATAATGTCTTGGACCCAACTTAAGGATGCAAAACCTCAGAAAACTATAGTAGCAATAGTCTATTTAGGAACACAGGGGGGGGGAAGTGCTGGGTCAGATGGCGGGGGGACCCCAAAGGGCAAGTCCCAAAGTCCCAAATCCAGAAGGAGCTTAGTTTATTTGAAAAGGAGAAAGCAATCAGTTACTAATTTCTGCTAAACAGTGGAACCTTGGCGGCATCAACACAATGTTCACTATGGTATATTGATCAGTTTCTTTGTTGGGCACTGTAAGGCATGATTTTATTTAATTCTTTCTGTTCTATGAGGTAGACAAGGTCATTGTCTTCATAGATAAGGTATCTGAGGCACAGAGAGGTTAAGCTACTTGCTCAGGAGCACACAGCTAGAAAGCATAAGCTCTGAGTCTCCAGAGCCCATGCTCTGTATGATGACCCAAGTCCAAGACCCAGCCCACCTTGCAGGTTCTTCCTGAAATTACCCTGTACATCAAAATATTATAGCATCAAGAATTTCACTGTGGACAAAAAAAATTTTGTTGGTGGTGATGCTTTTAATTCTATACCTTGCTTTCCTCTGCTTCTTACACTCATGGAAAAATGAAAAATTCCTAGTTTTTATTCAATCATTGTTTTCTATCTGCCTCTCTAAACATAAGCAACAGATGGTTCCTTCCTACTTACCCCTGGAAAGCAATGACAGGCTCCTAAGATTCTCTTGAAGGAAGGTGGGATCATTGTTGGTATATCTCACACTGGCGGTGATGGTGAAATGGGATCTGAGTTCTTTCTCTACAACACTCCATAACTCATCCACTCTGTCCCAGGACGAAGTCCCAGCATGACCTCCAAACATGCTGATGTGCTTCCAGCCCAGGTAGTGGAGACTTTTCTGGAGCACCTCACCAACTCGGTGCATGGGTGGCGCGAGATTCACATAGGTGTCATACAAGAGGTTGTTCTCCAGTTTCACTGTTTGTCCAACAAAGTCAAGTACGGGGATGTTCCACTTGGAAGCCAGCAAACCGATAACCTTGAAAGTAACCAAGGGGATGTCTTTCCATAATTGAGTTCTGTTACTCTTCAACCCCAATATAAAATATATGCCTCAACTTTGGATTTAATGAGTCTATGGATCATACTGAACCCTCTCTTTTGGAATATTGATGATAATGTCTTGGACCCAACTTAAGGATGCAAAACCTCAGAAAACTATAGTAGCAATAGATAGCAACTCATTTTAGAGCTGAAAACACAGGGGGCACAGAGAAGTAAGTTTCAAAACAAGCAAATAGTATACTTTGGGATTCAGGTCACATGATCACAGAGCCCATCACAGGTACTATTTACTTTTTAAGTCTTTCTTAATTTATTCCTTATTCATTTCTCATTCATTTTCCACTAGGAGTCTACTACTTAGAGGAAACTTCAGAGACCTTCCTCTTAAAAAGAGCTTGAGATCAATTATTACAGGCATTAAGACATGTAAAAATAGCTGTAGAGTTAAATATCCCCTTCAATATTTATAGGCAATAGATTTAGAGGAGCTTAGAGAAGTAAGAATTTAGTTCTGATTTGGAAATTAAGGATGTAAATGATGAGGGTGGAGGGATAAAGACAGCTCCGTGGCATTTGAACTTGACTTTGAAGAATGGGTAGGCTGTGTTAGTCAAATGGAGAATTCTAGGAGAGACCAGGATTCAAATTCAAATGTAAACTTAACTCTATAGCACCCACTAAAAATAGCTCTGTGGGATTTTTGGACATGAGACCTGTACTGTTTATGCAACCTTTGTGTCTACACCACTCAGAGCACAAGATACCCAAGAACATCAGCTAATCTCATTAACTAAAGAAAAGAAATCATTCATTTCTCTCATTTTCTTGCCTTTGCTTATATCCAATCGGTGTTCGCCAAAAAAGTCCCAGACGAAGTCCCAGCATGACCTCCAAACATGCTGATGTGCTTCCAGCCCAGGTAGTGGAGACTTTTCTGGAGCACCTCACCAACTCGGTGCATGGGTGGCGAGATTCACATAGGTGTCATACAAGAGGTTGTTCTCCAGTTTCACTGTTTGTCCAACAAAGTCAAGTACGGGGATGTTCCACTTGGAAGCCAGCAAACCGATAACCTTGAAAGTAACCAAGGGGATGTCTTTCCATAATTGAGTTCTGTTACTCTTCAACCCCAATATAAAATATATGCCTCAACTTTGGATTTAATGAGTCTATGGATCATACTGAACCCTCTCTTTTGGAATATTGATGATAATGTCTTGGACCCAACTTAAGGATGCAAAACCTCAGAAAACTATAGTAGCAATAGATAGCAACTCATTTTAGAGCTGAAAACACAGGGGGCACAGAGAAGTAAGTTTCAAAACAAGCAAATAGTATACTTTGGGATTCAGGTCACATGATCACAGAGCCCATCACAGGTACTATTTACTTTTTAAGTCTTTCTTAATTTATTCCTTATTCATTTCTCATTCATTTTCCACTAGGAGTCTACTACTTAGAGGAAACTTCAGCGAACTTCCTCTTAAAAAGAGCTTGAGATCAATTATTACAGGCATTAAGACATGTAAAAATAGCTGTAGAGTTAAATATCCCCTTCAATATTTATAGGCAATAGATTTAGAGGAGCTTAGAGAAGTAAGAATTTAGTTCTGATTTGGAAATTAAGGATGTAAATGATGAGGGTGGAGGGATAAAGACAGCTCCGTGGCATTTGAACTTGACTTTGAAGAATGGGTAGGCTGTGTTAGTCAAATGGAGAATTCTAGGAGAGACCAGGATTCAAATTCAAATGTAAACTTAACTCTATAGCACCCACTAAAAATAGCTCTGTGGGATTTTTGGACATGAGACCTGTACTGTTTATGCAACCTTTGTGTCTACACCACTCAGAGCACAAGATACCCAAGAACATCAGCTAATCTCATTAACTAAAGAAAAGAAATCATTCATTTCTCTCATTTTCTTGCCTTTGCTTATAGCAATCTGTGGTACTTCCTTGTTTCCCTCTTTCTTTACCATCACTGAATAATTTATTATACACACCAAAGGGAAATCTACACAGATATTTTTGTATTTAAAGTCAACTGTGCAATTTCTTCTTAATTTTTTTCTAAATCACATAGCTGACAACAGTAGAGTGAATAATGAGTTCATATCTAACACCAAGGCCAGTCAATAAATCGATGTTTGTTAGTGATCAACAGATTAGTGAGTGAACTAAACAATTCTTGAGTTGAGAGGATTTCTTTAAAGAGTGTTAATTGTTCTAATTGCGTGATCTAGTCACATCTCAAAGAAATGATTGTCACAGTTATTATTTAAAGCCATCAAAATCAAAAAACATGTATAAAATGCCATCAAAACCAAAAGATTATTCAAGTCTATACCATTATCTTTGAGATCACACTTTCCAAGTTTTCTAAGGAAACTCAGAGTTTTCTTAAAAGGCTGCATACTCTACCTCTGCTGCTTCTGGGCATGCTGGTCCAAAAAGGGCAGAAATCTCTTCTCTCTGGACCTGGTTGATGAAAAGAGCAAGAGATTCCTTGGCATTGCAGGTTGAGTTGGTGTAAGTGAATTCCCAGCTGAAATTTCCAAAGTGTACGAGCTCAGAGTTGATCTTGTCCATGGCAATCTGGAGGCCACCACCCAGCCTTTGCACACTGAATGGATGAGAGATGTTCCAGGGAGCCTGAAAGCCCACAGTAAGTTTACCCCCCTCAAGACTTGCCACCATCACACTGGCAAAGAGCATCAGAACCAGTGTTGGGTTGCCAGCACGGCATGCAACACTCAAACAGAGCCCAGATCTGAGTGGACCTTCAGCACCTGTCTTGGGAGCCATGGATGGCATCTAACACCTGGATCACTGCAGAACCCTGAGAGACTCAGCCTCCTGACCACTTGTGCCAAGAGCTTAAATGCCAGTGCACAGTTCCCTGAGGACCACAGCTTGTTCTCTTCCGTGCTGTTAATTAACCAAACCCTTCTCTTTCCAGAGTCTGTCCTGACACATCTAGAAGCTGGAAAGAGGCTGGGACAAGGTGCTGGTAATTAATCCAACGGTTCCACTGACCACACAACTGGGGTTATGTGATTTGGGGCAAGTCAAACCACCCTAGACAATCTCCAGCCCACAGACCCTTCTCCACTAGTAAAATGTGAATCACAGGAACCACTCAAGTGTAGACAGATGGCCTAGGTTGGAATTCTGACTCTGTCACATATAGTTGTGTGATTTAGGACATGTTACTTCCCCTCTCTATGGCTTCATCTCCAAATTCAGAAAATGGGAGTAAAATTTAATGGAATCCTCCCCAAATTAGAAGGTAAAGATTAAAAGAGCCCATACAAGTTTGGTGCTTGATACAACATCTGGGCAAACTTTATTAATTGTCACAAGCCATCTCAAAGAAATGATTGTCACAGTTATTATTTAAAGCCATCAAAATCAAAAAACATGTATAAAATGCCATCAAAACCAAAAGATTATTCAAGTCTATACCATTATCTTTGAGATCACACTTTCCAAGTTTTCTAAGGAAACTCAGAGTTTTCTTAAAAGGCTGCATACTCTACCTCTGCTGCTTCTGGGCATGCTGGTCCAAAAAGGGCAGAAATCTCTTCTCTCTGGACCTGGTTGATGAAAAGAGCAAGAGATTCCTTGGCATTGCAGGTTGAGTTGGTGTAAGTGAATTCCCAGCTGAAATTTCCAAAGTGTACGAGCTCAGAGTTGATCTTGTCCATGGCAATCTGGAGGCCACCACCCAGCCTTTGCACACTGAATGGATGAGAGATGTTCCAGGGAGCCTGAAAGCCCACAGTAAGTTTACCCGCCTCAAGACTTGCCACCATCACACTGGCAAAGAGCATCAGAACCAGTGTTGGGTTGCCAGCACGGCATGCAACACTCAAACAGAGCCCAGATCTGAGTGGACCTTCAGCACCTGTCTTGGGAGCCATGGATGGCATCTAACACCTGGATCACTGCAGAACCCTGAGAGACTCAGCCTCCTGACCACTTGTGCCAAGAGCTTAAATGCCAGTGCACAGTTCCCTGAGGACCACAGCTTGTTCTCTTCCGTGCTGTTAATTAACCAAACCCTTCTCTTTCCAGAGTCTGTCCTGACACATCTAGAAGCTGGAAAGAGGCTGGGACAAGGTGCTGGTAATTAATCCAACGGTTCCACTGACCACACAACTGGGGTTATGTGATTTGGGGCAAGTCAAACCACCCTAGACAATCTCCAGCCCACAGACCCTTCTCCACTAGTAAAATGTGAATCACAGGAACCACTCAAGTGTAGACAGATGGCCTAGGTTGGAATTCTGACTCTGTCACATATAGTTGTGTGATTTAGGACATGTTACTTCCCCTCTCTATGGCTTCATCTCCAAATTCAGAAAATGGGAGTAAAATTTAATGGAATCCTCCCCAAATTAGAAGGTAAAGATTAAAAGAGCCCATACAAGTTTGGTGCTTGATACAACATCTGGGCAAACTTTATTAACATCAGATAATGGTGGTGATGGCAAGGAGGAGGTGATTGATGCTGGTGATCGTGTAATAATGGTCATTATTATTACCTTCTGAATCCATCTTACAAGAGAATTTTCTAGAGTGAGTGAGTTAATGGTTACAAAAGGGCTTAACTCACAGTTGGCACAATCTACTTCCCTCATCCTGGTCTAGGGGCCATGGAAAGACTACTCACAAATGAACACGGATTCTCTCTGTACAGAGGTCAGGACAAGGAGCTGGTGACAGTTCTTTGTTGAAGAATTATGTATGAAGTATTGCATGGATAATACTTCACATGTGAAGAATTATATGAAGTATTAATATTATAGGGATGGTAAAAACCCTTGAGAAGTCATTGTTATCCCCAGGTAAGATGACCTAGGCACCAACCAGACAAATGCACATCAGTATAAAGAATTCAGCTCTGATGAAAATGGACTTTGTTGTGGACTCTGGCAGGGGAGAAGCTGGCATCTCCCATGCATCTCAGGATCATGTATTTTTACATGTTTCTCAAGGTTAGACCTGAGGATCACATACATCAGTCTCTTTTGATGGTTAAAAAGACAGATGTCAGGCCTCCACTCCAAATACTAATGAATCATATATCTTGAGTTTACTCTGGGAATCTGCATCCAATAGACTTTCATATATCCCTAAATACAATAAAATTGGAAAAGCTTTGAGACAGTTGTAAGTGACAGAGGGAAAGAACCACCAATAGCTATTCACTACTTACTTTCCTTCAGTAGCAAATTCCCAGAATGGAGTTACTGAGACTTAACTCTGACCTGCTTCAGAAGGGCATTTCGAACCCTCTGGATTAGGCAGGTTGCTTTTCTCCAAACCAAATTCATTGTTGCTGCTTCTTCACTGAACTTCAGATCCTTTCCCTCCTCTGGTAGGACAACTTGGTATCATTTTGAGGAGTCCTAAAGATTAAAGTCTAAATTAAAAGTCTGAGTCTGAGGACTCACTTGTTCTAATCACAGGCAGAATTCCATGAGTCTTGTCGATTCAGGTGCTTACCAGATGTAAGTAGCCTTGGGCAACTCAATTAAATCTGTGTCTGAGTTTTGTCAGTTTTAGAAAGAGATGAACAACATCCCTCTCAAAAGGATGTTGTAAAGGTGGTGAGAGATGACATAATTACTTAGCAGTTAGTAGGAACTCAGTAAAGAAGTACTGCTAATGAGCATGTCATTGCATGAGTCAGGGTCTCAAGACCAGGATTCTAGGAACAATGTGATACACTCTTGCCTCCCCTTTCTCTCTCTCCCATAGACAAACTGCTTAAAAAGTGTGTTCCTACTCTGGATAATTTGAGATCCTTTGGGTTTACAGATTGCCTTTCCTTAAAAACCTTTGAGGCAGACAACTGAATGTGCTCCTCTTTGGATCCTTGGATCCAGGGCTTATCAGTGACTATGGTCAAAACCAGAAGAAAATGTTGATGATGTTCATTGTCGGTGAGAATTTCAGAAGCACATACACTCCTAGTAGGAGTGTTGACTGATGGCAGTTTTCATACATCCCAAAGCTATTATGTACATATATGTATCTTTGACTCTGAAATTCCAACTTGGGTACTTACCATACAGAAACCAAAGCATATGATAAGATATAGCCACAATGCTTTTTTAAAAGATTTTAAAGGTTTTTTTTTAATGTGGATCATTTTTTAAGTCTTTACTGAATTTGGCACACTATTGCTTCTGTCTTATGGTTTAGTTTTTGGCTTCAAGATGTGTGGGATCTTGCTCTCTCATCAGGGATCAAACCCGCACACCCTATACTGGATGGTGAAGTCTTAACCACTGGGCCACCAGGGAAGTCCCCACAATGCTTTTCTTCACAGTCAAAAATAAAGACACATCCTCCATGTTCATCAGTAGGGGCCTGGATAAGCAACAAGGAGTGAATCCAAATGGCTGAGGAGAGTGCAGACATTACAGATGAACTATTACATGTGCATCATTTATCGACTTAGTCACAATTATTAAGAGAGGAAACACTTTAAAATGACATGAACGGCATTTCACTTTTTGTCTTTTTTTATAAGCCCACAAAGTTGCATGACAAAAATTATATACACCAAACCAATAAAAACTCGAGGTGACAGGAGTTTGGGGTGTCTTTTTTATCTATTTGCTTAATTTTCAAATTTTTAAAAGCTTTTTCTCTTTGCAGACAAGTGAAAGTTTTAGTTAAAAATAAACCCTACAGACTGGTATTTGCAGAGTGACACCATACGGGGTTAAACCCTCTGAATTCCCGGGTCAGGAGCCCTTCACGTTGATCTGAGCCCTACACTTTAATGCACTTGGCTTATTCTCCCTTCCGTGTCTCCATCACTCTCAAAGGGAGAGAGACAGAGATGTGGTGGTCCTGGTAATGGTGAGCGTCAGCTGGAAACCATTGCCATGGTAACAGCCCAACCCACTTTGTGCCAAGTGTTTGGTTGGCCAGAGTGGCAAAGCTTCAGTTTAAAATCAGACTAAGGAGATTTATGGCTGATGGAGGGGGCATGCTGTTCTTAACTTTGTTTTTCCAGCCCTGCTCCTTTTTAGAAGATTTTTATGCCTGCAAGTTACTGGTGCTATGGTGGTAGATGGAGGAGGCCACACTGTTTCATCCCATGATGATTTGGAATAAAAGTAATTTGTGCTTGGCCCCCAAAGGTACAGCATTTGCTTTCCTATGTTAGCACTTTGATTCTCAGATACTTTATCCCTTCTCTCTTTCCTGAAATGATTAGTACAGAGGAAGGATTCCTTCTCCCTAATTTATAGTTCCCTCACTGCTGACCAGCTGGGCCATGAACCAGATACAGGCCCAGCTGTTTACAAGCAAGACCAGATGAGATAAGCTGTTTCCAGCGCGATGGGGCTGGCTTTTTTCTACCTGCCTTTCCTCCCCTCCTGGCTGTCCCTCCATCCCTTCAGTTTGTGGCCTGATCCTGTTTAGAAAAGAAGAAGAGATTGGGTTGAAACTTCCCCAGAAGGTGAGAAACAGAAAAAGGTGTTTGCCCACTTGGAATACAACAGAGCGAGCCTGGAGTTTTCCACCTAGATGGAAAGACAAGGAAAAGGTAGCCAGCCCTGCCTTCACCCTCAGGCTTTCAGAGAGAATAAGACAGGACCTGAGCCTCCATTTTATTTCTTTTTTAAATGTTTTGTTTACACAGGCTTTATAGTCTATTTTAAAGTTTGAGGGTTTTTTTTTTTTTGCTTTCTTTCTTTCTTTTTTATTTCCCCTGGCTGTGCTCAGTTTTCATTTCTGCTCAGGCTTTTTTTTCTAGCTGTGGCCAGTGCGGGCTACTTTCTAGCTGTGGTGCATGGGCTTCTCATTGGGGTGGCTTCTCTTGTTGTGTAGTAAAGTCTTTAAGAGCACAGACTCTATAGTTGTGGCACATGGGCTTAGCTGCTCTGAGGCATGTGGGATTTTCCCATATCCGGGAGAGAGCCCTCATCTGCCTCGATGGCAGGAGGATTCTTTACTTCTGAGCCACCAGAGAAGCCTTGAGCCTCCGTTTTCTGATCTACATAGCGGGGGAATGGCAGAGGGCTGGCAGAGGACAGAGACTTCTCATCTTACCAACTTCTACCCCTAAAATCCTAGGAGTCTAGTGAATACATAACTAACTTCATGCTCAATGAGGCAGCAGTTTCTTTCTGGATCTCATTTTCAGATTCCTAAACGGAGCTTTTCTGAAGGTCTAGTCCACGTGATACCAGCCATCCTACAAGTAAGTGTAAGTCAAAGTTGCTCTTACTTGCTGGGGTATAAACTTCAGACTCCCCTTTTAAGTTCTCAGTGCTCGTAAATAGTTGTGATTCAAGTCAAAAGACTGTCCTGGTAAGTAAATGGAGGACTTCCCAGGTGGCGCTAGTTGGCGATGCAGGAGATGTGGGTTCCATCCCTGGGTTGGGAAGATCCCCTGGAGAAGGCATGGCAACCCACTCCAGTATTCTCACATGAAGAACCCCACGGAGAGAGAAACCTGACAGGCTGTGGTCCAAAGAAGGGTCTCAAGGAGTTGGACACGACTGAAGCAACTTAGCACACATGCAAGGTAGGTAAACATTTAAAGAGCTGTAAGACAGTGGAGTAAAGGTTGACTTTGTATAAAGGGGAGACTGTGTTTCTTAGATTGGATCCAAAAAATTGCCTTTTATGGCAAAGCACTTCTTGAGGTAACCATGTACACATCACTCCCTGAAGCCGAGGACGGGGCACTGTCCTTGGCTTTCTGATGAGAGCACGCCACTTGTTTCTGAGAAGGTTTATGTGAGGGAAGAGATGCCTCCCTCCTAGGGGCACTGCCTGTCTCATCTGTGCTTCAAACTCTTGCCATTCGTCCCATGCTGTTCAAATAGACCCTTCCTCTGGTCTATAATGTGTTGTTCTTTCCACGCACCTACGCACCTGTTTCTTTTGACAACCTGGAGCTTCTAATCTGTACTTTCAAGTTTTCTTCTGGCTACAGGTCTAATGGGAAGTTCAGCAGCTTGGTCTGGCCTAAACGCACATTTGTGATGGGAAAGTTTATGCTCTGGGCTTTGATCGTACCTCCCCGATTTCTGGCCCCATGCCCCAACCAGTCCGAGCATGAAGAGCAGAAACTAGGTGCAGCTGTCTGCTCAAGATTCAAAGATACTGAATGATTAGCAGTTTGGAATTGGTTTCCAAACTACTGTTCATAGCATTTTAAGCATTTCAAGAACAGCTTTGTGGGGCTTCCCTGGTGATCCAGTGGGTAAAGAGTCTGCCTTGCAGAACAAGGGACACCAGTTCCATCCCTGGCCTGGGAAGATCCCACGTGCAGGGGAGCGGCTGGGCAGGTGTGTCCAATTAGGAGCCTGAACTCTGGAGCACATGTGCCCAGAGCCAGTGTTCTTCAAGGAGAGAGGCCACTGCAATGGGAGGCCCACACAGGCCAAAGAATAAAGACGGATGAAAATAAATGATGGCTGAGGAGCAATATATATATATGTGTGTGTGTGTGTGTGTGTGTGTGTGTGTGTATTAAAAAAAAGAACACCTTCTTGGTCAGTGTCTCAAACACTTGGCAGATACAGAATGTGTCCGTACAAGCTATAACTGCTTGTATAAAACAGGGAGCTCAGTGCTCTGTGATGGCCAGGAGAGGTGGGAGAGAGGTTCAGGAGGGAGGGTATATATATATACTTGTAGCCTGGAGAACTAAACAGTTCATGGGATCCCAAAGAGTCCAACACAACTGACTCTATCTCTGTGGCACAGTTAGCGAGTTCGGCTGTTAACCAAAAGGTTGATAGTTCGAGCCCATGCAGGGATGGAAACTCAACCATTTGGGGCTTCTCGGGTGACACTAGTGGTAAAGAACCCACCCGCCATGCAGGAGATGTGAGAGATGTAGGTTCAGTTCCTAGATGGGGAAGATCCCCTGGAGGAGGGCATGGCAACCCACTCCAGTATTCTTGCCTGGAGAATCCTAGGGTTTAACAGGCCATAGCATTGCAAAGAGTCGGACACAACTGAAGCGACTTAGTACATGCATGCAGGTGATTTAGGTTGGAGCACAGCAGATCCTAACACAACATTGTGAAGCAATTATCCTTCAATTAAAAATTAGTTTTTTAAAAAAAGACTGTCATTGTCTTAACTTCTCTTTTTCTGGTGATTGTATACCTTTGAGTCATAAGGATGACATGTTGCTCCATCCAAACCAATCAGAGGCCTGGGTAGCATCAGGCTTGTCATCTGTGCCGTGTTTCTCTGGTGCTTAGCCATCTAAAGGTCAGCAGGATGTCCCTCTGGTTCACCACCCTCTTCAGCTTCTGGTCTCTGGAGAGACAAGAACCCCTCCCACTTCCTGATGTTCCTACTCTGCTGTGTTCAAAGCTCCCAAACAGCTCCCTAACCAGGCACTTTGGGCTGTTCTCTCGCACTCTGAGCCCAGAGAACCAAGGCTGCAAGGCTCAAAGACGATGTCCAGAAAGCCTTGGTGAGCAGGGAGGTGTGAGCATGCTCCTCCAAAGTACTGATGCTCCTGTCTGAGATTTCTCCCACACTCCCTTGTAAGAGACATTGTAGTAAAATAGTTGGGAGCATGAGTTTTGGAATAAGGCTTAAATTGGCTGGGATGTTTTGTATTCTCTGAATGTCAGTTTCCTCATTTTTAAGTACCCCGATGAGCTCATGAAAGGATCAAATGAAGGAATAGATGTTTTTTTTTTTTTTTTAAACTTTTAGTTTTATATTGGAGCTCAATTGGTTAGCAATGTTGTGGTAGTCTCGGGTGTATAGCAAAGTGATTCAGTTAAGACATATGCAGGTATCCTTTTTTTCAAACTTTTCCCCCATTTAGGTTGTTACATAATGTTGAGCACATTTCCCGGTAGCAGTTTTATAGTAAGGAACTATTGCATCAGTCAAGAAGATCATGACCTCTGTTAAATGGATGCTATGTAAACTCAAAGCAACAAACTAATGCTGCTATAGAACCCAAAGGAACAAATAAAAGAGTTCGTTGTCTTTAAGACCATCCAGAGCAAGTGTAACATGTTCACTGCTGACAGCAGGTGTGCTTTTTTTTTTTTTTCATTTATATCCTATAGGCATTAAGGTAGAGGACCTTTGGCCTGAATTAGATTTGCAGAAAAATAGTGTGAGCCACTTGGGTAACGTTAAAATTGCCAGCAGAAGGACTTCCCCGGTAGCTCAGTGGTAAAGAGTTTGCCTGCCAATGTAGGAGACATAGGTTTGATCCCTGATCCAGGAAGATCCCACATGCTGTGGAGCAACTAAGCCTGTGAGCCACAGCTGCTGAGCCTGTGCTCTAGAGCCTTGGAGTCACAACTATGGAGCCCATGCGCCGCAACTGCTGAGGCCCACGTGCCCTAGAGCCTGAGTTCCACAACAGGAGAAGTCACTGCAGCAGAAGCCTGCTCACCTCAACTAGAGAGTAGCCCCCACTCCCTTGCAACTAAATAAGAGCCTGTGGCAGCAGTGAAAACCCAGAATAGCCAAAACAAATAAACAATTAATTTAAAAAAAATTCCTAGCAGAGATATTTAAAAATTAGAATCAACTGGGATTAACAGCTTAGTCTATTTGAAACCTTCTCATTTCAACACATAATCTATACTTTTCAAATTGAGATTTTATGTTGTTTGCTTCATAAGTTAATGTGAGTACTTTGTACTTAAACACACCTTAATGCAGACTTTCTTCAAGTATGCTGTCCCCCCAAAAAAAAACCTTATGGATGTTTTTTTCCTTTCATTTTTAAGTACACCCATGTGCTCTTAAAAGGATCAAATGAAGGAATAGATGTTTTTTTTTTTTTTTTAAACTTTTAGTTTTATATTGGAGCTCAATTGGTTAGCAATGTTGTGGTAGTCTCGGGTGTATAGCAAAGTGATTCAGTTAAGACATATGCAGGTATCCTTTTTTTCAAACTTTTCCCCCATTTAGGTTGTTACATAATGTTGAGCACATTTCCCGGTAGCAGTTTTATAGTAAGGAACTATTGCATCAGTCAAGAAGATCATGACCTCTGTTAAATGGATGCTATGTAAACTCAAAGCAACAAACTAATGCTGCTATAGAACCCAAAGGAACAAATAAAAGAGTTCGTTGTCTTTAAGACCATCCAGAGCAAGTGTAACATGTTCACTGCTGACAGCAGGTGTGCTTTTTTTTTTTTTTCATTTATATCCTATAGGCATTAAGGTAGAGGACCTTTGGCCTGAATTAGATTTGCAGAAAAATAGTGTGAGCCACTTGGGTAACGTTAAAATTGCCAGCAGAAGGACTTCCCCGGTAGCTCAGTGGTAAAGAGTTTGCCTGCCAATGTAGGAGACATAGGTTTGATCCCTGATCCAGGAAGATCCCACATGCTGTGGAGCAACTAAGCCTGTGAGCCACAGCTGCTGAGCCTGTGCTCTAGAGCCTTGGAGTCACAACTATGGAGCCCATGCGCCGCAACTGCTGAGGCCCACGTGCCCTAGAGCCTGAGTTCCACAACAGGAGAAGTCACTGCAGCAGAAGCCTGCTCACCTCAACTAGAGAGTAGCCCCCACTCCCTTGCAACTAAATAAGAGCCTGTGGCAGCAGTGAAAACCCAGAATAGCCAAAACAAATAAACAATTAATTTAAAAAAAATTCCTAGCAGAGATATTTAAAAATTAGAATCAACTGGGATTAACAGCTTAGTCTATTTGAAACCTTCTCATTTCAACACATAATCTATACTTTTCAAATTGAGATTTTATGTTGTTTGCTTCATAGTAAGTCTCTAAAATCTGATGAGTACTTTGTACTTAAACACACCTTAATGCAGACTTTCTTCAAGTATGCTGTCACCACACACAGATAATAATTACAGTATTGGACAACCCATGTCCGAACCTTCACTCTGAGCTATGTGTCTAATCAGCTGGGAAACAGAGATGTTTCCTATGGGGTTGTTGGGAATTTAGAGCTGGAGTCTCTCTGGGGACCTGTGCACTTTCCATCTGACTCTTAATTGCTCTTGGGAAGCTCTTGCTGATAAAGGAGCAAGTTGGCTGTGTCACTGTGTTCCAGCCTTCTTGACATCATGACCCTGAGAAGAATAGTATTTACATGACACACCAAATCCCCCAGGTGGGGCTGGCCATGGGCACACCCGGCACTGTGAGGGCTGAACCCTTGGTGTGCCACGGCTCACCAGTTGGGAAGCTCAGATCCCAGCCTGCGAGGCAATCTTGACTCAGTGTGTTGTCTGGGGGAAGGAAGGTGAGGGGGAGTTTCTGAGGTGGAGGCAAGCTTTTTCTTGTAATCTGTGCAAACGCCATTCTTGTCAATCAAGCGCTCATGCTTAAGTAATACTTCCTTCCCACAAAGAGTGAGCAAGTGGCCTCAAGAGCTCAAGTGCCTAAACTGCTGTCAGTGAGTCGGGCAAAACAAGCTCCTCCAGTTGCTGAGCTGTGGGGTCAGCTCCTCCCGAGCAGCTGACAGTGGGGCCCAGAATAGCACTGTGGCCACCCCCAGCACAGCAGACAACAAAGCGGAAAGGGTTGGGGATGGCACAGCTGAAAGATGTGACCCCCTGCAGCCCCAGCCCAGGCAGCCTTCAGCTGAGTGAAGCAAGGCTTTTTGTGAGAAGTGAGCTCAGCCTCAGGAAGGATGTCCAGTCAGGTGGAAGCCCTTCAAAGGGGAGGAGGAAGGGAGCCTATGGTCACCCTGGGCATGAGATTCTTCTTCCTGATGGTGACCATTGGGCTCTCCTTCCTCTAGGCGAACGGTTCTTGATTCTCTTTGAGATACCAATCTGAGTTCCCAAGAGAAATGCATATATAAGCACATGATATTGCACGGGATTCATGGAATGAGTCATCCTTCATCAATGTACTTGGGCTCTGAACTCAGGACTAGTTGAACTCAAAATCTGTCTCCAAGACTCTGACAACTGTTAGCCTTGGGTGAGTTAACTTGACCTCACTTAGTCTTCCCTCTTCTGCAAAGTGATAACTTCTTCCTGGGGGTGCTGTGAGATGAGAGGCTGTACTGCAGACAGCTCAGTGCAGTAACACCCCAAGAGAAGTGCTCGACAATATTCACGATTTTCCCTCCAAGGTTTCCTCCATAGGGGAAACCTTGGAATCCAAGGGTGCCCCCCAAAGGTTTAGCTTGAGCGCCATTAGCCTTTTGAAACATCAGATAACCAAGGAAAGAATGGGGAGGGAATTCCGATAATCAGAATGGTCCATTAGGGCAACCTTGTCGAGGGTTGAGGGAACTTTGCCCTGTTCACCTCTCAGTGGAAGGGAAAACTTCAAAGGCAGCTCTGCCATGTGGGAGGCTAAAGGTCAGTCCATCACATCTTACATTGTACCCACTTTGTACCATCATACCCCCCTGCCCTGCTGGGTCCAACTGACTTTATGAGAGAAACAGCGCCATTTTCTTGTAACGCAAGCCATCGCATCAGCTTAGCCCCCACAAAGAGTGAGCAAGTGGCCTCAAGAGCTCAAGTGCCTAAACTGCTGTCAGTGAGTCGGGCAAAACAAGCTCCTCCAGTTGCTGAGCTGTGGGGTCAGCTCCTCCCGAGCAGCTGACAGTGGGGCCCAGAATAGCACTGTGGCCACCCCCAGCACAGCAGACAACAAAGCGGAAAGGGTTGGGGATGGCACAGCTGAAAGATGTGACCCCCTGCAGCCCCAGCCCAGGCAGCCTTCAGCTGAGTGAAGCAAGGCTTTTTGTGAGAAGTGAGCTCAGCCTCAGGAAGGATGTCCAGTCAGGTGGAAGCCCTTCAAAGGGGAGGAGGAAGGGAGCCTATGGTCACCCTGGGCATGAGATTCTTCTTCCTGATGGTGACCATTGGGCTCTCCTTCCTCTAGGCGAACGGTTCTTGATTCTCTTTGAGATACCAATCTGAGTTCCCAAGAGAAATGCATATATAAGCACATGATATTGCACGGGATTCATGGAATGAGTCATCCTTCATCAATGTACTTGGGCTCTGAACTCAGGACTAGTTGAACTCAAAATCTGTCTCCAAGACTCTGACAACTGTTAGCCTTGGGTGAGTTAACTTGACCTCACTTAGTCTTCCCTCTTCTGCAAAGTGATAACTTCTTCCTGGGGGTGCTGTGAGATGAGAGGCTGTACTGCAGACAGCTCAGTGCAGTAACACCCCAAGAGAAGTGCTCGACAATATTCACGATTTTCCCTCCAAGGTTTCCTCCATAGGGGAAACCTTGGAATCCAAGGGTGCCCCCCAAAGGTTTAGCTTGAGCGCCATTAGCCTTTTGAAACATCAGATAACCAAGGAAAGAATGGGGAGGGAATTCCGATAATCAGAATGGTCCATTAGGGCAACCTTGTCGAGGGTTGAGGGAACTTTGCCCTGTTCACCTCTCAGTGGAAGGGAAAACTTCAAAGGCAGCTCTGCCATGTGGGAGGCTAAAGGTCAGTCCATCACATCTTACATTGTACCCACTTTGTACCATCATACCCTCTGCCCTGCTGTCCAACTGACTCATGAGAGAAACAGGATATCTCTTTCATTACTGATTCGACCTGAATAGGTTCAGACTAGAGTTCTAGGACTCTGCTTCTCTTTCCTCTTAGGTCATGTTGCTTGACTTCTAAAGACCTGGATTAGCAGTCAAAACAGCCTCAGACCCTTCCTATATAAGTGTTCGCTGGGCACACCACATCCCAGCTACTCCGTGCATCTCATGCTGCCCCTTCTC
Source organism: Tragulus kanchil (assembly GCA_022376925.1). Classification (NCBI taxonomy): domain Eukaryota; kingdom Metazoa; phylum Chordata; class Mammalia; order Artiodactyla; family Tragulidae; genus Tragulus; species Tragulus kanchil. Next base: position 128,098,684 of record JAIOJX010000005.1, on the reverse strand, counting down.
CTTTCCAGCTTCCTTCTTTGTCCTCTCCTAGAATGCCAACAGTGAGCATTGTTGAGTAGCTCTTCTGGAATCTGAATCCAGTGAAGTGTTCTAAAGTAGAGGGGCCAGAGATGCAAGATGAGTCATCTGGATTCTGAGTGCAGAGGCTTTCTTCAAAGGAGAAATTCCACTTGCCTCTAGAGGGACTTCATGAAGGTTTGGCTTATGTCTGAAGTCTGGAAACACCCAAAGACCTTTAAATAAGATTTGGTTCCCTGACTGATTCACACCTCTCAACTTGCTGTGAAATCTGCCTTGCTACCAATCCTGCTCCCGAAACAAGGTCTCCTTTTCAGGAACAAAATGCAAATCACCTGGCTTTGCAAAATAGTCTGAAATAGTTTTTAAAACATGCTTGGCCCCATCATCATCATCATCTTCTTAGGAAGGTAATGTATCTGCTATGAACCTCCTCCTTTTCATCCATACAAATGACTACCTGGCAGATGTACTGTGAGGGCCAAATGAAGTCCTTCTCATGGAACATGGCTCTTGGAAGCCCCTGAGGGTTAAAGGGGTTGTTGCTACTTATCCCTCACAGGTTTACTTAGAGTTCGTCTGGAGGTGTTTTATAAATTGGGAGCAGCTATATACATGCAGAGCCAACTTTTTAAAACTGGTTTCGCCATTAGCCTTTTGAAACATCAGATAACCAAGGAAAGAATGGGAGGGAATTCCGATAATCAGTCCATTGTCGAGGGTTGAGGGAACTTTGCCCTGTTCACCTCTCAGTGGAAGGGAAAACTTCAAAGGCAGCTCTGCCATGTGGGAGGCTAAAGGTCAGTCCATCACATCTTACATTGTACCCACTTTGTACCATCATACCCTCTGCCCTGCTGTCCAACTGACTCATGAGAGAAACAGGATATCTCTTTCATTACTGATTCGACCTGAATAGGTTCAGACTAGAGTTCTAGGACTCTGCTTCTCTTTCCTCTTAGGTCTTAGTCAAGACCATTGGGCTTCTAAAGACCTGGATTAGCAGTCAAAACAGCCTCAGACCCTTCCTATATAAGTGTTCGCTGGGCACACCACATCCCAGCTACTCCGTGCATCTCATGCTGCCCCTTCTCCTTTCCAGCTTCCTTCTTTGTCCTCTCCTAGAATGCCAACAGTGAGCATTGTTGAGTAGCTCTTCTGGAATCTGAATCCAGTGAAGTGTTCTAAAGTAGAGGGGCCAGAGATGCAAGATGAGTCATCTGGATTCTGAGTGCAGAGGCTTTCTTCAAAGGAGAAATTCCACTTGCCTCTAGAGGGACTTCATGAAGGTTTGGCTTATGTCTGAAGTCTGGAAACACCCAAAGACCTTTAAATAAGATTTGGTTCCCTGACTGATTCACACCTCTCAACTTGCTGTGAAATCTGCCTTGCTACCAATCCTGCTCCCGAAACAAGGTCTCCTTTTCAGGAACAAAATGCAAATCACCTGGCTTTGCAAAATAGTCTGAAATAGTTTTTAAAACATGCTTGGCCCCATCATCATCATCATCTTCTTAGGAAGGTAATGTATCTGCTATGAACCTCCTCCTTTTCATCCATACAAATGACTACCTGGCAGATGTACTGTGAGGGCCAAATGAAGTCCTTCTCATGGAACATGGCTCTTGGAAGCCCCTGAGGGTTAAAGGGGTTGTTGCTACTTATCCCTCACAGGTTTACTTAGAGTTCGTCTGGAGGTGTTTTATAAATTGGGAGCAGCTATATACATGCAGAGCAACACTGTGTAAAGTTGCCTGCTGAAAAGATCTGGCTTTCCCTGCTTTAAAAATAGGGGAACCTGGTTTCTGCTTCCAACGATCTGCCAGTCCAACTGGGAGAGGTAACTTGGCTGTTCCCAGGCTATGTTACAAAACTCTGGAATGTTGGCTTCTGGTCTTCTCAAACTGTTCTAAACTTTGTCTCTACAAAAGGGCTGTTCCCCCACCCCCACACCAGAGCATCCAGTGTGTGTGTGTGAGAACTGCAGTTACTGCATCAGCGACTCCTTACCTTAGGCACCTCACCTGAATGACATGGCACCACACCTGAATGACATGAAACAGCGAAAGTTTGCAGTTTGGGAAGGCAGTGGGATGCCTGGACTGGCAAGGAACTTGGTTTTTATTGATTTCTCAATCCAAATGGCTGTGTGAAGGGAGGGAGATGTGGAGGGTGTTGCAAAGCCTTATTGAACACCTGGATTTGGGGAGAGAGGCTGTAGGAAACCATGGTTGATCAAGAGACAGTGTGGCGGCCTGCTAGGCAGTAGAGTCCTGGATTCTGGGCTCCCTTCTCGTACTAAGTTAATGCCTCACCCTAACTGGCTGCTTCACCTTTTGGGGTCTCAGGAGAATAACGTTACGGTGGTTAGATCAGGTGGTGCCCCCTCCACACGCATGCTGATACCCATGTGGGTTGTCTAGCTGAGATGCTAGACAATGATTTACAGAAAGAAGACCAAAAGGCAATACATCCTGCTGTTGTCAAAGCATCCTCCCTGGGGCCTGAGCCCCTGGTTGGTCTTGAGCATCATCTCTCTTTTAGAGCACGTCATGAGTTCCACTCTGTCAGATTATCCTCTCAATGTAAGGTCACTGAGCCCAAACGACCCCCTGCAGGGTTCCTCGTAGTAATTCAGTAGTTGAGCCTGTGGAAAGTGGGGTGACTGCTTGGGGCAGTGGTGGTCCAAGTGTGTCCCCAAACCAGCAGCTTCCACATACCCTAGAATTATTAGAAATGTAGATTCTCAGGGCCCAACCCAGGACCACTGAGTCAGAAATCCCAGTGTAGGCCCAGCCATCAGTGTAACAACCTCTCCGGGGCATTGTGTACCTCCTGGAGTTTGGGAACCCCTGACTTGGAGCATCATGCTCTTGGGCAGGAGTGGTATCAGCAGGTGTTCAGTGAGTTGCTACTTAACACAAGTTGACATTGATCCCATCAAGTGGGACACCTGCCCCCAGTCTCCATTAAACTGCATCTTTCTCTAGCCACCTCTTAGAAGGCTTCTGTTGCCCATCCTAGGGCAGGCTTAAGGCTGCAGGGCAAGAAATGAGTTTACAGAGTTAATGCACCTAATACCTGGATGAGATTCTGGCCTCAGAAGACCTCTTATGGTTAATGAGGACTTAATGACTCCTCCAGCAGGAAGTGGTGTTGGCTTCTGAGTTTGATATTGGTCGCCTGACCAAATTCAGTGAGTAGAAACTTACTGTAGCATTTCCACGAATTTCTGCAGGCCTGATACTCAGAAAGTGTTCAAGTATTTGAGGTCTGCGCAAATGGTGACCTGAACTCTTAGCAACAAAGCAGCCCCATGTGGGGGCAAAGGCCCTGCGGTGATGGTCTGGGGCTCTTGCCTTGATTGCTCATCAAGTGTGTGGTGCTGGGTGATTATTTTTTGCACCTGAAAAGGCCTTATTGACCTCACCTATACAATAGAGACTGCAACTGCTCTGCAGAGGCTGCTTCACCTTTTGGGGTCTCAGGAGAATAACGTTACGGTGGTTAGATCAGGTGGTGCCCCCTCCACACGCATGCTGATACCCATGTGGGTTGTCTAGCTGAGATGCTAGACAATGATTTACAGAAAGAAGACCAAAAGGCAATACATCCTGCTGTTGTCAAAGCATCCTCCCTGGGGCCTGAGCCCCTGGTTGGTCTTGAGCATCATCTCTCTTTTAGAGCACGTCATGAGTTCCACTCTGTCAGATTATCCTCTCAATGTAAGGTCACTGAGCCCAAACGACCCCCTGCAGGGTTCCTCGTAGTAATTCAGTAGTTGAGCCTGTGGAAAGTGGGGTGACTGCTTGGGGCAGTGGTGGTCCAAGTGTGTCCCCAAACCAGCAGCTTCCACATACCCTAGAATTATTAGAAATGTAGATTCTCAGGGCCCAACCCAGGACCACTGAGTCAGAAATCCCAGTGTAGGCCCAGCCATCAGTGTAACAACCTCTCCGGGGCATTGTGTACCTCCTGGAGTTTGGGAACCCCTGACTTGGAGCATCATGCTCTTGGGCAGGAGTGGTATCAGCAGGTGTTCAGTGAGTTGCTACTTAACACAAGTTGACATTGATCCCATCAAGTGGGACACCTGCCCCCAGTCTCCATTAAACTGCATCTTTCTCTAGCCACCTCTTAGAAGGCTTCTGTTGCCCATCCTAGGGCAGGCTTAAGGCTGCAGGGCAAGAAATGAGTTTACAGAGTTAATGCACCTAATACCTGGATGAGATTCTGGCCTCAGAAGACCTCTTATGGTTAATGAGGACTTAATGACTCCTCCAGCAGGAAGTGGTGTTGGCTTCTGAGTTTGATATTGGTCGCCTGACCAAATTCAGTGAGTAGAAACTTACTGTAGCATTTCCACGAATTTCTGCAGGCCTGATACTCAGAAAGTGTTCAAGTATTTGAGGTCTGCGCAAATGGTGACCTGAACTCTTAGCAACAAAGCAGCCCCATGTGGGGGCAAAGGCCCTGCGGTGATGGTCTGGGGCTCTTGCCTTGATTGCTCATCAAGTGTGTGGTGCTGGGTGATTATTTTTTGCACCTGAAAAGGCCTTATTGACCTCACCTATAAAATAGAGATTGCAAATGCTCTGCAGAGTCTCTTGCATGCCCATCCTGCATTTTTGTTTGGTGATGATGCCTTGAAGTCTTAAAGATTTTGGACTTGAAAATGGTGACTAAAATGGTGACGAGTGACTTTAAAATGAAAGAGAGGAGGATGGGCGGAATCCATTAGCAACTCTGCTTCTTCCAGTGCTTGCTCAGCTGTGGGTGGTGCAGGCTGCAGCCATCATTCTGTGTTCTAAATCCAACCCAACCATGCCTGTCCCTCTGTCTAGATTCTGGAATGATTTGCGTTGTTTAGTTGTCTTGAAGACATTGTAATTCTGTAGGGGTCACCAGCCCATTCCAGAAGAAGGCTTACCTCTAAAAGGCAGACCTGTGCTTATCTGCATCTTAATGTTATGGCTTAGAGTGGTGTCTTAATTTTCTCTCCCCCTAAACTCAAGGAGCAGTCTTTCCCTCTTGTTACTTGACCTTCATCTTCCTATCACAGTCTCAGGGATTCTGCGCCCAAAGCAGGTGCAAAACTCTGTCCACCCCCTCTGCTTCCCCAAGGTAGGGGCTTTATAAAAGGTTTTGTTTGTTCAGGTCCGCTTTCTGAGCTGAGGACTCTCTCTCTCTTTTTTTTCTTCCTCTAAAGCCCATTGCATAACAATCTCCTGTTTTAACCTTTTGCCAAATCCTACACTTGTCACTGTCGAAGGTTACTGTGCAAGTGTTTGAATAGGTAACGTCTACCTTTGAACCTCTATTGCAACAGGTTCAAAGGTTCCAGGAGAGTTGGTTAGCCACTCTCAGTACGATACACATTGGCTTCAGGTGTGGTTCGGAGTCAGGCACAGAGGAAAAGGCAGAGGTGTCCGACTGTGGTGCTGAACAAGTACCAGACAGCTGTAAGGGCACATTTCCTGGACATCGGAAGTGAGAGGACTCTTGCAAGGTAAGCTGCAATAATGCCACCTGCTCTATAGCTTATATATTTATGGAATAGTAGAGACGAGGGTGGTTGGGGAGAAGAAGTTTGGACATGTGCCTATTCTCAGTCTAAGGCTCTTTCATAACACAAACTGACATTTGTTTGCATAGTAATCTCAGCTGACTTGGGAGGCAAAGAAGAAATCAGTTGCTGAAAGGAGGGTGGAAACATGGAAGGGATCCGAATTGTTGGTGGGAGATGGACTTGGTAGAGACAGTTGTTGATTTCACTAACTGCAAATAAAACAAACTTAAGAGCTTTAAGGGTTATAGCCAAAGCCAGGATCTGGGTCTCCTTCATCTTCCAAATGTCTGTATCAGATTGGAAACACCATCCGTCAGCTGCTCCTGGCAGCCCTTCCCATTTGGAAGGAAACAGGGGAGGGAATTCTTAGCAGATTTTCTGTCCGATGCTGGGATCCTTTCTAGACATGTGATATGCATTACCTTCTGTAAGGTAGGTGGTATCAATCCCATATCATAGGTGAATAATGTGCTTCTGGGCTCTTAAACAGCATGGACAGGGCTGTGGAGCTAAAAGGAAATGGGGAAAGAATCTGAGTCCTAATTGGTATGTCACTACAGCCTGCTGCATGATGCAGAATGCTTGGGTGCTGTGAAAGCTGTCCATTGTTCCCTCTGATCTTGAAGGTCTCCTTCGTCAATGTAGGAATGAATAGGAATGCATCTCTAGAAGCTAGAGTTTTAGAATGACCCAGACTCTTCTCAACTTGAGCATTTGATCCTGGAGGAAATCATCTTCTGACCCTAAGCTCTTCATCTGGTTCGTAAAAGAAGACAACACTCAGAGAAGAGCCGAGCAACATCAGAATCACTGAGACGCAACACCCACTCTGCCACCCTCTGCTTTTTGCTGGAGGGAACTGTCCCTGGGGGGATTAGCTTGAAAACTAAGCAAAGTCAGGTGTTCCTTCTGTCAGGAGATGAACCCGAAGATGGAAAGGCAGGAGGGCACCCTCATCCTACCCTGCTTCATCTTGCTACCGTGTCTAAAGTGGGCTCCCATGAGGCCAAGAGACAAGTTCTTGTGTTCCTGAGGTTGGGGCACAGCATATTTTTTGTTATGGTTGGAGACTTCAAGAAGCAATAATCCAGCTCTAGTACAGACCTGAGCTCCTGTTGGATTTATCTCGAACCTTCTTAAAGGGACCGAGGCTGGGCAAAGCGCACTTAATTCTGTAGTGTGTGAGAGGTGGTGGGAAGGGATGGGGGTGGCAAGCGGTAGGAGAGCTAGTTCTTTCTACTTTCAAGTCTGAGAATTGAAGCTACCATGCCCTTTTGTGGGCACAGCCATAGGTGAATCCAATGGACTACTACAGGTCCTGATGCCCTGAAGATCGGCCCCCAAGACCTTTTCAAGGCATCTGCACATTTAAAGCAATTTTTATAATAATAATAATAATTGTTGTTGTTTAGTTACTAAGTCATGCCTGACTCTTTTGTGACTGCATGGACTGTAACCCCCCGGGCTCCTCTGTCCATGGGATTCTCCGGGCAAGAATATTAGAGCAAATTGCCATTTCCTCCTCCAGGGGATCTTCCCAACCTGGGAATCCAACTTTCGTCTCCTGCACTGCAGGCAGCTCCTTTACCTCTGAGCGAGGGGGGAAGCCTCTTTTGTAATAGTACCAAGAAGCAGTGTGTCTTTTCACTGTTGTTGTCTCACGAGTGTGCAGTGGAATTTTTCAGAGGTTCCAAGATGCAGGATCAATCTGACAGCTGATGGCATATGTGCTTGTGGATCCATCTTCCCGGTTTTTATCTGGGAGGTGAGAGTGGCCGCAGGAAACATTTTAAATTAAGCACTGGAGGTATGAAGCGGATGTGGCAGAGGAAGCAAACAGACTCTCCTTCCCCTGATTCCAAGTGTGCTTGTTTTGTGGGCTTTACCAGCACTGCTCCAGGGGCTGAGGCAGGCAAGTGAAGGCTGGGGGGAGGGTGAGAGCATGCGCAGTTGGCCAGCGACGCTGGTTGAGTCAGGCTGGTCTCCAGGTGTCCCACAGTCCTGGGAAGGTTGTGAGGGCAGGGGTGCCCTGTAGCTGTCCAGGAATCCAGCAGGTCTCACCTTCCTGGCATGGGTGATCTGCAGGGGCACCTACATCGTCTCCCTCTGCTTCTCTGTCTTGGATGAGTAGCCGTCAGACAGACAGGGCGTTATGGTTTGAAACTTCAAGAAGCAATAATCCAGCTCTAGTACAGACCTGAGCTCCTGTTGGATTTATCTCGAACCTTCTTAAAGGGACCGAGGCTGGGCAAAGCGCACTTAATTCTGTAGTGTGTGAGAGGTGGTGGGAAGGGATGGGGGTGGCAAGCGGTAGGAGAGCTAGTTCTTTCTACTTTCAAGTCTGAGAATTGAAGCTACCATGCCCTTTTGTGGGCACAGCCATAGGTGAATCCAATGGACTACTACAGGTCCTGATGCCCTGAAGATCGGCCCCCAAGACCTTTTCAAGGCATCTGCACATTTAAAGCAATTTTTATAATAATAATAATAATTGTTGTTGTTTAGTTACTAAGTCATGCCTGACTCTTTTGTGACTGCATGGACTGTAACCCCCCGGGCTCCTCTGTCCATGGGATTCTCCGGGCAAGAATATTAGAGCAAATTGCCATTTCCTCCTCCAGGGGATCTTCCCAACCTGGGAATCCAACTTTCGTCTCCTGCACTGCAGGCAGCTCCTTTACCTCTGAGCGAGGGGGGAAGCCTCTTTTGTAATAGTACCAAGAAGCAGTGTGTCTTTTCACTGTTGTTGTCTCACGAGTGTGCAGTGGAATTTTTCAGAGGTTCCAAGATGCAGGATCAATCTGACAGCTGATGGCATATGTGCTTGTGGATCCATCTTCCTGGTTTTTATCTGGGAGGTGAGAGTGGCCGCAGGAAACATTTTAAATTAAGCACTGGAGGTATGAAGCGGATGTGGCAGAGGAAGCAAACAGACTCTCCTTCCCCTGATTCCAAGTGTGCTTGTTTTGTGGGCTTTACCAGCACTGCTCCAGGGGCTGAGGCAGGCAAGTGAAGGCTGGGGGGAGGGTGAGAGCATGCGCAGTTGGCCAGCGACGCTGGTTGAGTCAGGCTGGTCTCCAGGTGTCCCACAGTCCTGGGAAGGTTGTGAGGGCAGGGGTGCCCTGTAGCTGTCCCGGGAATCCAGCAGGGGTCTCACCTTCCTGGCATGGGTGATCTGCAGGGGGCACCTACATCGTCTCCCTCTGCTTCTCTGTCTTGGATGAGTAGCCGTCAGACAGACAGGGCGAGCATGAGTTGTGCGGGTGCTGACTGGCTTCTGTGTCAGCCCTCAGGGACTGCTGGTAAAGGCTTTGAAACCCAGCCAGGGGAGCTTTAACGGCTTTTCTCCTTCTGGTCAGAATGCTTCCACTTTCAGTTATAAAAAACAAAAAAAAGAAAAAACAGGAAGTGAAGTCCCTGAGCACACTAGAAGCCGACCATGGTTTGATTCCTGACTCAAGGAAGCTTAGACTTGGGGCTGACGGCTCAGACGGCTCAGAACTGGGGGCCCTTGGCCTGCAGGCATGCTCTGAAAGCCCCCTGACCCTGGAGGAACCCAGGTGTGGGGCAAGGACAGGGAGTCATGTGTCAGGAGGTGCTCAGAGCCAGGAGTCCCCATTCGGTGGGAACACCAAGAGATGCAGCCCCCTCGCAGGGTAAGAGGGCAGTTGGAGGTATATTTAACAGTGGGCCTTGTGGGCGTGGGGCGGAAGCCTGTGCGGCACCCTGACCTCCAGCTCTGGGGAGCCTGAAGCTTCCTGTGTCTCAGGCACATGTCAGCGCTCACTTTCTCCATAGTCCCCGAGGGACTTATTTAAACTCTCCTCATCTGGATGGTCGAAGAGAAGGAAGAACATGGGGTAGGAAATAGATGTCTTTTTTCCTGCCTTTCTTGGGGAAGGGGAACCAAAACCTACATGCTTTTTTGTGGGGCTGGTCCTCTGCTCCCTGGGCTGGGTAGGTCTGGACGGGAAGAGAAGTGTGTGTACTCAGAACCTTGTACCTTTTAAATTAAGCACTGGAGGTATGAAGCGGATGTGGCAGAGGAAGCAAACAGACTCTCCTTCCCCTGATTCCAAGTGTGCTTGTTTTGTGGGCTTTACCAGCACTGCTCCAGGGGCTGAGGCAGGCAAGTGAAGGCTGGGGGGAGGGTGAGAGCATGCGCAGTTGGCCAGCGACGCTGGTTGAGTCAGGCTGGTCTCCAGGTGTCCCACAGTCCTGGGAAGGTTGTGAGGGCAGGGGTGCCCTGTAGCTGTCCCGGGAATCCAGCAGGGGTCTCACCTTCCTGGCATGGGTGATCTGCAGGGGGCACCTACATCGTCTCCCTCTGCTTCTCTGTCTTGGATGAGTAGCCGTCAGACAGACAGGGCGAGCATGAGTTGTGCGGGTGCTGACTGGCTTCTGTGTCAGCCCTCAGGGACTGCTGGTAAAGGCTTTGAAACCCAGCCAGGGGAGCTTTAACGGCTTTTCTCCTTCTGGTCAGAATGCTTCCACTTTCAGTTATAAAAAACAAAAAAAAGAAAAAACAGGAAGTGAAGTCCCTGAGCACACTAGAAGCCGACCATGGTTTGATTCCTGACTCAAGGAAGCTTAGACTTGGGGCTGACGGCTCAGACGGCTCAGAACTGGGGGCCCTTGGCCTGCAGGCATGCTCTGAAAGCCCCCTGACCCTGGAGGAACCCAGGTGTGGGGCAAGGACAGGGAGTCATGTGTCAGGAGGTACTCAGAGCCAGGAGTCCCCATTCGGTGGGAACACCAAGAGATGCAGCCCCCTCGCAGGGTAAGAGGGCAGTTGGAGGTATATTTAACAGTGGGCCTTGTGGGCGTGGGGCGGAAGCCTGTGCGGCACCCTGACCTCCAGCTCTGGGGAGCCTGAAGCTTCCTGTGTCTCAGGCACATGTCAGCGCTCACTTTCTCCATAGTCCCCAAGGGACTTATTTAAACTCTCCTCATCTGGATGGTCGAAGAGAAGGAAGAACATGGGGTAGGAAATAGATGTCTTTTTTCCTGCCTTTCTTGGGGAAGGGGAACCAAAACCTACATGCTTTTTTGTGGGGCTGGTCCTCTGCTCCCTGGGCTGGGTAGGTCTGGACGGGAAGAGAAGTGTGTGTACTCAGTTGTATTTGACTCTTTGTGACCCTATGGATGGTAACCTGGCAGGTTCCTCTGTCTATGGGATTCTCCAGGCAGGAATACTGGGGTAGGTTGCCATTTCCTTCTCCAGAGCATCTTCCAAACCCAGGGATCTGGGCTAGGGTGGGGGGTGGGGGTCCCCTCAATTTTCCTGATGGATTTTGAGACCTTCCAAGGGGAGGAGCTGCTGGATGAATGACTAATGTGGAATGAATGGTTTGTGGATGAAGCTGGGTCTGGTTTAAGGGGTAGGGCCATAAGTTGAATCTAAGATGAACGATGAACTTTGAATGACTTTCAAGGAGTGCATGTTGAAAATGGACTCCCCAGCTGGGGCTTACTCCCTTCTGTGGGTATCCATCTTTTTGGTGGCTTGAAAAGTAAGATCAAATCTATAGTTCCAGTTTGTAGGTAATTGGTATTCTCTAGCAGAGACAGTCTTAAAAAATAATTAAATTTAAAAATAAAAGATTGGTTCCATTTAAAAAAAAAAAAAGGAGTAATTCGTTTTGGGGATCCCTCCCTCTGTACTACAGCATGAGAGTTACTTTATGGTTGTCCCCTCCAATTGACAAGTATTTAAGCCAAACACAGAATGGTTTTGGAAGAGGCATGGTATAAAATCTTGTATGTATCACTGTGCCATTGGCACAATGAAAGGAACAAAACCAGAAATAAAGCAAGAGTCATTAATACTTACAGAAGAGGCAGGCAGTAGAGCTAAGTAGATGAAATGTAATAAGATGCATGTGGCGGTGGGGGATTCTGGCAGAATGCACAACAGGCATATCCCAGATAAGCATACCCCAACTTAACTCTTTTTTTCTGAATATTATCCAAACCAAGCAAGTGTATTTGTTGAGGTCCTGAACTAAAATGATCTTTTCTCCAAGTCCTAGTCTAATTCTGTGGGGACAAGGACATCTGAAATAATACCATCAGTGAATCATTGAGTGCCTAAATGCTAAACATGCAGTAGGGGCCCCAGATACAAGAGGTAGGTTGGGGATCAGGCTAGGAGGGAATGAGGAAATGAGGGAGAGGAAAGAGGGGCTGGTCCTCTGCTCCCTGGGCTGGGTAGGTCTGGACGGGAAGAGAAGTGTGTGTACTCAGTTGTATTTGACTCTTTGTGACCCTATGGATGGTAACCTGGCAGGTTCCTCTGTCTATGGGATTCTCCAGGCAGGAATACTGGGGTAGGTTGCCATTTCCTTCTCCAGAGCATCTTCCAAACCCAGGGATCTGGGCTAGGGTGGGGGGTGGGGGTCCCCTCAATTTTCCTGATGGATTTTGAGACCTTCCAAGGGGAGGAGCTGCTGGATGAATGACTAATGTGGAATGAATGGTTTGTGGATGAAGCTGGGTCTGGTTTAAGGGGTAGGGCCATAAGTTGAATCTAAGATGAACGATGAACTTTGAATGACTTTCAAGGAGTGCATGTTGAAAATGGACTCCCCAGCTGGGGCTTACTCCCTTCTGTGGGTATCCATCTTTTTGGTGGCTTGAAAAGTAAGATCAAATCTATAGTTCCAGTTTGTAGGTAATTGGTATTCTCTAGCAGAGACAGTCTTAAAAAATAATTAAATTTAAAAATAAAAGATTGGTTCCATTTAAAAAAAAAAAAAGGAGTAATTCGTTTTGGGGATCCCTCCCTCTGTACTACAGCATGAGAGTTACTTTATGGTTGTCCCCTCCAATTGACAAGTATTTAAGCCAAACACAGAATGGTTTTGGAAGAGGCATGGTATAAAATCTTGTATGTATCACTGTGCCATTGGCACAATGAAAGGAACAAAACCAGAAATAAAGCAAGAGTCATTAATACTTACAGAAGAGGCAGGCAGTAGAGCTAAGTAGATGAAATGTAATAAGATGCATGTGGCGGTGGGGGATTCTGGCAGAATGCACAACAGGCATATCCCAGATAAGCATACCCCAACTTAACTCTTTTTTTCTGAATATTATCCAAACCAAGCAAGTGTATTTGTTGAGGTCCTGAACTAAAATGATCTTTTCTCCAAGTCCTAGTCTAATTCTGTGGGGACAAGGACATCTGAAATAATACCATCAGTGAATCATTGAGTGCCTAAATGCTAAACATGCAGTAGGGGCCCCAGATACAAGAGGTAGGCTGGGGATCAGGCTAGGAGGGGGAATGAGGAAATGAGGGAGAGGAAAGAGGAAACCACTTATGTACTGGCTCATCATGGGTATTCTGACATTTCAGAAAGACAGTATTAGGGGATGGGTGGTATAGAGAGTAGATTCAGAGAGGTGAAGGCAGTTGTCAACTGAAATTGAAGCTACAGTCAGTGTGATGCAAAAATCCATGTTTCATCCACTCCTGTGTAGAGGTAGTCTTTCTTTAGATTTCCCAGAAATTTTCATTTATAAAAAGGTTCATAACGTATGGTGACTTTGGGAGATATTGACTTCATATTATTTATTTATTAGGGACATTTCAAGTTGATATTTTTCTAGAGTGTAAATATTACTGTCAGCATTCATTGAATATTTACTGTGGGGGCAGTTATTATCTTACAGGGCTTTCATCTCTTTATCTTCAAAAGCAGTCCTGTGAGGCAGGTACTTTTTTTGTACATGGGGAACCAAGACTGGAAAACAAAATGGATACAGTATGAAGAGACTGGCGTGGAATTCGGCTCATTGAGTTCTGAAGACAGACTCTGCTTCTGTTTCCGATGAGTCTAGTTTAGTGCATGGGCCTAAGAACTACAAACTAGGAGACATTTCTCTTTTGCAAATCCTCCCACGTCATATCCATAGAAATGGAAAGCAAATCGGTCAGTGGTTGCCAGGAATGGGAAGGAACTGCTTCATGAGGTGAGAATTTCCTTTGGGGATGATGAAAGTGTTTTGAGACTAGAGATGGTTGTGCAAGATTGTGAATGTACTAAGTGCTGCTGAATTGTTCACTTTTAAGTGCTTAATTTATAAAATTATATGATTTGCACCAAAAAACAAAAAAACCTCCCAATTCTCAGTAGGTGAATTCCTAAACCAGGATTTGGAGAACTTTTAGAAATCAGGACTGCAGTTTTTATTTCTGTCTATCTCATATGCCTGGCCAGTAGATGAACTGACCTGCATTTGAGATGTGACCTCAAGTGACACATGTCTGGAAACACCCTGGAAGGGTGACGTGTGTCCAGCAACCCTGAAGTCAGCCATCACTGTTCTCGTCACACTCTGCTGTCAGTGCACCCTGGTCTGCTTCTTCCCCCATGTGACTATGCATCCTGAGATCAGCAATGCACTCTCACATTTTTGGCACAGAACCTGGTCTTTCCTGGGCTCTTATTCATATCATTGTAATAAATAAGAGCTTTGGAGCTCAGAAGGTCAGGCAGTCCTTGTGTTTCTGTGGGCAGGCCATGGTATCCACCCTCTGTTGGGGAGTTGGTCATAGATTGCTGGCTCTCCATGTGCCCCTCTGTGGAGTGGGACAAGAGCTGTGAGTGGCTGTGGGAGGATGCAGGGGCTTGGTAGGATGGAGAGAGATGGACCTTTTAGAGCTCAGAAAGTGTACCATGTGATCTTCAATAAGAAGTCCTCTGTTTAAATAGAAATGCATATAAGTTGAAGGGCAGTTACAGTACAAAGTCCATGACCATCTCTTCTCTTTGGGGAGGTCTCAGAATAGAACATTTGATATTGGCAAGGAGTTAGAAACTTAACCAAGTGGAAGAGGGAGAAGGGGAACTAGTCTTCACCAAGGACTGTCCATGACCTGGACAGTGTACTGGGAGGTCCATCCATACCAGGTGTACTTACCTGCTCCCTTCAGGTGTGTAGTGGAGGGAAACTGATGGTCAGTGACATTAAGTCTGTCCCCAAGGCCACCGAATTTGTAGGTGATAGTGCTGGTGCTCTGGTACCTGGAAAGGCAAGGGCCTTAAAAGTTTACCCCTGGAACCAAGACTATTGCAAATAAAGCTTGTTGTTTACACATTGAGTCTAGTGATCCCTGACCATTGGCCTGACCAGGTAGTGTGAGGACTGATTCTGCAGAGAGACCTCTTTCCCAACCTCTTGTATCAGCCTGTCTTTATCCTGGCCTGGGAGACAGATAAAGGATAGCACTTTGTTCAGCCTATCTTCATACAGGCCCTTATCAACTCCAGTGGACGGTCCTGGTTCTCCTGACTGTAGTGCTCTCATAATTTGCTTGGTCAGCAATAGGCTTGGGAGGCCTTTGGAAATGATTACTGAGACAGGGATTTCCTTGGGGTAGGGCTGCTGGATTGTAATTTGTTGAAAATGCAGTAGTGGCTCAAAGCTAAATTGATCTGAGATCCAGTAGGACTTGTCACCGCCAGTCACCAGCCTATGAATGGCTCAGCCAAACTATGCATCCTGAGATCAGCAATGCACTCTCACATTTTTGGCACAGAACCTGGTCTTTCCTGGGCTCTTATTCATATCATTGTAATAAATAAGAGCTTTGGAGCTCAGAAGGTCAGGCAGTCCTTGTGTTTCTGTGGGCAGGCCATGGTATCCACCCTCTGTTGGGGAGTTGGTCATAGATTGCTGGCTCTCCATGTGCCCCTCTGTGGAGTGGGACAAGAGCTGTGAGTGGCTGTGGGAGGATGCAGGGGCTTGGTAGGATGGAGAGAGATGGACCTTTTAGAGCTCAGAAAGTGTACCATGTGATCTTCAATAAGAAGTCCTCTGTTTAAATAGAAATGCATATAAGTTGAAGGGCAGTTACAGTACAAAGTCCATGACCATCTCTTCTCTTTGGGGAGGTCTCAGAATAGAACATTTGATATTGGCAAGGAGTTAGAAACTTAACCAAGTGGAAGAGGGAGAAGGGGAACTAGTCTTCACCAAGGACTGTCCATGACCTGGACAGTGTACTGGGAGGTCCATCCATACCAGGTGTACTTACCTGCTCCCTTCAGGTGTGTAGTGGAGGGAAACTGATGGTCAGTGACATTAAGTCTGTCCCCAAGGCCACCGAATTTGTAGGTGATAGTGCTGGTGCTCTGGTACCTGGAAAGGCAAGGGCCTTAAAAGTTTACCCCTGGAACCAAGACTATTGCAAATAAAGCTTGTTGTTTACACATTGAGTCTAGTGATCCCTGACCATTGGCCTGACCAGGTAGTGTGAGGACTGATTCTGCAGAGAGACCTCTTTCCCAACCTCTTGTATCAGCCTGTCTTTATCCTGGCCTGGGAGACAGATAAAGGATAGCACTTTGTTCAGCCTATCTTCATACAGGCCCTTATCAACTCCAGTGGACGGTCCTGGTTCTCCTGACTGTAGTGCTCTCATAATTTGCTTGGTCAGCAATAGGCTTGGGAGGCCTTTGGAAATGATTACTGAGACAGGGATTTCCTTGGGGTAGGGCTGCTGGATTGTAATTTGTTGAAAATGCAGTAGTGGCTCAAAGCTAAATTGATCTGAGATCCAGTAGGACTTGTCACCGCCAGTCACCAGCCTATGAATGGCTCAGCATCTATTCTATACTATCTTCATGGACTGAGGTAATGGACTTAATGAGGGCTTTCCTGCTAAATGCTATCCAATCCAACTAGCCAAGACCTGGCACCCCAAGGCTCTCTGGTGTTTGTGAACTGAATGACTCCAATGCTGTAGTGTCTCTACCAGTCTCCAGACACTGTCCAAACCAGTCCTTTGGAGACTTTTTCTTTTCTCTCTTTTTTCACTCTTAACTAAAGGCGAATCCTTTACCTCCATCAGAAATGCCTCTCCTCTGTTTCCCTTCATGCCTGTCCTCTCTGCTATCTCCAGTCATGCTTCACCTCTCATCCCACATCCAGGTATTCCTTTTCCTCTCCTCCACGTAGGTTTATCCAGCCTCATGTGATGACTGCTTTCTCCATGGGAAAGTGGATGGAGAGACACAGACAAAATGGAGAAAGATGGCTTGGCAACAGTGACCCTGGTTGGAATCATAGTTGGTCTTAGCAATCATTGGCTTTCTTAGTGGGGTAGTCAACCTTGATTGGCTCTGGCCATTAGAGTTCTGGCAGTAAAGCCAGGGGATCAAGGACCACATATCCTTGAGGATCTAGAGCTCCTAGAGACACCTTCACCTACTTCAGTCTATACTGGCTTCTCCCTTCTTCAAATTTGTTAGCTCACCTTCTGCACTGCAATCCTAGTGTGCAAATAAAGCTTGTTGTTTACTTGAGTCTAGTGATCCTGACCATTGGCCTGACCAGGTAGTGTGAGGACTGATTCTGCAGAGAGACCTCTTTCCCAACCTCTTGTATCAGCCTGTCTTTATCCTGGCCTGGGAGACAGATAAAGGATAGCACTTTGTTCAGCCTATCTTCATACAGGCCCTTATCAACTCCAGTGGACGGTCCTGGTTCTCCTGACTGTAGTGCTCTCATAATTTGCTTGGTCAGCAATAGGCTTGGGAGGCCTTTGGAAATGATTACTGAGACAGGGATTTCCTTGGGGTAGGGCTGCTGGATTGTAATTTGTTGAAAATGCAGTAGTGGCTCAAAGCTAAATTGATCTGAGATCCAGTAGGACTTGTCACCGCCAGTCACCAGCCTATGAATGGCTCAGCATCTATTCTATACTATCTTCATGGACTGAGGTAATGGACTTAATGAGGGCTTTCCTGCTAAATGCTATCCAATCCAACTAGCCAAGACCTGGCACCCCAAGGCTCTCTGGTGTTTGTGAACTGAATGACTCCAATGCTGTAGTGTCTCTACCAGTCTCCAGACACTGTCCAAACCAGTCCTTTGGAGACTTTTTCTTTTTTCTTTTTTCACTCTTAACTAAAGGCGAATCCTTTACCTCCATCAGAAATGCCTCTCCTCTGTTTCCCTTCATGCCTGTCCTCTCTGCTATCTCCAGTCATGCTTCACCTCTCATCCCACATCCAGGTATTCCTTTTCCTCTCCTCCACGTAGGTTTATCCAGCCTCATGTGATGACTGCTTTCTCCATGGGAAAGTGGATGGAGAGACACAGACAAAATGGAGAAAGATGGCTTGGCAACAGTGACCCTGGTTGGAATCATAGTTGGTCTTAGCAATCATTGGCTTTCTTAGTGGGGTAGTCAACCTTGATTGGCTCTGGCCATTAGAGTTCTGGCAGTAAAGCCAGGGGATCAAGGACCACATATCCTTGAGGATCTAGAGCTCCTAGAGACACCTTCACCTACTTCAGTCTATACTGGCTTCTCCCTTCTTCAAATTTGTTAGCTCACCTTCTGCACTGAATCCTTCTATAAGTGATTTTAATGGTTGAGGCCCTAAGTCCCCAGAGGGCAGAAGCTGTGTCTTCTAAATGTTTGGCCCTCTGCACACAGCACAATGATATACTCTGAATCCAAGATTTTGGTTTGCCTTATTCAAAGGAAATAGTATGTAAGTTTAAAGTGCAGAGAGTAAATGTATCTCTTGCCACATACATACTTTGTTGGACAGATGCTCCCAGAACTGGGATACATCTCACCAAGTGTTTGCTTCCCTTTGGGAAACTGACCTTATTCCCTATTTGGACAATGAACCTTGAATCTGCTTTTCCCAGACTGAACACACTCTCTAGCACATAATCAGTGCTTGTTTAATCAAATGCTTCCTGGATGAGTGAAGCGTGACTTCACTCAGGTTGCGCTGTTGAGTGTTACCCTTGCTGTGGCATGAAGTCCTGGTTGGGGCATTTCTGAGGAGGGCTCAGCGACTCTGCTCCCCCCTTCCCCGGCCCCGCCTCACCACTGGATATAGGAGCACAGCATGTCATCATAGAGAATTTTTCAATGTTTCCTCATCAAGACCCACCATCTGCCTTTGTCTGAGCTTGTGCCAATGGTGAGCAAAGGGAAGGGTGACTTGCTGGCACTGCATGGGTTCCCACCATATCTCAGACACCATGCTGGGCTAAGACAGTCTCTGCCTAGGTGGGCTTGCAGCCCAAGTTGTCTGCTAAGCCACAGGAAGCCCGCGAGACCCAAACCCAAGGAAAGTGCAGATCCGAATCTGACAACTCCTTTTGTGCCATTCAGCAGCCAAGAGAACCCCCAGTGAATATACATTGAAACCCTACAGATCTATTTACAGTTAGTGGGCCAGGAGACCTGGCCCAAGGCCAGCCCTCCCCTTCTCTCTGCCAGCTGCCCAACAAACTAGAACTGTTAGGAGTGCCCTGGGAATTGGGCTAGGAAAACGAGGTGTTGGGGTATCTCTGTCCTGTTTTAATTATTTAAGTGCAATCATTGGCTTTCTTAGTGGGGTAGTCAACCTTGATTGGCTCTGGCCATTAGAGTTCTGGCAGGGGATCAAGGACCACATATCCTTGAGGATCTAGAGCTCCTAGAGACACCTTCACCTACTTCAGTCTATACTGGCTTCTCCCTTCTTCAAATTTGTTAGCTCACCTTCTGCACTGAATCCTTCTATAAGTGATTTTAATGGTTGAGGCCCTAAGTCCCCAGAGGGCAGAAGCTGTGTCTTCTAAATGTTTGGCCCTCTGCACACAGCACAATGATATACTCTGAATCCAAGATTTTGGTTTGCCTTATTCAAAGGAAATAGTATGTAAGTTTAAAGTGCAGAGAGTAAATGTATCTCTTGCCACATACATACTTTGTTGGACAGATGCTCCCAGAACTGGGATACATCTCACCAAGTGTTTGCTTCCCTTTGGGAAACTGACCTTATTCCCTATTTGGACAATGAACCTTGAATCTGCTTTTCCCAGACTGAACACACTCTCTAGCACATAATCAGTGCTTGTTTAATCAAATGCTTCCTGGATGAGTGAAGCGTGACTTCACTCAGGTTGCGCTGTTGAGTGTTACCCTTGCTGTGGCATGAAGTCCTGGTTGGGGCATTTCTGAGGAGGGCTCAGCGACTCTGCTCCCCCCTTCCCCGGCCCCGCCTCACCACTGGATATAGGAGCACAGCATGTCATCATAGAGAATTTTTCAATGTTTCCTCATCAAGACCCACCATCTGCCTTTGTCTGAGCTTGTGCCAATGGTGAGCAAAGGGAAGGGTGACTTGCTGGCACTGCATGGGTTCCCACCATATCTCAGACACCATGCTGGGCTAAGACAGTCTCTGCCTAGGTGGGCTTGCAGCCCAAGTTGTCTGCTAAGCCACAGGAAGCCCGCGAGACCCAAACCCAAGGAAAGTGCAGATCCGAATCTGACAACTCCTTTTGTGCCATTCAGCAGCCAAGAGAACCCCCAGTGAATATACATTGAAACCCTACAGATCTATTTACAGTTAGTGGGCCAGGAGACCTGGCCCAAGGCCAGCCCTCCCCTTCTCTCTGCCAGCTGCCCAACAAACTAGAACTGTTAGGAGTGCCCTGGGAATTGGGCTAGGAAAAACGAGGTGTTGGGGACAGGTATCTCTGTCCTGTTTTAATTATTTAAGTGCTCACAGAATCTTTCCATGGTTGGAAATGACTGCTTCCTTACCCTTGGGGCTTTAACAGGGATCCCAACCTTGTGGAAACATACTTTTGGCTTCCTTGGTGGCTCAGCAGTAAAGAATCTGCCTATGATGCAGGAGACATGGATTCAATCCCTGGGTTGGGAAAATCCCCTGGAGGAAAGGACAATAATCCACTGCAGTATTCTTGCCTGGAGAATCCCCATGGACAAAGGAGCTTGGCAGGCTGCAGTCCACAGGGTTGCCAAGAGTCGGACATGACATGATGGAAGTGACCTAGCATGCATTTGGTGTCTTTCTGCTTGACCTGACATGGATGACCCTGTGGAGGGGACAAAGAAGCCCTTTCTCATCTGCCCGGGGACATCCCATGGCGTGTGTGTTTCAG
Source organism: Tragulus kanchil (assembly GCA_022376925.1). Taxonomy (NCBI): domain Eukaryota; kingdom Metazoa; phylum Chordata; class Mammalia; order Artiodactyla; family Tragulidae; genus Tragulus; species Tragulus kanchil. The sequence goes on along the minus strand of JAIOJX010000005.1, from coordinate 128,078,163 downwards.
AGCACACTGGGTACCAGGTTCTCAGGTGAGGAGAGCCATCCAGGTTGGGAATCTGGCCCTACGTGGTAGAGAAGTCTAGTACCAGGTGGTGGCCTGAGCACCCGGGCACTGGTGAATGGCTGGGAAGTTATCAGATCAGGATGTTACACCAGCCTCTGTTCTCAGCAACTGCTGAGAATGATGAAAGATGCAATATTGGGTGCCCTTTGGCCCTCTGACTCAAACTTCACCTTTGGTTTCTTATCTGCCAATGGAATGAATGCTCTCATTTGGTTACTCTCAGAGCTGCTGTCCAGACTGTGGGTGACAGGAGCCCCAGGAAGAGGCTTCTAATGGCATGTGGCTTCAGTGGTGAGAGAGCTGCACTTCTAGAAACGAGACTGAGGTTGTATTCTCAGGTGTAGTCACGTGAAAGGTCCCCAGCCAAGGTGCTGGAACTTTCTAGTCAGCCGCCAGAGCTGAAGGTTGGATAATTCAGAATTGTTTGCTTCTTTTAAAGCATGAATATTACAGATCAAATGGTACATCTCAAGTGCTATGGTCCCAATGAGATCCACTCTGACCTCCCTAATTAAAAGTCACCCCACTGCTGTACCATCAATCCTCTTTCCCTACTATATAGTTTGTTTTTTAACTTTTTATTTTGTATTAGGGTATAGCCAGTTAACACATGTGTGTTAAGTTGCTTCAGTCATAACCAACTCTTTGTGACTCTAGCCCACCAGGCTCCTCTGTCCATGGGATTCTCCAGGCAAGAATACTGGAGTGGGGGGCTTGCCTGGTGGCCCAGTGGGTAAGAAGTCCTCCTTGCAGTGCAAGGGGCACCAGTTCAATCCCTGGCCTTGGAGGATCCCGTGTGTTGCAGAGCAGCTGGACCAGTGTGTCGAATTACATGCCAGTGTTCTGGAGCACATGCGTCCAGAGCTCGTGCTCTGAAGTGAGAGAGGCCACTACAATGGGAGGCCCACACAGGCCAAAGGATAAAGAGATGGATGAAAATAAATATAAACAAAAGAGGCATGATGAGGACAAAGAAAAAAAAAAAAAAAAAGAATAGTGGAGTGGATGGATTGCCATGCCTTCCTCCAGGGGATCTTCCTGACCCATGAATTGAACCCGGTTCTCTTATGTTTCCTGCATTGCCAAGTGGAAGTTCTTTACCACTAGCGACACCTGAGAAACTTGATAATATTTCCCATGATTCTTTCCTTATCAATATATACAGATCTGCTCTATTCTCCTTAATATGCTCAGTTGTTCAGCCGTGTCCAACTCTTCACGGCCCCACAGAGTGTAGTCTGCCAGGCTTCTCTGTCCATGGGATTTTCCTGGCAAGAATATTGGGGTGGGTTGCCATTCCCTCCTCTAGGATTCTTCTCAATAGTTGGCAATAATTCTGTTGTGTGTAAACACTGTAATTGATCTGGTTATTCTCCTATCAAGGAAGGCTTCTCTGATCCCTGATATCATCAAGAATCCTATACATTTAATGGTGATGAACATATTATGCTAATACCTGAGCCTGTGAGTCAGGCATTGTTCTAAGTACCATACAGGTACATTAGCCCCTTTAATCATGGGGACAGCCTTATGAGGGAGATATTAGTATTGGCATTTTACAGATGAAGAAGTACATGCAGGTTATCTATGAGATTGGGTACAGTATGACTCAGAGTCCACAGTCTTAACCCATGCTTCAAACAGCTACTTAAGTGATGCATTTTACTGAACTAATGTCTTTCTACAGAATAAATTACTAGTCGAGTGATTAAGTCAAAGGGCACGTGTTTTAAACGTGTGTGTGGTCTTGGGCAATGGGCACTTCCCTAAGAAGGCTGCACCAAATTTACATCTCCGTGATTGACTGGATTTTATACTGTTTCCTCATTGCTAATCTGAAGAATGGGAAGATAGGATTTCATTTAGACTTTTCATTTTAAAAAACTATAAGTGAAATTGAGTGTCTTTTCCTGTTCTAAGTAACCTGCTTGTTTTGCTGTGGACTTTCTTGTCATGCCTTCTGCCCTTTGTTTTACTGGGTTATGTGTTGTTTTTCACTGACTTCTCTGCATTTCTATTGAAAGAATGGGTTCTTTTCCTATCTGGAATATTTGATGCTTTTCTCAGTTTATCTTTGTCTCTGGGGTCTTTTCTGAAGGGAAAGTATCTTTGAAAGTTTTGTATAAACAAGCATTTCCATTATACAGCTTTTAGGTTCTGTGTCTGTGTCTTGAGTCTTCTCCATGTCAGGGTTATGAATAACAATTCTCTCATACATTTTATCCCTCAATACTCACAGGGCTTTCCATGTTTTGTATTTAGTCTTTGATCCATCTCCAGTGCATTTTAAAAAAAATGTTTATTTAGGGCTTCCCTGGTGGTCCAGTGGGTAAAGAGTCCGCCTTGCAGTGCGTGGGGCACTGGTTTGATTCCTGGCCTGGGAAGATCCCACATGCCACGGAGCGACTGGACTGGTTTGCCCAATTACTAGCTTGCACTCTAAAGTGCATGCAATGAGAGAGGCCACTGCAATGGGAGGCCCACACAGGCCAAAGAATAAAGACGGATGAAAATAAATAAATGAAAAACCAATAAAAGAGGCCAAAAAAATTTTTAAAAGAGCATATGGGAAACCCCCCAAAATTTTATTTGTTATTTTTGGGTGTGTTCGGTCTTTGTTGCTACTCATGGATTTTCTCTAGATGCAGAGAGCAGAGGCTACTCTTTTTTTGAGGTGCACAGGCTTCTCATTGCATTGGCTTCTCATTGCGAAGCACAGACTCTAGGATCAGTATCTGAAGCACACAGCTGAGTGGTTGCCATTCTATGGCTTAGTAGTTGTGGCATGTTGGGTTAGCTACACTGCAGCATGTGGAATATTTCCATACCAGGGATTGAACCCATGTCTCTTGCATTGGCAGGCAGATTCTTTTTTTTTTTTTTTTGGCTTATAAACAATTTATTAAAATAGAAAGTTGGGGAATTCCCTGCTGGCCCAGTGGTGAAGGCTGGGTGGCAGGCAGATTCTTATCCACTGTCCTACCAGGGAAGTCTCTCCAAAGTATTTTTGTTCTAGGGGTAAGACAGAAATCAGCTTTAGATATTCTTTCTGAACGACTAGTCAGCTGTTTCAACACATTGATTGGAAGTGGAAAAAAAAATCTATCTTAATTTGGACTGCAACTTAGTAAATGATGGTAGAATCCAGAGGGTACTTCAAGATTATCTTATTACATACACCTGTCAATTCATAACCAATGGAAAAGTTCAATAGCTTCATAGTAAGCAAATTTGGTAATGTTTACCTCATTGCTACCCACCCAATTCATGTTATTTTCAAAAATATTCAGACTATTTTTTGTAAGTTTTATTTTTCTAGGTGAATGCTAACTTTTTAGTTTCCCAGGAAAATTCTGTTGGTCATTAATAGGGTTGCATTAAATGTATAGCTTTATTTAGGGAGATAGGACCCCTTGCCTGTTTCAAATACATCTTTCCATTTTTTCAAACTTTCACTTTTTAAATGTAGGTTTTACACATTTACTCGTATATACCCTATTAGGAATGGTTCCTTTTCCATTATTTTAAAAATATAGGAAAGCTATTGACTTCCTGGCGACCCATTTGGTAATTGGCCACCTTACTGAAGGCTTCCCCAGTGGCTCAACGGATAGAGTTGCCTGCAATGCAGCAGACATGAGTTGGATCCCTAGGTTGGCAAGATCCCCCTGAGAGAGGAAATGGCAGCCTACTCCAGTATTCTTGCCTGGAATACCCCATGGAGAGAAGAGCCTGGCAAGCTATAGTCCAAAGAGTTGGGTAAGACTGAGTGACTGGGAATAAGATGACACCTTCCTGAAATATCTCATGGCTTCTAATTGTCTCTTATTTCTTTAGAGGAATTTTATGATTCTCTCCTTTCAGCTATTTTTTTTAAGTTGGGAAATATGACAACAAATTTTATCTTGAATATTACTGAATATTGGCTCTTTTGATCTTTGAATCATTTAAAATAGCATAGGTGCCTGGGTGTAGGATGAGCAAGAAATATTGGTTGTTGTAAAAAAAAAAAATGTCAAACTAATAATGCCATGGTTAGTTGGGGTTTCCCCTTCCTAAGAACCAATATCTGCCTTTTGAAAAAATATTCTTTAAAATTCTTATTGAAATATACTTTATTTGCACTGTTGTATTTCAAATGTACAACAAAATGATTCAGTTATTCATATATATTTATTTATTTATTTATTATTATTTTTTTAACATTCTCTTTTTTTTGGTGGGGGGGGGTGTGGCGGGCCACTTCTATTGGTCTTTCATTTATCTGTTTTCATCCATCTTTGTTCCTTGGCCCATGTGAGCCTCCCATCACAGTGGCCTCTGTTGTTGCAGAGCACCGGCTCTGGGCACATGTGCTCCAGAGCTCCAGCTCGGTAATTGGACCCATCGGTCCAGCTCGGTGGCACGTGGGATCTTCCCAGGCCTGGGATCGAACTGGTACCCCTTGCACTGCCAGGCGGTAGCCCCTAACATTCTCTTTTATTATAAGTTATTACAAGATTCTGAATATAGTTCCCCTGGACTATGGGTCCTCATATCAGCTTTCTCTCTGGCTAGGTTTTGCAAAACAGGATTGTTGTCTCAAATCATATTATCTTTTTTTTTTTCTAGTAGAAGAAAGCTCTGTGTGCTACAGAAGGTAAACTGGGTATAAGGAAAGGTTAAACCTCCTTAGCTCTTTGGAAATTGGGTGAAAGGTCTTGCAATACAACAGTTATGTGGTTCACATTCATTGTATAAGGAAAAGGTTATCGGTTCCTGCAATGCAGCAGACATGAGTTGGATCCCTAGGTTGGCAAGATCCCCCTGAGAGAGGAAATGGCAGCCTACTCCAGTATTCTTGCCTGGAATACCCCATGGAGAGAAGAGCCTGGCAAGCTATAGTCCAAAGAGTTGGGTAAGACTGAGTGACTGGGAATAAGATGACACCTTCCTGAAATATCTCATGGCTTCTAATTGTCTCTTATTTCTTTAGAGGAATTTTATGATTCTCTCCTTTCAGCTATTTTTTTTAAGTTGGGAAATATGACAACAAATTTTATCTTGAATATTACTGAATATTGGCTCTTTTGATCTTTGAATCATTTAAAATAGCATAGGTGCCTGGGTGTAGGATGAGCAAGAAATATTGGTTGTTGTAAAAAAAAAAAATGTCAAACTAATAATGCCATGGTTAGTTGGGGTTTCCCCTTCCTAAGAACCAATATCTGCCTTTTGAAAAAATATTCTTTAAAATTCTTATTGAAATATACTTTATTTGCACTGTTGTATTTCAAATGTACAACAAAATGATTCAGTTATTCATATATATTTATTTATTTATTTATTATTATTTTTTTAACATTCTCTTTTTTTTGGTGGGGGGGGGTGTGGCGGGCCACTTCTATTGGTCTTTCATTTATCTGTTTTCATCCATCTTTGTTCCTTGGCCCATGTGAGCCTCCCATCACAGTGGCCTCTGTTGTTGCAGAGCACCGGCTCTGGGCACATGTGCTCCAGAGCTCCAGCTCGGTAATTGGACCCATCGGTCCAGCTCGGTGGCACGTGGGATCTTCCCAGGCCTGGGATCGAACTGGTACCCCTTGCACTGCCAGGCGGTAGCCCCTAACATTCTCTTTTATTATAAGTTATTACAAGATTCTGAATATAGTTCCCCTGGACTATGGGTCCTCATATCAGCTTTCTCTCTGGCTAGGTTTTGCAAAACAGGATTGTTGTCTCAAATCATATTATCTTTTTTTTTTTCTAGTAGAAGAAAGCTCTGTGTGCTACAGAAGGTAAACTGGGTATAAGGAAAGGTTAAACCTCCTTAGCTCTTTGGAAATTGGGTGAAAGGTCTTGCAATACAACAGTTATGTGGTTCACATTCATTGTATAAGGAAAAGGTTATCGGTTCCTTCCAAGTGCACTTATAGGGCTATAGTTTGTAATATCCGATTGGCCTTTTGCCATTACTTTGGGATTTGTCTATATATACTAACTAGGAAGCTAAGGAATGACATGTTGTTGTTATTTAGTCATTCACTCATGCCTGACTCTTTTGTGACCCCCATGGACTGTAGCCCACCAGACTCCTCTATCTATGGGATTTTCCAGGCAAGAATACTGGAGTGGGTTCCATTTCCTTCTTCAAGGGATCTTTCTGACTCAGGGATTGAACCTGCAGGAGGATTCTATAGCACTGAGTCATGAGGGGAACCTTTGAGGAATGAAATCAAGCCCTCTTAAACTGGAGGTGGCAGAAATTTAGGCGAAATAACAATAAAGGCTGGCTTAGAACTTAAGGCCCAACCAAGAAAGGAGAACTTTCATATGCAATCTCCTAAATAACACACAGGTCCATCTGGAGTCATTTTGAGTAGTGAAGACTTGTGACATAGTCTCTAGGGGAGAGTAAGTAATTCAGAATGAAAGAATATTAATTAATTGGGTATAATAACTTGGGGACTCTGCTCTCTCCTTTAATAAGCTTTCTGTCACCACAGAATGAGCCCATACATGCAAGCACACAGGGAAACCAATTAAACCCAAATGAGAGTGCCACTTTCAAGAAGGCAGGTTGATTTGTTGTTGTTGTTAAAAAAAAAAAAAAAAAGCTTATAATTGCAATATGTATCTCATTATTACATAGAAAAATAATTAGTTCTTCAAGGCTAAAAGCAAAGATAATTTGTCTTATTGTCCTTTGAATTCCAGAAAACCAGAGTAGCAGAATTACGGATTTCTAGGTTAGATCTTTTGCCCCCCGAACACTGTAGATGACTTTATTCAATGAGATCCATCCTGTAGCTTCCTCTAAGCCTGGAGGAGCAGAGTGACTCTGAGTGGCTTTTTTTTTTTTTTTTAAGAAGGTAGTTGACCATTTTCTCCACAGTACTTTGGGGGGTGGGGGAGTTCTTTTATCTTTATGTATTTATTTATTTATTTATTTTCATCCATTTTTATTCTTTGACCTGTGTGGGCCTCCCATTGCAGTGGCCTCTCTGGTTGCAGAGTACCAGCTCTGGGCGCATGCACTCCAGACTGCTGGCTCACCAGCAGTGAGCCAGCAGTCCAGCTGGGCACACCAGTCCAGCTGCTCCTTAATGCATGGGATCCTTCCAGGCCAGAGATCAAACTGGTGCCCCTTGCATTTCAAGGCGGACTCTTTATCCACTGGACCACCACAGAAGCCCCCCTGACTGGCCTTTGATATGTGCTGGAAATACATCCTTTCACCACTCAACATCCCAAACCCAATACCTTGCCAAAATATTGATTGGGAGTACATTTCTTAAGATCATGCAGAGTGACTCTTGTTGATCTAAGATTGGCGAGTCTGTGGGTGGGAGAGTTTTACCAAGGGAAATATGGGTCAATTGAAATGATGTAAAACAGAAAATTCTGAACAAGATAACTGATTGTTCATCCATTATTGACGTTTACTCTGTGCCAAGCAGAACTTTCATATGCAATCTCCTAAATAACACACAGGTCCATCTGGAGTCATTTTGAGTAGTGAAGACTTGTGACATAGTCTCTAGGGGAGAGTAAGTAATTCAGAATGAAAGAATATTAATTAATTGGGTATAATAACTTGGGGACTCTGCTCTCTCCTTTAATAAGCTTTCTGTCACCACAGAATGAGCCCATACATGCAAGCACACAGGGAAACCAATTAAACCCAAATGAGAGTGCCACTTTCAAGAAGGCAGGTTGATTTGTTGTTGTTGTTAAAAAAAAAAAAAAAAAGCTTATAATTGCAATATGTATCTCATTATTACATAGAAAAATAATTAGTTCTTCAAGGCTAAAAGCAAAGATAATTTGTCTTATTGTCCTTTGAATTCCAGAAAACCAGAGTAGCAGAATTACGGATTTCTAGGTTAGATCTTTTGCCCCCTGAACACTGTAGATGACTTTATTCAATGAGATCCATCCTGTAGCTTCCTCTAAGCCTGGAGGAGCAGAGTGACTCTGAGTGGCTTTTTTTTTTTTTTTTAAGAAGGTAGTTGACCATTTTCTCCACAGTACTTTGGGGGGTGGGGGAGTTCTTTTATCTTTATGTATTTATTTATTTATTTATTTTCATCCATTTTTATTCTTTGACCTGTGTGGGCCTCCCATTGCAGTGGCCTCTCTGGTTGCAGAGTACCAGCTCTGGGCGCATGCACTCCAGACTGCTGGCTCACCAGCAGTGAGCCAGCAGTCCAGCTGGGCACACCAGTCCAGCTGCTCCTTAATGCATGGGATCCTTCCAGGCCAGAGATCAAACTGGTGCCCCTTGCATTTCAAGGCGGACTCTTTATCCACTGGACCACCACAGAAGCCCCCCTGACTGGCCTTTGATATGTGCTGGAAATACATCCTTTCACCACTCAACATCCCAAACCCAATACCTTGCCAAAATATTGATTGGGAGTACATTTCTTAAGATCATGCAGAGTGACTCTTGTTGATCTAAGATTGGCGAGTCTGTGGGTGGGAGAGTTTTACCAAGGGAAATATGGGTCAATTGAAATGATGTAAAACAGAAAATTCTGAACAAGATAACTGATTGTTCATCCATTATTGACGTTTACTCTGTGCCAAGCATGGTGCAGGATGGGAAGCACAGCAGTGAACAAAACAGAAATCCCTGTTCCAATTAAAGCATCCATTTAGTAGGGACAATGGACCATAAGGGACCAGGACTATTTAAGATATCCAATAGTGAATGGAGACAAGACAGCAGGGTCCATGGTAGTATCTGAGGTCCAACAGGGTGATCGTAGATAACCTCTGAGGAAATGACACTGGAGTTGAGATCTGATCTATAAGCTATACGTAACCATTTCAGCCCTGGGAGATAGTATTTCAGGCCAGAAGAAGAGCAAATACAGAGACTCTAGGATGGCAAGGGACTTACACTTGAAGAGAAGAATACATGGCAGAAAAATAAAACCTCTTAAATGGAAGAGACAATGAGAAAGAAAATTATTTACAGGCTATAGGGATAATCTGAAAGGCCCATAGCAATAAATATACTTGACCAAAAAAGTGAATTTAGAGTAGATGGGGTCATTTTCAGATGTTTTCCAAGGAAAATGAGACTTAAGACATGCTGCCCCAAATGTTCAAAGGAAGAAAACCCAAAGGTGAATATGAGGTGGTCCTAACTTAGGTACCAAAGCTGATCCTAGGAACTTTCAAGCAGGTGCGAAGACAAAAGATATCCTGCAGCTAGCCTGAAAAGTCAGTATGTCAGGAGCCGGATGAGTAATGTTGGCTCTGACCATCTAAGCCACAAAGGAAGGGAGGGCCCTGGGGAGACTGCTCCTTAATGCATGGGATCCTTCCAGGCCAGAGATCAAACTGGTGCCCCTTGCATTTCAAGGCGGACTCTTTATCCACTGGACCACCACAGAAGCCCCCCTGACTGGCCTTTGATATGTGCTGGAAATACATCCTTTCACCACTCAACATCCCAAACCCAATACCTTGCCAAAATATTGATTGGGAGTACATTTCTTAAGATCATGCAGAGTGACTCTTGTTGATCTAAGATTGGCGAGTCTGTGGGTGGGAGAGTTTTACCAAGGGAAATATGGGTCAATTGAAATGATGTAAAACAGAAAATTCTGAACAAGATAACTGATTGTTCATCCATTATTGACGTTTACTCTGTGCCAAGCATGGTGCAGGATGGGAAGCACAGCAGTGAACAAAACAGAAATCCCTGTTCCAATTAAAGCATCCATTTAGTAGGGACAATGGACCATAAGGGACCAGGACTATTTAAGATATCCAATAGTGAATGGAGACAAGACAGCAGGGTCCATGGTAGTATCTGAGGTCCAACAGGGTGATCGTAGATAACCTCTGAGGAAATGACACTGGAGTTGAGATCTGATCTATAAGCTATACGTAACCATTTCAGCCCTGGGAGATAGTATTTCAGGCCAGAAGAAGAGCAAATACAGAGACTCTAGGATGGCAAGGGACTTACACTTGAAGAGAAGAATACATGGCAGAAAAATAAAACCTCTTAAATGGAAGAGACAATGAGAAAGAAAATTATTTACAGGCTATAGGGATAATCTGAAAGGCCCATAGCAATAAATATACTTGACCAAAAAAGTGAATTTAGAGTAGATGGGGTCATTTTCAGATGTTTTCCAAGGAAAATGAGACTTAAGACATGCTGCCCCAAATGTTCAAAGGAAGAAAACCCAAAGGTGAATATGAGGTGGTCCTAACTTAGGTACCAAAGCTGATCCTAGGAACTTTCAAGCAGGTGCGAAGACAAAAGATATCCTGCAGCTAGCCTGAAAAGTCAGTATGTCAGGAGCCGGATGAGTAATGTTGGCTCTGACCATCTAAGCCACAAAGGAAGGGAGGGCCCTGGGGAGAATCAGGGGAAGAACTGAGGACAGACGAGCATCCTGGGGGATGGGGCTGAGGCACGTCACTGTTGCCACATCAGAAAGCAGAGGAAGCTTTCCCCGTAGGGCCAGCCTGTGGCTTGTTCGACCATCCATAGATAACCTCAAACAGGAACTCCTAGCTACAGCATAACACAGCTCTCCTTCCTCTTTTCTTTACCACTATGGCACTTCTCTCTACTCCATTGTTTCCCAAATGTGACATTAAGGGAAGAGGGAATGCTTGCAAGGGTTTCTGTGCAGTGACAGACCCAGAATTGTAATTTGAATGATACAGCGCACATGATGAGAGAGATGCTGGCTTTCCCCCTGGTTTATTTGAGCTCCTCTGGAAGTGTTCCTAGATTCTAAAGTCTAGCATGACAACCAGTCCAGGACTGATGGAACCTGAAGGCCTTACCTTCTTTCAGATCTTCAGGTTCTCCCATTTAAGCAGTGAAAGCTACATGGTATGGTTGCAAATCCTCTCTAGTGCCAGCATCCTATGTTTCAAAATGTGTGTGTGTGTGTGTTATGCATTAAAAAGGGGACTATTAAAATAGTGAAATGAAAATCTACACATTGGGAAAAAATATTAACAAATCATGTATCTGACAAGGATCTAATCTGGAATATTTAAAGAAAGCCTGTACCTCAACAACTAAAGGAAAAATAACCCAATTTAAATACAGGCAGGCCCAAAAAAGGACTCTAGGATGGCAAGGGACTTACACTTGAAGAGAAGAATACATGGCAGAAAAATAAAACCTCTTAAATGGAAGAGACAATGAGAAAGAAAATTATTTACAGGCTATAGGGATAATCTGAAAGGCCCATAGCAATAAATATACTTGACCAAAAAAGTGAATTTAGAGTAGATGGGGTCATTTTCAGATGTTTTCCAAGGAAAATGAGACTTAAGACATGCTGCCCCAAATGTTCAAAGGAAGAAAACCCAAAGGTGAATATGAGGTGGTCCTAACTTAGGTACCAAAGCTGATCCTAGGAACTTTCAAGCAGGTGCGAAGACAAAAGATATCCTGCAGCTAGCCTGAAAAGTCAGTATGTCAGGAGCCGGATGAGTAATGTTGGCTCTGACCATCTAAGCCACAAAGGAAGGGAGGGCCCTGGGGAGAATCAGGGGAAGAACTGAGGACAGACGAGCATCCTGGGGGATGGGGCTGAGGCACGTCACTGTTGCCACATCAGAAAGCAGAGGAAGTTTTCCCCCGTAGGGCCAGCCTGTGGCTTGTTCGACCATCCATAGATAACCTCAAACAGGAACTCCTAGCTACAGCATAACACAGCTCTCCTTCCTCTTTTCTTTACCACTATGGCACTTCTCTCTACTCCATTGTTTCCCAAATGTGACATTAAGGGAAGAGGGAATGCTTGCAAGGGTTTCTGTGCAGTGACAGACCCAGAATTGTAATTTGAATGATACAGCGCACATGATGAGAGAGATGCTGGCTTTCCCCCTGGTTTATTTGAGCTCCTCTGGAAGTGTTCCTAGATTCTAAAGTCTAGCATGACAACCAGTCCAGGACTGATGGAACCTGAAGGCCTTACCTTCTTTCAGATCTTCAGGTTCTCCCATTTAAGCAGTGAAAGCTACATGGTATGGTTGCAAATCCTCTCTAGTGCCAGCATCCTATGTTTCAAAATGTGTGTGTGTGTGTGTTATGCATTAAAAAGGGGACTATTAAAATAGTGAAATGAAAATCTACACATTGGGAAAAAATATTAACAAATCATGTATCTGACAAGGATCTAATCTGGAATATTTAAAGAAAGCCTGTACCTCAACAACTAAAGGAAAAATAACCCAATTTAAATACAGGCAAAGGACTGCAACAGATATTTCTTTACAGAAGAAATGCAACTGGCCAAAAAGCTCATAAGAAGTTGCTCAATGGGGAGGAGGTGGCTGCCGCGCTGGCTCAGGCAGAGCCCCGCGCGCCCAGTCGCGGTGAGCAGGCGGCGGGGGCTAGAGTGTGTCTGCGTCTGTCCCTGCCCCGGGCTGCGATGAGCACCCCAGCCATCCCCCAGGACCTGAAGCTGCCCCCGAGTCAGAGGGCCCAGTCCGCCTTCAGAGAGCAAAGAAGGCAGAAACTCAAGGAGCATCTGTTAAAAAGGAAAACTTCCTTTGCATGCAAATAGGAAAATCAGATGTTACCTAGTGATGGAGACCAGATGATGAAGACAGCTGAAGGCCTGATCAAAGAAGGGACAAAAGTTCTGAAACTTAAGACAAAAGTGGCTGATAAAGAGAACCTCGATAGACCTGGTGGGATCAAAAATAATGTGTTAGTGGAAAAAGATGGGGAAAAGATGGTATTCCTTTAAAACCGTCTAATGAATTAACCAATTCAACTATAGCCACTGACACGCCCAATTCCGAGGGTAGTAACCAAACTCTGCCATTGTTACCAATTAAAGATGACCCCCAAAGTCAGCACAGGACATTAAGCCAAGTATTTCACCTTAAAAACAACAGTAAAAAGAAACAATGATGACAGAAAAACCCAAGCAAGATGCTAACATGCCCAAGAAACCTGTGCTTGGATCTTACCATGGCCAAATTGTTCAGTCTAAGATCAATTCCTTTAGAAAACCTCTGCAAGTCAAAGAGGAGTGTTCTGCTGCAGCAGCCACAAAACTTCCAGCGACCGTCTCTAAGGCCACAAATCTTCAGCCTGGAGACACCTGCAGCGTAACAGTGAAAAGCGATAGAGCCTCACATATGACAACCGCCACTAAGCTGGCGAACACTACATCTCAGGTCTCACACCTTGTGCGACCTCCTATCATATGCCCCCAAGGCGCGGAAAGGGCTTTTAAAAAATTACGTCTGACAAGGATCTAATCTGGAATATTTAAAGAAAGCCTGTACCTCAACAACTAAAGGAAAAATAACCCAATTTAAATACAGGCAAAGGACTGCAACAGATATTTCTTTACAGAAGAAATGCAACTGGCCAAAAAGCTCATAAGAAGTTGCTCAATGGGGAGGAGGTGGCCGCCGCGCTGGCTCAGGCAGAGCCCCGCGCCCAGTCGGTGAGCAGGCGGCGGGGCTAGAGTGTGTCTGCGTCTGTCCCTGCCCCGGGCTGCGATGAGCACCCCAGCCATCCCCCAGGACCTGAAGCTGCCCCCGAGTCAGAGGGCCCAGTCCGCCTTCAGAGAGCAAAGAAGGCAGAAACTCAAGGAGCATCTGTTAAAAAGGAAAACTTCCTTTGCATGCAAATAGGAAAATCAGATGTTACCTAGTGATGGAGACCAGATGATGAAGACAGCTGAAGGCCTGATCAAAGAAGGGACAAAAGTTCTGAAACTTAAGACAAAAGTGGCTGATAAAGAGAACCTCGATAGACCTGGTGGGATCAAAAATAATGTGTTAGTGGAAAAAGATGGGGAAAAGATGGTATTCCTTTAAAACCGTCTAATGAATTAACCAATTCAACTATAGCCACTGACACGCCCAATTCCGAGGGTAGTAACCAAACTCTGCCATTGTTACCAATTAAAGATGACCCCCAAAGTCAGCACAGGACATTAAGCCAAGTATTTCACCTTAAAAACAACAGTAAAAAGAAACAATGATGACAGAAAAACCCAAGCAAGATGCTAACATGCCCAAGAAACCTGTGCTTGGATCTTACCATGGCCAAATTGTTCAGTCTAAGATCAATTCCTTTAGAAAACCTCTGCAAGTCAAAGAGGAGTGTTCTGCTGCAGCAGCCACAAAACTTCCAGCGACCGTCTCTAAGGCCACAAATCTTCAGCCTGGAGACACCTGCAGCGTAACAGTGAAAAGCGATAGAGCCTCACATATGACAACCGCCACTAAGCTGGCGAACACTACATCTCAGGTCTCACACCTTGTGCGACCTCCTATCAGAAGTCAACACAGTCATATCCAGGACGCCATGAAACGAGGCATCGGTAGGATGTCTGCCCATGTTACGGTTCGGAAAGGGCCTTGTGAGAAATAAGTGTTACAATTAAATACCGTCTCATCGGATACCGAGACCAGTTCTCAAGACATGAAAGGAACTAAGACACTACCCAAGAGTGTGACAGCTGAAAAGGTAGCCAGGCCTGCTTTGTCTTCTAATACTAAACTGATAGAAAGGTCAAAGAGCACTGACCAGCGCGGACATACCATGGTGAAAGCAGTTGTTGACAGTAGATGGGCTCACCCCAAAGAAACTGCAGAGGAGAGAAAAGCTCGTCTGAGTGAGTGGAAAGCTGGCAAAGGAAGAATGCCGAAAAGGCCTCCGATCTCAGTAGTTACCCGGCCTGAGCCCAAAACAGAAGAAGAAAAACCAGTTGGATCCTTCTGGACTACTATGGCAGAAGAAGATGAACAATGAATGTTTACTGGAAAAGTAAACAAGACAATTTCTGAATGCCTGAACCTGATTAATGAGGGATGTCCAAGAGAAGAAGTATTAGTTACACTGAATGACCTGATTAAAAATATTCCAGATGCCACAAAACTTGTTAAATATTGGATCTCCCTGGCACGTATTGAAGCACTAACAAGTCCTATTGAAAATATTATCACAGTCTATGAGAAGGCCATTCTAGCAGAAGCTCAGCCCATTGAAGAGATGCGACATACCATTGTTGACATTCTCACAATGAAGAGTCAAGAAAAAGGTAAATTTGGAGAAAATATTGAGGAGATTTGTGCGATCAAGGAAGAAATCCAAGAAGCCCACACTGATAACACAGGTATTGATCTTGGATCAGAAGAACCAGAAATGGAAAATAAGCATCCTAGGTATGTGGTGTTTCAAGACTGTGAAAAAGAGCAAGATGTCAAAGTTCAAGAGCCAGCCAGTGACGTTAAAACCCCCAGTACAGAAACTAAGGCGGGTTGCTTAATTAAATATAATGTGTCTACTACTCCATACTTGCAAAGTATAAAAAAGAAGATGCCGTTTGGCGAAACAAATTCAGCATATAAGAAGCTAAAGTTTCTAACACCAGTCAGACGTTCTCAGCGTCTTCAAGAGAAGATTTCTAAATTGCCAGATATGTTAAAAGACCACTATCCTTGCGTGTCTTCATTGGAACAGTTAACAGAGTTGGGACGTTGAAACTGATGCTTTTGTGTGCCGCCCCAACGCAGCCCTGTGCAGCATGCTCCTGGAGCCTGACTCCACAGAAGAGAAGTGAAGCCCTGACAGGGCACGGGGTTATACTCCAAGCATGGCTGGCTAGTTGGTTGGCTGTGGTTTTGTATGTCCATTAGGTCAAGAGTTGCCAAAGTGCCTAAGTATCCAAGGCACTCACTGCTTTTTCCAATGTCCACTCTGTTGAAAGCTAATCCTCCTTTGTTGATCTCAACAACCGAGTTTCTCTAAGACAGATAGTTTTGTCAAGACCGAGTCGGCTTCCTTTGTCACCTAGTTCTGTGGCCTCCTGTGTCCCTGGGTCTTCACGGTCCCTCTCCATCAGGGCCGGGTAGTCTGCACCTGCGGTCTCTTGGCTGCTTTCTTTTTTATTGTAGCCGAGGTCACAAGAGGGATGGTTAAGTAAATATTCCATTTCTAAGAGAAGATACTTTGTGGTAAGACAGAAAATGTGCCAAACTGAATGACCTGATTAAAAATATTCCAGATGCCACAAAACTTGTTAAATATTGGATCTCCTGGCACGTATTGAAGCACTAACAAGTCCTATTGAAAATATTATCACAGTCTATGAGGCCATTCTAGCAGAAGCTCAGCCCATTGAAGAGATGCGACATACCATTGTTGACATTCTCACAATGAAGAGTCAAGAAAAAGGTAAATTTGGAGAAAATATTGAGGAGATTTGTGCGATCAAGGAAGAAATCCAAGAAGCCCACACTGATAACACAGGTATTGATCTTGGATCAGAAGAACCAGAAATGGAAAATAAGCATCCTAGGTATGTGGTGTTTCAAGACTGTGAAAAAGAGCAAGATGTCAAAGTTCAAGAGCCAGCCAGTGACGTTAAAACCCCCAGTACAGAAACTAAGGCGGGTTGCTTAATTAAATATAATGTGTCTACTACTCCATACTTGCAAAGTATAAAAAAGAAGATGCCGTTTGGCGAAACAAATTCAGCATATAAGAAGCTAAAGTTTCTAACACCAGTCAGACGTTCTCAGCGTCTTCAAGAGAAGATTTCTAAATTGCCAGATATGTTAAAAGACCACTATCCTTGCGTGTCTTCATTGGAACAGTTAACAGAGTTGGGACGTTGAAACTGATGCTTTTGTGTGCCGCTCAACGCAGCCCTGTGCAGCATGCTCCTGGAGCCTGACTCCACAGAAGAGAAGTGAAGCCCTGACAGGGCACGGGGTTATACTCCAAGCATGGCTGGCTAGTTGGTTGGCTGTGGTTTTGTATGTCCATTAGGTCAAGAGTTGCCAAAGTGCCTAAGTATCCAAGGCACTCACTGCTTTTTCCAATGTCCACTCTGTTGAAAGCTAATCCTCCTTTGTTGATCTCAACAACCGAGTTTCTCTAAGACAGATAGTTTTGTCAAGACCGAGTCGGCTTCCTTTGTCACCTAGTTCTGTGGCCTCCTGTGTCCCTGGGTCTTCACGGTCCCTCTCCATCAGGGCCGGGTAGTCTGCACCTGCGGTCTCTTGGCTGCTTTCTTTTTTATTGTAGCCGAGGTCACAAGAGGGATGGTTAAGTAAATATTCCATTTCTAAGAGAAGATACTTTGTGGTAAGACAGAAAATGTGCCAAAGCTGGTGTATATTTGAACTTTAAATCTGAGTTCCTTTCTTAAGTTCCTTTTCTAACTTGACTATCTACAGTGCTTAAAAATTTTTAACTTCCATCACTTTGTTTGGTACAGTTTATAGACTATTAAAGTGGACTTAGAGAAGAAATATATAATATTTCATAAATATCAGTTTAAATACTATTTCTAAAATACTATACTTAAAACTGATTTTTTCCTTGCAATATTATTATAAAAACATCCCTGTTAAATCATGTCTCCTAAAACATGATAGTCATACGCAGTAGTAGTTCTCTTCTCCCCACACAAAAATACCACCAGGAAAACTGTTTTGTGAGTCTCCGAACTAATACTTAAATGGCATATATCCTTTATCAGCTTTATAGTTTCGAGTAAGGATTTATTTGGTCATGGTAAAAGATTAGTTTGAAAACTTCATAGTATGAATGTGGTTTAAAATCACATACTTATTTATGTTCTTGAATTTCATTTGTATAATAATAGTGTCACTCATTCTATTTATTGTCTTATGTTCTAGAGAGTAGGATTTTTATTCCTTTTAAACTGTGTACCTAATATGTATGCAATAAAGTAAAATATATAGCAAAAAAAGCAAAAAAAAAAAAGAAGTTGTTCAACATCATGAGTCATAAGGGAAATGCAGATCAAAACCTAAGTGAGATGTCAAAGTGATGATTTCCTACCTATTAAAATGGCTATTCTTAAAAAAAAGAAAATAGCAAATGTTGGTAAGGATGTAAGGAAAATGGAAACCTCTGCATTGCTGGTTGGAATGTAAAATGATGCAGCTACTATGGAAAGCACTTTGGTGGTTCTTCAAAAAGCTACACATAAAATTACCAAGCAAACAAGAAATTCCACTACTAGGTGCTTACCCCAAAGAATTGAAAATAGATATTCAAACAAGACTACTAAATACATGTTCATGGCACTAGTCACAATAGCCAAAAGGTAGAAACAACCCAAGTATCTATCAGCTGATGAGTGGGACAGTGAAATGTGGCCTATCCAGACACTGAAATATGATTTAAACATAAGAAGGAATGAAGTATAATACTAATGCTTGCTAAATTGTATACACGCATAAGCCTTAAAAATATTTTGCTAAGTGAAAGATGTTAGACACAAAGAGTCACAGATTATCTGATTCCATTTATGCAAAATATTCAAAATGGGTAAATACTGGGTTAGCCAAGAAGTTTGCTCGGGTTTTTCCACAACACCTTACTGGAAAATCCACAGGAACTTTTTATGAATGGCTTTGTTCATTGCCTTTTTTTTGTTGTTGTTAGTTTTAGTTTTACTTTTTGGCTGGGCTGAATCTTGGTTGTAGTGCATGCTCTTCTCATTGCAGTAGCTTCTCTTGTTGCAGAGTATGGACTCTAGGTGTGCCCACTTCAGTAGTTGTGGCTCATACGCTCTAGAGGGCGGGCTTAGTTGTCTCATGGCGTGAGGGATTTTCCTGGACCAGGGATTGAACCCATGGCCCCTGCATTGGCAGGCAGATTCCTAACCACTGGGAACAGCCTTATAGTTTCGAGTAAGGATTTATTTGGTCATGGTAAAAGATTAGTTTGAAAACTTCATAGTATGAATGTGGTTTAAAATCACATACTTATTTATGTTCTTGAATTTCATTTGTATAATAATAGTGTCACTCATTCTATTTATTGTCTTATGTTCTAGAGAGTAGGATTTTTATTCCTTTTAAACTGTGTACCTAATATGTATGCAATAAAGTAAAATATATAGCAAAAAAAGCAAAAAAAAAAAAGAAGTTGTTCAACATCATGAGTCATAAGGGAAATGCAGATCAAAACCTAAGTGAGATGTCAAAGTGATGATTTCCTACCTATTAAAATGGCTATTCTTAAAAAAAAGAAAATAGCAAATGTTGGTAAGGATGTAAGGAAAATGGAAACCTCTGCATTGCTGGTTGGAATGTAAAATGATGCAGCTACTATGGAAAGCACTTTGGTGGTTCTTCAAAAAGCTACACATAAAATTACCAAGCAAACAAGAAATTCCACTACTAGGTGCTTACCCCAAAGAATTGAAAATAGATATTCAAACAAGACTACTAAATACATGTTCATGGCACTAGTCACAATAGCCAAAAGGTAGAAACAACCCAAGTATCTATCAGCTGATGAGTGGGACAGTGAAATGTGGCCTATCCAGACACTGAAATATGATTTAAACATAAGAAGGAATGAAGTATAATACTAATGCTTGCTAAATTGTATACACGCATAAGCCTTAAAAATATTTTGCTAAGTGAAAGATGTTAGACACAAAGAGTCACAGATTATCTGATTCCATTTATGCAAAATATTCAAAATGGGTAAATACTGGGTTAGCCAAGAAGTTTGCTCGGGTTTTTCCACAACACCTTACTGGAAAATCCACAGGAACTTTTTATGAATGGCTTTGTTCATTGCCTTTTTTTTGTTGTTGTTAGTTTTAGTTTTACTTTTTGGCTGGGCTGAATCTTGGTTGTAGTGCATGCTCTTCTCATTGCAGTAGCTTCTCTTGTTGCAGAGTATGGACTCTAGGTGTGCCCACTTCAGTAGTTGTGGCTCATACGCTCTAGAGGGCGGGCTTAGTTGTCTCATGGCGTGAGGGATTTTCCTGGACCAGGGATTGAACCCATGGCCCCTGCATTGGCAGGCAGATTCCTAACCACTGAACCACCGGGGAAGTCCCCCAAAGGAACTTTTTGCCTAACCAAATACAAGGAAACAGAAAGTAAATTAGCGGTTGCTGGGGGAGGGGAGAACCAGAGTGATTTTAATGGGTGCCTGGTTCCTGGTTTGGCAGTGATGAAAATGTTTTGAAAGTAACTAGAGGTGGTGGTTGCACATTACTGCAAATGTATTGAAGGCTGCGAAACCACACATTTTAAAACTGGTTCATTCTGTGCTGTGTGAATTTTACGTCCATTTTTTTAAAATGTGGGAGGCAAGGAGGAAGTGACTGAAATTCTGTGTATATCCTGTTTGTATCCCTGGTCAGCGATAGCAAACAAAGTGGGTAACCTATTTTAGTTAACAAATAGAGTCATCCTTCAGGATTTTCTTCAAACAAAGCTCCTTGCCAGTGAAGGCAAGGGAGTGAAGGCATCACATTAGTTCCATTATTTGTGGTCAATAGGACAGGAGTGTGTCTAACAGGAGAGCTCAAGAATTGGTAGACCATGATTCAGCTTAAACCCAATGTGTATGTGTGTGATTTTTTCCCCCATATGTGTGCATGTAACCATCCTCCCCCAACCACGCTGTATTTTTAATATGTTTATTTCATTTGATTGTGTTGGGTCTTAGTTATGGCATGAGGGCTTCTCTCTTGTTCTGGAACACAGGCTCCAGAGCGCTCAGGCATAAGCCTTAAAAATATTTTGCTAAGTGAAAGATGTTAGACACAAAGAGTCACAGATTATCTGATTCCATTTATGCAAAATATTCAAAATGGGTAAATACTGGGTTAGCCAAGAAGTTTGCTCGGGTTTTTCCACAACACCTTACTGGAAAATCCACAGGAACTTTTTATGAATGGCTTTGTTCATTGCCTTTTTTTTGTTGTTGTTAGTTTTAGTTTTACTTTTTGGCTGGGCTGAATCTTGGTTGTAGTGCATGCTCTTCTCATTGCAGTAGCTTCTCTTGTTGCAGAGTATGGACTCTAGGTGTGCCCACTTCAGTAGTTGTGGCTCATACGCTCTAGAGGGCGGGCTTAGTTGTCTCATGGCGTGAGGGATTTTCCTGGACCAGGGATTGAACCCATGGCCCCTGCATTGGCAGGCAGATTCCTAACCACTGAACCACCGGGGAAGTCCCCCAAAGGAACTTTTTGCCTAACCAAATACAAGGAAACAGAAAGTAAATTAGCGGTTGCTGGGGGAGGGGAGAACCAGAGTGATTTTAATGGGTGCCTGGTTCCTGGTTTGGCAGTGATGAAAATGTTTTGAAAGTAACTAGAGGTGGTGGTTGCACATTACTGCAAATGTATTGAAGGCTGCGAAACCACACATTTTAAAACTGGTTCATTCTGTGCTGTGTGAATTTTACGTCCATTTTTTTAAAATGTGGGAGGCAAGGAGGAAGTGACTGAAATTCTGTGTATATCCTGTTTGTATCCCTGGTCAGCGATAGCAAACAAAGTGGGTAACCTATTTTAGTTAACAAATAGAGTCATCCTTCAGGATTTTCTTCAAACAAAGCTCCTTGCCAGTGAAGGCAAGGGAGTGAAGGCATCACATTAGTTCCATTATTTGTGGTCAATAGGACAGGAGTGTGTCTAACAGGAGAGCTCAAGAATTGGTAGACCATGATTCAGCTTAAACCCAATGTGTATGTGTGTGATTTTTTCCCCCATATGTGTGCATGTAACCATCCTCCCCCAACCACGCTGTATTTTTAATATGTTTATTTCATTTGATTGTGTTGGGTCTTAGTTATGGCATGAGGGCTTCTCTCTTGTTCTGGAACACAGGCTCCAGAGCGCTCAGGCATAGTAGCTACCATGTGGCATGTGGGATCTTAGTTCCCCAACCAGGGATCAAATCCATGTTCCCTACATTTGAAGGCGGATTCTTAACCACTGTACCACCAGGGGAGTCCCAGATACATCTTTGTGTATCCCTTGCCAGATCTTTATTCATTGAACCAGAAGTTAAAATTGAACTTTCATAAAAGTCCAGTGTTCCTGGTTTTCTAGAGAGAAAAACAATCTGACCATCCAGTGATCCTGGGCTCACATTACATTACTACCTGGTTAAAGAATCAGCTGGGGCAGACCGGGTGGCACCTTTAGACTGGTCAATGGCTCTTTCTGTCTCTCCTCTCTTCATATTACTTGCTCGGCAGTTAACCTCTCCTCTTCCCCATCCCTCACTGCCACATTTCACCTTTAGATCCTCTTTTGAAAATTTTGTTTATTAAGTCTCCCATTAAAACATAAATCTGCCATGTATAAGAAGAGAACAGAAGTCTAAAGGGCAACAATTGGCTCTTAAGGCTGAGAAGGGGGTGCAGGTAGGAATCTCTTGAGGGTGGAATGAGGGCAGAGAACAGAACCCCAGATCCTGAGCTATCACCAGAGTTGTAGCGTTATTCAGGCCGAGAGGGGAGAGGCTGCCGGTGGGCAGGGATGGGTGAGAACGAAGCAGATCTCTCCTCCCTGTGGCACCCACTACCTGTCAGGTGCATTTGCCACTTTCCCTGGGGCTGCCCCCCTTCTCAGCCTGGGTTAGGCGACTGGCCTTAGAAGAACAGCGTCCTGCATGGCTGGCTCTTGAACAAGTTGTTCCTCCTGGACTGTCACTTCACCATACAAGTCTGTGTAAGGCTGGATTCCAAAAAACACCAGCTCTCAGAATCCTGGCACGTAGTCACAATGGCACCTGTTGTTACATAACCTAGCACCTGTGGGATCTGACTTTTATTTTAATAGGACAGGAGTGTGTCTAACAGGAGAGCTCAAGAATTGGTAGACCATGATTCAGCTTAAACCCAATGTGTATGTGTGTGATTTTTTCCCCCATATGTGTGCATGTAACCATCCTCCCCCAACCACGCTGTATTTTTAATATGTTTATTTCATTTGATTGTGTTGGGTCTTAGTTATGGCATGAGGGCTTCTCTCTTGTTCTGGAACACAGGCTCCAGAGCGCTCAGGCATAGTAGCTACCATGTGGCATGTGGGATCTTAGTTCCCCAACCAGGGATCAAATCCATGTTCCCTACATTTGAAGGCGGATTCTTAACCACTGTACCACCAGGGGAGTCCCAGATACATCTTTGTGTATCCCTTGCCAGATCTTTATTCATTGAACCAGAAGTTAAAATTGAACTTTCATAAAAGTCCAGTGTTCCTGGTTTTCTAGAGAGAAAAACAATCTGACCATCCAGTGATCCTGGGCTCACATTACATTACTACCTGGTTAAAGAATCAGCTGGGGCAGACCGCGGGTGGCACCTTTAGACTGGTCAATGGCTCTTTCTGTCTCTCCTCTCTTCATATTACTTGCTCGGCAGTTAACCTCTCCTCTTCCCCATCCCTCACTGCCACATTTCACCTTTAGATCCTCTTTTGAAAATTTTGTTTATTAAGTCTCCCATTAAAACATAAATCTGCCATGTATAAGAAGAGAACAGAAGTCTAAAGGGCAACAATTGGCTCTTAAGGCTGAGAAGGGGGTGCAGGTAGGAATCTCTTGAGGGTGGAATGAGGGCAGAGAACAGAACCCCAGATCCTGAGCTATCACCAGAGTTGTAGCGTTATTCAGGCCGAGAGGGGAGAGGCTGCCGGTGGGCAGGGATGGGTGAGAACGAAGCAGATCTCTCCTCCCTGTGGCACCCACTACCTGTCAGGTGCATTTGCCACTTTCCCTGGGGCTGCCCCCCTTCTCAGCCTGGGTTAGGCGACTGGCCTTAGAAGAACAGCGTCCTGCATGGCTGGCTCTTGAACAAGTTGTTCCTCCTGGACTGTCACTTCACCATACAAGTCTGTGTAAGGCTGGATTCCAAAAAACACCAGCTCTCAGAATCCTGGCACGTAGTCACAATGGCACCTGTTGTTACATAACCTAGCACCTGTGGGATCTGACTTTTATTTTTAAGTGCCTTTTCTTCACTTAAATACAACGTGGAAGAAAATCCGAGTTGAGACAGTTATCTCCGTGTCTAGAGGTTCACTCTTCCTCCATAAAATGGAAAGAGACTACTCCACACTGAGGTAATAACCAATTAGGGGCATAAAAATGATGGAAAGTGACTCAGGGTTTCTTGTGGCTGTTTCCTGCTCCTGCACAGAATTTCTAGGCCTTATAAAAACCTTTGTGAGAGTGGGCTGAACTGTGTCTCTTAATGGAGAAAGTTCCAGATGCCAGCTAGTGGCAGCTGCCTCCTAGTCAAAGGGCGACTATGAATTTGATCTGATAAAACTCTTTATTGGACTTGCTTCACTCTCTTGATTTTGAGTAGGAATGTTAGGTCTTGTCTCTGAGACAACTGTTTCTATAGGGCATTACAATTAAAGAATACAAAATCGGTTCTTCCTCCGTGGTGACCTATGAAGGTGCCAGACAAATCCAGTGTCCTTGAACTCTGTGGCTAGACTCTATAAGGAAGAAATGAGTTCTGATTTTGTAGATTTTAATTGGGATGCAGCAGTGGGAAATGGTGAGTGGCCTTGGACAAGTCACTTTACCTCTGGAGGGTTTCTATTTTCTTGTCTATAAAATGGGACTTCATGGTATTTGTTGAAATAAATTAGGTAATCCACCCAAAAAAAGAAGCTCAGTGCCTGACTACAATTGGTGCTCATATGCTTGCTGCTGTTATTGTTCTAATGAAGTCAGAAAGTTGTGAGACAAAACCTGAGAAAGATGATTTCAGCAAGAGTAAGTTCCTAGAATCTTCCCAAGTATTAACACCTTCTATTAGAGTAGTTTGAAGCTAAAGTTGACCAGGATCTATAAGAAAAGCTGAGTTGTGAAGGGAAGATTTTGGTTCTTTGAGATCTTTTCCAGGCTTAAATCTTCAATGTCCACGTACTATACCATGCATCGGGTCCATTCTCCAGCATCCTTTCAGCAGACCTAGCTAAAGTTGCCTCTAATAAAAATGGTTCCTCCAAGTTCCCTGGAGAAGAGGACTTTGGACCCAAGTTGCAATGCCTTTTTTTTTTTTTTTCCTGAGCCCCTCCTGATGGTTCAGAAAAGAAAGCAATGAGCAAGGCATATCTGGGCCAGCAGGAAATGTCCTTCCCAGGAGAGTACGTGATTTCTAAGATGAGTGGTATCACCTCTCCAGAGGTTCCATCCTCTGTCTGGCTGATATGAGGGAGATGCAGTTGTAAGAGTCCCTTATGACCCTCAGTCTGCCTGGGCGGAGAAGCTCTCTGGGGCCGCCTCTTCTGACTACCAGCTTATGTTGCGTCCAGAGGACTTCTTCTAGGGTTTGTGAACCAAAAAAGGAAACAGCAGTCATTTCTCAAAATTGTCTGGGAAATGATTAACGCTTTTCCTTTGATTTTTTTCCAGCTTGTGGGAGGCCAGTCAAGTAGCCAGGGTGGAGAACACCATCTAGTATTTTTGACATTGCTAAGGTGAACAATGGGAGAATTCAGCCACTAGAAGGACCAGTCACGGCTATTTGGAGGATTAGAAGTTGTGTGTGTGTGACTTTTGTAAACATAGAGCTATTCAGTAAGAAAGGCATTTCCTCTAACTTTTTCTTTCTTTCTTTTTTTTTAAAGGCCTGAATTTCCTGCTGCTATTCGTAAAGATGCTTTTTATCTTTAACTTCTTGTTTTCCCCACTTCCAACCCCGCACTGATCTGCATCCTGACCTTCGGAGTTGCCGTCTTCCTGTGGTTGGTTAACAGACCTCAGCCCGTCTTGCCTCGTGTGGATATGAACATGCAGTCCGTGGGACTAGAGGTAACACGCCAATCACCTTTGCGGTTTGTCAGCTTTAATGGAACATAAACTATAATCCAAGAGCTTAGAATAACTGGTAAAGGAGACTGTGGCAAAGTGATCCTTTTTGATTAGCAAAAAACCTGGAAAATCTACAAGTTGAAACTTCTAGTGATGGCATATTTTCATTTGTAATGAAAACCACAACTCTTACTGGTTTTATGATACCAACAACCTAGACGTGGGGTTGGCAAACTATAGCCTGCTGGCAAAATCCACATTTTCCTGTGTGAGTGGCAAGGTAAGAATGGTTATATTTTTTCAAAGGATGTGTGAAAAGAATAAAAAAGAGGGGTAGCTCATGTGTGTTCCACAAAACTTAAAGTATTTACTAACCTAGCCCTTTGCAGGAACACTTTGCTGACCCACAATCTAGATAAAGTCAGTATGCTGGGGACAAGGGAATGTGTTCATTGAGAAAACCCCATGTCTGAGAATGGTAAAGAAGGTACTGAGTTAAATTCCAGCTTTGAGTTAATAGTTGCTTTTGAAACTGACAGACATTGAACTGGGATTCTCCCCTCAGTTCTTTGACATTTTAACAAATCACACCACTTCCTATATCTCTGAACTAAGGGAAAGCACCAAAAATTTTCTCTTAGGAGTTTTCATCTTCCACCCTTTTCAAGGAGCATTAAAGCTCACCCACTATATGTTGCGTCCAGAGGACTTCTTCTAGGGTTTGTGAACCAAAAAAGGAAACAGCAGTCATTTCTCAAAATTGTCTGGGAAATGATTAACGCTTTTCCTTTGATTTTTTTCCAGCTTGTGGGAGGCCAGTCAAGTAGCCAGGGTGGAGAACACCATCTAGTATTTTTGACATTGCTAAGGTGAACAATGGGAGAATTCAGCCACTAGAAGGACCAGTCACGGCTATTTGGAGGATTAGAAGTTGTGTGTGTGTGACTTTTGTAAACATAGAGCTATTCAGTAAGAAAGGCATTTCCTCTAACTTTTTCTTTCTTTCTTTTTTTTTAAAGGCCTGAATTTCCTGCTGCTATTCGTAAAGATGCTTTTTATCTTTAACTTCTTGTTTTCCCCACTTCCAACCCCGGCACTGATCTGCATCCTGACCTTCGGAGTTGCCGTCTTCCTGTGGTTGGTTAACAGACCTCAGCCCGTCTTGCCTCGTGTGGATATGAACATGCAGTCCGTGGGACTAGAGGTAACACGCCAATCACCTTTGCGGTTTGTCAGCTTTAATGGAACATAAACTATAATCCAAGAGCTTAGAATAACTGGTAAAGGAGACTGTGGCAAAGTGATCCTTTTTGATTAGCAAAAAACCTGGAAAATCTACAAGTTGAAACTTCTAGTGATGGCATATTTTCATTTGTAATGAAAACCACAACTCTTACTGGTTTTATGATACCAACAACCTAGACGTGGGGTTGGCAAACTATAGCCTGCTGGCAAAATCCACATTTTCCTGTGTGAGTGGCAAGGTAAGAATGGTTATATTTTTTCAAAGGATGTGTGAAAAGAATAAAAAAGAGGGGTAGCTCATGTGTGTTCCACAAAACTTAAAGTATTTACTAACCTAGCCCTTTGCAGGAACACTTTGCTGACCCACAATCTAGATAAAGTCAGTATGCTGGGGACAAGGGAATGTGTTCATTGAGAAAACCCCATGTCTGAGAATGGTAAAGAAGGTACTGAGTTAAATTCCAGCTTTGAGTTAATAGTTGCTTTTGAAACTGACAGACATTGAACTGGGATTCTCCCCTCAGTTCTTTGACATTTTAACAAATCACACCACTTCCTATATCTCTGAACTAAGGGAAAGCACCAAAAATTTTCTCTTAGGAGTTTTCATCTTCCACCCTTTTCAAGGAGCATTAAAGCTCACCCTTCTTACCTTGTGACAAGCTCTGTGCTTCTATTCAGGAATCTTACTCCATACTGCCTTCACTGTCCACCCCCTTCCCTTTTATCTGGAAGATTTTTGTCAGCATCTTCCTGTCCCAGTGATCCTGATGCTTCAGGCCCCCATACCTTTTCAATCCTCCCTTTTTCTCTGAGTCTTCAAGAGCAAACTGTTTATAGCTTTCCCCCCTGAACTTCAGTCCACTGAGATCTGACCTTTATCATTACCATCCCCCCAGACTTCTCTGCATCACTCATAATCTAACTTCTAAATTTAATGATTCACAACAAGGGTCTACTGTACAGCACAGAGAACTATATCCAATATCCTGAAATAAGTCATAATAGAAAAGAGTATAAAACAGAATGTATAGATGGCTATATCCATCTATACACTAAGTCACATTGCTGTACATCAGAAGTTAGTACTACATTGTAAATCAAGTATATTTCAATAAAACATTCAATGACTCTTCCTCTCAACTGACTTGACACTCCCTTCTTAAAACTTCTTCTTTTGCCTTTTATCACATCCTTCAGTGAGATTTCTTTCTAATTCTAAGCAGTCTTTCTTTGTCACTTAGGTCCTTTTCTCATCCTAGAGTCTCAGTCTCACCATCTCTTGGTTCCTCTAAAGTAAGGCTTGGCAAACATGTTCTGTGAAGGCCAGACAGTGAAGAGTTTAGGCTTTTTAAGACCACTGTGTTGCAACTCCCAACAGCTGTTAGGGTATAAAAGAATGATTAAATTGAATGGGCATGGCTGGATGCCAATAAAACTTTATTAAACTGAGAAGCAAAAAAAACTGACAAGCCATGTGTGGCTCCACATTATAGTTTGCCAATCCCTGCTTTCAATCTTCAGAGCTTTTGAGAAAGCCCCTTCAATCCGATGACATGACTATGTACCTAAAATGCTATGACACCCAAATCTGACCTTTCCCCTGAGCTCTGGTCTATCTCAGTGACTCTCGAGTACCTCAGGCTCCACCCATTTCTGTATTGTGTGTCTTCTCCCTTACACACACACACACACACACGCACATGCATGCACCCGTACATGCCTGTACCTTTTCCTGCTTCCCCTCCTGCTCCCTCTCAGTTAAATGCATCTCTTCTTACTCAGTTGCTTACAGTTGAATTGAATTATATTTCATTCTTCCTCAGTCCATCTTTGTAAATTGACAGCAAGACCCCACCTTTCTTTTCTGGAAAAATAACTTTGTTTTTGGTGTCTGACTTAATGTGACATCAGATGGAAATCTTCCCTGATGCTCCAGATTAAGTCAGATCTCTTTTTAGAGCGTCGTGGGTTACCTTGGCCTTTCATAGCCCTTATCTTGGTAGTAACTTACAGATCTGAATGCTTACTTAATTGATGGTGAAACTTCTCTAACTTTCATGAGGGTTGAACCATCCTTATACCTCCTACTGCAGTTCCGGGGTCTAGATCAGGGCTGCATCCTAAAGTTCCAGATGACATTTCTAGACATATCACTAGCTATGCCCTCATCTTCAAATATCCTATTCTTGAGTTGCCACCAGAATTTGCAATGTGTTTTTTTGCCTCTGTGCCTCTTTTTTTAAAAGTTGAAGTATAGTTGATTTATAATACTATGTTATTTTCAGGTGTACAGCATAGTGAATTTTTTTTGCAGATGATATTCCATTATAGGTTATTACAAGATACTGGGTATAATTCCCAGTGCTATACAGTAGTTCTTTGTTGTTTCCTTTTTGTCTTTATTCAGGCTATTTCTTCACTTTGATTGTCCTCCTTTCCCTCTGCTCTTGAAACCACATATTTTTGGTAAATGCTTACTTGTCTCCAGTGTCTCTATTGAAGTATCATTTCTTCTCTGTAGGCTTTCTACTTAATACAGAAATGGGTTGCTTCATTCATCTCCCAAAACATATATTGTTATTACAGCATGTATATCACAGTGTTACATGTGCATGTTTTCACCTTCTGACCCTACTTTAGCTCCCCAACTCTCATTTATGTGGTGCTCATGGGAAGTAGTTTTGTCTTAACTCACTTTTCATCTACAGTATTTGCACAATGCCTGAAACATAGTGTGCATTTGTTTACTATGCTAAGTTTAATATGATTTTTTAAAAAAGGATATAAATATAATATTATCTCTCCTGTGTGAGTGTGTGACTGCATGTGTATATGCCTAGAGAGGTGGGGGGAAATTGCCAGACACACGACTGTGATATTCTCTGGGGTTCTCTGATATGAAAATAGCACAATACTGAGATTTAAAAAATTGTTTGATTGAGCATTAAAAGGGTCATTGGTATAACCTTAATAGTCAGTATTGATATTCTTTTCAATTGAATGTGTAAGGGTTTGGGTGGGGAAAGACTGAAGCTTGACCTACATTTGGTCTTGTATTTTAGGGAGGAGCACGGAGAGGCCCTTGCCTGAAGGACAATGAGCTAATACGCTACTACTTCTCAGATGCCAAAACGATGTATGAAATTTTCCAAAGAGGACTCGCTGTGTCTGGTAAGCCTAGGTGTCTCCGCTTGCCTGGAAGAACAAGTTGGGGTCTCGTTCCATGCATCTCCTTCCCTGTCTCACTTCTAAAACTTTGTTTAAACGTGGTGGTCAAGAAGAATCAGCTATGCCCTCATCTTCAAATATCCTATTCTTGAGTTGCCACCAGAATTTGCAATGTGTTTTTGCCTCTGTGCCTCTTTTTAAAAGTTGAAGTATAGTTGATTTATAATACTATGTTATTTTCAGGTGTACAGCATAGTGAATTTTTTTTGCAGATGATATTCCATTATAGGTTATTACAAGATACTGGGTATAATTCCCAGTGCTATACAGTAGTTCTTTGTTGTTTCCTTTTTGTCTTTATTCAGGCTATTTCTTCACTTTGATTGTCCTCCTTTCCCTCTGCTCTTGAAACCACATATTTTTGGTAAATGCTTACTTGTCTCCAGTGTCTCTATTGAAGTATCATTTCTTCTCTGTAGGCTTTCTACTTAATACAGAAATGGGTTGCTTCATTCATCTCCCAAAACATATATTGTTATTACAGCATGTATATCACAGTGTTACATGTGCATGTTTTCACCTTCTGACCCTACTTTAGCTCCCCAACTCTCATTTATGTGGTGCTCATGGGAAGTAGTTTTGTCTTAACTCACTTTTCATCTACAGTATTTGCACAATGCCTGAAACATAGTGTGCATTTGTTTACTATGCTAAGTTTAATATGATTTTTTAAAAAAGGATATAAATATAATATTATCTCTCCTGTGTGAGTGTGTGACTGCATGTGTATATGCCTAGAGAGGTGGGGGGAAATTGCCAGACACACGACTGTGATATTCTCTGGGGTTCTCTGATATGAAAATAGCACAATACTGAGATTTAAAAAATTGTTTGATTGAGCATTAAAAGGGTCATTGGTATAACCTTAATAGTCAGTATTGATATTCTTTTCAATTGAATGTGTAAGGGTTTGGGTGGGGAAAGACTGAAGCTTGACCTACATTTGGTCTTGTATTTTAGGGAGGAGCACGGAGAGGCCCTTGCCTGAAGGACAATGAGCTAATACGCTACTACTTCTCAGATGCCAAAACGATGTATGAAATTTTCCAAAGAGGACTCGCTGTGTCTGGTAAGCCTAGGTGTCTCCGCTTGCCTGGAAGAACAAGTTGGGGTCTCGTTCCATGCATCTCCTTCCCTGTCTCACTTCTAAAACTTTGTTTAAACGTGGTGGTCAAGAAGAATCAAAAATAGCATGAAGGGTCCGTGAGCACAAGATCTGGATGGGGTGCTGGTAACTGCGGAGCAGGACAGATGTGGGCTTGAAACCCAATTCTTCCATTACCAGCTGTGTGACTTTGCACAAACCGTCTTGCCTCTCTGAGTCTGGTTCTCATGTAACACAAGGAGAACTTCTTGGCCACCTTCCTGGTTGTTAAAGAGTTAACAGTAAGAAAATATTTTGATTAATTCACTAGTACATTATATTTGTTTAGGAACATGTATTTCATAAATGTAGGTCCCTGCATTATAGAATCTGAGCCAGAATTAGTATTCAGGCCTCCAGAGTTTCTAACTCACCCTTGCCCCCACGCCATACTACTGGCCGGTGCAGCTGCTCTTGGTATCACAGAAGGTAACTTTTCGGATTTTCCTAGAAAATCATCCCACATGACCTTTGGTAGATTCATTTGGAACACATCAAGTTTCAGTACTTCTCTCTGGGAACACAGTGCTGGGTCCACTGTTTTCCTTTCAAAATCAACTGGCTTATAACTTTCCCTATAACTTTTTTCTTTGGAGGAATATAGTATCCAGGCAGAGGTTTACGTAATGTGACTTCTTGTCCCTCCCTTCTCTTCTTCCCTTTAACTCTGACTATGACAATATTTAATAACCAATCCCTGCTGAGTGCTCACCAGGCTGTAGAACTGCATGGATAGCATCTGCTTATTTCCCTACACCCCAGGGACTAGTCGTTATAGACCCCCATTTAAAGTTTTTATTTATTTATTTATGACTGCACTGCATCTTCATTGCTGCTCACAGGCTTTCTCTAGTTTCAACAATCGGGGGATACTCTTTGTTGTAGCGCGCAGGCTTCTTCACTGTGGTGGCTTCTTCCATTGTAAAGAATAGGCTCGCATGCAGGCTCAGTGGTTGTGGCACCTGGGCATAGTTATCATGAGGCATGTGGGATCTTCTTGGACAGGGGACTGAACTTGTGCACCCTGCATTGGCAGGTAGATTCTTAACCATTGGACCATCAGGGGAGTCAAGCCCCATTTTTAAAAGTGAGGAAACAGACTCAGGGATTCAGGAATATTTTGAAAGTGACAGAATTAGAAATGTTGATGATCCTGAAATCTAAGTCTCTTTAGATTATTTTATTTTACATAAGCTAAGTGCTTTATAAAATGTGTTGCTCTTCAAGACAATGAAAGGTTTACTGTGAAGAAAACTTCTATCTGAAGGCTTCAGAGGGGACTGTACTTGGTTATTTCTGACTCCCATCAGTACTGATTTATGTTCCCATGTAAACAAAAATCAACTCAACCACTAGTTTCTTGACTTATTCGGCAACTTAAGGTAGTATATAGCTAATGAAATAGATTTTCCTTTAGAACTTCCCACGTTTTGAAGTTTTCTTCATTGAGCATGTATTGTTTTGGAACTAGACACAAGTCACTGAGCATGTGACACATGGTACCTAAGACATAATTTCATTTAGAAATGTTTTCAATATTAAATTAAAATTAAACTCATAAAATTAAAATGGCTTCAGGTGTAAGTAGGCATGAAAAGTCCAGCATAGCTATTTCCATAGAAAAATTACACCTCTGCTTACAACTGGGAATGAATATGTCACCCCATAACCTCTATCTTTACAAAGTTCCCTGGTAGCTTTTACAAGAGACTTACACAGGTTTGATCACTGGGTCGGGAAGATCCCCTGGAGGAGGCCATGGCAACCCACGCCAGTATTCATCTTGCCTGGAAAATTCCCATGGACAGAGAAGCGTGAAAGGCTGCAGTTCCTACGGTCACAAAGAGTCAGACATGTCTGAAGTGACTTACTATGCATGCACACAACCTCTGTCTTTCATCACTATCCAGTAGATGGTCCGTGTTGAGAATCACCTGTGGGATAGTGTTTAAAATATAGATTATGTGACTCCACTGTGTTTTACTGAATTGGAATTCCAGATAGTTGTTTTTCAGTCATTAAGTAATGTCTGACTCTTTGTGACTCCGTGGACTGCAGTACACGAGGCTTCCCTGTTCTTCCATGAAGAATAGGCCGCAGGGTTTTTTTAAAAGGGGACTGAACTTGTGCACCCTGCATTGGCAGGTAGATTCTTAACCATTGGACCATCAGGGGAGTCAAGCCCCATTTTTAAAAGTGAGGAAACAGACTCAGGGATTCAGGAATATTTTGAAAGTGACAGAATTAGAAATGTTGATGATCCTGAAATCTAAGTCTCTTTAGATTATTTTATTTTACATAAGCTAAGTGCTTTATAAAATGTGTTGCTCTTCAAGACAATGAAAGGTTTACTGTGAAGAAAACTTCTATCTGAAGGCTTCAGAGGGGACTGTACTTGGTTATTTCTGACTCCCATCAGTACTGATTTATGTTCCCATGTAAACAAAAATCAACTCAACCACTAGTTTCTTGACTTATTCGGCAACTTAAGGTAGTATATAGCTAATGAAATAGATTTTCCTTTAGAACTTCCCACGTTTTGAAGTTTTCTTCATTGAGCATGTATTGTTTTGGAACTAGACACAAGTCACTGAGCATGTGACACATGGTACCTAAGACATAATTTCATTTAGAAATGTTTTCAATATTAAATTAAAATTAAACTCATAAAATTAAAATGGCTTCAGGTGTAAGTAGGCATGAAAAGTCCAGCATAGCTATTTCCATAGAAAAATTACACCTCTGCTTACAACTGGGAATGAATATGTCACCCCATAACCTCTATCTTTACAAAGTTCCTGGTAGCTTTTACAAGAGACTTACACAGGTTTGATCACTGGGTCGGGAAGATCCCCTGGAGGAGGCCATGGCAACCCACGCCAGTATTCATCTTGCCTGGAAAATTCCCATGGACAGAGAAGCGTGAAAGGCTGCAGTTCCTACGGTCACAAAGAGTCAGACATGTCTGAAGTGACTTACTATGCATGCACACAACCTCTGTCTTTCATCACTATCCAGTAGATGGTCCGTGTTGAGAATCACCTGTGGGATAGTGTTTAAAATATAGATTATGTGACTCCACTGTGTTTTACTGAATTGGAATTCCAGATAGTTGTTTTTTCAGTCATTAAGTAATGTCTGACTCTTTGTGACTCCGTGGACTGCAGTACACGAGGCTTCCCTGTTCTTTACCATCTCTCAGAGTTTGTTCAAATTCATGTCCATTGAGTCTGTGATGCCATCCAACCATCTCACCCTCTGCCGCCCCTTTCTCCTCCAAATATAAATTTTTTTGAGGGGTGGGGGCGGGTTGGAGAGGGAGGGGGGCAGGCGGACCACTTCTATTGGTCTTTCATTTATCTATTTTCATCCATCTTTGTTCTTTGGCCCATGTGGGCCTCCCATCGCGGTGGCCTCTGTTGTCACAGAGCACTGGCTCTGGGTGCA
Organism: Tragulus kanchil; assembly: GCA_022376925.1. Lineage (NCBI taxonomy): Eukaryota > Metazoa > Chordata > Mammalia > Artiodactyla > Tragulidae > Tragulus > Tragulus kanchil. Next base: position 128,043,461 of record JAIOJX010000005.1, on the reverse strand, counting down.
TGTGCTCCAGATCTCCGGCTCAGTAATTGGACAGATCAGTCCAGCCACTCCGCAGCATCGGCACGTGGGATCTTCCCAGGCCAGGGATGGAACTTGTGCCCCTTGCACTGCAGGGCGGTGTCCCTACCCACTGGACCACCAGGGAAGCCCCAAATATAAATTTTTAACAAAGCTTTTCAGGCTTTTTTCCAGCCAAAGTTTCAATTCTACCTAGCTTTGGGCCACAAGTTTTCTGAGAAGTTAATGAGTGGATTCTTTATAGATGGCCACTTCTTAGCATAGAAGTTGATTAAGTTAATCAAAGGCTAGGTTATTGCCTAGTCAGGACTTTGTCTAATCAGACTGAAGCTGATTAGGGCACAGAGTTTAATGATACCCCAGTTGGTGCCCCCTTGGGCCAATTATTTGACTTGTTCCTTGGTCATGGGCCTCTGCCAGTATTTTCATCCACAGGGAATTGATAAGGAGATGCACTAGAGTTTTTCTCACCTTTATCAGCCCTGCCACTTACTGAGTGAGCTTGAACATAAGTTCTTCATGATTCTTTGTACCATGGGAATACCAATAGTTATTGGGAGGCCTAATGAGTGCCAGGACCTGTATAGTGCCAGGAGAGAGTACACTAGGCACCATTAAGTGGTACTTACCAGTGGTGATTAACTTCAGTACAAACCAGTCTATTGGTAGAGCCCCAGTGGCACACACTCTAAGCTGGAGCAGAGGCTGTGAACCCCTAACACAGGACTTGCCTAGCTTCAAGCAGAGTCTCAGATTTGAATTCTTGTGTTCATGCAGCTCTTTCAGCAGAAAGCAAAAGCATTTATGTTTCCTGTGCATAGTCTTTGTGTTCATTTTTTTTTTGAATATCTCTTTAGTCAGAGTGGCTATGTCTTTCCTGCTTTTTTTTCTTTTTCCTCTGTCAATTAGTCTGGAAGTCCACTTATTTACCTCTGTATTCCTAATATCCTTCTCTTTGAATGCTTCCTTTTGGCTAAACCAGAATACCTCTCAGCAATTTGGCTAGATCCTTTATGTAAGATTTCCTTCCCTTCTGATTTTCTATTTATAACTCAGTTTCATTCTGGCGTAGAGATGGGGGTTTTTCAGCCAGTTATGGTTATTCCATAGCTTCATAAGTGCTGTTACTTCTGTGATTTCTGTGATTTTAAGTGGATGTTCCCAGACTTATTGTAATTTTAAATAAGGCTGAGTAGTTTTGGTGTTCAGCAGTTTAATTCTCCTATTGTCAAATGTAAGTCACAGTTGTAAAAATATTCAAGGCAAATGTACATGTGTGTGTCCATGAGTGCTCCTTTGTATGCTCGTGTGTGTTCTTGTAGTTCTTTATGAATTTCAGTGTCTCAGAAGACACTCCCATATGAAGTACATTACCAGTTGATTCATGAGGGTAAACAAAGCTTAACAAACGAAGGTGAGCTACAGTTCATGTGGTCCCAGAGCATTGGACAGAATGAGTTCATATTCATGATTTTCCCCAAATGGGCCTCAGCCAGTATTTTCATCCACAGGGAATTGATAAGGAGATGCACTAGAGTTTTTCTCACCTTTATCAGCCCTGCCACTTACTGAGTGAGCTTGAACATAAGTTCTTCATGATTCTTTGTACCATGGGAATACCAATAGTTATTGGGAGGCCTAATGAGTGCCAGGACCTGTATAGTGCCAGGAGAGAGTACACTAGGCACCATTAAGTGGTACTTACCAGTGGTGATTAACTTCAGTACAAACCAGTCTATTGGTAGAGCCCCAGTGGTACACACTCTAAGCTGGAGCAGAGGCTGTGAACCCCTAACACAGGACTTGCCTAGCTTCAAGCAGAGTCTCAGATTTGAATTCTTGTGTTCATGCAGCTCTTTCAGCAGAAAGCAAAAGCATTTATGTTTCCTGTGCATAGTCTTTGTGTTCATTTTTTTTTTGAATATCTCTTTAGTCAGAGTGGCTATGTCTTTCCTGCTTTTTTTTCTTTTTCCTCTGTCAATTAGTCTGGAAGTCCACTTATTTACCTCTGTATTCCTAATATCCTTCTCTTTGAATGCTTCCTTTTGGCTAAACCAGAATACCTCTCAGCAATTTGGCTAGATCCTTTATGTAAGATTTCCTTCCTTCTGATTTTCTATTTATAACTCAGTTTCATTCTGGCGTAGAGATGGGGGTTTTTCAGCCAGTTATGGTTATTCCATAGCTTCATAAGTGCTGTTACTTCTGTGATTTCTGTGATTTTAAGTGGATGTTCCCAGACTTATTGTAATTTTAAATAAGGCTGAGTAGTTTTGGTGTTCAGCAGTTTAATTCTCCTATTGTCAAATGTAAGTCACAGTTGTAAAAATATTCAAGGCAAATGTACATGTGTGTGTCCATGAGTGCTCCTTTGTATGCTCGTGTGTGTTCTTGTAGTTCTTTATGAATTTCAGTGTCTCAGAAGACACTCCCATATGAAGTACATTACCAGTTGATTCATGAGGGTAAACAAAGCTTAACAAACGAAGGTGAGCTACAGTTCATGTGGTCCCAGAGCATTGGACAGAATGAGTTCATATTCATGATTTTCCCCAAATGCCTGTTACCATAGAGGTCACATATTACGACATGGAACCACCCCTGTTTTGCAGCATTTCCTAAATGTTGCAGGTGCAGTTTTTAAGGCTCCCTCTGCCTTTGAGAACTGAGTACTTATTGCCTTTGCATTTCCTTGGCTCCTAAGAGAAACTTGCATCATTACTGGATCTGTTCTTCATGCCTTGTTTCTTCCTAACCTCCTTTCACTTTGTCTAATCCAAAGAGCTTGCAACTGGAGCTGATTTCCTCTTAATATTATGTTTTTAGACAATGGGCCTTGCTTGGGATATAGAAAACCAAACCAGCCGTACAGATGGCTATCCTACAGACAGGTAAGTCAGGCCATGATTTTGGATAAATTCTTCTGCTTATGTGATATCCTGAGCTAATTTGTTCTCTTTGGGGTTTGATTGCTTTTTTTTCTCTCTCTACCTCTCTCTTTTTGTAGGTGTCTGATCGAGCAGAGTACCTGGGCTCCTGTCTCTTGCATAAAGGATGTAAACCATCACAAGACAACTTTATTGGCATCTTCGCTCAGAATAGGCCAGAGGTAACCACGGTGAAATTAACTGAAAGAAATGAGTCAGAGCCAAGTCTAAAGACTTTAAACCCTACCCCAAATCCAGCTGCTTGCTGATAACTTATCCAAGCTGTTTAAAGACCTCAGACTCTTTAAATATTGTTCCACTTGAAAAGAGTTACAGCACAGGACCTCTTTAATCCTAGTTGATGTCTATTGCTGATTAGCTAGGCAACTGGGCTTCTCTCATGTGTCTCCACTTACGTGTCGTTTTAAGCCAGTCTGTTGTATGAGGAAAATAAGGAAACTTATTCCAGACTCCAGGACTGAAAGTTCAAGATCAAGGTGTCAGCAGGTGTAGTTTCTCCTGAGGCATCTTTTTTTGGCTTGCAGACAGCTGCCTTCTTGCTGTGTCCTCACATAACTTTTTCTCTTCCAATTGTCTCTTCCCCTTCTTATAAGGCCAGCAGTTATACTGGATTCAGGCCCCATCCTTATGCCTCATTTCACCTTAATTATCCTCAAAAAATGAGTTCATATTCATGATTTTCCCCAAATGCCTGTTACCATAGAGGTCACATATTACGACATGGAACCACCCCTGTTTTGCAGCATTTCCTAAATGTTGCAGGTGCAGTTTTTAAGGCTCCCTCTGCCTTTGAGAACTGAGTACTTATTGCCTTTGCATTTCCTTGGCTCCTAAGAGAAACTTGCATCATTACTGGATCTGTTCTTCATGCCTTGTTTCTTCCTAACCTCCTTTCACTTTGTCTAATCCAAAGAGCTTGCAACTGGAGCTGATTTCCTCTTAATATTATGTTTTTAGACAATGGGCCTTGCTTGGGATATAGAAAACCAAACCAGCCGTACAGATGGCTATCCTACAGACAGGTAAGTCAGGCCATGATTTTGGATAAATTCTTCTGCTTATGTGATATCCTGAGCTAATTTGTTCTCTTTGGGGTTTGATTGCTTTTTTTTCTCTCTCTACCTCTCTCTTTTTGTAGGTGTCTGATCGAGCAGAGTACCTGGGCTCCTGTCTCTTGCATAAAGGATGTAAACCATCACAAGACAACTTTATTGGCATCTTCGCTCAGAATAGGCCAGAGGTAACCACGGTGAAATTAACTGAAAGAAATGAGTCAGAGCCAAGTCTAAAGACTTTAAACCCTACCCCAAATCCAGCTGCTTGCTGATAACTTATCCAAGCTGTTTAAAGACCTCAGACTCTTTAAATATTGTTCCACTTGAAAAGAGTTACAGCACAGGACCTCTTTAATCCTAGTTGATGTCTATTGCTGATTAGCTAGGCAACTGGGCTTCTCTCATGTGTCTCCACTTACGTGTCGTTTTAAGCCAGTCTGTTGTATGAGGAAAATAAGGAAACTTATTCCAGACTCCAGGACTGAAAGTTCAAGATCAAGGTGTCAGCAGGTGTAGTTTCTCCTGAGGCATCTTTTTTTGGCTTGCAGACAGCTGCCTTCTTGCTGTGTCCTCACATAACTTTTTCTCTGCCCATTGTCTCTTCCTCTTCTTATAAGGCCAGCAGTTATACTGGATTCAGGCCCCATCCTTATGCCTCATTTCACCTTAATTACCTCCTTAAAGGTTCGATCAACAAAACAATTACTTTGGTGTCAGGGCTTCAGCATAAATTTTTGGAGGAACGTAATTCAGTTCATAATGACATTTAAGACTCATCATTATCAAATTCTGGCCAACCTACCCAATTCATTTCCTGTCACTCTTTATGCTTTCTGATGTATACACAGGGATGGCATGCAATCCTGCTTTGCTCATTCACTTCCTTCTTCTTATCTGCTTCCATCCCCATGACCAAATCCTACTTGTCTTTCAGAGCCTTGCCCAATTTCTATCACTTCTCCCAAAGCAGTCCAAGATAACATTACCCCACCCCTGAGAGTGACTGCTTCCTTAAGACTCCATAGTGCTTCCCATAACACTTATGGATAGAACTTAATACACTCTGTTTTATAGTTGTCTCTGCACCCACTTTATCTCCTTTATGTAATTATATTTTATAGCACCAGCAGTGGTAGTCACTAGGGCATCACACAAAAAATGAGATTTTAGGGGAACTCTCCCTGGTGGTCCTGTGGTTAAGACCCTGGGCTATGAATGCTGGGGGTATGGGTTTGATCCCTGGTCAGGGAACTAGATGTCACATGCCACAGCTAAAGATTCTACACGCCGCAACTAAGACCTGGGGCAGCCAAATAAGTAAATAAATATTTTTAAAGTGGATTTTCTTTTCCCACACAGAGCCACCAAATAAGCATTTGTTGACTTAATACACTTCCTTGTCAAAGCATACACTAGTCCTTATTTGAACCTCTCTCCACACAGTGGGTCATCTCTGAGTTCGCTTGTTACACGTACTCCATGGTAGCCGTCCCCCTGTATGAGACCTTGGGAGCAGAGGCCGTCGTGTATATCGTCAACAAGGGTAAAACTATGTTGTTACATTTTAACTTAATTCTTTCTTTATGCTGGGTTGTTCCTCATTATTGGTTTTTGTTAGCTGACTTAGAATGCTGTGACCAAAAAAATGCTAAGTCTTTCTTGTCCTGTAGTACCTAGGTTATAATTTAGAAGGATGTTCCAAGAAGTCTGTGAATCAGGGATAAACTCAGAAGTTTTAATGGAATGCTTCAAGGTGGCATAATAGGACAATATAGTTTAGTAATAAGACTGTTTTTGCTGACCACCCTGGAATGAAAGGTCATAGAATAAATGAGTAAATCACTTAATTGACATAGCACTATGAAACTGCTGGTTTTATTTCTTATCCTTATAAATCAAAATCAGTATAGTTGACCAGCATGTACCAATAACCATGATGAGTCTGTAGACAAAATTACCATTGTTAGAGAAACAAGTTCATGTTCAATGGGCAAGTAAGACATATACTAGACGTTACTTTCCATCACAGAATGAGTACATTAAGTCAATAGATTAACTGAAACTATAGACATAATCAGAAAGTTTCTATTTGCATAAACAAGTATCAGAGAAATTGCTAACATTAAAAGTCTTGTGGTTAAAAAGAAACCCTGGTGTCTCTGCACCCACTTTATCTCCTTTATGTAATTATATTTTATAGCACCAGCAGTGGTAGTCACTAGGGCATCACACAAAAAATGAGATTTTAGGGAACTCTCCTGGTGGTCCTGTGGTTAAGACCCTGGGCTATGAATGCTGGGGGTATGGGTTTGATCCTGGTCAGGGAACTAGATGTCACATGCCACAGCTAAAGATTCTACAGCCGCAACTAAGACCTGGGGCAGCCAAATAAGTAAATAAATATTTTTAAAGTGGATTTTCTTTTCCCACACAGAGCCACCAAATAAGCATTTGTTGACTTAATACACTTCCTTGTCAAAGCATACACTAGTCCTTATTTGAACCTCTCTCCACACAGTGGGTCATCTCTGAGTTCGCTTGTTACACGTACTCCATGGTAGCCGTCCCCCTGTATGAGACCTTGGGAGCAGAGGCCGTCGTGTATATCGTCAACAAGGGTAAAACTATGTTGTTACATTTTAACTTAATTCTTTCTTTATGCTGGGTTGTTCCTCATTATTGGTTTTTGTTAGCTGACTTAGAATGCTGTGACCAAAAAAATGCTAAGTCTTTCTTGTCCTGTAGTACCTAGGTTATAATTTAGAAGGATGTTCCAAGAAGTCTGTGAATCAGGGATAAACTCAGAAGTTTTAATGGAATGCTTCAAGGTGGCATAATAGGACAATATAGTTTAGTAATAAGACTGTTTTTGCTGACCACCCTGGAATGAAAGGTCATAGAATAAATGAGTAAATCACTTAATTGACATAGCACTATGAAACTGCTGGTTTTATTTCTTATCCTTATAAATCAAAATCAGTATAGTTGACCAGCATGTACCAATAACCATGATGAGTCTGTAGACAAAATTACCATTGTTAGAGAAACAAGTTCATGTTCAATGGGCAAGTAAGACATATACTAGACGTTACTTTCCATCACAGAATGAGTACATTAAGTCAATAGATTAACTGAAACTATAGACATAATCAGAAAGTTTCTATTTGCATAAACAAGTATCAGAGAAATTGCTAACATTAAAAGTCATAAAATGCTTGTCTGCTAAAATCCTACTTGCCCCTCCTTTCCATTCTAATCCCTCGTCCTCATGCCCGAAAATAAAACACATGCACAGGAGCACATATGTGACCAAACATATCGTCCTTACTCTTAATCAGAAAAAATTTTGTGGTTCCTCTAGAAACTATAAAACACTGGCAGCATGTAAGAAAACTAAGTGCTTCTGTTTTAGTTAAGCTTATTTTATTATTAGTGGAATGTTTCATATTTTATATATTATACATGTGATTTACAAATATAATCTCCTCTAGGGATCCAATAGGTTTGACATTTTCAAAAATTGTTTCCACACAGCAGTACAAGAGGGTGACCTTTGGCTTTATTTCTGCTTTCAGCTGATATCGCCATGGTGATCTGTGATACACCCCAAAAGGCACTGGTCCTGATTAGTAATGTGGAAAAAGGCCTCACCCCAGGCCTGAAATTGGTCATTCTCATGGATCCCTTTGAGGATGACTTGAAGAAGAGAGGGGAGAAATGCGGAGTTGAAATCTTATCCCTGTTTGATGCTGAGGTATGGGTCTGAAACTCAATCCACAGCTAGAAGACTGGTCTCATACTGTGGGTGACTTGCAGGACTTCCACACAAGAGAGCAAGCTGATGTCCTTCAGAAATGGCAGGGGAGGAGTCAATTGCACTCATGCTATGAAGCTATGGAAATCATTTCCCCAAGACAACAAGAAATTATGCCAGTAGAGGAAGAAGGTCTATGGCCAGCATGCACAGACTTCTAGTAGAAGGCTTCCTAGGTTCATGTTCCAGCTCCATATCCATTAGTTAGGTGACCTGGGACCAGATGTTCCACATTTTCCTTTCCCCCCTCTGTAATATGAGGATGAAATAGTCCCCACTTCACAGAGGAGTTGTAAAGAGTTAAATGAGAGAACATAAAGTGCTCAGGACCATAATATAAAGTGAAATAAGCCTTGAAATGTCAAACTATTGATTTTATTTAAAATGATCTAGCAATGGTCCTAGAAGACTGAACCTTAAGAGTCTGATGGGAAGTTTGGACATCTGGGATCTGCCCTCTTGAGTTGGTATTCTAGAGAGAACTCTTACTCTACCCTGAGGCTTCCATTGTGCTTGATGTTAGCCTCTGAACCTGACCCAGGTTGAAATTTTGGTTGTATTCCCACAGAGGCGTTCATGTGCAAAGAGGAAGAGAGGACTGTATTTGTTCTAAGGCTGTCCATCTCAACTCAGGTCTTTCTTTCTCGGTTTTCTGTTCATACAGAATTTAGGCAAAGAGAACTTCAAAAAGCCCATGGTAAGTTTTCTTCTTGCCTGAACCTTAGTCTTGCCATAACTCTCAAAGTTCATGATAGACTAAAAAACCCCAAAAGGCACTGTTTCCACACAGCAGTACAAGAGGGTGACCTTTGGCTTTATTTCTGCTTTCAGCTGATATCGCCATGGTGATCTGTGATACACCCCAGAAGGCACTGGTCCTGATTAGTAATGTGGAAAAGGCCTCACCCCAGGCCTGAAATTGGTCATTCTCATGGATCCCTTTGAGGATGACTTGAAGAAGAGAGGGGAGAAATGCGGAGTTGAAATCTTATCCCTGTTTGATGCTGAGGTATGGGTCTGAAACTCAATCCACAGCTAGAAGACTGGTCTCATACTGTGGGTGACTTGCAGGACTTCCACACAAGAGAGCAAGCTGATGTCCTTCAGAAATGGCAGGGGAGGAGTCAATTGCACTCATGCTATGAAGCTATGGAAATCATTTCCCCAAGACAACAAGAAATTATGCCAGTAGAGGAAGAAGGTCTATGGCCAGCATGCACAGACTTCTAGTAGAAGGCTTCCTAGGTTCATGTTCCAGCTCCATATCCATTAGTTAGGTGACCTGGGACCAGATGTTCCACATTTTCCTTTCCCCCCTCTGTAATATGAGGATGAAATAGTCCCCACTTCACAGAGGAGTTGTAAAGAGTTAAATGAGAGAACATAAAGTGCTCAGGACCATAATATAAAGTGAAATAAGCCTTGAAATGTCAAACTATTGATTTTATTTAAAATGATCTAGCAATGGTCCTAGAAGACTGAACCTTAAGAGTCTGATGGGAAGTTTGGACATCTGGGATCTGCCCTCTTGAGTTGGTATTCTAGAGAGAACTCTTACTCTACCCTGAGGCTTCCATTGTGCTTGATGTTAGCCTCTGAACCTGACCCAGGTTGAAATTTTGGTTGTATTCCCACAGAGGCGTTCATGTGCAAAAGAGGAAGAGAGGACTGTATTTGTTCTAAGACTGTCCATCTCAACTCATGTCTTTCTTTCTCGGTTTTCTGTTCATACAGAATTTAGGCAAAGAGAACTTCAAAAAGCCCATGGTAAGTTTTCTTCTTGCCTGAACCTTAGTCTTGCCATAACTCTCAAAGTTCATGATAGACTAAGCCCTTATGCTTCCTCCTCCAGCCTCCTGCACCAGAAGATCTGAGCATCATCTGCTTTACCAGTGGTACCACAGGTCAGTGCCCAGGAAATTGCCTCCAATGCCCCTGGTTAGCCAAAAACATGGCCAGAGTCGCTGACCACTGGTGGGCTTGTAAATATTCCCTGCAAGCAGCCCTATCCTGATAGGCTTATAATCCAAGACTTCTGAATATGGATGCCTAGGTAGAAAAACCTAAGAATAAGAAAATCCATTTCATTGAACACACCTGGAGGGGTTCACGTGCTCTGGAATGAGGGGTCTTTCAGATGACTTCAGAAAATCAGCTTTCTCCCCCAATGTACCATACTGTCAATTTCACATCCCTGGAATGGCTTCACTCAATCAAGATAGCCCAGTAATAGTTCTACGCAGATCATTCTGTGTTCTCCCACTCCCCTCAATGTAGCTACCTAGCTGCTACAACTCTTAGGAAATTTTAATGTGACCCGGAAATTATAGCCATTCCACTGTGCCCAGTTTATAAAGTGATGGCTAGGTAATATTGTCAGATCTGACGTCTTCAACGTGAAACAGCACAAGGCAGGGTGGGGGCCACTTTTTTTTATTATTATTATTCTTTATTTTAAAGGTTTTACAGAGTTTTGTGTTCACAGACATATATGTTCCCAGATCAGTCACATGCATATCCATGGTCCCCACCCCCCCAGATCCCCCCATCTCACCCCTCCGGACCATCACCCCATGCCATTGTGAGCACTCCTATTCCCTTAGCACAATGACACTAGCTATCTTTTCCACACATGACAGTATAGGTTTCCATGTTACTCCCTCCATGCCTCCCCCTCCCTATTTCTTCCCCACAATGTCCCTATGTCTATGCTCTGTCTGTTTTTCCATGAGTTCACTGCGTGTGTTATCAAGACCGTCCTACTAGATTCCATATATGTGTGTTAGTATACTGTATTTGTCTTTCTCTTTTTGACTTACTTCACTTTTTATGATAGGTTCTAGAGCCAGCCTCTTCATTAGGACTGAGTCTTCTGCATTTCTTTTAACAGCTGAATAGTATTCCATTGTATATATGTACCAGAGCTTCTGTATCCATTCATTCGTTGATGTACATCTAGGTTGCTTCCATGTTCTGGCTATTGTATAGAGAGCTGCAATGAACATTGGGGTACAGGTGCTTCTTTCAGTTTTGATTTCATCAGGATATAAGTCTAATAGTGGGATTTTTGTTGTTGCTGTTGCTAACTGAGACCATGGCTACACTCTGTGTGGTAGCTAATGATGCTGTCTGAGTAGGGTTTCTTGGGGCATCAGTCATTCCTAAAGAGAGTCAGAAACCATCCATAAAAATACAAAGGCACAGGAGAAGCTCTCGGTTCCCTCGAACAGAACCATCAAACGTAGCTTCTCACATCAATGCTAAAGACAACCTATTAGTCATTTACTGGATCTTTCCACCTCTTGTTTCCTACAGGTGATCCCAAAGGAGCCATGTTAACCCATGAAAATATCGTTTCCAATGTTTCTGCTTTTCTCAAATGTATGGAGGTCAGTGGTCAATGGAAAAAGAGGGCCCTCATTAAAATGTGAATCTGTCATAAGATTTCAAACTGAGGGGAGGCAGAAAGGAAAAAAAAAAAACAGGCTGAAGGCCTGAGTGTGGACAAATATCAGTGCATAGAGTTTGCTCTTTATTAAGTTTTTTTTTTTTTTAATGTGCACCATTTTTAAAGTTTTCATTGAATTGGTTACAATATTGCTTCTGTTTTATGTTTTGATTATTTTGTCCATGAGGCATGTGGGGTATTAGCTTCCTGACCAGGGATCAAATCATATCTCCTGTACTGGAAGGTGAATTTTTAACCACTGGAGCTCTGGAGAAGTCCCAGAGTTTTGCTCTACTGTTCTAATCACTTTAGTCATGTCAAACTCTGTGATCCTGTGGACTGTGGTCCACCAGGCTCCTCTGTCTGTGGGCTTCTCCAGGCAAGAATACTGGAGTAGGTTGCTATACCCTCCTCCGAGGAATCTTCCCTATGCTATCTTGTCTGTTTTTCCATGAGTTCACTCTTTAAATTAGTTTGTGTTAGTATACTGTATTTGTCTTTCTCTTTTGACTTACTTCACTTTTTATGATAGGTTCTAGAGCCAGCCTCTTCAACAGTCTTCTGCATTTCTTTTAACAGCTGAATAGTATTCCATTGTATATATGTACCAGAGCTTCTGTATCCATTCATTCGTTGATGTACATCTAGGTTGCTTCCATGTTCTGGCTATTGTATAGAGAGCTGCAATGAACATTGGGGTACAGGTGCTTCTTTCAGTTTTGATTTCATCAGGATATAAGTCTAATAGTGGGATTTTTGTTGTTGCTGTTGCTAACTGAGACCATGGCTACACTCTGTGTGGTAGCTAATGATGCTGTCTGAGTAGGGTTTCTTGGGGCATCAGTCATTCCTAAAGAGAGTCAGAAACCATCCATAAAAATACAAAGGCACAGGAGAAGCTCTCGGTTCCCTCGAACAGAACCATCAAACGTAGCTTCTCACATCAATGCTAAAGACAACCTATTAGTCATTTACTGGATCTTTCCACCTCTTGTTTCCTACAGGTGATCCCAAAGGAGCCATGTTAACCCATGAAAATATCGTTTCCAATGTTTCTGCTTTTCTCAAATGTATGGAGGTCAGTGGTCAATGGAAAAAGAGGGCCCTCATTAAAATGTGAATCTGTCATAAGATTTCAAACTGAGGGGAGGCAGAAAGGAAAAAAAAAAAAACAGGCTGAAGGCCTGAGTGTGGACAAATATCAGTGCATAGAGTTTGCTCTTTATTAAGTTTTTTTTTTTTTTAATGTGCACCATTTTTAAAGTTTTCATTGAATTGGTTACAATATTGCTTCTGTTTTATGTTTTGATTATTTTGTCCATGAGGCATGTGGGGTATTAGCTTCCTGACCAGGGATCAAATCATATCTCCTGTACTGGAAGGTGAATTTTTAACCACTGGAGCTCTGGAGAAGTCCCAGAGTTTTGCTCTACTGTTCTAATCACTTTAGTCATGTCAAACTCTGTGATCCTGTGGACTGTGGTCCACCAGGCTCCTCTGTCTGTGGGCTTCTCCAGGCAAGAATACTGGAGTAGGTTGCTATACCCTCCTCCGAGGAATCTTCCCAACCTTGGGATCGAACCCATGTGTTTTATGTCTCCTGCATTGGCAGACAGGTCCTTTACCACTAAGCCACCTGGGAAGACCTCTGGGGTAGTCCCATGGAATTTTGCTCTATGAAGGTCGCTGCGGATCTTCACACTCACTGCAGTTAGAGTACCCCTTAAGACTTGCACAGTGCACACCTGGACAACTATATATGGCAGTCCTAGAAAAAAAGAAGTGTTTAAATCTTCTTTGAAAGAGGAAGTTGGCATTAACCAATTGTTGTGTCCTTTCCATTTCCTGATCTCTAGTATACGTTTCAGCCCAATCCTGAGGATGTGTCCATATCCTACCTCCCCTTGGCTCATATGTTTGAGAGGATTGTACAGGTAAGATCCTCTATTCCTAGCAGGTGCGTGAATGTGAAACAAGAGTCCTGACTTGCAAGGTGGTGGTTTAGTCACTAAGTCATGTCTGAGTTAGCCCAGACTGTAGCCAGCCAGGCTTCTCTGTCCATGGAATTTTCCATGTGAGACTACTGGAGTGGGTTGCCATTTCCTTTTCCAGGGGATCTTCCCAATGCAGGAAATTGCAGGCTGATTCTTTACCCACTAAACTACCAGGGAAGCCCCATGTTTATTCCAAAGGCAGCTCGGCAACATTTACAGTCCTCTCTCTCATGGGAGGGCACAGGCAGGGAGTTAGCATGACTGAGTACTAATCTTGGCATCACCCCTAACCAGATTCAGAGCCTTCCTATGTTGAGTGTGTGTGTGTCCAATGGGGTGAATAATTGCTCCTGCCTTCACACAAGGTGCCTCAAAGTCCAATGGGGCCTGCTTTATCCATTTTTTTAAAAAGTTTTCATTGAATTGGTTACAATATTGCTTCTGTTTTATGTTTTGATTATTTTGTCCATGAGGCATGTGGGGTATTAGCTTCCTGACCAGGGATCAAATCATATCTCCTGTACTGGAAGGTGAATTTTTAACCACTGGAGCTCTGGAGAAGTCCCAGAGTTTTGCTCTACTGTTCTAATCACTTTAGTCATGTCAAACTCTGTGATCCTGTGGACTGTGGTCCACCAGGCTCCTCTGTCTGTGGGCTTCTCCAGGCAAGAATACTGGAGTAGGTTGCTATACCCTCCTCCGAGGAATCTTCCCAACCTTGGGATCGAACCCATGTGTTTTATGTCTCCTGCATTGGCAGACAGGTCCTTTACCACTAAGCCACCTGGGAAGACCTCTGGGGTAGTCCCATGGAATTTTGCTCTATGAAGGTCGCTGCGGATCTTCACACTCACTGCAGTTAGAGTACCCCTTAAGACTTGCACAGTGCACACCTGGACAACTATATATGGCAGTCCTAGAAAAAAAGAAGTGTTTAAATCTTCTTTGAAAGAGGAAGTTGGCATTAACCAATTGTTGTGTCCTTTCCATTTCCTGATCTCTAGTATACGTTTCAGCCCAATCCTGAGGATGTGTCCATATCCTACCTCCCCTTGGCTCATATGTTTGAGAGGATTGTACAGGTAAGATCCTCTATTCCTAGCAGGTGCGTGAATGTGAAACAAGAGTCCTGACTTGCAAGGTGGTGGTTTAGTCACTAAGTCATGTCTGAGTTAGCCCAGACTGTAGCCAGCCAGGCTTCTCTGTCCATGGAATTTTCCATGTGAGACTACTGGAGTGGGTTGCCATTTCCTTTTCCAGGGGATCTTCCCAATGCAGGAAATTGCAGGCTGATTCTTTACCCACTGAACTACCAGGGAAGCCCCATGTTTATTCCAAAGGCAGCTCGGCAACATTTACAGTCCTCTCTCTCATGGGAGGGCACAGGCAGGGAGTTAGCATGACTGAGTACTAATCTTGGCATCACCCCTAACCAGATTCAGAGCCTTCCTATGTTGAGTGTGTGTGTGTCCAATGGGGTGAATAATTGCTCCTGCCTTCACACAAGGTGCCTCAAAGTCCATTAAGAGTTCATAGCCTAGAGGTGACTTTCCTATGCAGGGAGATTAGGCACTGGTTTTTCTTTTATTTGGGTTAGAAGTTTTGAAAAGATCTAGGGTTAGAGAAAAGGAAGTTCCCCACAGAGGGGCAGAGGAGGAGCCTTTGATCCAGATGATGTGTTCAGAGTGTGTAAGGGGAAGCTGTTGAGCACTGCACATGTGCTGGGAGAGAGCTGACCTTCTGTGCATGGATGCCAAATTTTCCAGACTGTTCTGAGACTGACTTAAGAACCCAAAACAAAAACACAGGTGTCATAAGGGATGGAAAATCCTCTCTGATCCTTGCTTAAATACCTCTTCAGCCAGCTTATCCATTGATACATGAAATGCCAAAATGGAAGACTCAGTTCCTTGGGCTAAAGTCCTGATATCTGATTATACAATATTAAGTCTAATAAGCATGGGTTTTTTTTTTTTTTCCCACATTTTACAAGTTCTGAAATTGAGACGGTCTTACCATTTTAGGTGTGTTCTAGTTTGAGGGGCAGTGTTTTTTCTTAGTGTTGCCTGATGAATGGCCTTTTACAAAGGATGCCTTAGATATGCACCCAGAGCTGTGGGTAGGGGTGGGCCTGTGGTCTCACAATCTGACTTACCTGTCCTGCCACTTCGGCAGAGGTGAGTTTCATGCTGTCGAGCAGGTAGGGTCTCAAGAGTTCTGGGCACATGAAGGGTGGGGTTCCTGTCCAGAGGAAAGTGACCGCTCATTTTTGTTGTTTTTTTTTCAGTCAATAAGTCATGTCCAACTCTTTGCAACCCCATGAACTGAGGCACACCAGGCTTCCCTGTCCTTCACTATCTCCTGGAGTTTGTTCAGACTCATGTCCATTGAGTTCATGATGCTGTGTAATCATCTCATCTCCTGCCACCCTCTTCGCCTTTTGCCTTCAGTCTTTCCAAGCACCAAGGTCTTTTCCAATGAGTCAGCTCTTTGCAATAAAGTGCCCATGGACATCCCAAACAGATCCCAGCTGAAGTGGTTCTTTGGCTCTGAGCCCTACTCTCTGGTTGTTTTGCTTTTAGGCTGTTGTGTACTCTTGTGGAGCCAGAGTTGGATTCTTCCAAGGAGACATTCGGTTGCTGCCTGATGACATGAAGACCCTGAAGCCCACTGTATTCCCCGCAGTGCCTCGACTCCTTAACAGGATCTATGATAAGGTATTACCTTGCTTCTGCTGGGTTGGCCCCGTGCTGCAAGAGCTGTCTGGGGCTTGGGTCTGACTAAAGCGCCTGGAGACTCTATAGTGCTAAGACGTGTGCTCCACTTCCACCCCTCACCCCTTACCAGCACCAACTTACAGACACAATACAGATGCAGCCATGAAAAATCCTAAAATATGAAGCTCCTTTCCTCTCGATGCGTTACTTGGATGTGACTTGGAGAAAGAGATTAATGCAGAGAGTTGAGGAGTTCCTCAGAACTCAGCTGCCTTGCTGGGAGACTGTCACTCTAATTTCATAACACCTACTGGTCACTGTGGTTCTTGCTGAGGTGCTAGGCCTCCTGGTAAATATTTCTCAGGCATCCCATTATTTCATTAGTCTAATAAGCATGGGTTTTTTTTTTTTTCCCACATTTTACAAGTTCTGAAATTGAGACGGTCTTACCATTTTAGGTGTGTTCTAGTTTGAGGGGCAGTGTTTTTTCTTAGTGTTGCCTGATGAATGGCCTTTTACAAAGGATGCCTTAGATATGCACCCAGAGCTGTGGGTAGGGGTGGGCCTGTGGTCTCACAATCTGACTTACCTGTCCTGCCACTTCGGCAGAGGTGAGTTTCATGCTGTCGAGCAGGTAGGGTCTCAAGAGTTCTGGGCACATGAAGGGTGGGGTTCCTGTCCAGAGGAAAGTGACCGCTCATTTTTGTTGTTTTTTTTTCAGTCAATAAGTCATGTCCAACTCTTTGCAACCCCATGAACTGAGGCACACCAGGCTTCCCTGTCCTTCACTATCTCCTGGAGTTTGTTCAGACTCATGTCCATTGAGTTCATGATGCTGTGTAATCATCTCATCTCCTGCCACCCTCTTCGCCTTTTGCCTTCAGTCTTTCCAAGCACCAAGGTCTTTTCCAATGAGTCAGCTCTTTGCAATAAAGTGCCCATGGACATCCCAAACAGATCCCAGCTGAAGTGGTTCTTTGGCTCTGAGCCCTACTCTCTGGTTGTTTTGCTTTTAGGCTGTTGTGTACTCTTGTGGAGCCAGAGTTGGATTCTTCCAAGGAGACATTCGGTTGCTGCCTGATGACATGAAGACCCTGAAGCCCACTGTATTCCCCGCAGTGCCTCGACTCCTTAACAGGATCTATGATAAGGTATTACCTTGCTTCTGCTGGGTTGGCCCCGTGCTGCAAGAGCTGTCTGGGGCTTGGGTCTGACTAAAGCGCCTGGAGACTCTATAGTGCTAAGACGTGTGCTCCACTTCCACCCCTCACCCCTTACCAGCACCAACTTACAGACACAATACAGATGCAGCCATGAAAAATCCTAAAATATGAAGCTCCTTTCCTCTCGATGACGTTACTTGGATGTGACTTGGAGAAAGAGATTAATTCAGAGAGTTGAGGAGTTCCTCAGAACTCAGCTGCCTTGCTGGGAGACTGTCACTCTAATTTCATAACACCTACTGGTCACTGTGGTTCTTGCTGAGGTGCTAGGCCTCCTGGTAAATATTTCTCAGGCATCCCATTATTTCATTCCTACAGAAGCCCAAGTAATCACACCAACATTTATTATCCCTAATTTAAAGATGAGAAGGCTGAACCTTGGAAGTTAAAGAATGTGTCCAGGGCTTCCCCTGGTGGTCCAGTGGGTAAGGACACCGCCTTGCAGTGCAAGGGCCCCGGTTCGAGCCCTGGCCTGGGAAGATCCCACGTGCTGCGGAGCGGCTGGACCAATGTGTCCAATTACCGAGCCGGAGCTCTGGAGCGCATGCGCCCAGAGCCGGCACTCTGCGACGATAGAGTCCACCGCGATGGGAGGCCCACAGGAGCCAAAGAACAAAGACGGATGAAAAATAGAGAAATTAAAGACCAATAGAAGTGGCCCACCCTTCCCCCTCCCTCCCCACCCCACCCCCCAAAAGATAAATAAATAAAAAATAAATGTTTAAAAAAAAAGAATGTGTCCAGGGTCAGGTCTAATAAGGAGTCAAGCCAAAATCCCATTGTCACATGACAGTTTTGGCTGTCATCAATCACTGCTCTTTTAAGGTTGGCAAAATGGTGATTTTTCTAACCCAAGCATTTCTCTTGCCTTCATTAGCTGAAATTCTTCCAGGAAGACACAAAGATTTGATTTTTTTTTCCTTAATGTATAAGTCTTTTAAATAATGATTTAGCTGGTGCCCCAGTGATCTTCAAAAATGACCCATGAGGTGTTTTCTTTGTAATGTTATGATACTATGTATATACATAGGATCTATGATAAGGTATTACCTTGCTTCTGCTGGGTTGGCCCCGTGCTGCAAGAGCTGTCTGGGGCTTGGGTCTGACTAAAGCGCCTGGAGACTCTATAGTGCTAAGACGTGTGCTCCACTTCCACCCCTCACCCCTTACCAGCACCAACTTACAGACACAATACAGATGCAGCCATGAAAAATCCTAAAATATGAAGCTCCTTTCCTCTCGATGGCGTTACTTGGATGTGACTTGGAGAAAGAGATTAATTCAGAGAGTTGAGGAGTTCCTCAGAACTCAGCTGCCTTGCTGGGAGACTGTCACTCTAATTTCATAACACCTACTGGTCACTGTGGTTCTTGCTGAGGTGCTAGGCCTCCTGGTAAATATTTCTCAGGCATCCCATTATTTCATTCCTACAGAAGCCCAAGTAATCACACCAACATTTATTATCCCTAATTTAAAGATGAGAAGGCTGAACCTTGGAAGTTAAAGAATGTGTCCAGGGCTTCCCCTGGTGGTCCAGTGGGTAAGGACACCGCCTTGCAGTGCAAGGGCCCCGGTTCGAGCCCTGGCCTGGGAAGATCCCACGTGCTGCGGAGCGGCTGGACCAATGTGTCCAATTACCGAGCCGGAGCTCTGGAGCGCATGCGCCCAGAGCCGGCACTCTGCGACGATAGAGTCCACCGCGATGGGAGGCCCACAGGAGCCAAAGAACAAAGACGGATGAAAAATAGAGAAATTAAAGACCAATAGAAGTGGCCCACCCTTCCCCCCCCCCCCCCCCCCCACCCCCCAAAAGATAAATAAATAAAAAATAAATGTTTAAAAAAAAAGAATGTGTCCAGGGTCAGGTCTAATAAGGAGTCAAGCCAAAATCCCATTGTCACATGACAGTTTTGGCTGTCATCAATCACTGCTCTTTTAAGGTTGGCAAAATGGTGATTTTTCTAACCCAAGCATTTCTCTTGCCTTCATTAGCTGAAATTCTTCCAGGAAGACACAAAGATTTGATTTTTTTTTCCTTAATGTATAAGTCTTTTAAATAATGATTTAGCTGGTGCCCCAGTGATCTTCAAAAATGACCCATGAGGTGTTTTCTTTGTAATGTTATGATACTATGTATATACATAGGATCCTTAGTCAAAAACCATAACAGTGATGCCCAATAGGCTGTTTCATCAGTACTCCCAGGTAACTCTGTGGATAGATGCTGACTACCTTTTGAGGACATGCTGTCTCAGTTCTCAGTTGTTTGCTAAGGATGAGAAATCAGGAGAAGCTGGAGCTTTGTGTGTTGTGCACTAAGTTCACTATTTTCTTAGTGTGAGATTTCATCATTATTCAGCATACCAGTGCATGAGTAAGAGCCACCTTCTTATGACTCTAGGAGGCACCATCTCTTGGTTGTTGATGAATAGCTTTGGTGAGTATCTCCAGTAGGTTTCCAACTAAGAGGAACTGTCATTCTGTAGGTACAAAGTGAAGCCAAGACACCCTTGAAGAAGTTCTTGTTGAACTTGGCGGTTGCCAGTAAATTCAGTGAAGTGAAAAAGGGTATCATCAGACGCAACAGTCTCTGGGACAAGCTTATCTTTTCAAAGATCCAGGTACGTTGGGTAGATCCTGCTGGAGCCAGTGTCTGGGCTGCCCTCTGACTCAGGATACTTTGCTTTTCCTTTGATGGTCAAGCGCCTGTTTAACTGGAGACCCTTTGGTACTTTCTGTGTTCACTCAGTCTTTTGTGATTTCTCTTAGACAACTTTGTCACTCAAGGAATTTGGCCGAAAAGCAGAAAGTGGATTTTCCCTAGGTTCTAGCACTCTCATTCCTCATAGGTGATCTGTTGAGATTATAAGGAATTTGAAGAGTCCAAGAATACAAATTATCTGAGGAAATATTTAAAAAAAAAATGCAAGTCTGGTCCCAGATGTGGATGGTGGTGACAGTAATAGCTGACATTTTAAGTTCTTTTCTACAATGATGGAGCCTTTCTAAGTGCTTTGTAAATTAACATGTTTAGTTCTCATGACAACACGGGGGATAGGCAGGGTGTTCTTCCCATTTTACAATGCAGGAAACTAAAGCCAAGGGAATAGTTCTCAGCAGGTGTTTTGTTTCTATTATACAGGAAAATCTGGGCGGGAGGGTTCACTTCATGATCACTGGTGCAGCCCCCATCTCCCCTCCGGTCTTGAACTTCCTGCGGGCAGCAATGGGATGTCAGGTAAGCCAAGCACCTTTGTGGTTTTTTGGGTTTTTTTGATTGAAGTACACTTGCTTTACAATGTTGTGTTAGTTTCTGCTGTATAGCAAAGTGAATTTGTTATGTATAACCGTATATCTCCTATTTTCCCCTTCCCATTTAGGTTACAGGCACCTTTTTCTGATAATAGTTCATTTCATTTTTGCACAAGTAAAACTCACTATTTAAATAAAAATGAAAACACAAATGAAAAGTGAGAAAGAGAAAGTCAGCCAGAATCTCAAAATCAAGAGAAAATATTCTTCCTGTCACTTCTTAATGCACCTGTGTACACACATAAAAATGGGATCAGTGTTAACCAAATGTTGCCATTTGCAGCAACATGAATGGACTTGGAGGGCATCATGCCAAATGAAATAAATCAGACAGACAAAGACAAATACTACATGACATCACTTGTATGTGGAATTTAAAAAAATACTACGAACTATAGAGAATATAACAAAAAAACAGACACACAGATAGAGAGAGCAAACTACTAGTGGTTACCAGTGGGTAGGGGGCAATCTAGGGGCAGGAGAGTAAGAGGTACAAACTGCTGGGTATGAAATAAGTTACAAGAATATATTGAATGGGGAATATATCCGATGTTTTATAATAAGTATAAATGGAGTATTATCTTTAAATAAACAGCATCAGTGTTCTAATATACTTGTTAAGCAGTGCCTGCCCCATCCATATTGATCTTAGTCAAATAAACATCATTTTAATGGTTTTGTAATAGTTCATTGAATGTATGCAAATAACTCGTCTCCTGTTGATGCATTCTGAGTCTCTTCAGTCATGTCCAACTCTTTGCTATGGACCATACCCGCCAGGCTCCTCTGTCCATGGGATTCTTCCAGCGTGAATAATGAACTGAGTTGCCATGCCCTCCTTCAGGGAATCTTCCCAACCTAGGGATCAAACCTGCATTTCTTACATTTCCTGCAGGCGGATTTTTTTTTTTTTTTTAACCACAAGTGCCACCTGGGAAGCTTCCTATGTGCATAAAGGCCATCAAAATATTTTCTGCATTGAGGCCAAGGCCAGAGTTCCTCTAGTCTTTCAAATGAGCAGCCTCTTGGCCATGCTTAACACCTTCCTTTCTCTCAGCTCCTAAAATGAATAAATCAGAAAGTCCTATGTCATACCCCTTCCAGAAATACCTTCCTCTCCTTCTCCACCAACTCTCCCTGGGACAGGCCCCACCCCCACTGCAGACTGAGCACGTGCTTCTCTACAGCCCCTCCCCAGTTAAGATTACCCTTTATATCAGAAATTGGCAAACTGCAGCACTGGCCAGATCTGGCCTACTTGCCTATATTTAAAAAAAATCTTAGTGAAACACTGCCATGCTCACTTATTTACATATCGTCTACTGCTACTTTGGTAAAGAATCTGCCTTCAGTGTGAGAGACCTTGGTTCGATCCCTGGGTTGAGAAGATTCCCTGGAGGAGGGATAGGCTACCCACTCTAGTATTCTTGTCTGGAGAATTCCATGGCTCCTCTATGGGTCACAAAGCATTGAACATGATGAAGCAACTTTCACTGCTGCTTTGGTGCTGCATTAGCAGAGTGAAGTTGACACAGAGGCCAAATGGCTCATAAAATCAAAAATATTCCCTATCTGGTTCCACAGACAAAAGTTTGCCAACCCCTGTTCGATGCCATAGCTTTACCAAGGTGAGACACTTTTCACTTTGTTTAGCTAATCGCCTAGGTTCAAGTCCAGTTGCCACTGGATTGCATGTCACTTAACAAATAACTTGCTTTTCCCCATCAGCTTGAAATGCCACATTTCCGAAAGTATAGGATGTTTCCATATTTTGTTCTATTTCTGGACCCTTTTGGTTTTTGAGTGAAGCCAAAGTTGTAAAGACTTAGCAGCCCAGGCATGAATTCAAGGGGTTAGGACACTAAGTGTCCTGTAGCTCTCAAAGACCTTGTTTTCCTCATGTCTGGCCAGAGGGCATGGCCAGCTCCTGCTTTATCTTGAGTAATTCTCAAAGTCCTTCTTTGGTTTATGCAGATGTTTGAAGCTTATGGTCAAACAGAATGCACTGCTGGCTGTACAATTACATCACCTGGGGACTGGAAATCAGGTAGGTTCTTTGTTTCCCGGAAAGAAGGTGCAGTGGCTGAACAAAGAGTTCTAGATGTACCAGGACGTGGGTGTTTAGATAACCTCAGTGCTCTGGATGAATGTGGCAGATACCAAACCTCAGCTTTGGTCCAGGCCTTTCTACCTTGGCTTTTCAGCATGGGTGCCAGTTGCCCTTTCAGTTTTATTATTTTAGAGCCAATCCATGAACATTCCTGAAACACGGCTGGAAGTAACTCCATTTCCAGTATCACAGCTGATTCAGTGTGGTGTGTTCTAGGTCATGTTGGCGTCCCCTTGGCTTGCAATCATGTGAAGCTGGAAGATGTGCCTGATATGAACTACTTTGCAGTGAACAATGAGGGAGAGGTGGGTAGGCTGTGCCTGGCAGTCACTTTAAGACAATCACAGTGGGGATGTTTGTATCAGAAAAAGCACACACTTGTGAGCAGGTTTGGGTTGGATTCTTTCGAGAGGTTTAGCAAGGACTTCAATGTCTTGGAGCCTAACTTTCCCATCCGCCCACAATGGGGATTACAGTCTGGTGCTCTTCATACTACCGTGGAAAGCATCAAATGATTCAAGGTGGTGAAAACAAAGATGAAAGGTGGATGTAGGCGTTTGTAGCAGCCTGTGCTGTTGTCAACACTTTGTGCCAACTTCCCTGCAGATCTGCATCAAGGGCACCAACGTGTTCCAGGGATACCTCGGGCACAGGAAGCCTTGGACAAGTTTGCCAACCCCTGTTCGATGCCATAGCTTTACCAAGGTGAGACACTTTTCACTTTGTTTAGCTAATCGCCTAGGTTCAAGTCCAGTTGCCACTGGATTGCATGTCACTTAACAAATAACTTGCTTTTCCCCATCAGCTTGAAATGCCACATTTCCGAAAGTATAGGATGTTTCCATATTTTGTTCTATTTCTGGACCCTTTTGGTTTTTGAGTGAAGCCAAAGTTGTAAAGACTTAGCAGCCCAGGCATGAATTCAAGGGGTTAGGACACTAAGTGTCCTGTAGCTCTCAAAGACCTTGTTTTCCTCATGTCTGGCCAGAGGGCATGGCCAGCTCCTGCTTTATCTTGAGTAATTCTCAAAGTCCTTCTTTGGTTTATGCAGATGTTTGAAGCTTATGGTCAAACAGAATGCACTGCTGGCTGTACAATTACATCACCTGGGGACTGGAAATCAGGTAGGTTCTTTGTTTCCCGGAAAGAAGGTGCAGTGGCTGAACAAAGAGTTCTAGATGTACCAGGACGTGGGTGTTTAGATAACCTCAGTGCTCTGGATGAATGTGGCAGATACCAAACCTCAGCTTTGGTCCAGGCCTTTCTACCTTGGCTTTTCAGCATGGGTGCCAGTTGCCCTTTCAGTTTTATTATTTTAGAGCCAATCCATGAACATTCCTGAAACACGGCTGGAAGTAACTCCATTTCCAGTATCACAGCTGATTCAGTGTGGTGTGTTCTAGGTCATGTTGGCGTCCCCTTGGCTTGCAATCATGTGAAGCTGGAAGATGTGCCTGATATGAACTACTTTGCAGTGAACAATGAGGGAGAGGTGGGTAGGCTGTGCCTGGCAGTCACTTTAAGACAATCACAGTGGGGATGTTTGTATCAGAAAAAGCACACACTTGTGAGCAGGTTTGGGTTGGATTCTTTCGAGAGGTTTAGCAAGGACTTCAATGTCTTGGAGCCTAACTTTCCCATCCGCCCACAATGGGGATTACAGTCTGGTGCTCTTCATACTACCGTGGAAAGCATCAAATGATTCAAGGTGGTGAAAACAAAGATGAAAGGTGGATGTAGGCGTTTGTAGCAGCCTGTGCTGTTGTCAACACTTTGTGCCAACTTCCCTGCAGATCTGCATCAAGGGCACCAACGTGTTCCAGGGATACCTGAAGGACCCCGAGAAGACACAGGAAGCCTTGGACAAGGATGGCTGGCTTCACACAGGAGACATTGGACGCTGGCTCCCGGTGGGTGTTGCTTCAGAACTTCTCAGAGTCCCCTGACAATGGCATAGACTGGCTCAAAGACAGAGGAAAACTAGGTGACTCTCCAGAGAAGTGCAGTGCTCTGTCTTGTTGTTGTTGTGATGTTTACTTTCCTTGAGACAAAAACAACTGATGATAATTCCATGGGCCTATGGCATTTGCCTTTTATGAGTTTCCAGGGGATAAGGGTTTTTTTTCCCACTTTATATATATATATATATATATATATCAAAACATGGATGCAGGATTTCTAAGCTGGGAGTATGCAGAGGCTAGTTTTTGCCTCTCAGTGACCTTTACATCCTCTCTTGGTGAAAGACACTGAGACTTTCTTTAAAGTATAGCTTGCTGACAAAGTCATCAGTAAGCAGTCTCTGTCGACTCCATCTGGTTTCCTAAGAAGAGAGGCAATTACTGCATAGTAAGGATGCAGTCTTGAACTTCCCTAGTAGCTCAGTAGGTAAAGAATCTGCTTGAAATGCAGGAGATTGAAGTTCAGTCCCTGAGTTAGGAAGATGCCCTGGAGAAGGAAATGGCAATCCACTTCAGTATTCTTGCCTAGAGAATCCTGTGGACAGAGGAGCCTGGTGGGCCAGTCCGTGGGGGTCACAAAGAGACGTGACTGAAGCGACTTAGTACAGCATAATGATGGAGCCTTAGAACCTCTAAGGTTTTTTCAAAAGCTTTCCTTTCTGGAAAGTTTTTGTCTACTCTCTTCTGGGGCAGCGGGAATGCAACCAGATTTAAATCTCCCTTCTTGCTCAGTAGTCTCAAGATTTAAATAATATTGAAGGAATGCCTGAAAAAACTTTAAGGACACTGAGCGTTTTTCTCTTCAGCCTAACTTTCCCATCCGAATGGGGAAAGCGGATCAAATGATTCAAGGTGGTGAAAACAAAGATGAAAGGTGGATGTAGGCGTTTGTAGCAGCCTGTGCTGTTGTCAACACTTTGTGCCAACTTCCCTGCAGATCTGCATCAAGGGCACCAACGTGTTCCAGGGATACCTGAAGGACCCCGAGAAGACACAGGAAGCCTTGGACAAGGATGGCTGGCTTCACACAGGAGACATTGGACGCTGGCTCCCGGTGGGTGTTGCTTCAGAACTTCTCAGAGTCCCCTGACAATGGCATAGACTGGCTCAAAGACAGAGGAAAACTAGGTGACTCTCCAGAGAAGTGCAGTGCTCTGTCTTGTTGTTGTTGTGATGTTTACTTTCCTTGAGACAAAAACAACTGATGATAATTCCATGGGCCTATGGCATTTGCCTTTTATGAGTTTCCAGGGGATAAGGGTTTTTTTTCCCACTTTATATATATATATATATATATATATCAAAACATGGATGCAGGATTTTTAAGCTGGGAGTATGCAGAGGCTATTTTTTGTCTCTCTGTGACCTTTACATCCTCTCTTTGTGAAAGACACTGAGACTTTCTTTAAAGTATAGCTTGCTGACAAAGTCATCAGTAAGCAGTCTCTGTCGACTCCATCTGGTTTCCTAAGAAGAGAGGCAATTACTGCATAGTAAGGATGCAGTCTTGAACTTCCCTAGTAGCTCAGTAGGTAAAGAATCTGCTTGAAATGCAGGAGATTGAAGTTCAGTCCCTGAGTTAGGAAGATGCCCTGGAGAAGGAAATGGCAATCCACTTCAGTATTCTTGCCTAGAGAATCCTGTGGACAGAGGAGCCTGGTGGGCCAGTCCGTGGGGGTCACAAAGAGACGTGACTGAAGCGACTTAGTACAGCATAATGATGGAGCCTTAGAACCTCTAAGGTTTTTTCAAAAGCTTTCCTTTCTGGAAAGTTTTTGTCTACTCTCTTCTGGGGCAGCGGGAATGCAACCAGATTTAAATCTCCCTTCTTGCTCAGTAGTCTCAAGATTTAAATAATATTGAAGGAATGCCTGACAACAAGATCTTTAAGGACACTGATCTTAATGATGTATATTTCACGCATTTGGGTCTAGATGTATTATGACAACATACCTGTGTCTGTATAATGAGAGTTCTCAGGTTCGATAAGCCTAAAATGTAAGCAATAGATACTTTCTCACACTATTAGAGTTATAAAGGGCTGAGCCTTATTCATCACTTTCACATACTGTCTGTTAGGCTGGGTTGATGGCTAATGCCTTGAGTTGGCCCTGGTGGTGGTTCCAGGATTGGTTCAGTCCTATTGCCCTATTTAGGATGCAATCATGTGGACTGTATTTGCCCCTTGTCCCAATTCTACAATTCAAATCCCTAAAAACCTAAGCTCCTCAAACCAATTAGCCCTGAGATATGAACCTGCCAATGACCTCTAGTGGCTGGTCAGAGTGCTCTCCCTGGCCCTGTTCCTGTGCCAACAAGTGCGATTACTGACTTACTTGATTAGCAGCGACCCCTCAGAGCTGAATCACCAGCTCCTGAATCTAATAGGAGGTATTCAGACAGGGGAGATGAGGAGGGGGAAGCTAATTCAAAAGTTTTCATAAAAGATAGTATCTTCCCTGTTCCCAAGAGTACTAGAAAGGAAGTAATTGGAAATTAAGTTGGAAATTCAGAGTTGCCAAATGTCTTTGTTGGGTGAGGCAACCATGTACATAATCCCTGTGGGTCCAGGGGACTTTTTCCGAGTCAGTTCACTGACTCTTCACAGACACATGCAGTGTAGACAGGTTTTTTTTTTCTTTTTTTGGCGGGGGGAGGGAGGTGCTTCTATTGGTCTTTCATTTATCTATTTTTCATCCATCTGTGTTCTGTGGCCCTTGTGGGCCTCCCATCGCAGTGGCCTCTGTTGCTGCAGAGCACTGGCTCTGGGCGCATGCGCTCCAGAGCTCCGGCTCGGTAGTTGGACACACTGCCGCTCTGTTGCACGTGGGATCTTCCCAGCCCAGGGATCGAACTGGTTCCCCCGATGCTGCAAGGTGGTGTCCTTACCCATTGGACCATCAGGGAAGCCCAGACAGGTTTTATGTAAACCTTTCCCCAAAGCTGAAATGAGAAATGAAAAACTGTCCAAAAGTCAATGGAGAGGTCAAGTTCAAAGAAAGAGATTACCTCTGACTTCACTGGCATCACTCAAGTGGGCTCAGAAACACTGATGCAGTTGTCTCTCTCTGTCTCCAACAGAACGGAACTCTGAAGGTCATTGACCGAAAAAAGAACATTTTCAAGCTGGCCCAAGGAGAATACATTGCTCCAGAGAAGATAGAAAATATCTACATCAGGAGTAGCCCGGTGTCACAGATTTTTGTACATGGGGAAAGCTTACGGGTAACATATATTTTCTTAACAATAGCCAGCTTTATAAACACTGTGCTTAAACTTCACTTCTTGGCAGTGGGGGAGATTTGATGTGGAGAGGCCAGAGATACTTGAAGCTTAATGTTGATGTTTGAGTAGGACATTTTTGTAGAGATGTTGAGGGGGAAACTGGAATGAGAGTTTCATGAGGGTTTGGAATATATGATGAGAAAATAGGCTGCAAAGCACTGAACGTCAGGGTTAGGGGCAATCCTTAGGAAGCTGTAACACTGCCTTCTCTCCCCACCAGGGGGCAGTGCTGCGCTAGCACACATGCTTTTGTTTCCTTTCCAGTCATTCTTGGTAGGAGTGGTGATTCCTGACCCAGACGTGCTTCCCTCATTTGCAGCCAAAATTGGGGTAAAGGGCTCTATGGAAGAAATGTGTCAAAACCAGGTACGTCTCACTCCGGAAAGCCTATGCACACCCATGGGTTGTGCGAGGGGGTATTTCCTCCACCTATCCCCCACCCCAGCTTGAGCCCCCAGCCTTCCCAGAGCCTCCTCTCTGGAAGAACAGGCTCTTGCTGAGTCTGGACTGACTGGTTTTATTGGATAGGATTTTTCATCCATCTGTGTTCTGTGGCCCTTGTGGGCCTACCATCGCAGTGGCCTCTGTTGCTGCAGAGCACTGGCTCTGGGTGCATGCGCCCAGAGCTCCGGCTCGGTAGTTGGACACACTGCCGCTCTGTTGCACGTGGGATCTTCCCAGCCCAGGGATCGAACTGGTTCCCCCGATGCTGCAAGGTGGTGTCCTTACCCATTGGACCATCAGGGAAGCCCAGACAGGTTTTATGTAAACCTTTCCCCAAAGCTGAAATGAGAAATGAAAAACTGTCCAAAAGTCAATGGAGAGGTCAAGTTCAAAGAAAGAGATTACCTCTGACTTCACTGGCATCACTCAAGTGGGCTCAGAAACACTGATGCAGTTGTCTCTCTCTGTCTCCAACAGAACGGAACTCTGAAGGTCATTGACCGAAAAAAGAACATTTTCAAGCTGGCCCAAGGAGAATACATTGCTCCAGAGAAGATAGAAAATATCTACATCAGGAGTAGCCCGGTGTCACAGATTTTTGTACATGGGGAAAGCTTACGGGTAACATATATTTTCTTAACAATAGCCAGCTTTATAAACACTGTGCTTAAACTTCACTTCTTGGCAGTGGGGGAGATTTGATGTGGAGAGGCCAGAGATACTTGAAGCTTAATGTTGATGTTTGAGTAGGACATTTTTGTAGAGATGTTGAGGGGGAAACTGGAATGAGAGTTTCATGAGGGTTTGGAATATATGATGAGAAAATAGGCTGCAAAGCACTGAACGTCAGGGTTAGGGGCAATCCTTAGGAAGCTGTAACACTGCCTTCTCTCCCCACCAGGGGGCAGTGCTGCGCTAGCACACATGCTTTTGTTTCCTTTCCAGTCATTCTTGGTAGGAGTGGTGATTCCTGACCCAGACGTGCTTCCCTCATTTGCAGCCAAAATTGGGGTAAAGGGCTCTATGGAAGAAATGTGTCAAAACCAGGTACGTCTCACTCCGGAAAGCCTATGCACACCCATGGGTTGTGCGAGGGGGTATTTCCTCCACCTATCCCCCACCCCAGCTTGAGCCCCCAGCCTTCCCAGAGCCTCCTCTCTGGAAGAACAGGCTCTTGCTGAGTCTGGACTGACTGGTTTTTATTGGATAGGATGGGTCATTTAAAAACCACCACCCAAAAATCTCTATTCTTTTTATTGTAAGATGTGCATTGTGAAACAATCGGAAAATGAGAAATTAAATAATGCCATCCAGGGAAACCCCCTGTTACCACTTCGATTTGCTTTTTCTTCTCATCAGTGTCTTTGAGAAACACTTAGCTATCATATATGCTTGCACACACCCCACATCCTGCTTTTATCCTGATGGGCTTAGGAGGTATTCTGAACTGGTTCTTGCTCACCCTTTCCTTTAGGCTCTTTTCAACAGCCATGCTCTCAGCTGTGTTTTATATTCCTAGACTATAAAGAAAGCCATTTTAGAAGATCTGCAGAAAGTTGGGACAGAAGGTGGCCTTAAATCCTTTGAACAGGTATGTACGACTCATGTCATCCTGCACTCTCAAATCATACTCTAGAAGTGTCCAAGTTTGCATTTATAAAGGGGTTTAAAAATACAGTTTCTAAGGAACTGATTTCAGAGGTACTGTTAACCCACTAAAGACAAATGGCAGTGACCTCAGCAGTCACCTGTGAGTCAGTCCCTCCACACTGTTCGTTATTCATTCTCTTCCACTCACATCTTTCCCAAATTATTAATGCGTGAGAATGGACATGTGTTCTCCTAACCCTCCCACTTCACCAATGCCACTTCTGTAAGAGGAGATATTCCTTAAGTTTCCTCACATACCATTTATTATTCATTGAGTTTGAGCTTGGTCTTTGTTGTGATCTGTGGGCTTTCTCTAGTTGCGGCAAGTCGGGGCTACTCTCTAGTTGTGCTATACAGGCTTTCCATTGAGGTGGCTTCTCTTTGTGGTGGAGCACAGGCTCCAGGGTGCACGGCTTCAGCAGTTGTAGCATGTGGGCTAACAAATTGCAGCGCCTGGGCTTAGTTGCTCTACCACGTATGGAATCTTCCCAGACCAGGGATGGAACCTGTGTCCCCATTTAGGAGGGCTCTGCACAACAGTCCAGATTACTAATAAACGTGGGTACCTGTGTATCTCTTCCAGGTTAAATGCATCCATCTACATCCAGAGCCATTTTCCATTGAAAATGGGCTCTTGACACCCACCCTGAAAGCAAAGCGGGGAGACCTAGTCAAGTACTTCAGGACTCAACTCAACAGTCTGTATGAGAATATCCAGTAATAGGGTAAGGTACTTAATAGCTGCGAGGGGCCCAGAGGTAGCCTGCCTTGTGGAAATGTGGATTAAAATGAATCTTACGTTCATTTTTCCTTCTGTTGTTTTACCTACTAAATTATAAACCCATCGTTTTTTAGGGCTTTAAAGAAATAGTCAGTGAGAGGCTTAGTATATGGAAGCCTAGGCTTGAACTAAGTAACTCTTGTTCTTCCCATTGTAAATGTTGCTTAAATGACATTTAGGTGTTAGGTCTACTTTTATCAAGATAGCTTTCTTCAAGGTCCACTAGTACAGTATCTTTGTTTCTGCTTTGTGATCTCCAACCTTTAAGTGATAACTAGTTCAAGGGCCAGAGTGACCTTTTGGGACTTGTTCCTTGTGTTACAGTAAACCTAACTTGTTGGCGGTCTCAACATGTAGACCTTACAGTGTTCAAATTAAGAGACCTTTAAGTTCTGAGGAACTGTTTATAATTTGTTTTCTAACTATTCCATAAAAGCACAAAAATTTAAGTAGAGTTTTTTTTAAGCTGTCACAAGATTAATCATATCTATGAGACAGATTTCTTGTGTACTTCTTTGTTCACTAAAGTCTGTGTCCAGAAGGGAAAATTTTGATCACACTGAGCATTTCTTAAACTCTCTAGTTTCTCTGACTTTGGAGAATTTAAGACTGGGCCTATGACACTGTGTCCAAAAAGAATGTTCTGAGAGTGTTCTCCACAGTATACCTGGTGACTGAATCTGTTCTCAACAGTTGGCTGCTGAGCTGGAAGCTGTTGGGGGCAGGAGTGGAAACTCACATCAAGTGCACTTTTCTAGTAAATTCAGCAAGCGCTGGCCCAAGACCTCCTGAATGGGGAATGAAGACCTACAGCGGGCACAAAGCCCGAGCAGGCGGGTCTTCTGGGAAGGAACTCACCAATTTTTCCTCCCAACTCCAGTGCCTGCTACACCTTGCCCCCCTTCAACACATGCTGCTTCCACTTGTAAATGTAAGGTGTTAAGAATAAACTACTGCAGAGAGCTGAAGCTCTGCTGTGTTTCCTTATAGACCGTGAAGAGAGTCAGCCTTAGACAAGGTTCCCTTAACAATCACGGACTAGTGATTGTGGCCCTCCAAGTTGGCTATGCACTAGAATTACCTGGGAGTTTAAAAAGACAGAAGTCCCAGTGTGACACTTCATGGATTCTCACTAACCTGGCCTGGGCCCTGGGAGTTTTAAAAGGTCCCCAGGAGATTCTAGAATGCCACCAGGTTTGATAGCTACCGAAGGAAAGGAGATTCTTGAAGACCAGGCCTTCTACCCCACAGCTGTGACTAACAAATACGTCAAACCCTGACTCCAACTAATCACAGTTCATGCTCTTTCTCCTTTATCCCCCAAGCAGTCTGGATGGAAGACTGCTCTGGAATTAAGGAGAATGTTCCTGGATGGTCTTTCTAGACCCTGAGTCCAGAGGAGTGGAGGAAATGTCTGTTCTGGGATAATGAAACAGAAGGGAAGGCACAAATGAGCTCCTTTCCATGTCTAGCTCCTGCCGTCTCCTTGTCGCCCCCCTCTGCACCGCCCCACTTTAAAGAGACCTTTAAGTTCTGAGGAACTGTTTATAATTTGTTTTCTAACTATTCCATAAAAGCACAAAAATTTAAGTAGAGTTTTTTTTAAGCTGTCACAAGATTAATCATATCTATGAGACAGATTTCTTGTGTACTTCTTTGTTCACTAAAGTCTGTGTCCAGAAGGGAAAATTTTGATCACACTGAGCATTTCTTAAACTCTCTAGTTTCTCTGACTTTGGAGAATTTAAGACTGGGCCTATGACACTGTGTCCAAAAAGAATGTTCTGAGAGTGTTCTCCACAGTATACCTGGTGACTGAATCTGTTCTCAACAGTTGGCTGCTGAGCTGGAAGCTGTTGGGGGCAGGAGTGGAAACTCACATCAAGTGCACTTTTCTAGTAAATTCAGCAAGCGCTGGCCCAAGACCTCCTGAATGGGGAATGAAGACCTACAGCGGGCACAAAGCCCGAGCAGGCGGGTCTTCTGGGAAGGAACTCACCAATTTTTCCTCCCAACTCCAGTGCCTGCTACACCTTGCCCCCCTTCAACACATGCTGCTTCCACTTGTAAATGTAAGGTGTTAAGAATAAACTACTGCAGAGAGCTGAAGCTCTGCTGTGTTTCCTTATAGACCGTGAAGAGAGTCAGCCTTAGACAAGGTTCCCTTAACAATCACGGACTAGTGATTGTGGCCCTCCAAGTTGGCTATGCACTAGAATTACCTGGGAGTTTAAAAAGACAGAAGTCCCAGTGTGACACTTCATGGATTCTCACTAACCTGGCCTGGGCCCTGGGAGTTTTAAAAGGTCCCCAGGAGATTCTAGAATGCCACCAGGTTTGATAGCTACCGAAGGAAAGGAGATTCTTGAAGACCAGGCCTTCTACCCCACAGCTGTGACTAACAAATACGTCAAACCCTGACTCCAACTAATCACAGTTCATGCTCTTTCTCCTTTATCCCCCAAGCAGTCTGGATGGAAGACTGCTCTGGAATTAAGGAGAATGTTCCTGGATGGTCTTTCTAGACCCTGAGTCCAGAGGAGTGGAGGAAATGTCTGTTCTGGGATAATGAAACAGAAGGGAAGGCACAAATGAGCTCCTTTCCATGTCTAGCTCCTGCCGTCTCCTTGACCCCCTCCTCTGCACCGCCCCCCCCACTCCAGCTGGACCACCCTGGCCTCCTTCCTGTCCTCAAGACACGCCTGGCACACTCTAGCCTGTTCCACCTAAAATGCAGATGCTCCCAGAGACACAGGACTTGTCCCCTCATCTGCCTTAAATGTTACCTCCATCAGACTATCCCACCTGCTTTTTCATAATACCTGATTCCAGCTGACGCATTTAACTGTCTACCTCCCTAGTCCTCGGGGCAGAGTCCCTTATTCACGGCTGAGTCCCCAAGTGCTCTCCCCTTACAGGTCACTGTCACAGGCCAGGCCCCCAACCTCAAGTCCTCTGCCTTGGAAAGGATTACTCTTGGAGCAGGTGACTACTAATAATTCCACTATTCTGTTTAGAATAGCCCGACTTTGAGCATCTAAGTCCACCAACCTAGAACTTACCACTCACATCAGCTTCAGGCTTGGAGAGATTTAAGAGCAGATGAGCAGCCTGACTTAAGTAGGCTGAAAGTCTCCTAGAGAGGACCAAGATGATATAACAGAGAAAGGCCCTGAGTTCAGCCCTCAGGGGTATGCCAAAATCACAACTATCTGCAGGGCAACCAGTGATGAAAAAAACTGGAAACAACCAGAAAAGATCTTCTACAACTAAAGACGAGAGGACAAGATGGTTGGATAGCATCACAGACTCAATGGACATGAGTTGAGCAAGCTCCTGGAGGTGGTGAAGGACAGGGGAGCCTTGAGTGCTGCAGTCCATGGGGTCACAAAGAGCTGGATATGACTAAGCGACTAAACAACACAACTAAAGACTGAAAGAAGGAACCACAATGAGACGGGCTATAAGGGTAGACCTGAGATATAACTGAATTCCATCCCCCTTGGCTGGGCGATCCTTTTCAGCAGAGGTTCTCCCTGCCAACTAATCACAGTTCATGCTCTTTCTCCTTTATCCCCCAAGCAGTCTGGATGGAAGACTGCTCTGGAATTAAGGAGAATGTTCCTGGATGGTCTTTCTAGACCCTGAGTCCAGAGGAGTGGAGGAAATGTCTGTTCTGGGATAATGAAACAGAAGGGAAGGCACAAATGAGCTCCTTTCCATGTCTAGCTCCTGCCGTCTCCTTGACCCCCTCCTCTGCACCGCCCCCCCCACTCCAGCTGGACCACCCTGGCCTCCTTCCTGTCCTCAAGACACGCCTGGCACACTCTAGCCTGTTCCACCTAAAATGCAGATGCTCCCAGAGACACAGGACTTGTCCCCTCATCTGCCTTAAATGTTACCTCCATCAGACTATCCCACCTGCTTTTTCATAATACCTGATTCCAGCTGACGCATTTAACTGTCTACCTCCCTAGTCCTCGGGGCAGAGTCCCTTATTCACGGCTGAGTCCCCAAGTGCTCTCCCCTTACAGGTCACTGTCACAGGCCAGGCCCCCAACCTCAAGTCCTCTGCCTTGGAAAGGATTACTCTTGGAGCAGGTGACTACTAATAATTCCACTATTCTGTTTAGAATAGCCCGACTTTGAGCATCTAAGTCCACCAACCTAGAACTTACCACTCACATCAGCTTCAGGCTTGGAGAGATTTAAGAGCAGATGAGCAGCCTGACTTAAGTAGGCTGAAAGTCTCCTAGAGAGGACCAAGATGATATAACAGAGAAAGGCCCTGAGTTCAGCCCTCAGGGGTATGCCAAAATCACAACTATCTGCAGGGCAACCAGTGATGAAAAAAACTGGAAACAACCAGAAAAGATCTTCTACAACTAAAGACGCAGAGGACAAGATGGTTGGATAGCATCACAGACTCAATGGACATGAGTTGAGCAAGCTCCTGGAGGTGGTGAAGGACAGGGGAGCCTTGAGTGCTGCAGTCCATGGGGTCACAAAGAGCTGGATATGACTAAGCGACTAAACAACACAACTAAAGACTGAAAGAAGGAACCACAATGAGACGGGCTATAAGGGTAGACCTGAGATATAACTGAATTCCATCCCCCTTGGCTGGGCGATCCACAAACTGGAGAATAATTATACAGCAGAGGTTCTCCCACAGGAGTGAGAGTCCTGAGCGTGAGTTCAGGCTCCCCAGCCCAGGGATCTGGTATTGGGAAGACAAGTCCCAGAATACTGGGGCAAATACAGGCTTCACTCTCCAAGGGTTCACACAAAATTTCACATGCACTGGGATTCAGGGAAAAAATTAGTAATTTGATAGGAGACGGGGCCAGACCTACCTGCTGATCTTGAAGAGTCTCCCAGAGGGGCAAAAGGTGGCTGCGGCTCACCCTGGGGGTAGACACTGGAGGCAGACATAATTAGGGAACATTCCATCATATGAGCACTCCTAGTGGCCACCATATTGGCTCATTTGCACCAAGACCTGGCCCCACCCAACAGCCTGAAGGCTCCAGTGCTGGTAGGTCTCAAGAGAGACAACTAACTGGGGAGACACAACCATACCCATCAGCAGACAGGCTGCCTAAGACTAAGAGCCCACAGCCACATCCTGAATGCCTCTAGACAAGGCCCAGCCCACCATGGGCTCAAGATCAGCTCTACCCACCAGTGAGGAGAAAATAGCTAAAAATTTACCTAATCTGGAAAGGAAAACAGTTGGCCAAGTCCAGAATCCCATACAGGATTAACTCAAAGGGGAATACACCCAAGACACACTATCATCAAAATGACAAAAATTCAAGATAAAAGGAGAATACTAAATGCAGCAAGGAAAAAGCAACAAATAACATACAAGGGAACTCACACGAGGCTATCAGTGGATACACCACAGAGCTACAGTAATCAGAACAGTATGGTACTGGCATAAACACACACAAATAGGTTAGCGGAACAAGAGAGAAAGCCAAGAAATAAACTCACATACACCTGTGGTCAATTAATCTATGACAAAGGAGGCAAGAAAATACAATGGAAAAAGATAGATTCTTCAGTGAGTGGTGATGGAAAACTGAAGAACTACATGTAAAAGAGTGAAACTAGAACATTCTCAAATACCATATACCAAATTAAACTCAAAATTAAAGACCTAGGGCTTTCCTGGTGGTCCAGTAGGTGAAGAGGCCACCTTGCGGTCTGGGGGGCATGGGTTCGATCCCTGGCCAGGGAGGATCCCATGTGCTGCAGAGTGGCTGGACCAGTGTGTCCAATTACAAGCCAGCACTCTGGAGCGCATGCACCCAGAGCTGGTGCTCTGCAATGAGAGAGGCCACTACGATGGCCCACACAGGCCAAAGAATAAAGATGGATGAAAATAAATAAATAGAAAACAAAAGAGGCCAAAATTTAAAAAAATAATAAAATTAAAGACCTAAATGTAGGACTGGATACTATAAAACTCCTATAGGAAAACATGGGCAGAACACTCTTTGACATAAATCACAGCAATATCTTTTTGGATCCATCTTCTACAGTAATGGAAAGAACAAACATATACAGGGGGCTTCTAATTAAAACTTTTCGCATAGCAAAGGAAACTATAAACAAAACAAAATGGGAGAAAATATTTGCAGAGGAAACAACCTACAAGGGATTAATTTCCAAAATACAGCTCTATAAAATAAAGCAAAAAACAACCCAATCAGAAAAGGGACAAAAGATCTAAACAGATATTTCTCCATACAGATGGCCAATAGGCACATGAAAAGATGCTCAATGTTATGGACATGTATCTGGAAAAGTTGAAAACTCTAATTTGAAAAGATACAGGCATCCCAATGTTCATAACACCACTATTTACAATAGCCAAGACACAAAAACAATCTAAATATCCATGAACAGATGAATGGACACAGATGTGGTATATAAATACAGTAGACTATTACCCAGCCATTAAAAAAAAAAAGAAATAATGCCATCTGCAGCAACATGGATGGACCCTGAGATTATTATACTAAATGAAGTCAAAATAAATATGGTATCACTTATACGTGGAATCTAAAAAATGATACAAATGAACTTACCATACAGAAACAGACTCACAAACATAGAAAACAAACTTACGGTTACCAAAGTGGGAAGGGGCAGGGAGGGATGAATGAGGAATATGGGATCAATAGGTACCCACTACCATATATAAAATAGACAAGCAAGAGCCTACTGTAGGTATACCACAGAGAACTACATTCAATATCTTGTAACAACCTACACTGCAAAAGAATCTGAAAAAGAATATATTTTGTTTTGTGTGTATATATACCTGAATCAATGCTATACACCAGTAACACTGTCAATCAACTACAATTTTAAGAAGTCTACTAGAATCCTGTGATCTCAGTAAGCCATTAACTGAGCATTTATTTGAGGCAAATATATATGTCTTAAGCCTCATGATTAAAGATGTCGATTTTCCAAGAGGCAGTAAAGCACTTTTTCCAGAATGAACTAACACAGTTCTTTTTATTCAGCGAAAAGAAAGATCTCCAAGTAAAAAGTATGATTTATACAGAACAGCCATTGATCTTGATTTGACAAACTCATCATTATTAAAAGACGGGTAATAAAATCTGAGCTTACACTGAATCTGATAAATTAAGTTCTATAGTATCTAGAATATTAGGTCAGAAAGTTCCGCTGAGGGGGATGGAGGATGAAAGCACCACATGCAGATGCTCCTGGCACAGGGGAACTCTGTCTGCAGGTGAGGCCCCTCGTGTGCAGTGCACACGAACTCCTAGAGAAAATGCAGTCGACTTACTTGGGCCAAGTGTTTTTCCTTCAGGGGAGGGGGAGAGGTGGCAGAGAGGTGCAGGAATTCAAAGGCATGTGCAGAAATGGCTTCTCCATCTCAAAGTGGTAACAAAAATATTTAGATCATGGCACTAGGGCACCTTTGAGGAAAAGAACACCTTAACCAGAGTAGGCTCATTGCATAATTCCTTAGTGATATGTACAATTTCAAGTAATGGAGCGGACAGAGAGGAATTTTACTTCAAAGGTGGCTATCTGTTTTTCTTCTCACTCTCGGGGGCTTGATCTGTTTCAGCATCGCAGGGGCACTTCTCGACACAGTTTCTAGGGAACCAGCCTCTTATTCTTGCAACACCTGAGGGAGAACATGAAATGGATAATAAATAGTCAGACACACCAAAATGACAGCTGTGAGGCCCATAAGCCCTCCACTTCCAATTGGTTAAGTGCTTAGTTAAAGACTTTACCCCGCCTCTCACCATTCTTTATAAGCACAGTTACAGGTTAAAAGTAAATAAAAATTTAAAATACATATGTTCCTAACAAGCTAGAAAACAGGTATTTCCCAAGTTTTATTACCTGGGAAAGGACCTGATGTGTTCAAGACAGGCTCAGTGGATGGGGGGAGCTCGGTGTACAAGTGTGACTAGGAAGGAGTCTGACACACTGTGGTATTTCCTCTGTTTCAGGGGCCTATCTTCCTGGAGACTTTTTTTTTTTTTAATTATTTTTTGAAGTCTACGAGAATCCTATGACCTCAGTAAGCCATTAACTGAGCATTTATTTGAGGCAAATATATATGTCTTAAGCCTCATGATTAAAGATGTCGATTTTCCAAGAGGCAGTAAAGCACTTTTTCCAGAATGAACTAACACAGTTCTTTTTATTCAGCGAAAAGAAAGATCTCCAAGTAAAAAGTATGATTTATACAGAACAGCCATTGATCTTGATTTGACAAACTCATCATTATTAAAAGACGGGTAATAAAATCTGAGCTTACACTGAATCTGATAAATTAAGTTCTATAGTATCTAGAATATTAGGTCAGAAAGTTCCGCTGAGGGGGATGGAGGATGAAAGCACCACATGCAGATGCTCCTGGCACAGGGGAACTCTGTCTGCAGGTGAGGCCCCTCGTGTGCAGTGCACACGAACTCCTAGAGAAAATGCAGTCGACTTACTTGGGCCAAGTGTTTTTCCTTCAGGGGAGGGGGAGAGGTGGCAGAGAGGTGCAGGAATTCAAAGGCATGTGCAGAAATGGCTTCTCCATCTCAAAGTGGTAACAAAAATATTTAGATCATGGCACTAGGGCACCTTTGAGGAAAAGAACACCTTAACCAGAGTAGGCTCATTGCATAATTCCTTAGTGATATGTACAATTTCAAGTAATGGAGCGGACAGAGAGGAATTTTACTTCAAAGGTGGCTATCTGTTTTCTTCTCACTCTCGGGGGCTTGATCTGTTTCAGCATCGCAGGGGCACTTCTCGACACAGTTTCTAGGGAACCAGCCTCTTATTCTTGCAACACCTGAGGGAGAACATGAAATGGATAATAAATAGTCAGACACACCAAAATGACAGCTGTGAGGCCCATAAGCCCTCCACTTCCAATTGGTTAAGTGCTTAGTTAAAGACTTTACCCCGCCTCTCACCATTCTTTATAAGCACAGTTACAGGTTAAAAGTAAATAAAAATTTAAAATACATATGTTCCTAACAAGCTAGAAAACAGGTATTTCCCAAGTTTTATTACCTGGGAAAGGACCTGATGTGTTCAAGACAGGCTCAGTGGATGGGGGGAGCTCGGTGTACAAGTGTGACTAGGAAGGAGTCTGACACACTGTGGTATTTCCTCTGTTTCAGGGGCCTATCTTCCTGGAGACTTTTTTTTTTTTTAATTATTTTTTATTTTTTTTCTTGGGTGGGGGTGGGTTGGGGAGGGAGAGGCTGGGCGGGCCACTTCCACTGGTCTTTCATCTATCTATTTTCATCCATCTTTGTTCCTTGGCCCGTGTGGGCCTCCCATCGCAGTGGCCGGGCCTCCCATCGCAGTGGCCTCTGTTGTCGCAGAGCACCGGCTCTGGGTGCATGCGCCCCAGAGCTCCGGCTCGGTAATTGGACACATTGGCATGTGGGATCCTCCCAGGCCAGGGATCGAACCGGCACCCCCTCCACTGCAAGGCGGTGTCCTTACCCACTGGACCACCAGGGAAGCCCCTGGAGACTTTTTTTTAAGACTTTTTTAAACACGTGCACTTCTATATCAAGCTTGTCTAATCTATCACATGGGCTAGTTTATGATTAACCCACTGTTTTCAAAAGAGCATCCTAGGTTAATATTTAAAAAAGAACAATTCTTAGAAGTCAATTAAAAAAAAAATCAAAGACACAGAAAGGTTCGGTTCACTAGTTCTTATCATAATAGAATGATTCATTCAACAGGGGCATGCACAGCACGGCAGCTTAGTCCCAGGCTCTGGAGCCAGACTGAGTGGGCTGGAGTCTCGGCTCTACCTGCATGTAATGTGGCTTCGGGCACTCTGCCCAGCCTCCCCTCGTTTCAGTTCCCTCACCAATCAAATGTCAGTGACAACATGGACCCCAGAGGGCTGCGGGGGACCTGAATACCACAGATGAAGCATTTCCACAAGTGCGTTTCGCATAATTAAGTATGGGATCCAATGTTTGCTAACCATTGAAGACCTGATAAATAGACCTGATAAATACCAGGGCTATGGAGAAGTCATACAAGGAGCTTCTTCTTTTTTTCTTTCTTTAAATATTTATTTATTTATTTTGAGGGGGGCGGGCGGGCCACTTCTATTGGTCTTCCATTTGTCTAGTTTCATCCATCTTTGTTCTTTGGCCCATGTGGGCCTCCCATCGCGGTGGCCTCTGCTGTCGTAGAGCACTGGCTCTGGGCGCATGTGCTCCAGAGCTCCGGCTCGGTAATTGGACACATCGGTCCAGCCACTCCGCAGCACGTGGGATCTTCCCAGGCCAGGAATCGAACTGGAGCCCCTTGCACTGCAAGGTGGTGTCCGTACCCACTGGACCACCAGGGAAGCCCTACAAGGAGCTTCTTGTGGCTTAACGAGTGCCTTCCTATGGTTCCCCTGATGCACATGACTGTTTCTAAGTTACTCTTGTAAAATCTGCCATCATTGCTGGCAGCCTTGTCCTTTAAACACCCCCTTCCACTTTCATACCTTCTACAACGGAATCATCAATAATTTTATCTCCATACAACCAGTATCTGAAACATTGAAAAGATTAAAATTAATTTTTTGAGAGTAGATGCCAATTTCATTATTTGAAAAGAAATCCAGCACTTTGTCACTCACCGTAACCCTCTTGTGGCTAAAATGAACTCCCCTTTTTGTAGCCTTATCCGAGGCTCCTCAGTGCAGGGGCTGGTGAAGAATGTTTTGATTCCTCTGTTCAAAGGACAGCAGGTACCACTATAATCTTCTATCACTTTATACCGAACCTGTCATCGGTGAGCAAAAGAACATTCGACCATTAACCCACACCTGAGGTTTTTTAAGTTTGAATGTAAACTGTTAAAGGTAGACCCAGAATATCAGCCAACAAGTCTTTCCCTCCTGGTTTCCTATCTACCCAGTTCCCTTATAGAAGGTAATTCATCGGTGCTTCTAATTCTCAGGTTTTTCTTAGCTTTCATTTTTAGTGCATGGCTAAGAAGGAAATTTTAGAAGCAGTGCTACCCAAAAGAACTTTCTGCAGTAGTGGAAACGTTTTATTTTTGTGGTATCCAGTGTGGTAACCCCCAGACAAATGTAGCTACTAAACACTTTTAATGTGGCTAGTGCAACCAAGGAATTTATATTTTACTTAATTTAAATTTAAACAGCCACATGTAGCTTGTGGCCACTGAGCTGTCTAGCCTCACTTTAAGGACAAGTCTGTCACCAGAGGAAATTACTTCTTTGCTTTGGCCCATTTTTTGGGTCCTCCCATTGTGGCCTCTGCTGTCGTAGAGCACTGGCTCTGGGCGCATGTGCTCCAGAGCTCCGGCTCGGTAATTGGACACATCGGTCCAGCCACTCCGCAGCACGTGGGATCTTCCCAGGCCAGGAATCGAACTGGAGCCCCTTGCACTGCAAGGTGGTGTCCGTACCCACTGGACCACCAGGGAAGCCCTACAAGGAGCTTCTTGTGGCTTAACGAGTGCCTTCCTATGGTTCCCCTGATGCACATGACTGTTTCTAAGTTACTCTTGTAAAATCTGCCATCATTGCTGGCAGCCTTGTCCTTTAAACACCCCCTTCCACTTTCATACCTTCTACAACGGAATCATCAATAATTTTATCTCCATACAACCAGTATCTGAAACATTGAAAAGATTAAAATTAATTTTTTGAGAGTAGATGCCAATTTCATTATTTGAAAAGAAATCCAGCACTTTGTCACTCACCGTAACCCTCTTGTGGCTAAAATGAACTCCCCTTTTTGTAGCCTTATCCGAGGCTCCTCAGTGCAGGGGCTGGTGAAGAATGTTTTGATTCCTCTGTTCAAAGGACAGCAGGTACCACTATAATCTTCTATCACTTTATACCGAACCTGTCATCGGTGAGCAAAAGAACATTCGACCATTAACCCACACCTGAGGTTTTTTAAGTTTGAATGTAAACTGTTAAAGGTAGACCCAGAATATCAGCCAACAAGTCTTTCCCTCCTGGTTTCCTATCTACCCAGTTCCCTTATAGAAGGTAATTCATCGGTGCTTCTAATTCTCAGGTTTTTCTTAGCTTTCATTTTTAGTGCATGGCTAAGAAGGAAATTTTAGAAGCAGTGCTACCCAAAAGAACTTTCTGCAGTAGTGGAAACGTTTTATTTTTGTGGTATCCAGTGTGGTAACCCCCAGACAAATGTAGCTACTAAACACTTTTAATGTGGCTAGTGCAACCAAGGAATTTATATTTTACTTAATTTAAATTTAAACAGCCACATGTAGCTTGTGGCCACTGAGCTGTCTAGCCTCACTTTAAGGACAAGTCTGTCACCAGAGAATTACATTGAGGATAATTAGCTATTGACAATGTAGATTGACTCTATTTCCTCCAAACCTCCAGTGCAAACTATGTGAATAAGAAAAAAAGTAATGTGCATTAAAGTTCATCAAATGTGTTAAGAAATATTATTTAATAAGACCCAACAGTTGATTTTTATGCAAAGGCAATTCAAAAAGGTACATAGAAGTGTTGAGCTTGACAAAAGGAAAAGAAATCAGTATCACTGCAAAGAATTACTTACACTTCTGACTCTTTTATCAACCTTTTGTTTCAGTTGTTCTATCTGTTTGGAAGATATAAAAAGGAAAAAAAAGGAAAGTTCAAATCTCAAGGTTGAAAAACAGGCTTTCCTTATTTACTGGATCAGTGAGATGACAAACTTCTGACTTTCCAACATTTCAAATGGCTGACAATTTAAAGGCTGCATTTTTTTTTTTTTTTTTGAAGCATAGAAAGAAGGCTCTATAACTAAAAACCAGGCCTGAACTAGAGCCTTTTCCTCAGTGTTCCCTCTCCAATGTCCTTAACTATATACAATCACAAAGCACTCCTTGTAGCCCAGGAATCAGAAAGATGTACTCTTTGCCATCTGGGACTTTCCAGCCTAGTCCCTAAGGGTGAAGAGATAAAGAGACTCACTGAGTCTTTAGAGGGATGGCAAACCGCAAAATCCGCCGAGTCTCAATTAAGTCAGCATTTCAACTCCTCTTCTACACTTATTCAGCTATACTTTATTAACGATGCTACACTAGATATAGCAGGGGGAATAATCTCTGTTTAGAATCTAGTCAAATTAGTGAAAGATGTAAGAGTCAAGACCCGAGACCTCCTGTGGTCATCCACATTAGTTCTCATTAAGGTGCCAAATCCTGATGAAGCCGGAG
The DNA here is from genome assembly GCA_022376925.1 of Tragulus kanchil. Classification (NCBI taxonomy): domain Eukaryota; kingdom Metazoa; phylum Chordata; class Mammalia; order Artiodactyla; family Tragulidae; genus Tragulus; species Tragulus kanchil. The sequence goes on along the minus strand of JAIOJX010000005.1, from coordinate 127,999,453 downwards.
GGGAGGGCGGGGTGGGGACGAGAGCTGGCCTGACTAATTTCTGGTAAAAAGGCACATGACAAAGAAAAACTTGTGGGGGAAGAGTTAGGTGTCAAGGATGTACCAGGAATTTGTTGAGCAGACTAGTGCAACCAAGGAATTTATATTTTACTTAATTTAAATTTAAACAGCCACATGTAGCTTGTGGCCACTGAGCTGTCTAGCCTCACTTTAAGGACAAGTCTGTCACCAGAGAATTACATTGAGGATAATTAGCTATTGACAATGTAGATTGACTCTATTTCCTCCAAACCTCCAGTGCAAACTATGTGAATAAGAAAAAAAGTAATGTGCATTAAAGTTCATCAAATGTGTTAAGAAATATTATTTAATAAGACCCAACAGTTGATTTTATGCAAAGGCAATTCAAAAAGGTACATAGAAGTGTTGAGCTTGACAAAAGGAAAAGAAATCAGTATCACTGCAAAGAATTACTTACACTTCTGACTCTTTTATCAACCTTTTGTTTCAGTTGTTCTATCTGTTTGGAAGATATAAAAAGGAAAAAAAAGGAAAGTTCAAATCTCAAGGTTGAAAAACAGGCTTTCCTTATTTACTGGATCAGTGAGATGACAAACTTCTGACTTTCCAACATTTCAAATGGCTGACAATTTAAAGGCTGCATTTTTTTTTTTTGAAGCATAGAAAGAAGGCTCTATAACTAAAAACCAGGCCTGAACTAGAGCCTTTTCCTCAGTGTTCCCTCTCCAATGTCCTTAACTATATACAATCACAAAGCACTCCTTGTAGCCCAGGAATCAGAAAGATGTACTCTTTGCCATCTGGGACTTTCCAGCCTAGTCCCTAAGGGTGAAGAGATAAAGAGACTCACTGAGTCTTTAGAGGGATGGCAAACCGCAAAATCCGCCGAGTCTCAATTAAGTCAGCATTTCAACTCCTCTTCTACACTTATTCAGCTATACTTTATTAACGATGCTACACTAGATATAGCAGGGGGAATAATCTCTGTTTAGAATCTAGTCAAATTAGTGAAAGATGTAAGAGTCAAGACCCGAGACCTCCTGTGGTCATCCACATTAGTTCTCATTAAGGTGCCAAATCCTGATGAAGCCGGAGGGGAGGGCGGGGTGGGGACGAGAGCTGGCCTGACTAATTTCTGGTAAAAAGGCACATGACAAAGAAAAACTTGTGGGGGAAGAGTTAGGTGTCAAGGATGTACCAGGAATTTGTTGAGCAGACTAGGCTGATGGGAAAGGATAATTCCTGCTAGGCTGTAGGTGGTCTGACAAAACGTGGTCCACTGGAGAAGGGACCACTGGCAAACCGCTTCAGCATTCTTGCCTCGAGAACCCCATGGGCAGTATAAAAAGGCTGTAGGTGAAAGGAAGCTTTGGGCCAGGTTTATAAAACGAAGTTAAGGAAATCAGGACTCTAATCTCACAGGTATGGTGAGATGAGAAGAGATTTAAATAGGAGGGGCATCATACAAGGAGTGCTTTGGAATTCATTTCGATTCATTTTAACACATTGCAAAAATCTGTATTACCTGTTTTACTATAAAATGCCAGTGGAGTTAAGAAGTTAAGGGGAAGAAGCTGGGGCAAAAAGGAAGATTATCTGAACAGAATACTCACTGTCAAGCTGTACTGGTGACAGCCTTCTCTTATTGGCCAGTGCAGTCCATCTCCTGCCGGGACCCCTGACCACGTAAACACCTGCTTGAAGTTCTTCCATCTACTTCCCATATCATAAGGAAAAACAAAGACTTCATCCAGTTGATAATACTGAATCCGATCTTTAGCCTGTGGGTAACAAAAACATGGGAGATACACCTGCTTTAAAAGGCTTTTGGGAACAGTCTACTGAGAACATTCATCCCTCAAATTTGTATCATTCCTGAAGACACTTCCTCCTAGCTTAAACATTAGAGTACACAGGAGAAACAGACATTTGTCACAATATACGAAGAATTTGATACACAAACACCAACCTTGCATGAGATCATCCAGAAAATGTCTGACAGGGGCTTTTCAGGTGTAAGTCTAAATAAGACTGAATTTAAGCATTCAAAAATGCTTACTAAAAGAGTCAGTAGGGACTTTCCTGGTGGTCCAGTGGGTAAGGACACTGCCTTGCAGTGCAAGGGGTGCCGGTTCAATCCCTGGTCTGGGAAGATCCCACGTGCTGCGGAGCGGCTGGACCGATGTGTCCAATTGCAAATCAGTGCTCTGGAGCATATGCGCTCAGAGCCGGTGCTCTGCAACGAGAGCGGCCACTGCGATGGGAGGCCCACATAGGCCAAAGAACAAAGATAAATGAATGAAAAGATCAACAGAAGTGGCCAAAAAAAAAAAAGTCACTAACTTCATTTCATATATAAGAAATCCTCAATGCTCCTGCTTGTTCAGTAGAACAAAAGAACCCAGGAGTAAAGAAGAGATAATGACAAAGAAACTTAAAAGAAAGCAAGGGCTGGATGTGTATATACTTATGTAGGCACTTATATGTCCATTTTATGCATATATGTATATAAATATTCAGGTTTTAACACATTGCAAAAATCTGTATTACCTGTTTTACTATAAAATGCCAGTGGAGTTAAGAAGTTAAGGGGAAGAAGCTGGGGCAAAAAGGAAGATTATCTGAACAGAATACTCACTGTCAAGCTGTACTGGTGACAGCCTTCTCTTATTGGCCAGTGCAGTCCATCTCCTGCCGGGACCCCTGACCACGTAAACACCTGCTTGAAGTTCTTCCATCTACTTCCCATATCATAAGGAAAAACAAAGACTTCATCCAGTTGATAATACTGAATCCGATCTTTAGCCTGTGGGTAACAAAAACATGGGAGATACACCTGCTTTAAAAGGCTTTTGGGAACAGTCTACTGAGAACATTCATCCCTCAAATTTGTATCATTCCTGAAGACACTTCCTCCTAGCTTAAACATTAGAGTACACAGGAGAAACAGACATTTGTCACAATATACGAAGAATTTGATACACAAACACCAACCTTGCATGAGATCATCCAGAAAATGTCTGACAGGGGCTTTTCAGGTGTAAGTCTAAATAAGACTGAATTTAAGCATTCAAAAATGCTTACTAAAAGAGTCAGTAGGGACTTTCCTGGTGGTCCAGTGGGTAAGGACACTGCCTTGCAGTGCAAGGGGTGCCGGTTCAATCCCTGGTCTGGGAAGATCCCACGTGCTGCGGAGCGGCTGGACCGATGTGTCCAATTGCAAATCAGTGCTCTGGAGCATATGCGCTCAGAGCCGGTGCTCTGCAACGAGAGCGGCCACTGCGATGGGAGGCCCACATAGGCCAAAGAACAAAGATAAATGAATGAAAAGATCAACAGAAGTGGCCAAAAAAAAAAAAGTCACTAACTTCATTTCATATATAAGAAATCCTCAATGCTCCTGCTTGTTCAGTAGAACAAAAGAACCCAGGAGTAAAGAAGAGATAATGACAAAGAAACTTAAAAGAAAGCAAGGGCTGGATGTGTATATACTTATGTAGGCACTTATATGTCCATTTTATGCATATATGTATATAAATATTCAGGTTTCATAAATCATACTCTAGGCATTTACATTGTTAGCTTTTACTTAAGGGGATAAACTGGCTTAGAATTTCTGACAGAAATTACTTACTGAAATTCTACTGACACCTAGTGGTATAAAGATACATTGTTTATTCTTACAGTAAGTAAACAAACCCAGTTGACAGTTACTGTGTAATAATATATGGTAATTTTGACCCATTTTGTTTCACTTAATATAATCATTTACTCGACTTTTACTGAGCAACAAGTGCCAGTTTTAAAATAACTTTAGTATGGCAGTTTACAAACAGTTTTGGTCACCAGTGGAAAAACACTGTTAATCTAATGTCAATATATGTCAATATGTTATGCTATCTAGAGATGATACTTTGAAATATTTTATTATTAGGAGACAGTATTTTAGAGAAAAGCTTCTTACAGTTATTTATAAAGAGATACTGATGTTAATTCAATTAAAAGAATTGTCTGGCTGTAACATGGAAAACATGTAAGTCCATCATCCTGACAGTGAGTTATTTCTTGTCCCTTTTTAAAAACAAAAGCTTCAGAGTCTTCAAAATGAATTAGAATATGCAGAAAGAAAAAGTGGTAAGGATGAGAGTAGTTTATAAAAGCAACAAAGGCATGGCCTTTGTCTGAGAGAAGCCCTCAGAGAAGGGGGGACTCCATCTATGTATGTATTAAAAGGTGAGAGACGTGCAGCAGGTGCCAAGGGAAAAGGGAACAAAAGTACTTCATTTGGTCTAAGGAGAGTTAAGGACGGTTCCTCAGAGGAAGTGGTGGTTAAACTATATCTTGAGGGACAAGAAATAAGGCCAAAAAGAGGAGGAAAGACTATTCTAGGCAGAGGGAGCAACACGCGGAAAGATACAGAAGCATAAGATGTGTAAACTGGTAGTAGCCAGTACTGAGTGTGAATGATTCAGGGTGGAAATGAAGCTGGAGAAGCAGGTAAGGAAGGGGAAGCCATAAAAGGTTTTATCATGCATAAGCTAAGGAGCTTGGATTTAAAGCTGCACATCAGTGGTTCCCAAAGTATGTTTTGCACATCTCCTTGAGTTCCCGAGACCTTTTCTTGGGGTTCAACAAAGTCAGACTACTTCACAATAAGACTAAGATGTTACTTCCTTCCTCGTGGTGTTGACATTTGCACTGGTGGGCCAAACTGCCGGCACCTTGAGCAGGCATCAAGGCAGTGGAACCAAGCTGTATGAGCAGGTGCTATGTTCTTCACTGCTATACACTCAATTCAAACCAAACCAAACCAACAAAAAAGCTCAGTTTTACATAAAAATGTCTTGATGAATAAAAATTATTTTTATTAAATCTCAGCCCTCAAGATGTCTAATATTCTGTACTATTAGAATATAAAACAAGAAGTACACATAAAGCATGCCAGAATGCTGATCTCAAGGAAAACACTTAAGTTTGAGTTGTGAGCTATCAAATGCTGTAGAGTCAGCTTTCTTCGTGTAACGGCATTTTTACTAGATAGAATGAGTGATGTGGCAAACTGAAGTTATTCACGCTTCAGGATTTGGCAGTCTTCTCGAAAATGAACAAAGTCAGGCTATTACTTCAAATAAACAACTATTTGTTGCTAGTGAAAAAAGTAAGGCTTTCGAGTGAAAATTAGAATTTGGAAAATTTATATCCACCAGTGTGAGTCTGACAGCTTTTCAATATTTAAAGATTTGCCCCATAAAATTGGTAGTGATACGAATGGTTTTTACATACTGTATAATGAAATTTGTCAACATTTAAACAATCTGTGTAACTCTGTAAACCAGTAGGTTTCAAATGACCAATGCCTGACGCTCTGTGTGGGTAAGAGATGCCAAAAAGAGGAGGAAAGACTATTCTAGGCAGAGGGAGCAACACGCGGAAAGATACAGAAGCATAAGATGTGTAAACTGGTAGTAGCCAGTACTGAGTGTGAATGATTCAGGGTGGAAATGAAGCTGGAGAAGCAGGTAAGGAAGGGGAAGCCATAAAAGGTTTTATCATGCATAAGCTAAGGAGCTTGGATTTAAAGCTGCACATCAGTGGTTCCCAAAGTATGTTTTGCACATCTCCTTGAGTTCCCGAGACCTTTTCTTGGGGTTCAACAAAGTCAGACTACTTCACAATAAGACTAAGATGTTACTTCCTTCCTCGTGGTGTTGACATTTGCACTGGTGGGCCAAACTGCCGGCACCTTGAGCAGGCATCAAGGCAGTGGAACCAAGCTGTATGAGCAGGTGCTATGTTCTTCACTGCTATACACTCAATTCAAACCAAACCAAACCAACAAAAAAGCTCAGTTTTACATAAAAATGTCTTGATGAATAAAAATTATTTTTATTAAATCTCAGCCCTCAAGATGTCTAATATTCTGTACTATTAGAATATAAAACAAGAAGTACACATAAAGCATGCCAGAATGCTGATCTCAAGGAAAACACTTAAGTTTGAGTTGTGAGCTATCAAATGCTGTAGAGTCAGCTTTCTTCGTGTAACGGCATTTTTACTAGATAGAATGAGTGATGTGGCAAACTGAAGTTATTCACGCTTCAGGATTTGGCAGTCTTCTCGAAAATGAACAAAGTCAGGCTATTACTTCAAATAAACAACTATTTGTTGCTAGTGAAAAAAGTAAGGCTTTCGAGTGAAAATTAGAATTTGGAAAATTTATATCCACCAGTGTGAGTCTGACAGCTTTTCAATATTTAAAGATTTGCCCCATAAAATTGGTAGTGATACGAATGGTTTTTACATACTGTATAATGAAATTTGTCAACATTTAAACAATCTGTGTAACTCTGTAAACCAGTAGGTTTCAAATGACCAATGCCTGACGCTCTGTGTGGGTAAGAGATCCATTCACAGAGCAAGACACACTGATGGATTCAAATACACGAGAATACAAAAAGCTGACTGATATAGTTTCAGATCTCACATGCAACTAACCTCTTGAGAACTAGCACTTGTCAGGTTTTGATATATTGATATTATCAAAGAATATCTAGTATCATCTAAAAGGCATGTTACAATACCCTTTTCTACCTACTTATCTGTTTGAGGCTGAATTTTCTTCATATACTTCAATCAAAGCAACACATCTCAACAGACTGAACCAAGTAGATGGGAGTAGATGGGAGAATCCAACTGTCTTTTGTTAAGTCAGATATTAAAAGGATTTGTAAAAACATAAAACAACACCACTCTCCCTATTTTGTTAATTTTGGAAAATTAATTTTTTTCAGAAATGTTATTTTAGTAACATATAGTAGATTTATTATTGTTATTTTTAAATGAAATAATAAAATATTCAAAAATTTTCTCAGAAAATATGGCAAATGTTAACAGATATAATACACATTAACAAAAGCTCCTGAGGGGCTTCCCTGATGGCTCAGTGGTAAAGAATCCACCTGTGTTGCAGGAGACATAGGTTCCATCTCAGGGTCAAGAAGATCCCTTGGAGAAGGAAATGGCAACCCAGTCTAGTATTCCTGCCTGAGAAATCCTATGACTGAAAGGAGCCTGGCAGGCCTATAGTCCAAGAGGGCGCAAAAGAGGTGGGTATGAGTTAGTCACTAAATGACAACAAAAGGCCACAAGACCAGAGTTTGCTGCTATAAATTAAAGCATAATTAGCTTTAATTTTTCAAATTTATAGAGCTTTAAAACCCCCTATAAAAACCAGTGTTGAGTCTCGAAAATGAACAAAGTCAGGCTATTACTTCAAATAAACAACTATTTGTTGCTAGTGAAAAGTAAGGCTTTCGGTGAAAATTAGAATTTGGAAAATTTATATCCACCAGTGTGAGTCTGACAGCTTTTCAATATTTAAAGATTTGCCCCATAAAATTGGTAGTGATACGAATGGTTTTTACATACTGTATAATGAAATTTGTCAACATTTAAACAATCTGTGTAACTCTGTAAACCAGTAGGTTTCAAATGACCAATGCCTGACGCTCTGTGTGGGTAAGAGATCCATTCACAGAGCAAGACACACTGATGGATTCAAATACACGAGAATACAAAAAGCTGACTGATATAGTTTCAGATCTCACATGCAACTAACCTCTTGAGAACTAGCACTTGTCAGGTTTTGATATATTGATATTATCAAAGAATATCTAGTATCATCTAAAAGGCATGTTACAATACCCTTTTCTACCTACTTATCTGTTTGAGGCTGAATTTTCTTCATATACTTCAATCAAAGCAACACATCTCAACAGACTGAACCAAGTAGATGGGAGTAGATGGGAGAATCCAACTGTCTTTTGTTAAGTCAGATATTAAAAGGATTTGTAAAAACATAAAACAACACCACTCTCCCTATTTTGTTAATTTTGGAAAATTAATTTTTTTCAGAAATGTTATTTTAGTAACATATAGTAGATTTATTATTGTTATTTTTAAATGAAATAATAAAATATTCAAAAATTTTCTCAGAAAATATGGCAAATGTTAACAGATATAATACACATTAACAAAAGCTCCTGAGGGGCTTCCCTGATGGCTCAGTGGTAAAGAATCCACCTGTGTTGCAGGAGACATAGGTTCCATCTCAGGGTCAAGAAGATCCCTTGGAGAAGGAAATGGCAACCCAGTCTAGTATTCCTGCCTGAGAAATCCTATGACTGAAAGGAGCCTGGCAGGCCTATAGTCCAAGAGGGCGCAAAAGAGGTGGGTATGAGTTAGTCACTAAATGACAACAAAAGGCCACAAGACCAGAGTTTGCTGCTATAAATTAAAGCATAATTAGCTTTAATTTTTCAAATTTTTTATAGAGCTTTAGCTCTATAAATTAGAGCTGCTGCTAGAAACTAAAGCTCATCACTGACTACCTGGGGGCTAAATTTGTCCTATGTTTTATTTGGCCCATTAAGGTTTTTTAACTTTCATTGCTTGCCAAGGCTCAAAACAGAAAGAAGGTAACATAAAAATCCAAATCTCTGATTTTTCTTGGAAAAAAACAAACAAATGACATGATCCCATAATACTGCGTAAGGGCAATTCCCTGGGGCAAGGCTCACCCTGGTATGCTGGGCAGCTCTGGCATGCAAGCTGGCTCCACTCTTCTAGGTTGTCTGCTTACGACCCAGTGGACTGGGTTTACAACCCCAACAAGCTCCAGTGATTGGGGAGGCTCTAAGAAGTTTTAAATAGGGAGTGGGGCAGTCAGACATAGATTTACATGAGAATCACAATGGACAGTGTGAAGTATGTATTGCAGGTTTTGTTATAAGCTCTATCTGATGTCTAAAGCCAATGTAATGGCACCTTGATAGGACAGAGCTCCTATCCGAACTGCATTCCCCTCTAGTCTGAGAGAGTAAGGCCATGTGTGACTTAGGCCTCTTCAGTAACTCAGTGGGAGACGGTTCTATGGACTTTTATTGAACCAGGAATAAGTCAAACAGTTCTGATAATCACCCTTCATGTGGTATGCAAATGACTTAAGGAAGCCAGTTGGTAGCCAAGTTTTCATTTGTGGGCATTTACTAGTCAATGTGGTCTATCAGTTAATCAGTACTTTATCATATTGAAGAAACAATTATGAAAGTTACCTTCTCTTCAATCCATGATTCAATAGAAGTTTTGTTTCTGAGAATTATTTTCATCTGTAAATAGTAAAATTTTCTAATGTTACTGGTTCATTTAAGATTATTATCTTTTTTTTTAAGATTATCATCTTTACACTAACTCTATGAAATTGTCTTTATTGCTACTTTCCATAGATGAAGATATCAGGACAATAGAGACTAAATAAAGCAGCATGTGGTCAATCTGACTCTTAACTGCTGAACTACATCTTCACATGATTACATCAATCCACAATCAAATGTGAATCTACAATTGAAATTAAAAGATCATGATTAAGTCCAACCTTCTGAATAAGTATTTCAGAGTATTAATAAAATATTGGTATGATCCATTCCATCAGCATTAGATGTATTTTTGCCATTAAAATCTTTTACCACTATTTTTAACAAACCTTAAATGTACAATTAATCTATTTATTTCAAGTCACAGTGACTCATTTCAGTCAACCTAGATACTCTGCCTTCAAAACTGAATATATTCTGTCTTGATTCTATTTTTTAATTTTTTATTTAAATGACAATTCCATTTACGTAAGTTTTCACATCACAAAATTTTAGTTGATTTCTAATATGATTCTTATTTATAGGCAATGGGGAAAATTTTTCAAAAAAATTGATCCCAGGCTAGTAGAAAACATGAAATATAACCCAAACCAGGTTATTTTAAAACCAAGGGTTTCGAAAGGGCTGGGTGATCCATCTGGGCCCTCAAGCCCAGTGCTTCTAATTCTCTGAGTTCTGCCATTCTCTGAGGTCTGGCTGTGCCTTCATGGTGAGGCTACGGCACAGTAAAACACCCCTGGACTAGGAGTCCTTACCATAGTCCAAGGGCCGAGCACAATACCCTGTCCACAGCAGGCCTTCAGTGAATGAATAAACTAATGAAGCGAAAGCAGTGAGTCCTAAGAACTATTTTCTGATCCCTTCAGGGTCACATCCTCCTTTTCTGGGTTCTCACAGCACTTTGTACATAAACCTGGGACACACACACAACCCTGTATCTAATGGCAGGAACTCTTCATTTTCATTATGGTAGCCTCAGAAATAAGCAGAGTGATTCACCACAGAGCAGACATTAAAGAGCACCAACATCATCGGGCTGTTAGGGAGACTGAATGAGCTAACACATGTAAAATGCCTAAAACGGCTCTTCTAAGTGTGAACTATGTAATTATGCTTTTGATTTAATATATGCTATCATGAAACAACATTAATAATTATGTTTACTGAATCTATGTGTACTGAATGCACAACTGGATGACCTTGGGTACGTTACTTAACCTTCCTGTGGTTCCATTGCTCATCTATAAGGAAGAGAAAATAATAAACCTTTTTGACTTCTTTTGGGGTTGACGTGAAGATCAAGGGAGACTGTGAGAAGAGCTTTCTTAAGTATAAAATGCTGTATAACTCTAAATTAGGATTTTTAAAAAATTAAATCAATTATCTAGAAAATCTGGCAAAGTCACTTTGAGATTATCTGGCTAGTAGAAGATAGAATTCATCAGCTAGATTACAAAATAACAACAATCTCCACTTTACACGGCATACCTAAAGTCCGCCTTTCTCTCCTACTTGTAACAGACTTGACAACGTTAGCTAGAGGTAACTGAGGAACTTACCTGGATGAAAAACAACATCCCAACAGCTATGGTTGTTCCTAAAGCTAATCCCAAGGCAAACAAGGTGGCAGCAAATGCAGCTAATCCAAATGGAATAATGGGAAGAGGGTCTCTCCGGGCTGCACTCATATCAATCTTGACCGTGTTCCACCCAAAGGAGAGCTGTAAACAACAACACCCACTGAGAAACACCTGGTTGTCATAAACGGTTAGATTCTACCGCACCATCCAAAACCACTTGATTGAGAAGGTCAGCAAAGGACAACCTGACACTGTGGCCAAAGCAAACAAGAGTTATTTCTAATTAACACTGTTGTGAACTCACACGGACATGTGTGCCATCATTCTCCCGTATTCTCAAATGTTGTTTGTCATTGTTTTCTCAGAAGGTGTCAGGCAGACCACACATGTTACTAGGCGTGAACGACAGTGGACTGCAGTCTAAGTTGTTAACCTTGTCTCCCATCTTCTCCTTGCTTTCCTATACTTACAGAGCTCTTCATAGTGACAAACAGCCTCAAATTCAGGGGCTTCTTCTCTCATGTTCTGCACCAGAGGTTTAAAAACGAGCAACATGTAGGTTAACTATGGCCTGCTTATGTGTACAGCTGGGCCTGCAAAATGTTTTAAAACATTCAGAGCTAGGTACCACCATTTAGAAATTTAGTGATTTGGAAATCAGATTGCACACAGAAATCTGAATTTTTAGATGTTTCTTGAAAAATCAGACGATCTGGCACACCAGGCTGGATTTTCAAACATCAGAAAACTGGCTGAAGTGAAATATGGGCTGTCCTCTGTGTGAAGGACATGTGCTTTCCAGTTTCCCTTTAGGCCTGGGTCCCTCATTTACTCGCCAGGCCTCCTTAAGGACCTGAATTTGTGATCCCCAAACTTTAGCCCATGACTACTTGCTCATCAACCATGATATTTACGAACGTGCACCTGCTGTGAGTCATGTTCCAGGGCAATGAACAAAAGAACTGCAACTGGCCACAGGACAGACTGGAAACACTAGTGCTATCTTTTTCTTCCCATTCGTCTGCTTTTTATTCTATCCCCTACCATTCCTACCAAGCTTGAAGTCCAATAAGTTATACATAGTACTAAAGTAATCAACTTCACCTACAGCAGATAAGTTGAGCTGCCAGAACAAACTACTCCTTCCTCATCTTAAAGACTGCTTTAAAGCTTTTTTAAAGAGGAATTTTTTAAGAGGTAAAACAAAGTTCCATCTCCCCACCTAAACTGTAGAACGCATATTTCCTAAAGGGACTTCTTAAACAATTCTGATAACTACTATTTAATCTGGCATGATGTGGTAACAAATGTTTTCGCTTACCCGATTATAAAGCTGTGTATACATTGTCAAAACAAAAATAAAGGCAGCGTGAATACAGCCCAGTGGTGCTAAGAGAAGAAACAGCGTGAACGAAGCATGATTTTGATAACCACAGCAGTTGTTGATCCAAGGACAGTGATGGTCCACACATGTTACTAGGCGTGACGACAGTGGACTGCAGTCTAAGTTGTTAACCTTGTCTCCCATCTTCTCCTTGCTTTCCTATACTTACAGAGCTCTTCATAGTGACAAACAGCCTCAAATTCAGGGGCTTCTTCTCTCATGTTCTGCACCAGAGGTTTAAAAACGAGCAACATGTAGGTTAACTATGGCCTGCTTATGTGTACAGCTGGGCCTGCAAAATGTTTTAAAACATTCAGAGCTAGGTACCACCATTTAGAAATTTAGTGATTTGGAAATCAGATTGCACACAGAAATCTGAATTTTTAGATGTTTCTTGAAAAATCAGACGATCTGGCACACCAGGCTGGATTTTCAAACATCAGAAAACTGGCTGAAGTGAAATATGGGCTGTCCTCGGTGTGAAGGACATGTGCTTTCCAGTTTCCCTTTAGGCCTAGGTCCCTCATTTACCGCCAGGCCTCCTTAAGGACCTGAATTTGTGATCCCCAAACTTTAGCCCATGACTACTTGCTCATCAACCATGATATTTACGAACGTGCACCTGCTGTGAGTCATGTTCCAGGGCAATGAACAAAAGAACTGCAACTGGCCACAGGACAGACTGGAAACACTAGTGCTATCTTTTTCTTCCCATTCGCCTGTTTTTTATTCTATCCCCTACCATTCCTACCAAGCTTGAAGTCCAATAAGTTATACATAGTACTAAAGTAATCAACTTCACCTACAGCAGATAAGTTGAGCTGCCAGAACAAACTACTCCTTCCTCATCTTAAAGACTGCTTTAAAGCTTTTTTAAAGAGGAATTTTTTAAGAGGTAAAACAAAGTTCCATCTCCCCACCTAAACTGTAGAACGCATATTTCCTAAAGGGACTTCTTAAACAATTCTGATAACTACTATTTAATCTGGCATGATGTGGTAACAAATGTTTTCGCTTACCCGATTATAAAGCTGTGTATACATTGTCAAAACAAAAATAAAGGCAGCGTGAATACAGCCCAGTGGTGCTAAGAGAAGAAACAGCGTGAACGAAGCATGATTTTGATAACCACAGCAGTTGTTGATCCAAGGACAGTGATGGTCCATCTTCATCACACATCTGACAAGGAAAATTTACATAAAACATGAGGCAGAGAATTCTGTCTACTTGAAATAACTTTGGTCTTCAAAAGATCAAGCACACAGGAATCCAGCAAGTCCATGCGTGAATCACAGAGGGATTATTTATAGAACAGAAAGAAAAATCTTTATGAGTTTTTAAACAAACTCTGAACAGTGACTTCTTTTAAATTTTAAACAGCAAAAGAAAGGGCAGGCTTTGTAATGGCTTCTGAGGAAAAGATGTCTGCTACAAGTGAGTTTGTTTAAAGAAGGCAGGAGTCCCACTGAGAGGTTCATTATAAAGAAATGAGCATGGTTCCTGGTTTTCCTCTTGCTCTGAAATGCAGTGACTGAAGTGGAGAACAACAGAGACTGAACAAAATTACTTCTAAATCTCCACTGTGGCTGACGGGGCCTAGCAGATGCATGTAACTTCCTTCCTTCCTGTTCTTACCTTTTAGATGTGGAGTCTCTGAGCTAAGCAAGCTAATTCTGGAATATAACATGTGGTTTAAGAAGCAAAGTCTTACTCTGTTTCCTTTCCTTGAGGTGGTTAGAAGAAAAATTTCTTGCCTCAAACTAAACTTTATTTGCCCCTCCAGTGGTTCCCCTAAACCTGAGCATTTGCATCATAAATTTCTCATTTATCAGTGGATATAGATGTTCATTTAAAAAGGCTCTATCAATAACTTAATTCACATTTGTATAGAGATTCTGTTTTCTTACAATTAAGGTTTTTTATCAGAACAAACTACTCCTTCCTCATCTTAAAGACTGCTTTAAAGCTTTTTTAAAGAGGAATTTTTTAAGAGGTAAAACAAAGTTCCATCTCCCCACCTAAACTGTAGAACGCATATTTCCTAAAGGGACTTCTTAAACAATTCTGATAACTACTATTTAATCTGGCATGATGTGGTAACAAATGTTTTCGCTTACCCGATTATAAAGCTGTGTATACATTGTCAAAACAAAAATAAAGGCAGCGTGAATACAGCCCAGTGGTGCTAAGAGAAGAAACAGCGTGAACGAAGCATGATTTTGATAACCACAGCAGTTGTTGATCCAAGGACAGTGATGGTCCATCTTCATCACACATCTGACAAGGAAAATTTACATAAAACATGAGGCAGAGAATTCTGTCTACTTGAAATAACTTTGGTCTTCAAAAGATCAAGCACACAGGAATCCAGCAAGTCCATGCGTGAATCACAGAGGGATTATTTATAGAACAGAAAGAAAAATCTTTATGAGTTTTTAAACAACTCTGAACAGTGACTTCTTTTAAATTTTAAACAGCAAAAGAAAGGGCAGGCTTTGTAATGGCTTCTGAGGAAAAGATGTCTGCTACAAGTGAGTTTGTTTAAAGAAGGCAGGAGTCCCACTGAGAGGTTCATTATAAAGAAATGAGCATGGTTCCTGGTTTTCCTCTTGCTCTGAAATGCAGTGACTGAAGTGGAGAACAACAGAGACTGAACAAAATTACTTCTAAATCTCCACTGTGGCTGACGGGGCCTAGCAGATGCATGTAACTTCCTTCCTTCCTGTTCTTACCTTTTAGATGTGGAGTCTCTGAGCTAAGCAAGCTAATTCTGGAATATAACATGTGGTTTAAGAAGCAAAGTCTTACTCTGTTTCCTTTCCTTGAGGTGGTTAGAAGAAAAATTTCTTGCCTCAAACTAAACTTTATTTGCCCCTCCAGTGGTTCCCCTAAACCTGAGCATTTGCATCATAAATTTCTCATTTATCAGTGGATATAGATGTTCATTTAAAAAGGCTCTATCAATAACTTAATTCACATTTGTATAGAGATTCTGTTTTCTTACAATTAAGGTTTTTATATTAAATATTTGTGATACTAGGCACCAGGATTCATTCATTAGATTTATATAAAATGTAAATGTGAGTCAATTAAATAATGGAAAAAGCAGGTCTACTTTGTAGTTTAGACTCAGGACAATTCTAAGGCTAGTCAAGATGACCGTCAACAATTACCCCTGATTTATGAAAAAGACTTAAAGTATAACATTTTACCCTGCTCCTGTCAGGGCAAGAAGAAAGAGTGAGGTTAACTTATTATCAGAATTGGCAGTTTAAAAGTAAAATGAAGATTATGGACACGTACACGTTTTAACAACATTGCTTATAAAGTAGCCACCTTGCAGGAAATAAAACCGGGACTGAATGCTAGAAAAGAGTACCAAAAGACCAGTAATGAAATCGATCAATCACCAATAAATAGCAAAGACAGTACCTGTTACACTTTCTGCAGTGATGTGACCGTGGTGCCTTGTATGCTTGGCAGACTTTACAATATTGGAGGTACACGCTATCCTGAGAATTTTCCTTGGCCGCGAAATATAAACAAAACAGAAATTACTGGGTAATTGGAAAAGTAATGTTGCTAATATCAGAAATTCATTATCAAAAAAATTTTCCCTCAAAAAGGGCTAGAAATCCAAGTTAAAATTCAAATTCCATCTCTTCCCCATTTCCCATAAAAGAAAATCAAAGCATAGTATTCATTCACAAGGTTTAACTTGTTATTACTACTTTGCAGTGACTGAAGTGGAGAACAACAGAGACTGAACAAAATTACTTCTAAATCTCCACTGTGGCTGACGGCCTAGCAGATGCATGTAACTTCCTTCCTTCCTGTTCTTACCTTTTAGATGTGGAGTCTCTGAGCTAAGCAAGCTAATTCTGGAATATAACATGTGGTTTAAGAAGCAAAGTCTTACTCTGTTTCCTTTCCTTGAGGTGGTTAGAAGAAAAATTTCTTGCCTCAAACTAAACTTTATTTGCCCCTCCAGTGGTTCCCCTAAACCTGAGCATTTGCATCATAAATTTCTCATTTATCAGTGGATATAGATGTTCATTTAAAAAGGCTCTATCAATAACTTAATTCACATTTGTATAGAGATTCTGTTTTCTTACAATTAAGGTTTTTATATTAAATATTTGTGATACTAGGCACCAGGATTCATTCATTAGATTTATATAAAATGTAAATGTGAGTCAATTAAATAATGGAAAAAGCAGGTCTACTTTGTAGTTTAGACTCAGGACAATTCTAAGGCTAGTCAAGATGACCGTCAACAATTACCCCTGATTTATGAAAAAGACTTAAAGTATAACATTTTACCCTGCTCCTGTCAGGGCAAGAAGAAAGAGTGAGGTTAACTTATTATCAGAATTGGCAGTTTAAAAGTAAAATGAAGATTATGGACACGTACACGTTTTAACAACATTGCTTATAAAGTAGCCACCTTGCAGGAAATAAAACCGGGACTGAATGCTAGAAAAGAGTACCAAAAGACCAGTAATGAAATCGATCAATCACCAATAAATAGCAAAGACAGTACCTGTTACACTTTCTGCAGTGATGTGACCGTGGTGCCTTGTATGCTTGGCAGACTTTACAATATTGGAGGTACACGCTATCCTGAGAATTTTCCTTGGCCGCGAAATATAAACAAAACAGAAATTACTGGGTAATTGGAAAAGTAATGTTGCTAATATCAGAAATTCATTATCAAAAAAATTTTCCCTCAAAAAGGGCTAGAAATCCAAGTTAAAATTCAAATTCCATCTCTTCCCCATTTCCCATAAAAGAAAATCAAAGCATAGTATTCATTCACAAGGTTTAACTTGTTATTACTACTTTGTTTCTGAATTCTTTAGAGTTTAAACTAGTAGCTTCCACAGTGTTTTTCTCAGTCATGAGAGATGTTAATATGTTACATGAAAAAAAAATCCTAGCGTCAAACCACACTGTGGAATTATGAGGTATATGAGTCCTAGAAATTTATGACCATATATACCACGTACTCATTAACATCACTCCCATTTTTTAAAATGTATAACTATTCAATGAAATTGCTTTGAGAAATACTTTCAAACTGGTGTGAAATAAATTCTTTGTGCTGTAAATGATAAGTGATTAGAATAATATGCTTAGTCTCTACCAAAGTAAACAGGCTATGTTTGATATTATTGGTTGGCAAATAAGGCAAAAAATTCAACATATGATTATTATGAGAGTTCACCATCTTAAGGAATCTTTTTCTTACCGGTTTCCACCCCAGAGGGACGAAACCAGGACCAACAAACATGGCATTGAAGTAATTATAAAGAATCATGACGGTCCAATTTATCAACATGATGAAATTCACGCTTCCTCCAGTAGTATGTAAAGGCCAATACCACAACACAGAGTCAATCATGGCCATGGTAGAACATATTGCTATAACACCAAGGGCTATAATAGGACCCCAGTGACAAAGTCTCTTTAATTCTTGGAGATTCTCAAACTTGATAACTGAGCAGAATGTACCCATTTTGGCGAGGAAGAACGTCTTCCAGTTTTTAAAGAATTACAGATTTCCTTTTTCTGTGCACACATTTCCATGTGCCACAAGTCCGTGGGTGTTCCTGAACTGTCATGCCTTCACGTTGTTGGATGTTAATGCAGATTATGCCATTTTCACTACTGAACACTCTTTATCTAGGAGAATCCAGTACGTTGGATTGAAACTCAATCTAAAGAAAACAAAGTGATAAAGTCTGGTAAGACATTTTACTAGGTATTGTATTGGTTAATTCCAACAATCATCTAAACACAAGCTGCTCCGAAGTACAGGACTATGGAATGAATAACTCATCAAACGTCAAAAAGAATCATTTTTGTCTTTTCCAAACTTTCGTCAAGTCTGAATGCCATATAAATGGGATCCATGATTCTAAAGTGGTTGTTTTTCTTGTTTGTTCCCATCTTGTCAGAACATTGTGTCTATACAACCGTTTAGTGGTTTGAGGAAACAAAAATTTTAGAACTGGTCAGGAGGGCCTTATGGTTGGCCTAAGCCAGCTTTCTTCTTCATAGAAAAATGACTCAGAGTTGCTGAGCGATTACACCACGGGGATGCGTGACGTCTGAACCCCTCAAAAGTCATCAAACTTGCTTTATAGAGTTCTAAACTGCTTCCTACCCAGTCTTGAATTAAATCAAGTATGATCCAGACAAGGTCTACACTTGCCTGCGGTTGCCCCGAAACGCTAAGGGTCTCTTTGTGTCAAAGATAAACAGGCGGGAGGATGAAAGCAAAGAGATTGCAAGGAAGGGAGGAGAGAGAAGTGTGTGTGACCTCAGGACCGGAGGGAGATATGAGAATAAACATGAATTAGAATGTTTTAGGGGAAAAAAAAGACAAGACAGTGCCTCTCAGAGCGAGGGGCTGGGAAGCGCGAGCCGGGAAGATCTGTAGGACATTTCAGACTGGACTGGAGCGAGTCAAGGGAAGATCTGAGAGACAGAATAGCAAAGATTTCCACGCAACGGACGCAGCTGCCTCGTGCCTGTTTCTCGCCCGTGTCATGGAGCAGAGCGGAGAAATCTACACTCGGGAGGACCATCTTGGTAAGGGAGGTTGGTCTCGACATTCTGGAGATCCTGGCCTCATTCGGGTGGGACGATGACCGCCAAGATCACGTCCCCTGCTGATTCCCACCTCCGTCTGGTCCTCAGTGCCAGCTCCTCGGCCATCGCATTTCTGGGGGCGGCTCGGGCTCACCCGGAGCAGATTTTCTCCCGCTCGGAAAACTCAGTCAAGGGTACCCCAGCCCAATGCAAGCAGAAGGCAAATTCTGTGTGAAAGTATCCGGAGTGCGCTACCAGCCACGATCCGCGAGTCTCCGCCAGCGTCTTCGCCGCTGCTCTCCCGCTCGGGCCGAGTGCGCAGTCTCCGTAACAGCCACTTCCGGGAGTTCGTTCATCAATCTTCCGTCGGGAAGCAAGGCTCTCTGGCTTTTAGCTTGGGGAGCTGAACCACTTTCGGTGTTCTAAAGTGGTTGTTTTTCTTGTTTGTTCCCATCTTGTCAGAACATTGTGTCTATACAACCGTTTAGTGGTTTGAGGAAACAAAAATTTTAGAACTGGTCAGGAGGGCCTTATGGTTGGCCTAAGCCAGCTTTCTTCTTCATAGAAAAATGACTCAGAGTTGCTGAGCGATTACACCACGGGGATGCGTGACGTCTGAACCCCTCAAAAGTCATCAAACTTGCTTTATAGAGTTCTAAACTGCTTCCTACCCAGTCTTGAATTAAATCAAGTATGATCCAGACAAGGTCTACACTTGCCTGCGGTTGCCCCGAAACGCTAAGGGTCTCTTTGTGTCAAAGATAAACAGGCGGGAGGATGAAAGCAAAGAGATTGCAAGGAAGGGAGGAGAGAGAAGTGTGTGTGACCTCAGGACCGGAGGGAGATATGAGAATAAACATGAATTAGAATGTTTTAGGGGAAAAAAAAGACAAGACAGTGCCTCTCAGAGCGAGGGGCTGGGAAGCGCGAGCCGGGAAGATCTGTAGGACATTTCAGACTGGACTGGAGCGAGTCAAGGGAAGATCTGAGAGACAGAATAGCAAAGATTTCCACGCAACGGACGCAGCTGCCTCGTGCCTGTTTCTCGCCCGTGTCATGGAGCAGAGCGGAGAAATCTACACTCGGGGAGGACCATCTTGGTAAGGGAGGTTGGTCTCGACATTCTGGAGATCCTGGCCTCATTCGGGTGGGACGATGACCGCCAAGATCACGTCCCCTGCTGATTCCCACCTCCGTCTGGTCCTCAGTGCCAGCTCCTCGGCCATCGCATTTCTGGGGGCGGCTCGGGCTCACCCGGAGCAGATTTTCTCCCGCTCGGAAAACTCAGTCAAGGGTACCCCAGCCCAATGCAAGCAGAAGGCAAATTCTGTGTGAAAGTATCCGGAGTGCGCTACCAGCCACGATCCGCGAGTCTCCGCCAGCGTCTTCGCCGCTGCTCTCCCGCTCGGGCCGAGTGCGCAGTCTCCGTAACAGCCACTTCCGGGAGTTCGTTCATCAATCTTCCGTCGGGAAGCAAGGCTCTCTGGCTTTTAGCTTGGGGAGCTGAACCACTTTCTAAAACGCAGAGGGACCACAAAATGCTTTCAGTGATTCCTGAGAACCAGAATGTTTTTCGATTTTGGGGAGCACTAATTTGAAGGCTTTGTCTTAGTGGTCTTCTTAATCTTGGAGCCTAAACGGAAACGGAAACACGCACCAGCGCAGCTTCCGGAGGACCAAGATCGCAACGAACAAGCAGGAAGCAGTCGGCCTGGGAGCTGTCCCCGGTTCTCCGCTCCGCTCTAGAGGGAGCTTTCCGGGTCCTTACTTTCTGTTTTGTTGCCCCGTGTAATCCCAGCCCCGACATAGGCTCCGGCCCCGGCCGGCCACTCCAGAACCGCCATGTCGTCCGACTTCGAAGGCTACGAGCAGGACTTCGCGGTGCTTACGGCAGACATCACCAACAAGATTGCGAGAGTTCCCCGACTCCCGCCTGGTGAGCTCCCTTCCTAGACCCGGCGTGGGTGGCCTGGGGAGTGGGGGAGGCTCTGGAGTGGGCGATGAAACGCTTCCTGTGTGTCTCTTAGGCGCGAGCCTGGAGGATGGGGTGGAGTTAGGGCCTCCTGGAGGAATGGTTGAGGTTGGTTGAGGTTAAAGAGAGAATTCATGCTGGGTTGTGGGCTGCAGTGTGAAGAACCTTTGGAATCTGAAGACTTTGGGGCTCTTATCTGGACTCCAGCACCTTGTTACTCGTATAGCCTTGGGAACATTTCTCTGAGTTTTAGTTTTGGTTGGGTTTTTTCTTCGTATATTTTGTTTGTGAAACAGAGATGTGAGAGTATTCAAAGAGAAGGAATCAATGCACCGAAATCATCGGTCTGCATCATATAGAAGCGTCGTTTTGTTAATAATGATGCTATTACTGTAGGCGGCAAAACGGTGAAGATTGAAATCCTAGCTTTGCCACTTAGAAGTTCTGTTATTTAGGCAAGTTTCTTAACTTTCCTTTTTGGCAAAATGTAGAGAATTTTGCATCTCTCATAGGTTTGCTGTGAAGATTAAATGACAACATATGTAAAGTCCTTTTTCGGTGTTAGCTGCTATGATCATTAGTATTTTTCATTCCGAGCCCCATTTATGCTTTTATCATTCTTCTTGGGAAACTATAACCCAGTGATGTGTAAAATTTGGTACAGGATAATTTTTCTCACTTTTAAAATCCCACAACTGTCATTCAGAGGAATTTTTGTGTTTTAGCATGACTTCTTTTTGATGCTGGACTGTTAGCAATGTGAAGGTGAAAGCTATCTTTGATTTCCTTGGTATTTACGTAGATGGAGCTCAGGAAAATGTTTAAGAGAATGAACAGATACATAAATATGGTATCATGTAATTTTGATCTGTAGGACATTGTTTTAAGATTTGCTTTTCTCTCAATAGAGATTGAATTGGAGGATTTAGTTGTAGATAGGATTGTTATTTGGGGGCTTAGTTTTGGCAGGGAGATTGAACCATCTACCCTCACTCTGTGGTGTTAAGTTTAGGAAAACGGGTACTCATTCACCTCTGAAATGGTGGGCAAGTTTGTTGTTCTACCTTGTCAGTTACACCTTGATGCCAGCAGTAATTTCTCCTAGACCTCAATTTCTCCTTTTCCCTACTTCTTTTCAAAAGTTACCATGTTTATAAATAATTTTCTTCCTTTATTTCTTTGTTTTTCTCCCCCCCCACCCCCACCCCTACACCTGTTTTCTGTTAATAGGGACATTTACTTGAAGCCAGGATCTCTGAACTTACAGTCCACTCATCTCCTGAAGTGCCAGTTAGTTCCGGAGGAGGTGGAGGGTCATGTCTTAAAGAGGTGTATGAGTCCAAGTGAGGGAACAAGAGGAGAGAACCAAGGCAGCATGTACCACCAAGCTCTGCTGCCTGGGAGATTGTTGTGGCCAAAGTGGCTGATGGCCTCATCACTTCATGACACATCACCTCGCCTCTTCTCTTCAGTTCTGCTTTCCTCTACCACCCAAGATCATCTTGATTTTTTGTTGTCATTGTCGTTGGAGACTGCTTCCTTTGACTTCCGCCCCAGAACCTCAGAATATCAGGACTGGTGGTTTCGGTGGGATTTTTGTACTTCTTTAATTGTCACAGTATTAGCTGAGGAAAATTTTTTTAATTTGCGCTGATAGCTTTGGTGTTGAACAGCTATGCTCTGAAGTAACAAAGTCCTTACTGGGCACAAAGTTTTAACAGCCAACTCAAAAAAACCAGATTTGTTATAATCGTTTTTTTCTTTTTTCCCTTACCTTTATATTTTAATGTAACCATTCCTACTACACAGAAGGAAATGTTTGAATTAAGTGCTTATAAAGACCTTGACTCTATAGCTACAGTGTAATATAAAGCCAAAAGGCAGCAGCTTCGTGAGACTTGAAAGGAAACTGTATAGCTGATAACTGAAAAAGTGCTTATTGACTTAATTAATTAAATGCTAGTGATTCTTAAAAATACTGTGGTTTCCCTCTTAGTAACTGTTTGTACTTGCTCATTTTATAATATGTTTCTAGTTGACAAATAGAGAAGGATGAAAAATATATCTGTGTAGTTATTAATTTCAGATGTGTATCTGTGGACCAACAGAAATTATGTACAGCCATGCAAAACCAGTATGATTGAGAGTGATTATAATCTCTTCCTGGCATCATTGGTGGTCGACCCAGAATTTACTTGAATTAAGAAGGTTAAAAACCAGAGCCACATTTTCAGCCAAAGCAATTCTACTGAAATGAAATTAGAGTGAGTTGGATTGATTGCAACTAACTTCACTCTCTGCTATACAAGTACAATGTATTAAAATGTTACTTCCAAAGAGAGTAGAAAAGATTGAATAGTTTAAAACTTTACAAAGAGATTTGATTACTCTGTGAAACATTTTGAACAATAAAAAAACTTTCCCCTTAAACCGAAGTGTTTGGTATTTAATTACTAAATATTAATAATTGAACCAATGAGATAGATCAGTCTTCCAAGTAATATGTTCATGGTTTTGTATTTGAACATTGATTTTAGTGATTTGTATTCTGTGGTAAAGTCAGGAAAACGGAAGAGTGGACACCATCACTAACACTAATTGTGACATTCTTCTTTCTCTGGTATCGAGTCCTAAGTCTCTACTTTATAGAGACAAAGAGTTCCCTTACATCAGGCAGGCTTCCTGAAGGATTTTTTTTTGGGGGGGCCTCTTTTATTGGTCCTTCATTTATTTATTTTCATCCATCTTAATTCTTTCGCCTGTGTGGGCCTGCCATCGCAGTGGGCTCTCTTGTTGCAGGGCACCGGCTCTGGGCGCATGCGCTCCAGAGTGCTGGCTCGTAATTGGACACACTGGTCCAGCCACTCTGCGGCATATAGAATCTTCCTGTGCCAGGGGTCGAACCGGCGCCCTTTGAACTGCAAGGCGAACTCTTTACCCACTAGACCACCAGGGAAGCCCTTCCTGAAGGATCTTAAACAAAATGTTCTTCTGCAGTTAGTTGCTTACTTCTCCATGTACAGAGAGAGAAATGGTCTGTTGCAAAGTCTATCATTTTGTAGCTATAGTCAGAAATACCAAAAGAGGCATTGTGGCCAATTGGTTACAGTTCATGCATGGCATCAGATCTGTTAGAATACAAGCTCTGCTAAAAATATATCTGTGTGGGTTATTTAATTTCAGATGTGTATCTGTGGACCAACAGAAATTATGTACAGCCATGCAAAACCAGTATGATTGAGAGTGATTATAATCTCTTCCTGGCATCATTGGTGGTCGACCCAGAATTTACTTGAATTAAGAAGGTTAAAAACCAGAGCCACATTTTCAGCCAAAGCAATTCTACTGAAATGAAATTAGAGTGAGTTGGATTGATTGCAACTAACTTCACTCTCTGCTATACAAGTACAATGTATTAAAATGTTACTTCCAAAGAGAGTAGAAAAGATTGAATAGTTTAAAACTTTACAAAGAGATTTGATTACTCTGTGAAACATTTTGAACAATAAAAAAACTTTCCCCTTAAACCGAAGTGTTTGGTATTTAATTACTAAATATTAATAATTGAACCAATGAGATAGATCAGTCTTCCAAGTAATATGTTCATGGTTTTGTATTTGAACATTGATTTTAGTGATTTGTATTCTGTGGTAAAGTCAGGAAAACGGAAGAGTGGACACCATCACTAACACTAATTGTGACATTCTTCTTTCTCTGGTATCGAGTCCTAAGTCTCTACTTTATAGAGACAAAGAGTTCCCTTACATCAGGCAGGCTTCCTGAAGGATTTTTTTTTGGGGGGGCCTCTTTTATTGGTCCTTCATTTATTTATTTTCATCCATCTTAATTCTTTCGCCTGTGTGGGCCTGCCATCGCAGTGGGCTCTCTTGTTGCAGGGCACCGGCTCTGGGCGCATGCGCTCCAGAGTGCTGGCTCGTAATTGGACACACTGGTCCAGCCACTCTGCGGCATATAGAATCTTCCTGTGCCAGGGTCGAACCGGCGCCCTTTGAACTGCAAGGCGAACTCTTTACCCACTAGACCACCAGGGAAGCCCTTCCTGAAGGATCTTAAACAAAATGTTCTTCTGCAGTTAGTTGCTTACTTCTCCATGTACAGAGAGAGAAATGGTCTGTTGCAAAGTCTATCATTTTGTAGCTATAGTCAGAAATACCAAAAGAGGCATTGTGGCCAATTGGTTACAGTTCATGCATGGCATCAGATCTGTTAGAATACAAGCTCTGCTGCTTATTACATGTGCATTCTTGGGCAGATCATCTGGCCTCTTTTAAGTCTGTCTCCTCCACGTGGAAAATTGAGATAGGGATATAGTTTCAACCTTACAGTGTTGTAAAAATCAATCAAAATAAAGCATATAATTTTGTTTTTGTTGTTCAAGTCGTGTCCAGCTGTTTGCAGCCCATGGACTGCAGCACACAAGCCTTCTCTGTTCTGCGCTATCTTCTGGAGTTTGCTCAAAGTTATGTCCATTGAGTGGGTTATGCTATCTAACTATCTAATGACTATTAGGAATTGCTGTCCCCTCTTCTCCGGTAGTATACTAGACACCGTCCAACCCTGGGGGGTTCATCTTGCAGTGTCGTATCTTTTTGCCTTTTCATCCTGTTCATGGGGTTCTTGAGACAAGGATACTGGAGTGAGTTGCCCTTTCCTCCTCCAACAAACCAGGTTTTGTCAGAACTCTTAAACTATGACCTGTCTATCTTGGGCAGCCTTCTACAGTGTGGCTCATAGCTTCATTGAGTTAGGCAAGCCCCTTCACCACATCAAGGCTATGGTCCATGAAGAGAAAAGCGTGTAATACCCTAGCATTTTAGCACAATAATTTCCTCTGAGAGAAACATGATAAATTAGCCACTCGTGATACTGCTACGGTGAAGACAGTAGCTATAGGGTTAGTCAGAATGCAGCTTCTCAGACTTTGGGATACTAGTTGATTCTTAAAAGAACCTTGGACCTGAATTTTGTTTCCTTTCTGTTCTAGACTAGAGTGAATCTCTCTTGATGACCACCTGTGTTTGAAGGAAGATGAGTGATTAGGCACTTTGGGTTATGAACTTGGAATTGGGCTTTGAACTCAGGATATCAGGGAGGAAGTCAGGGAGAGAAGTGGAAGTGACGGGATGAGGTGGATGTCCTATCCAGAAGGGAAGGCCTCAGCCTAGCTGACTGATTGTGCCCCAGCCCTGCAGGCTTTTGGTACCATCTAGATATGGCTGTGTGTGGAAGAAGCCATGAGATTCTTCCATGACTCTCTCTTGCCTTTGCAAAATAATTATAATAAGACAATTCAGAAAAATCTGCTTTTATTTATGAATACTGTGATTGGCTTAAAATGTATGTGGCTCTGGAGCTGTAATGTTGTGTAGCTATTGAGCACTCGAAATAGTGAAATGACAATATTTTTAATATTAGCAAATTAAAAATTATTAAAATAAATTTCACCTGTTTCATTTTACTTTTTGAAATATGGCTAATAGAAAATTTAAAATTATATGACTTGCATGTATTACATTTCTGTTCTATAAAATTAGAGTCGAAGAGATGTTTCTAGACCTACTTTAGGAACTCGGATGCAGAATGAATTGAAATAGGGCGAGTAGGACTTAAGTTAGGAACACTCACATATACCCATACTCTAATCCCAGAGGAACTTCTTTCCCATAAACAACTTAGTTAGTCTAAGTGATAGCTTTGGGCTTCCCAGGTGGCTCACTGACTAAAGAATCCATCTTCAGTTCCGGAGACACAAGTTCAACCCCTGGCCTGGGAAGATCCCCTGGAGGAAGGCATGGCAACCCACTGTATTATTCTTCCCAGAGAATCCTATGGACACAGGAACCTGGTAGGCTACAGTCCATAGAGTCGCACAGAGTTGGACACGACTGAAGCGACTGAGCACATATGCACACATGCAAGTAATAACTTCATTGATTAAAAAAAGAAAAAACTACACTTTCAGTTTTCTTTTTTTGGCCACTTCGATTAGTCTTTCATTTATTTATCTTTGTTCTTTGGCCTGTGTGGGTCTCCCATCGCAGTGGCCTCTGTTGTCGCAGAGCACTGGCTCTGGGCATACATGCTGCAGAGCTCTGGCTCGGTAGTTGGACACATCAGTCCAGCCGCTCCGCGGCATGTAGGATCTTCCCAGGCCAGGGATTGAACTGGCGCCCCTTGCACTGCAAGGTGGTGTCCTTACCCACTGGACCGCCAAGGAAGCCCCACTTTTAATTTTAGAATAGGTTTAGATGTATAGAAAAATCACAAAAATAATACAGAGAATCCCTGTATGCTCCATGACCAGTTTCCTCTATTGTTAGCTTCTTATATTAATATGATACATTTCTTGCAGCCAGTGAACCCATGTTACTGCATAGTATTAACTGAAGTCCATACTTCAGATTTCCTTCATTTTTTGCCTAGTGTTTTTCTTACTATTCTAGGGTCCAATCCAGGTTACTACAGATCCTTTAGTAATCATGGCTCCTCGAGTTCCTCTTAGTCATGACGGTTTCACAGCCCTTTCCTTATTTTTGACAGCTTTACTGTTCAGAGGAATACTGATTTGCCTGATGTTTTTCTCATCATCAGACTGGGGTTACAGGTTTTTGAGAGAACGACTGCAGAGGTAAACCACTATTTTCATCACATCAGGAATACCCACTGTAAGGTAGTTTGCCACTTTTGGCATTAGCTTTGATCACCTGGCTGAGGTAGTATTTGTCAGGTTTCTCTATTGTAAAGTTGTGCTTTCCCTCCTTTTCCATGCTCTTGGAAGGAAATCATACACAGAGCCCATGATTTAAGGAGTAGGCGGTCATGCTCCACCCTCTTGAAGGCTGAATATTTATATAAATAGTTGGAATTCTTCTATTCAGGAGAGATCCATTCTCCCATACTTCCTTATTAATTTGGTCATTTATTTTATTACTTTGTGTTATATTCTAATACCACTTTAGTTTGTTGCTCAGATTATTCCAACTTTGACCATTGGAATGCCTTCCAGTCGGTTTTTGTGTCCTTTTTTTTTTTTTTGACTATAAACATTATTTTTATTTATTAAACTCGGGTTTTAGCAGCAAGTCCATATTCTTCCCAACTGGGGATTTTAATCAGAACTTTCTCACTAGTGACTGAAGACAGCTCAAATCAACCATACTGCAAACCAATTGTATCCTTTTGATATATACTCATCACTGTGGGTTTTTCTTTTTCTTTTTTAGCATTTTCTTTTTGATATTATAAGATACTCCAGGATCATCTTGTATTTTCTGTATACCAGTCCTAGAATCACCAGCCATTTCTCCAAGGAGTCCTATTTCCTTTTATTTAAAAATAGTGTTTGAAACCAAGATCTGGACATTAGGACTGAGATATTACTGATTCTGGACCCTTTCAGCCAACAGAACAAGGGAAAATGTGTGTATACTAACATGTATATATACACGTTGATAAAATGTTATGTATGAAACCAACGATATTTATAGGAAGCTAACATGAGTTCATGTTAATGTCTCCAATTCCAGTCCTTTCTTCACATGGCTCACTCTAGAATGGGTTTGTTGTAATATTATTTCTTTCATAAAGGGAAGCTTGCCATTCTAAGTAGCAAAATTTGCCCCAGTCCTCACTGATTCAATTTTTTCCATTTTTCTTTCTTTTTTGTGAAATTTGAAAAAAAAATCTGCACTTTAGTTAATAATAATATATTACATGTTAATATCCTGTTTTTTGTTTTTTTTTTTACAACATAGTATTTCTTTATATCCTCAGAATTGGTTTGGAAGTTACAAGCCTCATTCAACATTTTTAAAAAATCACTAAGATAATAAACTTTCTAGACTTTTAGAAGTAATACTAGATGCCAAAAAAATTGAACTATATCAAAGTTTTGAGTGAATATAAATTAGAAATATAGCATCTATTCATACTTAGTCAAACAAGTGGAACCAAAATGTTATAAATTTTTTAGATAGGGAAAAATTGATGAAGTTTCTAATGTATTTGTATATACAAAAGCTTTTATGCTGCATTTGATAAAGGCTTGAGAAAGAGCAACAGAAAAATGAGATAGAGAAGATGGAAACATAAACTAAGTTAAATGGGAGCACTGAATATGAGATAGAATAACCATGTTTAAAAACAACTAGATTATTCGATGATATTTTAGTATTTTTTCTGATTCTCTGTGAGTAAAAAACATGTTACTGAGTGCCAAAATTCATGGATTCACTCAGTAAACACTCGGTGAGCACCTTCCATGTACAGCTCTCTGTGCTAAATGCAGAATTAGGACAAAGATGTCCCTGCCTTCAAGGAGCTGGAAATGAGGCTGAAGGAAACCAGTTACTAATGGTAATTGGAATGCTAGGGCAGAACACAGAGGTTGAGGGGTTAAGAGAAGATCATGTCTCGGGAGGTCACCTGTAAGGATAGTGGAATTCAGCAGATTAAAAACAGAGTAAGAGTATATTGTAAGATGTTCAGTATGTGGATGCAGTGGGCATCTGTTGTTTCAGAAGGCCCAGAATCCTCTGTTCTATCTTCTGAGTCCAGCTCCTCAGTTTTCTATTGAGAAATTCCCTGCTCCCAGTCTTGATGGGACTCACAGACTACCGTGCCCTGTCCAGGTCAAGAGGTAAATACCTAACTCGAGGGAGGACATTCTGTGAATTTTTGCCAGGAATTGAAATTTGAACTCTGCTTCTGCAGAGATTGTCAGTGAGTTCCTGCTCCCTTGGTTCCCTGAGCCACCACAGTACTGTCTTCCCTGAGCTTGGGAGGACAGTGACTCTTTGGACTACAGCATATGAGGCTTCCCTGTCCTCCACTATCTCCCGGAGTTTGCTTAGACTCATGTCCATTGATTTGGTGTTGCCATCCAGCCGTCTCATCCTTTGCTGTCCTCTTCTTCTTTTGCCGTCAATCTTTCCTAGCATCACAGTCTTCTCTGAGTGAGACAGCTCTTCCCATCAGGCGGCCAAAGTATTGGAGCTCCTGCTTCAGCACCAGTCCTTCCAGTGAATATTCAGGGTTGATTTCCTTTAGGGTTGACTGGTTTGATCTCCTTGCTGTCCAAGAGACTGTCAAGAGTCTTCTCTAGCGCCACAGTTCAAAAGCATCAGTTCCGTGGCTCTCAGCCTTCTTTATGGTCCAAGTCTCACGTCTGTACGTGACTATTGGAGAAATCATAGCTTTGACTATATGGACCTTTGTGGCAAATTGGTATCTCTGCTTTTAATATGCTGTCTAGGTTTGTCATAATCTTTCTTTCCAAAGAGCAAGTGTGTTGTGATTTCATGGCTTTAGTTACCATCCACAGTGATTTTGTAGTTCAAGAAAATTTCTTTTCTGTCACTGTTTCCACTTATCCCCCCTTTTATTTGGCATGACGTGATAAGACCCTGTGAACTACCCTGAATTATTCTAATAAACTCCTTTTTGGGCTTAGGTTAGCTAGAACCTGTTCTGTTGTATTCAACCGAAGAACCCAAAGAGTAGCTTGAAAAGGCTTAGGTCAGGCAGAAAATACGCTTGGAAAGTAATGCATTGTTGGTTAGAATGCAGAGCACATCCGAGACAGCCAGTAGTTGGAAATACAGTTGGAAAGGTTGCTTGGGTCCAGAATGTGGAGGGCCTTGACCACCACGTTCAAGTGATTCAACCAGAGCCACATTTGAGGAAGATTGAATGGCAGAAGGGGGCAGGTGTGGAGAAAGGGAAACCAGGATGATTGGTACTATAGCTTCTTTTGTAAATTCTTGAACTCACTGAACTATTTATTCATTTTGCTATCATGTTTTGAAGTTTCCCAGGTGGCACTAGTGGTAAAGAGACCTCCTGCAGACGTAAAAGATGTGGGTGCAGTCATTGGGTTGGGAAAATCCCCTTGAAGAAGGCACAGCAACCCACTCTAGTATTCTTTCCTGGCAAATCCCATTGACAGAGGAACGTGGCAGGCTGCAGTCCCAGTGGGTCCCAAAGAGTCAGACACGACTGATGCAACTTAGCACACATCATGTTTTGAGAACGGATTATATGTCAGGCTCAGGGCTAAATTGTAGAACTAGGACGTGGTTCCTGTCTTCCCAGAGCCTCTAAGGTAGAAAATAAACCAGACCTGCGAGTTTGAGACATGAATCATGAGGATTAGGTAAGAGTTCTAGGGGTTTTCTGTCAGAGTGAGTAGTTAATTCTTCTGTTGGGGTAGAGAAAGCTTCAAAGAGGTCGTGATTTCTGAAGAAAAATAAATGGGCTGATTGATTTGGAATGAGGATAGGGAACATTTTGCTTTAGGTATCTGCTAAAACATGTTTCTCCCAGAATGGAGAGTGGTAGTTGGGTTGTAAGTTGATTTGATTTGGTAGACTTTGAAAAAAATTACATATATTTAGCACCTCGCAAACTAAAAGTCATTTCTCTTGAATCAGTTTATTCGAGGTAAAAAGAATCCAGTAGATATTTTGAACTTCCAGTTTAGAGAGTATATACTGAGTCTCAGTAAAAACTCTTTCTTACCCAAGATCCCCTAACCATGAGTAGATGATGGTTTGGAGTTTAGGATCAGTAGTTCTAACTTCAAATATTTTTCCATTACATTCAACTGTTAATGAAAGCACAATTTTTTTTTTAAAGGATAGTAAGATCTGGCACAATTTTAGGAACTGTTGTATGTGACTTTTGGTTTTTTATTTGTGGCTTTTTGTTTTGTTGTTATATGTGACTTTTTTTAGATGTGACTTATAAGTTGTATTTATAAATCTGTTATTCCCAATTTATTTAAGTCAGGAGTTTGCAGATTCCTCATGCCACCACTAGATCTGCTATTGCTGACACAGTCTCTTCTAAAGAACAAAATAATGTTGTTGTTTTTTTTCAAATGTTATGGCATCTGTTAATAATTTAGTACTCTACAGGATTGTGTATGTCCAGATAGCCTAGAATCAATGACTTACAGTGGTTCCTACCCACCTCATTGGGTTGGGAAAATCCCTTAAAAAATTAGTATTCTTTCCTGGCAAATCATTGACAGAGGAACGTGGCAGGCTGCAGTCCCAGTGGGTCCCAAAGAGTCAGACACGACTGATGCAACTTAGCACACATCATGTTTTGAGAACGGATTATATGTCAGGCTCAGGGCTAAATTGTAGAACTAGGACGTGGTTCCTGTCTTCCCAGAGCCTCTAAGGTAGAAAATAAACCAGACCTGCGAGTTTGAGACATGAATCATGAGGATTAGGTAAGAGTTCTAGGGGTTTTCTGTCAGAGTGAGTAGTTAATTCTTCTGTTGGGGTAGAGAAAGCTTCAAAGAGGTCGTGATTTCTGAAGAAAAATAAATGGGCTGATTGATTTGGAATGAGGATAGGGAACATTTTGCTTTAGGTATCTGCTAAAACATGTTTCTCCCAGAATGGAGAGTGGTAGTTGGGTTGTAAGTTGATTTGATTTGGTAGACTTTGAAAAAAATTACATATATTTAGCACCTCGCAAACTAAAAGTCATTTCTCTTGAATCAGTTTATTCGAGGTAAAAAGAATCCAGTAGATATTTTGAACTTCCAGTTTAGAGAGTATATACTGAGTCTCAGTAAAAACTCTTTCTTACCCAAGATCCCCTAACCATGAGTAGATGATGGTTTGGAGTTTAGGATCAGTAGTTCTAACTTCAAATATTTTTCCATTACATTCAACTGTTAATGAAAGCACAATTTTTTTTTTAAAGGATAGTAAGATCTGGCACAATTTTAGGAACTGTTGTATGTGACTTTTGGTTTTTTATTTGTGGCTTTTTGTTTTGTTGTTATATGTGACTTTTTTTAGATGTGACTTATAAGTTGTATTTATAAATCTGTTATTCCCAATTTATTTAAGTCAGGAGTTTGCAGATTCCTCATGCCACCACTAGATCTGCTATTGCTGACACAGTCTCTTCTAAAGAACAAAATAATGTTGTTGTTTTTTTTCAAATGTTATGGCATCTGTTAATAATTTAGTACTCTACAGGATTGTGTATGTCCAGATAGCCTAGAATCAATGACTTACAGTGGTTCCTACCCACCAAAGAAGGATATGACCATTTGCCTGGTATGTTAATTCTCTACTCTGATTGATCCAAGTCTCTGATTGATCAGAGAGGAAAAAAGACGTATACAAATAGAAGTCTTAAAATATTAAGTTCATCTGTAACCGTAGCATTACTTGGTACTATTATTTGTTTCAGATGAGAAGAAGCAGATGGTTGCAAATGTGGAGAAACAGCTTGAAGAAGCCAAAGAATTGGTACGTACAAACCTAGTTATATATACAAAACACAACAAGAGCCATTCAGTCTAATGCTTTCCTCTAAGCCTCATTTGTTCTTTGTAGAAATGTGAAACATTACTGGTTAGCAGTTCATGATTCTGAGATCATCAGTTTCAGTTTCTAAATTGAAGAGAATTTCATAGCTTCTTGGGATTTTATTCTTCTTAGTAAAGGTGATTCATTAAATGTCCACTTCAGATTTTTATCACTTCATAATACCTTTTATAATAGTTATAAACAGCTAACACTTGTTAAAGGTACACTGGGTACTAGACATTGGTTAAGCATACTGTTTGCTTTATGATAGTTAATTTTCACAAAAACCCTGTGAGACAGGGACTATTTATCAAAACCTGTTAAGAATCGAAATTTTCCCTACTTTCCCACTCATAAGTGAGCTTGCCATAATCTCATGGATGCTTATAGAAGACATGAGAGTCCTAGGTCAGAGACAAAAGGCTTTCGTTACTCATAGCAAAAGCCGTTGCCCAAGTTCTCAGCAGACTTGTGTCACTGCACTGAGCCCTAATTGGCAAGGGGCTGATGCATGTTTGCCTAGAAAAATGCCTACATGTCAGGGATTATCTTATAGAAGAGAAACTTGGGACCTGGGAAACATACTGCTTTATAGAAGTCTGTAAGCAGGCCTGCTTTTTGCTCCAAGGGACACATTATTTCCTACCGCAAGATTGCTCTCTGCCTGGTGGAAGAGTGGAAAAAGTGTAAGTGCAGTCGCTCAGTCGTGTCTGGCTCTTTGTGACCCCTGGATGAGCCATGGAGTTCTCCAGGCAAGAATGCTGGAGGTGGGTGGCCTTGAAAGAGTGGAAGAGCCTTATGTTCTTGGTGTGTTCAGCAAGACATGTAGAAGTGTAAGAGATATACAGAAGAGTATCATTACCACATTTAGTCGATGTGAAAACTGAGGCTTAGAAAGATTAATTAACTTGTCTGTGACCCCACACCCAGGAAGTGATAACATAAGAATTTGGACTTGGGTACACAAAACCCAGAGCTTTAGCTCATCCACTGTTTTTTGATACCAATAAATTCTCAAATCAAGGAGCAAAAAGTTTTAAAATATATTGTGTCCTTATTTTGGGTTTCAAAGATGGTTATTGCAAGTATGATTCAACTTGTTCCCGGATTGTGATCCTAAATGAGCATGTTGCTTTTCTGCATCCTGGAGGGTACCACTTGGTGTTCTTCCAGTACTTAGAACAGCTTCCCAAGGGGTGTTTCTGTACCTGGTGTCCCCTGTTCAAACAAGTTTGGGAAATGGCAGCTGAAATAGAATTCTCCAATTATGGATCCTTTCTTGGTCCTTGTTAGAATTAGTTGTGTTTCTGCTGGACAATTTATGTTAATCTCTTGGACACTGCATGTCTCATAATTACCATGTCGTCCCCTTAACACTGGCTGTGTGAGTGTCGTGACGACGTGAAACTGGTACACGCTCACTTTGTTTCCGGTTTCATTTTAAGTGTTGTGTTTCCTTTTTCCCTTTCTTACCTACTTTTAGTTGAAGTATGCTTATAAAATTCCTGAAACAAAAATGCAGTTAACTCGCAGATTTCCTCTTTACATGTGCTTTTGCAGTTAGTTCTCTAAATGATTTTGCTTTGCCTCACTAGAACTCAGTACTTAATGATAATTTCAGGGACGTGCTCTCAGTAATCGCTTTGCCAAGTAACTAATGTACTGGTGCTTCATATTTATGGAGAGACATGTCAGTAACTTAAATGGTTACTGCTTAAATCAAGCCTAATTTGAATTTTTTTCTTTATAAAAATTAAAGACTGTGAATTGACACATGCTTTGTTTGTTTGTTATCTGCATCCTACTATTTTTACTCAAACAGCACCAGACAAAAAAAAAAGGTATCCAGAAGAAGGGCTGGAGGTGGGTTGGCCTGGGGGGGAAAGAGTGGAAGAGCCTTATGTTCTTGGTGTGTTCAGCAAGACATGTAGAAGTGTAAGAGATATACAGAAGAGTATCATTACCACATTTAGTCGATGTGAAAACTGAGGCTTAGAAAGATTAATTAACTTGTCTGTGACCCCACACCCAGGAAGTGATAACATAAGAATTTGGACTTGGGTACACAAAACCCAGAGCTTTAGCTCATCCACTGTTTTTTGATACCAATAAATTCTCAAATCAAGGAGCAAAAAGTTTTAAAATATATTGTGTCCTTATTTTGGGTTTCAAAGATGGTTATTGCAAGTATGATTCAACTTGTTCCCGGATTGTGATCCTAAATGAGCATGTTGCTTTTCTGCATCCTGGAGGGTACCACTTGGTGTTCTTCCAGTACTTAGAACAGCTTCCCAAGGGGTGTTTCTGTACCTGGTGTCCCCTGTTCAAACAAGTTTGGGAAATGGCAGCTGAAATAGAATTCTCCAATTATGGATCCTTTCTTGGTCCTTGTTAGAATTAGTTGTGTTTCTGCTGGACAATTTATGTTAATCTCTTGGACACTGCATGTCTCATAATTACCATGTCGTCCCCTTAACACTGGCTGTGTGAGTGTCGTGACGACGTGAAACTGGTACACGCTCACTTTGTTTCCGGTTTCATTTTAAGTGTTGTGTTTCCTTTTTCCCTTTCTTACCTACTTTTAGTTGAAGTATGCTTATAAAATTCCTGAAACAAAAATGCAGTTAACTCAGATTTCCTCTTTACATGTGCTTTTGCAGTTAGTTCTCTAAATGATTTTGCTTTGCCTCACTAGAACTCAGTACTTAATGATAATTTCAGGGACGTGCTCTCAGTAATCGCTTTGCCAAGTAACTAATGTACTGGTGCTTCATATTTATGGAGAGACATGTCAGTAACTTAAATGGTTACTGCTTAAATCAAGCCTAATTTGAATTTTTTTCTTTATAAAAATTAAAGACTGTGAATTGACACATGCTTTGTTTGTTTGTTATCTGCATCCTACTATTTTTACTCAAACAGCACCAGACAGGTAAGAGTTGTATTAGTACTAAGTATGCAGTGTTTTCAGAAATAATTTATTAGGACTATTTGCTTTTTTTTTTTTTTTTTTTTAAGGATCATAATTAAACTTTTATTACTGTCTCTTTTAATCACATGTCCACATGAGGTTTACTTAGAGTATTATCTATAAATACACAGTCCCTCAAGATTCAACGAGAATATTAAGTTACTGAATACATTTTTTTACTCCCATGGCACATCATACTTGGTAACACTAATAAGGTAGATTTAGATAACACTTAAATCATGATTACGAATGTTTAATTGAATATTTTCCTTTCTGTAGTTGTGAAATGTAAAGCTTAGATTTGCTTCCGTCAGGCCTCTTAAACCAAACTTCATCATGGTTAATTGTTGTAATTACAGCACTCGTAGGACATTCATCTTTTCTGTCAATACATATTGTCTGCCCACGTATATACCATTCACCGTCATAGTATAATCTTCCCTCTTCGGATCTAGCACTGTGCAGGTGTTTTTCCAGTTTCACAGGTGGTTCTGTTTTCACTCTGTGTGGACCCAGTGTAGCCATTGCCTTCCTTATTGTTGTCCAGTCTTCTAGAATATCAAGATCTTGTAACATATAAACTATATATGGACGTTAAAAAGTCAAGGTCCATTTAGCTCTAAGAATTTCACATTTTAAATTACACTTTCAAGTTTCTGTTTTTCAGAGAATGGAACAATGATTTCAGATAGAAACCTTCAGAATTTGAATTCTGATTCCAAATTATTTTTCAAAAAACTTAGTACCTCCACAAACATATTCTACTACTTCAGATGTTACAGCCATATTCGACTATTTGCTTTAACAGCCAGAATATCTGACAACATTTTTGGATGTGGGTTTACTAGCCACGGCCTGAGCCATTTTGCAGTTGTTGGTTTTTATTTTTTAATGCTAAGTATAAATAAGCTGCCTCTGATGCCTTGTATCATGCTTGCTGTCTCTCTTCTTCATCAGTAATCATCACTCTGTTTATTCACATTAATCTGGTGATTACCAAGTAAAAGATACTGTTCTAAGCACTTTATAGGGATTACCCTATTTAATCTTTATAGCTGTCTCACATACTATTTTTAGAAATGGAACAAGGAAGACCCAGAGACATTAAGAAACCTGTCCAGGGTTGCATGACTAGGAAGCAGGGGAGCCTGTGATAACGCGGGGGTCTGACTTGAAGCCCTGTGTTGTTAATGCTGTTTTAGTATTGCCTCCCATGAAGTGTTCGTTTGTTGTATCCAGGTTGTTATAAAGGGCCCTGCTGTGATTTCAGTGAATTCTGTGTAATTTAACACATTGCTGTATCCATAACTCTGTACCAACATGGCTATGCAGTGTAAGGGTGGAGGGCAGGATCACATATTGGTTGGCATATGAATTTCCTAATCAGAAAGGACTTTCCAAGAGAATTTTCACTATATAACTGAGATGACTGACATTTCGTAGAGTAATTCTAGAAATCACAGTTTGGTTTATCTTCTCATAGTCTTAGTAGGTTGAGGTCGGAAGACCAGACTAGTTTTGGTTGGATAATAAGATACTCTATGAATAGTAAAATCATTATCACGAGGGTGTTTGGTTTAATGCACATGGTTTTAAATATTCTTGACAAAGTAAACGCTTTGGCACTCTGTGTATCACTTGGCAAGCACTCAGTAACTTTTTATTGACCTGAACAAAAATGGAGCATAAAAGTAGTCCCAGCGTCAACTTGACCAGAGGCGGTTAGCTTCCTGGGCTTGGTTCTTCAAGTTGTAAAATGAGGAATTGGAATTCAGTCTTTACAGCTCTCAGCATCTAGTTACGTGAAGAATAAGCATATGCTAGAAACCATGTTTTTCTCTCACCATTCCAGTTGGAACAGATGGATTTGGAAGTCCGAGAGATACCACCGCAAAGTCGAGGAATGTATAGCAGCAGAATGAGAAGCTACAAGCAAGAAATGGGAAAACTTGAAACAGATTTTGTGAGTCAGATTCACTCTTTTATTATACTTGCCAGTCTTTACAGTGATTCTCATTTTATTTTATTATTTCCCCCCCCACACCTCACCCAGTATTAAGTGCGTCATCTTTAGGAGCTTGTGCAATTGAAAGACATGCAACAGCTTCTGTTGTTTAGGACTTGGGGATCTAAAAATGCTTGTAGAGCTGGCTAATGATGGACTTGAAAATATGTTGGATTCCTGACTCACAAAATAGACCCAAGTCTTGTGGTTTTTGAGTTTGGATAGTATTTATTGGTATTTAGTATTTATTAGAATTTTGAAATCCAATTTTGAACCTTTCAGAATTCACAAGCTTTCTGCTGTTTATTCATGGATGGACTTATGGACTTATGAATGTCCTGAAATAATATCGGTATTTTTGGGTGTGCATTTCTTATATGCAAGTTTTTTTCTAAGATAGGCTTCATAGCTTTTATTATTAGAATCTTAAAAGGCTATATTGCCCTTCTTCCCTCCAGGAGCTCAATTAACAATTGTTTACAGGGTCCTTTGTATTGACTGTCTAATGAGAATATTTAGCTTTCTTTTCCTATATGTGACTTTCAACTCCACCCACCTTATAGCAAATTTAAGACTATAAATTTAAAGATACTGACATTAAAATTGTTAGTAATTATAAAGTAATAGGGTAAAAAAATATAGGCGAGCAATTCCACTTCTGGGTAAATTGAAAGCATGATATTTAAGAAAATTGAAAGCAGGATCTTGAAGAGATGTGTGTAAACCCTTGACCTAACAGTATTATTTGCAATACCCAGAGACGGAAGCAACCCGGGTGTCCGTTACAGATGAATGGATGAACAAAATGTGGTGTGTGCATGCAATGAAATGTTACACAGCCTTAAAAATGCAAGAGGTTCTGATATTTGTTATGACATGGATTAACTCTGAAAACATTTCGCTGAGTGAAATAAGCCAGTCACAAAAGACATGTATTTGTTTCCACTTATAGGAGGTACCTAAAGTATTTAGCTTTGTGGAAAGTAGATTGGTGGTTGTAAGGAGCTGAGGGAGGGGGAACCAGATAGCCATTGTTTCATGGATACAGAGTGGAAAACTAACGATTTTGTATTTCACTCAACTTGCCAGTCTTTACAGTGATTCTCATTTTATTTTATTATTTCCACACCTCACCCAGTATTAAGTCGTCATCTTTAGGAGCTTGTGCAATTGAAAGACATGCAACAGCTTCTGTTGTTTAGGACTTGGGGATCTAAAAATGCTTGTAGAGCTGGCTAATGATGGACTTGAAAATATGTTGGATTCCTGACTCACAAAATAGACCCAAGTCTTGTGGTTTTTGAGTTTGGATAGTATTTATTGGTATTTAGTATTTATTAGAATTTTGAAATCCAATTTTGAACCTTTCAGAATTCACAAGCTTTCTGCTGTTTATTCATGGATGGACTTATGGACTTATGAATGTCCTGAAATAATATCGGTATTTTTGGGTGTGCATTTCTTATATGCAAGTTTTTTTCTAAGATAGGCTTCATAGCTTTTATTATTAGAATCTTAAAAGGCTATATTGCCCTTCTTCCCTCCAGGAGCTCAATTAACAATTGTTTACAGGGTCCTTTGTATTGACTGTCTAATGAGAATATTTAGCTTTCTTTTCCTATATGTGACTTTCAACTCCACCCACCTTATAGCAAATTTAAGACTATAAATTTAAAGATACTGACATTAAAATTGTTAGTAATTATAAAGTAATAGGGTAAAAAAATATAGGCGAGCAATTCCACTTCTGGGTAAATTGAAAGCATGATATTTAAGAAAATTGAAAGCAGGATCTTGAAGAGATGTGTGTAAACCCTTGACCTAACAGTATTATTTGCAATACCCAGAGACGGAAGCAACCCGGGTGTCCGTTACAGATGAATGGATGAACAAAATGTGGTGTGTGCATGCAATGAAATGTTACACAGCCTTAAAAATGCAAGAGGTTCTGATATTTGTTATGACATGGATTAACTCTGAAAACATTTCGCTGAGTGAAATAAGCCAGTCACAAAAGACATGTATTTGTTTCCACTTATAGGAGGTACCTAAAGTATTTAGCTTTGTGGAAAGTAGATTGGTGGTTGTAAGGAGCTGAGGGAGGGGGAACCAGATAGCCATTGTTTCATGGATACAGAGTTTCAGTTTTGGAACATGAAAAGTTGTAGAAATTGAGTGCTCAGCAGTGTCAATATATTTAACCTTATTGAACTATGCATTTAAAATTGGTGAATATGGTAAATTTTATATATGTGTATTTTACCACAATTAAAACTTAAAAAATGTAGATGAGGAAAGATCTGAGCTTTCCCTCCTGTGAGTGACAAGAGTCAGGTGTGAGCATGAAACCAACTGTATTTCTGAACCTGGGATCCAAATTTAAAAAGAAAGAAAATGAAATTGCGCAGTTGTGTCCAACTCGCTACCCATGGATGAACCGTGGAATTCTCCAGGCAAGAATACTGGAGTGGGTATTCCCTTTCTCCAGGGGATCTTCCCAACCCAGGGATCGAACCGATGTCTCCCACATTGCAGGTGGATTCTCTACCATCTGAGCCACCAGGGAAGCCCAAGAACACTGGAGTGAGTAGCCTGTCTCTTCTCCAGGGGAAGCTCCCGACCCAGGAGTCGAACCGAGGTCTCCTACATTGCAGGCAATTTTTTACCAGCTGAGCTATAAGAGAATGCCCCCAAATTTTTAAATAAAGTCAAGGATTTATAAGGACAATTCTGCCTCTGTTCCCTCCTAAGATGTTTTACTTATGGAAGCCACATCTCCTAGACCACAGTGTACCCTTCCACTACAATGCCAGTGGTACTGAGTCTAGTAGGAATTCCAGGTGAAGACTTGCAGTATTGTGTGTTTATTTTACATTATAATGGGTAGTTTCCTGAGAAGCTGAGTTGGGTGTGTCAATGACCCTGACACAATGCTTTTTAAGTTACATGCCTATTAATTAAAAAAGAAAAATTGGAATCCACGATAGACCAAAATTCAGAAGAGAAATGTAATCGCCTAGCTTCTGTGCTTTGTACTAGATAAAATCTTTCCTAACTGCTTGTAAAAGGCAGGTTCTCAGCAAGGATGTGATAAATGATAAGAAAATTGGATTGATTTAAAGACCAAAATTCAGAAGAGAATGTTTAGTTTGTGAACATGGAAAAGTTGTTAGAAAGGGAACCAGATAGCCATTGTTTCATGGATACAGAGTTTCAGTTTTGGAACATGAAAAGTTGTAGAAATTGAGTGCTCAGCAGTGTCAATATATTTAACCTTATTGAACTATGCATTTAAAATTGGTGAATATGGTAAATTTTATATATGTGTATTTTACCACAATTAAAACTTAAAAAATGTAGATGAGGAAAGATCTGAGCTTTCCCTCCTGTGAGTGACAAGAGTCAGGTGTGAGCATGAAACCAACTGTATTTCTGAACCTGGGATCCAAATTTAAAAAGAAAGAAAATGAAATTGCGCAGTTGTGTCCAACTCGCTACCCATGGATGAACCGTGGAATTCTCCAGGCAAGAATACTGGAGTGGGTATTCCCTTTCTCCAGGGGATCTTCCCAACCCAGGGATCGAACCGATGTCTCCCACATTGCAGGTGGATTCTCTACCATCTGAGCCACCAGGGAAGCCCAAGAACACTGGAGTGAGTAGCCTGTCTCTTCTCCAGGGGAAGCTCCCGACCCAGGAGTCGAACCGAGGTCTCCTACATTGCAGGCAATTTTTTACCAGCTGAGCTATAAGAGAATGCCCCCAAATTTATAAATAAAGTCAAGGATTTATAAGGACAATTCTGCCTCTGTTCCCTCCTAAGATGTTTTACTTATGGAAGCCACATCTCCTAGACCACAGTGTACCCTTCCACTACAATGCCAGTGGTACTGAGTCTAGTAGGAATTCCAGGTGAAGACTTGCAGTATTGTGTGTTTATTTTACATTATAATGGGTAGTTTCCTGAGAAGCTGAGTTGGGGTGTGTCAATGACCCTGACACAATGCTTTTTAAGTTACATGCCTATTAATTAAAAAAGAAAAATTGGAATCCACGATAGACCAAAATTCAGAAGAGAAATGTAATCGCCTAGCTTCTGTGCTTTGTACTAGATAAAATCTTTCCTAACTGCTTGTAAAAGGCAGGTTCTCAGCAAGGATGTGATAAATGATAAGAAAATTGGATTGATTTAAAAATTTGACAACTTAAAATTATACTTCTAATTAAAGTTAATGTTTTGATATAAATGATGAAAGTAAAATAAAATATGAATAAAGATTATTTTAGTTTGTTTACCTCATCTTTATGAAGAACTTTTCTAAAGATTTTCTTCTCTCTGTAAAACAACTAAGTGTATTAGCCTGCTAATGGTGCCACTGAGTAGTGTACCCCAGACTGGGTGGCTTAAGCAACAAAACTGTATATTCTTGGAATTCTGGAAGTCCAAAATCAAGGTGGTGTAAGAGTTTGTTTTCCAGGGGACCTCTCTCTATGGTTTGAGATGGCCGTTTTCTCCCTGTGTTTAGTGTTCTAATTTCTTCTTCTCATACAGAAACCAGTTGTCTTAGAGTAAGGCTCACCCTTGTTGCTCAGTCACCAAATCATGTCTGACTCTGTGACTTCCCTGGACTGTGGCACGCCAGGCTTCCCTGTCCTCACAATCTCCCAGTGTTTCCCCAAGTTCATGTCTGTTGAGATGGCTGGATGGCTCTGTTGTCCTGTTCTCCTTCTGCCCTCAATCTTTCCCAGCATCAGGGTCTTTGTAATGACTTCAGTTCATTTAACTCTGTAAAGACCCCCTCTTCACATACAGTTACATTCTGAAGGCTTAAGGGTCAGACTTCAATGCACGGACTGGGCGAGGGGGCAGGGAGGGTGGACAAAATTCAGCCTATAACACTACCTTTAGCTTTAATCTTTTTTCTTAACTTTTTTTTCCTTGAAATTAAATTGCTTCTATGGCTTGTAAGGCCGCTAACTCAGTGTTGACAATTACATTAACAAATCTGTACTCTTGAGTAGAGTCCCTCAGGTATTTGGAGATCACATACTTGATAAGCTTTTCTCAGGTATGTTTTCTATTATCAATAAAAATGAAACCAGCAACTATGAACTAAGTATTTATTCTCTAGGCAATCATTAAAATTCATGTGTTTATTTTTAATATTAAAATTCATCTTGGGCTTCCTTGGTGGTTCAGTGGGTAAGGACACCGCCTTGCAGTGCAAGAGGTGCGGGTTTGATCCCTGGCCTGGAAGGATCCCACGTGCTGCGGAGCGGCTGGACCGATGTGTCCACCTACCAAGCTGGAGCTCTGGAGCACATGCGCCCAGAACCGGTGCTCTGCAGCGACAGAGGCCTCTGCGATGGGAGGCCTACCTGGGCCAAAGAACAAAGATGGATGAAAATAGATAAATTGAAGATCACTAGAAGTGGTCTCTCTAAAAAATTCATCTTCCCAAGGGGACTTCCCTGGTAGTTCTGTGGGAAAGAATTGGTCTGCCAATGAAGGAGACCCAGGTTTGATCTCAGGGTCAGAAAGATCCCCTGAAGAAGGAAATGGCTACCTGCTCCAGTATCCATGCCTAAAGAATTCCGAGGGCTCTAGCCCATGGGGTTGCAAAAGAGTTGGACATGACTTACCAACTAAGCAGCAAGGACGTCATCCCAAGAACCAGTTTTTGCCTCTGGGCATGGTATCACCTCTGTTGACAGTGCATGTTGTAGAGAATGTTGACTTTTATTTGGACAAACAGGTCATTAACTTTGTTAGGACATGTCTAGAGTAGACTGACTTTGGAGGTATGCTTTTTTTGGATTCCATTTGAATGACTAGAATGTTCAGTGAATGTTCCACCCTTCTATTGGTTAGAGTTCTACCTCCCTGCTTTGGGTGACCTCTGGAATCTCCATTCCACCCATGATTCCCTAATATGTGTCCTCTGTAAGACCTCTTACCTCTACGTTTGCAGCGTAACAGAACCCCTTTATAGATCTGTGGAGCTCCTTCTCTCCACTACTCTGCTGAATTTCACCCATCTCAACAGTCCCCACCTCCAAGGTCTGCCTCCTAAACTCAGAGACATGCTGTGCTCCTTTTGGGCTCCACCCTCCATGCTGTGGGGGACTTCCCAGGTGGCTCAGTGGTAAAGAATCCACCTGCCAGTGCAGGAGACACAGGAGACTTGGGTTTGATCCCAGGGTCAGGAAGATCCCCTGAAGTAGGAAATGACTACCCACTCCAGTGTTCTTGCCTGGAAATCCCATGGGCAGAGGGCGTAGCTACTAAACAACAACAACAATCCCATGCTATAATCTGGACGGTGCCTACAGGCAAAGAGCCACAGACATTGTAGGGCTCATTTCAAGTGCTCCGCTTCTCATGGGATTTCAGTCCTTCACTGCTTGTTCTCCAGTTATTACAAACAGTTGCTTCACACATTTTGTCTGTTTTTATTGTT
Source organism: Tragulus kanchil (assembly GCA_022376925.1). Classification (NCBI taxonomy): domain Eukaryota; kingdom Metazoa; phylum Chordata; class Mammalia; order Artiodactyla; family Tragulidae; genus Tragulus; species Tragulus kanchil. The sequence goes on along the minus strand of JAIOJX010000005.1, from coordinate 127,954,891 downwards.
GTTTAGAGAGGGTGGGTTGGTCTTGTATCAATTACTCTGGCATTACTGGCATGAAAGTTCAGTAAGATTTAATGTTTATTAATCCTTAGTGGATAATTGTATACATCTGAAAATGAAAAAATGACCTATCATAGAATTTAATCTGTAGATGACTGTGTATTTTAAAGGTTTTAAAATTTAGGTAGTAATTTGCAGTCCTTCACTGCTTATTGTGGGAAGTACAGGAGATCACTGGTCACCACTCTGTTCCCTTTACACTGTTTTACTCCGGATGGTTTTGTTCACTTGCCTAATTCCATGCTTCTTGTTTTTTGGCCTCTTACAATCATCTTATTGTTCATTCTCAGATTAATAAGGATGTTAGGTCCAGAGTTAACAAAAACATGTCTAGAGTAGACTGACTTGAGGTATGCTTTTTGGATCATTTGAATGACTGAAGTATGCTTTGGATTCCATTTGAATGACTAGAATGTTCAGTGAATGTTCCACCCTTCTATTGGTTAGAGTTCTACCTCCCTGCTTTGGGTGACCTCTGGAATCTCCATTCCACCCATGATTCCCTAATATGTGTCCTCTGTAAGACCTCTTACCTCTACGTTTGCAGCGTAACAGAACCCCTTTATAGATCTGTGGAGCTCCTTCTCCACTACTCTGCTGAATTTCACCCATCTCAACAGTCCCCACCTCCAAGGTCTGCCTCCTAAACTCAGAGACATGCTGTGCTCCTTTTGGGCTCCACCCTCCATGCTGTGGGGGACTTCCCAGGTGGCTCAGTGGTAAAGAATCCACCTGCCAGTGCAGGAGACACAGGAGACTTGGGTTTGATCCCAGGGTCAGGAAGATCCCCTGAAGTAGGAAATGACTACCCACTCCAGTGTTCTTGCCTGGAAATCCCATGGGCAGAGGGCGTAGCTACTAAACAACAACAACAATCCCATGCTATAATCTGGACGGTGCCTACAGGCAAAGAGCCACAGACATTGTAGGGCTCATTTCAAGTGCTCCGCTTCTCATGGGATTTCAGTCCTTCACTGCTTGTTCTCCAGTTATTACAAACAGTTGCTTCACACATTTTGTCTGTTTTTATTGTTGTTTAGAGAGGGTGGGTTGGTCTTGTATCAATTACTCTGGCATTACTGGCATGAAAGTTCAGTAAGATTTAATGTTTATTAATCCTTAGTGGATAATTGTATACATCTGAAAATGAAAAAATGACCTATCATAGAATTTAATCTGTAGATGACTGTGTATTTTAAAGGTTTTAAAATTTAGGTAGTAATTTGCAGTCCTTCACTGCTTATTGTGGGAAGTACAGGAGATCACTGGTCACCACTCTGTTCCCTTTACACTGTTTTACTCCGGATGGTTTTGTTCACTTGCCTAATTCCATGCTTCTTGTTTTTTGGCCTCTTACAATCATCTTATTGTTCATTCTCAGATTAATAAGGATGTTAGGTCCAGAGAAGTTCAAATCCAATCACCTTATTTTTTAGATGGGGAAATGGGGGACTGGAGGACCAAATGACTTACCTTGAAAGTCACTGCTGTTTAGAGCTAGGACAGAATCAGGTAACCCAAATATGCATTCTGATGTTCTCTCCAGGTCCTTTGCAACTCCCCACCCTCAGCTTTACATTTTCATGAAAATCAATTTAATAGCTTCTTTATATTGGGCTTCCCAGGTGGTGCCATGGTAATAAGGAATCTGACTGCCAACACAGGAGACATAGGCGACAGGGATTCGATCCCTGGGTTGGGAAGATTGCCTGGAGAAGGAAATGGCAAACCACCCCAGAATTCTTGTCTGGAGAATTCCATGGACAGAGGAACCTGGTGGGCCACACTCCATGGTTTCGCAAAGCGTTGGACGTGTCTTAGCAACTGAGCACACATGCACGTATATTAACACGTACATGTGTTTAAGCCATTCTTGTAATTTCTTCCTTCAGTATTGGTATGAGGGTAGCTAGGGCATGGTTATGTCCAGGAAAATGAACCAGCTGAAAGTGGTAAAAATGTAGCTGAGGATGTTTTTAACTTTAAGATTATTGTTTGCTTCTTCAGAAAATAAAATCAAGGGGACAACAAAAATCCCTAAACGTGTATGGACAACAATAAATAACTTGTATTGTCTAAAATCTTTGACCAAGTCTCAGTAAATAGAGGAGCAAGTAAGTGATATTCCCGGAGAAGGTTCCGTAGGTATGAGGACTCTGTTGAATGATGAATGGCGTTTGCATCTGATGATGTACTATGGTGCTGGTGCCATCTTGTGGTGGATTTGTATAGTTGCATATTCTCTTGTCACAAAGCTGAACTTCCTTTAAGATGTTACACAGAGACTATAGGATTTGGGGTGGAGGATTAGGTTGTAAAAGAATGTTAGAAGTAGAGCTTTTCAGCCCTAGTCTCAAGTTCACTTCTATCCCAGGTCAGTGGTGCCCGAATGCTGTCCTTTTCCTGTTTGGCAGGCTATGTGATGTGATTGTTAGCCAGCTCCTAGTGCTGTGCTGTCTACATCAGAGAATGGCACTTCTATTGACAGTCTCAGCAGTGAGGCTGAATGGTCCTGGAAACCCAACTACCTGCAGACTATCGGAGTTGGTCCCTTAGGTCAGGGTTCAAAGGATGTTGTGGAACAGCTTGAAGCTTTTACTGCTACTACCTACACTCGCTCTTTTAACAGGTGAATGGACAACTTGAGTATCGAGTTTATGAGTGGAACCAGCAGCCGTATTCTATTTTTTACAGGTCCTTTGCAACTCCCCACCCTCAGCTTTACATTTTCATGAAATCAATTTAATAGCTTCTTTATATTGGGCTTCCCAGGTGGTGCCATGGTAATAAGGAATCTGACTGCCAACACAGGAGACATAGGCGACAGGGATTCGATCCCTGGGTTGGGAAGATTGCCTGAGAAGGAAATGGCAAACCACCCCAGAATTCTTGTCTGGAGAATTCCATGGACAGAGGAACCTGGTGGGCCACACTCCATGGTTTCGCAAAGCGTTGGACGTGTCTTAGCAACTGAGCACACATGCACGTATATTAACACGTACATGTGTTTAAGCCATTCTTGTAATTTCTTCCTTCAGTATTGGTATGAGGGTAGCTAGGGCATGGTTATGTCCAGGAAAATGAACCAGCTGAAAGTGGTAAAAATGTAGCTGAGGATTTTTTTAACTTTAAGATTATTGTTTGCTTCTTCAGAAAATAAAATCAAGGGGACAACAAAAATCCCTAAACGTGTATGGACAACAATAAATAACTTGTATTGTCTAAAATCTTTGACCAAGTCTCAGTAAATAGAGGAGCAAGTAAGTGATATTCCCGGAGAAGGTTCCGTAGGTATGAGGACTCTGTTGAATGATGAATGGCGTTTGCATCTGATGATGTACTATGGTGCTGGTGCCATCTTGTGGTGGATTTGTATAGTTGCATATTCTCTTGTCACAAAGCTGAACTTCCTTTAAGATGTTACACAGAGACTATAGGATTTGGGGTGGAGGATTAGGTTGTAAAAGAATGTTAGAAGTAGAGCTTTTCAGCCCTAGTCTCAAGTTCACTTCTATCCCAGGTCAGTGGTGCCCGAATGCTGTCCTTTTCCTGTTTGGCAGGCTATGTGATGTGATTGTTAGCCAGCTCCTAGTGCTGTGCTGTCTACATCAGAGAATGGCACTTCTATTGACAGTCTCAGCAGTGAGGCTGAATGGTCCTGGAAACCCAACTACCTGCAGACTATCGGAGTTGGTCCCTTAGGTCAGGGTTCAAAGGATGTTGTGGAACAGCTTGAAGCTTTTACTGCTACTACCTACACTCGCTCTTTTAACAGGTGAATGGACAACTTGAGTATCGAGTTTATGAGTGGAACCAGCAGCCGTATTCTATTTTTTTAAGTCTAAGATAGACGAAAGAAATATAAATGAGAGAGATTTACTTTTTAAAATTATGACTTCAGTTGAAAGGTCAAAAACTTGATAATTCTCTTTACCTTTTCTGTTCTTAAGACTTATTGAGTTATTTTGCTTCTATTCTGTGGAAGCTGTAGACAGCCATGAAAGTGTGTTTTAGAAATTTAGATCGTGTCAGTAGTAACTTGTTGTAACTTTGACATCAGCTATCCTTCCTGCAGGAGTATAAGGACATTCTAGGTAGACATAAGAAAGCCAGACTGGGCAGAATCATCTCAAAAAACTTTCTGCCACTATGTGCACTTAGTAGGTTTCCCATTTAAAAGTTACATTTTGTTGGATTCTTTATAAAAATAATACCTACTCATGAGAGAGTATCCTGGGAAATAAGAATACAAAGAAGCAAAAAAATACTTTAGGTCTATTATCTCAAAGGATTCATAGTTTATATTTTTGTTTCCCCTCTTCTTTGATAATATATTGCTTTATTTTATATAATAGTGATGCTTCTTAATCCACATTTTTCCATTTTTTTAAGCACAAGATTCTAACAGTGGTAGTTTCCATTTCTATAAATTCTTTTGGGGGGGCTCTTATTTATTTATCTATTTATTAATTTTCATGCACCTTTATTCTTTGGCCTCCCGTTGCAGTGGACTCTCTCATTGCAGAGCACCAGCCCTGGGCACATGACTCCAGAGCCCAGGCTTGTAATTGGATACACTGGTCCAGCCGCTCTGCGGCATGGGGGATCTTCCCCAGCCAGGGATCGAACCGGTGCCCCTTGCACTGCAAGGCGGACTCTTTAACCACTGGACCACTAGGCAAGTCTCCATAAATTCTTAATCATTTTTCTGCCTGCAATGCAGGAGATAGTTTGATCTATGAGTCGGGAAGATCCCCTAGAGGAGGAAATGGCAACACACTGCAGTATTCTCGCTTGGAGAATTCCATTGGCAGAGGAGCCTGGTGGACTGAAGTTCCAGAGGGTCACGTAACTAACATGACTTCACATGCATGCGTGTGTAGTATTTCAGCCAGTGATATTAGTTCATCCTTTGTTCAATCCTTATATTTTCCATTTATTTCCTCCATAATTTATTGTGCTGCAGTGAACAGAACAGGATGATTTCATCAGGGTAATTTCTCAGAAGGCAGATTACTTTATAAAAGGATAACAACAATATTGTAGCTGTAATTAAACTATTCCTTGGAAATACATTTTTACTGTGACTTGTCAGATTATTTTTCTTTCTATATATTCTCTGTGTTTGAATATTAAATAAGAACTAAAACTCATAGGCAGATCAGAAGTAACTACTTTATATACATCACTCATTTAAGCCACAATTTTATGGAAAAGATACTGTTGCGATCTGTCCTTATGGGGATTTTACAACTCTAGAATTAAATACAACTGAGATTTCTTTTTCTAAGATATTTTCCATGGAAGGTATATTCATGTTGGTAAGGTTAGCAAATATGCATGACTCTCCATAGCTAGTCTAAACCTGATATCATTTTTATATTTTCCAAATTTCATAATCAGAAGCTGAAGAAAATTTTAGTTCTCTGGATATGACTATGGCTCTCTTAAGAGAGAAAGTAAAACTATGTTTACCTGTTGTTGTTGTTTAATTGGTAAGTTGTGTCTGACTCTTGAATCCCATGGACTGTAGGAATGGGAGCCCACCAGGGTCCTCTATCCATGGAATTTCCTAGGCAAGAGTACAGGAATCGGTTGCCATCTTTTTCTCTAGGGGATCATCCCAACCCAGGGATTGAACCCATGTCTACTGGATTGCTGAGCTATCAGGGAAGCCCATACTTGTGTATACATGCATGATTTTCCTTGTTTGGTGTCATTTTCTGGGAACATTGGTTCCATAAGTCAAATTGTTCCATAGGTGTAATGGTTAGAAAATTGTCATGCCATTGGCCTTCTTTGTAGGATCCTCATTCCAGGCTTTGACCTTGGAAATCTACTCACAGTGTCTCCAATAATTTCAAAGGCTGACATAAGAAATGGATCCGAATGTTTGTTTTTAGCTGTGATAATGCCTTCTGGGGGCTGCTCTGTGCTTGTATGTCACCTTGGTCTCCTAGTTCAGGTGCTATTAAAGGTTCATATTCTTGACTCTTCTCCCCATCATGTAAATTTGAATGGAACAGTAGTACATATTAAATGTTGTATCATTGGTCTTATGTACTGAATTTGAGCTTGGCCTTAATAGATTTTCCTTCCGTTTGGCAGCTCTGATACTTTCTTCCAAAGTGACTCTTTTTATTATGACTGCTTTGGGCTTCAGACCATTGTCTTTAGCTCCTGTAGAGCTTTATGACCTGCAACAATGACTTTTACATCCATTGTATCACTGGCAAAGTTGAAGTGTGTCCTGGTATGACTATGTCTCTGTGTATACATTTGCAGATTCTTGTGTGTGTACATTTTTTAAAATTGCTGTCAGATTCCTGAAGATACTAGTTTTATAGGAAGATTTTTTCCTGTCTACTTACAAATGTTTTTAATCATTGAAATGAAAGTTTTAGTGCCATTTTATGGTAGAAGGAGCAACTTTTGTTAGGACTTTTATGTTATGCATGACTCTCCATAGCTAGTCTAAACCTGATATCATTTTTATATTTTCCAAATTTCATAATCAGAAGCTGAAGAAAATTTTAGTTCTCTGGATATGACTATGGCTCTCTTAAGAGAGAAAGTAAAACTATGTTTACCTGTTGTTGTTGTTTAATTGGTAAGTTGTGTCTGACTCTTGAATCCCATGGACTGTAGGAATGGGAGCCCACCAGGGTCCTCTATCCATGGAATTTCCTAGGCAAGAGTACAGGAATCGGTTGCCATCTTTTTCTCTAGGGGATCATCCCAACCCAGGGATTGAACCCATGTCTACTGGATTGCTGAGCTATCAGGGAAGCCCATACTTGTGTATACATGCATGATTTTCCTTGTTTGGTGTCATTTTCTGGGAACATTGGTTCCATAAGTCAAATTGTTCCATAGGTGTAATGGTTAGAAAATTGTCATGCCATTGGCCTTCTTTGTAGGATCCTCATTCCAGGCTTTGACCTTGGAAATCTACTCACAGTGTCTCCAATAATTTCAAAGGCTGACATAAGAAATGGATCCGAATGTTTGTTTTTAGCTGTGATAATGCCTTCTGGGGGCTGCTCTGTGCTTGTATGTCACCTTGGTCTCCTAGTTCAGGTGCTATTAAAGGTTCATATTCTTGACTCTTCTCCCCATCATGTAAATTTGAATGGAACAGTAGTACATATTAAATGTTGTATCATTGGTCTTATGTACTGAATTTGAGCTTGGCCTTAATAGATTTTCCTTCCGTTTGGCAGCTCTGATACTTTCTTCCAAAGTGACTCTTTTTATTATGACTGCTTTGGGCTTCAGACCATTGTCTTTAGCTCCTGTAGAGCTTTATGACCTGCAACAATGACTTTTACATCCATTGTATCACTGGCAAAGTTGAAGTGTGTCCTGGTATGACTATGTCTCTGTGTATACATTTGCAGATTCTTGTGTGTGTACATTTTTTAAAATTGCTGTCAGATTCCTGAAGATACTAGTTTTATAGGAAGATTTTTTTTCCTGTCTACTTACAAATGTTTTTAATCATTGAAATGAAAGTTTTAGTGCCATTTTATGGTAGAAGGAGCAACTTTTGTTAGGACTTTTATGTTATTTCTAGTGGTTTGAGTTTTCTAAGCGGATGAAGTGTATATTTTCTGCAGGCAGTGCTAAGTTGTTTTAAAACAGAAAAAGAATTATAAAGCTTATTGGTTTCAATTCTGTTGTCTCTGCTTATAATCCTTCTTAAATGACTTAAATGATTATCGACTTTTCTGTTTGTTTTGCCTAGCCACTTTGATCTTACCTAGGAAATAAAGAGGAAAGATAAAAACAGGTTAAGATTTTTGAAAGATGGACCATAGGCTGGTGATAAATTTGACTTCATTGTGAGTCACTAGATGGCACTGTTTATTTGCGGAGTGCCATTTTCTTTTCTTTCTTTTCTTTTTCTTTTTTGAAAGAACTGGTAGTAACTGAAATTACTGCCTCATGAATAAAATATTTCTGATGGGATTTGCATTTCTATATTGGCTGAAGACACTGTTGAATGTTTTATTAACCAGCCCAGTGCAACTGTCAGCCTATTAAAGAGATCCAATGGTCCCTGTTTAGATAAATAAACTAAATAAATCCAATTCGTCAAATTGTGTTCCTGGCTGTTTATTTTCCATTCTTTTGATGTACAGTTTATTTTGAGTTAAAGCCACATTGGTTTAAAAATTAATGGGAAAATGTTATTTGGTGTTTGGAACATGAAGAAACTAATTGCCATCGTCAAAAAGCCAGCTCTGTTTTAATCTTAAATTGTTTGCTCATACATAGTAAACTTTTTACTGGTTGCTAGTAAGCTATCCCATGCTCAGAAATAACTGGATACTCTGTAGACACATGGGCAGAGGCTGTTATCAAGATTCATGGAGCCCCTGTTGAATTTCCCCTGAAAAAGTGCTATGTAGCTTAGAAGATGAGGCTTTTACTTGGTTTTCTGCCTTTGGGTCATGCTCCTTTATCGCATAGTGTATACGGTATTTCTTGGGGCTTCCCTGGTGGCCCAGTGGTGAAGAATCTGCCTGCCAATGTAGGAGACTTGGGTTCCATCCCTGGGTCAGGAAAATACCCTGGAGAAGGAAAATGGCAACCCACTCAAGTATTCTTGTCTGGAAAATCCCATGTAGCCTGGTGGGCTACGGTCCATAGGATCACAAAAGAAATGGATGCGATTTACTAACTAAAACAACAACAACGTGCTATTCCTTCAAAAGAAGAGTGGCTAATTGATTTTTGAATAGAATGTCTTTTTTTCTTTTTTTAATTAGTTGATTAATTTGGCTGCACCAGGTCTCAGTTGTGGCATGTGGGATCTAGTTCCCTGACCTGGGATTGAACCCTCGCCCCTGCATTGGGTGCATGGAGGGAAGGCCATGCTCAAGGAGGTCCCTAAATAGAATATCTTTTTATCAGAGCACTTGCCAGGCACTCTCCTGGTACATGCCAAACTTTAAACAGGGTGACAGTGATGCTGGGATGTTGCTAGGGCAACCAAAGTCCTCAAGGCTTTAGCTCTATACAAATGCCCACACAGTGCCCTCTTAAAGTTTATGTTCTAAGGGATCTTGAAACTCACAATGTAACTATTGAATACCATTGACTGAGCTAGAGATTTCATACTCAGGCCCTAGGGTTAAAATGTATTCGAATAAAGCGTGTCAATTTTGTGCTTTGCTACACTGAAATAAGTGAGACCTGGAAATGACACATTGTGATTCTAACTTTGCTTTCTCATTTCTTTCTTCATGAATCTTCCAGTGCTTTTTATGCCACTCTTATTGTCTTTTACCCAGTTTCACATTTGTGAGGTTCAGAACAAAGCTAAAAATGGAATAGGCACTTTCTGAGCTCATACATAGTAAACTTTTTACTGGTTGCTAGTAAGCTATCCCATGCTCAGAAATAACTGGATACTCTGTAGACACATGGGCAGAGGCTGTTATCAAGATTCATGGAGCCCCTGTTGAATTTCCCCTGAAAAAGTGCTATGTAGCTTAGAAGATGAGGCTTTTACTTGGTTTTCTGCCTTTGGGTCATGCTCCTTTATCGCATAGTGTATACGGTATTTCTTGGGGCTTCCCTGGTGGCCCAGTGGTGAAGAATCTGCCTGCCAATGTAGGAGACTTGGGTTCCATCCCTGGGTCAGGAAAATACCCTGGAGAAGGAAAATGGCAACCCACTCAAGTATTCTTGTCTGGAAAATCCCATGTAGCCTGGTGGGCTACGGTCCATAGGATCACAAAAGAAATGGATGCGATTTACTAACTAAAACAACAACAACGTGCTATTCCTTCAAAAGAAGAGTGGCTAATTGATTTTTGAATAGAATGTCTTTTTTTCTTTTTTTAATTAGTTGATTAATTTGGCTGCACCAGGTCTCAGTTGTGGCATGTGGGATCTAGTTCCCTGACCTGGGATTGAACCCTCGCCCCTGCATTGGGTGCATGGAGGGAAGGCCATGCTCAAGGAGGTCCCTAAATAGAATATCTTTTTATCAGAGCACTTGCCAGGCACTCTCCTGGTACATGCCAAACTTTAAACAGGGTGACAGTGATGCTGGGATGTTGCTAGGGCAACCAAAGTCCTCAAGGCTTTAGCTCTATACAAATGCCCACACAGTGCCCTCTTAAAGTTTATGTTCTAAGGGATCTTGAAACTCACAATGTAACTATTGAATACCATTGACTGAGCTAGAGATTTCATACTCAGGCCCTAGGGTTAAAATGTATTCGAATAAAGCGTGTCAATTTTGTGCTTTGCTACACTGAAATAAGTGAGACCTGGAAATGACACATTGTGATTCTAACTTTGCTTTCTCATTTCTTTCTTCATGAATCTTCCAGTGCTTTTTATGCCACTCTTATTGTCTTTTACCCAGTTTCACATTTGTGAGGTTCAGAACAAAGCTAAAAATGGAATAGGCACTTCTGACTCAGCTCATAGCTTTTTGGAGCATTGAGCTGCTTATGATAAAGATGGAACCCGATCAGGTCTCTAGGGTGAAGGTTTTTCAACTGTCTAATAGTGGTTGAAGAGTTTTGCTGTGTCACCTAGTTTAAGCTTTCCTGAACAAGAAGTTAAAAGGGGGCTCAAGGAGATTTCTTCACCAGAGAATTTTCTCTTAACTTCCAGTCCTTGGAAATCTTCCAGGACATGGACCACGCACACAGATAGGCTCTTTTCCACTTGTTTTGTTTAACTTCCCTTCCTATATTCCCTCAAATGGAAGATTTGTTTTTAAGAGTAAATACTAATAACAAATATGGAGTCAAATTGGTCTTCTGACTTTTGTTGTAAAAAGTTCATCAGATTATGGATTAAAAACCTTTGCTAAAAGTGCCTCTGAAATGGTGAAGAATGGTCACAATAGGAAGCATCAAGAAATGGGACTTTATTTTCAATGCATTGTATTAGTTCTTGAGGCACCTTGTGCCTTCACAAATTCACAAAGACTTCTGTAGGTACAAGTACCAGCATAGAAGATTCTGAGGAAATGTTCAAATTTTCTTCATTTGTTTCTGTTAAATATTGTTTAAAATAAGTTATCACTGTCTTACACTTGGAAATCTATTGTGAAAATGGAGATTTCTGTTCTTGCTTAAAAAGAATTTGACCTGTAACTGCATTCTTAAAATGGAGAGAGTGTCAGATTTTATGGTCTGGAGAGTCACACTGCCTGACGTTGGTCTTGGTGTGAAATGTTTGATTATATATGTGAAATTAGTTTCTTAAAAATGTATTCTCTACTTTAAAAAAAACAAAAGTGCCTTTCGTTAATCTTGTCTGAGTTTTTTTCCCATTGTACCCGTTGACTTTCGTAATGAAATATAGTTGCATATTAAATGACTGACATTTTTTGTTTCATTATTTTATTTGGATTTTTTTATATAAACCTACTTTATAAATAAATTTCAACTGAAGACTAAAGTTGTCTTATTTATGGCCATATATACTATTTAGAGTAAAACAGTTGCCATTGTTAGAATCTTGCAGATTTCTTTTTAGCTTTAATCAAGTTTAAATTTTTCTTTTTCTACTTTTTTTTTTTTTTTTTTTAAAGAACATGGTCCAGTGGTATCCATTCCAAATGCTGTCTAAGCCAAGGTTCTTATTTGATAACTTTGCTTACCCTTAAAAACTACCATACAGGGCTTCCCTGGTGGTCCAGTGGGTAAGGACACCACCTTGCAGTGCAAGGGACACCAGTTCAATCCCTGGCCTGGGAAGATCCCACCTGCCGCGGAGCGGCTGGACCAGTGTGTCCAATTACTGAACCAGAGCTCTGGAGCGCATGTGTCCAGAGTCAGTGCTCTGGGACAACAGAGGCCACTGCGATGGGAGGCCCACAGGGGCCAAGGAACAAAGATGGATGAAAATAGACAAATGAAAGACCAATAGAAGTGGCCCGCCCGCCCCCCTCCCTCCCTACCCCCCCCCCCACAAAAAAGAGGCAAAAAAAAAAAAAAACTACCATACATGTATTGTTAGACAGTTAGTTAGAAATGTGCACCTCATACTTTTCTAATATTGTCTGAAGCTGAATTTGGTCATGGACCACTTTGCCAAGAGAGGAAGCATGGCATAGTGAGAAAAGCCCACAGCGTGTAGACCCGAGACCTCCGTGGTGGCTTCAGCTCCTGGGTCTGCGTGTTTGAATCGTCATGTCAAGTCCGCTTGCCTAGGGGGAAAATTACAAGGGTCAAATAAGATAATGAACAGGTAGACACTTTGAGAACTGCACTGATCTGTAGTCAGTGGCTTTGCTGTGTGCAAATAGTAATCCTAGAATTAAAGAGTTTAGAGGTTAAAGTGACCCCAAGTCAGAATATTCCCGCAGCCTCCTAAGCCTTCCTTCTCAGTGCTTCAGGACTAACGGCAGGAGCTTCCACAAAGGACTGACCTGTGAAACCTTCCATCTTATTCTCAGATATGACCTTCCACATTGGACTGCTTTTGTATTCTAGTGCATTGTGTTTTGCAAAAGATGTCTTGGAAATTAAGGTTAATCAAGGTTTCTCCTTGACCTTATGGTAATAGAGTCAGCATTAAAAGTAGAAGAATTATGATAGTTATATTATTTCATGTCATCTTATTATATGTATCTTATTACTGATTAGTTATATGTGTACTGAGTTTTTCATCTAGAGTTCAAAATGCATATCGAATTATTTACTTTGGATTTTTTTCCCTTCCTTCCCTAATTCCTAATAACTGCCATTTCCCAGAAACTATTAGAAGTTACTGTCTTTGCACTGTTATGGCAGTGGCCTAACATCTTAGTACTGGCCAGAAGAAGGGGGATGATTTTGCAGTATCTGTTAAAGTGAAAAATGTTATTAGTCGCTCAGTCATGTCCCGCACTTTGTGACCCTATGGACTGTAGCCCTCCAGACTCCTCTGTCCATGGAATTCTCCAGGCAAGAATACTGGAGTGGATTGCCATTTCCTTCTTCAGGGAATCTTCCCAACCCAGGGATCAAACCCAGGTCTCCTACATTGCAGGCAGATTCTTTACCATCTGAGCCACCAGGGAAGCCCCAGTGTCTGTTAAATATTGTACTTGATTTTATCATATCTAAAGACAGCAACCACATAGCTTTATAATTAAAAAGTTTCAGATGTTGTCTTGTACTGAGAATTTGGTTTATCATGTGCCCCAAATACACAAAGCAGTGTAATACCCAGCTGGAAATAATAGGGTAGAAGCTGAAATGATTTAATCGAATTCTTACTAGTAAAACATATTATTAAAATGAATTTCAAGCTGAAGAACAATCAGGGAGGCTGAGGAAGAGAACTTTCAAGTTGCTGTTCTTTCTCTTCACTTCATTAGCTTTAATTTTGGTGGTTTTCAACAGTTTGTGGTTGTTTTGGTAAAGATTACTACAAACAGCTTACATATGTTTCATACTTATCTAGCATTGTGCATGATAGCAAAGGAGGAATAAGACAGATTCTTCTAGGGGCTCATAGTTGGTAATTTTCTTACTCAGGTAAGTGAAAAAATGGGGGTTCTGATGGGAGAGTATGCAAAAGGGCGCACTTCCAGGGAGGGGCTTTCTACCCAGGCATCTGTGTGGGAATGAAGCGGGGTTGTGAGGGAAGGCATATAGGAAGAGGAAATACCCACACTGAACCTTGAACGGTGACGAGGGATTTGAGAAAAGCAGGGGCTGTTCTGGCTGGAAGAATAACATAAAGTGGGGGTTGGGGGAGTGTAATATGGTCAAAGGAAGGAAGGGGAGGCCTTGAGGGTTTGGCATCCTTCAGGTGTAGTCTGTGGAACTAGAGCCTTAGTTTCCAAACTATTAGAAGTTACTGTCTTTGCACTGTTATGGCAGTGGCCTAACATCTTAGTACTGGCCAGAAGAAGGGGGATGATTTTGCAGTATCTGTTAAAGTGAAAAATGTTATTAGTCGCTCAGTCATGTCCCGCACTTTGTGACCCTATGGACTGTAGCCCTCCAGACTCCTCTGTCCATGGAATTCTCCAGGCAAGAATACTGGAGTGGATTGCCATTTCCTTCTTCAGGGAATCTTCCCAACCCAGGGATCAAACCCAGGTCTCCTACATTGCAGGCAGATTCTTTACCATCTGAGCCACCAGGGAAGCCCCAGTGTCTGTTAAATATTGTACTTGATTTTATCATATCTAAAGACAGCAACCACATAGCTTTAAAATTAAAAAGTTTCAGATGTTGTCTTGTACTGAGAATTTGGTTTATCATGTGCCCCAAATACACAAAGCAGTGTAATACCCAGCTGGAAATAATAGGGTAGAAGCTGAAATGATTTAATCGAATTCTTACTAGTAAAACATATTATTAAAATGAATTTCAAGCTGAAGAACAATCAGGGAGGCTGAGGAAGAGAACTTTCAAGTTGCTGTTCTTTCTCTTCACTTCATTAGCTTTAATTTTGGTGGTTTTCAACAGTTTGTGGTTGTTTTGGTAAAGATTACTACAAACAGCTTACATATGTTTCATACTTATCTAGCATTGTGCATGATAGCAAAGGAGGAATAAGACAGATTCTTCTAGGGGCTCATAGTTGGTAATTTTCTTACTCAGGTAAGTGAAAAAATGGGGGTTCTGATGGGAGAGTATGCAAAAGGGCGCACTTCCAGGGAGGGGCTTTCTACCCAGGCATCTGTGTGGGAATGAAGCGGGGTTGTGAGGGAAGGCATATAGGAAGAGGAAATACCCACACTGAACCTTGAACGGTGACGAGGGATTTGAGAAAAGCAGGGGCTGTTCTGGCTGGAAGAATAACATAAAGTGGGGGTTGGGGGAGTGTAATATGGTCAAAGGAAGGAAGGGGAGGCCTTGAGGGTTTGGCATCCTTCAGGTGTAGTCTGTGGAACTAGAGCCTTAGTTTCCAAACTTTGCTCCACATTAGAATCACTTGGGGGTCTTTAAGAACTTCAGCCACCTAGCGCCCGCTCCTGGACATTGCACTTTAGTTGGTCTGGGTGCTGACTTGGCCGCTAGACCTTCAGGAGTCTGAGTGCTCAGCAAAGAACCTTGCAGGTTAAGTTGAGGAGCTTGGCCTTTATTCATTTGTGATTAGAAGCAATTGAAAGATTACTCGTGCTGGGTCATGCACTTGCTTTATATATAATGAAGCATTTAAAACAATGAAGCTCTTTCTTTTATAGGAGTTTCAGTGCCGTTTAACTCGATTTCATTTTTTCTCTCAGATCTTCAATGCTAGTCTTTTAAATACATTTTAAAAAATAACTTGGCAAAGTCCAGTATGTTACAGTGAGTTATCCACATGTCTTCTGTGTCAAGTAGCTTGGTTTGAAGTTCAGTACCCCGATAGCCACTATTTGAGGGAAACAAGTGCCATGCTGAATCATTTTTCTCTCTAGGTGGAAAAACACATCTTTTAAATTCTCACTTGAGGCTAGAATAAAAGTAAACCCTCATCCCTTAATTTCATATTACTAAATAGACTGTGCCTTGGACCTCTTACTTGGGTCAATGCCAATAGAATATCTTAATATGAATTCTTTGTTTGTAAATATACACTTTGCTTTGGAAACAGGTATGTTAATTCCTTTGTAAGAGTAGAAATGGCTATATTAATTAAAGTTATATATATGTATGCGTGTATATATATGTGTGTATGTATATTTCTGGATTTAGAAGGAAAAAAACTATATATATTTTTCCTTTCCCCTGTGATGTCTTGCAAGACTGACTGTAACTTAATTTTGTGCAAGAATTGTCAAGAAATTGCTAGTAATCTCTAATCAGAGAAAAAGAGGTATGGATGTGATGGATAAATAGGATTCTGTTATGGCCAACATCTTCATTGATCTTAACAGAATTGCTCTTTGCCTCCCTTATGTCTGTATTTTCTCTTGGCAGTAAGCCGAGTGAATTTGGAACAGAAAGAAAGAGAAAATCTACTTGGTTCCAAATGATGATAGCTGTGCATTGGTGTGGGGAAAATCACTTACAACTTGATAGTAGAATTACTAGATGATTTCTCTTATTTAGGGAAGAAAATTGAAGTTCCTCTTGTGGCCAGGTTGGAGAATTTCTAATTTAATATGACCCATAGCTTATGGTATCAATTTAAATCTCATAATCATCATATCAAATGGTAGAGTTTTTAATTATGAGATAACTTCTAAAGTGTTTCTAAACTGCAATCAAAAAGGACTCAAATTAGAAAAAAAATACTATGTGGTGCCTTAATTGCTATTTTAAGATCTATTTTGTTTCTTAAAGAAAATAGTTTTTTGTTTTTTGTTTTTTTTTTTAAGCATCATGAATTGATTGAAGAGTCAAGGTTTATGGTTATACTCTTTTACTATAGACTCTTCAGTCAGATTATCTTCATCAAAGTATGTAATTTCAAGATGTTTTCATTATAATGGTCACAAATTTACATCTTTTTCACTAATTATTATTTTCTCAGATAGATTCTAGGACAATGATATTTCGTGTGTCTGGAAATACAGATTTGGTGTGAGATTTTTGTCAGTGCATTTTATAGGTGAGAGGCTATTTTCCTAGTCTTCTCAGAGACTGTCAAAGTAGAAAAATTACGTTTTCTTTTTTTTTGTTTTACTATTAATTAAAAAAATATATTTTTTTTTACAGAGTTTTGTTGTTTACAGCCACACAGCAACCTAAATCAGCTATCGGTATCAAACAGAAGGTGGCCATAGAAGGCACTGTGGCTCTCACCGATGTTTAAAACATACCATATTGTGGCAATTTTGGAGAGAAATTTCCAAGATCAAATTCATCTATAACAGTCCATCTGTATAGAGTTTACTTTTCATTCTGAAGACGAATGATTTTAAACCTAGGAGAACTAGAAAGACTAATGATATCTTTTAACATTAGTCAATAGATTATAAGCACCTGTGTTTCTTGAGCGCTCAATAATGTTTTTCAAAGTGGGGGTCTCTTAATACTATCTCTACAAAATGTTTTTTGCATACGTACAGCGCCTAGCGATGCTAATTAAAGTATGCCCGTGACTCATTCTCATCTCCCAACAAGCTTTCTTGAAACCTTGCCACTGTATCAAGGCATTTTGTCTTTTGAATTCTGTCATGGCTGTGGCTAAACAACTGTCACTGACAACTGACAAGAGGCATAGACATCAGGGAAAAGGAAAAGAGAGAAAGTAGGAGTAGGGGGAAATAAAAAGTATAAGAGAGAGGAAGGGAAAGACCAGGTATGTCCCAGATGGTGAGGGTGCCAGCAGTGACTGCCTCGGGGGCCAGTTGGTTGAGACTGATACAGTGATCTGCCGGCTCCTGCTATATGCTGATGCTTTTAATGTCTCTTTGGAATCTAGGTAGTACTAAGAAGGATCTCAAAGTACAAACTGGTATCATTAGGCTCAAATCTGCCTAAAGAATTTTCTAGTCTTCCTTTTAAAAAAAAATCCATAAATAGTTACAAATTTATGTTGTTTTTTGTTACTCCCCCAGGAAGATTCTAGGGAAATAAATTTTCCGTATGTCTGGAAATATAGATTTGCATGCAAAGTATCGTGTGCAAATTCCTCTCAGCAAGGAATATTTACTCATTTATATTCTTGTACTCCATGTCATAAACTGGAGCTTCCCAGGTGGAACTAGAGGTAAATAACCCGCCTACCAATGCAGGAGACATAAGAGATGTGGGTTCCATCCCTGGATCGGGAAAATCCCCTGGAGGAGGGCACAGCAGCTCACTCCAGAATTCTCGCCTGGAGAATCCCATGGACAGAGGAGCCTAGCAGACTGCAGTCTAGTGGGTCGCAAAGTGTTGGACATGACTGAAGTGATTTAGCATGCATGCATGTCATATGCTTAGGGATCAGATGTATTTCTACCTTGATGCTGATATTTTAGTAAAGTCAGGATGTTTGCTTTTGGGGACATAAAAGTTTAGATCTTTCTTTTCACTGAATGCTAATGGTAATGGTAGTTTTTCTCTTTGGTCTAGAATAGAGGTTCTCACACTCAGAAGTATGGGAAGTTTGGACTGGATGATTCCTTGTTGGGGGTGGGAGGAAGGTGTGCTGTGCTTTATAGGATATTTAGAAGCATCTCTGGCCTTCACCCACTAAATACCAATAGCCCGCCTCCATGCCACCCTGTCATAACAATCAAAAAAAAAAATGTCTTCAGATATTCCAAATGTCTTTTTTGATGTAAAATTATCCCAATTGAGAATCTTTCAGTCTAGAAAGATCACTGATAAGAGATTTTAAAGGGAGAGAGAGTTAATTATTGAGAGGTTTTAATAGGCTAGATGGACTTTCCTGATGGCTCAGATGGTGAAGAATCTGCCTTCAATGCAGGAGGCCTAGTTTTGATCTCTGGGTCGGGAAGATCCCCTGGAGAAAAGTATTCTTGCTTGGAGAATTCCATGGACAGAAGAGCCTGGTTGGCTATAGTCCATGGGATTGCAGAGAGTCAGACACGACTAACACTTTCACTTTCAGTAGGCTAGAGTTTATAATTCAGGCATATGAGATTTAAAAGCCTAAGACACTTTCCTGAGGTCTTAGAATTTGGATCTAGGACTTGAAGTCAAATCTGTTTGATTCTCCAGTTCCTAAATCTTAATGCTTTATAGAGTTTCTCTTTAAAGAGTCACTAAAGTCTCTGTTAATTCCACTGTGTTCAGTTTAAAGAAAACTTGGTTCAACAAGTAACCTACATTTATTTCAGATAGACTATAAACCAGGAGAAGCAGGTGATGTAGTGGAAAGTACACTGGATTAAGCATCAGAGTTCTGGCTTTGGATGTCAGCCCTGGGCATTGGGCAGGTCGTCATGCCCTGGCTTCACCTCTGGAACCCAGGGGTCAACCTCTGCACTCTATGATCTGTGTTATTTAATGATATTGAAAGGGGAATGGTTGGTATTTTGAGACCAACAAAAGTTTTCACGTTGCTTTAAACCTATTCTACATGTGCTTTAGGACAATGGGTGTACTTTAGAACTTTGGGCTCATTTTATCTATTAGTCTCATGTTGATATGTCTCCTATTTCTATGATCCCTAGCTGGCTGTTCACATTTGTGAAGACTTTTCTAACTATCTTTGTGTTATGACATTTTCCTTACTTCCCACTTGGTCCTGGCACTTAGGTTATTCACCTGTATCAAAGTATACACTGTTTCTATGTCAGAGATGAAATGATTTATTGACTTTCGCTTAGGTTTTATTACTCCAGCCAAATTATAAGATCTTCAAGAGAAAAGGCTGAATCTTCTACTTTTAAGTTTTCTGAATTAATCAATGCTGTGCATAGTAGGTATTCAATAAGAGATTTTAAAGGAGAGAGTTAATTATTGAGAGGTTTTAATAGGCTAGATGGACTTTCCTGATGGCTCAGATGGTGAAGAATCTGCCTTCAATGCAGGAGGCCTAGTTTTGATCTCTGGGTCGGGAAGATCCCCTGGAGAAAAGTATTCTTGCTTGGAGAATTCCATGGACAGAAGAGCCTGGTTGGCTATAGTCCATGGGATTGCAGAGAGTCAGACACGACTAACACTTTCACTTTCAGTAGGCTAGAGTTTATAATTCAGGCATATGAGATTTAAAAGCCTAAGACACTTTCCTGAGGTCTTAGAATTTGGATCTAGGACTTGAAGTCAAATCTGTTTGATTCTCCAGTTCCTAAATCTTAATGCTTTATAGAGTTTCTCTTTAAAGAGTCACTAAAGTCTCTGTTAATTCCACTGTGTTCAGTTTAAAGAAAACTTGGTTCAACAAGTAACCTACATTTATTTCAGATAGACTATAAACCAGGAGAAGCAGGTGATGTAGTGGAAAGTACACTGGATTAAGCATCAGAGTTCTGGCTTTGGATGTCAGCCCTGGGCATTGGGCAGGTCGTCATGCCCTGGCTTCACCTCTGGAACCCAGGGGTCAACCTCTGCACTCTATGATCTGTGTTATTTAATGATATTGAAAGGGGAATGGTTGGTATTTTGAGACCAACAAAAGTTTTCACGTTGCTTTAAACCTATTCTACATGTGCTTTAGGACAATGGGTGTACTTTAGAACTTTGGGCTCATTTTATCTATTAGTCTCATGTTGATATGTCTCCTATTTCTATGATCCCTAGCTGGCTGTTCACATTTGTGAAGACTTTTCTAACTATCTTTGTGTTATGACATTTTCCTTACTTCCCACTTGGTCCTGGCACTTAGGTTATTCACCTGTATCAAAGTATACACTGTTTCTATGTCAGAGATGAAATGATTTATTGACTTTCGCTTAGGTTTTATTACTCCAGCCAAATTATAAGATCTTCAAGAGAAAAGGCTGAATCTTCTACTTTTAAGTTTTCTGAATTAATCAATGCTGTGCATAGTAGGTATTCAATAAGTGCCTATTGAATTAAATTTAAGAATTTGCAACTTTAAAGCACAATTTTTTTCCAAATGAAACATCTATGATACATGGTGAGTGCACAAAACATTTAAGTATTCCAACCAGAACACCTAGTGTGAATTGTCCTTAAGCACAATATCTGTTTAGCTTTAGCAGAGCAAAATAACAATGCCATGTGTTGCAATTTGGTTCTTTTTTTTTTTTCTCTATTCTGACTCCTTTTAAATTTCTCATCCTAGGAATTAAGATGCTTTAAGAATGAAGTTTCTGAAATGCTCCGTTGAATCCATCTTTTCAGAAATAGCCATCTGTAGGAAACTGTGACATGTTCATTGGCAGAGAAGAGCTGATAAATACAATTTGATGTGGTATTTCAGCAAACATTTCAATAACTTTTTGACATTTTCCTGTAGTCCTTATTTACTTTATCGATAGTTATAGTGACATATGATTGTCAACTTTTTATATTAAGACCAAACTAATAAATTAAACATGTTATGTTTATATCTGATGAAAGCTGACGTTTTGGAAGGGTGTTCGAGTATCCTGACAGGTCCTTTTCATAAGCTCCTTTGGTATAAATATGCAGATGACATCCTTAGATATTGTTTGTACACATGCCGATAGAAAGCCTTGACAATGTAACAAATGCAAATGTCAACCTCACAATTTAACCTTTCAGTGTAGAGGAAGATGTTAGTTTTAAGTTACGTGTAGCTTTTAACTTTATTTCAAAGTTTTTATTATTTTTTAGCCTGTTATCGCCTCTGTTTCATGTACGGCGGAAAGCAGCCATTGCAAGAAGGTTTATGCTTGCAAGCTTTTCTCCATCATGTTCCTACGTAAACAGTCGCAACTGCATAGATGTATTTGGTTTTCTAATTCTTCAGGTTATTTTCCATGTTTGTTTCCTATCTCTAAAATCTTTTTGTAGCATCCTTCCATTTACTGTTACAAAATATGTCAGCTTGATAAGAAAGTCTAAGGAAAACATTGTGAAACTTCCTACCTCCACCCACAGGTACGTTTTAAGTTTTCTGAATTAATCAATGCTGTGCATAGTAGGTATTCAATAAGTGCCTATTGAATTAAATTTAAGAATTTGCAACTTTAAAGCACAATTTTTTTCCAAATGAAACATCTATGATACATGGTGAGTGCACAAAACATTTAAGTATTCCAACCAGAACACCTAGTGTGAATTGTCCTTAAGCACAATATCTGTTTAGCTTTAGCAGAGCAAAATAACAATGCCATGTGTTGCAATTTGGTTCTTTTTTTTTTTTCTCTATTCTGACTCCTTTTAAATTTCTCATCCTAGGAATTAAGATGCTTTAAGAATGAAGTTTCTGAAATGCTCCGTTGAATCCATCTTTTCAGAAATAGCCATCTGTAGGAAACTGTGACATGTTCATTGGCAGAGAAGAGCTGATAAATACAATTTGATGTGGTATTTCAGCAAACATTTCAATAACTTTTTGACATTTTCCTGTAGTCCTTATTTACTTTATCGATAGTTATAGTGACATATGATTGTCAACTTTTTATATTAAGACCAAACTAATAAATTAAACATGTTATGTTTATATCTGATGAAAGCTGACGTTTTGGAAGGGTGTTCGAGTATCCTGACAGGTCCTTTTCATAAGCTCCTTTGGTATAAATATGCAGATGACATCCTTAGATATTGTTTGTACACATGCCGATAGAAAGCCTTGACAATGTAACAAATGCAAATGTCAACCTCACAATTTAACCTTTCAGTGTAGAGGAAGATGTTAGTTTTAAGTTACGTGTAGCTTTTAACTTTATTTCAAAGTTTTTATTATTTTTTAGCCTGTTATCGCCTCTGTTTCATGTACGGCGGAAAGCAGCCATTGCAAGAAGGTTTATGCTTGCAAGCTTTTCTCCATCATGTTCCTACGTAAACAGTCGCAACTGCATAGATGTATTTGGTTTTCTAATTCTTCAGGTTATTTTCCATGTTTGTTTCCTATCTCTAAAATCTTTTTGTAGCATCCTTCCATTTACTGTTACAAAATATGTCAGCTTGATAAGAAAGTCTAAGGAAAACATTGTGAAACTTCCTACCTCCACCCACAGGTACGTTATAAAACATTTCTTATAACACATTGCCTGTGTTAATATCTAACAATTAAGAGTGTTGTGTAGCAAAAAACTTTTTTTAATGTTTTAAATTTTTAAAAAATTTTGGCTTATAGAGGCTCATATGGGACAACAGTGGGTGGGCTGGAACGACCGCTGGGCTCTCTAGTTAGGAGGCCTGGATTTAAATCCAGCCTCAGCCATGAACTTCCTTTGAGAAATTTTACAGGTCACCTACCTTTTGGAGGCATTCCTTCCTCATCTATAAAATGAGAATGACAATACCTATTTTTCCTACCTATACATGAAAGAATGTATCATGAAAATGCTTGGAAAATACATGGGAAAGGCATGTCAGGAAATCCTTATTGTAGGATCCTTATATAGGGCATCCTTGATTTGTTCTGGTTTACTCTCTCTTTGAAGTAATATTCTGCGTGCGTGCTTGGTCACTTCAGTTGTGCTTGATTTTTTGTGACTCCATGGACTGCAGCACATTCTTCTGCTTAAATGCTATCTAAAACTAGTTGTGGACATCTTTAAGTCCAAGATTTTATAATCATTGCTTACAAAAACCATTAAAAATACTATCACAGGTCCACATGTGATATTTGGAACCCCCACCCCAAATAAGTAATCCTTTGTTGTTGTTATTCACTTACTAAGTTGTGTCCAACTCTTTGAGACCCCATAGACTCCAGCATGCCAGGCTCCTCTGTTCTTCACTGTCTCCTGGAGTTTGCTCAAATTCATGTCCATTGAGTCAGTGATGCTTTCTAACCATCTTGTCTTCTGCCCTACTCCTCTCCTTTTGCCTTGAATCTTTTATCAGAGTCTTTTCCAGTGAGTCGACTCTTTGTATCAGGTGGACAAAGTATTGGAGTTTCAGCTTCAGTGTCAGTTCTTCCAGTGAATATTTAGGGTTTCCTTTAGGATTGACTGGTTTGATCTCCTTGCTGTCCAAGGGACTGTCAAGAGTCTTTTCCAATACCACAATTAGAAGGCATCAGTTCTTCAGTGCTCATTCTTCTTTCTCACATTTGTACGTGACTACTAGAAAAACCGTAACTTGACTACATGGACCTTCGTTGCCAAGTAATGTCTCTGCTTTTTTAATATGTCATCTAGGTTTGTCATAGCTTTTCTTCCAAGGAGCAAGCATCTTTTAATTTCATGGCTGTAGTCACTGTCTGCAGTGATTTTGGAACGCAAGAAAAGGAAATCTGTCACTCCTTCCACCTTTTCCCCTTCTATTTGCCTTGAAGTAATGAGACTAGATGCCTTGATCTTAGTTTTTTGAATGTGAGTTTTAAGCTAGCTTTTTCACCCTCCTATTTCACCTTTATCAAGAGGGTCTCTAGTTCCTCTTTACTTTCTGCCATTAGACTTGTGTCATCTGCATATCTGAGATTGTTGATATTTCTCTCGACAGTCTTGATTCCAGGTTGTGATTCATCCAACTCAGCATTTTGCATGATGTACTCTGCATATGAGTTAAATAAGTAGTATGACAGCCTTGACATACTGCTTTCCCAATTTTGAACCAGTCTGTTATTCCATGTATGGTTCTAGCTGTTGCTTCTTGACCTGCATACAGGTTTCTCAGGAGACAGGTCAGGTGGTCTAGTATTCCCATCTCTCTAAGAATTTTCCACAGTTTTGTGTGTGTGTGTGTGTGATCCACACACAGTCTTTAGCACAGTCAGTGAAGCAGAAGTAGATTTCTTTTAAACTCCCTTGCTTTCTCCATGATCAAGTGAATGTTGGCAATTTGATCTCTGGTTTCTCTGTTGTTTGTAGACCCAGCTTGTCCATCTGGAAGTTCTCGGTTCACATACTGCTGAAGCCTAGCTTGAAGGATTTTGAGCATAACCTTACTAGCACATGAAATGAGCACAATTGTACAGTAGTTCAACTGGTTAACTTCAGCTACATAATCCTTAATATTCCCTAAAATATCAGATCAGGTTCAAGACCCAGATACTATCATTTCTGAATCTACACACAGACCTTTCAGTCATATCCTTGATTTTACCACACAATCTCCTCTTACATCAGTGCATTATCTGTTCAAACAGTAGTGTATCAGAGATAATATCACTTTTTTTAGGGGATAAAGTTATGATACCCGAAACTGTGCAAACTGTGCAGACATGTGTATCTTTTTTTTTTTTTTTGGCCATTTCTGTTGATCATTTATTTATCTTTGTCCTTTGGCCTGTGTGGGCCTCCCATCACTGTGGCTTCTCTCATTGCAGAGCACCGGCTCTGGGCGCATGTGCTCTAGAGCTCTGGCTTGGTAGTTGGACACATCAGTCCAGCCACTCCACGGCACATGGGATCTTCCCAGGCCAGGGATCAAACTGGCACCCCTTATACTACAAGGTGGTGTCCTCACCCATTGGACCATCAGAGAAGCCCATACATATCTTTTTCTAAAAAAATTTATTTTTTGGCTGTGGTGGTCTTTGTTGTGGTGCGTGGGCTTCTGATTTCAGTTGCTTCTTTTGTGGCAGAGCATGGGCTCTACATATGGTGACTTCAGTAGTTGCAGCCTGTGGGCTCAGTAGTTGTGGTACATGGGCTTGTTGCTCTGTGGCATGTGGGATCTCCTCAGGCCTGGGGTCGAAGCAGTGTCCCTTGCATTGCACAGCGGATTCTTAACCACTGGACCCCCAGCGAAGTCCCTAGAGATTCTTTATAGATAGGTAGAATTGGCTACCTGTGAGTATTATTTGTAAGAGTCCTGTTGTTAGAATTTGTGAAGGTGGTGATAGCCAGTCAGAGAAAATGATGAATGAAAAAATTAAGGCTGTTGTCATTAAAATGCTTAAGAAGGAAAGAACTAATAAAACTAATTCATAAATTGTAGATTGTGGTATAATTCAAATTATATTATTTTTGATATTATGCTAGTGATTCAGTATAGCAGAAAAATAATTTTTAACATTGGAGAAGGTTGAGATTTTATTTTGTATGTAATCAATGCTGTTAGTATTTGATAGTATTACTAACAGAGATAAACTTAGTGCAGGCTTTATCTTTGCTGATGGATCAAATCTAAATTTCACATCCTAGCGTTCATTTTGCCCCTAATTCTCCCCAGTCCCCAAGCCTTACCATTTTATAAGATCTCCTCTTACATCAGTGCATTATCTGTTCAAACAGTAGTGTATCAGAGATAATATCACTTTTTTTAGGGGATAAAGTTATGATACCCGAAACTGTGCAAACTGTGCAGACATGTGTATCTTTTTTTTTTTTTGGCCATTTCTGTTGATCATTTATTTATCTTTGTCCTTTGGCCTGTGTGGGCCTCCCATCACTGTGGCTTCTCTCATTGCAGAGCACCGGCTCTGGGCGCATGTGCTCTAGAGCTCTGGCTTGGTAGTTGGACACATCAGTCCAGCCACTCCACGGCACATGGGATCTTCCCAGGCCAGGGATCAAACTGGCACCCCTTATACTACAAGGTGGTGTCCTCACCCATTGGACCATCAGAGAAGCCCATACATATCTTTTTCTAAAAAAATTTATTTTTTGGCTGTGGTGGTCTTTGTTGTGGTGCGTGGGCTTCTGATTTCAGTTGCTTCTTTTGTGGCAGAGCATGGGCTCTACATATGGTGACTTCAGTAGTTGCAGCCTGTGGGCTCAGTAGTTGTGGTACATGGGCTTGTTGCTCTGTGGCATGTGGGATCTCCTCAGGCCTGGGGTCGAAGCAGTGTCCCTTGCATTGCACAGCGGATTCTTAACCACTGGACCCCCAGCGAAGTCCCTAGAGATTCTTTATAGATAGGTAGAATTGGCTACCTGTGAGTATTATTTGTAAGAGTCCTGTTGTTAGAATTTGTGAAGGTGGTGATAGCCAGTCAGAGAAAATGATGAATGAAAAAATTAAGGCTGTTGTCATTAAAATGCTTAAGAAGGAAAGAACTAATAAAACTAATTCATAAATTGTAGATTGTGGTATAATTCAAATTATATTATTTTTGATATTATGCTAGTGATTCAGTATAGCAGAAAAATAATTTTTAACATTGGAGAAGGTTGAGATTTTATTTTGTATGTAATCAATGCTGTTAGTATTTGATAGTATTACTAACAGAGATAAACTTAGTGCAGGCTTTATCTTTGCTGATGGATCAAATCTAAATTTCACATCCTAGCGTTCATTTTGCCCCTAATTCTCCCCAGTCCCCAAGCCTTACCATTTTATAAGCTTAGACTGCCTTTGTTTGCTTCCCATAATCAAATTAATATGTTGCTGTTATGTGCAGTTGAGTCCACTTAGTCTCACCTAGTTGCCTTTTTACCCACTGTTCTGTTGGAAATTCTTTCCTCCTGCTAAGAACCTTGTGTCTTTCAGTATCAAACTTGAAAATCATCACTTCATTTCACCTTTGTGACTTGATACTCTCTCCTCTACTCCACATAATGAGTTTACCTAAGAAAAAGAAAAGACTTTTGTCCAAGTTATCTAAGTTAAAATTTGGTCTTCATCTCAAAAATTAACTGAAGCCTGAATGAATATTTTGGTAGTGACTAATAAGGTGGAGTCCTTTCATTTTCTGCCATGTCTTCTTAGGAAGACAAGGTGGTAATTATGCAAAGAAATGTTCAAAGGACTGTTTGGATGGTGATTTGGTTTATTGGGTCACATTTCATCATGTTGTGATAAATAAACTGAAAGAAGACTGTCAAAACACCCATTTCCAATATAATTCTAGCATGTTTCTGATTGCTCTGCCCTCCATCTCTGTATCATCGCCCTGATATCTGTACTGTTAGGTCTTAGATCTTATACTGCCTCATAGCATGCTTTTCTTGTATATACAATAGTCTTGTTCCTCCAGCTATAGTATGTACTATTTCAGAATAGGAATTGTGATCTCTTGTGCTGTGTGAGAATCTATAATTCTAAATAAATTTTTGTGAATTAATAGATGAGTAGGCATATCATGTCAGATATCTAAGAGATAATAAAAATACTTGTCCAGCTAAGCTGATCTCTGTGATAAGTGAAGAGAGTCAAGTTGGACTGAAACATAGGTTACAATGTACAGTTTTCCTAAGTTTGAGGTGAAATAGCCGTATTATTCTTCTTTAAAATACAGGACTTGGCTATTGCGTATCAACCAGAACCAGACCCAAATACATTAGTTAATAAGAGTCTAATCATGTCCACTGTTTTCTAAGAAAGATTAAGGTTTTTTCTTTAAGGTAGGGCTTTTAAATATTTAATCTATCACACCCCAAGTACTTTTTATATTTAATACAGCATACCCCAAGCAAACAGTCATCTATATTTATGAAGAAATGTAATCACAACACAAACTTTAATTTTATAACCTAAGTAGCTATATTATGGGTTCAAAATCACAGGTTTAAAATAAACCGTGATGTTTTGTTTTTCCCATCTTTACATTGTTGAAAAATTTCTGAGTTCTTCCTTTGTTGCTGAAAATGTATAATTTTCTCACTGCTGAATGCAAAAGGATCTTTCTGCTCTCAAATTGGCACCCATGGTTTTAAATTCACGGCATGCATTATCCAATCCCAACTGCTGTTGCCTTCATCCCATCCATCCAGGCAGCTGACAGTCACAGTCAGAAGTCAGGATTATGGCTTCTCTTTTTCCAATATCGAAGATATTAACTACAGATTAGCAGTCGTTAAAACGAGGAACGGTCAATCGAATTCTTTGTGGTACTTGGGAAAAAAAAAAAAAGCCACACATCACGAACTCCCCCTGGGAGACTGGTTCTGTAGACCTGAATTGGGTCCCAGGTGATTCCAATATACATCTTCTAAAAAAGAACTATTAGACAAATGTTTCCTAGTCTTCACCAACCAGGGAAACCAAATTAAAAACATTCATTAAGGAAGCTTTGGTTTCCATATTTTTAAAATTAGCACAGGTAGGGAAATAGAATTTTAAATGTATGACTGAAATCAAGGTTTGTGAAAGCAGTGTGAGTTCATGTAATTCTATCTTAAAGAAACAAACAAAAATCTTAATGTTTTAATCAGGCTGTGTAGTCTTGTACTGGCTAAGCACATGATTACCATTAATTTTTCTGAAATATTGAAAGGAGCTCATGCACCCTTCAGTACCTTTTTTGGATATCTGGTAGATAAGGAGAGAAACAGTGAGAGGTAACGGAGAGTGTGTTGTTGTCTGGACAGAACCACACGCTTGAAGAGCTAAAATTGTGCCTCTCAGGGCTCAAAGAAAGCTGGAAATGTTGACTTTCCAGTTGCATCCTCTGTAAGTGGAAAAGAAAGAGGAAAAAGGGGCTAATGTTCATTGAATGCTCCATTATGTACCAAAAATGGTATTAAGAACAGTTTGTATTTTATCTCTTGAGAAGCCCTACGAAGTTAGATGTTAAGACTGATTCAGAGATGGAGAGACACACCCTCATTTAATAAGGTATCTTGCCCAAGGTCATTGAGCTAGTCAGTGACTGCGCAAGAATGAGAAAGCAATATTCTTTGGTTCTGTATCCAGTGTTCTTTTCAGTATATCACTTTGTCTTCCAAATACAACTCCTGCCATGGTCTAGTTTTTTAAAAAGTTATATAAGGACCCTGGATCATCTCTCTGGTCTTCATTTATTTCTGGTTCAATGTTTGTGAGATATTAAGGAGCTTTATAAACAATACTCTAGGAATGTCTACATATTTTAGTTCTTGAGAACCTAAGAGCCCCATGTTTAAACAGTCAAAAAGTTCCAAAGAAGTCAGATATCCCGAAGATATTAAAGCAGAAGGAACGGTCAATCAATTCTTTGTGGTACTTGGGAAAAAAAAAGCCACACATCACGAACTCCCCCTGGGAGACTGGTTCTGTAGACCTGAATTGGGTCCCAGGTGATTCCAATATACATCTTCTAAAAAAGAACTATTAGACAAATGTTTCCTAGTCTTCACCAACCAGGGAAACCAAATTAAAAACATTCATTAAGGAAGCTTTGGTTTCCATATTTTTAAAATTAGCACAGGTAGGGAAATAGAATTTTAAATGTATGACTGAAATCAAGGTTTGTGAAAGCAGTGTGAGTTCATGTAATTCTATCTTAAAGAAACAAACAAAAATCTTAATGTTTTAATCAGGCTGTGTAGTCTTGTACTGGCTAAGCACATGATTACCATTAATTTTTCTGAAATATTGAAAGGAGCTCATGCACCCTTCAGTACCTTTTTTGGATATCTGGTAGATAAGGAGAGAAACAGTGAGAGGTAACGGAGAGTGTGTTGTTGTCTGGACAGAACCACACGCTTGAAGAGCTAAAATTGTGCCTCTCAGGGCTCAAAGAAAGCTGGAAATGTTGACTTTCCAGTTGCATCCTCTGTAAGTGGAAAAGAAAGAGGAAAAAGGGGCTAATGTTCATTGAATGCTCCATTATGTACCAAAAATGGTATTAAGAACAGTTTGTATTTTATCTCTTGAGAAGCCCTACGAAGTTAGATGTTAAGACTGATTCAGAGATGGAGAGACACACCCTCATTTAATAAGGTATCTTGCCCAAGGTCATTGAGCTAGTCAGTGACTGCGCAAGAATGAGAAAGCAATATTCTTTGGTTCTGTATCCAGTGTTCTTTTCAGTATATCACTTTGTCTTCCAAATACAACTCCTGCCATGGTCTAGTTTTTTAAAAAGTTATATAAGGACCCTGGATCATCTCTCTGGTCTTCATTTATTTCTGGTTCAATGTTTGTGAGATATTAAGGAGCTTTATAAACAATACTCTAGGAATGTCTACATATTTTAGTTCTTGAGAACCTAAGAGCTGAGTATACTGTGGAAGGAAAGAACTATTGGAATCCTAAGGTTAAGTAGTCCCAGAAATTATGTGATAGGTCACAGTAGCAAATCTTATACATTAATAAAGAATTTTTTTAAAAGAAGAAAAAGGACCTCAAGTTCCTCAAGGTCATTCTGTAATATTATTCGTGCATATGGAACTTTTGTCTCTCTCTCAGCTCTCAGTTTCCTCCTTTGTACCATGAAGTGATTAGACTAGACCAGAAGTTCTTAAAGTAGACCAATAGATCAGTAGGTGGAAATCACTTGGAGGGCTGGTTGCTGGGTCCACCTGACAGTTTCTGATTCATCAAGTGGCCTGAGGATTTGCATTTCTAAGAGTTCCAGGTTGCTGCTGAAGCACTGTCATGGGATGATGTTTTGAGAGTCTTTGGAGGAGATGATCCATAAAGGCTCTTCCAGCTCTAAAATTTGTGACTCAGCTTGTCAATTTCCTGGACTTCTTGGAAGATAGCTGTATATTCCGCTTAGAAGATACATGCCTTGATATATGCCTTGAAGATACTCTGCTTTATTTAATTGTGTTTGATGCCCTTCCTTGTTATATGCCAAATCCTTTTCCTTTAGAAATTATTTCCTTTTCCAAACCCTATTCTTTGTGTACTGCCAAATAGAATGTTTGTTTAACTAATGTTAGTGCAGTGCATTTCCAGAGGTGCCCTTTGGGGAAATTAAATGAAATTTTAAAGTATCATTAAGGATGCAAACAATAAATTCTTTGATTAGCTGTAGGCATCTTTACATTGGGATGACTGAAAAAGGTTCTGGTTAATTAGAAGTAATTTGTTAGAAACCTGAATCCTCTTTTTTTCTCTCTCAGATTAAAACTCAGTTCCCAGCTGGATGCTTATAAGTGCAGGAAATGTAATTATCAGATGATTAATTGCAAAAGATGGATAATTAGAGTTCATGTGATGTGTTGGTTATGGGTAACCAAAAGGTTGACTACACATTGAAAGAGAACAGCTGAAATCTGTTGTACGTTGTGCCTATCCATGGGTGATTTACTGTTTCCACAAGAACTTGAAGAAAGGATTAGGTGGAAAGAGCAGTCTCCTAAACCTTTTATGACCTTTTATTTTTTATCCCATTTTGGGTAAATTTTTTATAATGAAAATTACTGAAAAAGAATTCCCTTTACCTGAAATCAGGCTTAGATTATTGGGCTGTTCCTGAATTACCTTCTCTAGCGTTAGATGAAGGATTTGGGATTTGTAGCTGTATTTTTAGTACCTTATGTATTTTTAAACTCCATTAAACCTATCTTAAAAATTTCTTTCCCTAGTTGTTATGACTAGCTTTTATTTTCTAAAAATAGTGACCAAACTTTATCTCCTTTGAAATTAGTATCTCTTGTTCTTGGAAGTTAAATGTTTTCGCTGTAAGCCATTGGATTCCAAGATGGAGTAGTTTCACATTAAAAAAAAAAAAAACATGTACTTACAATATTTCTTTTAAAAACATTCATCAAAAAAATTAGCGAGTTGGAAAAAATGGTCTTATAGCCTGTCAGTAATTAAATTATCCATCTCTATTTTGCCTCACCTGTTGGCTTATTTGAAATTACTTGAAATTAATAGAGACTAGATTTTTCTCCTGCATTTGTAAATGGGACTCTATCTTCTAAACTTTGTATTTTTACTGAAGAGTTTTTCAGCTCTCAGAAATACTGCTTTATAGATTCAGCTAATGACCCAAATCCAGCTTGTTTGTTGTGTAGGAGTTATATTAAAATAACTCACTGTATGAGTATTGTCATTAATGATATGCTCATTTTGATAACGGGGCTGCAGATTCTTAGTCTATAGTCCTTGGGGAGAGGCTACATTTTTTTTTTTTTTTTTAACTAAGTATTGTTCTGGCTCCTTTCCTTGATTGGCCCAGAAATAGCAATCAGCTGGGGAGCAGGATGACATGCCTCTTAGCGATCCCTTTGATCTTTGAGATGAGTATCAACATTGTATGCTTCCTAATGGAAGTGTAATTTAATGAAATCTATTGGGTAAACATACTTCAGATGTTCAAAGGAGGTGACAAAATTTTTGCTGGCAGCCAGGACCTGGCGGCTTTCCAGCTTGCCTCTAGCTGCTATGCATATAGCATTGAGAAAGGCACTTAAAATAGGAACACCAAGTATTATTTTCATTGTGTTTCAACCCCCCTGTCTTCCCTCCCCTACCCAGTGTCTTTCCCTTAGGTTTGTTTTTGTGGTATTTCTGCAAGGACCCTTTGACATATAACCTTTCCTAGTATAAAGTGGAATGTGAGATTTGATCTTTTTTGTATGTTTTTTTGTTGTTGTTTTATTTTATGACACCAAGAGTAGTGCATTGGGTGTATGGCACCAGTCAGGAGAAGTTGTAGGCATGAAACTTAACATAGAATATCCTAGAGGGAAAAAGGCATTCTATAAAAAGTACATATTTCAGCACTGGTTGATTAAATTAAACATCTATTTTTGGGAGGAGATGATAGAGCACTATTGTATTAACGGTCCTTGAGGAAGTGTGATGGAAATAGACACAGACATCAGGAGTCAGGGGACCTGACTAATCTCAGTTCTGTCACTTTCTAGCTGTGTCGTTCAGGGTCAGTCACTGTCTGGGCCTCAGTTTCCTTAGCTGTAAAATGAATAGATTGAGTTAGGTAATTCCAAAGGTCATTTTCAAGTTTGAGGTTTTATGATTCTTTTTTAAAATTGAATATCAGTACCGTCCAGTAAAAATATTATGGCAGCCATGCATGTAATTTTAAATTTCCTAGTAACCACATTTTGTTTATAAAAAGCAGAATGAAAGAGGCAGAATTAATTTTAGGAATGTACTTTATTTAACCCAATAGATTCAAACAAAACACTATCATTTCAGTATGTAATAAGTTTTAAAATTATTAATGGCCTGTTTTTTATTCTTTTTTTCTTTCTGAATCTTCCTTCAAAAGCCAGTGTGTACTTTACGTAGTGTATTTCAGCTCTGACTATCCATATTTCAACTGCTCAGTTATCACATATGGCAGGTCGCTACCGTATTGGACAGCAGCTCTAGATGATACAATCCTACTATTCTAAACCATATTCTCAGGAGACAGTTGGGCATGAAAATAAAGGTTCTGAGGCCTCCACTTCTTCCACTAAACTGGTGGTTCTCAACTTCGGTTGAACCACCCGGGGAGCTTTAGAAACTTCTGTTTCCTGTATCCTCTTGGTCTAGGTGCAGCCAAGACAGGGATTTTTAAAGTTTCCCAAGTGATTCCAGTGTTCAGTCCAGGTTGAGAACTGCTGCGCTAGCCATGATGCCCCTAAATGCAGCTGTCGTATTTCATAGACTCCCTACCATCAAGGAAGCCTCTGTAACCTCCAACTCCACCTTCTTCACTCCACTTTCTTGGTAATAAGGAGTATATAGGATCTTTAGAACATGGGTCGCAGAGTCGGACACCACTGAGTGACTGAATTGAACTGAACTGAGGATCTTTAGGTAAAATTCAAAATGTCAACATTCAGCCTACCATAAATTAAGGGACTGAGAGATTTTATTTTTCCGTTGAAATACGTAAGAGGATGTGGACATTGAAGAATTTTCAAAACAATAACAAGAATAAAAAACCATATAAGGTATAAGAGTAGCTTTTGACATATAAAAACTAATTCATTGAGCTGTGTCGTCAGGGTCAGTCACTGTCTGGGCCTCAGTTTCCTTAGCTGTAAAATGAATAGATTGAGTTAGGTAATTCCAAAGGTCATTTTCAAGTTTGAGGTTTTATGATTCTTTTTTAAAATTGAATATCAGTACCGTCCAGTAAAAATATTATGGCAGCCATGGATGTAATTTTAAATTTCTAGTAACCACATTTTGTTTATAAAAAGCAGAATGAAAGAGGCAGAATTAATTTTAGGAATGTACTTTATTTAACCCAATAGATTCAAACAAAACACTATCATTTCAGTATGTAATAAGTTTTAAAATTATTAATGGCCTGTTTTTTATTCTTTTTTTCTTTCTGAATCTTCCTTCAAAAGCCAGTGTGTACTTTACGTAGTGTATTTCAGCTCTGACTATCCATATTTCAACTGCTCAGTTATCACATATGGCAGGTCGCTACCGTATTGGACAGCAGCTCTAGATGATACAATCCTACTATTCTAAACCATATTCTCAGGAGACAGTTGGGCATGAAAATAAAGGTTCTGAGGCCTCCACTTCTTCCACTAAACTGGTGGTTCTCAACTTCGGTTGAACCACCCGGGGAGCTTTAGAAACTTCTGTTTCCTGTATCCTCTTGGTCTAGGTGCAGCCAAGACAGGGATTTTTAAAGTTTCCCAAGTGATTCCAGTGTTCAGTCCAGGTTGAGAACTGCTGCGCTAGCCATGATGCCCCTAAATGCAGCTGTCGTATTTCATAGACTCCCTACCATCAAGGAAGCCTCTGTAACCTCCAACTCCACCTTCTTCACTCCACTTTCTTGGTAATAAGGAGTATATAGGATCTTTAGAACATGGGTCGCAGAGTCGGACACCACTGAGTGACTGAATTGAACTGAACTGAGGATCTTTAGGTAAAATTCAAAATGTCAACATTCAGCCTACCATAAATTAAGGGACTGAGAGATTTTATTTTTCCGTTGAAATACGTAAGAGGATGTGGACATTGAAGAATTTTCAAAACAATAACAAGAATAAAAAACCATATAAGGTATAAGAGTAGCTTTTGACATATAAAGACTAATCTTTGATGGTAGTTGTGTCATGGGTATGTAATGACATATAATTATACTTTTAATTTGCATTTCCCTAATGACTGTTGGTATTGAACATCTCTTTATATGCTTATTAGGCACATATATCTTTGGTAAAATGTCTACTCTTTTACCCATTTTTAAAATTAGGTTTTTTTCTTATGATTGAGATTTTGTGTATTCTGGATGCAAGTCCTTTATCAGCAATGTGGTTTGCAAATATTTTCTTGCAGTGTGTGGCTTGTCTTTTTACTTTTATTTATTTATTTTTTAATTTTGGCCTTTTATTGTTTTTTTATTTATTTATTTTCATCCATCTTTATTCTTTGGCATGTGTGGGCCTCCAATTCAGTGGCCTGTCTCCTTGCAGAGCACCAGCTCTGGGCGCATGTGCTCCAAAGTGCTGGCTCATAATTGGACACACTGGTCCAGCTGCTTTACAGCACATGGGGTCTACCCGGGCCAGGGATCCGACCGGTGCCCCTTGTACTGCAAGGCGAACTTACCCACTGGACCACCAGGGGAGCTCATCTTTTTACTTTCTTAATGTCATTTGAAGTAAAAAGTTTTCAGTATTGTTAGTGTTTAATCCATTTTTTTTAAATGGATCGTGCTGTCTATATTGTATCTCACAAATTTCTTTCCAACCCAAGGATACAAAGCTTTTCTTTTAGAGTTTTAGATTTCAGTTACTTTTAGGTCTAAGATTATTAAAAAGAATTTTTTTCATATGGCATGAAGTAAAGTATTTCAGTTATTTATTTATTTTTGTATGTGAATATCCAGTTGTTCAAGACTATTTGTTGACAAGACTTATCTTCCCCCCATTCAATTCCATTGATACTTTTATCAAAAATCAGATAACCATAATTATTTTATTTATTTTATTTTTAGACTCTCAATTCTGTTTACATGATCTGTATATCTATGTTTATGCCAGTAGTATAGTGTTCTAATTACTGTAACCTTAGAGTAAGTTTTATAATCATATAGTGTAGGTTCTCCAACTTTGTTCTTATTTTTTAAATTCTAGGTTTTGGCATTTGCAATTTTTTTCTAATTACTGTTTTATGGGGACTCAATAACAAGAATAAAAAACCATATAAGGTATAAGAGTAGCTTTTGACATATAAAGACTAATCTTTGATGGTAGTTGTGTCATGGGTATGTAATGACATATAATTATACTTTTAATTTGCATTTCCCTAATGACTGTTGGTATTGAACATCTCTTTATATGCTTATTAGGCACATATATCTTTGGTAAAATGTCTACTCTTTTACCCATTTTTAAAATTAGGTTTTTTTCTTATGATTGAGATTTTGTGTATTCTGGATGCAAGTCCTTTATCAGCAATGTGGTTTGCAAATATTTTCTTGCAGTGTGTGGCTTGTCTTTTTACTTTTATTTATTTATTTTTTAATTTTGGCCTTTTATTGTTTTTTTATTTATTTATTTTCATCCATCTTTATTCTTTGGCATGTGTGGGCCTCCAATTCAGTGGCCTGTCTCCTTGCAGAGCACCAGCTCTGGGCGCATGTGCTCCAAAGTGCTGGCTCATAATTGGACACACTGGTCCAGCTGCTTTACAGCACATGGGGTCTACCCGGGCCAGGGATCCGACCGGTGCCCCTTGTACTGCAAGGCGAACTTACCCACTGGACCACCAGGGGAGCTCATCTTTTTACTTTCTTAATGTCATTTGAAGTAAAAAGTTTTCAGTATTGTTAGTGTTTAATCCATTTTTTTAAATGGATCGTGCTGTCTATATTGTATCTCACAAATTTCTTTCCAACCCAAGGATACAAAGCTTTTCTTTTAGAGTTTTAGATTTCAGTTACTTTTAGGTCTAAGATTATTAAAAAGAATTTTTTTCATATGGCATGAAGTAAAGTATTTCAGTTATTTATTTATTTTTGTATGTGAATATCCAGTTGTTCAAGACTATTTGTTGACAAGACTTATCTTCCCCCCATTCAATTCCATTGATACTTTTATCAAAAATCAGATAACCATAATTATTTTATTTATTTTATTTTTAGACTCTCAATTCTGTTTACATGATCTGTATATCTATGTTTATGCCAGTAGTATAGTGTTCTAATTACTGTAACCTTAGAGTAAGTTTTATAATCATATAGTGTAGGTTCTCCAACTTTGTTCTTATTTTTTAAAAATTCTAGGTTTTTGGCATTTGCATTTAACTTTAAGAATCACCTTCTCAATTTCTGTGAAAAAAAAATATACTGAGATTTTGATGGGGACTCATTGAATAGAATCAATGTAGATCTATATGGGGGAAATTGCCATCTTAATATTGTCTTTCCATTTATTTATTTGTTTATTCTTTAATATCTCTTGGAGGTGTTTCATATGGTTATTTTATTTCTTTTACTGAATTTATTTCTAAATATTTTATTATTTTTGATACTGTTGGGAATGAATTTTTTTCTTAATTTTATTTCTAGTTTGTTTATTATTAGTACATAGAAATACACTTGACTTTTGTATGTTGATCTTGTATCCTGCAACCTTGCTAAACTTGCCTGCTAATTCAAGTAGTTTTCTTAGTAGATTCTTTCGAGTCTAATATATAAAAAGGTCATATCAACTGTGAATAAGACAGTTTTGCTTCTTTGCAGTATGTATACCCTTCATTTTAATTAATTATTTATTTATTTGCGTTTTTGTGCTGGCTAAAACCTTCACTAAGGTATTGACTAGGTAGTGAGATTGGATTTCCTTGCCTTGTTTCATTTTTTTTAAAGCCCTTATTTCCTTCCACTAGCTTCTTTTAAAATTTTAAACACACAGGCATTTTCTATATTATATTCCAGATAATACTGGTAAGCTAAAATAAAATTTGGAATTAAACTGGGAAGCTAATAGTCAGAGCCCTCCTCCCCCCACCAAAACTGAGTCAAATGCTCTTAAGGTCCCGGTAATTTTTCAAGATATGTGAAATACACAAGTTGGTAGAAATTTTTCTTTCTAGTTGCATGTAAGAGGACTGAGTATTCTCTGACAATGCTTTTACATTAAAAACATTAACCAGGTAATAGTGGACACCTGTTAATAGTTCATTTCATTGAAGGAGTAATTCAGCAAAGTCTCTTTTTTCTTTAACTTAAAATTGTTCCTCTTCAACTTTGAATTTTGAAAGCTTTCAAGCATACAGAAAAGTTGAAAGAAGAGTACAAAACATTTAAAGTGCATCTTTTTTCTCATATTGTGACACTATGGACCGTTAAAAAACTGGATGTAATACCTGAGTTTTTTATTTTTTTTGGTTCATTTGCATTTAACTTTAAGAATCACCTTCTCAATTTCTGTGAAAAAAAAATATACTGAGATTTTGATGGGGACTCATTGAATAGAATCAATGTAGATCTATATGGGGGAAATTGCCATCTTAATATTGTCTTTCCATTTATTTATTTGTTTATTCTTTAATATCTCTTGGAGGTGTTTCATATGGTTATTTTATTTCTTTTACTGAATTTATTTCTAAATATTTTATTATTTTTGATACTGTTGGGAATGAATTTTTTTCTTAATTTTATTTCTAGTTTGTTTATTATTAGTACATAGAAATACACTTGACTTTTGTATGTTGATCTTGTATCCTGCAACCTTGCTAAACTTGCCTGCTAATTCAAGTAGTTTTCTTAGTAGATTCTTTCGAGTCTAATATATAAAAAGGTCATATCAACTGTGAATAAGACAGTTTTGCTTCTTTGCAGTATGTATACCCTTCATTTTAATTAATTATTTATTTATTTGCGTTTTTGTGCTGGCTAAAACCTTCACTAAGGTATTGACTAGGTAGTGAGATTGGATTTCCTTGCCTTGTTTCATTTTTTTTAAAGCCCTTATTTCCTTCCACTAGCTTCTTTTAAAATTTTAAACACACAGGCATTTTCTATATTATATTCCAGATAATACTGGTAAGCTAAAATAAAATTTGGAATTAAACTGGGAAGCTAATAGTCAGAGCCCTCCTCCCCCCACCAAAACTGAGTCAAATGCTCTTAAGGTCCCGGTAATTTTTCAAGATATGTGAAATACACAAGTTGGTAGAAATTTTTCTTTCTAGTTGCATGTAAGAGGACTGAGTATTCTCTGACAATGCTTTTACATTAAAAACATTAACCAGGTAATAGTGGACACCTGTTAATAGTTCATTTCATTGAAGGGAGTAATTCAGCAAAGTCTCTTTTTTTTCTTTAACTTAAAAATTGTTCCTCTTCAACTTTGAATTTTGAAAGCTTTCAAGCATACAGAAAAGTTGAAAGAAGAGTACAATAATCATCTCTACACGTGCATGCATGCTAAGGCACTTTAGTCACATCCATATTGTGACACTATGGACCGTAGCCCTCCAAACAAGAATACTGGAGTGGGTTGCCATGTCCTTCTCCAGGTGATCATCCCGACCCAGGGACTGAAACTGCATCTCTTACATCTCCTTCATTAGCAGGCAGGTTCTTTACCACTAAGCACCACCTGGAATGCCCAATACCTCTACTTAAATTTAGGAATAACTGTTAATACTTCCCCTTGTTTGCTTTCTCTGTTTCTTTCAAAGATCCTTAATTTAACTTGTGTGTATTTCTGAAGGAGTCAAGCATGAACTCCCAAGTTTGTAGCTTGAATAACTAGGTCTTTCAGTGGAAAAACTGAGTTGGGAAAGATTTGTGAGGAACATATTTTTTATTTCTTTGTTTTGTGGGAGAACAAAGGTTGTAGGATCGATAATTTACTCACAAATGTTTAAAATTTGGGATACCTAAAGAACATGCCAGTGGAGAAATTAAATAGCCAGTTGGATATATCAAGTTTGAGTTCAGATGAGAAATTGAGTTAGATCTATTTTGACATTAGTATACAGATATGTTTAAACCTTTAGAAATAGATGAAAATACTTAGAGGAGAATGTCAGAAGATGGTTCTTGACCAGGCTGACAGGAATTATAGCAAGTAGAGAATGGTTTGAATTGAATTAGGGGAAAAAAGGCCACTGGTGAGGTAGAAGCAAGCCAGATCAATTTTACAGAAAAGACTATTTAAAGAAAAAGGGTCTTTCAGTCAAGTGACTGAATACTGTGAAGAAGTTACATAAAATGAAGGCATAGAAAAGTGTCCACTAGATTGTCTGCATGACACTGTTGACCTTGACTAGAACCTGATTGAGAAGCAGGAACTAGCATTCAGCAAGTCCTTTTAGATCTTGTCTTGGTTACTCACAACCATAATCACTGAAGTATATATATATATGAAAGTTGGGTAGATCCCCTGGAGAAAAGTGTGGCAACCCACTGTAGTATTCCTGTCTGGAGAATTCCATGGACAGGGGAGCCTGGTGGGCTACAGTCCACAGGGTCGCAAAGAGTCAGACACGACTGAAGTGACTGCACATCATACACATCATTAAAGTAAAATTATTGCTCTATTAAACAAATTTCAGTGTTAAGTTCATTTCACTTAAGCAGATATTTATTAAGTATCATTTTTAAGTCATTTAAGTGAAATGCAGATTGTGCTCTGGTAAATTGGACAGAACAATTTTTTGGTCCATGAGGTCCTGGCTGTTCTGCTGACAGAGAACTGTTTCAGCTAAGAACTTAAGTTTATTCTGAATATTTGGGTAGAGCACTTAAATGTGATCATGACCACTTACAAATGTTTTTCAGTATTTATATCTCCTTTATTTCCAACCAGTACAGCTGCCAGTTGGACCAGTGTTTAAAATAAGTTGCCTTAGAATAATAATAATAATAAACCTACTGGTTATTCTTTCTTCAGCAATAGGAAGGAGGAGGGTGGTAAAAGAGAGCAAACATTTGAGTAATACAATTGGATTGGTTACATAAAATTACTTATTTTAGAAGCTTTGTGTGGTTTTAAGTTCTTACTTTAACTTTTATTAGCTCTTTGAATTTGTGTGTGTGTGTGTGTATGTATACACACACACACACACACACACACATACACAAAGAGAGAGCTCTTAGAATAAGCCTGATACATAGTAAGCTCAAAAAATATATTAACTATTATTTTTTTTTAACACAAATTAGGTTGATTTTTAACTAACTTCTGCTCAATTACAAAGTAAAGTATTATTTAAATTAGGCTAAAATCCCCCAAAGAGAATTTCTTTGACATAAGACTTTTCTCAGTTGTATACCCACAAGTCAGATTTGATTACTCAGTCTAATGAGTGACACCGTTTAATTATTGATCTGCAAGAGTGTAACTGAATTGGGTTTGTCATTTCTAGAAAATAGACCTACATGAATATGTAAACAGCTTAAAGTTTATCTCTAATGTGGAATCTCATAGAAATTAGTGCCAGTTCTATATGTGGAAAAAGGTGAAAGATAATTGATTGCCCTCATCTGTAATTAATGGTTCTTAAATCATATCATCATTTTCAATCTCTTATTGTTTATATTAAAGGATGTGAGTAATGTAACAGATCGTCTTTTTAGTAATTTCCCTTATGATACAAAATAGTTCCTTTTCCTCAGTATGTCCTGCCCTCACTGGATTATGCGCTATATATATAAATGCTTTCTGTCAAAGCATTCAGAGTAAACTTGGGTTCTTAGTTGAAACCAGTCTTTGTCAGCAGCACAGCCAGGTTTATAGTAACCAGAGTTTTAGAGGTCCTGGCTGTTCTGCTGACAGAGAACTGTTTCAGCTAAGAACTTAAGTTTATTCTGAATATTTGGGTAGAGCACTTAAATGTGATCATGACCACTTACAAATGTTTTTCAGTATTTATATCTCCTTTATTTCCAACCAGTACAGCTGCCAGTTGGACCAGTGTTTAAAATAAGTTGCCTTAGAATAATAATAATAATAAACCTACTGGTTATTCTTTCTTCAGCAATAGGAAGGAGGAGGGTGGTAAAAGAGAGCAAACATTTGAGTAATACAATTGGATTGGTTACATAAAATTACTTATTTTAGAAGCTTTGTGTGGTTTTAAGTTCTTACTTTAACTTTTATTAGCTCTTTGAATTTGTGTGTGTGTGTGTGTGTGTATGTATACACACACACACACACACACACACATACACAAAGAGAGAGCTCTTAGAATAAGCCTGATACATAGTAAGCTCAAAAAATATATTAACTATTATTTTTTTTTAACA
The DNA here is from genome assembly GCA_022376925.1 of Tragulus kanchil. NCBI lineage: Eukaryota > Metazoa > Chordata > Mammalia > Artiodactyla > Tragulidae > Tragulus > Tragulus kanchil. The sequence continues at coordinate 127,912,633 of JAIOJX010000005.1, read as the reverse complement.
CAAATTAGGTTGATTTTTAACTAACTTCTGCTCAATTACAAAGTAAAGTATTATTTAAATTAGGCTAAAATCCCCCAAAGAGAATTTCTTTGACATAAGACTTTTCTCAGTTGTATACCCACAAGTCAGATTTGATTACTCAGTCTAATGAGTGACACCGTTTAATTATTGATCTGCAAGAGTGTAACTGAATTGGGTTTGTCATTTCTAGAAAATAGACCTACATGAATATGTAAACAGCTTAAAGTTTATCTCTAATGTGGAATCTCATAGAAATTAGTGCCAGTTCTATATGTGGAAAAAGGTGAAAGATAATTGATTGCCCTCATCTGTAATTAATGGTTCTTAAATCATATCATCATTTTCAATCTCTTATTGTTTATATTAAAGGATGTGAGTAATGTAACAGATCGTCTTTTTAGTAATTTCCCTTATGATACAAAATAGTTCCTTTTCCTCAGTATGTCCTGCCCTCACTGGATTATGCGCTATATATATAAATGCTTTCTGTCAAAGCATTCAGAGTAAACTTGGGTTCTTAGTTGAAACCAGTCTTTGTCAGCAGCACAGCCAGGTTTATAGTAACCAGAGAATTACTCTTCCTATTTTATTAGACCATAATTTGCCCTTCCATCAGGAGACTGGGTTAAATTCTTAAAGAGCCTTCTAATTCTGAAGTGCTATTATTGTATAATTTATAAATGTTAATGGTGTTGATATTTTACCCCGCAAGACCTTTAAAAATGGTTTATTTTGGTAAAAATGGATACTTTCCCTCTTATTTGGTTTACCTACAGTTTCCAAGCACACAGTAGACTAATCTCCCCACTACCAACTACAAATAGATGCAATACTTTTATAAAGTCTTCTCTTTAGAAAAACATTATGGAATATGCTGTGGGAATTTAGGGGAGCAAAATGACAGTAATTTACAAATATATTTAAAGTAGACAGAAAAGAGTAAATAAAGCTTGTGGGCCACATTCATCCTGGTTGGCTAATTTTTGAGTTATTCACATGCTGCTCAAGTTAAATAAAGACTGAGTAGACCTCGGTTTGCAGTTGGAGTTTTAACCACCATTTTTTTTTTTCTCATGCGACTCCCAAGGTCTATCTATCATATATTCAGATAAACAATTTTCTTAGAAATGCTGTTGCTTCAAGTGTTAAGTGTTTTATTCAGGTAACCTGTCACTTTAATAAATGTCTTTCCTAAGTATGTCTACCTGAATTATTCTATTTTCACCACAGGGACTAAAATGTTATCCAGTAATGTTTTGTCCAAAGAGAATGTGGTGAAGGTAGTGGTATAATCAATCATTTAGATGTCAGCAAAGGTTTCAAGTAAGTGAAGAAATAACCAGGCTGTGGGAAAAATGGTTTTATCTTGTTTCTGCTGTACAAATATTCCAACATTTAGATAAAGGGGAATATTGCATTTTAAAAATAAGCATAAGGAAGGATTCAGGTGTTTTAACTTTTTTATGTTATATTGCTCTCATTTGTGCTAGGTATCATACTTAACTTTATGAACTCATACATAAAGGGCCCTTTCAGTGTTTTTTTTTTTAATATCTGTCTTCTTTTTTTTAAAAAAAAATATTCATTTATTTGACTGCATCAGCTCTTTGTTGCTCACATGGAATCTTCCATCTTCATTGCAGCATGCAGGAATTTTTTTTTTTTTTAGTTGCAAGCATGTGGGATCTAGTTCCCTGACCAGGGATCAAACCCAGGACCCCTACATTGGGAGCTTGGAGTCTTAGCCACTGGACCACTAAGGAAGTCTCTCACTTGGCTTTGTTCACTTCTATCCTCTTGAAACTAGTTTTCTTGATACCATACTCCATTGGTCTCCTCTTGATTCTTTTATCTATCTCCTTCAATGGATTCTCTTTTTCTGTCTTCCCCTTGATTTCTATGTTTTTAGGTCGTTGTTGTCTTGGCCTGTCATCCATGTATTCTCCTTGGTTAATGTTATGAATGCCCACAGGTTCCCCTAGTGCCTCCATACTGATGACTTCAGAAATCACATCTCTAGCCCAAACTTTCACATTTTACACTGTACCCTTTTCTTGTGCTGCTCATTGCACCTGTCCCAGTTCAATGGATATTCAAATACTGTGTTCCAACCTGAATTCATTAAATCTACTATCTTTTATTCAAAATCAGTTCCTTTTCCTGCATTCCTTATGGTGGTTGATGCATATGTTGGGTATGCTAGTCAATATGCCTTCTACTCAGTTACCTGAACTTCCAGATGTACAAGCTGGATTTAGAGAAGGCAGAGGAACCAGAGATAAAATTGTAGCCATCTGGATCCTAGGAAAAGCAAGTGAATTCCAGAAATACATCTACTTCTACTTCACTGACTGTGCTAAAGCCTTTGATTGTGTGGATCACAACAAAATGTTGAAAATTATGAAAGAAATGGAAATACCAAACCACCTTACCTGCCTCCTGAGAAACCTGTATGCAGGTCAAGAAGCAACGGTTAGAACCAGACATGGAACTCCAGACTGGTTCCAAGCTGGGAAAGGAGGACATCAAGGCTGTATATTGCACCCTGCTTATTTAACCTGTATACAGAGTACATCATGCTAAATGCCAGGCTGGATGAAGCACAAACTGGAGTCAAAATTGCCAGGAGAAATATCAATAACCTCAGATATACACATGACACAACTCTTTTGGCTGAAAGTGAAGAGGAACTACAGAGCCTCTTGATGAAGGTGAAGGAGGAGAGTGAAAAAACTGACTTAAAACTCAACATTCACAAAACTAAAGATCATGGCATCTAGTCCCATGGCAAATAGATGGGGCAAAAGTGGAGGCAGTGACATCTTATTTCCTTGGGCTCCAAAATCACTGCATACAGTGACTGTGGCCATGAAATTAAAAGACTTGCTCCCTGGAAAAAGAGCTTTGACAAACCTAGACAGCATATTATAAAGCAATCTTAAACTGTTTTCTTGACCCCGTTCCGTTCATTTTTGGATTCTCTTTTTCTGTCTTCCCCTTGATTTCTATGTTTTTAGGTCGTTGTTGTCTTGGCCTGTCATCCATGTATTCTCCTTGGTTAATGTTATGAATGCCCACAGGTTCCCCTAGTGCCTCCATACTGATGACTTCAGAAATCACATCTCTAGCCCAAACTTTCACATTTTACACTGTACCCTTTTCTTGTGCTGCTCATTGCACCTGTCCCAGTTCAATGGATATTCAAATACTGTGTTCCAACCTGAATTCATTAAATCTACTATCTTTTATTCAAAATCAGTTCCTTTTCCTGCATTCCTTATGGTGGTTGATGCATATGTTGGGTATGCTAGTCAATATGCCTTCTACTCAGTTACCTGAACTTCCAGATGTACAAGCTGGATTTAGAGAAGGCAGAGGAACCAGAGATAAAATTGTAGCCATCTGGATCCTAGGAAAAGCAAGTGAATTCCAGAAATACATCTACTTCTACTTCACTGACTGTGCTAAAGCCTTTGATTGTGTGGATCACAACAAAATGTTGAAAATTATGAAAGAAATGGAAATACCAAACCACCTTACCTGCCTCCTGAGAAACCTGTATGCAGGTCAAGAAGCAACAGTTAGAACCAGACATGGAACTCCAGACTGGTTCCAAGCTGGGAAAGGAGGACATCAAGGCTGTATATTGCACCCTGCTTATTTAACCTGTATACAGAGTACATCATGCTAAATGCCAGGCTGGATGAAGCACAAACTGGAGTCAAAATTGCCAGGAGAAATATCAATAACCTCAGATATACACATGACACAACTCTTTTGGCTGAAAGTGAAGAGGAACTACAGAGCCTCTTGATGAAGGTGAAGGAGGAGAGTGAAAAAACTGACTTAAAACTCAACATTCACAAAACTAAAGATCATGGCATCTAGTCCCATGGCAAATAGATGGGGCAAAAGTGGAGGCAGTGACATCTTATTTCCTTGGGCTCCAAAATCACTGCATACAGTGACTGTGGCCATGAAATTAAAAGACTTGCTCCCTGGAAAAAGAGCTTTGACAAACCTAGACAGCATATTATAAAGCAGAGACATCACTTTGCCAACAAATATCCATAAATCAAAGCTATGGCTTTTCCAGTAGTCATTTATGGGTGTGAGAGTTAGACCATAAAGAAGACTGAGTGCCAAAGAATTGATGCTTTTGAACTGTGGTGCAGGAGAAGACTCTTGAGAATCCCTTGGACAGTGAGGAGATTAAACCAGTCAGTCCTAAGGGAAATCAACCCTGAACACTCATTGAAAGGACTGGCGCTGAAATTGAGACTCCAGTACTTTTGCTACCTGATGCAAAGTTAACCCATTGGAAAAGATCCTGATGCTGTGAAAGAATGAGGGCAGAAGGAGAAGGGGACAACAGAGAATGAAATGGTTGAATGGCCTCAACAATTCAATGGACATGAGCTTGAGAAAACTCCAGGAGTTAGTGAAGGACAGGGAAGCCTGGCATACTGCAGTCCATGGGGTCGCAGAGTTGGACACAACTGAGCAACTGAACAACAACTCAGTTGAAACCTGGGAGACATTTCAGACGTGTTTCTTTGCCTTAACCCCACATCTGATTGTCACAAAGTCCTGTGGATTCTACGTGTAGAATATCTCACCTTTCCATCCTCACATGTTTTATTAATTGAAGACCATGTGATTTCTCTCTTGACTTTTAAGAACAAGCCCAAGATTTCTGCCTTCAGACTAGTCCTCCTTCTTTTTATTTTCCACTTGGAGTCTAGAGGAAACTTCCTTTAAAAGTGTAAAGCTGATTAGTTCAAACTAAGTTTTGAGACTTCAGTACCTACAGGAAATCAAATATTTGTCTGACAGTCAAACCCAGCTGAAAGATATCTTTTCTTGTTCAGAGTTTTTGGTGCATTGAAGTCGGTTGCCAGCATAGAAAATAATAATAGATAAAATGATGATAATATAATAATATATACTTTCTATATCATTCTTTATTATAGATTTATTATTGTTGGTCTGAATATGAGGTGGTCAATAAAATTTTGTGACTTTATGGATAGAATTTCTTCCAAAAATTAAAAGACTTGCTCCCTGGAAAAAGAGCTTTGACAAACCTAGACAGCATATTATAAAGCAGAGACATCACTTTGCCAACAAATATCCATAAATCAAAGCTATGGCTTTTCCAGTAGTCATTTATGGGTGTGAGAGTTAGACCATAAAGAAGACTGAGTGCCAAAGAATTGATGCTTTTGAACTGTGGTGCAGGAGAAGACTCTTGAGAATCCCTTGGACAGTGAGGAGATTAAACCAGTCAGTCCTAAGGGAAATCAACCCTGAACACTCATTGAAAGGACTGGCGCTGAAATTGAGACTCCAGTACTTTTGCTACCTGATGCAAAGTTAACCCATTGGAAAAGATCCTGATGCTGTGAAAGAATGAGGGCAGAAGGAGAAGGGGACAACAGAGAATGAAATGGTTGAATGGCCTCAACAATTCAATGGACATGAGCTTGAGAAAACTCCAGGAGTTAGTGAAGGACAGGGAAGCCTGGCATACTGCAGTCCATGGGGTCGCAGAGTTGGACACAACTGAGCAACTGAACAACAACTCAGTTGAAACCTGGGAGACATTTCAGACGTGTTTCTTTGCCTTAACCCCACATCTGATTGTCACAAAGTCCTGTGGATTCTACGTGTAGAATATCTCACCTTTCCATCCTCACATGTTTTATTAATTGAAGACCATGTGATTTCTCTCTTGACTTTTAAGAACAAGCCCAAGATTTCTGCCTTCAGACTAGTCCTCCTTCTTTTTATTTTCCACTTGGAGTCTAGAGGAAACTTCCTTTAAAAGTGTAAAGCTGATTAGTTCAAACTAAGTTTTGAGACTTCAGTACCTACAGGAAATCAAATATTTGTCTGACAGTCAAACCCAGCTGAAAGATATCTTTTCTTGTTCAGAGTTTTTGGTGCATTGAAGTCGGTTGCCAGCATAGAAAATAATAATAGATAAAATGATGATAATATAATAATATATACTTTCTATATCATTCTTTATTATAGATTTATTATTGTTGGTCTGAATATGAGGTGGTCAATAAAATTTTGTGACTTTATGGATAGAATTTCTTCCAAAAATTAGTAATTATTTTATGTCATCTTGACATATTCAGTTTTATAACTAATTCACATATTTCTGGTCTTTCATGGTAAATTATTTAAATCATTTTAAATCTTTATATTCTCTTTTAAGACAAATTCTAGGTTAAACCATTTACCAAAATCAGGTAAAAACGAAAGAAGTAATAAAGGAGCTATTACTTCCCAAATTCTTTTCTCTTCTGATCTATATTTTGACATATTTTGTTTAAGAGTACTGTGTTAATAGTTAACAGTTTTCAAGAACTATGTGATTTAATTACTAATTGGAAAAATACTTTTTGGCTAAGTATCCTTTATTTCTTCAGAAATCAAAAGCTTTGGCATCAACATATAGTTTTAAATTGAATAGTAAGATTGATTTCGTTGGTTGGGAATTACGAGCATCTTATATTTTGAAATAGCACCTTAAGGAAAATGTAGGTATTTCTTAAAAGGGATAATGCAGTAGTTTAAAGTAGTGTTGAGCAGTTTGTATGCGGGAGCCTTTAATGTAGGTAATTACTTCAGTTTCTATGATTTTATGTCCTCCAATTCCTACTATATCTTCAGTCTCATTTTACAAATAAGTATAATGCAATTAGCTGTGTAATAGCAAAATATGTGTCTGTCCATGTTTCCTACAATTCTCACTTTTAAAAATATCTACTGTATTTTTTGTTGTCTTAGATAAAACACGGATGAGTATTTGCAGTTATATATGTGACTACCTACTCAACAGTCCCTACTAAAAAGATAAAAAAAGAGAAGACATAGTAAATCAAATGGAATTGAGTGGTTAACCTGTGATAAATTTGGTCTGGGAGAAGGATGCCTGCCTGATAACTTACCTGTGATGAATTTCCTGTGAACATGACTGTCATCAGGCCACGTGTTTTTAATCAGTTTTTCTAAAAGTGGGACAGTATTTGTATACATTTCTTCATTTTCTTCCCTGCTCATGAACAGCACGGTCTTGTCTTTATTAGCATCGAGTCCAGTCCATGGAATCAAATGTCCACAGCTAGTTAGCAGTATGGCTGGTTTCTTCTTATCCATATCTTTGGAGGCTTCCCCTCCTCTCCCAAGAATGAGAACAGCCATGGGTCTCTTCTCTGTTGTAAAAGGCTTGTGGTTTTCTGAACTGTATTTTACTTAAGTATCTTTGTTTCATCAGCCTTCTGATAGGCTTTTAGAAACTGAGGTTTTTGTAGTTTCTCCAGTTTGTTTTGTTTGTTAAGGTGAAAAGCAATGATTTCGTGATTTTCTACATTGTTTGGGAAGCAGAAGCACTGGGTTATTCTTTATGTAGCTGTGCCTCCTCTGCTTCTCTGAACAAACTGTGTCCAGGAGTCCTTCTGCCAGCTGCCAGCTTACATCTTCTCACAGCCATTGTTTCAAATGAGACATACAGATTTTAGGCTTCACATTGAGTCCCTTGCTTTAGGAAATGTATTTTATCGGGTGCTTTTTGAGCTCAGCTCTGGTTGTGTCTTCATCTCATCCTTCAGGCATTTTGTCATCAAGTGGTTCTGCATGCTCTCATTTGCTTTGGGACACCTTGCCACATATTTTGGGATCTGTGAATAGTATCGGTTTTATAGTTTTGCCGAGAATGAAGAATTCAGAGTATATTTATTCTTGTTATTCACCCACCTACCCAAACCCAGAGGGTGAGGAGAGGGGAAAAATGATGACTTAGAGGGAACCTGTTAACTTACGCATCCCTGTCCTTACTGCCAGTCCCGTTTAATCTTGCCAACAAAGTGATGTTTCATTTCTTTTATGTAGATATGCAGACTGAGACTCAGAAAGGTTAGACACATTTTCTTCAGTCACATAACTAATAAGTAGTAACACTGGGATTTGGCAAATTTAACTCAGACTGTTCCCTACTAAAAGATAAAAAAGAAGACATAGTAAATCAAATGGAATTGAGTGGTTAACCTGTGATAAATTTGGTCTGGGAGAAGGATGCCTGCCTGATAACTTACCTGTGATGAATTTCCTGTGAACATGACTGTCATCAGGCCACGTGTTTTTAATCAGTTTTTCTAAAAGTGGGACAGTATTTGTATACATTTCTTCATTTTCTTCCCTGCTCATGAACAGCACGGTCTTGTCTTTATTAGCATCGAGTCCAGTCCATGGAATCAAATGTCCACAGCTAGTTAGCAGTATGGCTGGTTTCTTCTTATCCATATCTTTGGAGGCTTCCCCTCCTCTCCCAAGAATGAGAACAGCCATGGGTCTCTTCTCTGTTGTAAAAGGCTTGTGGTTTTCTGAACTGTATTTTACTTAAGTATCTTTGTTTCATCAGCCTTCTGATAGGCTTTTAGAAACTGAGGTTTTTGTAGTTTCTCCAGTTTGTTTTGTTTGTTAAGGTGAAAAGCAATGATTTCGTGATTTTCTACATTGTTTGGGAAGCAGAAGCACTGGGTTATTCTTTATGTAGCTGTGCCTCCTCTGCTTCTCTGAACAAACTGTGTCCAGGAGTCCTTCTGCCAGCTGCCAGCTTACATCTTCTCACAGCCATTGTTTCAAATGAGACATACAGATTTTAGGCTTCACATTGAGTCCCTTGCTTTAGGAAATGTATTTTATCGGGTGCTTTTTGAGCTCAGCTCTGGTTGTGTCTTCATCTCATCCTTCAGGCATTTTGTCATCAAGTGGTTCTGCATGCTCTCATTTGCTTTGGGACACCTTGCCACATATTTTGGGATCTGTGAATAGTATCGGTTTTATAGTTTTGCCGAGAATGAAGAATTCAGAGTATATTTATTCTTGTTATTCACCCACCTACCCAAACCCAGAGGGTGAGGAGAGGGAAAAGTGATGACTTAGAGGGAACCTGTTAACTTACGCATCCCTGTCCTTACTGCCAGTCCCGTTTAATCTTGCCAACAAAGTGATGTTTCATTTCTTTTATGTAGATATGCAGACTGAGACTCAGAAAGGTTAGACACATTTTCTTCAGTCACATAACTAATAAGTAGTAACACTGGGATTTGGATCATAGTTTAACTCAGACTGTTCCATGCTGAAAATGAAGCACATTATCTTGGAAGCTTCTTTGTTATGCTCCTGTCTGAATTCTTTTCAGAGTTTGGACTAACTTCTATGAGTATTTTTTCTGGGATCACACATGTACATATTCACTCTTCTAGAGACAGGATGGGTGAATGGGAGCCTAAATCCTCCGAAAACGCTGAGAGTCAAAGCACAGAAAATCAAGTTCAGACACAAGGAGAAAGAACCAAAAGAAAAAAGACCAAAAAATAGAAGGCAAAATTGAGTCCCAAGGACAAAGAAGAACTGGAATGGAATGGCAATCTGGTCTTTATGGTCAGAAGTTTGGGTAATAACAGGGGAAAAGAACTGAAGTGGCCGTGTTGGGCATAGGTGTGTTGGGCCATGTATTATTAAGAGCTGAGGTGGGCAAACCCAGAGTTTGATATGTCAGAAGAGTAGACTTGCTAGCATTTTCAGTAACAATTATTTTTTCTCAGTGATAATTATTATTATGATTACAGCAGTTATTGTTCTTTAATTCCCAGAATGTGTTAAGCACTATAGTAGTTGTTTAGTAAACTTTACCTTGTCTACTTCACAGGGGCTCAAAAACTTGCTTATTAATCATAACTAGAAAAGGACAAACCTGAGATTTGAACTTAGACTCATCAGATGCTCAAATTGGCGACCTTATTATATTGTTTCTTCGGAGGACAAGAATTGGCATCTCATCCTTCACGCATCTTGTCATCAAGTGGTTCTGCATGCTCTCCCTTGCTTTGGGACACCTTGCCACATATTTTGGGATCTGTGAATAGTATCGGTTTTATAGTTTTGCCGAGAATGAAGAATTCAGAGTATATTTATTCTTGTTATTCACCCACCTACCCAAACCCAGAGGGTGAGGAGAGGGAAAAGTGATGACTTAGAGGGAACCTGTTAACTTACGCATCCCTGTCCTTACTGCCAGTCCCGTTTAATCTTGCCAACAAAGTGATGTTTCATTTCTTTTATGTAGATATGCAGACTGAGACTCAGAAAGGTTAGACACATTTTCTTCAGTCACATAACTAATAAGTAGTAACACTGGGATTTGGATCATAGTTTAACTCAGACTGTTCCATGCTGAAAATGAAGCACATTATCTTGGAAGCTTCTTTGTTATGCTCCTGTCTGAATTCTTTTCAGAGTTTGGACTAACTTCTATGAGTATTTTTTCTGGGATCACACATGTACATATTCACTCTTCTAGAGACAGGATGGGTGAATGGGAGCCTAAATCCTCCGAAAACGCTGAGAGTCAAAGCACAGAAAATCAAGTTCAGACACAAGGAGAAAGAACCAAAAGAAAAAAGACCAAAAAATAGAAGGCAAAATTGAGTCCCAAGGACAAAGAAGAACTGGAATGGAATGGCAATCTGGTCTTTATGGTCAGAAGTTTGGGTAATAACAGGGAACAGAACTGAAGTGGCCGTGTTGGGCATAGGTGTGTTGGGCCATGTATTATTAAGAGCTGAGGTGGGCAAACCCAGAGTTTGATATGTCAGAAGAGTAGACTTGCTAGCATTTTCAGTAACAATTATTTTTTCTCAGTGATAATTATTATTATGATTACAGCAGTTATTGTTCTTTAATTCCCAGAATGTGTTAAGCACTATAGTAGTTGTTTAGTAAACTTTACCTTGTCTACTTCACAGGGGCTCAAAAACTTGCTTATTAATCATAACTAGAAAAGGACAAACCTGAGATTTGAACTTAGACTCATCAGATGCTCAAATTGGCGACCTTATTATATTGTTTCTTCGGAGGACAAGAAAACAACTTAGAAGAGCAACAATAACTAGTCCTAAAACTCAAAAGAAGTTAGTGTTTGTACAGAGTGAAGTAAGTCAGACAGAGAAAAACAAATATCATATAACACATATATATGAAGCCTATACTGATGAACCTTTTTGTACAGCAGCAGTGGAGATGCAGACATAGAGAAGAAACTTGTGGACATGGGTGTGGGAGGAGAGGGTAGAATGAAATGAGAAAGTAGCATGGAGAAAAGGAAAAAGAGTAGCGTATATTCTACTATACATAAAATAGATAGCCAGTGGGGATTTGCTGTATGATGCGGGGAACTGAAACTGGTGCTCTGTGGCAGCATAGAGAGGTGGGATGGGGTGGGAGGTGGGAGGGAGGTTCAAGAGTGAGAGGACATATGTATATCTATAGCTGATTCATGCTGATGTATGGCAGAAACCAACACAATATTGTAAAGCAGTTATCCTCCAATTAAAATAAATTAAATAATATTACATGTGTAAATATATAATTTGGTATTAAATGCATTCAGAATAAAAGTAAGAAAAAACAAGAAAAAAATGGGGCCCCCTCAGCTTTACAGACCTTAAGACTGGGTCCATTTTGGTTCATGGTCAAATCTGGAAGAATCTACAAATGTCCATCTCTGAGTAATGTTGAGGTTACCATTGTTGTTCAGCTGCTAAGCTGTGTCTGACTCTACAACCCCATGGGCTGCAGCACGTCAGGCTTCCCTGTCTTCACTCTCTCCTGGAGTTTGCTCACACTTATGTCCGGAACAGAACTGAAGTGGCCGTGTTGGGCATAGGTGTGTTGGGCCATGTATTATTAAGAGCTGAGGTGGGCAAACCCAGAGTTTGATATGTCAGAAGAGTAGACTTGCTAGCATTTTCAGTAACAATTATTTTTTCTCAGTGATAATTATTATTATGATTACAGCAGTTATTGTTCTTTAATTCCCAGAATGTGTTAAGCACTATAGTAGTTGTTTAGTAAACTTTACCTTGTCTACTTCACAGGGGCTCAAAAACTTGCTTATTAATCATAACTAGAAAAGGACAAACCTGAGATTTGAACTTAGACTCATCAGATGCTCAAATTGGCGACCTTATTATATTGTTTCTTCGGAGGACAAGAAAACAACTTAGAAGAGCAACAATAACTAGTCCTAAAACTCAAAAGAAGTTAGTGTTTGTACAGAGTGAAGTAAGTCAGACAGAGAAAAACAAATATCATATAACACATATATATGAAGCCTATACTGATGAACCTTTTTGTACAGCAGCAGTGGAGATGCAGACATAGAGAAGAAACTTGTGGACATGGGTGTGGGAGGAGAGGGTAGAATGAAATGAGAAAGTAGCATGGAGAAAAGGAAAAAGAGTAGCGTATATTCTACTATACATAAAATAGATAGCCAGTGGGGATTTGCTGTATGATGCGGGGAACTGAAACTGGTGCTCTGTGGCAGCATAGAGAGGTGGGATGGGGTGGGAGGTGGGAGGGAGGTTCAAGAGTGAGAGGACATATGTATATCTATAGCTGATTCATGCTGATGTATGGCAGAAACCAACACAATATTGTAAAGCAGTTATCCTCCAATTAAAATAAATTAAATAATATTACATGTGTAAATATATAATTTGGTATTAAATGCATTCAGAATAAAAGTAAGAAAAAACAAGAAAAAAATGGGGCCCCCTCAGCTTTACAGACCTTAAGACTGGGTCCATTTTGGTTCATGGTCAAATCTGGAAGAATCTACAAATGTCCATCTCTGAGTAATGTTGAGGTTACCATTGTTGTTCAGCTGCTAAGCTGTGTCTGACTCTACAACCCCATGGGCTGCAGCACGTCAGGCTTCCCTGTCTTCACTCTCTCCTGGAGTTTGCTCACACTTATGTCCATTGAGCTAGCGATGCCGTCCAACTCATCCTCTGTCACCCTCTTCTCCTGCCCTCAGACTTTCCTAGGATCAGAGTCTTTTCCTATGAGTCAGCTCTTTGCATTAGGTGGCCAAAATATTGGAACTTAAGCATCAGTGCTTTCAATGAATATTCAGTTTTCCTTTAGGGTTGACTGGTTTATCTCCTTGCTGTCCAAGGAACTCCCAAGAGTCTTCTCCAGTACCATACCTAAAGTAATTAAGAAAAAATTATAGGGTGATTAAAGCATTGGAAAATTAGACAGATGAAGAAAGGTCCTATGATCATTTTCCCTGGGTGGAAATTGTGGAGTTGTTGTGTCTTCCAGAAGGTGAAGAACTGTTATGCCAAGTGTGGAAGCCCCTGTTGTTGGACTCTACTGTATGTGTAAGTGTAGTACCATGGATTTAAGTTTAATTTCGGGAACTGCTTCCTGACGGTAATCAGTGACTGATGGTAAACCTCTTTTGTGAAGGTTAAGGAACCTCTTTCCCAAGGTCTTTATCAGATACATTCAGTGTGTGATGATGTCAGGGAACAAGGTACAGTAGAGGACTTCCAAGGTCCCTTCTAGCTCTAAGCTTCTGTGATTATTGCATATTTATAGAGCACCAGAGTTGGAATGGAATTACATTCCATCCCTGTCCAGGGCTCTCACAGTCAAAATTAGACAGATCAGCAATACCTTGGTTGCCAAATTAAGTCAGTGTTTGGTGGGTACATGTCTAAATTGTGAGAGTGTATTTTCAGGAACATTAAAGAGTGATCTAAGAGTACAGTAAAAGATCTTTATTTAGTGCAAAACACTCCAATAAAATTTGTATTAGGTTCCTCTAGGCATTTTTATAAAATAATAATAAGTGATTATTATCTATTAAGCAATCTAATTTAGAAACATTGTCCTCAAAACTTTTTTTTTTTAGTTTTTTGACCACTTTTATTGGTCTTCCATTTATTTATTTTCATCCATCTTTGTTCTTTGGCCTGTGTGGGCCTCCCATCACAGTGGCCTCTCTCATTGCAGAGCACCAGCTCTGGGCACATGCGCTCCAGAGCTCTGTCTCGGTAATTGGACATGTCCATCCAGTCGCTCCGTGGCACATGGGATCTTCTCAGGCCAAGAATCGAACCAGCGCCCCTTGCACTGCAAGGAGGAGTCTTTACCCACTGGACTACCAGGGAAGCCCAACTTTTTTTATATATATATATATATATATATATATATATATATATATATAAAATGATATTTATTTATTTATTTTTGGCTGTGCTGGGTCTTCCTTGCTGCTTGCTTCTGTAGTTTCAACGAGTGGAGGTTACTCTCTAGCTGCCGGGCATGGGCTTCTCATTGTGGTGCCTTCTTTTGTTGTGGAGCATGGGCTCTAGGGTGCATGGACACAGTTGTTGCAGCTTTCAGGCTCTAGAGCATAGGCTCAGCAGCTGTGACGCATGGGCCTAGTTGCTCCACTGCATGTGGGATCTTCCTGGACCAGGGTTTGAACCCATGTCTCCTACAGATTCTTTATCACTGAGCCACCAGAAAACCCTGTCTTCAAAACTTTTACTCAGAATGAAATGAAGGTGAAACAAAGAACTGTACATTATTGCCAAACTATTTTAAATGGTATATAATATTCTGTTATTGCGAATGGATAACTTTGGGCTTCTCTGACTAGAGATGATGTAGAGTTTATTCTTCTGGCGTTCTTAAAAAAAAATATGTTGCTAATTAAAACTAGCAAAAGTATTCCTGTATTGTTGCTTGAAAAAAAAAGATGAAAGAGAACATCATTGTGTATAATAAAAATTAACAGTTTAAAGAACCTCCCTGCCAATGCAGCATATGTGGGTTTGATCCTTGGATTGAGAAGATTCCCTGGAGAAGGAAATGGCAACTCACTTCAGTATTCTTGCCTGGGAAATCCCATGAACAAAAGAACCTGGCAGACTATAGTCATTGGGGTCACAAAGGAGTTGGACATGACTTAGCGACTTAATTTTTTTTCTATTAAGCAATCTAATTTAGAAACATTGTCCTCAAAACTTTTTTTTAGTTTTTGACCACTTTTATTGGTCCATTTATTTATTTTCATCCATCTTTGTTCTTTGGCCTGTGTGGGCCTCCCATCACCGCGGCCTCTCTCATTGCAGCGCACCAGCTCTGGGCACCTGCGCTCCCGAGCTCTGTCTCGGTAATTGGACATGTCCATCCAGTCGCCCCGTGGCACATGGGATCTTCTCAGGCCAAGAATCGAACCAGCGCCCTTGCACTGCAAGGAGGAGTCTTTACCCACTGGACTACCAGGGAAGCCCAACTTTTTTTATATATATATATATATATATATATATATATATATATATATATATAAAATGATATTTATTTATTTATTTTTGGCTGTGCTGGGTCTTCCTTGCTGCTTGCTTCTGTAGTTTCAACGAGTGGAGGTTACTCTCTAGCTGCCGGGCATGGGCTTCTCATTGTGGTGCCTTCTTTTGTTGTGGAGCATGGGCTCTAGGGTGCATGGACACAGTTGTTGCAGCTTTCAGGCTCTAGAGCATAGGCTCAGCAGCTGTGACGCATGGGCCTAGTTGCTCCACTGCATGTGGGATCTTCCTGGACCAGGGTTTGAACCCATGTCTCCTACAGATTCTTTATCACTGAGCCACCAGAAAAACCCTGTCTTCAAAACTTTTACTCAGAATGAAATGAAGGTGAAACAAAGAACTGTACATTATTGCCAAACTATTTTAAATGGTATATAATATTCTGTTATTGCGAATGGATAACTTTGGGCTTCTCTGACTAGAGATGATGTAGAGTTTATTCTTCTGGCGTTCTTAAAAAAAAATATGTTGCTAATTAAAACTAGCAAAAGTATTCCTGTATTGTTGCTTGAAAAAAAAAGATGAAAGAGAACATCATTGTGTATAATAAAAATTAACAGTTTAAAGAACCTCCCTGCCAATGCAGCATATGTGGGTTTGATCCTTGGATTGAGAAGATTCCCTGGAGAAGGAAATGGCAACTCACTTCAGTATTCTTGCCTGGGAAATCCCATGAACAAAAGAACCTGGCAGACTATAGTCATTGGGGTCACAAAGGAGTTGGACATGACTTAGCGACTAAACAAAAATGGTCTCATACTTTTGTTTAACATGAACTGTTATCTATCTGATCTGGACATATAGATAATCTGAAGGCATTAACTAGTTGTAGGAAATTAGCTTACCAAGAGCCTCTATCTCCTGATCCCACTAATCTTTTCATACTGTTTAATCACATTAAACTTTTTATTTGGAACTAACTTCAAATTTTCAGAGAAGTTTAAATAGTAACACAAAGAACATACATATTCTTTTTACCTGGATTTGCCTATTAACATTTTGTGCTAGTTGCTTTATCATTTCTGTATGCTTTCTCTATTGATCTTTTCCAATCTACATATGTCTGTTTTTTTCCTGAACCTTTGAAACTAAGTTGCATACATCATGCACCTGTTCATGTTTTTAAATTAATGTAATTTTATAACTTTCTTCAAAGTAAAAATAATTTTTCTTGGATAGTTCTATCATTTACCAAAATGTAGTGGCAACCTGGAGCAGTATATTTTACCTGCTTTTGTCCTGTTATCTATTTTAACTACCATTCATGAGATCCTTTTCATGTCTTGAATCTGGACTCTACTAGTTTTTTCAGCTTATCCCTTAAGAAAATCTAAAATCTTGGCATAAAAAGTTACAGTTTTGTCCTGTGACATATTACAAATTATGTACAGTGCTGAGTTCTTGTTACAGTATTTTAATTGAAGAAAACTCATTCTCAAATGTAAATATTTGCATTTGAGTAGTTAAACTAATTAGATTTCTAAACTTACTAAAATTGCATGAGTTCAATTGAAGTTTTTGACCTTTAAGTTTGTTTATTTTCTATGTCAGCTCAATGTGGATTCACAGAACTGAATTTGCATGTTTACTTACTTCCTTCCCCAGTCTAAGACTAGATTTCAATATGTGGGTTTGTTTCCTTGGATATAAATTAACAGTTTAAAGAACCTCCTGCCAATGCAGCATATGTGGGTTTGATCCTTGGATTGAGAAGATTCCCTGGAGAAGGAAATGGCAACTCACTTCAGTATTCTTGCCTGGGAAATCCCATGAACAAAAGAACCTGGCAGACTATAGTCATTGGGGTCACAAAGGAGTTGGACATGACTTAGCGACTAAACAAAAATGGTCTCATACTTTTGTTTAACATGAACTGTTATCTATCTGATCTGGACATATAGATAATCTGAAGGCATTAACTAGTTGTAGGAAATTAGCTTACCAAGAGCCTCTATCTCCTGATCCCACTAATCTTTTCATACTGTTTAATCACATTAAACTTTTTATTTGGAACTAACTTCAAATTTTCAGAGAAGTTTAAATAGTAACACAAAGAACATACATATTCTTTTTACCTGGATTTGCCTATTAACATTTTGTGCTAGTTGCTTTATCATTTCTGTATGCTTTCTCTATTGATCTTTTCCAATCTACATATGTCTGTTTTTTTCCTGAACCTTTGAAACTAAGTTGCATACATCATGCACCTGTTCATGTTTTTAAATTAATGTAATTTTATAACTTTCTTCAAAGTAAAAATAATTTTTCTTGGATAGTTCTATCATTTACCAAAATGTAGTGGCAACCTGGAGCAGTATATTTTACCTGCTTTTGTCCTGTTATCTATTTTAACTACCATTCATGAGATCCTTTTCATGTCTTGAATCTGGACTCTACTAGTTTTTTCAGCTTATCCCTTAAGAAAATCTAAAATCTTGGCATAAAAAGTTACAGTTTTGTCCTGTGACATATTACAAATTATGTACAGTGCTGAGTTCTTGTTACAGTATTTTAATTGAAGAAAACTCATTCTCAAATGTAAATATTTGCATTTGAGTAGTTAAACTAATTAGATTTCTAAACTTACTAAAATTGCATGAGTTCAATTGAAGTTTTTGACCTTTAAGTTTGTTTATTTTCTATGTCAGCTCAATGTGGATTCACAGAACTGAATTTGCATGTTTACTTACTTCCTTCACAGCATTTTCTGATCCCACAAGTCTAAGACTAGATTTCACTGAAACAGAAACTCCAGAAATTCCAGAATGAAGATGGTAGCTTATAGAAAAGGAAATGGGATTCAACTGAAAGCTATTAAGAGAGGGAAATCAACTGTGTATATACTGGTGGATAAGTTAATGTAATTTCTAAATTGTGAAAATTTTATTACTTTATTTTTACTGATGCAGTTTATCATCCTTAATGTCTGAGATGAGCACCAGCTTAAAATAGATCAACCCCCAATATGTTCTCAAGTTGTCTGAAATCTGAAAGAGATTGGGTGTAACAGTGATGAGGTCAGTTCTATAAAGTTTTCAGCTATTGTTTATGAAAGTTGAAGACACAGAGTCAGAGTCAGTTTAGGTTCAGGGAGAATGTTGGTTTTACTGTTGAGATTGAGTGTTCTCTGGGCAAAGGTATCACCTGCATTCCCCCAAAGGACTGTAGATTAGAGAATAAACTCCAAGTGTAACACAGTGTCAACTTTTTCTTGTAGCTGATGAATTTTGACTTGGAATTTTGTTAGCAAACTTTGTTCCCCTCTGATGACATGTAATTCCTGTCCATTAGTGTTTTTCCCTTGTGTGTTTATTAGTATTACATATATTTCATATTAGTTCCAAGAATATTTTTCTTTCTCTAGCACCCACACACAGGATATGGAATCTATAATAGTTCCTATTCATTTGAAATACAGCAATTTGTTCCTGTCAGTAGAGGAGAGGTTTGTTGTTTTAAATTGCTGGGTTTTGTTTTTGTTGGCATGTTCCTCGATACAAATTGAATGGCTAACAAAAATCTATTTGTATGACAGTTCAATCTAGATAAGTGTCCTCTGTTGCCTGACGGTACAATTTGGGGTCTCAGAGATAAAAGCAAACTGAATGCCAGGCTTGTTGGAGAGTTTCTTCATGCAGATAACAGAAATAATCCATATTCCTCAGGTCCACAAATCAGACAAACAAAGGAGAAATATACATGCACATCATCTTTTGACCTTTAAGTTTGTTTATTTTCTATGTCAGCTCAATGTGGATTCACAGAACTGAATTTGCATGTTTACTTACTTCCTTCACAGCATTTTCTGATCCCACAAGTCTAAGACTAGATTTCACTGAAACAGAAACTCCAGAAATTCCAGAATGAAGATGGTAGCTTATAGAAAAGGAAATGGGATTCAACTGAAAGCTATTAAGAGAGGAAATCAACTGTGTATATACTGGTGGATAAGTTAATGTAATTTCTAAATTGTGAAAATTTTATTACTTTATTTTTACTGATGCAGTTTATCATCCTTAATGTCTGAGATGAGCACCAGCTTAAAATAGATCAACCCCCAATATGTTCTCAAGTTGTCTGAAATCTGAAAGAGATTGGGTGTAACAGTGATGAGGTCAGTTCTATAAAGTTTTCAGCTATTGTTTATGAAAGTTGAAGACACAGAGTCAGAGTCAGTTTAGGTTCAGGGAGAATGTTGGTTTTACTGTTGAGATTGAGTGTTCTCTGGGCAAAGGTATCACCTGCATTCCCCCAAAGGACTGTAGATTAGAGAATAAACTCCAAGTGTAACACAGTGTCAACTTTTTCTTGTAGCTGATGAATTTTGACTTGGAATTTTGTTAGCAAACTTTGTTCCCCTCTGATGACATGTAATTCCTGTCCATTAGTGTTTTTCCCTTGTGTGTTTATTAGTATTACATATATTTCATATTAGTTCCAAGAATATTTTTCTTTCTCTAGCACCCACACACAGGATATGGAATCTATAATAGTTCCTATTCATTTGAAATACAGCAATTTGTTCCTGTCAGTAGAGGAGAGGTTTGTTGTTTTAAATTGCTGGGTTTTGTTTTTGTTGGCATGTTCCTCGATACAAATTGAATGGCTAACAAAAATCTATTTGTATGACAGTTCAATCTAGATAAGTGTCCTCTGTTGCCTGACGGTACAATTTGGGGTCTCAGAGATAAAAGCAAACTGAATGCCAGGCTTGTTGGAGAGTTTCTTCATGCAGATAACAGAAATAATCCATATTCCTCAGGTCCACAAATCAGACAAACAAAGGAGAAATATACATGCACATCATCTCATTTGAAAAGGTGGTCTTTAGCGTCTACATAATGAAAAATGGGAGTATCTAACTCAGGAGAACAATACAATCAATAGCTGGTATGAGATGTGCCTACATTTGAAGCTGAAGAGAAATGTGGTCTTGACTTATAAAGTTGGAGAGAGGTCTAATGTTCAGCATTTTCCCATAGTATATTGGCTTTTGTTGAATGAATTTGCTTACTATTTTAACATGCCTACTCTGAAATAAGTTATATCTTTAGAGAATGATTCTTTTACAGCTTTGTATTCTGCTACAGATAAGGTTGACAAGGTCTCCTTTGCTTCCCAATATGCGGTGCTGAGAATTTGTGTATCTTGGCTTACCTCTGCCTAAAAACCTGTCACTTTCCATACAAGTATATGTCAAATATAATTCATATGTAAAAAGAACTGTGAAATACATGGTAACCACAGTTATGGGGATAGAATCGTGACGAATGCATAAGGTAACAGGCATCTTAGAGATATGGCTAAGGGCCCCAGTCATGGATATTCTGAAATGTAAAAGTTTGTTTTGTTTTGTTTTTTTCAAGATTGTTTTTAACATTTTTATTTTCTTTCTTTCTTTCTTCTTCTTTTTTTGGCCTCTAAGTCATCATTTATTTTTCATCCATCTTTATTCTTTGGCATGTGTGGGCCTCCCATTGCAGTGGCGTCTCGTGGTGCAGAGCACTGGCTCTGTTTGCATGTGCTCCAGAGTGCTGTCTCATAATTGGACACACTGGCCCAGCCATTCCTTGGCATGTGGGATCTTCCCAGGTCAGGGACCAGACCAGTGGCCCATGCACTGCATGGCGGACTCTTTACCCACTGGACCACCAGGGAAGCCCTGAAATGTGTAAATTTGATCCATAGAGCTTGGTGATTGGATTTGAAGAGTAATGGAGAGAGTAGGAAATTTTTTAGCATTTTATCTCAGTTGACTATGTACATGGTAACACCATGCACCAAATTAGGGAAAACAGGAGGAAAAGAAGTATATAGGAGAAAGAAATGTCTGTATTAAGTCCGAGATGCCTTTTGATTATCTAAGGCAACAAGTAGGAATTAAATTTATTAAAACATGTCTTTGTCAGTCTCTAGGTTGTGATTAGAACAGTGGATATAGATGACATCAAACAGATGAGTGAGAATAAGGCTAAGCATGGAGACCCAGGGCAGACTGAGAGAGTAGTTAGGAAGGAGGCTGAGAAAAGGAGAAACCAGAATAGGAGGAATTTCAAAGGAGTGTGGTGGTGGAACTGCTAATTAGAAAGTGGGCAACAATGTCAAATGCTTCTGAGAGGTCTAACAATAAAAGGACTGAAAAGTGGCCATTGAAGCCAAAGTTGGTACAATTTATGGAACAAATAAGTGAAGTAGTATTTTCTCACAAGCTAAAGTATAAAATAAATATCCATGAATACTAGTATCAGCTAATGACTGGATAGACAAGATCTCTCATGCAGAAGAATGCCAAATAATTTATGTAGTTACTGCATCTTTAAGGAGGTAGAACATAACTCCCTCTTCTTAACTGTGGACTGTGTAGAGTGCATACAGTACAAGAAGGGGGAGAAGAGTAGCTTTCCAGTGGAGAAACCTAACAGCTCCTCTCCAGGTGATCAAGGTCAGCATCAACAGTGATAAGTCATGTTGATAGTCTATACTTTTGGTATGATATTGATGAAAAGAGCACTTTGCCTCTGTGATCTTCCCCCGCCCCTGCGAATTCATAACCCCCGTATAGTCATGAGACAAACCTCAAGGCTAATCCCAGTTGAAGGACATTCTGTAAAACCCCACTACTCTTCAGAAATGCCAGGGTCATCAAAAACTAGGAAACCACCAGGGAAGCACCTGAAATGTGTAAATTCCTGATCCCATAGGTCAGGGACCAGACCAGTGGCCCATGCACTGCATGGCGGACTCTTACCCACTGGACCACCAGGGAAGCCCTGAAATGTGTAAATTTGATCCATAGAGCTTGGTGATTGGATTTGAAGAGTAATGGAGAGTAGGAAATTTTTTAGCATTTTATCTCAGTTGACTATGTACATGGTAACACCATGCACCAAATTAGGGAAAACAGGAGGAAAAGAAGTATATAGGAGAAAGAAATGTCTGTATTAAGTCCGAGATGCCTTTTGATTATCTAAGGCAACAAGTAGGAATTAAATTTATTAAAACATGTCTTTGTCAGTCTCTAGGTTGTGATTAGAACAGTGGATATAGATGACATCAAACAGATGAGTGAGAATAAGGCTAAGCATGGAGACCCAGGGCAGACTGAGAGAGTAGTTAGGAAGGAGGCTGAGAAAAGGAGAAACCAGAATAGGAGGAATTTCAAAGGAGTGTGGTGGTGGAACTGCTAATTAGAAAGTGGGCAACAATGTCAAATGCTTCTGAGAGGTCTAACAATAAAAGGACTGAAAAGTGGCCATTGAAGCCAAAGTTGGTACAATTTATGGAACAAATAAGTGAAGTAGTATTTTCTCACAAGCTAAAGTATAAAATAAATATCCATGAATACTAGTATCAGCTAATGACTGGATAGACAAGATCTCTCATGCAGAAGAATGCCAAATAATTTATGTAGTTACTGCATCTTTAAGGAGGTAGAACATAACTCCCTCTTCTTAACTGTGGACTGTGTAGAGTGCATACAGTACAAGAAGGGGGAGAAGAGTAGCTTTCCAGTGGAGAAACCTAACAGCTCCTCTCCAGGTGATCAAGGTCAGCATCAACAGTGATAAGTCATGTTGATAGTCTATACTTTTGGTATGATATTGATGAAAAGAGCACTTTGCCTCTGTGATCTTCCCCCGCCCCTGCGAATTCATAACCCCCGTATAGTCATGAGACAAACCTCAAGGCTAATCCCAGTTGAAGGACATTCTGTAAAACCCCACTACTCTTCAGAAATGCCAGGGTCATCAAAAACTAGGAAAACCTAAGAAATTGGCACAGTCAAGAGGAGCTTAAGGAAACATGACTCCTAAATATAATGTAGGATTCTGGATGGTGTCCTAAAACAGAAAAAGAATATCAAGGAAGTTGAAAAAAGTTTGGACCTCAGTTTATAGAAATGTGTCATAATGAACAACTGACTCATTCTTTGTGACAAATATACCACATTAATGGACAATGTTAATAGTAAGGTAAACTGGGTGTAGGTTATATGGGAGCTCTCTGCCCTATCTTTGCCACTTTTCTAGAAATTTGTGACTATTCTGAAGGAGTTATTTTAAAATGGTTTTATCAAATAGGACGTCCTTGGTGTTTCCAGGATCTCCTGTAGTGGGTTAGGAAAAGATCAGTTTTTTGGAAGGTAGCAAGTGGCTGTAACGTGCATACATACAGTTAGTGCTTGTAGAATACTCTTTCGAGAAGGTTGTCCTGGAAAGGCGGGTTAATGAGTGGTTAGGTATTAGCTGAGGAAAGTAGTGTAGGGCGAAATGACCTTTTAAACTGTTTAAAGTTGGGATACACTTTAAAATGTTTGTATTCTTAAAAATACAAGAATAAGGGAGAACCAGCAGAGAGAGACACATTGAAGATAGAAAGGATATTTATTTGATGAAGTAAAGCCGCTTAGTAGGCAGGATCACTGTTTGACTGAAAATGGAGAATCTTTTAGATTCACAACAAGTTTATGAATCATATATAAATACTGATATTTGCTTAATCATATTTTATAGTTTTGGGTCACCTTGGAATAGAAGTAATCTTCAGAATATTTCCATATAGAATTTGGGCTTGAAAGAGTTTTATTGCCTAAGTATCATAGTTATATTGGCTATATTTCTAAAGCATTTAAAGTATATTGTACACATCTGAATCATGAGTACTGTAAACTCATTGTAACACCGTGTATTCTTTAGTGAAGAATCTGTCAGAATATGAAAGTAAGTACCAAGAAAAAAATATTATAAACCTTACTTGCTTATGTGATGGCTGGTTCCAAGCTAGAATTTTAGGGTAAATGTATAGGGAGTCACCAGATCCCATGGATAAGTAGAGGATTCTTGTTTTTGTTGTTCAGTTGCTCAGTTGTGTCTGACTCTTCGCAACCTCAAAGACTGCAGCATGCCAGGCTTCCTGACCTTCCCTGTCTCACAGAGATGCCATCAGTCATCTCATCTTCTGTCGTCCCCTTCTCCTCCTGCCTTCAATCTTTTCGAGCATCAAGTCTTTTCTAGTGAGTCAGCTCTTTACATCAGGTGACCAAAGTATTGGAGCTTTAGCTTCAGCATCAGTCATTCCAGTTAATATTCAAGGTTGATTTCCCCTTTGGACTGACTGGTTTGATCTCATTGAAGTCCAAGGGACTCTCCAGAGTCTTCTTCAGCACCAGTTTGAAAGCATTAATTCTGAGGTGCTCAGTCTTCTTTATGATCCAACTCTCACATCCATACATGACTACAGAAAAAACCGTAACTTTGACTGTATGGACCTTTGTCGGCAAAGTGATATCTCTGCTTTTTAATATGCTGCCTAGGTTTGTCATAGCCTTTTTTCCGAGGAGAAATGTCTTTTAATTTCATGGCTGCAGTCACCATCTGCAGTGATTCTGGAGCCCAAGAAAAGAAAGTCTGTCATTGTTTCCATTTTTTCCCCATCTATTTACCGTGAAGTGATAGGACTGGGTGCCATGATCGTTAGTTTTGTGAATGTTGAGTTTTAAGCCAGGTTTTCACTCTCCTCTTTATCACAAGAGGGTCTTTACTTCCTCTTCATGTTCTGCCATTAGAGTGGTATCATCAGAGGGTTCCTAACACATCTTAATATTATTGTGGCTCCTCTCTTGCCATGTGGGTAGATCATTGGCTAGATCGTTTTATAGTATAGCCTTTGAAGATTAATCTTGAAACATACCTAAGTTACACTCATAGGTGTGGTTGTGACTCACTGTCTGAGATCAGACACTATTCTGTCAAATAAAACATTCTACATTAAGCATGTGTCACCCTTGGACTTCCAAATTTATTGATGTCGATGTTCCAGATGTTGTAACACCGTGTATTCTTTAGTGAAGAATCTGTCAGAATATGAAAGTAAGTACCAAGAAAAAAATATTATAAACCTTACTTGCTTATGTGATGGCTGGTTCCAAGCTAGAATTTTAGGGTAAATGTATAGGGAGTCACCAGATCCCATGGATAAGTAGAGGATTCTTGTTTTTGTTGTTCAGTTGCTCAGTTGTGTCTGACTCTTCGCAACCTCAAAGACTGCAGCATGCCAGGCTTCCTGACCTTCCCTGTCTCACAGAGATGCCATCAGTCATCTCATCTTCTGTCGTCCCCTTCTCCTCCTGCCTTCAATCTTTTCGAGCATCGAAGTCTTTTCTAGTGAGTCAGCTCTTTACATCAGGTGACCAAAGTATTGGAGCTTTAGCTTCAGCATCAGTCATTCCAGTTAATATTCAAGGTTGATTTCCCTTAGGACTGACTGGTTTGATCTCATTGAAGTCCAAGGGACTCTCCAGAGTCTTCTTCAGCACCAGTTTGAAAGCATTAATTCTGAGGTGCTCAGTCTTCTTTATGATCCAACTCTCACATCCATACATGACTACAGAAAAAACCGTAACTTTGACTGTATGGACCTTTGTCGGCAAAGTGATATCTCTGCTTTTTAATATGCTGCCTAGGTTTGTCATAGCCTTTTTTCCGAGGAGAAATGTCTTTTAATTTCATGGCTGCAGTCACCATCTGCAGTGATTCTGGAGCCCAAGAAAAGAAAGTCTGTCATTGTTTCCATTTTTTCCCCATCTATTTACCGTGAAGTGATAGGACTGGGTGCCATGATCGTTAGTTTTGTGAATGTTGAGTTTTAAGCCAGGTTTTTCACTCTCCTCTTTTATCACAAGAGGGTCTTTACTTCCTCTTCATGTTCTGCCATTAGAGTGGTATCATCAGAGGGTTCCTAACACATCTTAATATTATTGTGGCTCCTCTCTTGCCATGTGGGTAGATCATTGGCTAGATCGTTTTATAGTATAGCCTTTGAAGATTAATCTTGAAACATACCTAAGTTACACTCATAGGTGTGGTTGTGACTCACTGTCTGAGATCAGACACTATTCTGTCAAATAAAACATTCTACATTAAGCATGTGTCACCCTTGGACTTCCAAATTTATTGATGTCGATGTTCCAGATGTTGACAACAAAGTATAAGTAAATATTTGCTTGTCTGTTTTGGAGGAGGGTGACAAGAAACAAAATATACAACTAATCAACTTTATAGCTGATAATACATTCATAGAGCTAGGTGAATGGAACAGCCAGCCTTGCCCTGGAGAATGGGTAAGACACCCACAGCCTCTCTTGGTGGGCTGGCAAAGTGAAAGGAGGGCTGGCATTGGGAAGTGGATTCTGTTTTTGTTCTGCTGCCTTGGATAGATCACCATGTGGCTTAGAAGCCCCCATCTCTACATTTGCAGGCTGGTTTAGATGATGCCCTGTTTTTACTGTTCAACTATCAGTTTCTTTCATTTATGTGATAACCTCAGTGTCAGTTACACTGAATCCTGTCAAGATCATTTGTTCTTGCATGTTTGGATCACTTGAAATTTTGGCTATGGATGGATCATCAATGAATGGAGCACTTTTCCTTCCTAATGCTAGGCAGATTGCATGTGTGTGCGTGTGCACACTCAGTTGTTCAGTCTGACTCTTTGCAGCTCCGTGGACTATAGCCCACCGAGCTCCCTGTCCATGGTATTTTCCAGACACGAATGCTGGAACAGGTTACCACTTCCTCCTCCAGGGATCTTGACCCAAGAGTCACACCTACATCTCCTGCATTGTCAGGCGGATTCTTTACTATCGTGCCACCTGGTAGATTACATAGGAAGCCTTGATTGAAATGAATTATGCACATCTACATGGTTTATTTCAGTAGTTCTTTTGAAAATACAAATAGAAGCATCTGTTATATAGTATTCATTTATCGGAGTATCTTTTTCCAATGGAAATATGTAGGGTATTTATATGATCATTTCAAAGTTCTTAATATTATTGTGGCTCCTCTCTTGCCATGTGGGTAGATCATTGGCTAGATCGTTTTATAGTATAGCCTTTGAAGATTAATCTTGAAACATACCTAAGTTACACTCATAGGTGTGGTTGTGACTCACTGTCTGAGATCAGACACTATTCTGTCAAATAAAACATTCTACATTAAGCATGTGTCACCCTTGGACTTCCAAATTTATTGATGTCGATGTTCCAGATGTTGACAACAAAGTATAAGTAAATATTTGCTTGTCTGTTTTGGAGGAGGGTGACAAGAAACAAAATATACAACTAATCAACTTTATAGCTGATAATACATTCATAGAGCTAGGTGAATGGAACAGCCAGCCTTGCCCTGGAGAATGGGTAAGACACCCACAGCCTCTCTTGGTGGGCTGGCAAAGTGAAAGGAGGGCTGGCATTGGGAAGTGGATTCTGTTTTTGTTCTGCTGCCTTGGATAGATCACCATGTGGCTTAGAAGCCCCCATCTCTACATTTGCAGGCTGGTTTAGATGATGCCCTGTTTTTACTGTTCAACTATCAGTTTCTTTCATTTATGTGATAACCTCAGTGTCAGTTACACTGAATCCTGTCAAGATCATTTGTTCTTGCATGTTTGGATCACTTGAAATTTTGGCTATGGATGGATCATCAATGAATGGAGCACTTTTCCTTCCTAATGCTAGGCAGATTGCATGTGTGTGCGTGTGCACACTCAGTTGTTCAGTCTGACTCTTTGCAGCTCCGTGGACTATAGCCCACCAAGCTCCCCTGTCCATGGTATTTTCCAGACACGAATGCTGGAACAGGTTACCACTTCCTCCTCCAGGGGATCTTGACCCAAGAGTCACACCTACATCTCCTGCATTGTCAGGCGGATTCTTTACTATCGTGCCA
The DNA here is from genome assembly GCA_022376925.1 of Tragulus kanchil. Taxonomy (NCBI): domain Eukaryota; kingdom Metazoa; phylum Chordata; class Mammalia; order Artiodactyla; family Tragulidae; genus Tragulus; species Tragulus kanchil. The sequence continues at coordinate 127,884,639 of JAIOJX010000005.1, read as the reverse complement.
CCTGGTAGATTACATAGGGAAGCCTTGATTGAAATGAATTATGCACATCTACATGGTTTATTTCAGTAGTTCTTTTGAAAATACAAATAGAAGCATCTGTTATATAGTATTCATTTATCGGAGTATCTTTTTCCAATGGAAATATGTAGGGTATTTATATGATCATTTCAAGTATAGTCTGGGAGTTATTCTATATTCGGAAAGACTTTTAAGGATCTAGACTTCCTCTGGCACATACTTACACTGTTCCAGATGTTGACAACAACATCTGGGCATTCTATCATGAGCTGATTTTTTGAATGAAGTAACTTAATTATTGATTGACAGACTAACATGATATAAGACACAGACACACTGCGTTCAATAGCAGTGTCAAAGTTGTAAACTATAAGCATATGCCAGCAAGTGGGGCCAACTTTAAGTAACTCCAGTTGCATTTTGAAGCACTAATGTTAAAGTTAAATTTCAGACATAAGCTTAGAAATGCTGGAGGAGGAAATGAAGAAGTGCAGTTACAGGACTGTTGGGTTCTCTGTTTTGCAGATCATTAAATGATGTAGCAGCCATGTGGTAAGAGTTCCTAGTATAAATAAAAGTCTATTCTAGCATTGTGAAACATAAATAGAGTCATTCCATGTGGATTGCATATGAGTTTTATGGAAGTAAATATTCACATGTGATAATAAAGCTAAATTTAAAAAGTAATTAATAGAAATATGGTGTAGTTTATCTTATTGTTTGTGGCCCAAACACAAATATCCATTTCAGACATGAAAAATGAAAGTACAAGCAAAAATAGTAAATGAGAATGATTAGAATAGAAAGACATTTGTATTTTACTTTTATTTTTTGAAATTATTTTCTGGTATTATGTACTCAAGAACACTGGGTTGTTCCAGTGTTGCATGTTAACCTGCTTTTCCAACTGCTGGTAGCCTAGCAGCAGGGCATGTTAGTATTTTCTCTCTGGTGGCTTGCATATGGTCCATTGGCCATGAGTTTATGATAGACAGAAATCGTGCTTTCCCTTTATTAGCACCACCATATTGGTGACATGTGGCATGTGCCCTTTCCAATGAATGAGCTTGACCTTTAACTCTAAACAGCCCCTTGAGCAGGAGCAAGCTATGTGTAGCAGAGTGATTACATAGGAAGCCTTGATTGAAATGAATTATGCACATCTACATGGTTTATTTCAGTAGTTCTTTTGAAAATACAAATAGAAGCATCTGTTATATAGTATTCATTTATCGGAGTATCTTTTTCCAATGGAAATATGTAGGGTATTTATATGATCATTTCAAGTATAGTCTGGGAGTTATTCTATATTCGGAAAGACTTTTAAGGATCTAGACTTCCTCTGGCACATACTTACACTGTTCCAGATGTTGACAACAACATCTGGGCATTCTATCATGAGCTGATTTTTTGAATGAAGTAACTTAATTATTGATTGACAGACTAACATGATATAAGACACAGACACACTGCGTTCAATAGCAGTGTCAAAGTTGTAAACTATAAGCATATGCCAGCAAGTGGGGCCAACTTTAAGTAACTCCAGTTGCATTTTGAAGCACTAATGTTAAAGTTAAATTTCAGACATAAGCTTAGAAATGCTGGAGGAGGAAATGAAGAAGTGCAGTTACAGGACTGTTGGGTTCTCTGTTTTGCAGATCATTAAATGATGTAGCAGCCATGTGGTAAGAGTTCCTAGTATAAATAAAAGTCTATTCTAGCATTGTGAAACATAAATAGAGTCATTCCATGTGGATTGCATATGAGTTTTATGGAAGTAAATATTCACATGTGATAATAAAGCTAAATTTAAAAAGTAATTAATAGAAATATGGTGTAGTTTATCTTATTGTTTGTGGCCCAAACACAAATATCCATTTCAGACATGAAAAATGAAAGTACAAGCAAAAATAGTAAATGAGAATGATTAGAATAGAAAGACATTTGTATTTTACTTTTATTTTTTGAAATTATTTTCTGGTATTATGTACTCAAGAACAATGGGTTGTTCCAGTGTTCGCATGTTAACCTGCTTTTCCAACTGCTGGTAGCCTAGCAGCAGGGCATGTTAGTATTTTCTCTCTGGTGGCTTGCATATGGTCCATTGGCCATGAGTTTATGATAGACAGAAATCGTGCTTTCCCTTTATTAGCACCACCATATTGGTGACATGTGGCATGTGCCCTTTCCAATGAATGAGCTTGACCTTTAACTCTAAACAGCCCCTTGAGCAGGAGCAAGCTATGTGTAGCAGAGTGATTACTTAGAAGAAACAGATTGGAAGTTAGTTTCTCTGATAATGTTGAGGAAATGCAATAAAGTTGTTATCATTGGAAGTTGTCCCAAAATTGTGGCACCATAAAATAGGTAATTGGGCAAGACAATGTAGTAGTAGAATTTCTGTATTAAATAATAGAACATTTTAAAGCAACTTTAAGTCTATATTAGCCATCTTTTTAGGAAGAATGCATTTGGCCCTCAGTCATGTATGTATACTGGATTTATTGCATCCTTTCAAATATTGTGAATGAATATTTAGTTGAACGTCCTTTGAAGGCCTATCACATTCAAGATATTATGGTGGGCTTCCATTTGTTTATAATATTTAAGTCCTTATAAAAACCCTGGGAAATAAATATTGTCACCACTTTTTTCACAGATTGAGAAAGCTGATATTCAGAAAACTTCATGTGGCCAAGGTCACATACTGAAATATTGTTTCTTTTTTCTTCATTCAGTGCCCTGTGCTTTGTCGTCTTAAATTTCCAAGGATCAGACATTTGCCTAATAGTCTACTTTATCTATATCATATAGTATATTGTTTTTAAGAACATTATTATTGCTTGTTTTCATCTATTTTTAAATTTTTGGTCACACTCCGTGGCTTGCAGGATCTTAACTGTCCGACCACAGATTGAATCTGTGCACTCGGCAGTGAAAGCACAGAGTTCCAACCAATGGATGAGGGAATTCCCAGTATGGTATGTTTTAATCTTAAGTTGCTTTTTGCTAGAAATTAATACAGCATGGAGAACAGTGTAATAAACAAAATTTCACAAATTTCTTTCTATCTTTTTCTTCAAACTTTAAGCTTTTTGTCCTGGATTGATGAGTCTTTTTAAGTCCTGACTCAGGGTTGGAATGAGGAGAAATAGAAGTGAGATTAAAAATGCAATACCTTGTGCCAAAGACGCATTTTAGAAAAGGCAATCTCGCCATTGCGGATGTATGATATTATTTAATTAGAACCAGATAAAATTAGGTAAGAAATGAGTGCCAGCAACTATATGGCTAGCTAATATATATAATTTGACGGTATTACATAGCTATCCCAAAGTGTTAATTATAACAGGAGTAGTTAAATTCTTTGGCTATGAAAACATAACAGTTTTTAGTAGGTGTATCACCTGGTAGCCTTGGGCATTATTAAATATAGGGAAACTGAATGACATGGTAGAAGCAATGGAAAAGTCTAGCCAGACTGGGTCATTTGTTTTTGACCTATGGAGAAATCTATTAACCATTTCTTCTGTAGACCAATTTGATTAGGAGGTAGGACAAGCTGCTCTTTCATTGCTTTCCAAAACCATACTGCACTTTATATCAATTATTTGGCTGTCTGCAGCACATAGATTAGAATAAAGGGCTTTCTTAGTGTTTGTGAATATTGCGGATTGCTGATTAGTAATTAAAGTATTGAATGAAGAAAATCAGGCCAAAATTGAATGGGAATAAGAAAGTCTTAATTCTGTAATACAGATGTTAGAAACAGATTGTCTTGAGCGCCCCATTCAACAGAGTAACATTCTACATAACCATGGAGTGTTTGCCTCCCATGTAAAACTCACGTTCAATGCCTTAGAGATTGTTTCCTCTCCCATGCCTTGTGATGTAGCTGTTTGGGTATTAATTTAGTGAAATATCCTGTCTGCCAGGTGTGGAACTAGCTGATTTTATTGTAATACCAGATCATTACTTAATTCATATGCAACAGAGTGCAGCACATGGAAAGCATTATAAATCTATTTACAATGTTTGGGTATTAATTTAGTGCAGGATCTTAACTGTCCGACCACAGATTGAATCTGTGCACTCGGCAGTGAAAGCACAGAGTTCCAACCAATGGATGAGGGAATTCCCAGTATGGTATGTTTTAATCTTAAGTTGCTTTTGCTAGAAATTAATACAGCATGGAGAACAGTGTAATAAACAAAATTTCACAAATTTCTTTCTATCTTTTTCTTCAAACTTTAAGCTTTTTGTCCTGGATTGATGAGTCTTTTTAAGTCCTGACTCAGGGTTGGAATGAGGAGAAATAGAAGTGAGATTAAAAATGCAATACCTTGTGCCAAAGACGCATTTTAGAAAAGGCAATCTCGCCATTGCGGATGTATGATATTATTTAATTAGAACCAGATAAAATTAGGTAAGAAATGAGTGCCAGCAACTATATGGCTAGCTAATATATATAATTTGACGGTATTACATAGCTATCCCAAAGTGTTAATTATAACAGGAGTAGTTAAATTCTTTGGCTATGAAAACATAACAGTTTTTAGTAGGTGTATCACCTGGTAGCCTTGGGCATTATTAAATATAGGGAAACTGAATGACATGGTAGAAGCAATGGAAAAGTCTAGCCAGACTGGGTCATTTGTTTTTGACCTATGGAGAAATCTATTAACCATTTCTTCTGTAGACCAATTTGATTAGGAGGTAGGACAAGCTGCTCTTTCATTGCTTTCCAAAACCATACTGCACTTTATATCAATTATTTGGCTGTCTGCAGCACATAGATTAGAATAAAGGGCTTTCTTAGTGTTTGTGAATATTGCGGATTGCTGATTAGTAATTAAAGTATTGAATGAAGAAAATCAGGCCAAAATTGAATGGGAATAAGAAAGTCTTAATTCTGTAATACAGATGTTAGAAACAGATTGTCTTGAGCGCCCCATTCAACAGAGTAACATTCTACATAACCATGGAGTGTTTGCCTCCCATGTAAAACTCACGTTCAATGCCTTAGAGATTGTTTCCTCTCCCATGCCTTGTGATGTAGCTGTTTGGGTATTAATTTAGTGAAATATCCTGTCTGCCAGGTGTGGGAACTAGCTGATTTTATTGTAATACCAGATCATTACTTAATTCATATGCAACAGAGTGCAGCACATGGAAAGCATTATAAATCTATTTACAATGTGGCTGGTCTGATGATAACATTGTATTAAATTCCCAGGTGAGGCAATTTAAGCAATTGCTTTGCCATGTGCACGCCATGGAAATTAAATTCTCATATACGCTCTAGTAATAAACCAACTTCATTGTTATGCTTATGCTAGTGGTGGGTGCTAGAAATCCTCATTCTGGTTACGTTTACCCTGTGTCTCGTCGTAGAATCATACAAGAGGCGGTACCACAGATCACAGTTCTTAATTAGTTTAAGCTAAGTTAATTCATTTTGTTTCTAGTTTAGCAGCGCCTGTCCAGGAACACATTTAGTTCAGTTGGGAAATGTTAAGGTCAAGTAGATAGATTGTTTCAAGCCAAATTTCCAGAGAGAACTGAGCAAGTGTATCTGTTTGAACTTGGCTTTAAAAAAATCAGCCAATCAGTATGCGAAGGTTCTGTTCATCAAGTAAAAACTGTGTGGTATCTGAAATTCTTGCTTTCTTAACCAGAGGTTTACTTTTGCCATCAGTTTAAAATAACCGTTGACATTTTGTGCACTAACGTCAGGGATGACAGTCAGTTGTTGATTTGTTGTATTTTTTAGGGTTCATAATATGGTCTGTAGATTTCTCTGTCCACGTTAGTATGTAAGTTAGAAGGACTAAACTTTACACAAACACACAACCAAAACCTTGTGTTTAACACTCGTGTGTGTGTGTGTGTGTGTGTGTGGCAGATATTGTCAGTTGAAGCTTTTCCACCCTTATGGTACAGACCAGAAATTGCAATAGATTACAAACTGCGGAGAGCTTCTGTCTTCTCCATAAGCCACATATAAAGCACCAGTAGGCAGTAGTAACTGACAACTAAGACTAAAAATGTTGACAATTTCTTGATTTGCCTGGTTAGCTTATGTATAGAAGTCATTAACTATTTATAAAATGCATTATGAATTGGGTTCCTTCAAACTGTAGCTGAGTGTGTGACATTTCCAGCTCAAATTCTCAGGCTTGCATTTGGCCCAAGTACAGATTTTATACAGTTAATAATAAAGTAAAATATATTTTAGTTAGTTTATCAAAATACAATAGGTGTTTCAGTTTCATTAACTTTGAATCTTCCAAATTAAAGTATGGCATAGTACTTAGTAATATAGAGTGAGGATTTTTAAAATTCCACAAAAGGTAAAATAATTTATTGATATTTTGGACAAAATTTTCATAAAATAAACAGTTTTTCATTTAGAAGAATTGGGCTTTTTTAGTATTCAGTTAGTTTAGTGATGATCTTCAGGCTAAATTACAGTTGATGAAAATCAGCTTATTTAAAATTTTAAACCACAAAAAATTAGGAGAAAAGACCAATGGCAGGCATTTAAGTATGATTCCTAATAAAGCAAAGTGTGAATTTATGTTTATAAAGTGGTCCTTGAGTGTTAAGAGTTCAGTTTTCAGCATTAGCTGTGTCATTTTCATGAGAAACTATTTCTTATATTTTGAAATGAGTTGTCTTTTCATTTTTTAAGAGAAGTCACTTATCAGAACATTTCATAAACTCAGCATATCATTTGCTTAATTAACATCCAGAAAGTCCTTACAGTGACCAGTGTTTACTATACCAATGGTAAAGAGTGACATGTATAGGGACCACCCTTCAACTGTGGATAAATCTTTAGTTCTCCTCTGTTGCTGAGCATGTACACCCTTAATTACTGGTTTTTAAAAGCAATGGATTCTAACCAAAACAAGATTAGATATTTAGGCATCCATGTTTGTAATTTTTCTTCACCTTTTGATGTACAGAAAATCAAAATAAGAATATAATGTAATTGAACAATCTATGCCAATTTGGGGTTTTTTTTGGTAAAAAAGGGAAAAACAAAACAATCTCCATATGATATTCTTGCATACTGTGGAATGTTTTAGTCCCCCATAGTGATGAAATGAATAATTTAAAAGGCAGCTCTGATACCACAGCCTGTTTAAAGGTTCTCATTTCCTTTAATGCTATAAAATACTTTTGCTAGCTAGTTTGAAACTAGTGTAGCAAGACGCCCCAAATGGGAAAAAGAAAAGTTTGACTTGATTGAAATGTTGTGCTAAGGCCATGTAGTGTGCTGTCCTTGTAATTTAGCATTTTTCAATATGAAGTAGAAATAGCTAATTGATAGTTGCTACAATAAATACAATAAGAGAAACCAACATACTATTTGCTGTTTGTGGTAGGAAGAAGCCTACTGTATTCAAAAATGAATGAGTTGGGTCACTTCTGAATAGTTAAGACACCAGATATAGATGTCGTTACTGACCTCAGGCTAATGACCTACCTTTCCTATGTTGTCCTTTCTACAACATTGTTGGTTTCATTTATCTACTTATAGACTTAATGTATTTACCAAGGTATGATATACATATTTGTCGCAAGGAAGTGGGGCTTGGGGTAGAGACCCTAGGACAGGAGGGGGATACTACTATCCCCTTTGTAACATTTTGTAACTTATATATATACATTTTTTTTTTTTCTGAGTACATTCAGAGGATAATAAAGCGAGAAGGAAATTTTGTGCAGTAGAATGATTACTGAACTTTATGTTAGAACCTCAGGGTTCTAGTCTCAATTTAACCAAAACTGCCTTTAGAATTCCATAAGTCTGATTTTTTTTCCTAAAAAATAAAAGGATGTCTAGGTTTATTTATTTTTCCCAATTCAGTCCTTTTCAACTGGATACTGCCAGAGAGTTAAGCTCTAATGCCCTGTGGCTTCTCTTCTATGTAATGAACTAAACTCTTTCTTAAAATGTTCCGTGTTTGGGAGAATTGAGAATACTCACTGAAATAATTTTCTGTGTTTTGGGGTTCAGATAAGGAACCCCAACTGAGAAAAGCAAACTTAAAAATGATTTAAAATCTATTCGTTTTTCTTGTCAAAACTCCTTTTAAATTCTAATATGATATTCTTGCATACTGTGGAATGTTTTAGTCCCCCATAGTGATGAAATGAATAATTTAAAAGGCAGCTCTGATACCACAGCCTGTTTAAAGGTTCTCATTTCCTTTAATGCTATAAAATACTTTTGCTAGCTAGTTTGAAACTAGTGTAGCAAGACGCCCCAAATGGGAAAAAGAAAAGTTTGACTTGATTGAAATGTTGTGCTAAGGCCATGTAGTGTGCTGTCCTTGTAATTTAGCATTTTTCAATATGAAGTAGAAATAGCTAATTGATAGTTGCTACAATAAATACAATAAGAGAAACCAACATACTATTTGCTGTTTGTGGTAGGAAGAAGCCTACTGTATTCAAAAATGAATGAGTTGGGTCACTTCTGAATAGTTAAGACACCAGATATAGATGTCGTTACTGACCTCAGGCTAATGACCTACCTTTCCTATGTTGTCCTTTCTACAACATTGTTGGTTTCATTTATCTACTTATAGACTTAATGTATTTACCAAGGTATGATATACATATTTGTCGCAAGGAAGTGGGGCTTGGGGTAGAGACCCTAGGACAGGAGGGGGATACTACTATCCCCTTTGTAACATTTTGTAACTTATATATATACATTTTTTTTTTTTTCTGAGTACATTCAGAGGATAATAAAGCGAGAAGGAAATTTTGTGCAGTAGAATGATTACTGAACTTTATGTTAGAACCTCAGGGTTCTAGTCTCAATTTAACCAAAACTGCCTTTAGAATTCCATAAGTCTGATTTTTTTTCCTAAAAAATAAAAGGATGTCTAGGTTTATTTATTTTTCCCAATTCAGTCCTTTTCAACTGGATACTGCCAGAGAGTTAAGCTCTAATGCCCTGTGGCTTCTCTTCTATGTAATGAACTAAACTCTTTCTTAAAATGTTCCGTGTTTGGGAGAATTGAGAATACTCACTGAAATAATTTTCTGTGTTTTGGGGTTCAGATAAGGAACCCCAACTGAGAAAAGCAAACTTAAAAATGATTTAAAATCTATTCGTTTTTCTTGTCAAAACTCCTTTTAAATTCTAATATACTAGGATTTTATGTGTTAAGGTATTATGATATCTGTGTGGCAAAGCAATGCTACTTCTTCACTGGTTTAAAATCTAATTAAAAATCTTGTTGACTTCTGCTCACGGATTATGGATAGCCCTTTTAAGCTACAATAATTTTTCATATCACAGTTAAGCAGGTAAGAAATTTTAAGTCCTAAGCTATAGACCCCAAGTGGAAGAAGATTACTATTTCCCAGCTGCCATTTTTTAATTGAGTGATTTTGCTCAGTTAGTTCAGAAGCAGAAAAGGTAGTAAACTCACCTGTACATCTGCATTTGGGTCTGAAACAGTGATACTGAAGTAGGATCTGAGGATGGATTCTAGCCTCACAACTAGTTTTCAGAGCTTTTTGGCTTCTCCAGATGTGTGTGAGTTTAGATAATTCATGAATTGCTTGCAGACATGTCCCTCTGACTTTACAGGTAAAAGTAGATTTCTTGTAAAACAAAATTTCAGTGTGTGAAAAATCGATTTATAACCTGCTTGTCTTTATTTATTGGGCTTGTGAAAAGTTGATGCATAGCCTACTTGCCTTTATTTACTGGGAAGGGCAATTTAATTTGATTTACTAGATACACACACACACACACACACACACACACACTCTCCCACTACTTTTCCTTAGGCCATTTTTATAGAGGACTTGGAGACATTTAAATTATAGTTTGGAAAAGGGATGGGCTTTTAAATTCCATCGCTTTCTGGTTAGTAACATCACAATAATGGAGCAAATGGGAATATACTATTTTCCAGGCATACCAGCATATAGCTGGAGATATAATATTATCCTAGAATTAGAGATTTTAAAAGACCTGTACTGTTGAGTCCAATTTCAGCTGTAGTATTAGAGACCCCCATATACTCCTGTTTTAATTACATCTGGTGAGTGTTACAGATATACAGCACAATAGCTGTGTTTCTTTCAGCTTCATGGTCTGATCTGAACGACTGTGCATGGAATAACCTATAAAATTTTCTGTGTTTTGGGGTTCAGATAAGGAACCCCAACTGAAAAACAAACTTAAAATGATTTAAAATCTATTCGTTTTTCTTGTCAAAACTCCTTTTAAATTCTAATATACTAGGATTTTATGTGTTAAGGTATTATGATATCTGTGTGGCAAAGCAATGCTACTTCTTCACTGGTTTAAAATCTAATTAAAAATCTTGTTGACTTCTGCTCACGGATTATGGATAGCCCTTTTAAGCTACAATAATTTTTCATATCACAGTTAAGCAGGTAAGAAATTTTAAGTCCTAAGCTATAGACCCCAAGTGGAAGAAGATTACTATTTCCCAGCTGCCATTTTTTAATTGAGTGATTTTGCTCAGTTAGTTCAGAAGCAGAAAAGGTAGTAAACTCACCTGTACATCTGCATTTGGGTCTGAAACAGTGATACTGAAGTAGGATCTGAGGATGGATTCTAGCCTCACAACTAGTTTTCAGAGCTTTTTGGCTTCTCCAGATGTGTGTGAGTTTAGATAATTCATGAATTGCTTGCAGACATGTCCCTCTGACTTTACAGGTAAAAGTAGATTTCTTGTAAAACAAAATTTCAGTGTGTGAAAAATCGATTTATAACCTGCTTGTCTTTATTTATTGGGCTTGTGAAAAGTTGATGCATAGCCTACTTGCCTTTATTTACTGGGAAGGGCAATTTAATTTGATTTACTAGATACACACACACACACACACACACACACACTCTCCCACTACTTTTCCTTAGGCCATTTTTATAGAGGACTTGGAGACATTTAAATTATAGTTTGGAAAAGGGATGGGCTTTTAAATTCCATCGCTTTCTGGTTAGTAACATCACAATAATGGAGCAAATGGGAATATACTATTTTCCAGGCATACCAGCATATAGCTGGAGATATAATATTATCCTAGAATTAGAGATTTTAAAAGACCTGTACTGTTGAGTCCAATTTCAGCTGTAGTATTAGAGACCCCCATATACTCCTGTTTTAATTACATCTGGTGAGTGTTACAGATATACAGCACAATAGCTGTGTTTCTTTCAGCTTCATGGTCTGATCTGAACGACTGTGCATGGAATAACCTATCAGTTCTGATCTGTTTGTGAATATCAATAGAGTACTTACACACTGCAGAGTTTTCTTTCATTACTGGCATTTGAAAAAATTGGAATTTACATTGAACTCCTGAAGTTTAAGAACTTTGCACAACTTTGGTTTGCAGATTTGAGCAAATAGGTTTCCATTAGGGGGCTCTCGAGGTTTGAGATGATCAGCCTTGATACCAATAATGCTTCGAAGCCTTTACTTTCTAACATTCATCTTGCTCTCTTCCTTTCTGTTTTGTTTTATAGAAAAGGTCACGGATCGCCTACAGTGACGAAGTACGGAATGAGCTCCTAGGGGATGATGGGAATTCCTCAGAGAACCAGGTAGAATGCTAATCAGGAAGGCCCGGTGGGTGGCTGGAGGGTGAAGGAGGTCACTGGCACACTGGGCTCTCAAGCTGCTCTGTAACAGTATTAGCAGCAACTCATGTGGAAGCGATACTGTTTAATGCAAAGCTGGAGTCTTAATCAACTTCAAAATGTTTCTTGGAGATCTTACATTTAACCCTTTACCTTGTGATCACTGTCTGCTATCTTTAAAAAAAAACAAAACCTTTTCTTCTCTTTTCTTTATTATTTAGTACTTAAGGAATAACTTGAAACACACTGTTTGCAGACAAAGCCAAGGTCCTCACCTCCAACACATGTAAAAGGAATAAAAAAAAGGACATAATGCAGCTTTGATAATAATGCAGTATAATTAAATCAACACTTGCAGCAAAACAAATGAAAGTAAGCTTTCAAAATGCGACAGGGCAGCCCAGGCTCCGACATTTAAATTATAGTTTGGAAAAGGGATGGGCTTTTAAATTCCATCGCTTTCTGGTTAGTAACATCACAATAATGGAGCAAATGGGAATATACTATTTTCCAGGCATACCAGCATATAGCTGGAGATATAATATTATCCTAGAATTAGAGATTTTAAAAGACCTGTACTGTTGAGTCCAATTTCAGCTGTAGTATTAGAGACCCCCATATACTCCTGTTTTAATTACATCTGGTGAGTGTTACAGATATACAGCACAATAGCTGTGTTTCTTTCAGCTTCATGGTCTGATCTGAACGACTGTGCATGGAATAACCTATCAGTTCTGATCTGTTTGTGAATATCAATAGAGTACTTACACACTGCAGAGTTTTCTTTCATTACTGGCATTTGAAAAAATTGGAATTTACATTGAACTCCTGAAGTTTAAGAACTTTGCACAACTTTGGTTTGCAGATTTGAGCAAATAGGTTTCCATTAGGGGGCTCTCGAGGTTTGAGATGATCAGCCTTGATACCAATAATGCTTCGAAGCCTTTACTTTCTAACATTCATCTTGCTCTCTTCCTTTCTGTTTTGTTTTATAGAAAAGGTCACGGATCGCCTACAGTGACGAAGTACGGAATGAGCTCCTAGGGGATGATGGGAATTCCTCAGAGAACCAGGTAGAATGCTAATCAGGAAGGCCCGGTGGGTGGCTGGAGGGTGAAGGAGGTCACTGGCACACTGGGCTCTCAAGCTGCTCTGTAACAGTATTAGCAGCAACTCATGTGGAAGCGATACTGTTTAATGCAAAGCTGGAGTCTTAATCAACTTCAAAATGTTTCTTGGAGATCTTACATTTAACCCTTTACCTTGTGATCACTGTCTGCTATCTTTAAAAAAAAACAAAACCTTTTCTTCTCTTTTCTTTATTATTTAGTACTTAAGGAATAACTTGAAACACACTGTTTGCAGACAAAGCCAAGGTCCTCACCTCCAACACATGTAAAAGGAATAAAAAAAAGGACATAATGCAGCTTTGATAATAATGCAGTATAATTAAATCAACACTTGCAGCAAAACAAATGAAAGTAAGCTTTCAAAATGCGACAGGGCAGCCCAGGCTCCTATTGTGTAGCGTCTTAAAAATACATTCACCAAAATGCAAATGGGAAGCACCAGGGTGAAACTCAGATGCTCACATAGAGGTCCTGCCCCTGTCAGGTAATGATAATGGCGATGATAGTGGTGGGAGTCATAACAGGAAGAGTCTCTTTGCAGTTTAAGATCTGCATAGGCAGAAAAATAAGATACAGTTTCTTCTTCAAGAGACCTTACAACTTGGCTGTCAGTTCTCATTGGATCACACGGTAGTGTCATGAGTCTAATTAGTGTCCTACTTCTTTCTTTGAATTAATACTGCAGATTTCATTAATTCATGTAGATAATATATATGACTTTTAAAAATGTTTCAACAACCTCAGAGTAGAGATGATTTAAAAAAAAAAAGTCTCAAACGGCCCTCGTGACTGATTCTCTTTGACACTTTTAAAAGAAAATAAATGATAGGGAACTTCAGAAGCAAGACCTGAACGTGTTTATTAACGTTACTTTGGCAAGTCTAGTAGAAGTCTCTACTCTGTCTAAATAAATGAACATAAATCATTCATTGAGTAAACCAAAATTTTAATAAGCTGCTAAAACATAATATATGTATAATGATATATATTATGAAAATTGCATAATAGTATTTACTATTGCAAATATACTATAAGTCTATATATGCTGAAACTATATTACCATCTGCTAAATTATGAATATTGTAACATGTACTCTGTAACAGTATTAGCAGCAACTCATGTGGAAGCGATACTGTTTAATGCAAAGCTGGAGTCTTAATCAACTTCAAAATGTTTCTTGGAGATCTTACATTTAACCCTTTACCTTGTGATCACTGTCTGCTATCTTTAAAAAAAAACAAAACCTTTTCTTCTCTTTTCTTTATTATTTAGTACTTAAGGAATAACTTGAAACACACTGTTTGCAGACAAAGCCAAGGTCCTCACCTCCAACACATGTAAAAGGAATAAAAAAAAGGACATAATGCAGCTTTGATAATAATGCAGTATAATTAAATCAACACTTGCAGCAAAACAAATGAAAGTAAGCTTTCAAAATGCGACAGGGCAGCCCAGGCTCCTATTGTGTAGCGTCTTAAAAATACATTCACCAAAATGCAAATGGGAAGCACCAGGGTGAAACTCAGATGCTCACATAGAGGTCCTGCCCCTGTCAGGTAATGATAATGGCGATGATAGTGGTGGGAGTCATAACAGGAAGAGTCTCTTTGCAGTTTAAGATCTGCATAGGCAGAAAAATAAGATACAGTTTCTTCTTCAAGAGACCTTACAACTTGGCTGTCAGTTCTCATTGGATCACACGGTAGTGTCATGAGTCTAATTAGTGTCCTACTTCTTTCTTTGAATTAATACTGCAGATTTCATTAATTCATGTAGATAATATATATGACTTTTAAAAATGTTTCAACAACCTCAGAGTAGAGATGATTTAAAAAAAAAAAGTCTCAAACGGCCCTCGTGACTGATTCTCTTTGACACTTTTAAAAGAAAATAAATGATAGGGAACTTCAGAAGCAAGACCTGAACGTGTTTATTAACGTTACTTTGGCAAGTCTAGTAGAAGTCTCTACTCTGTCTAAATAAATGAACATAAATCATTCATTGAGTAAACCAAAATTTTAATAAGCTGCTAAAACATAATATATGTATAATGATATATATTATGAAAATTGCATAATAGTATTTACTATTGCAAATATACTATAAGTCTATATATGCTGAAACTATATTACCATCTGCTAAATTATGAATATTGTAAACAAGGTTGTTACTCTTGTGATACAGAGACCCCCCCATCCAACCCCCCCCCCCCCACCCAAAAAAAAAAGGGAGAGGAATCATTGAGCTGACTGTGTTTGTTTTTGGAAAGATCTCAGCTCCTCCACTATTTGGATGTTATCAGCTTGAGTTCAGACATGTAAACACGTTAAGATTTGACTTGGGATTTCAGCTTCCCTGATTGAAATGTGAGACTAGCTAAAGGGAAAAAAAAAATAAGGAGCACATCAAACACAAACGCATGATGTGATAAAGGAGTTTTACTCATAATAGATGAAATAATGTGAGGATGAGAGCAAAAATTTTTTTCTTCCTATTTTAAGTGAGATTTTAGATTGCTCATACCTCTTGAATGAATCAATCATAATTTTATTATCTATCTTTACTGCAAAAAAATAGCACTATCTTTTTTTGGAAAAAAAAGAAAGGCGAAGGCCTAGTTTCCATGTCAGTTCTTTAAAGAGCTATAGATCTTTGCTCATTTGAAACTACTGCCTAATATAGAGGAAATAGAAGGGAATGGTGTGTTTCTGTCTAACTCAGACTCCTTTTTGTAACAGATGCTGTATTACTGTGACAGGAATCTTTTTTTTTTTTTTTTAAAGCATGTTCTCTTCTCTTAATGGACATTTTATGTGCCTAGAACATTTGCCTTACGTATATATAAGGATGACTTTTTCTCTTTTTTTAAATGCCTAAAGAAAAATATTCCACAAAAATAGATCGAGTTCATTTTTTCTGAATTTTTCAAATTATATTCCTGTCACTTTAAAGTGATTACTCAGAGATTTCCCCTGGACTTGTATAAATCAAACTTACAAATTCTGAAAATGCTTGGAGAGCCTGAAGTTTAGTTGTAAGAAGCTGTCACTTCAATAAATAGAATATGATGAATTACAGTCAGGAGACTATGGAACTGTTAGATTATTACTTATGTGAACTTTTCAGTCTAAAATTTGAATCAGATTTGAAAGTTCAGAGACGACACTTAACTTTTAGGGTAGTTCATTACTAATGTAGCAAAATTTCCGTATCATAATGAAGCCTTTATGTTTTGTTTTGAGGCTCTTTGTCACAATATAGGAATTTAAATCCCTAAACTATAACACATCCTTAACTTGGAACGGTCACTTGAGAATAACTATTCTGCATCAGTATTCATTCAGACTATGAAATCAAAACAGAAGTTTTTTCTTGAAAGCAAGAAAAGATTTGGCTTTTCATTTTAATTCTTGTAGCTCAGTGACTGAGAAGATAGCTTTTTTGGGATAGCATCACCTAAATTAGAGAATAAAATATTTTCTGCACACAGATAAGTTTATTTTCAAGTTAGTTGTTGAGAAATTGATTTTCAGAACTTCTTGGCCTTGTCGTATTTATGATGAACTTTTAACAATACAGAGAAAACTTTGAGGTAAAACAATGAGACCAAAATGGCAGTATTTGTTTAACTAGAATTGGTATATATCTCAGTTTTTTTTTTTTTAATTATAGGTCAGAAAAGAAAAAGGATAAAGGATTGATATTGAAGGTTGTAAATAATTAAACTAAGTGTTGACTAGTTAGTTATTTTTGATACAATATCCACATATTCCCTCTAATGACTTCTTTGTAGATTTGGGCAAATGTGTAAACCTTAGTTTTTATATCTCATTCTCCCAGTTTATAATGCATTTTTTAGGCATCTAAAACTTGGCTCTTGTACACATAACTATAATCTACCAATTAACTATATATTGTATTAATTTACTCTTATATATGTAAACATTTTTGCCATGATTAGAATTGTTTCAGTAATTAAGCATTTTCAAATTCATTTTTAATATCCTCCATACAGTACACATTTTTATTTAATTCCAAATTAATTGCTTTGTATAAATTCATTTCTATTACATTGATTTTATCCAATCAAGTATAGTTCATCCTTGATTTACAGAGAAGGGAAGAAATTACCTATTTGGCACATTTGAATATTGTTGGGTCTTTTCCATGAGCTATTGTCTTGGGCATTATCATTCTGTTCTTTTAACATATCCAATTTTCCATTGCATATGACAGCATCTTAATGTTTTGAAAGAGTTTGTTCTTGAAATGTAGTGATGCTGTATTTAGGGTGGAAACTTTAATAGTTGTTAACTCAATTTAGTTTCATGAAAACGATTCTCAGAAAAGGAAAAAAAGAACTTTACAGAATTAAATCCCCTTCACAGTGGAGTATGCTAATGGGCCAAATGTTCCAAGCTCTACTTCTGAAATCTAATAGCATCTCAGTTTCCATATGCAAAATTATATTGATCAGTGAGTACATCTGAGTAAATGAAATTTGAGTAAATCCCAGAAAGAAGGTACAAAAACTATATAAAGTGTAGGATATTTCTAAACATGCAGAAATTGTTGTGTGAAGCAATATTCAGCAGATATGATTGCTTAATTTTTTAATGCGAGGTTCTCTTAAATTTGGGCTTGCTGTGTATAAAGGGATGAACTTTTAACAATACAGAGAAAACTTTGAGGTAAAACAATGAGACCAAAATGGCAGTATTTGTTTAACTAGAATTGGTATATATCTCAGTTTTTTTTTAATTATAGGTCAGAAAAGAAAAGGATAAAGGATTGATATTGAAGGTTGTAAATAATTAAACTAAGTGTTGACTAGTTAGTTATTTTTGATACAATATCCACATATTCCCTCTAATGACTTCTTTGTAGATTTGGGCAAATGTGTAAACCTTAGTTTTTATATCTCATTCTCCCAGTTTATAATGCATTTTTTAGGCATCTAAAACTTGGCTCTTGTACACATAACTATAATCTACCAATTAACTATATATTGTATTAATTTACTCTTATATATGTAAACATTTTTGCCATGATTAGAATTGTTTCAGTAATTAAGCATTTTCAAATTCATTTTTAATATCCTCCATACAGTACACATTTTTATTTAATTCCAAATTAATTGCTTTGTATAAATTCATTTCTATTACATTGATTTTATCCAATCAAGTATAGTTCATCCTTGATTTACAGAGAAGGGAAGAAATTACCTATTTGGCACATTTGAATATTGTTGGGTCTTTTCCATGAGCTATTGTCTTGGGCATTATCATTCTGTTCTTTTAACATATCCAATTTTCCATTGCATATGACAGCATCTTAATGTTTTGAAAGAGTTTGTTCTTGAAATGTAGTGATGCTGTATTTAGGGTGGAAACTTTAATAGTTGTTAACTCAATTTAGTTTCATGAAAACGATTCTCAGAAAAGGAAAAAAAAAGAACTTTACAGAATTAAATCCCCTTCACAGTGGAGTATGCTAATGGGCCAAATGTTCCAAGCTCTACTTCTGAAATCTAATAGCATCTCAGTTTCCATATGCAAAATTATATTGATCAGTGAGTACATCTGAGTAAATGAAATTTGAGTAAATCCCAGAAAGAAGGTACAAAAACTATATAAAGTGTAGGATATTTCTAAACATGCAGAAATTGTTGTGTGAAGCAATATTCAGCAGATATGATTGCTTAATTTTTTAATGCGAGGTTCTCTTAAGTTCCGATTTGGGCTTGCTGTGTATAAAGTGTGTCAAACTTCAGCTACAGACCAGGGGGCGAAGTCGGTCAATTTAATTCCCCAAGATCTAAAGAAGGTCGGTATCATTTCATATAGCCCTGGCAGAGCAGATCATTACAGGCACAAATCTGTTCGTTACGTGCTGAGGGTTTATAGCAAAATAAATAGACTGTCATCATAAGTTCAGAAAATTGTGTGTTCGACCCACGATAATGTGTAAAGGGCGTTTAATAGAGTTCAGCATTTATTCGTTATCTGTATGCGGACAGAGACGGCAGTCGCGTTATCAGCTTTAAAAAAAAATTTCGGTAGTTCTGGGGGTCACGTGATGCCCCTCACACACAGAGGCGCGCGCGCATGCACCCTCACATGCTCTGCAGTGCAGTTTTGATTTTAGTCACAGCAGAAGGCTTAACCACAAGAGATTCCACTGGTTCAAACCAGCGTAAACCAGATTTTTTCAGCCCACAAAGGAACAGATTACCTCGTATCAAATTCTTCATGGGGTTGGGAGGGGGAGAAATCTTTGTTTCAAAAAAGATGTTGATTATCATAACTCAACATGGTGGCATGGCAGACTTTCATGTCGCCTATGACGGACCTAGAAACTCGATAAAATGTGAAATCACTACTTTCAGAATAGTCTAAGCATTGTTAATTTTCAAATATAGACCATCTTTTGTTTACTTGAGTGAGAACTCTCAGACTTAGAAACAGAAAAGAAAAGGAAAAAAGATAAAGATTAAAAACCGTCCCATTACCTAGCTTAGCTACAAATCCGGTCTAAAGCTTGGATGCAGCCATGCAGCACAAACAAGATAGAACATTTTTTGTTTGGAACCTATTGAAAAAACAAATGGGTAGCATTTTTAAACACTCATTGATTATGGCAGGGTAGCATGCACAAATGGCCTTCATTGCTGAAGAGTAGTTTTAAACTTTGGCCCTTTAAGTATCATAGTCAACTGAAGAATGGTGCCCCCAGAAAGGAAAAATAGCTGTGTGATCAATTCCCAGATCAGCTCTTTCTGTGAATTAATGTTTGCCTTTTTCTCCCACGATGTTTGGATAGCAAAGAGAAAGATTCCGATATGTGATAGGCCAGGTATTTTAGTTTAGAATTTTATTGCTTCTAGGGGAGAATTGTAACTTTTCATGTGAAGTGATGAAATAGGTGACTTAGACACACTCAGTGTTTGCTTGAGATAATGAGTGTATTAATTATAAGTAACGACAACTTCATATATATTTTTGAAAGTTTTCTCTTTCACTAAATACACTGTAAGCCATCATGTAATAGATTTTGTAACCTTTTTCTAAGATTGATCACTGATTTGAACTCTCATTCTTTTATACTTAAGATACTTTTTAAATAACATAACAGAATAAACTGGAATGCTTATGGTTTTCCTTGAAGTGGAGACAAAAATAGTAGCAAGCATTGAGAAATCTGGACTATAGTAAACATGATACTTTTAGACAGCCTTAGAGTAAGCAATTCATGGCACATTTCTCCCAAAGCAGTCGTTTAATTTATTGGCCTGCATATGTCAAGTGTTATAACAGATGTTACAGATATTTGGATGCTTAAAAAATTATCAGTTGTAGACCTGAATTGCTGAGGATGCAAAATTTCAGACCTAGAATATGGTTTATAGTCTCATACAACATAGGTTTCAGTTTCTATTCATTGTAGAAACTGTGGCAGAACTGCAAATAAAGATTAAACCGTCCCATTACCTAGCTTAGCTACAAATCCGGTTTTTTAGAGTGAGAACTCTCAGACTTAGAAACAGAAAAGAAAAGGAAAAGATAAAGATTAAAACCTCCCATTACCTAGCTTAGCTACAAATCCGGTCTAAAGCTTGGATGCAGCCATGCAGCACAAACAAGATAGAACATTTTTTGTTTGGAACCTATTGAAAAAACAAATGGGTAGCATTTTTAAACACTCATTGATTATGGCAGGGTAGCATGCACAAATGGCCTTCATTGCTGAAGAGTAGTTTTAAACTTTGGCCCTTTAAGTATCATAGTCAACTGAAGAATGGTGCCCCCAGAAAGGAAAAATAGCTGTGTGATCAATTCCCAGATCAGCTCTTTCTGTGAATTAATGTTTGCCTTTTTCTCCCACGATGTTTGGATAGCAAAGAGAAAGATTCCGATATGTGATAGGCCAGGTATTTTAGTTTAGAATTTTATTGCTTCTAGGGGAGAATTGTAACTTTTCATGTGAAGTGATGAAATAGGTGACTTAGACACACTCAGTGTTTGCTTGAGATAATGAGTGTATTAATTATAAGTAACGACAACTTCATATATATTTTTGAAAGTTTTCTCTTTCACTAAATACACTGTAAGCCATCATGTAATAGATTTTGTAACCTTTTTCTAAGATTGATCACTGATTTGAACTCTCATTCTTTTATACTTAAGATACTTTTTAAATAACATAACAGAATAAACTGGAATGCTTATGGTTTTCCTTGAAGTGGAGACAAAAATAGTAGCAAGCATTGAGAAATCTGGACTATAGTAAACATGATACTTTTAGACAGCCTTAGAGTAAGCAATTCATGGCACATTTCTCCCAAAGCAGTCGTTTAATTTATTGGCCTGCATATGTCAAGTGTTATAACAGATGTTACAGATATTTGGATGCTTAAAAAATTATCAGTTGTAGACCTGAATTGCTGAGGATGCAAAATTTCAGACCTAGAATATGGTTTATAGTCTCATACAACATAGGTTTCAGTTTCTATTCATTGTAGAAACTGTGGCAGACACCTCAACTACACAATGTTTGTGGTTTAGAATACAATACTGTCACACACAGGGAACCAGATATATGGTTATATCCATTTTCTAGTTTCTTGTAAGTTAAACAACATGTTTTATTTGTTATATTTAAGACAAATAAATATTACACAGAGAAGAATCAAAATGTTATCACAGTAGAGTTTACCGAAGGTAAAGAGTGGCTTTTGGTTTGACTTTGGTGAAAAAAATTGCAGTACAAATGAAGCGAGAGAGTTCATACCATTGCTTTGAAAAGATCCCGTTTACAAGATGAGGAAAATGGAAAAGTGAAGAAACTTCAAAAATAAAAATGAAAACACCTTGAGCTTACAGCAGCTTCTCAAGCAAAACAGAAACCTGGAACTCAACTCTGATATACACAGTGTTTCTAAGGATTGCGAAATATTTTCTGATTTTATATCCTAAATGTTGTCTATCCTGGCATGCTTCATTCCCAATTAAAATAATCTTACTTTCAAAGGGGATCCCTGTTAACTAAAGTGGGTACAAGTATAACATTAATATCACAGTTTGTTGTTTTAAAATACTTATTGGGACAAAAGCATATACTATTAATCATTTTCATTTGGAGGTAAAATCTGAAAGCAGTTGTCAAGATTCAAAAATAGAGAAACATCCTGAAAACTTGTATATACAAAACCTCTTCAGTGGTACATTCTTAGAAGAGAGGAACAGTAAACTTGTTTTCTTTCTTTATAATATAGACTTCTATGAAGTCATTCCATTCAGATGGTGTCTTAGATGTGCCTTTTCTAAGATTGATCACTGATTTGAACTCTCATTCTTTTATACTTAAGATACTTTTTAAATAACATAACAGAATAAACTGGAATGCTTATGGTTTTCCTTGAAGTGGAGACAAAAATAGTAGCAAGCATTGAGAAATCTGGACTATAGTAAACATGATACTTTTAGACAGCCTTAGAGTAAGCAATTCATGGCACATTTCTCCCAAAGCAGTCGTTTAATTTATTGGCCTGCATATGTCAAGTGTTATAACAGATGTTACAGATATTTGGATGCTTAAAAAATTATCAGTTGTAGACCTGAATTGCTGAGGATGCAAAATTTCAGACCTAGAATATGGTTTATAGTCTCATACAACATAGGTTTCAGTTTCTATTCATTGTAGAAACTGTGGCAGACACCTCAACTACACAATGTTTGTGGTTTAGAATACAATACTGTCACACACAGGGAACCAGATATATGGTTATATCCATTTTCTAGTTTCTTGTAAGTTAAACAACATGTTTTATTTGTTATATTTAAGACAAATAAATATTACACAGAGAAGAATCAAAATGTTATCACAGTAGAGTTTACCGAAGGTAAAGAGTGGCTTTTGGTTTGACTTTGGTGAAAAAAATTGCAGTACAAATGAAGCGAGAGAGTTCATACCATTGCTTTGAAAAGATCCCGTTTACAAGATGAGGAAAATGGAAAAGTGAAGAAACTTCAAAAATAAAAATGAAAACACCTTGAGCTTACAGCAGCTTCTCAAGCAAAACAGAAACCTGGAACTCAACTCTGATATACACAGTGTTTCTAAGGATTGCGAAATATTTTCTGATTTTATATCCTAAATGTTGTCTATCCTGGCATGCTTCATTCCCAATTAAAATAATCTTACTTTCAAAGGGGATCCCTGTTAACTAAAGTGGGTACAAGTATAACATTAATATCACAGTTTGTTGTTTTAAAATACTTATTGGGACAAAAGCATATACTATTAATCATTTTCATTTGGAGGTAAAATCTGAAAGCAGTTGTCAAGATTCAAAAATAGAGAAACATCCTGAAAACTTGTATATACAAAACCTCTTCAGTGGTACATTCTTAGAAGAGAGGAACAGTAAACTTGTTTTCTTTCTTTATAATATAGACTTCTATGAAGTCATTCCCTTTATTTCATGATGGTGTCTTAGATGTGCTTTAAAAGAGAATTTCACACTATTCTCTTTGTTTAATGTGACAGTGTGAGAAAGTGATCTTTATTCGTTCAAAAAACTCTGCATGTAGTCTGTGTTTAGGTTCTTTTAATGTGTTTGTCTGTGATTTTTAAATGCTAAACATGTAAACAGATAAATTGTCAATGTTAATTCTGTATCCTGTCACCCAACTGATCTTTCTTTCCTGCCATTTCTTTCCTTTTTATCTTTTTTTTTTTTTTTTGTGCATTCATGTTGCAGTTGATAAAATTACGCGAAGAGGTGAGTACCTCCTAGCTTGCCTTTTTTTTTTTTTTTTTAATTTTGCTTTTCCCTGTAAAATTGAATTTCTAAATCTGAAGTAAAAAATCATTGGATTCATTTTTCCAGGAAAATCTGCACATATTAAAAGTATCGACTGTATTGCTAGAAATGTTCTCTGCTATCTTTAAAAAAAAAAAAAAGTGCATCCTGATTATGCTTTTCACAGTGGTTGTTGTTGTTTGCTAGCTTTGGAAGAAAATTCATAAAGACCAAAAAAAGGAAGGAAGAAGTTTTAATGTAGGCTGACTTCAGTTTTGTTTTGTTTGTATTGGTTTCTCAAAGAAGTCAATAGGATTAATTTTTTTTTCTGACATTCTGATTTTACTAAAAACTGTTTTTAAATAAACTCCTTTCCCTCAACCAAAATTCTTAGTTTAGCATTAGATACCATGCTCCTATTGTCCTTTTGAAGAAACACACATATGTTCTAAATGCCCTTCTAGTCTGTGTACACAGATAGCTAAGAATAGCCAAGCATCTCCTCGTTGTTAAAGACTTGCCTTTTTGTAGGAAATAGCACCCAAGTGAGTTCTCATTTTTCTGAGTTTGCTAGCCTGCTTCAGAATGCAGCTCCAGACTTGTGTGTGTGTGTGTGTGTGTGTGTGTCCCAGCAAATATTTACAACAGTGGTGATATTTGTATCCCTGAATGCATGAAGGATGCCAGATGATTCTGTATATTTTTAAAATTAGACCATACTTCTCAAATATGATTTGCCACTCTTTTCAGAAATGATGTAGTTATAGTTTTTACTTAGTGTGATTGAATTTTGGTACTTTAATATTTAGGGCATAAAACAGTGACCCAGATTGGAATTTATAAATTGTCTAATTACTTATCATAAGAAGAGTGCTGTGAGTTATTTTCAGCTTTAGATTGGAAGCATTGATTGAAATTTTTTCCAGAATTTTTTTTCAATTGGTAGGTCATCATTTTCTCGGTGATATGAGTGCTAATTTTAGAAATTTGTATAGAGTGACTTTCAACACCTCTTCTGAATGAAGATGTCTTCTCAGAAAAGTAGTAATGATACATAAAATGAAGGGTGAAAATACACAAAACCCTCACCGTCCAACCTTTTTGAGTATTTTTTTTTCTTTATCTTCCCTGCATGGAAACAGATGTATATATTCAATGAATATTATAAATCATAGTTTTGATGTGTAAGATTACTCTTGAGGTGATATGTCAACCTTATTCTTTTGCAAGAGAGTCTGCTTGTATGTATTTGCATATGCTCAGGCTCAGGTGAAGAATCTGAATTTTCAGTTCTTAACATGACCAACAATGGATTTGAAAACCATTGTATGAAGAAACTACATGAAGCTCTCGTCCCTGAATTTAGCAATGGACATAATTAATAAACTTATGCCTGAATACCATAGGCATCGTTGACAGAAGATTTAGTTTTAAGCTGAATTATGGGGACTTTAGAAATCTTCATTCTGTAAGCTGAAAACATCACATCTGCATTTCCTTTAAAATACATTTTGTCATCATTTTATGGCTTAATTCCTTGGTTGTGTGTATAGCAACAGTTTTATCAGTTTTGCTTCTGAAATGCATGTTACCAATACTATAAGCTGAAATGGAGTTTTACTTGGAAGAATTAGCTCACTCAGCTAACAGAATAATATACTCTGAAATATTCTTTTAGCAGCCTTCCATATGGATGCAGCATTGATATTTATAGACTAGGTTACAGTGATGATATTGTTGGTATAGGATCTGCTCCGAAGTGAGTGATTGTCAGCCAGGTGTCTCAGAGTAATCAAACACTGAATGTACCCCCAGATTTCCTCCTTGTACCCATCCTAAGAAGACAAACACTCCTCTGCTTCAAAATAGGATGTTTCATTCTATTTGGAAATGAAGTATGCTCCCATCCGTTCCTCCTGATGCTCTTTTCGGGGCTCCGTTCTGGAAGAGCGTGTGCTTGGAGGCAGGCTGGTAGTGCACGGGGAGCTGAACCGGCGTTGGCTGTGCCGAGCTCTCTGTTTGAATCCTGCGTCTCCAGCTCTCCACGTTGCACAGCTCCTCACACAAGTTGAGCTGTGTCTGAAGCTCCTGCACAGCTTCACTTACCTGCTTTGAAAAGGACTGAGAAGAGGGTGAGAGAATGAGTTTGGGATGGAGTGTGGGGGCAAGTTGAAAGCATCAGCTGCCACTGTAGTGTATTTCCTTTCATTTTCAGAGACCAGGGCAATGTACAACTAAGGGAACAATGTAAATAGCACAGCTGTTACAAGAACTTGATTTTAGCTGGACTTAAGTGAGGAGGTTCCAAAACACAAAGTGAGGTCCTGCTGGAAAGCTGCTGGTAAACGGATAGTCCTCTTGTGTGCAGATTTACTCTTTTTGGGGGGAATATTTTTCATTTTTTTTCTTTAATTCAACTTTTTGACCAACAATGCAGGCTCAGGTGAAGAATCTGAATTTTCAGTTCTTAACATGACCAACAATGGATTTGAAAACCATTGTATGAAGAAACTACATGAAGCTCTCGTCCCTGAATTTAGCAATGGACATAATTAATAAACTTATGCCTGAATACCATAGGCATCGTTGACAGAAGATTTAGTTTTAAGCTGAATTATGGGGACTTTAGAAATCTTCATTCTGTAAGCTGAAAACATCACATCTGCATTTCCTTTAAAATACATTTTGTCATCATTTTATGGCTTAATTCCTTGGTTGTGTGTATAGCAACAGTTTTATCAGTTTTGCTTCTGAAATGCATGTTACCAATACTATAAGCTGAAATGGAGTTTTACTTGGAAGAATTAGCTCACTCAGCTAACAGAATAATATACTCTGAAATATTCTTTTAGCAGCCTTCCATATGGATGCAGCATTGATATTTATAGACTAGGTTACAGTGATGATATTGTTGGTATAGGATCTGCTCCGAAGTGAGTGATTGTCAGCCAGGTGTCTCAGAGTAATCAAACACTGAATGTACCCCCAGATTTCCTCCTTGTACCCATCCTAAGAAGACAAACACTCCTCTGCTTCAAAATAGGATGTTTCATTCTATTTGGAAATGAAGTATGCTCCCATCCGTTCCTCCTGATGCTCTTTTCGGGGCTCCGTTCTGGAAGAGCGTGTGCTTGGAGGCAGGCTGGTAGTGCACGGGGAGCTGAACCGGCGTTGGCTGTGCCGAGCTCTCTGTTTGAATCCTCGTCTCCAGCTCTCCACGTTGCACAGCTCCTCACACAAGTTGAGCTGTGTCTGAAGCTCCTGCACAGCTTCACTTACCTGCTTTGAAAAGGACTGAGAAGAGGGTGAGAGAATGAGTTTGGGATGGAGTGTGGGGGCA